>OX101727.1:26239442-27540468 GCA_944452665.1 Stenoptilia bipunctidactyla | reverse complement strand
CACATTGAATATTTTATCATCACCCATAAAAGATGTTGAGTGACAAGTGCCGTTGTCACTTTCACGTGAAGTTACAAAAAGTGTAAATCTTTATTATGGAGTTGGAAACCGGCAGTCGGAATGAGGCGAACAAGTGAACTAGTGAAGTTTTGTAATCGACTGTACATGTACTGGCATGGAGAATATTTATTCACGGTTATAGCGTTGCTAAAAGGTCGTGAACCGCGTTAATGTAGCTAGCTATTGATCAGAATATTAGTTAAAGATGAAATCAAAATAGTATGATCATCATAACAGAAACTTTAAATAATATTCTGTTTGCTAATTGATTAAACCTTTAATTATGATTGGATAAGTATTTTTTTCCACATGTTCGTCTTAAAATATAAAATCCCCAGACAATCACACAAACTACAAGGCCCTAAACTAAACAGAGCTTGTGATATGGGATACCATGTAGCGAACATATAGCGAACCTAGAATATAAATACATAGATAGATAAACGCTCAGACCCGAATTTTTTTTTTCTGGTTCTGTGCGGGAATCGAAGCCGCTACCAATGGCGTCTGAGGCAGACAGTGTTACCCCACCGCCAAAGTGGTCGTTTCTCTTACAGTATTATTTTTAATTATATTTTAATTGCTTAAACATAGTGTTTGTTACAAGTAAGCCTACTAATTGTTACTTTCTCTTCATAAAAAAATAAAAACGGAGAAGATATTGCTGCTGTAATTAGCCAGCACCTCTACCTTTTCTAAACGAAATTAGTATAAATTTTAATGAACAATGATTTAAGTCTAAGTATTTGCTTTTAGGTACAGTTGCTTCTATAATGCATTGCGTCTAACTCGCTCTTACATAGAATTTCATTGAATATTTTAAACAAGAACATTATTTGTTCAGAGAATTGAGTTATTTGTTTGCTTGCATTTTTGATGCATATGAAACTAACAAAAAAGACAACCGTTAGAACTCATAGGGCCTAGAATATTTCTTTGACCACTGAATCATGTCACCGTGAAAAGGCGTATGTAGTAAGTGACCTTTATAGCCAAAATAGTTAGCGAACACTCTTGTCAATAAGTATGTACTGTTCATAAAAAAACACCAGGTCAAATATGGCTTTGTTTGTATGTGTAATATATGGTACTCTCGTGTATCGAAATAATAGCGATCAAAGTGGCATCTTGTCAACAATATTTGAAACACGATATCGATTGCATAATATATTGTGTAGTTGCAAAGAATGTGACATATTTTGTTCTTGTCTCTCTATCTTTCTACCAAATATGTTAGATATGATATGATAGATATATGATAGATAGAAACCATTAGATAAATGATATTTACCTGTTAAAAACGGACAATTATGTTAATTCTGGTAAAACTTTCATGTTCAAATATAATTAATTGGAGGATTATCTCACTCTGATTTCAACAAAATTATTGATATTCTCACCTGGGGTATCCACAGTCATAGACTAAAGCACTGATGGAGTGGAACAGGACCATGAAGAATTGAGCCTGAAAAGATAAAAAAAACATGAGTAAATATAAATATAAGTAATTAGGAACTAAAGTCCACCAACCAGGACTAGGCCAGCTTGGTGGATTATGGAAAACAACTCCTCGGCATCCAGGGGAGAGACTCATAACCCTGCATAACAAATATTTAAGGTAAAAAAATAAAATTAAGATTTTAACTGATTTAATAAGTTTATTGTGACTATAGAATTTAATTTGTTAATTTTTATTTGTAATTTATTTTAATGTTTGTGTCAATGTTTTTATTGTTTTGAGCACGTTGTCGTCAACTTTAATTGTTTTATTGTGTTGGTGATATATAAATAAATAAATAAAAATGGCTGCTAAATAAAACTAAATTTATCATGCTTTCTGTAAGACATATAAGTATTAATTAAGCAATTAGGAAGTGGTATGTTTGAATATAGACGATTTAATTCGACAGCTCCTCAAAATATTTTAGAATGCAAAGTTCAAAAAATTCGAACAGTTAGCACTCAGCAGGTTTTTTTAAAGTGTTTTAAAGGTTTTAGTTTTTATCTACGAAAAAAAAATGTTCCTCTAGCTTATTAAAAGGTTTATATACTGATTTGTGGTTTTTGAGATCTAAAATGTACATATCGATATCATTTTATAATAATTTATGTCCCAGTACCCGTATTTCAGCAAAGGATATTTACATTTGGATCAATTTCATCATATCAGCAAATTTCTCGGCAAATTTTCGACAGACCCCTAATAAAAATTTAGGGCAAATCTGTGCTTTCAGAATACAAACTTCAAATAGCAATCAATTAACAAAAACTCAGGCATAGACAAGAATGTAGAGTTGCGTTTAGAATGCGCCCGTGTCGAGGATACGGCGTTGCATGAGAGAAAGGGAAGGATACGGCGCAGTCGTTCCGCTGCATGTGCTGCAGCTTGCAACACTACCGGTCCTGTCTGTGTTGCCGATTTATGATACTTGCCACTTAACAAATGCTTATGGTTTTTTTTTGAAAACAAAACGATGTATGCGTTTACAACAAATTTAAGACTTATTAGAATTAATATAACTATTTCACCAATCCTAAAGATTTCTCATTTTATCCAGAGTTACTAATGATGTTGATAAATAAATATAAAATTAAAAAAATAGATGCAATAGTTGTAAATACCTTTAAAGTATTTAAAAAAACTCAAGTATTAACCTATTGTAATTATACACGCACGACTATACTCCAAATCAAATTTACTAAGGTCAAAGTTTACTTTTAAACTCAATATTTATATTACTTTCAACATAAAACTAACACAATAAAATAAAACTTTATCACTTATTTTTTAATCGGCATTAATTTGCTTAGTTTCGGTCTAATTCTCGGCAACTCGGCAACACCATCGACTACGTATCGCGTATATCCTTCGGTGTTGCAACTCTAATTCCTGCCGCCGAGAATTTAAGGTGCGGTTATACCGGCAATCCTTATTAGTGCTATTTACATGTTTAAGACGATTTGTAACATTTAGACAGTTTCGAGATGTAATCTTGTAAAGGAACTTATGAATTGAAAAATCAAATGCTAAACTTTAATAGAATGTTTGAATTTTCTAGAATTTACTTTGCTTGAATAAAAACGATTAGATTTTAAAGATAAAATGCTTATAACAAATCACTAATTATTAATCGTAGAAAAGTAAAATACATTTTTTTAACGTTGACCCATAATTGTTCGACTCCTTTAACCACTTGTTTAGTAAACAATACAAAAAAGACTTTGTAAGGTCTCTAACTACAAATATTGAAAATTTACAAAGCAATAACGAAATATTTAAATTTAAATATTTTCTATACAATTAAAAATCCAAGAATATCTATTACAACTGTTGAAGTACGACTTCAGATGGTTAGGAAATGCATTTAGCAATAAATCACTCAATCTTTCAATCGGTGAAAATATTCAAGGACTGCGCAGCGTGCAATACGATTCTTCTCAAGATTGTTGCTAAATATACGCTTCAGTAGCATTATTTTCCTAATTACGCAAAGTGGTTAAAGAGTGTAGCATTTTGATGCTACATACTTAAGTTTCAAAGATGTTGAAAGTAGTTTTTATGAAATAATTATTGATGTAGTGTAACTTAACTTATTTCGCGGTTTTTGGCTACTGTGGTCGTGAGTGACATTTAAGTTAAAGACTTGTTAAAAACTTTTTTATTTATTTCCGTGTACATCTTCTTACAGTTTCGTATACTTTTTTGATTAATTTGGAATTCATCATATACACGGTGTCTGAAAAACTTTCGGTATGGTTAAACGAGAAACAGTACATCAGACATTCCTGTGCATAGTGCTAGTCAATGGCAAGTAGGTAGTTGATGCTGATTTGGTTGGTGGTAAAATTGAGTCTTGTTGTTCCTAACTATCGCCATTGTGTTCTCTAATTTCCACGAAAGTCATTCGCAATGACTTCCAAAAGACGCTTTGAACAAAAACAAGAGGAAAATATGAAGTGAGACTTTGATCCAATACGGGTTCGGTAATCAATAAAAAAAAACGTTAACCAAAATCTATCCTAGAAGCTATGATATTCATTTGGTAACCGGCAAAGGGTAGTTAGTTACTGTCGTTAAAACATTAGATATCGAATAGCGTTACGAGATAACAAAAAACTCACCGACAAACAGTGCGTGCTCCGCGACTTTTGCTTCAGAAGTTGTTATTTACGCTCTCTATATAATATTAATATTAATTATATAGAGAGCGTAAATAACAATATTATATGGTTATATATTATATAACCATTTCTTTATTACTTAGGTACAATTAAGGGCTACTTATTATTTTGTCATTCATCCTGCGTTTCGAAAGCAGTTTAAAATTGTTGCACATTTCCGATATTTTAAATTTAATTAAGCAAAAGAAGTTTTTACGGCATTTTATTGCGTTAAATATGGATACATAATATTAATTATGTAGCTCTACAAATTCTTGTACACTATCTTTTCAGGTACCAATAAATAGTCATTTAATTTTTTGACTTGCGTAAATTTTTTAGTTGTAGTCAACCCTTTTTCAATATGAGAATTCGAAAGCAGTTTCATCAAAAACCCTTCACTGCATCAATTTTGCATCAAACTTCACTGCAAGAAAATTCATTCGCCGACTTAAACATAGCCTTACTATCCCTACTTACGATTTAAAAAAAACTTACCAATTGCAGGGTAGTAAGATGTTTCTTCCACCACAAGTACTTGTAGTACTGGGGACCCATGGCCGACATCATGTAGTACGCGTACATGACCACGTGTACGAAGTTGTTCACTATGTTCGAGAATGTTCCGTGACCACCTGCAAGAATTAAGGATGTTTTAATTGTGAGTTATCAATGGTTTATTGTGGATTTGAAAGCCAAATTTAGGTTTAAACTCTCAACAATGTTTGAGTTTTTCCTTGACAACCAAAATCCATATTCTACACCGTATTGGAATTTATTGTGAATTTGATCCAATATAGAGATCCACTATTTAGTTTATCGTTGGTTATGTAGTTGAATAAGACAGAGCTGTGACAATAGCATGAGTGCTAACTATTCTTAAGAGCGATAACCTTCTTTTAGTTCCATGCATTATGAATGGTTGAAATTTTTTTAAGACATTCACGTTTTGAAGGCTTTTTTATTGAAATCACCATAAACGAAGTCAGTATAAATCTTTTCGTAATAGAAAAGGTCCGTAATTAACCTTCGTTTTAAGGTGCATCAAGTTTTGTGTAATCGTATCCACCAGTGAACTTAAAAGAATAATGACTTAGTTAAACAATTAAACGTATTTAACAACGAAGTTAACTACAAAGAGTGTTGAAATTAAGTGGTTTTTTAACCTTGTAGTGTTGATCCCATAACATTGAAGTTATGAGCAATGTCGTTAACGAGTTGACATTGAATATTTTAGAACTACCAGAAATACCGACGTCTTTAGAAATACCATGTTTAATCCAACGACTAATGTTAAGCCAGTGTTGGTCTTAAACCTTCTCGTCACCCTAGGGAAAACCCATACCTCATTTAAAAGGACTAAGTATAATTATGATAATTGATGAGTTCTTTTGACAGTATTATTCTATTATTATTCTTTATGACGCACGTGAAATATCATCAAATACCTAGTATAATAATATTTTGTTTCTGTTATATTGTAACTTAAAAGTCAGGTTTTTAAAATAAATTCAAATAAATTTAAAACACAATGTATCAAGTATACTTTCTTTTCAAAGTTTAATTAGAAAGCTAGATTTTTGAATGACCACTATTAATATTACTAGTTACGTAAGAGTCAATGACTTCTATTGTTTACTATTTCACATCAATATGTCACATTTTTTTATCAACACTTTCACAATTTTGTAACAAACAAGCTTTATTTGTTTTTGTTACCATAAATCACTGCTAATTTATTCTATGACCTACCGCAGTCTAAAGGGAAAATGTTATTCTCTATCGCTGATACGGACCGCAGCTAAAAGAAAACTTAGCGTTCGAATCCTCTTTGAGTGATGAATACAGATATGTCTTGCGATCAGATATGATCCGACATATCTTTGATGTTTATATACCTATATGAAGACCTCCGAGGCACAGGTCTAAGGAGTAAATGAAAGTAATTTGTTGTGTAATTGAAAAAAAGAAATTATTCTCGGGTGGTCTTAGCTGCAAAGCTATACCATTAGATGGAGCTACGTTAGCAATATAACGTAAAAACAAAAATGTGCTAGGTAATTTCGAGGCGTACCGTTTTCAGTAACTTAAGAATAATTAAGCATTTTAAATGCAAATACTTAAAAATACTAGCTATTACGTAAATTGTGAAGTTGCGGTTTCGATTCCCGCACAAAAAAAAAGTTCCTGGGCCTGAGAGTTTATCATTATAAGAGTATTTATATTTCCCCTTGTTTGGCACATGGTTTCTCATAGTTTGGGGTCATGTTGTTAGTATGATAGTTATTGATGTGTTTGTCTGAGGAGTTTATTTACTAAAATTTATTTCCAATATTTTTACATCCCATATATTGTCTATTTGTGTTATATATTTCTATATTTCTTGAGTTTAACTTTGACATCTTACCAGCAATGAACTTGACAAGGACCCAAGCCTCAAAAGGAGTCAAGGAGTGGTGGTAGAGATGCAGCCAGGTTATCTGGCTCTTCTTTTTCCGTAGCACGAAAAATGCGGTGTCAGCGAATTCCGAGAGCTTCGAGAAGTAGTACACCCAACAGAGATGTAACATCTGCAACAATATTATAAGTTATATTATTTACACTGGATACAAAGTATGATGCTTCCATGCTGGACTGGGAGCGAAAGTGCTTCCATGTTGGACTGGGAGCGAAAGAAAAACTTAGAATGTGCCAGCTACTTCTCTTCCCGGGCATACTGTAAAAGTCAGTTAAGTGACAGAGGTTTTTAAGGCGTTTTTGTGGGCGATAGGCTGACCCCCTGTCACTCTACAATAGTCTTTTTCCATCTTTATAATACCTTCAAATTTGTCAAACGTGACTTCAGATGGTCTTGTAACCTCTGGTGTTCTGCCTACCCCATGAGGGATACAGGCATGAAGTTATGTATGTACAAAAAATATAATTACCATCATCATGTGGAGACGCTCATTGCTAGACAAAAGCCTCCTCAAAACTTTCCTTATAGCTCGTTCGAGCGCTGCATACATCTATTGTTTACCGACGACCTTGACAAGATCGTCCGTCCACCTTGCGAGGGAACTACCCACGCACTTTCACCCAATACATGGTCGCTACATGAGAATCTTACTGTCCCAAAGATCATCTATTCTGCGAGCTATGTGCCCCGCCTATTGCCGCTTCAACTTTGCGATCTTTCTACCAGTGACTTTGGTTTGTTAGCGAACCGACTTTTTTCTGATTCGATCCAGCAAAGAAAAAGGAAAGTTTTAAACTTCTGTATAAAACAACAACAACGTTATACATAGGGGGATTTGATATTGAAGTATGTTTTTGAAACAGGTCCAGATGGGATTCAAGCCCTCGAAGGCCACAAAAGAAACTTCACTTAGATTTAAATATACAAATGCAAATATTTAGTATCTCATTATACAAAATATTGATATTCACTCAATGTGCATGTTACTTAATAACCAACAAATGCAGAGCATTAAAAACCGACTTCACGTCAAAACTTTGGCTGAATAATAATGTCGTCAAGGTAAAAATTCATCAATAATTTTAAATTTTTCCTGAAGTGCTCAATCGATTTCGATGAAAAATCGAATTCAAAATCGATTCATAATTGTTAGAAAAATCGTGTAACAAAGACACAAAATAACTTACACGAATTGAAAACCTCCTCCTTTTTAATGTCGGTTGAAAAGTAGGCGTAACTTATCTGTTATGACAAATGAACGAAGAATGCCCTGTCAATATTTTTGAGAAAATTAAGCAACAACAACTTTCTTTGCCTTTAAAGCATCGTAAACCACCAACATTATTTAATAATTTATGTATTATTCGGTAAGGTGGAGCTTAATTTGTTAAGTTTTAAACATACAGGTATAAAAAACAGCGAAATGCCCTGCGGTTAATGGAGGAAGGTAAATGAAAATTTATGAGCTTACATTTTTCTGGATCTGATTTCTTTTATTTTAATAATCGATTTTATTTTACCGTGCAATAGAGTTAAAAGTGTTACAAGTAAGTATTAAAGTTTTTGTCATTTTCGATAGTTTTAATGCGACTTTTTATGGCCGAAGGGATAAAACTAGCCATATTTGTTTATTAGGCTTATAAGATAGCCTCTTTGGATTTATATTTACAAACTTTTTTTATATGTAAGTACAGTCTGGAACAGAATTATGTATACCACCCAGTCTCCCGTACACATACAATATACGTATTGTAAGTGTGCGGGAGACTGGGTGGTACCTATACATAAATCTGTTGCAAACTGTACTTGTGTACGTTTAACATTAGATTTAGTAAAAAATATTACATTTAAAAATGATTATATTTTTAGATTTTGAAGGTCGCAAAGTATTAAGGAAGGTCAAAGCAAAGATAAGATAAATAAGAAGAAGGGAAATGAAGTCATACTTCAGTTGATGTGTTACTTCATAAATGGCTTGTAGTTTGTTTTTAATAAACAAATAAGGTTTCTGTGAACCGTGATTTGCGGGAGGCCATGTTGTCAAAGAGACGACGAAGTAGGTACGACACACGATACAAAATTCCAAATGACACCTAGTAATTGTTATGTTTTAAATAGTTAGATGTAGTTACCCACCTAAACCAGATTCACTTTGATATTAGAATAAAATTTTCAATGTCACGCTCAACGACATATTTTGTTTTATTTAGAAAAATAAAAAGTTATAACCACAATAAAACCTTTCTTATGCTTTATATATATTTCTTTTACAAAACGTCATTATATCAACTGTATTTTACAATGACATATATATACATATATTTTTATTGATTTATTACAAGTTTTTAGACAAAAAAAGAATTCCTTTTCCAGCCTCTGAAAAAGCCTATCCTAAGATGCAACTAATTGCAGGCAACTGAGATAAAGATAGGCTATTTAATTACCTAATACGCAATCACCTTTCATTTGTTACACAATTCACATACATAAACGAAAAGCAATAAAATTAAATAACACAGCCTTTCTAACAAAAAAAAAAACCATATTAATCAAATCATATCTGCAAAAAATTGTAGACGTAACGAAAGGTGCCTCACAATGGCGTTTCTACACACATTTCTGCACTTCGGACTTACGAGGTTTTTTTATATCCATTGAACTTGTACTTGAGTCAGAAATCAAGTTCGAGTAATAGTGAAAGTCTGTTCTTTGTGGGTCACTCGCAGACTCGCGTGGTGAGCGCAAAGAATAACGAGACGAGTTGGGCAGAATGGAATATTTTTTGCCTACTATGTTTATTTTAGATTTACTCGTTTAATTATTAACATAAAACACTGGAATAAATTTTGAATGAAAAAGTGCAGCGATGGTGCGTTAAGTCGTGTTTTAATGTATAAATAAACTAGCTACCGCGCGCGGTTTTACCCGCGTAACTTTTGATCCCGTGAGAATTTCGGGATAAAATATAGTCTATAACCTTCCTCAAGAGTTGGGCTATCAAATGCAAAGAGAATTTTTAAAATCCTACTTGTAGTTTCTGAGATTAGCGCGTTCAAACAAACAAACAAAAAAACAAACTCTTCAGCTTTATATACTAGTTTAGAATTACCCCATTATGACACGTTGGACGTTCTACTAAGCTTATTTCTAGGAATCGCTATCATTTATCATAATATTAATATTCGAATTTAAATGTAATTATAATAAATTGAAATTATGTGAAGGGATCGAATTCATTTTAAACTTATTCCAACTTAAATTCTTTGAAAATTACTACTAAAAAAGGAATATTATTTAAGTATTCGATATTGACCGTGAAATAGTTAAACCCTAAGATGATTTGCAATGTAAACAGATACTCAATATTATACAGTAAGAAACGTATACGATGAACTAAGGAACTGGTACATTTAAAAGTTATGCACATTGTTTACCTATTACTAGTAGATATTTCTTAATATGTCTATTATTATCGTTACATAAGTTACGGACATCCGAATACTTTCTTTATGTATACGAACACGAATCTGGCAACAAATGTTGACTATTCTGTCAAGTTTACCTACTCATTGACTAATTACGTAACGAAACGAAACTTGTTTAACGATATTGGCAGTGAAAGAAATGAAGACACTGAAGATGCAATGAATACAGAAGAAATTAATTTTGTCACTAAATGGCATGTAATTTTTTGGTAAGTAATTAAACTTTGAGGTTAAATCCGTACTTTATGCTTTACAAATGGGTACGTTAAGCAAGTATAATTGATTGATTTTAAACAAAGGAAGTATCGACTTAAGTCGCTTATGTACTATCCCGTGGAAAAGTGTTATCCTGTGTTAGTCGCCTATCACGATGTGCTACCTAGGGATAAAATTTGCTTGTCCATATCTTCCCGGATAAAATACCATACAAAACGACACACTAGTTGTTCGGAGTACAAAGATCCCAGATTTTTCAGACTCAAAGGACACGAACATTTTCGGACAAGAAAAACGGGTCTGCCAGAATTCAAGGATTTTCGTTATTAATTAATTTGTTAATTCGTTAATTCGCATCGGAATTTTTGTGCGTACTGCTTATAGGCTCTTTGGTTCTAGATTCTACGAGGACTATAAATTACGTAACGGATAGCCACTTATTGTTTGCGAGCTTTTTCCCGCAACTTCGTACACGCTTAAACATGTAAGTCTTATTTTTCTCGACCTCGTGGGAATTTCGGGAATTCCTTCCATAATACAAACAGACACTTATTGAAAAACTTTCATACCAAGTATCACATCCATGCACTCAAGGAATAAGATTTTTTCATACAAATTGAAACATCATATATTTCCCATTTCCGTGGGAATTTCGGGAATTCAGTATTGTTTACGAGCTTTTTCCCGCAACTTCGTACGCGCTTAAACATATAAGTCTTATTTTTCTCGAACTCGTGGGAATTTCGGGAATTCCTTCCATAATACAAACAGACACTTATTGAAGAATCAAGTATCCATGCACTCAAGGAATAAGATTTTTTCATAATAATAATAATAATAATAACCCCCCCGGGGAATGAACCTTGGCGCGGTGGGGGGGCTTAAGAAAAGAAGGAGCTCTATACAGATCAGCACAACTTGATCAAATACCCCATTTGGGAGATTCTAGCTGTAAAAGTCGTAACATCAAGACTACCCTTTTCGAACTAATCATTCCAAACCCAACCTGGAGGCAAAAATGACGGAGCAAAACAGCAGAAGATATAATTTACGGTCGCTGCCCGGGGGGCGCCGGGGCGCATCTGGAGCCGGCGCTGGATGCGACAGTATGCGGGACGCCGGTGGCGCGGCGCTGAGCAGGCGGGCGCTCGCCACCAAATCTACTACAGCCGGTCATCGCGAGCTGAGCAGGCGGGCTCGCGACGTAGAAGCTACAGCCGACACTTCTGGCGATGATACATCGTCTTTATTTTCATCCATCCCTTCCACTCGCCCCTCATATATGACAAGAAGTATATCTTCCTTGTCTACTGTCACTACGGCCGAAGCTGTTGTGCAAAATGCCTACTTGGACATTGAACTTGTACCCACCTCGGTCGAACGAACTACGCGCAGACGGTGGACACCTGAAATGAATATGTTCATACTGCGTACTTACCTTAAATTAACAACATTAGATACTGACACAAGTAACTACGTTGAACCCCTCCACCTTCAATTTATTGAGAAATTTCCAGAAATGCAAGTAAGCCGACAAAGAGTAGCCGACCAACGGAGAGCTATTATCCGCCGCAAACTACTACCAGAAAATACCATTACCGATATATATAATGAAATAAAACAAGAAATCACAAACATACACTCTAATATAGTTCATGCAATAGCTTCTTCACCTTTGTCATTAAATACTCAAGCCAATACACAAACCAAAACACGGATGAGATGGACCGTAGAACAAAACGAAGCAGTAATCCGATCATATTACAGAGTAACTCTACTAGATACGAACAGGACCACATACCGGAAATTACTTCATGAAGATTTCATTAAAAATATTCCTTCTCTGTCCCATTTAACCGAACAAAGAATTTGTGACCAACAAAGAGCAATAATCAATAACAAATATATTGACCAATCTAGGCTAGATATAATAAGACAGGAAGTAGCAGACGAACTGTCATTATCAACAAATAGCACTAACGACTCTCATCTAGTAACCTTAAACACTATAGAATTAAGCTCCTTTCCTGATCTACCCGAAGAAGAACCACCAAACCACCACAATCAGTCCAATTTAATACCATGTACTGAAAATATCTTTGAACAAGCCTTTCAGTATTATAAAAATACAGACCCTTTGCACAGGACATATATTCCGAAACAAAAATCTTCAAAAAAATTCTCAGAAATAGTTCATTACATTAATACAGTAACCATCCCGAATAAAATAAATATTGACACTGATTTCTTAACTTTACAAACAGTCATATACTGCGCTGCCTGGACTGCTGCTAAGTTAAATGGTGCTAAAATAGAACTTTCTGAGAGTAATGTAGAAAGATCACGTAGTACTCAGGAAGAATATAAACCCAGATGGCAAAAGCGTTTAGAAAAACGGTTGGAGGACTTAAGGACTAAAATAGGTAGAGTAACCCAATTCATTAACGGAAACACTAACGAAAGGATCACAAGACATGTAAAAGTAATTATGGAACAATATAAAACACACTCTACACATGAAGACCCGAACACTCAAATAACACATACACTGGATACACTTAAACAAAAACTTTCAGTTTTAGCAGGACGATTACAGAGGTATAAAACATGCACACAGCGAAAACAGCAGAACAGCCAATTCATTAATAACGAGAAACTTTTTTATCGTAACATTAAACAGGCCACAAAAAATACACATCAAAACAATGCAGTCATCAACGAAAATAGCACGCCTAACGTAAATGATATTCGTAATTTCTGGGCAGGAATATGGGAAGAACCCGTTAACCATAATAGTCAAGCCGAGTGGATTCATAAAGAAACTAGTAATTTTCGCCAAACTGCAGTGCCAATGCAATTTGAGTTCATACCAGTTGAAATATTTAAACGTGTCATTGCAAGACTCCATAATTGGAAAGCACCCGGGTCTGATTATATTCACAGCTACTGGTATAAAAAATTTACAAGCACCCACTGTTACCTACACAATTTCATTAATATTTTCATCCAAACCCCTAATGCCATACCGCCTTATATAACAGCAGGAACAACCTACTTGATACCTAAAGACCACGACGACCTGACTAACCCTGCAAAATACAGGCCAATCACATGCTTACAAACATTATATAAAGTAATAACATCTTGTTTATCTGAAGTCATACACCAACACTTGACTGATAATAACATCTTGGCCGAACAACAAAAAGGATGTAGAAAGGCTTCTCAAGGCTGCAAAGAACAACTTGTAATAGATTCAGTAATATTGAAGCGAGTCCAAAAAACTAAATCTAACCTATGTACTATGTACGTAGACTATAAAAAGGCATACGATTCAGTCCCACACACGTGGTTAATACAAATATTAGAAATATATAAAATCCATCCAACAATAATTTCATTCTTGCAGACCGTGATGACCAAATGGGAAACTAAACTCAGGCTTAATACTCCAAACCAAATTATAGAAACCAGCCCGATAAAAATAAAACGTGGTATTTTCCAAGGCGATGCACTCAGCCCGCTTTGGTTTTGCCTAGCACTCAATCCCCTTTCTAACTTACTAAATTCCACATCTCTAGGGTACCCTTTAAAATACAATGTAACAAACGAACAGACTGAAGTCCAACAAAATATGCTCAGTCATTTGCTTTATATGGATGATATTAAATTATATGCAATAGATGAACAACAACTTAACCAACTAGTCAACCTAACGGAACAGTTTACTAATGATATAAAAATGCAATTTGGGATAGATAAATGTAAAATTAACTCATTGATATCAGGAAACATAATTCACCAACATAGTTACGTATTAGAATCTGGAGAACAAATAGATGCATTAGAAGAACACCAAACTTATAAATACCTAGGCTACAACCAATCGCGTCAGATACAATATAAAGAAACCAAGCATCAATTAAAGCTACAATTTAAACACCGACTAAATAGCATATTAAGGACACAACTTTACTCTAAAAACACAATTAAAGCTATCAATACTTATGCTATCCCCGTACTAACTTACTCATTTGGTATAATAAATTGGTCGAAATCTGAAATTAAAGCACTGCAAAGAATCGTTAATACCACGATGACTAAATTCAGAAAACATCACCCAAGGTCATGCTTACAAAGGCTTACATTACCCAGAAAAGAAGGAGGACGCGGAATCATAGACATATCAAACCTTCACAATAGACAGATTTCAAACTTAAGACAGTATTTTTTCAATAAAATAGATTCTTCACCTTTACACAAAGCAATAGTTTACAATGATGTCAAATTAAACCCGTTAAATCTTCAAGATAGATCCACACAAAACAATGAAGCTATTTCAGATGAAAATAATAAAAAACTAGAATGGGCCAGAAAGTCTCTACATGGAAGACATTACCATGACTTATGCCAACCTAATGTCGACAAAGAGGCGTCGAACGCATGGCTAAGCCGTGGAGAGCTCTTTCCAGAGACTGAGGGCTTCATTATGGCCATTCAAGATCAGGTCATAGAAACGAAAAACTACCTAAGACACATAGTGAGAAGCCTTCCATCCGATATATGTAGAAAATGTAACAGCTCCCCAGAAACGATCCAACACATTACAGGCGCGTGTAAAACAATAGCCCAGACAGATTATAAACACAGACATGACCAAATAGCTAATATCATCCATCAAAAACTTGCCTACAAATACGGATTTATTAATTCTACCCAGCCATACTACAAATATAGACCCAATTCTGTTTTAGAAAATGCCACAACTAAATTGTATTACGACAGAGCAATTCTCACAGATCGCACAACTCATTACAATAGACCTGATATCACACTTATTAACAAGACCAGTAAAACAGGATTCCTCATTGATATTACCGTTCCAAACACACACAATCTCCAGTCCTCAATAGCAGAAAAATTGACCAAATATATAGAGCTGAAAGATGAAATAACCCGCCTTTGGCATCTTCAAAAAGTAACGATAGTCCCAATAGTCATCTCTACTACCGGCGTAATACCGAAACAACTACACCAATCCCTTGAAACTCTCAATTTAGCCCCAAACACTTACCATCTTATGCAGAAAGCTGCTATCCTTAACACGTGCCGGATAGTGAGAAAGTTTTTACAGACCGAACAGGAAAATACGTCACTATCTCAACCTAACACTATCGCTCAGTCACACTCAAGCCCTCCGAACTCTACCCTATCTGACATGCACTTGGCTTAGGCCCGTGTATGCCTTAAAAAAAACCGGCGCAAGCCGAGATGAGAAATCATAAAAAATATAATAATAATAAAATCTTTATTTGCCAGTAAGTGCGTTATAAATGTTGTTACAAATAATAAATGTCCGGTCACATACTGCTGACATGTCAGCGTGCAAATGTATAGTCAGAAATTTAGAACATTTGTCAATTATATAATTCAGTCAAAGGTAAACGATTATGAAGAAACATATTGGGCAACCTCATTAACATATAAACTTATTAAAATTATCATAAAACATTTGTAAAATATTATAACAGAGAATGACCAAAAAAAAAAAGTCAATACAAATACAAATGGAGAGCTAAAAATATATATCAATTGAGCAATCGAATTCAAATAATATAGTACATACAATTACAGGTCTTCAAATTTTAAAAATAACAATTAATAACACAAATAACATAAAAGATAGCAAAAAATAACAAAAGTCAATGGAGTTTGTCAATTAAATAAGCATTTATGGAATAATACATATTTTTCAATAATAAATTAAATAATGCCGCTTTGAATTGATGTTGTGGTAGCTCTTTGTACTTATAAGGTAGTTTATTGTAAATGCGTATGGCCATACAATACACATTATTACTAAAAACGCTCAGTTTCTGATAAGGAACATACAATTTATCCTTGTCTTTACCACGACGTCCGATCATATGATTATCATCAGCAAACAAGCTTTTATTGTTTTTAACAAAGCAACAGATTTCAAATATGTAAAGTGATGGAAGTGGTAAAATTTTTAATTTTTGGAAAAGTGGCCTACAACTATCTAAAAAATGTGCCCCACAGATGGCTCTTATGCATTTCTTTTGTGCTATAAATACATTATTTGCCTCTACCGAATTACCCCACAATATAAGTCCGTATCTGATTAATGAAGACACATAACCATGATAAGCAAGTTTTGCAGCTGAAAATGATATAATTTTCATACAAATTGAAACATCATATATTTCCCATTTCCGTGGGAATTTCGGGAATTCCTTCCTTAGTGCACCCCTACATCCCCTAAAGAATGTATGTTCAAAATTTCAGCTCTCTACGCCCAGTTGTTACGGCTGTACGTTGTCTGTCAGTCACTCAGTCACTCAGTACCTCAGTCACTCAGTCAGTAACGGAACAGTTTTATATATATTGATTGATTGATATTGATTATGCGACTTTTTATCACACATTATTGCTAGAGGTGTCCGACTAGGTTCAAATTCTAATTGAGTCTTCTATCAGGGAAGCAGCCACGACGGACCTGAAAGGCTCTATAAGAGTTCGAAACTAATCGGACACTTCCGACAATAACATGAGTAAAAGCCAAATAATAAACAACAATTATGACTCACAAAACATTTATAAAGGCTAGTCTGTTGTCTGCTTTACCCCTACTTACTTCTTAAACCCATAGTCAACATCCATGTACTTAATTTATTACAATCAATATTTTAATCCAAATTTAGGCCATAATATGCCTAACCGTGTTTACAGTAGAATCCAATTATTATGACTCCGCTTATATTGACCAACCACTCATTATGACGTGTTTACACAGTGAAGTTTGGTTTTCGTATTAATTATATAACTAAGTCGGATATAATGACTTCGCCTATAGTGACATATCGCTTATTGTGACCCTTTTTTATCAAATTTTGTCCGCTTATGGTCACCGACCGTATGATTTCTAAAACCTTTGGCAGTGTTCGGGAGAGTCACGTTATACCCAAAGACTTTCGGTGCGTGAAAAGCTTTTTTGAATTAAGTCTCGGAGCGTATTGAGTCTGCTTATTAATATCTACTTTGATTTATCTCTATTTTATTTCTCTCTATTAAAATATTCACATAAATCACATAATCAGTACCAATGCTTTTATGACGTCCGTTTAGTATGACTTGTTTCTTATTTCCCTTCGATGTCATTATAAACGGATTCCACTGTGATTGGTAAGAAAAATTTCACCTCCTAAAAATAGATACACATCGTACATTTCCAAAAGGTTGGAGAAATGTTCTAAAAATAGATTTCGATTGTGGCTTTCATAGCGAAACTAATGCAACACGTGTAGGTTGTAAAGAGGAAAGGAATTAAAGGCAATGAGATGTGAAATAATTTAAATGCTTACTACATATATATTTGCATGTTATAATTTTTCAGTTTATTTTTCAAATTGCTAATGATACTATGACTATTTTATTCCATTCTTGTTCAAATACTCTGGTCCCAGTTTGTCATGTTCGTATTGTGCATCCATAGCTCATTGCACCTACTATGTAAGCAATTTGGTTGTGGCATGATATTGGCTCTCACAATTAGCTGCCTTGCGTTTGTTTTTTTCATGTCACTGTCAATTTGTACTGTACCTTTTGTATTAATTTGATAATTCTGACTGAAAAAGAGTGCCAAGAGTTTTTTCCGCCGGCTTTTTTTGTCTCTTGGTCTACTGTAATATCTTATTCAACAACCACCAACAACTAGTTAAAGCCGAAGTATAGTATAACAACTAGTTAAGTATGACTGACTTCATCAAGTGTTTTGTGAAATTCCTAAGAAGAATAATACTTTTCAAATTTTTTTAATTGAACGGTACGATACCTACCTATAAGAAATTGAAGGTTTAAGGAACTAGTGTTCGTGGTGTTCAACACTACCTTAGCTAGCCTGTACAATGTATTAAGCTAATATATCTTCCAAACTGTAGAGAAAGCATTATTTTATCCTTGAATAATTTATCCCCACGAAACTGATAGCAGTTTAACGTAAAAAAAAATACTTTCATTTCCGTTGGACCCCAAAAGCTACTTGTACTTTCTTTAGTTATAACGGAGCATATTGAACTTTACTATGTTAACTACAACTTTAAAACCTTAGGGTCTAATTAATACATTGACATCAATTCAATTATACAAAAAAAAAACAAGTTAAGATGGCGTAAGAAACTTTACATAGCGATCAATAATGTCCTCGTTTTATTACTCGTTTGGCGTAAAATAACTTAGTTTTAACTTTGACTTGAATATCAAGTTATTTAGTTATCTCTGTGGTAAAAAAAAGAATACAAATGGGCTAATTATGAAATCAGTTTCTTTTATATGAAAATGGTAGACATTTTGACTTCAGATCTCCTGATGTCTTTTATTTTTTATTAAGGACTAAACCCGCATTTGACCTCAACCTCACCTCATGGTAAATGAAGATGAGGTTGAAGATGACAGCACACGGCCTAAGAAAGAACTGGCTCTTACAGTAATATTTAGCTTCAGATTTTATATGAAAGGTGGTTGCTAGCCAGTTGGAACCTCACGGGATCCTACCACCAAGCGGAGGTCACTCAGATTAGTCGCCATTTACGCTTATCCAAAGGCGGTAAGGCTATTCTAAGCCATCCTACACGGAAAGAAAGTCTATCTTAATTTTGATTATGCTACATACAAAATTGTCATCATTATCATCATCACTACTCATTTTATAAGCCCACTGCAGGGCATGAGTCTCTCCCCTGGGTGACGAGGAGGTATAGGCCATAATCCACTAAGGTGGTCCAGTACTGGGTGGTGGATGTCAGAATTTTCAGGGCTTCTGACAAATTCTTCGTCAGAATACTGTATACAAGTATACAGCACCCGGGACCGACTGCTTAACGTGCCCTCCGAAGCACGGAAGTACAAACTTGTGCTTATTCTAAATATAATAAATAAACAATAAATATTTCTGACACTCACACAACATTATCTACCCCAAATTAAGTTTCTTAAAGAACTTGTGTTATGTATACTAGATAACTGATATACTTAAGAAATATGTAAACATACATATTGAATAAAGAATAAATACATATTTTTTATTAGAATTAACTTAAATAAACATATAAACATCCATGACTTGACGACTGATATCTGTGTTCATCATACAAATATACGCGCCGCCGGGATTTGAACCCAGGACCTCTGGCATAGAAGGCAATGTATGTTACTACTACATCAGCCAGTCGTCAAAATCTAAATTTACGTAAAAAGTGTTGTTGCTTACACCCTTTCGCAAAGCGGGGTGTATTTAGTTTAAAATTCGTATTCGTATTTACGTATGTGATTGGTTGTTGACATCGAAGCATAATAGACGAAGAAATAAGATTGCGATTTTTTAAAATCAAAAGACTTTACTGTCGAGATGATTTCTTTTGGTTTTAGTTTTAATTGAAAGTATGACAGAAAGTTACAATTTAAAAGCTAATAATAAAAAAAAATCTTTTAAGTTTATCTCAAATAGTATTTTTTATACTTTTACTAATTATAAGTACTAAATAGTAAAATTTTCATGTCGAATTTTTGAAATGAAATGATTTTTTTATTCATCATAAAACCATCGAGTGGCCGCTTAATGACGTCACAATTTTGTACTTCGGCTTCAACAAGGTGTTGATAGTTATTGAATAAGATATTACAGTAGACCAAGCCTTCGGAAAAAAATTCTTGGCCCTCTTTTTCAGTCAGGATTATACGAATTAATACAAATAGGTACAGTACATATTGATCATGACATGAAAAAAAAAGAAACACAAGACAGCTTATTGTAAGAGCCAATGTCATGCCACAACCAAATTACTTACATAGTAGGTGCATTTTTTTTAAAAGACCTTAGCCAATATGAAATGTTAAAAAATGTAATTTGAACGCTATGTCTAATTTTAGTAGCATTTATAAATAGTCTACCTACTCATGCAGGAAATTTTCGAAATTTATATTGAATAATATCTTAGTCTTTGTGACCTCGTGTTACATCACTCTAATAATATCAAATTCAAATAAGCATATTTTATAAAAAAAAACTGGTTATTTTAACGATATTCTAAAGGACAAGTAAGGCTGGAATTTTACACGTGTTATTGATATACGAGGGTGGATTGAAAAGTTCGCGGCCTAGTCAAGAAAACAGAATAAAGTACATACAAAAATATTTTTATTTTTCGACGTAATCTCCATTTAGCTCTATGCACTTCTTCCATCTGCTTTCCAGAGCTTCCATACCTGTTTAAAAAAAAGATTCCTCAATGTCTTCAAAATACAGGTTAACAGCGGCTTCGACCTCTTCATTCGTTAAAAATTTCTGCCCACCGAGGTGTTTTTTCAGGTTTGGAAACAGATGAAAGTCCGAAGGTGCCAAATCAGGAGAATAAGCTGGATGTGGCAACAATTCGAAACCACAATCACGAATTTGAGCCATAGACTCGACAGACGTGTGGACTCGGGCGTTGTCCTGGTGAAACAACACTTTCTTTCTCAGTAATCCTGGGCGTTTCTGTTTAATTTCTTCACGTACACAGCGCAGAAGGGTGCTATAGTACGCAGAGTTTATTGTTTCGCCTTTTGGAAGGTAGTCCACCATAATGACACCCTTAGCATCCCAAAAAACCGATGCCATCACCTTGCCAGCCGACAGAATTGCCCTTGCTTTTTTCGGAGTTGGTTCACCTGATTTTTTCCATTGTTTGGATTGTTGTTTTGATTCTGGGGTATAGTGGTGAACCCAGGTTTCATCCACTGTCACAAATCTGTCAAGAAAACCTTGTGGATCAGCCTCGAACATCTCCAAACAGTCGCGAGAAATCGTGAGTCGAATTCGCTTTTGCTCTACTGAAAGCAATCTGGGGACCCACCTAGCCGAAACCTTAGAAAAGCCGAGTTCATGGACAATGATGTTTTGCGTTCGTTCATATGAGATGCCTATAGTGTCTGCAATTTCTCTGATAGTCAATCTACGGTCTTTCAATATGAGATCACACACTTTATTGATGTTTTCTTTGGTCGTAGACGTCATTGGCCTGCCGGAGCGAGGGTCATCTTCGATGTTCTCTCGTCCACGTTTAAATTCTGCAACCCATTTTTTCACAGTGGTATAAGACGGGGCAGATTCCCCTAATGTTGTTTGCATGTCATCATGGATCTCCTTTGGTGTTAATCTTTTTTTAAACAAATATTTAATCACAGCACGTTGTTCAAATTTCTCCATTAGTGAAAATTTGTTCTACACACCTATTTATATTGTTCGTAAAATTTTATTTAAACAAGATATCAAATTGAAAATTCGCGGGCTGACAATTGAATAATGACAGTTCAAAATGACGGCAGAAAAAATAACAAAAGTTTTTTTTTTAATGGCCAGGCCGCGAACTTTTCAACCAATGTAGTACCTAAGCCCAATAGTATTCAAATTCCAAAATTAGAATTCAAGAAATATATAAATAGGAAAACTGATGCCAAAAATAAAATGTTAATTTAGATCTGTTAGGTTTACTACGACTTGTTTTGATATGAGGATAGTGCTCTTCGTATTAGCAATTCGTGGAAAAGATAATAAAGCAAAGCACGAGTTAATTTCTATCGCAACATATTTAGATCAAAGTAGATAAAAAAGTAAATTTTAAGATTGAAGAATATTATATTTTTATGGACTTAAGTACCTGTCGGATTTTTGCTTCACAAAAGAACTATGAATCTTAATGAGTACCAATTTTTTGTCATAACGCTATTCTACACCTTTTCATGTCTATCCACATGATAAAAGAGGTTTTTTAAAAAGTTTTAATTCGTTTTTTTTTCTTATTCTTTTAGTTGGATCTAGCGAAACCAAGCTGATATGAGATTGAAAAAACAAGTGTCGTACCTACGTACGGTACAGTACCTGAATTAAGTGCTACTCCATATTAAAAATAAACCAGCTATTTTCTCGTAACCCTATATGATATGATATGATAATGAGGTGCCGAGAACCCGTGAAACTTTCTCAAAACTTGTCGCAAAAAATCCTCCTTAAAACATTACTTTTCTCTTTTCATTTCCTTATCCGCCGTAAGACAACAATGGACACGAGTCATCTGTATTTTCACTATACTATGGGTGATAGCGAGATGACGAGGTGCCAAAGCAAATAATGCGTGGAAAGTTGTTGAGCAAGTGACGTTCTGATCTTAACCAGAGAGAATAGTTAAGAGATAGATACGACATGTTGAAAATTAAATGAGAATAAATAAAATAAAATAAAATAAAAGATATAGTGCGATAGATAATATTTTTGAAAAAAGTAACTGCCTAGTAAAGAATAAACAGATTTTTTTTTGTTAAGCATACTAAGACTTATGGTATCTACGCCTTCCTCAATTGGTCGATCAATGCAATTTATTGATATTTCAAAAATCCGACGTTTTCTTATGAAACATTTTACCAAGGGCTTGCTTTTCTATCCAGAATAGTTGTCAATAAAATATTAAAGAACTATATATTTACAAAGTCATTCCCATTTTCAATAATAATTAAATATTGACTACAATTATAACTAATGATATTTTAATAATAAATAATAATAATAATAAATTGTTTATTTCGGATAATAGGAATACAGATATCAGTAAAAACATGTAGTAATAAAACTAGAACACAACAACCAGAATCCCACATCCACTATTTTTAAATCTTTCCACATGATTCGTACGGTAAACGTTACGATATGTCAGTCACTCCTCACTTTCTACGGTCAAACGGAGATGTTAAAATCATATTAATCTCGATAGCAAAATGACCTCAATAATTAGATTATTATAAAAAATACTGATATAGCATCGTTCTTTTAATAATACAATGGAGTTTATAAATACATTGTAATGCCTGGGCTAAAATACCCACCTTCTTCTTGGAACTTAAGTGCACGGATGTGATACTTGGTATAAAGGTTCTTCAATAGGTGTCTGATTGAATTGATTTTTAATAATATTTAACTCCTATTGACATTACTTACAAAATTTATTAATAGTCTACTGTTTTTATTGTAATTATCTACCTATGGTGTTGAATTGTATGTGCCTACTATATTAATTTAATACCTCTGTTTGTGATGATGTAAATTTTGATATGGCTCTGGCTGAAATAAATGATTTGATTTGATTTGATTATGAAAGGAATTCCCGAAATTCCCACGGGGTCGGGAAAAATAAGGCTTTTATGTTTATGCGCGTATGAGGTTGTGGGAAAAAGCTCGTTATTTAAAAAAGTCAGACATTATCATCTTTGTTAAAATATTAGTCAACTTAGTATTGCATATAATTTTCATAACGGTTTTAAATAGCAAAATATTTAAAATAAATTAAATCTCATATTTACTTTAATAATGTATGCTTAAAATATTGTGAACCGGATATAGGTGTAACGGCTATTTTAACTCAAGCTGGTTAGAAACGCATAAATCATAACATCTTAGATTAATGACGTATTCCACTTTCCATCTCTTTAATAGCTTGTTTAACGGCTTTGTTTTTTTACGAAGTCTATGCGCCTACTAGTAATGAAACAGACGATACAATCGAATCAAAGCATTGTTATTCACTATAGGCACATGATATTAATAAAGGTGGATGAGGGCGGCGCGGGACCGAGCGACGTGCAGAAGTTCTCCAGAAGTGGGCATCTTGATTTGATTGACTGGATTTACTTAGTCATTATAAAAAATACTGATATAGCATCGTTCTTTTAATAATACAACATACATACATACATAACATCACGCCTGTATCCCTAATGGGGTAGGCAGAACACCAGAGGCTATAAAACCATCTGATGTCACGTTTGGCTAATTTGGAGGTATTAAAATGATGTAGAGAGACTTGCAGTGATATTATATATTATATATTACAGCCTTTCGCCCACAAAAACATCAATAAAACCTCCGTCCCTTAACTGACTTTTACAGTATGCCCGGGAAGAGAAGCAGCTGGCACATTCTATGTTTTTCTTTCACTCCCAGTACAGCATGTAAGATAATAATACAATGGAGTTTATGAATCCATTGTAATGCCTGGGCTAAAATACTAACCTTTTTCTTGAGAAAATAGATGATTATTTCTAAGATGATGTTCTTAATAAAGTAAATGTTGAAAGAATTACTCACTCGCTGTGCCTTCTCGCTGTTACTGTAGTCGACAGGCTGGCAGGCGAGGCTGTAGTCGCCCCACCATCCCGACATTAGGTGCTGTAGAAACAAGAAATATTAAATTATATTGCCTAATGAACTTAGATTTGATAATAAAAAAAGAACAATAATATTAGGTATATGAAAGTTACCAATAAAAAGTAAGATATAATAAAGTAACTAAATAACTTCGATGGCATCTTAGGGGCGCGGTAGTTTAGTGTACTGTCACGTCTAATTTGTGTACACTTATAGTAACCGCAACTTATGCGGTTGTAATAAGATTCAAAGTGAAAATGTTTATATATTATTAGACTTGACCGTACCCGCCGGCAAGCGGGCGAATCGGGTACCATGTCGGTCGGGCGAATTTATCTATATCTATACATATAAATAAAATTGAAGTATCTGTTTGTAATAGGTATTGAAATAACCGTTTTTTACTACATGCATAAGAATATACAATTATACACGGTACATACACCAGAATATCATTGTTTATAATTTTTGTCTGTCGGTCTGTTTGTTCCGGCTAATCTTTGAATAGCTGGGCTGATTTTTATTTTACAGGACTTTTATTTGGCAGGTAGCTGATGTAATAAGGAGTATCTTAGGCTTCCTTTATTTTAGAAAAAACATTTTATTTTAAAGAAATAAACTAATATTGTAATGTCCAAGTTGGTACTGTCCAGTAGCGCGCGCAGCTCTCGCGCATGGCGGGCAGAAATTGCGGGTAGAGCTATTTCCAATAAAAATATAACCTAATTTGGAATAAGTGAAAATAAAATAAGTAGGTTAATAATAAAAAAAAATTAAGAGTCGACTGTTAGGCGGAACAAACTTCACCGGGTCAGCTTGTTTATTATATTTGGCTGAAATATTGACGAGTTCCACAGATACTCAAAACTTACTGGAGTAAGTCCGTCTTAATTGTAGATATTGTATGTTGTAATACTACCTACATTTATAGCGCATGTATTGAATCTAAATTTTCAAACCAAGATTTTTTCATGCATCATGAAATCTAGATTTCAGTTATCATGAAAATATGGATGGCAGGCCGCGACCCACGGCCCTACAGTTGATGTCGGGATGCCGTATATATGCCAGTCGCTATATAAACTTTGATACTCCGATGTAGAAAATTTCGTCGTATCGTCATCGCTCTATGGAGCGTCTTTAGATATCGCTACAGTGTCATAGCATAATAACCTGTTTGATTGATTGATTGATAACACTGCGTTACCAATAACACTGCGGGCTCAATAACACTGCGTTACCATGATCATATTACGTGTTCCATGAACACTCAATTATCATCATAAAACTAATAAAATAGTTGGATTACTGATAAAGCAATTAAAAAAAAAACATATATAGTTCTATTAAAAAACGCGATACATTTCAAATTCATATCAATTTTTGAAAACGTAACATTCTTCATACCTTGTTTATTAAGACATAAGAGCTGAACTCTTTTTTGTGAAAGTTACCGTTACGAAGATCAAACTAATGTATAAATATAACCTTGCGGCTACTTAAAATATGCCTAAATGTTCGCAGATTTAGAAATAAAGAAAGCGCGGTTTAGCGAAACTATATTTCCAACTGTGCTTTAAATTTAAACTTAAATTTCGCTTTTTGGCATATAGCTGGGTTTAATACTCTTAATTACTTACATAAGAGAATGTAAAACCGGGTATTCCCCTTTTTGTCATTTTACATAAAATCTAGATATATTGTCTTCTGGTATGATACCGTTAGTATGTGATTTAAGACTTTTTACAACCTGAGCTAGCTACACGGCCATCTCTGGTCTTCTCCCCTTGAAAGGAGGTTGAATTTTCTAACAACGACTCTATTCAATCATACATTTACGTGATCTACTTAGTACGAAGCACTATGTTAAATTGAATTGATTCAATTAAATTCTTGCTTCTTCTAAATGTATTTCTATCGGTTTCTACATGAAACAGAAAAATCTGATATTTTTTATTTTAAGTGATTCGAAGAAATTTAAAAAACTATTAATTTTAAAAAGTCATAGAGCAAATGTTGTTGGGATTGATGTGGAGAGGCTGCCCGCAAGATGCGTTAATTAAAATATATCCTGTGTGTATACATCGAGTTCATGATGATAAATAACATTATCATAACGATTTTTATTTTTATACGTCTTTTAAATATTTAATTATTCATAATTATTCTTTAATTAATTTAATAATGTAACAAATTGATTGTTATTAACTTAATTAGCTGTCGATAATTAATACATGTTGAGATCTAAGAGAAGGACGTTCAAATCTAAGTTTTTTTTTGCTAGTTTTTTAAAGATATTATCGTATGTAATTATTTATAAATAAAAACAACTTTTCCAAATAAAACACATTGACGACCACTTTGGCGATGGGGTAAACCTATTTGCCTCAGACGCCAGTGGTTGCGCGATCGATTCCCGCACGGAACAAGAAAAATAAAATATTCCGTGTCTGGATGTATATTTATTTATGTATTTATATTCTAGGTTCCCCCCTAGTTCGCTACATGGTATCCCATAACACAAGCTATGCTTACTTTGGGGCCATGTATTTGGTGTGATTCTCTGGGGATTTTATTAATTTATTATTTAGTTTTATTCTACTTTTTATTAATAATAAGTATTCTCATGACCACAACCGCAATAACTCGGTCAAAACGCCGAGAAATCATAATAGATAAAACTGTTCCGTTACTGACTGAGTGACTGACAGACAACGAACAGCCATAACTGCTGGGCGTGCAGAGCTGAAATTTGGATTAGACATTCCTTAAAAGGTGTAGAGGAGCACTAGGGAATTTCGGGATAAAAAGCCACAATTTTAAATTCTTAAATATATCTAATATGTAATAAAACTTAGTTTTCAACACAAATATTCATTGAAAGTATTGAGTTGAATACAAGAAACACTGAAAAGTACAGACTGCATTGCTGAATTAGCCCTATTTCGTATTCTAAATAAGGACACAAACAATCTTGGTGCAGCAGCCGACGTGTATTTTAAACAATGAAAACAATAATGAAACGATGGGAAACCGCGAGGCGAGATGTCAAGGCGGACTATTAAATAATTTAATAAACCAGAACCCATGACAAGAGGCAAAATAATACATTTTCAACTCTGCATCTTTGTGTTTAGTTGTATTTTACAAAGATACTTCGACAGTTGCGTGAAAAGGCTTGAGCGTGTCTATGCATTTTTACTGAGATCAATGAATTTCAATATAGGCTTGATTTGTAACGTGGATGTAGTAATAATATATATACTCTAGTCATTTTCTTGTCAACAGTAGAGCCTTCTTTAGGTTTTATTAATCTTGGACAAGTCTTACGTTTGTTTTTAACCTTATCTGATGAAAAATTACAAAGAAGCCAAAGATGTCGTATTTAATGATATTTGGTAGCTTATTTTAAAAGGCTCTTAAAAGATCCTAGCACCAAAACGTTCGCATGGACCAATTATACTTGGTAATAAGAGATTTCGGAACGTGCCAAGCGCTTTTTTCAGCTGGCTTTTTTGTCTCTTGGTCTACTGGAAAATCTTATCCAACAACGAGTAAAAGCCGAAGTATGTGATGACGTCATCAAGTGATTTGTAAAATTCCTAAGATATATAAAACTTTTTAAATTTTGAATTTTTTGAATTTTTGAAAACTAGATATTAAATGATGTGTTGCCAGAGCTAGTAAAAACTTGAATTCTCGTAATTATTCTTCCCTTCATCTAGTACTAAACTCCTTGCGCCCAAATAAACAAACAGATACGCCTACTCCTTATACATACACCCTGGAAAATAGTTCAATTTGCCCTTTGCTTACAGAATCATAAAAATAAAGTCAAACGTGACATGGGATGGTTGCATAACCTCTGGTGTTCTTAGGTACTCTATAAGGGATATAGGCGTGATGTTATGTATGTATGTACGTATACATTACAATATTATTATAAAAAAAATTACGTCTTTTCACTTAAACCACATTACTATTTTTTTTCTACCACATTGGTACTTCCATTTACTTTCCACTTCCATCTGATACTACATTGAATTATTTGCCAGAGTAAAGTGGTAGTGTAATACGATGGTAATAATCATCTAACAATAGGTACGAAAGAAAAAAAAGCGTTATTTCTTACCTCATAAAACATATAACTCGATAGCAACATCTGCGCCGCATTATACGCCACTAGCGTCCTCTGTAGCTTGAAGGGTTTTCTGTTCGCCATCCATAGAGGGCCTATGACCATGACAAACGCCAGGTAGATCACGACCATCACATAGGTCGGCAGGGGCGTGTCGAATAGGAACCATCCTTGAACCCGGGGATCTGTTGACAAAGGTTTTATGTGTAAGTTTAGCGTTATCTGTGTCTGTTTTTTGTTTACGTTTTGTTGTAGGTGAGATTGATGTCACGTGATTTTGTAGGGTAATTGGGTAATATGATAGAGGCTTTTAAATTTTGAAAAGTATAAATTCAGTAAAATAATTATTTATTTCAACTTACCCTAATAAAAAAATTTGTAGTTTTAACATTTTTTGTAATGTAATAATGTGAAAAAATATTTGTATGAAAAAAAAACTTGTATTTAGCTAACCACTAATTTGTAAATAATATGACGTTTTTCACGTGTATATCAATATAACCTACGAAATATTTTTTTGACTTTGCCTTTTACTTTTGAGATTAAATATTGAGGTCCACTATTTCTCTTAATTTTATTTTTGTTTTTTTTTTTGAATGATTTGAATGATTCTTTTTGAATTTGATTAGAACTGTATGCAATATAATCAACAAATGCAGGGCATTAAAAAACGGACTTCACGTCAACACTTTGACCGACTAATATTGGCATCCGCGTAAACAGTCTCCGAAATCATTCAATGAATGAAATGAATTTTTTTAAATAATATGTTATTTGAATTTTTGTAACGAAGTACTCAACCAATTTCGAACCAACTATGAAGTATCCTCTATCATATAAATTAAGAATTTTTAAAATCGATTCATAATTTTCTGAAATATCGTGTCACAAAGACAAAAAAAAACAGACTCCTCCTTTTTTTGGAAGTTGGTTGAAAAGAGCGTGAATCGTTGCATAAATCACAATATCCCAAATTCAACAAACTCAAATTTTTACGTCATTATGAAAAAATGATTTCATGAAGAGTTCTTGATAATCAAAACATAATACTGTATAACTCCTTTCACTTTCAAAAATGTATTCTTTTGTAAATTTCTTAACCACAATTATCATGTTACGGATGTGTATAACATATCACTTTTATTAGGACTTACCACCTTTTTTGGCTTAAAATTTTGATTAAGTTACGTAAGCAATATTTTCTTCAATTTTAAGTAGATTTACATTGAAGTCTGAGATAATTATTATTATCATTGTTATAAGGTAAAGGTACTAAAGGTTGACACAGCACCTTATAATTATTAATATATGTATAATTAGCATGCTGGACTGGGAGCGAGAGAAAAACATAGAATGTACCAGCTGCTTTTCTTTCCGGGCATACTGTAAAAGTTAAGAAAGTTAAGAAAGGCGCTTTTGTGGGCGATAGGCTGACCCCCTGTCACTACAATAGTCTCTCTCCATCTTTATAATACATCCAAATTTGTCAAACGTGACATCAGATGGTCTTGTAACCTCTGGTGTTCTGCCTACCCCATAAGGGATACAGGCGTGACGTTATGTATGTATGTATTATAATTACTAATATGTCAACTATTGGGGTAGAGGAGTGTTTGCTTTTGTTTAGAAAAGAAGTTATTTTTTTTGTGAGGAAACTCAACTTATGTTCCTACATAAAGATTTTTAATAGTGTAAGAATGTATTTAATACATTTATATTTGAAAATATTAAACGGTTTTAATAAAATTAAATGTCCTTTACTTAACTATCCTCATAGTGTGAACCATTGGTGCCTTTGCTATACTAAATTTAGGATTTACATTTAGATGTAAGTGCTTTTTGTTCTTGACAACTAGTTAAAGCCGAAGTATGTGATGACTTCGTCAAGTGTTTTGTGAAATTCCTATGATGAATAAACTTTTTGAATTTTTTTTTTGAAATCTTGAAGTGGATAAAGGGTTAGGTCAATTCTAGAATGAAATACTTTTGGAACTCATATTATTAAAACAATAACGGAACTAGACGTTTTATATTATTCAAAAGATATTTCGTTAGAAATATTTAATTAGAAGAGCTTTTAACACAATGTTTCGGCAAAACTTCGTACACTATCGATCTTGGGTGTACCGATTTTGGCAACTAAGCTGTGCAAGTGATATTTGTTTGATTAAGACCCATATACCTACATTCATATACGATCGATGGATTTAAGCCAGAAACCAATCGACAAAATTTTCAGAAAATTTATAACAAAATTTAAAAACAGTTTTTTACGTTCTTTATATCAAATCTTGAAAAAACGTTTCCTTTTTAAAAAAAACGCGACCACAAATCGCTACAGTTGAATAAAGCACGTAGGTTTATGAGATAAAAACGTTTTCGCACGCAAACTACCATTACTATTAACAACATGATGTAACTTTCTTACAGAGTGATCATGATTATAGTTTTGATATAACGAATGAACAATTATTCACGCTTTCGATATTTCCTTTAGTGTCTTCGAAAACAGATATGGAATCCTAAAAGGCTTTATTAAAAGCTGATTGAGTAATTATGATATGAAGATAATAACTAGCGGCACGTTTTTGTGATAAATTTTAATCTTTTGGTTATGTTAGCTGCTGGCATACCTCTTTAATGATTTTTGAATTGATTTTTGAAACAGCATTTTACTTATTCTTTATCTTTATCGTCCGTTACATCGTGACGACCGGCTGGTGTAGTGGTAACATACATTGCCTTCTATGCCAGAGGTCCTGGGTTCGAATCGCGGCGGCGGTGGATATCAGTGTGATGAACACAGATATTCGCCGTCAAGTCATGGATGTTGATATGTTTATTTAAGTTTATTCTAATAAAAAATATGTATTTATTAATTATGTATGTTTATATAGAGAACAAATCTTAGTACTGCGCCAAATCATAGAGAAAGCCAGAGAATTTAACACCCCACTCTACATTTGTTTTGTCGACTTTCGAAAGGCCTTCGACACTATTAAATGGGACAAACTTTGGCAAATACTTAGAGATATGGGAGTACCTCAACACCTGATAAGCCTCGTGAATAAATTGTATGTAGGGAGTACCGCATCTGTCCGAATAGATAAGGTCGATTCCGAAAATTTCAAAACCGAAGCTGGCGTCCGACAGGGATGTATTCTATCACCTCTGCTATTCAACATCTACACTGAATACATTATGCGGATTGTCCTCGAAAACTGGAATAAAGGTGTGTCTATTAGTGGAAAACTGATCAACAACCTAAGATACGCTGATGATACCATTCTTCTAGCAAAGACTAAAGGAGATATTGAGGACTTGTTGTCACGGCTAGAAGTCAACAGTCTTGAATATGGTCTTTCTATCAACAGAGACAAGACGAAAATGATGATTGTGGATCGAGCTGAACATAATAAAACGGGCATTACTAGCATTGCAAACTGTAATGTTGTGCAGAACTACGTATACCTTGGTTCCAATATATCCAATGCTGGTGGCTGTGAGCAGGAAATCAAGAGGAGATGCGCAATTACACGATCTGCGATGGAGAAGCTCAACAAGATTTAGAAAGATAGGAGAATAACCAAAAATACCAAGGTTCGGCTTATAAAATGTCTTGTCTTTCCAATCTTTCTCTACGGAGCTGAAACGTGGTCTCTGCGGTTGCAAGATCGCCGAAAAATCGACGCGTTGGAGATGTGGTGTTGGAGGCGTATGCTGAGGATCCCTTGGACTGATTTCCGTACGAACAACTCTATCCTTAAGGAACTCAAGATCAAGGAACGTCTTTCGTCGACTGTTCATTTACGAATATTAAAATTCTTTGGCCACATATCTAGGAAAGAGCACTCTATCGAAAGACTGGTGGTGCAGGGTCATGTAGAGGGAAAAAGATCTAGAGGCCGGTCACCCACTCGATGGACAGACCTTATCAAATCGTCCACTCAGACTACCATGATGGAATGCTCTCGTAATGCAGCAAATCGGAAAAAATGGAGAGACATTGCTAGAAAAACTGTTCAAGCCGAAATAATTGACTAAACATGTACGCGTACCGTCAACCTTATACGCCATCAGAGCAACCACGACCACTCTGCCAAGAGTGTACGACTGAGAAGAAGAATGTTTATATATTTCTTAAGTATATCAATTATCTAGTATACATAGCGCAAGTTCTTTAAGAAACTTAATTTGGGCTAGATAATGTTGTGTGAGTGTCAGAAACATTTATTTATTTATTTCTATATTTATCAGATGAAGGTGGATATTGACGTAAAAGTAAGTTGAGTTACAGATAAAAATATAATTTGCTTCACTCGCAGGTTTTACACAGTTGAAGAAAGTGTTGAGATAATAAAGTACCGTGTAGAAATTTAGGTACAAATTGTAACTTTGAACCGGGTTTCATCTATAGCCGTTATATACCTGAAAATATACGACAACAAACATCTATGTGAGGTGGCGGGCTCGATCCTCGTACGGAGTAAGTATAAAAATGATCCGGGTTTATCAGTAGGTATACGTATTTGAGTCTCTCCCTAGTATGCTCCATGGTATCCCATTTAATACAAGTTTTATTAAGTTTGATGCCATGTATGAAGTCTAATTGGCTGAGGATTTAGTTTTATTAATTTTCATAATAATTTGTTTTGTAAGAACCTTAAGGTTTTTAATATCAGTAAGTTGGAATAAACTATCTATTTCCATCTTAGAATCGATCCACACTTTTGATAACGGATTCGCAGTTAATTGACATTGTGAGGCGTCAGTATAACGCTAACTTACCTATTTAATCTATGAAGTAGACCTGAACGTCACTTTCTATATGACTTTAATTTAAAAAAATATAGTACATTTCTATACATAAGATCAAGTTAATATTTATCTTAAAATATTTTGGGAATATCTTTTTTAGTATAATCATGAATTAAAATGTTACTGTGTAAGTGAAAATTTATCACACAAGGGGTGTTGAACACACATTTTCACTGCAGATTTAGTAAATAAAGGTATCTCTTAGCCAGAAAGATTATCATAGGGTCAAACAAATTGTGATAATCTTATAGAACACCCCTTAAATGATATACAGTGTGATAAGGTGTGTACTTTTGCATAAAACATAAGTTAAAATTAAGTTTTAATTTCAACTCTACACTTCGTTGTCTTTGCAAACACTGAGTGACAGCCATCACATGCGTCAGTGTGACAGTTACAAAATTAATCAATCATCATAACCATCTATTAATGTATTTTATTCCAGGATGCTCCTTAGTTTGCTACATGATAATTGATAACTTATATCACAAGTTTTCCATACTTTAAGGTCACGTACATAGTTTGTGTGACAAACTGGGTACTTTTTTATTTATTATTTGATTCCCAGTCATCTTATACTATAAAAACTCGAAAAATATTTTTAATATACACCTTTTACTAAAAGTAAAAATACCAAGCCTCCTTAATACACCTTAATACAACAATAGATAATTACAACTTTTATCACAGATATAATTGGCTGTCAGGCATTTCTCACGCATTTATAAAAAAAACTTATACGTCAAAGTCACAGATATGTTTAAAATTAAGCTACAAGTCACTGGTTAAGTAGAAAGCTGCCGTCTCTAGTGCTTTGGTTGTTGTGAAGCATTTACTTTCACTCAGCTGATCTGTGGCCGGTTGATGCTGCTCGGAACGAGACTTGATTTAAGATATCAGCTATATATTGTTATTCCGATACGTTTTATTCAGATTCTGTTTATTATTGCCTTAAGAGTTAAAAATGTACTGTATATTCTTAATATAATTATTCAGAATACATAAAAAAAGACGTTTTTAATCCTTATAACCATAAAATTAAACATGGTAAAATCCGGTTTCATACGAGTTTTATTAAAAGGAACAGTATATTTGTTTTTAGGTACTAACCTCATAAATACCTGTCGGAATTGCATTGAATGAGAAAAATCTTGAGATGTTATCAATAGTTTTCACGGGGTCCAAAGTTACGCCCGTAAATCCTTTCAAAATGTATTATAATTGGAATTAATCGCGTATTGCATTTTAAATTTTAACTCGTCGTTTCGGTGTCACGATATATTTAAATGAATTTAAAAATGGACGACACTAAGAAAGTTACTAAAAAACTACAGATATAAAAAATAGTTTTATACGAAATCTACTTTAAACTGTGCCAGGCATATAGAAATCATTTTAATTTGAAAAGTTAACCAGTCCAAATACGGAACGATTAGGAGATCTGAGTCTTTTATTTTTACTCAGCTGAACTTGCTGACCGTTTGATGCCAGCTGTGTTTGAAATTTTTATTGAATTGTGTACACTTATAAGGCTGAACAAAATTTCAAGAAATAATAAGTCCAGCCATAGAATATTTTTTGTGGCTACTTGATCAAGCTTCTATTTTCATAACTTAGCCACGAGACAATAAGTTATTGCGAAATATGTGTCTTGAGGAAATTTATACTACAATTATAACATAATAATTTATACTAAGTAACATATTCATTAACATTGCGATGAAAAATGAAACAAAAAAAAACGGAAGACGTAGTCGGTACGGTTAGGTGCGACGACGAGCGCAGAGAGGTAATATTCGTGCCATAAACCCTAGAGTTTTTTTAAATGACTCCGACGTGGTTTGTGGCACTAATTGAGGCTGACATGGTAATTTAAAAGGCAACTTAGATTCTTAGAGGGGAATAATGCCATTTAAAAGAAGTCTGTTTAATTAGCACCCCTAAATTTCTCATTTTTAAATTTTCCTTAGAATTTTGGATTTTACGCAAAATTTATAGTAATATAATATAGGAGAAAAGTATTTATTTGTTCGAAAATTTTAGATTTTAAAAATCATTCGCCTTCAATAATTATTGGGAAAAGATTTTACGCTACATTGTGTTAGAAATTTTAACGGGATCAAAACGAGAAAGCCCGAGCAAAAGCGCATGCTCTACGTTTTAAATATTAAATAATAATGTTACGATTCAAAAGCTCATTCAAATTTCATTCAGCACCAAAAATAGATGCAATCCGTAAAGCAAAAATAGCATTTGCAAAATCAGTTCTTAACACGTAACGTTTTTATTGACTTTGATTCGCAACTTCAATTGAAGATTTAATTCAAAAGAAAATTGATCTATTATGTAATCTTTTAACTTATACCGTTATTTGTTTTCTGAAAAAAAAACGATTATACAGCTTCGAGAACCGGAACTATAATGAATTTTTTATAAAAGTCGTTTTGAACTAAATTTTATTACGCTTAATAAAAAAAAAGTTTTGGTGATTTTTCAGACAACGTATCCACGAGGTATATTATCTATACATATAATAAAATGGTAGGAAAGTCAAAACTTTACATTGTATATTTTTTTAAAAGAATACTTGGGGTATGATCTACAATCGAAACAGAAACAAAAAATATAGTTTTTAGAATTTTTGTCTGTTTGTCTGTTTGTCTTTCCGGGATAAACTCAAAAAGTACTGCATGGATTTACTTCAAATTTGGCATGAAGATAGTTAAGAAGTCGGGTCAATATATAGGCGCTACACGCTAGCAGTGTTATAATCGTAGGTGCGTTTGGTGCTGCATAGCGTTCACGCAGACGACGTCGCGGGCAGCAGCTAGTTACCTATACAATTAAATGCGACCTAAATCAATTTATAAACATTTTTCATTCAATATCGTGAATTGTGAAAGCTTATGACCATATTAAGTTATGCTTATTAGAATCCTCTCTGATATAGTAATATATGATAGAAAAGACATCAACGGGAGTAAGCGTTTAAAAAAACTAAATAAGTTATGAGCAAGTTGCAAGATATGTAGATATTTGGGAAAAAATATGTTTCCTTTGTACATAATCTTTCTCTGTCCATGCAGTCAGATTGTAGAATTCGTTACCTCATGTAATTCGTGAGTCTAAAACGATATCTATTTTTAAAAGGAGAGTCAAAGATCACTACTATCGCTACTGTAAGCTATATTACCCACATTACTATCTAAATGATATTAAGATATAATACATAATATATGTATATAGATATAAAGTATATCTATACTTATAATAAATCTGTAGAGAGGTCAATTCTGTACATGAAATATTTTTTCAAAATAAATATCAGGGGGTGATTAGTGATCGATACTGATGCCAAAAATGCAATAAGTAAAATTTTTGTCTGTCTGTCTGTCTGTATGTTCCTTATAGAAACAAAAACTACTCGACGGATTTTAACGAAACTTGGTAAAATTATTCTTCATACTCCTGGGCAGGTTATAGTATACTTATTATCACGCTACAATCAATAAGAGCAGAGCAGTGAAGGGAAATGTTGAAAAAACGGGAGAAGTTACTTCATTTTTTAAGCTTCCGTCGCGTGTGCAGCTTTAATTGTTAAAGCTACATAGAAATCATGTATGACAGAAATATTTTTCATAAAATTATATAAAAAATATCCCATAACAGTATATGTCTATATTTTATGGTTGACTCACAATAACACGTGTAAATCCCGATAGCTTAGCAGTTCGGAGCTTTCTGATTATATTTGTTTACTCTTACGTTTATAATACTCTCACTCATCCTTAATTAAAAAAAATTAACATTATTACCCATTCAATAAAAAAAGAATCATAGAAATCGGTATAGAAACACCAAACTTATACATGAAATACGCTAATAACCCATCGCGCGTGAATACTGAATGATATAGGGATTATTTTTGCGTAACGGTTGCCGCGTTCGACGCGGCTCGCGGCGGTAGGGTATAAAAAGGCGGGAGGCGAGCGCAAGCTTTTGCGCGATTTAATATAGGTAGGTACAGAAGGAACAAGCGTTACATTACCTGTCAAATTTCCCCAACCAATTTTAACTTATTAACGAGGGCATAGTTCAAATTCAAGTAAAAAATTGACAGATTTGTAACGCTTGATGTACTGCCTTCTGTACATACAGAGATAAAATGGAAATCAAGGTTTTGTTTATTTCATGATCGTTTCTGCCTCTTGGAAGTCAGAAACCGTAGATTTCTTCGGAATAAAAAGTAACGTATGTGTTAACTACTATACCAAATTACATTAATATTGGCTTAGCCGTTTGGCAGTGAAAAGCAGCCGTACATAACTATAGGTAGTATTGTATGTACACTGATAATGGCTGGATGGATGGATTTTTGCTATTCTTTCACGCAAAAACTACTTAGCTTTACCTCGAATAACAATAAGCTAAGTATTATTAATGAAGATATTGCATGAATTAAATAAAATTGAAGGCATTAAATAAAACACTTTTAACCAGAATAATGGCGTACTTATAATTTATTTATTACATTTTAACTCAACGTTTCGGTGTCTTTGCAGAACCCGTGGTCACGAGCGACTGTTAAAATTTAAAATGTAAATATACGCGATAAATCCGGTTAAAAAGTGTTTTATTTAATAATCATAATAATAGTTAACGCGAAAATTTAAGACACTTTGGCACCCGATTTGTTTATAACGCTATGTGCCTTTGTAATGTACCTAATAGATAGTTACCTACCTATGTTTGTGGTCAGGAGTTATACATATTATATGGGCGAAGATTCTTCATTTTTATTTTTGTTATTAAAGATAGTTAGGACCTTGGAGAAGAAAATAACCTACTCGAAATACTAATTCAATACAGACGAAGTCGCGGGCATCATCTATGTAATATACCTACCTACCTATACTTTTTCACAAAACCTAGGTGAAACTGCGGATCAGTTTTTCGATACTGAAACTGCTTTGTTGTACAAGAGTTTTTGAAGTAATTCTGTCTGTTTATCTATCAGTAACGCTTTCACAGCTAAACTACTTTGTCGATTTTGACGAAATTTAGAATATGGTAAGTTTTAACTTCAAGGAGGATATAATAATAGTATTTATCCAACTCTAATAAACGGTATCCACGCGGACGAAGTCGCGGGTCACAGCTAGTATAATAATATGTGTATGTATTGGTATGTTTATTAATTCATATGTATGTATATTTAGTACACACTATTATTGCTTTTCAATCAAACTCTCCAGTCATGGGTCTGCTGTAAGAAATTTCGTAAGAGATAAGCTGTACCTTTGTATTTATTTTCATTAATTCTCTCTTAATTGTATCTCAACTGTGTGTACATAAATTGTTAAATAAATAAATAAATAAAATAATATCTAATCGTTTATTTATTTTTGCTCAGTTTAGTACAATATAGTATTCAGGTGTATTAAAAAAAAATAACAGAGGTATGCTAAGCTTTTGAATAAATCTATAAACACAGCCAGAACGAACATATATATCCCTTCAGTTTCCATTAACTAGGTACAGTATTATTTTATTACATTTCAAAATTCAAAATTCAAAAAGTTTTATTCATCTTAGGAATTTCACAAAACACTTGATGAAGTCAGTCATCACATACTTCGGTTTTAACTAGTTGTTACTAGTTGTTAAATAAGATATTACAGTAGACCAAGAGACAAAAAAAGCCAGCGGAAAAAAGCTCTTGGCACTCTTTTTCAGTCAGAATTATCAAATTAATACAAATAGGTACAGTACAAATTGACCGTGACATGAAAAAAACCAAACACAAGACAGCTAATTGTGAGAGCAATGTCATGCCACAACCAAATTGCTGACATAGCAGGTGCAATGAGCTATGGATGCACAATACGAACATGACAAACTGGGACCAGAGTATTTGAACAAGAATGAAATAAAATAGTCATAGTATCATTAGCAAAACGTCCTGGCACCGCTAGTAGCACCCGTCCACGAGTATAACGCAAGCACCAGCCATCACCCTCCTCAACCATATTTTAGGGAAGAGGGTGACCCGATACCCGACGCTACCACTAGCCATGCCGCCTGAGGGAGCATGACGTTCTTGCTGTTGTCTTGACAAGAAAATAAGTGAGTGGGACAGTCACCAGTATGTCACATGTATACTGCACAGCCAAGCCGTAACTTTTAGAAATTTTATCATTCAAAATTCCTATTGTATAGGGATTCAAACAAATGAAGCATTAAAAGCAGCTAGTTTATCAATATTAAGGATAAGGTGCATTCAAAGTATTCAATATCAGTTTTCCTTATACTGATTAACAAAAGTAGAAATTAACTTGAATAAGTCATGCGGATAATGAGCGCGTGGCGACCTTCTGTTCGTTCGGTAATTGCACATCCCTTCTGTGTAACCTGTGTTATTGCCGGAAGTACACGCAACCGTATTTATATGTAACTAAGGTTGACCTCAATATCTCCTGACGGTAAGTAGCAGTGAGCGTATAGAGCACGTGGACGTGAAATTTAATTGTCTTGAAGAAAACACTTTTCTTAACAAATTTTTATCGCGTTTTATGACAACGGTGTCTGTAAAGACAAAGAAACGAGGTCGAGTTAAAATGTAAGATATTCAATATACACGACTAAAATCCTTCTTCCATTCTGTCCATGGGAGCGAAGGAATGTGTATGTGCCAGCTGCTTCGCATACTGTAAAAGTCAGTTAAGGGATAGATTTATTGGAGATTTTTTGTGGGTGATAGGCTGACCTCCATTATACCATTATAACGCCTCATAATTTGTCAACCGTGACATGAGATGGTTTGATAGCCTCTGGTGTTCTGCTTACCTCATAAGGAATACAGGCGTGAAGTTGTGTATGTATGTATGTATGTAAAATCCTACTTTGCTAACTAGTTGTCTTATGCTATCTAATGTTAGTCCCACTTAGTGCTTACATCTCTTTAGGTACCGTCTGATTTTCAGTATAAACAAAATAATTTATCATAACTGACTAATATGTAAAATTGTGTTATGAAGACCGCGGAACTATAGAATTACGGTAGGTAACTAGAAGTATCATGTATAAAACGAATAATAAACGTAGAAGAAGCGAAAGAGGTATGTCTGGATCGTAGCAATTGGTGTTCCCTTGTCACTGCCCACCCCTAAAGGAGACAGGCGTATACAGGGTTGATTTGTGGTCACCAGCCAAATTTTTTTTACACAATAAATATCATTTACAGAAACTACTTTTGCAAAAAAAAAAGATTTTTTTTTACAAAGAAATAAATTTATCCGCTTACATACTAAGCAAACCATGGTCACTCTATATTACCATTAAAATAAAGGCAACTAGGAGCTACTACAAAGCATCTTGTAGTCTACGTATAGTCTTATCAAAGAAATGCCGCTTCGTAGTAGCTATGTTCATCAACAGCGACTATTTGCATAACAGTTTGTGATGCCATATCTTTATTTATTTTTGTACTGAGCGACGCTAAAATAAATATGCAAGTACGTTTATATCGTATCAAAGAAACTAACATTTAAATTTTGGCTGGTGACTATGCTTCCTTTAATTAAGTAATGCCCAACCTGATAAGTATTTCTTTAAGTTAAATAAACTTAAATTGTATGGAAAATGCCCTTTATCCACCCACGCGGAATATTTACATATAAACTTACCTCCACATTTTACCACTTTAGAGCAAAATTGTCTATTACATGTACATCCAGAACTTATATATCAATTTTGAATACTTCTTAGTCGAGAAATGAGAAATTTTCATAAAACATTACCTTCCTATTTTACCCCTTCAGAGGTAGTTTTTTTCCATTTTATTCACAAAAATCATTTTTAACTGTAATCGAAAACTTACAAAGTGTTATACTGATAACTTCATAAATGACTAAATTTCCATACCAAATTTACGTCCCCAATTTACCCCTTTCGAGGATAATTTTTCCATTTTATCTACAGAAGTATTCTTTAATTGAAATCGAAAACTTATATACCAATTTTCATACTTCTAAGTACAGAAATGATAAAGTTTTTTAGTTGTTAGTTCTGACAGTGTAAACGGAAGTAGGAACTCTTCTGAGACTTGTCGAGATCTATGACTTAACGATATGGCATCAGGAGCGCCATGAGATTTAGGCCAAAGTCGCCAAAAAACCGCAGCGTCAGTATATTATTAGAAGTTTATGTTCTTTTTTCAAAGGCGTTTATTTATCTTAGTCATACGGAAGATACTTGTCATCGTTACAATATTTTCTTCGACAAAAATGTTAAATACTAGCTTTTTCACGCGGTTTAACCCGCTCAATTTCCAATTCCGTGGAAATATTGACATAACAAATATCCTATGTGCTCTTCCAAACAAAAATCTGTGTCTGTTAAAATTTTTATTCATATCCATTGACCCGTTTTAACGTGAAAGAGAAACACCCATATATAATATAGACTATTGCGTTTACAATAATACTTAAATAAGACTTAGAATATTCATACGTTCTTTATCAATAATTTTGTTGGAGTTATAAGATGTACGTAGCTTACACGTGCGAAACAAATTAACAACAATAAAGTTGCGACTAAAGAATGACTTGGTGCGTCCACACTCACTCGCGTATTATGATTTTATAATTTACGTAGGCCTAAATTTGATAGAAAGTTGGGCTTAAATATGCATAAAAATCGTCACACCGCTGATTTAATTACACGTGCTCAAAACGACGCTGAATAGAAAGACTTAATTCAGCTTTGTTAATTTTAGTTTGGATCTTTTTGATAGAAATATTATCTGTATTAATATATAGGTGCCTACCCCAAGGGAAGACAGGCGTCAGGTTATGTATGTGCTTTAAATACTATGAAACGCTATGTATTGTATAGCTGAGACAAAGTAAATAATGTCAGCTTTTGACTTATATTAACTTTGATTTAAACTATAAAATCTTATAAAAAATTTGATTGATTACAAAACACAAATTTAATTTTCATAATATATGATTGAATCGGAAATGAAGCTGGAATTCACAGCATAATGAGAAAGTTACGTGTTTTTATAAGTAAAGTCAACTAAAATTGATGTTATTTTTATTTATTTCCTCGTTTTTGATTGAGTAGCATAGTTATAAAAGTTACTTTTTATCTTTAGGTCCGAAGATATTTTTTTCGAGCGCAAGTTTGCGGTTGTATTGATTAAAAGTGTCTCCTTTTGTAAGTATCACGGTAGAAAGTTTTTTAGAACAAAAATGCGGAAGTACGAAAGTTTATTTCTTTGAAAGTTGATTTAAATAAATATGGGTATTACTTATGGAAGTTATTTGTCATAGATTAAATGTCTTTCCTATGTCGGGTGATATTTTTGAGCGCCCAAATGAAAAAAAATAGTTATATTTTAGAATTTATATTTTATAAATCACTTGAAAAATTTAATTTGACTAATATTTATTGTGCTTTTTTTTTTTTTTTTTATAAGTGACTAAACCCGCGTTTGACCTCAATCTCACCTGATGGTAAGTGACGATGAGGTCGAAGATGAAAGCACACGGGTTTAGGAAGGAACTGGCTCTTTATACAATATTACCGGAACACATTACCGCCGGAGCGGTAACATTTGGCGGCAGACTTTATATAAAGGGTGGTCGCTAGCCAGGCGGACCCAGAAGGGATCCTACCACCAAGCAATTTGTTAATACGAAAAGAAAATCTTACCTGAAACTTTTTCTGCCATCAACCAGTATTTATTGATGATCGTAGTCCAGTTGTTGTCCGAGTAGTAGTCGTCGATCGCGATTTTCGCAAAGCCCGTCATTTTGATAGTTTTTAATCAAAAGTCTATATAATCACGAAATTAAATTCTACACTTTGTTTTACGCACTACACACACTTCACTCAGGGCATGCGGTTCAAGGAATCACTCTCAGGGGTAACAATTTGCAGACAGCAAGCTGTCACCTGTAAATAAAAGAAAAAAACGTATTAAATAAAATAAAAACATTTAATTTTAAATTTAGAATATAAAATTCTAAGTAAAATTTCTAGGTGATATTTTGTCCCACGTAAACCCGCACCTATTAAAATTTTTAGAAAAGCAAGTTTTCATGGTTTCGTCTTGTAACGTTTAGCAATACTACCAGGGACAGGTGTGTACAGCACTTGTCATTTTCTCAAATGAAAGCGAAAACCAGACCATGAGCTTAACGGGAAAGTGCGCCTGCGATCGGCCCGCGCGGTCAATTGAATCGCGCGCCAACTGCTTGGCCAATCACAGCCCTTCCCGCTCTCTCGAGACCACAAGGACGTATAGTTGTTATTGCGCCATTGAATACTACGCTCTATCTTTTTATTTGTAGAACCTAAATTAGCATATCGATGATTCATGGTGGTTGGTGAGGTTTTCTAGGTGACATTTGTGGAGGTATCGCGGGTATGATTTAAAACTTTTCATTTCTTGACCATTGATTTTAAATTCTGTGTTTTAAGGTTTATTTGATCTATTCCCTATCTATCGGTCTATATAATCTATATATTGGTACAAAAATACTACAGGTATAAAAAGACCGTCAGCATGCAGTGTGTAGTTTATATTAAGTCGTAGAAATATGGAGATTTGTTTTAATTTACTTATAAGTGACGAGGGAGGACCTATTATTGACCTAATCACACTTTTGTGAAGTATGACTGCGTCTATTCATAACTGTTTCTTGCGATGTTTGTCTTCCTATTACTAAATAATAAAATAAATAAAATTAGGGTCATAGTGACAAAATTATAAGTTAACATACTAAGGGTATATTCAAAAAAGTTAAAAAGATGTTACTTTGTTTTAAGTTAAAAAAAAATATATAAAATTGTAAGGTTGGGCAGTAATTCTGTTTTTTTCAATATCTTAATTTCCTTCGTTATTCTATTTAATTTATCAAATAGCGATCCCGGCTAACACTATTAACCTTGACTTTCTTAAGTTTTACAGTTTATAGAAATTTCGTTTCGGGGCCATAATGTACTAAATCGTTAGAAATAAGTTTCAACTATATTTTATCTACTGCCGGAAATCGAGCAAAAACTATTGGGATGTTGTTGCAATAGTTAGAAAGAGCGACAGTCTTATTCTTTATTTGCGAGTAAAATTGTGCCTATGATTGAATGAAAATATTTTAATTCTTTAAGATTTTTTGTTATGTAGATAAATAAAAAACGTCAAATATCACGGCTCCAGTGGTGGTGTATTTCGGCTATATTTTATGAAGAGCTAGTATAAGAGCTAGGGGTAAACCTATCCGTAATCCTATTCGGTTCGATCCCCGCACGGAACAAGAAAAAAAAAATGTTCCGTGTCTGGGTGGTTATCTATTTATGTAGGTATTTATATTCTAGGAACCCCCCCAAGTTCGCTTATGGTATCCCATAACACAAGCTATGCTTACTTTGGGGCCACGTAGTTGGTGTGATTGTCTGGGGACATTATTATTATTATATTATTCTTTCCAAGCCCCGATGCTATCTTCGACCTATATCAATATATTTAGAACACTACTCTTCTTACCTTTGTCCATCCCAATTTCAATTTAAAAGTGCGTGACCTAATACACGTTTACAACATTTCACTCTTGAGTTCTTTTCTCGGCTTTCATGAGATTCACGGGCTAGGTGAAAATTGTAAAAATAAGTGAAAATGGGGTGGGATCATCTTGTAAAAATTTTCGAATGATTCGGCACGTATTTAAAATTGCTGCTTTTGCTTTGTGTTATATATGTTTTGGGTATTTTTTTATGGAGGTCAATAAACTTTTGGGTTTATAACGCTGCAAAAGAGAACACCATTGGCACTATATAATGCTAATACTTGATTAAATTTTCTATACAAAGGTATGGAAAATTTTCTATACTTCTTTCAGTCAAGTGTACTTGTAAGTTTTTAAACATGATGTATTTGATAGATTTCTTTAAATTTAAGTGTGTAAAACTATGATATGATTCTATTGTGAACTTGTCTTTTTTAAACTTTACCAAATGACTTTACCAAATGACTCATACTCGTATTCATATAATCATTACCTTTCTATGTTCTGGCTATAAAGGATGCGGGTTATATCCCTGCAGCATAGGCATACGATTTCAAAGTGTTCACTGAATCCACAGTTTCAAATGTAATCCGCATCTAAGTACCTATACGGCGAGCTAGATGGCGCTGTATGATCATTCAAATATTTGTTTTTCTTTTCAACCGACTTCGAAAAGGAGGTTAGTCTTTGCTACACGATATTTTTGACAATTATGAATCGATACTGAACTACTTCAGAGGTGATCCCATATAAATTTCATCGAAATCAATAGATTTAATCATGAAATATTTAAAGTTTTTGAAAAAGCCGGTTTTTTTGGTGTTCTTACTTCGTTCGTTGAAATATATTTTCAATTCTTGAAACCTTATCAAAAAATTAAAAAGCCGTTTTAAGTTTTATTTGCTTATATTTTTCTGACATATAGGTAATACCTATGAAAGTTTGCCTTTTATTTCTACCCTATATTTATAGTCTAATTTCAGAAGGAAGGTATTTATTTTTTTAACTTAACAAGACTAGATCGCCTTTTCAATGATACAGCTTACTAAGTATGCATTGTTACGCTGGACCAATGACCTACCATCCCGTAGCATCAACTGCGGTGAGGGATGCTTAGACTTAAAGTAAAATACATTTTTCTTACCAATCACGATACATACTTCTTACAAAAGAAAATATATTTTCAGGAACCGCCTCTTTAGATATAATTTTATTTTGAAACATTTCATTGATCAGTACTGTCTTCGCTTGAAGACTTCATAATATGGACCTTAGAAATAAACTTCTATAGAAACCAATAAGTACTTATATTTACTGTTCATTTATATAAATATATATTAAAACTAAATTGATTAAGAATTAAAAAAAAATACTCTGTTGAATGTTTTGCACTCAATTTATCAAAGCAACTCACTCAACATACTACACTAAACATATAGAATAACTTCTTCTAGAAACAGATAGATGGCGTGAGTTGTCCGAACCACATGGTTGCTCAACTTTTCCAAACTTGTGCTTTGTTTTTCTAAGTCAATGTCACGAAATGTGAAACATTTATTTATTGATACATACATTATACAACTTATATCAGAGTTATGTAGATAATTACGTAGATTTAGCCTTGTTCTTGGTGTATGGGTAACGTAGGCTGATTTATGGTGAAGCTTTTTAATTATGGAGTCGAAGGTTTTGGACGTAGTTGAATTAAAAAATAATTTTAGCATTAAAAATACATTATAAAAGTGTTCAGTTCAGTATAGTTCAGTATAAAATTTTATTTAGAACTTGAGAGCTTTGAGGAGCATGTGTGGAATGAAAATGAGTGATAGGTAACATTGAAATAAGAAAGAGATGCGGATTGAAAGAAAATGTAGTGACTGAGATTGAAAGGGGTATGCTACGGTGGTTTGGACATTTGGAATGGATGCGTAAGAAAGTAGATATACAAAAGAGGACGTACAGAGAAAGAATGAATAGTGTTGTTGGAAGAGGCCACCCTAGGCTAATCGTAGCAATTTGTGTTTCCTTGTCTGCTTACCCCAAGGGGAGACAGGCATGAGGTTATGTTTGTATGAATTAGAATGTAACGTGTAAGATACGTTACGAAAACGAGATAGAGTAAATACATACAAACTAATACTTCTTATAACTGATTGACGGGCCTATTTGGAAAAACCTCTTAATACGGTGTTGTTAAGGGTGATTAAGCCCGCGTTTTACCTTGTCTCATTGAAGGTAAGTGAAGTTATTTCCGAAGAAGACAGCACACGGAAGGTATTTGTTAGGTACACTAGCTCTTCCTAAAACATTTTCGGAACTCATCACCGCTGGAGCTTAATATATTCAAGAATAAACCATCAGCTTCTTAAAAAAAATCCTTTATACCGATCTAAAAAATGGAGACGAGACCGGATAATAAAGCTCAAAGAGGAATTGACCTGGAAATCAGTCTTTTAGTGTTTTTTTTTTGTTTTATTTTAATATATATATTAAACAATTGTTAGTGGATCGGTTTTGGGAATTAGTCCGGAAGAACCCAAAAATTTCTCCTACGGTACGGGGTCTTTCAATAGGGACTTTCGAACTTTGACAGTTGAAAGCGGCCATCTTCTTGAAGCTTCATCTTTAAAATGTGTGGTCATTTAGTCTGTCTGTTTTGCCAAATAACTATGCATAGAAACAGCATTCAACAAAACTTGAAAATAATAAAATTCAATAAAAAAAATATATTTAAAATTACTCTCGACCAGTTGTCAAGTAATTTTCATCGGAAAATGAGTTTCAGCAATGTGGCTGTTTTTAGATGAATGGGTACGTATGAATCCACATGTGATGGATAAGCGTCCGCAAAAAAGTCACTGTTCTATGGATTTTGGACTATCGGAGTCATGGGTCCATATTTATTTGAGAATGATGTTGTTCAGGCCATCACAGTCCACATCGAGCGCTATAGGTCATTTCAATCATTTATTTATTTAGTTCAATAATAACACACGCGAAATTTAGCCTGATTTATGCGCCACAGTCATGGAAAATTGGACATTACAGATGGGCTTCACCCAGAGAACTCATGGCGGACTATTGAATGACATTATTTTAATCATAATCGCACCAATAGGTCTGTCAAATGAATAAAAAAATCAATGATATCTTACACACACTTTGTTTAATTTCAATTTAAAGATAGGCAGCTCTTAATGAAACACCCTTTATAGCTTATTTATAACCAGGGTTACTCGTTATTGGAATCGTATCCGTAATGAGGTTATATTGAAATCAAATTAAAATTATTTCCATCCATGGAACCAACCCTCAAAAATAACCGTTTTGGAGTTATTTTATTTTTTAGGAATTTATAAGTACATACAAAGCCATTTTATACTCAATGAAGGAAATTTTGTTCTTTTTTATCTTCCATTATAAATAACAAACAAATATAATAACTAGCAAAATAATTGCAGTGGAATTATTATTTCAAGTAAAGTCGTCATTCAGTTTTCATTAATCATTACTTCGTTCATGACGTGCATATACTTGATGATACCCGGTGATTCATGTATATTTGTGGCTCTTGAATAAATTAATATTTACAAATATTATTTTTTAGCATTTACATAATATTATCTAACCTAATAGCTTATTGCAAAAGCAATGAGAATATTTAAATGTACCGTTTCTTTTTTATATTTTGAATGCGTTGATTAGCAAAGATAGCTGATAAACAGCTATAACCACATTTTTTTTATAAAAAACATGCTCAAATATAACTTTGTAACACCAATGCATTACATTAACATTTTTATGATTTCAAAGAACTATGGCATTGTACGGGATCCCCCCGCAACGAACACGTAAAAGTTTACATCATCTCCGAACAATATTTAAAAAAATATAACAAATAAATATAAATAAACTGTGCATATCAAACGATATCGCAGGTTAAGCGCGCTCGGTGCGGCCGGTATTAGGATGGGTGACCGCCGACCATTCATTTCTCCCGACGACTTCCGTGCTTCGGAGGGCACGCTAAGCAGTCGGTCCCGGGTGCTGTATACTTGTATACAGTAGTCGTTAGGGTTTGTCAGAAGCCATTTCGGCACCCTAAAATATCTGACATGCACCAACCAGCACCGGGCCAGCTTGGTGGATTACGTCCTAAACCTCCTCGTCACCCAGAGGAGAGATTCATAGCCCTGCAGTGAGCTCATTACAAAGAGTTGTGATGATGAACAAATAAATATTTAAGATATAAATAGTAGTATAGAATAGCATTAAGCTATTGTCACACATGCTCATTTCAAGCACGAAAGCATGCTTCAATTAAGCTCTTGCTACAAAGTAGCATGTGTGTCGGAATGTTGCTCAAAATTAGCATGCTCATTTAGAGCACGCTCGTGAATCGACAAGCTTGCGATTTTTGAGCATGCTACTAGCGGCGCGGGGGGAAGTCGGCGAGCTTTAAGCAGGTTTGTTTATTGAGCATGCTAGTATCCATCAGTCGTTCATATTTAAACACATAAGCATTCTTAAAACTAGCATGCCTATTGCTATCAAATGTAAACTGCCCCTAGGCATGCTCGTATTGAGCATACTAAATAGTAAGCTTTTAATTTTGAATCTAGTATTCAAAATTACGATTGAATATGGATATTCACTATGAGTCAGAGTACGCATAGGTGAATGGACGCCAAATCTATTGTGAATAGCAAATTACAAATTCAAATAATATTGCATATATTAGGTTAGGTCCCAAGCTATTTATAGCATATTTTAATTTATTTTTAGCAATATTAGCACATTTGTAGGCGGATAAATACCTATATACTGGATCCACTTTTTTATTTGGAATTTTTTTTTTTTTTATAAATGACTAAACCCGCGTTTGACCTCAATCTCACCTGATTGTAAGTGAAGATGAGGTCGAAGATGAAAGCACACGGGTTTAGGAAGGAACTGGCTCTTTATACAATATTGCCGGAACACATTACCGCCGGAGCGGTAACATTTGGCGGCAGACTTTATATAAAGGGTGGTCGCTAGCCAGGCGGACCCAGAAGGGATCCTACCACCAAGCATAATTTATGCTATTTATTTAAATCCTAAACAGATTCTTTTGTGTCTGAAGCAGTATTTTAAAGGAAATGCATCGCAGTCACTCTAGAAGAAATCAATTTAACTATGTATATTGATTACTTACCAGTTTTCTTTCATTTTGTTCAAATACATGCTTGTATTTGAATATTTAAAAAAAAAACAACGTTTTTATATGTTTTACTTTTGTCACATCCACGTGTTTAAAATAAAGCTAAACGGTAAGAAAGGTAAGAAACAACTTAAATAAACACCCTATACAGAAGATTAGAATTACGATGCATTGGCCTGAGCCTTAACCTAAAGAATTGCTTAGGAAAATCAGACGGAAGCAGTTATTCCACACCTTGGCAACCCAGCAACTAAATAAATTCGCTCGACCGGGATTCAATCCTGGGTCTGCCACTTGCCAGGTGGGTATTCTTGCTAACTGAGCTATCAGTGGTTGTCACTATCGAACCATCGAACCACCGAATTTATTTTGTATACTTTTCTTATCTGTTCTTCTGTAATTTCAATGGCTGATCATTTCCTTTATCCGGAAAGCTACTGCGTTTATTCAAAGTAACTAGCTGCTGCCCGCGACGTCGTCTGCGTGAACGCTATGCAGCACCAAACGCACCTACGATTATAACACTGCTAGCGTGATAATATGAAGCCTATATGTTGACCCGACTTCTTAACTATCTTCATGCCAAATTTGAAGTAAATCCATGCAGTACTTTTTGAGTTTATCCCGGAAAGACAAACAGACAAACAGACAAACAGACAAAAATTCTAAAAACTATATTTTTTGTTTCTGTTTCGATTGTAGATCATACCCCAAGTATTCTTTTAAAAAAATATTCAATGTACAGTTTTGACTTTCCTACCATTTTATTATATGTATAGATTATGACGGTTAAAAAACAAGGACAATATTAGATAATCAAATTTATTCCAAAAATAAAAACTGTGTTGCATAGGTAAGTCTATTCTCGTATTAACGACATTGACGATAATCAACGAATGCGGAAAATTAAAAAACCGACTTCACGTCAAAACTTTGGCTGAGTTATGATGTCATCCACGTAAACATACTACGAACTCAAAACTTTAAAATTTTCAATTAAGTGCCCAACCGATTTCGATGAAATTTGTATGGGACCAACTTTGAAGTATCCATCATATGAAATAAGAATTTTCAAAATCGATCCATATTTGTCTGAAATATCGTGTAACAATGATACAAAAAAAAACATACAGACAAATTGAGAACTTCCTCCTTTTTTAGAAGTCCGTTGAAATGTTAAATATTTTAATAAATTATGTATTATTTTAACAGCCAACACATTAGTGACATAACAAAAAAACTGCCATCTTTTTTTAGCCACCTGCTCAACTACTCTTAATACTTATCCGCCTACTTCAAAAAGATGCGTTTAACTTCATCAGTTATAACCTTAACCCCGTTTAAGATTTAATAGGCATTCTAACATTGGCACATTAAATATAATATTGACACGTCCATTTCACAAGATGTTGTGAAAGTTAACCTTGTTGAGATAGGGTTGAGTATACGGCCATATACATGTAATATGTTTATATAATGTATGTTAAGGCTAAGTGAGAAGAGGACCGGATATTGTATTGTTTTGAAACATCTTAATTGTTTTTTATAACGTGTTATATGGCTTTTTATTTAAATCTTAAGTTGGTTTATGCTTGTGATTAAAGGTCGTAGAAAGTTTTTTTGATCTTGAACGATGAATGTTTTAACATACGATGAATTTGGCATGAAATAGGGTTGTGAATTTTGTATCCCTTTTTTGTGAAATAAACATGCTGGGTTTTAAAACAAAGAGACTGTTTTCAATTCCTTAATTCAATTTAATTCGTGTATTATTAAAATATTTAATTTAGAAGCTCTTTTTGAATTGCATCTTAAGTTGCATAAGAAAGAAAGAAAAATTTATAATTATTATTTTTTTAATTCAGACGCAACTTTTTGTGCGGTAGATAAAAATGTAGTATGGTCTATATGCAAACTAAACAAGCATATGTCCAACCTGGGTCTCACTGAGACAGCGCTCTGCAGATACTGCGAAAGCGCAGAGGAAACCCCTCTACACCTACTGTGCCACTGCCCCGCAGTTATGCACAAGCGCTCCGCTCACCTGGATAAGCACGAGCTGGATCCAAAAGAGATTAGGAGCATCGCCGTAAGGAAAATCCTAAATTTCCTGGACTCCATTGGAGTGTGCGGCGAGTTATAAATTGGGACTCACACAATAGATCTTTTAGGTCGCAGTGTGACGAGCGGACAAGACTGCTCATATAGTCCCAAAACCCCTTATAATAATAATAATAATTGTCTATATGAATTGGTTTTGTAAAAAGCATGTTTCGTGCTTTACTACCCGGCAAAGTAAAAGAGGGTTAACATTTTACACATTATATAAAAACTACAAAAAAAATGATGGAACATGTATGAATCATCCTATAAGTTCAATAATAAAGTATAACCTTTTCCTCAATCATATATCCCTGGGTTTTTAAACATCCAATAAACAAAATTAACTATAATGTCAAACTAGTTTTAGGCTTTTCAATTTATGTTAATTATTCATACCTTTAAAATCTATAAAAGTCTATTATCGTAACCTTTGTACCTCCGGGATTAGGTCAATTCTGTATTCAAAAGGCAGAATTTTAACGAATTTGCTTTTAAAACGTTAATAAAGTAACTAATTCGTTGACGTCCTTGTTAGTCAAGTTCTTTCATTTTGACCGCAATTCATTTAAATCCATTGAATTGGTTTTCATACGGTTTGTACAAGTAAATAGAGTAATCCATAAGGAAGGTTTAAGTATTATCTGTTGTCATTTTTAGTAAAGCTGAAATATGAAAATGAAAACTGATTTTATTCGTATTAGGTAATTTTAAACACTTTACGAACGTCAAACGCTGGATGAGGGCGGCGCGGGTCCGGACGACATGACGAATCCTGGGGGAGGCCTCCGTTGAGAAGTGTGCGTCTCTCGGCTCATAAAGATAATAATCGCTCATTATCCTGCAATGTCTTGGTGTTGTCTACTACTACTTCTACTAAATAGATACTGCTAACTGCTTATCACACAAAGTATATAATATCCTGGTACATCGAATGATATGAACTGCAGCGTCTGCACCACGGTAACTTAAATTTTTACCTTACTAGGATTTATCACAGTTTTTATTTTGATATTTAATTATTATATTTCAATAGCCAATGTAATTTCAAGTTATGCAATTTTAAGGTATTCAGTGTATTTTTACCGTCAATGTAGTATTTATAATTTTTTTTTTCTTATCATGACCCGAGTGACTCTTGATTGAACTTCTTTGGTCGATTTCACAACGCACTACGCCGAAGAGGCAGACAAATGATGAAACACTATTATGTTAAGATTATCTTAGATTAAATTCACAATATTTACATACCTTCATCGTGTGAATACAAATAAGTTGTTGACACACAATTATTATCTAATATAATGACGATATTATATATTGCCTTAAGGAACGACTTTGAAATTTATTTCTTGACTATGATGATTCATTTTAGTTATTTCATGTCCGTGTTTACGCTCTATCTAAGCTACTTAACTTTTTTGCTTTACGATAATCTCTGAAACTAAATAATACGAATAATCAGAAAAAGTTTTCAAGTATTGCATTTTCAATAAGCACTGAGCAAGCACTGTTTCTTCTATTGCTACGACTCTCTCAGTTGGTTAGCTCTTCTACTACAACTATTGTATTTAAATTTTTTTTAATTGATTTAAATCCTCATAAAGATAAATATTTACAAGATATGACTATTAAATAAACTTCAATATGACTATGAATATCACTTGTTTGGTAAGTAGTATGAAAGAATAAATAAAAAATACAATTATTACAAGGTCAATATTTTTTCCAATTTTAAAGTTTCTAATTATCCGTTTTTTTTAAATCGTTTTTTACAAGAAGATATCCTGCCGTTAATAGCTAATAAAAAATAAGTTTGTAGGGAAGGATGATATGATACAAAATTCGTTTCGCGAATCGTTAATAGGTAGAGAGTTAGGGTGTCACTACACCAATCGCTTTGATAGTTCCTTTTTGGTACGGATTGCCACGGTATGGAACAATCTGCCTGCGTCTGTTTTTCCTGACCACTACAGGCCTGAAACTTTTAAGTGTCGAGTGAATAGGTTTCTCGTGGATGGACGTGTAACACCATAGTCTTCATGCGCACTTTCTATCAGGTGACATGGAAGACAAACGTCCTATCCTTACAATATAAAAAAAAATACTAAAAAAAATCGATTGACGTTGACAAAACTAACAGTCAACGTAGATCGAAGGTATTTACTATTTACGATATTTACGGTCGACCGTCGATCGGAGTGGTCATGTAAGAATTAATCAAAAATCTTTTTTTTTTTTTTATGTTTAAATTTAAACTAAAAATAATTAAGCAGTTAGGAAAACCTTGTATGAATAAATAATCGGAATTACTAATTTACCGCAACGGTCACCACGTATTATGTTTTACCAAACTAAGGTTATATAAGGTTGTGTTATAGTGACCATACAGTATAACAAGTGTTCTAAGACAAGATACAAACTGGTCCGGAAAGGGCCTCATACCCATGACCTCCAATACCCATACAGGTGGCGACTGATTTTTACTTACAAAGACATTAATAATATATTAAGGGTCTATATTATAGAAACTACATATCAAAATTTCGAGGATATTCATCTTCAAATTCAAACCCCAAACTCAAGTTACTTAAAACCAAAGGTTTTTGTTAGTTAAGTATGTATGTGGAATGTTTCACATAATATTTTCGGAAAATAACAGCTAAGTAAAGAGTAATTAACACGTGGTTCAAGGTACAATACTGTAGTTCAAAGTTAGATATAATCATAATATGAAACTCATTATTTCATCAATTATAATTATACAACCACTTATGTTGAAACTGTAATGACAACAATAAAGTCGGACACTGATCTTATCGCTATATTCTACACGAGCGTTTGCCCGCGACTTCGTACACGCATAAACTCAAAAGTCCTATATTTTCCGTTCCCGTAAGAATTTCGGGAATTCCTTCCATAATACAAACAGACACTTATTAAGGAACCTTTAAACCAAGTATCACAGCCGTGCACTCCAGGAATAAGGTTTTTTCATACAAACTAAACATCATATAGTTCCCGGCCCCGTGGGAATTTCGGGAATTCCTTTCATAAAAGAACCAGTCACTTTTTGAAGAACCTTTATACAAAGTATCGTATCCGTGCACTCAAGGAATAAAATTTTTCATACAAACTAAAAAGTCCTATATTTCCCGTTCCCGTGGGAATTTCAGGAATTCCTTCCTTAGTGCACCCCTACGTCCCCTAAAGAATGTATGTTCCAAATTTCAGCTCTGCACGCCCAGTAGTTACGGCTGTACGTTGTCTGTCAGTCACTCAGTCACTCAGTAACTCAGTCAGTAACGGAACAGTTTTATATAAATATAATAATATTTAATTGATTGTAAAATGGTACTTAATTACTGTAAGATGTGAATCCTCTTTCCAAAAAAGTTGGTGTTAACTACATTCTTCTTGAAAATATAGTAGTAGCTTCACGCAGCTTGCCTCGCACAAGCCTTATTAAAAAAGAAGGATTTCTGTAGCTAAGGTTGATACGAAAATGACAATGAAATCTTTTATTTATTTACATACATAACTTCACGCCTGTATCCCTTATGGGTTAGCAGAACACCAGAGGTCATAAAACCATCTGATGTCACGTTTGACAAAGGAGGTATTATAATGATGGAGAGAGGCTATTGCAGACAGGGGGTCAGCCTATCGCCTACAAAAACGCCAATAAAACCTCTATCCCTTAAGTGACTTTTACAGTTTGCCCGGGAAGAGAAGCACCTGGTACATTCTATGTTTTTCTGTCGCTCCTAGTCCATCTATTAGTCCAGTTATTATTTTATTCTAAAAAAGGTAGTCGCTATCCAAGTAAAATAGTTTATATACCAGGAATGGAAGGACTATTTAAAGATATACGTGGCTAATTATATCTCAAAGTTTCATTTATATATTTCATAAGAGTAATACGTGAACGCATTAACTCACACAAGATTTAAGTAAACACTTTTGTATAAAATAAACCCGAATGAAGCTTTAAGTTACCTTGGCGACTTAGTTTTATTATTCGTCATGCATTCAGGAGATACTGTGCAAGATATATATCTTAAGGCTTATCGTAAGCAACGCACGTGCAGATCTGTTAACTTGGCAAAATATGAATAACGCAGGGTATGCCTACACGCATTTGTAATATTTAAAGTTATGAAATATAAAACTTCAACATAACCGGCTTTAACCGCATCATAATACCACGTAATTATTTATACTTATTTTATTATAATTCTAACATTATAAATAAGATTTTATATTTCTGTACAGAAGTCTTCATAGCGTAGCTCTACAGATTGTATTTTTAGATAATGCACGTAAAGCAACCTTCAGCTCTGTTGGTTCAAGGATTGGTGACCACCGAATTTAGTTTATCTCTACGACCAACATACTTTGGAGTCGATTCCGGGTACTACATTCTCGCATACAGAAGTCGTTCGGGCTTATCATAAGCCATTTGGGCTTCCCAAAAGTTCTGACATCCACCAAACACTGTCTCAGCTGCTGGTTTCTGGCCTAAGCTTAATGGCCTGCGCAGACGGCGGACTTTTCTCCACGGCGGAGTAAAAAGTACGCTCCGCGAATAAAAACTTCGCCTGAATTTAACTTTTTGTACGCGATACTTTTAATCCCTCGTTTGCGTTACTCGATACAGTTGTATGCGATCTATTTTAGCGGACAAAAAAGTCCGGGGACAAAAATCCCTCGTCTGCGCAAGCTTTCAGTGACTGCTGAGTCTTAGTCTTACCAATAAAAATCCACCTATATTGAATTTAAAAAAAAACAGAAATTGTTTCTTAGATAAGATTATAAACGTATTAATCGTGTCAATATACTTGAAACGGTAGCAGAAGTTACGCAGGCAAAACTGCGCTACGTATTATAAAACAAAACAATCGCTTCGGTCACGAATTTCAAGATGTCTGCAAAAATAGCTCGCAAGTACAATAAGAGATAAAAATTTTGTTATAAATTGGGAAATCTGGTTGCAGCAGGTATATTAACTATAATATTTATATCTAAGCAATTACGTCTATATCTAGAACCAAGCATTCACCTGTCCCGAGGTCGGAACTTGCAGAATTATATTATAAAAGATATATTTAGACATTGCATCAAATGTTGGGAAATATATTTTATTGTAAGTAGTGCTTTATGGACGCGACGTAAGTATTCGAGTGATTCTTGCTTGGTGGTAGGATCCCTTCTGGGTCCGCCTGGCTAGCGACCACCCTTTATATAAAGTCTGCCGCCAAATGTTACCGCTCCCGCGGTAATGTGTTCCGGCAATATTGTATAAAGAGCCAGTTCCTTCCTAAACCCGTGTGCTTTCATCTTCGACCTCATCGTCACTTACCATCAGGTGAGATTGAGGTCAAACGCGGGTTTAGTCAATTATAAAAAAAAAAAAAAATTCTACAGTGTTTTATATACTTTTCCAATCAGTCAGTATAAAAAAAAAAAAAAAAAAAAAAAAACAAGCGGTAATCACGAAGTCCGAAAAGGGATCGAAGCTCGATGTTTCGGTATACCAATACAATACGGTTGTTGTGGAAATTACCTAAATCTTTCCCCAAATTATCAATTTGATTACCAAATTTAATTTATTTAGTGTGTAATAAAACAAATTTTAGTTAGTGTGGGTTAAAAATATAATCTCCTTGTCAAAGAACACATGCCACTGAGAATAATAAACATAGAGATGGACGGACCAATCGGGACGTAAAATATCTGACTTTTCTTAAGAAAAAGTATTTAACATAAGTACCTAATAAGTATTTCATCACCAAAACTCCGTGTAATGAGCCCACTGCAGGGCTATGAGTCTCTTCTCTGGGTGACGAGGAGGTTTAGGCCGTAATCCACCAAGCTGGCCCAGTGCTGGTTGGTGGATATCAGATATTTCAGGGTGCCGAAATGGCTTCTGACAAACCCTAACGACTACTGTATACAAGTATACAGCACCCGGGACCGACTGCTTAACGTGCCCTCCGAAGCACGGAAGTCGTCGCGAGAAAGGAATGGTCGGCGGTCACCCATCCTAATACCGGCCGCACCGAGCGCGCTTAACCTGCGATGTCGTTTGATATGCACAGTAACCAAGGCGTAACGACGACTTAAGTTAAGACTTACTCAAAAGTATTTAACCAGATAAAAAAGTTATGAAAAAAGAACGAATTGATGAATTAGCTTTAATGTTGCTAGTTGCCTTTCTAGTTTTTTATAACTAACATGAATCATTTTCTTTGAACGTTGCGTTAAAATTGGGGTTGAAATATAGATTTTTCAAGGAACACAATTTCTTAATATAATGATTGAGAAAAACGATAATGTACATATAAAAAATTATATAAATATAATTTTTGAGCTTTAAACACTAAATAGCGAGTTTCCTAGGGTTTTATAGAAAAATTTCATTGTAAATCCTTTATACCGTCAAAATTTGCTTAAAGATATAAATAGCTCATTGTCTAAATAGATTTTTTGATTGCAATAGCTTTTCAGAAGGTGTCATTGCGATGTGGTTGCTCAATAAAAGAATTCGGTACGTAGTGATTTGGCACTTATGTAATGTGTGAATAAAGTGCAAACCTTTCAAAATGTGAGCTAACACCATTGTATTCCAATAATGAGAAGATATCTTGCTACACTTCCTATTAAAATAAATTCAAGCATAGTTAGTTGCTCTTCAGATCAGTACATTCTAAAAACGTAAGCTGTACTGACATATGCGTTTTTTCGCAACAAATGTAAGAATTAGTATTACATGTATTATAGGCTAATCATGATTTGCTGCAATGTATTTTCTGATATTTACTATGGAGACTGGACAATGGGTTAGCTCAGATTAAGTGCGAGAGTTTATTTTTTAATAAAAATGTATTTATTCATTTGTATCAATTGATAGAAAGAGGATGTAGTGACTAAGATTGAAAAGGGTATGCTACGGTGGTTTAGGCATTTGGAAAGGATGAGTGAAAGTAGATTTACGAAAGAGGTGTACAGAACAAGAATGGATGGTGTTGTTGGAACGGGCCGGCCTAGGCGAACGTATGCCGATCAAATTAGTGACATTTTGAAAAGGGTCAAAGGTACCCGTAAGCGGCGATCATGTGTGAAAAGATTGATGAACGCGGAAGAAGCGAAAGAAGTATGTCTGGATCGCAGCAATTCATAGATGAAAATAAGTACTAAAGTATAGATGGCCGCCTCACCGATTTTGCACTAGGGCGCTAACTAGGCCCCGGGACCGGAACTAAAAAGCGGGGAAAGGGTGCGGGCGGGAGATGCTTCATCTAAAATATTGAAGAAAGTTTTAGAACTACTTGCAGAACTTCAGCCTAAATGGAAATAATCCTCGAACTTAAGAATAAATTTATCCTCGAACAACAAAAAGTCTAAATTGGTAAAAAGTTGAAAACGCAAACGTATTTCACTGAAAACCAACGGATTCTCAGTGATACAACGTCTTTGAATCGCATAGTACGTACAACACAAAATTTGTGTTGCCAGGATTTAAAAAATATTCCTCCCAGCTATTGATACTCATTCAGTTTAGTAGTTTTTTTTATTTGCTCACAAAAAGTTGTTACAGGAAACATATGAAAAAACAACAAAGTTTGAATTTCTAAGGGACAACTCAGACCCTGTTGATCTGTAAAATTGTAGCCAATTCAAGATTTTAATAAAACAAATATTACCTACTCAATAATTAGGTGAGTAATAATACGTGTTTTGCATTAGACAAGCTTACAATAGGTTTATTTGAATTAAAGTGAATAGCTTAATAGTGTGTTATTAAATCTACTATTAATTGTTATTTTTTTTGAGTGGCAGCTCTATTATGAACGCTATTTGAACGCATTTTTTCTACTCGTAAAGGTTCCGAGCCCAAGGGTATGGTGGCGTTAGTTTATATCGGAATTTCCCAATTGTATGGAAGACAAACTAGCATGCAGCAATTGGTGTTCCCTTGTCTCTGCCTATCCCAAGGGGAGACAGGCGTGAGGTTATGTATGTATCTATTTATCATTAGTTTGTTTACTTTAATTTCAAGTTTTAGATACCGTTTTATATTTATAAAAAAAAGAACCACTTTGTTATGACATGTCAGCTTATGTCCTTGAGTTTTATATTTCTAGCAATTAAGCATGGTTTAACCATTTTACCTCAAAGGCCAGCGCGCAGAAAAAAAACAAATTCAACAACATTCTATTACGATTGATATAGACAACAACATTTTTCAATTTATTTTCAACTTCACGAGTAATAAAACAAATTCAACATCTTACAATCTAACTTTATTACAAATGAATATAAACAAACCTTTTAAAGTAAACAACCTTCTGAACCGTAATTGAAATGGCCACTTAAATAAAAAGCAAAATTTTCCACTACGCACTTTTCATTCGACCGTAGGGCCAGAACGATACTAAACTATTGCGAAACTACCATCACGCGATTACCAGGATATTGCAAGAGCGCGAGCGCAAGGACGGTGAAAACTCATCAGGATATACGCCAATTAGTAACTACTTCCTAAAGAATTAAAGGTTATATTTGCTTGTATTATTGAAATGCATAGGCAGTTTGATAACTGGAAGGAAACCGAATAAAATGATGCTTTAGAGGATGTTATAACTAGAGTTATCGGTAAAAGGTAATTGGTAGGTAATCAAAACGCTTCCATGTTTGGCATAGTTGTTGAAATAGTTGGCATAGGTATATATGGTAGAAAAATATTTATGAAGAACGTTGGGGCCCAAAGACCAGAAAATAAAATAAATTTACAAGCCGGACTAGGTGCAAAAGAAAAACATAGAATATAGAAATAAGATGACTAAAAGATAATATTTCAAAATAATTTATTTTTCAGATGGATGAAGTATTTGTTTGAAACTTATCATTTGATTATTTATTTGAAATCTTAATAGGATCTTAGTTCCTACGGATCTTTCAGAAAAGGCTTCTTTGGGAATAAATAAAATTTACAAAAGAAGCAAAATACTTAAACTTTTTAATCATAATTATATGTAAATAATTTGATGTCAAGTTGAATGCAAAGTTAATTTGTTAATAACATTATATACTTACAGCTAGTCTTACCATTGCAATCAAAATTGTTAGATAGGTCTCACATTTGTTGACATACATACATACAAACATAACATCACGCCTATATCCCTTATGGGGTAAGCAGAACACCAGAGGTTATAAGACCGTCTGATGTCACATTTGACAAATTTGGAGGAATTATAAAGATGGAGACAGACTATTGTAGTGACAGGGAGTCAGCCTATCACCCACAAAAACACCTTTAAAACCCCTGTCCCTTAACTGACTTTTACAGTATTCCCGGGAAGAGAAGCAGCTGGCAAATTCTATGTTTTTCTTTCGCTCCCAGTCCAGCATGCAGTATCATACAATTGTAGAATAGGCATAATACTGCAGTTAAGAATGCTTTTAATATATCTGTATTAGAAATTTCTTAATTAACTATTTAAAGAGCTTTTTCATATTCAACCGGTAGTAAAAAGTTCCAGTATATTACTATAATAATATCTAATATCTAATAAATAATATCTCGTATCTATACTAATAAATGCATATTACCAACTCTTTTATTTTTCTGAACCTGTTAACACTAAAACATACGCTATTAAGCCTTTAAATATAATCGTTGATATCACGGTTAATATAATTAAATAAATCAAATTAAATTTACGTTACAGAGAAGCATTGCCTACTGACTTTAATTAAGTAAGAGAGAAAATTAATTTTAATATTTTATTAATATTAATACTTAAATCCGCTACATTAAACTAGGCTTTAGAGAAAATTTCATATACGACAACAATAAAGGGAGAATAATATTAGATCCTTGATTGCTATTAGGTATATTTATCATTTTAATCAAATTTAATATTAAATCAAACTTTTTAGAATTAATTAAAAACGTTCAGACATGAAAAAATATTTTAAGTTAATTAATGAATTTTAAATTTAAATTGGGTACAAGGAATTTGAAAAATAAATAAAAAAATGCACTGTTACCTAAAACTCGATAATAATGATCGAATAAAGATATAATCTCTGTAATAAATACTATCTTTGTTTATTTAGAGGTACACCAGTTAACCTTGTTGAAGCCAAAGTTATACGTCCTATGTTGGCTTCAAAGAAATTAAATACATCTATTCAATTTGTTTGTGTAATTTATTAGATGATTAGTATATTATTTTGTAATGTTTTCATTCATATAAGTACTTTGTATCATTTAATTTTCAAACAGGCATTAACCCCTTGCCCCTTTGATTTTATATGTCCAATAACTAAAATAATGTTATAAGGCTGTTTGTTTTTTTATGTAGAAAGTGTATTCGCTCGAGTCTAAAATGTCTTTAACTATTTATTTATTATTATTAATTAGCCTGATTTTCAACCGACTTCCAGAAAAGGATGAGGTTCTCAATTCGTCTGTATCTTTTTGTTTGTTTTGTAATTTTTGTGTGTCTTTGTTACACGACATTTCGGACAATGGATCGATTTTGAAATTTTTTCTTTCATATGATAGAACATACTTCATAGCTGGTCCCATATACATTTCATCAAAATCGGTTGAGCACGTCAATGAAAATTTCAAATTTTTGAATGAATTACGTTGATGACATTATAAATCAGCCAAAGTTTTGACGTGAAGTCGGTTTTTTAATGCTCTGCATTCGTTGATTATTAGTATTAATAAAACTTTGTATTATTCTTAATTATTTAACGCTGTTGGTTTTCTAAATAAAGTAAACTAAAATAAAACATCAAAGACACTGTTATTAATCTTTGACTTCAGCAATAATTCGAGCGCGCATACCATTTCAACCGACTTCCAAAAAAGGACGAGGTTCTCAATTCGTCTGTATGTTTTTTTTGTGTCTTTGTTACACGATATTTCGGACAATGAATCGATTTTCAAAATTCTTGTTTTATATGATAGAGGATTTCATAGTTGGTCCCATCGAAATCGTTTGAGTACTTCATTGAAAATTTCATAGTACTTCATTGAAGTTTTGAAACAATATGTATGATTTCGGAGAATGTTTACGTGGATGCCATTATAAGTAGGCAAAAGTTTTGAAGTGAAGTCGGTTTTTTTAATGCTCTGCATTCGATGATTGTTCTTGCAATACCATTTACTAGCAAATAATAAATATATTATTATATTACGTGTTCAAAACAAAAACAAGAGCCATTAAGGAAAACCGATTTGACACACAACTCGATGTGACATCCTGAACTTGACATTGTTCGTTATATTGTTAACATTGAGACAATACAGAGGAAACTCATGAATTGAGATGTACAAAAATATTACTGTCAAAGATCACGTCTGTGACGATTTTTTACTTTTCGCTTGACTGTCATTGGAGACTTAGTTTCTGAACGATTTCCTGGTGTTTTAAGATTTCCGTGGTCATAGTTCAAACGTGTCTTCTAAACGTGTCTTCTTTTAAAGAGATATAAATAATGTTAATATGTAAAGCTGTTAAAATTTCATCTTATTAGATTTTATTATCTTATTATTTTAATTTAGTAATAAGTTTCAATTTGACCACGCCAGTTTGTACTTTTATGTTGTTTTGGGCACTGTTGGTCTTTTTGTATATATGACTTATGTATAATAAATTGTATATATGCGACGGTGTGCTGCCAAAATAAATCAAAAAAAAAAAAAAACTTGACTGTATCATAAAGTTACTCGTAAATATTCAATCGCAAATCTATAATCGTCTATTCCGAGGAATTCATTTTAAAAATCACTGTGTGTAAGATATTTATTTGAATTTAATATGAACTTTACTCTTCCAAATAGATTTTACCACTTAGTTCCTGGTTCTAATCCTATGGAATTTCTAAAATAACTGGATTGTTTTTTAGGTCGCCGGCCAAATTTAAATACCTGCATATTTATTTTAGTATCGCTCAGTACAAAAAAATAAACAAACTTTTTTTACTAATCTTTCTTAATATATAAAACACTTCCGTTACTGACTGAGTGACTGACAGACAACGTACAACCATAACTTTGGAACAGATAATCTTTAGAGGTTGTGAGGGAGCACTTAGTAAGGAATTCCCGAAAATCCAACGGGAACGGGAATTATTGCACTTTTTAGTTTGTATGAAAATTCTTATTCCTTGAGTGCACAGATATGCTACTTAGCATAAAGGTTCCTCAAAGAGTAACTGGTTGTTTTATGCAAGGAATTCCCGAAATTCCTACGGGAATGGGAAGTACATGATTTAATAATTTGTGTGAAAAACCTTATTTCTTGAGTGCACGGATGTGATACTTGGTATAAAGATTCTTCAATGGGTGTCCATTTGTATTATGGAAGGAATTCCCGAAAGTCTCACGGGAACGGGAAGTATTGGACTTTTTAATTTGTATCAAAAATCTTATTCCTTGAGTGCACGGATGTAATACTGATGGCATAAAAGTTCTTCAATGAGTGACTGGCTGTGTTAAACATAAATAATGTTTATGCGCGTACGGAGTCGCGGGAAAAAGCTAGTAGTCTCTATTGATGAACATAGCTGTTTAACATAGATAACAAGATGTTTGCAGTAGCGCGTAGTCGTATTAATTCCACTTCATTTATAATTTAGAGTGACCTAACCATGCTTTGCTTAATTTGTAAGCTAATATATTACCTTCCTTGTAAAAAGAATACATACCTTTTTTGCATAAATTCTTTTCTATAAATAATACTAAAATAATTCTATAAATGATAATTATTGAAAAAAAAATGGCTGCAGATAAAAAACAACCGTGTATATACGAGTATATATTATACCTACATGTTATTATTACTTAAGAATAAAGTTGACATCAAAAAAAATAAATAGGCATATTCTTATAAGAATGTAGTTTATATTTTCACTATCCGAAAAGAAAAAGCTTCTCTTTACAATAATTGCAGGTGTAATCATAAATGTGCTAAATAAATAGTAGTTATATTCATATTCACTACGCCACTTTGCACTGACTAGTGCCAAATAATGTAACAAATCTTTCAAACTTTCAAATCATTTTTTCAATCCTTTCAAACATGGGATGGCTAGGCAGACTACTTAACTTTTTTAACATAAATAAGTACACACCTTCACTTAAAAAACGTATGTGCAATATTTTCCTTCACCAGTATTGCGAAAAATACAATCTAAATAAAGATGTTTTATCTCGAAATGAGTATTGCAAATCATCAATCAGTAACTCAGATAAAGATGTATGAACAAACAATTGACAGCTATGTGTGTATTTCTATCATTCAGTACAATTTTAGATGTCACAAGGTGTTGAAATTACCAAAAGTTTAAAAATGAGATAATTTGTATTTTCTTTTAATACCGAACGATATTTAATGTTTCTGTTTGTACTTCTTCTAGGTTTTTATTTGTAAGATTCTATGCCTGCTTTTGACCACAATCTAATCTGATGTTCAGGGAAGATGAGGTTGAAGAAAACGGTTCTATTAGTTCAGTTATTATACAGGGTGTCCCGCTTTCACAGAGGTGTTTAGGACCCATAAGGATTACAGAAAAAAAAGGAAATTCATTTTCAAATTTTTGTATGAAAGCAATAAGTTTCGACTTTATCTTAAATTTTGTTTTTTTTTTTCATACACACACATACATACATAACGTCACGCCTGTATCACTAATGGGATACGCAGAACAACAGAGGCTATAAAACCATTTGATGTCACGTTTGACAAATTTGAGGGCATTATAATGATGGAAAGAGATTGCAGTGATAAGGGGTCAGCCTATCGCCCACAAAAACTTCAAAAAAAAAACTCCGTCCCTTAATTGACTTTTACAGTATTCCCGAGAAGAGAAGCATTCTATGTTTTTCTTTCGCTCCCAGTCCAGCATGGAAGGTATTTTTTTATATTTTTCTTTTATCTTTATGGGTACTAGAATACCTCCGTAAAGGTATTATGTAGGGTTGGCGCGACACCCTGTGGAACTGGCTCTTCATAAAATATTGCCTAAACACGTCACCGCCGGAGTGGTGATATTTGGCGGTAGATGTAACAGAATCCTATATCCAAGCGGTGCGGTGGTCACTCGGATAAGTCGCTTTTTACGACACACTTATCCAGTGGATGTAAGCTTATTTTGAACTGCCACTACACGGCTAGTCAGAATATTGAATTTGGTTCGCCTTTTTTACTGCGCAGATATTTAAAGTATCATTTAAGAGTCTATTATGTAACTTCTAATATGTATAATCAAATGGATTTCAGATAAGGTCATTAGTTTATTTCCACTTATTTTGTTTTGGTTCTCGTAAAATTAACTGTATTTTTGGCTGACCTAAAATATGAAATTCATATGTACGTTCTATGTAAGGCGATATATCGAAAAAATGCACTGACTTTCATCGCGTACTTTGAGAATATGACAAGGCGAGCGATACGTGTAAATTCATATCTTTGTCTATAGTTTGATTGCTCAAAAACAAATATTATTAAAAAAATCCCCCAATACATATTACAGTTTAAAGTAATGAACTAGTAGAATAGTGGAATTAACATTGAATCCAGATATTTCATTCCTTATATTTTTATAAACAGATTTCGATTGAAAACACTCATCAAGTATAGTTTTTTATATTTAAAATCGAGTATTGAGATTTGTAACACAAATTCTTTGTAAGAGCTGTATAAAAAACGTTGGATTGTGAATTTCTTTTTCACTTATCATTTTTAAACGATTGTCCTTCTTGAATACTACTATTCAAAATACTACTAAAATAATATAATAAGAATAAATAAAGCTAATATTCAGCTATATTAGCTTTATTTATTCTTATTATATTGCTATTCAAGGCATTTCAATTTATTTTTATTCTCTCTATTTTCATTATTAAACTATTTTCCGAAATCATACATCTTATTGATGTTAAAATTTTCCACTTTCATAAAACACAATCATTTTTTTAGGATTCATTAATTTAGTTTCAACTTTTAGTCAATAGGATCACTGGGAAATATAATTAAGTAGATAATGATGATCTATATCCAGATATTTAAGGTAAGTACCTAAGTGTGTTTATTAACTGATATTTGCAAACAATTTGAAACTGAAATTAAATTAAGATTTCCGAAACAAAATCACTACCTACACAGATTTATGACGTCACGAAATATCTTTAAATTTAATTTTACACTATATGAACAATATACAGCTATGATTTTCAATTTTGTATTAAGTATTTTAATTAAATTACGCCTCTGAGAATAAAAATATTAATTACATCGTACGATTTCAGAAGATCTACACAATACCGTAGTCGCTACGAAGGGACGCTCAACCGTGCGAAGAATAACTTAACAGCCTGTGAGTGCGAAATTTAGAAATATAATACTTTAGTTAAGGACTCGGGCAATTAGGGACTTCGGACACAAAAATTAGGTGATCTCTCGAAAAATTGTTTATAAAAATATAATAAGTATAAAATGATAATATTAATGTTAAACAACAAACTGTATAAATCTAATCAGCTTATATAAAATTGCATTATTCCATATTTAAAAATAAAAAATATAGATTTATTTTAAAGCCGTTTATGCATTCTTGTTTTAATTGAAATCCTTGGAATATGTATTTTGTTTTGAATAAAATATAACATTAGGTAATTTATTATATCGAAAATGTTTCGCTTTATTAAAAAAAAAAATATATGTAGGCCAATTTCATTAGGTTCGAAAAGGCTAAATATTATACAGCTGCTTAATTATTCCATAATAATTTGATTAATTACTTACCATACAATAGGACACAATTTATTCCAAAACCACTTAGCTCACACTAATTTATATCCACAAATCAGTTGAGTGCACATAATATGAAACACCTAGATCATAGTTCACTCATTTTAATATTATTATATTAAAACACCTTAAAATTGTTTTTATTTGTTTTATCTGAAATTAAATTAAAGAAAATTATTAAACCTCCTTGCAAAAGGTTGGTTTCCAACTGAAGCGACAATTATGAAGTTATTTTCATATATACCATCTAAGGCAGAGAACCCTGATCATAGAGCACCACAGAGTTAGTAAGCATAGAGGTGGCAAGTTAATAAAGAGTGGGGATAGATGTTATTACAAGGGCACGACCCTGGTCTTAACTTCTCGTGATTGCGTGAGTCAATTGCAAGGGTTAGGCAAGAACAGTTAGTAATGTTTACTGACAAAACGCAGTGTCACGGTGTTATATTCAGGGACATATTTAGTCAGAACTTCAAAAAAATGTGGATTTCATGTTAAATATTTTTAGACTTCAGTACCTAAAATTAGCAATTTTACATTGATCAAAGATTCTGTAGTTTGTGAAATCTTTAATTTATTTTTGTAACTAAAAGCAGGCAAATATATAATATATATATTATTATTTGGTATTTCTAAAACTACTCGATTTTTACTACTTAATTATTGGCGCACGGCATAAACTAGGAAATAGTTTTCTAAATACTTTATTTAGTCGTTTTATAATATTAAATTTGGCAAATATTTTTTTTACATGTTAAAAAAATAACAAATTCCAGTAACTTTCTAGTACCCAATAATCGTGAACATACTTATCAAATCAAAGTGTTTTCATCTCAAAGTTGATATAAAAAGGTAATGGAATTACTGTCTGTTTGTAACTCTATAGATTGTTAATAATACCGGTTAAATCAAATCTTAAGAGACCTTTGTCTAGTGACGTATATTTACTTATTATTGAAACTACGTCGGAACTTCAGATTTTAAAGAAAACTTTTCATATTGAAACAAACAGGAAAATCTTCATAAAAATTGAAAAAAATGTATTTTTGCGGATGTCACATAATGTTGTTTTGTTAATCGATGTTGTACATCTATCACTTACTAAATAAATTGCGTACGATTGAAACGTATTTTGCTATAAATTGAACCGAATTTGCTTAATAATTATTTGTTCTAAAGTTAATAATATAACTTAGACTCCTCTTAGTCTAAGTTCAACGTTTTTCCTTTGCTCCCAGTCCAGCATGAAAGCCTAGCCTAAAAGACATACTGTAAGCGTCAGTTAAGGGACAGAGGTTTTATCACGGGCTTTTTGTGGGTGAGAGGCTGACTTCGTGTCACGGTAATAGTCTCTATCTCACCTGTCAACGTTTTGACAAATGTATTGGCATATAATATACTAACTAAAATAGCTAATTTTTATTGAATCTTGTAATCAACATCTTTTTAGATCGCCAATATACAAAAAAATGTATTTTGATTAATTTTGTATAATTATAAATTGACATTTTGTTTACCTTGAACGCATCTATTAAATGTATGGCGTATGACAAGTTTCGTTCCAAATAAAACTCTAACATCATAACATTTTTAATTTGCATATACATTAAAAGGATTATTGATTTTTAACACCCCAATGTCGGTTGAGCTATCGAAATATAAGAAAATACCCATTATTTTTCATGAATTTATTTTTATAAATAATTGATATGTTAATGAAAATTATTTCAATCAGCTCATCAATTCAATTCAGGATAAACTTATTGCAACTTTTATATTGACAATGTAAACTGACTTTTTTGAAAATGAAACATTACAAAAATACATCGGAGGATATATCATTTTACATTATTTTAAAAAAATATTATATAAATGGACGAATAGCTATTGTGAAATGTGGAATATGTTGCAGTTGCCTTGTAATATAGGTCGGCAAAGAGTCTGTGTCAAAGAACTGGAAAAATATAGTACATAAAAGTTGTCCGTTGCGCTCATACAGGGACACTGGTGTGGTTTCTGAGCTGTGCGAGCCTAATGTTATAGCCACAGCAGTCTTTTTAGATGACGTGGTAGTTAGGGTTGGTCAATAAATAACAAAAAAGATTCTGGTATTTTATTTTTCCCTTGAGTTTGAGCAATTATTGATTAAAATGAAAAATTAGGAACCCAGCAGAGTATCAAACTTAGAGGTAAGTGAACGCACGAAAGACTACCCTGGCAATGTGGGACTCATTTAGCTTGACTGATCGTGTCTTTCTAGAGGTAATGGATTGTAGGAGAAGGAAGGACAGCCATTTTGGATATAAAGGATATGCAGCGGGCGGCACCCTGACGAGTTGCCCGCTTTACTGATACACCTAGTAAGCTTTTCTATGTATATTTGAACTAAATAAGAATTTATATACATTAATTTGAACATAATCACTGAGAGTACATTGTATTAAGAGGTTTTATTAGTTACAATAGCTTCATGTTACTTCTTTTTGCATGGAAACATTCACTTTCTTCCTATATTGTAAAACTGCGTCATATTTTCACGTTACTAGTGAGTAAAAGACTACGAGTGAAAGAAAAACATAGAATATGCCAGCTGCTTCTCTTCCCGGGCATACTGTAAAAGTCAGTTAAGGGACGGAGGTTTTATTGACGTTTTCGTGGGCGATTGACTGATGCCTCTATCACTGCAAGTCTCTCTCCATCATCACAATACCTACAAATTTGTCAAACGTGACATTAGATGGTTTAATAGCGTCTGGCGTTCTGCCTACCCCATCAGGGATACAGGCGTGACGTTGTGTATGTATGTTTTTTTGAATAAAACTTATTTGTTTTAACGTTGTTTACAACATATCACATTAGCTTAGTACAAAAACAAGCTGACAGGTGATTGCTTATATGAACAACAGGCACTATTTTTTGTCAAACGTGACATCAGATGGTTTTATAACCTCTGGTGTTCTGCCTACCCCATAAAGGATACATGTGTGAAGTTATGTATGTATGTTTGTAATATAACTTATTCGTCGATTCAGTTAAAGCAATTAGTTATTATTTAACATTTGTAAATAATATTTATGTCATACGTACTGGTAATTGTCATACGCATGTATGACATGTTGGTTAGGGCGCTATTTGACGCAAATAGGCGTCACCTTTATCACCTGGAAGTTAATTTATTATTTTAAATATTTCGAAGTGAGATGTTTGAGTATTGTAATTTCTTAAACAGATTGTTGATTATTTGTGAAGGCATAGAAGCGGAAAACCGACTCTGAACGTCATTTTGGATATATTTTAAAATAAATTATGTTTAATTTGTTTAAATAATAAATATTAAATATTTTGTACATCACAATTTAAGGTGACGTAAGTTCAGTCGAGAATTTTAAGAAGTTGGGTTTAGTTTCTAAACTTTTTTTAAAGGTTTTATTCCTGCTAATATATTAAATAGGTTTGGTTGTTTTTCTTTGTATTATCTAACTAAATTATAATTAAAATATCTACGTTTAGTACAGTAGTTATAGTTACTGTGCTGTTTGGAAATTCATAATGATTATAATACTTATCTTCATCATCATCATAGCAACTCTTTTTAGTGAATCCACTGCGTGTCTCTACACTGTGTGATAAAGAGGTTTAGGCCGTAATCCATCGAGTTGGTTCAGTTATGTTTTGTGGACGTCAGAAATTTCGGGGCTTATCTTTCAAAAATTTCAACACGAAGTCTTAAACTTACCTAATACGGTAACGCCTGGTACTGGTGGTAGAACTCGTACTCCTCTTCCTCCGTGAGAGCACAGTCTTCGAAGCACCACAGACCAGCGATGGCCAGCAGTACTGTATACACCATGCAGTACACTATATACAGGATTATGCTGAACCACATTTCGAAGGGAGAGTGATCTGAAACAAGTATTTAATTGATTATCTGTCAAATGGGATACCTGATGGTAAGTAGCGACGAGGCGGAAGGATGAAACTTAGTATATTTATTAACGTTTCATGTTATTGTAGAGAATAGATTAAAAAATTGGGGATGCTAGTACTTTTTTTTACTTATAAACTAAGCCCACTTTAGGCCTCAATATGGAAAGAACCGACTCTTCATAACATATTGCCGGAACAGTCTGGAAAACCATTTGTAATAACAATTTAATTACACCAGCGTCACACAGCGTTAAAGAAATTAAAAGCGACGTTTAAGGTTTATAAAGTTTCAGGTACTGACTTTTTTTCTTCTGACAAAAGGGCTTTAACACTATGTTCTAAAGGCAAAAATCGTTAGATACGTCTTTTTAATTTAATAAACGCCCTTAATATTTCTGAGTATCGTTGAAATAATCAAATATTATAGCCGTATCTGCTCAAATGTGCCTTTTCAATTAAGTTCTGGAATAATTCGTGTTTTCAACTTCTGTGAAGTGAGAACGTCAGTACAGAAACGCCCATACTTTACAGTTACGCTAAAATCGCGTGGCAGCTAGATACAGAAATATTAAAGATATTGGCAGATCCGTGTTTTTTTCATGATTCTGGCAATATATATATATAACTCAATTTCGGAAAAATTATAGATGCGCCTTTTCAACTAACGCTGCCCCCGTTATATACATTAAAGTTGACATGAGACGCTTCATATAAATGTGTGAGATTTAGTACGTTTTTGATAAATAATAGACATTTTGAGAAATAATAACACCTATCAAGTAAACAAAACTTCCACAAATAATGTAGAATTAGTTTATTTTAATACGTTAAGTTTTCATTTTAAATAGTCCAAAGTTAAGGATGAACATGTGTCTTCAAGTTATTGGAACGTCCAGTTAAAAGTATTTATTAAGCATTTTAATGAATGTATCTTTCAATTAAAAACATATTTGATTAGTTTCATTCGAATGTTTAATTTTTGAGGTAAGTTGGTGTAGCGGTAACATACATTGCCTTCTATGCCAGAGGTTCGAATCCCGGCGGCGGCGGATATTTGTGTGATGAACACAGATTTTAGTCGTCAAGTCATGGACGTTTATATGTTTATTTAAGTTTATTCTAATAAAAATTATGTATTTATTCAATATGTATGTTTATATATTTCTTAAGTATATTAGTTATCTAGTATCCATAACACAAGTTTTTTAAGAAACTTAATTTGGGCTAGATAATGATGTGTGAGTGTCAGAAATATTTATTAATTATTAAATAAAACACTGCTTTATCTTTTTAATTAGTAAATTTCAAGAAAGTCAGTGTATTTGTCTTTTAGCCACTAAATGTGATCTAGTATTGTCAGCGCCAGCTTAGTGGCCGATAGAATAGATTAAAAGGTGACCTTTTAATCTGGGAGTGCAAAAATATAATTTAATTATATTTTTGCACTCCCAGGCTTGCAACATTACAATTATTTTAAAGAAATTTACTTTTGTCAAGAAATATTGTGTTTATATATTTTTTTTATTTAAAAACTGATAAATAAGTAGAAAAGGTTCAAAACTGCGTAGTTTTAAAGTCTGCACTTAAAATGCTATACAACATCATGATTATCAGGCGCCCACTGTAATGGCGACGCAAAACTGAATTATGTGTTTCCTATTAAAATGTGTACAAAAATTAGTCATACAGATACAGGAAAAAATCTTCTAATATCGGTTTACTTAGAAAACAATGTATACACATGTATTCATTTCTAACCATACATTTAGACGATCTTCGTAATCACTACTCTAAAACACCAGGAAATACTGAATGACTGAGATTCTAGAGGAAATATATAATCGACACAAACGTCCATATATTTATTATCTTAATTGTTTTATAGTAATTTAGTTTTTGCTATGAATGAATCAAAGCAGGATATAGTATGCTGAAATATATAACACGTGTATTTTCACGTAGTCCAAGTACTTCTAAAACTGAAGAAATTGAGGAGAAACACTCTTTTTCAGACCAAAGGATCCCCGTATAAATAGCCCATTTGAGGTATCGAGGTACACTCAGTTCTGAGGTACAATAATACCATTGATTACACTAAAGAAAACTGTACTAACAGTTTAGACCTAAACTCAACTTTAACCTGAAAAAAAGCTTACTCATGGCTTTGTCTGTACACAAGCCATATTGCTGTACTATTTAGTAAAAAAGACTCAAGGAACATTATACTCTAGAGAGAAGAATGGTAAGTCAATAGTAGAAAAAATATACATCAGTAGCATTATATGGGTGTAAACTATTTGTAGCGGGAATATTCAAATTAGTATATTTATATTCCTTCCTACTGTTAAAGTTATTTTCAATTTTCCTAAATGATGTACGATTTTTTTTAAATTTGGTAAACAACTTTGTGTGAAACTAAATAGGTAATCTTAAAAATAATTTACTTATAAGAAAAAAAACATGAATCTACTATTACTTTTCTACAAAATTAACAATATCCTCTAGACATTTGATCTGAATTAATTGTTTACCAAATAAGACACGTAGTGAAAAATAGGCAATGCATAATGACTTGAATTTTAGGACATGAATAAATAAAACATACATGTAGATTTCTTATTAATTTTTTACAATTTTTAATTTTCTTGTCAGCGCTCCCTGGATTTCTTCACCTTCTAAGTGCCTTTTTTTCAAAATTGTATTTCACAGTCATATCTTGAGCGCGAGTTTTTCCACACTTGGCACATTTTTTACAGTTATTGTCATCGAAATCGGTTCAGTACTTCATTAAAAATTTCATTTCTTTTTTAAAATAATAATGATTTCAGAGAATGTTTACGTTGATGACATTATTCCTAAGCCAAAGTTTTGACGTGAAGTCGGTGATATCCGCAAACGGTTTGATCCCAGCCACACTGGTCAGACACCTTGAAAGGCTGGGATTTGGGGGTGGTTCGCTTCCAGCATGCATGCAGAAAGCGGTGTTGCTCGATACTGCCCGAATCGTTCGCCGGTTCCTTTCTCTCTTGCCCTGATACCCGACCGACTGGCTTATTGTCGGGTCTTTTCCGCCGAAAGGCGAGTTGATTTTGATATGCCGAATAATAATAATAAAACTCTTTATTGTAAACCAACATGGTTATACAGTTAAAACAATAAAAATAATGATCACAATTAACATACAAAGGGCGGCCTTATCGCCGAAGCGCGATTTCTGCCAGGGAACCCAGAATGTGTGAAGATAAAATCTTGTCCTTTATCAATGATTATATGAAGAAATTAGTATCCCAGATCACAAGCCAACGTCCAACCTTGTACAAAGCACTCGCTTATTGATTGAAATATTCGGTGCAAAGATTTCTTAAACCAAAGTCGTATTTTCTAATTTTAGACATAAACGCGCTCAAAGACGCGCGAATAAAAGGTATTTTTTTAAAATACGTGAATCTTTAATTAAAGAATAAAAAATGGTTTTTCTTAATTAACTTTTTATTTAAATGCTAAAAGATAATATATGACTTAATCTTAGACCAAAGTAGTGTAGGTTTAAATGATCAATGAAAAAACTTATACCAGTGTTTTGTTTTTGTTTTTTACATATTTCACGCTGTATCCCTAATGGGGGAGGCAGAACACCAAAGGCTTCACAGCCATCTGATGTCACGTTGACAAATTTGGATGCAATAGAATGATGGCGAGAGACTCTTGCAGTGACAGGGGGATGAATGAACGCAATGAAACCCGTATATGAAGTTAAGGACTACACAAAAAAATCCTCAAATAATAAGAAAATGCTCAACGTTTTTCTTAATATATTAATTGAATAAGTATTTTTAACAGATTAAAAATTTTAATCGTTCATATTATTTATTTTTGAATGGGCTACTTTTCTGTAATCGTTGTTTTGGTAGGATATAAAGGATTTTTAAAATAGAATCAATACTAATTTTATCTTTTGCTTTACTCTGTTTGTATATAATTTTTTAACTTCCATTAATTATCACCAAATTATTGTTCCTGCCTAAGTATACTGTAGCAATAAATGCTTTATGACACGTACCGTAAATTATGAAAAAAAAAACCTTTTCCAATATATGACTATTGACTTATTGTAATTATTGTGATGCAATACAATGCAATACAACTTGCTCGTGAATGAGAATAATTATGTAAACACGAATATACCTACTCCTTATAATAATTTAAAATTTATTGAGTTTCCGTAGTACGGATGTTCCTTATTTGTATGCGTTATTAATTATACTACGTAGGCAATTCCCACACTGCAGTAAAAAAAATACGCACGGTTTTAAGTTTATATGGTACCAGCGGCTTTGCGCAGTTCCAGTGGGATTTTTTGGAGTTCTCCTAATTTTTGTGGAAGTAGTAACCTTCTTTAAGAATGAGGTTATAAAGTGCAAAAATATATTATTACATCCAACCAGTAGTTACAGAGATAAGCGCGTTGAAACACACATGTATTCACATAAACAAATCAGCTTTATTATATTACTAGCTGCTGCCCGCGACGTCGTCTGCGTGAACGCTATGCAGCACCAAACGCACCTACGATTATAACACTGCTAGCGTGATAATATGTAGCCTATATGTTGACCCGACTTCTTAACTATCTTCATGCCAAATTTGAAGTAAATCCATGCAGTACTTTTTGAGTTTATCCCGGAAAGACAAACAGACAAACAGACAAAAATTCTAAAAACTATATTTTTTGTTTCTGTTTCGATTGTAGATCACATACCCCAAGTATTCTTTTAAAAAAATATTCAATGTACAGTTTTGACTTTCCTACCATTTTATTATATGTATAGATTAGTATAGATTGAAAATCGTATAAAAAAATTATCTTCGGCAAATAGCCAACCGAAATATAAGTGATTATAAAAGATAACAGAAATCATATTTGAATATTTGTCATGGATTCATTCATGCCGTATTCAATTCATTTGCTAAGCTTAGAGACTTTGATACATAAATATAGGTAAGTTATGCTTTATTATTTAGCCCACAATTATATTAATATTCACAAAGGTTAGATATCTTTGTTCTGAAACCAGTATAGGTAAAAACACCGTACCTATGCTATGTAGATAAATCGCAGCGTTTTTAAAACACAGTGCGAAACCAAACATTATTACGTTCTTTAAGTTGAAGATGCGCAAAACTTGACATGCATTTTAGATAGCAGGTCGATGAAAGGTCATATGGCATCCAATTCTGAAATTATTTCATTTAATAATCTGAACAGGAAAAAAGTTTTTAATTCTTAAATAAAATAAGTATTATGTTTCAAAAGTAACGATTAAGGCACTGTTATTAAAGGATAGTAATTGTTTAGCAGGTATAGCAATAGTAAAATTTTGTTTTCTTCTTCAATTTCAGAGTTTTATCAAAGTTCTACCATGTTCTATCTATTTTACTTTCTAGGTCTATATTGTATTTATATTTTCAACCGACTTACAAAAAAGAAGGAGGTTCTCAATTCGTCTGGATGTTTCTTTTTTTTGTGTCTTTGTTACACGATATTTCGGACAATTATGAATTCATTTTGAAAATTGTTGTTTCATATGATAGAGGTTACTTCATTGTTGGTCCTATTTAAATTTCATCGAAATCGGTTCAGTACTTCATTGGAAATTTTGAACTTTTGAAAAAACATGTATGATTTCGGAGAATGTTTATGTTGATGAAACTCTCAACTCAGCCAAAGTTTTGACGTGAAGTCAGTTTTTTATGCTCTGCATTCGTTGATTATCTATTTTAGACTGGCGGTTTCGGTGGCGGTGCTATGTATAGCCTGATAAATCAGTGTTGTAATATAATATCATCATCAAGGCAATAATATTTAGTTGTAGACATCTTTTCAACTAATATTATAATGGTGGAAGCTATCCTGGGGAGATAGGGTCATTCCTAACCACCTCTTCGTTTTATAGCATAGGTATTTATGTATTTAACAATTTACTGTCCTTACTTACTATAAAATTAACATAATATTAATTAAGTTAGTAAAAGGATAAGTATTAAGGCACAGCTTTCTTTTACAAATACATTGGAGTGTTTGAAAAAATACAATTTTAGCAAGCACAATTACAATATTAGAAGTAAAATATTCACAACAACGATATTAATAATAATGATAATAATGTGTAGCTGTAAGCATACGTAATAATGATAAGCCTCCCAAACAACCACACGTCCTGATAGACCATCTTATCACGTGGGGGGCGGACACACGAACATGAAATTACTGGCGTGGCTAACGTGGCTCTGGATCTTTTATGATGATGGATACAGATAGGAATAAACGTTTAGGGCCGCTACCCGGGGGCCGCCGGGGCGCGTCTGGTGCTGGCGCTGGGCGCGGCAGCATGCGAGCCGCCAGCGCACAGAGACTGAGGCGACCACCAGCCCAGTCCTCACCACCATCATCGCCTTCAGGGAGCTTGGCACCGGCAGGGGTATCACAGCCTCCGCAATCGGTGCCCGCCCCTGAAGGACGGCGCATGAGATGGACGCAACAACAAAATGCCAACCTCATGCGAGCGTATTACGGGGCAAGAGAGACAGAAACGGGCAGAACGGGGTATCGAGCACGCATGCACCGCGCTTTCATGCTGCTGGAGCCTCATTTAACCGTCGCCGAACAAAACCTTGCGGATAGAGCTCGGTGGATTATGCGTTCCAACATCTTCGCTCCCACTGAGCTCGAACAACTGAGACACGAAGCCTTCTCAGTGGTGCCACCTCCAACCACTGCGAGTGTCGCCTCTCCAGTGCAAGAGCCTGCTTTAGAGCAGCGTGCAGGAGATGAGGCAGACCAAAATAACCCGGTGGAAGGGGGAGGCGCCACTGACATGGCTTCCCAGGACTTAGAGCACACGAGAAGACTACTAGAGGAGGCGATCGAGGAAGTACGTAATACTCCCCTGGTAGGAAGGCCGAAGCTTCCCAGACTACCATGCAGTTTTTGTAATAGGCAAGTCGTTGAGGCCGTAAATCAGATGCTGCCCCAACATTTGGAGAGCAGCTCTGATCTTGTCGAGACGAACTCAATCCTTTTTGGAGCGGCTAAGGCGGTATGTCGGTTTACTGGCGCCATGGCTGCTCCAAGTCCAACTGCTGGACGTGCTACTCCTCGGAGTGACGCTGTACCAGCTTGGAGGAGGAGGATTGAGCGTCGTGTCGAACAAGCCAGGATCCTCATCGGCAAGCTAACTTGCTTCAGCTCGGGCAACACCAGGCCAAGGATTGTGCGTTTTGTCAGGAGGGAGTTTTCCGGAATGCACACTAACTTGACCAAACCGGACTTCACCCGAAAACTGACAGAGCGCATCGACGAGCTGAAGCAAAATATCGCTGCATGGGCGAAGCGTATTCGGAGGTACTCCCAAAGGGTTGAGAGATACAACCAAAATCGCCTCTTCTCGAGTGACCAGAGGAAGTTCTATAAATCCCTGGAGAGTTCCGAACCCTGCTCGACTGGCCGCATACCGGATAAGGCCGAAGCTATTAACTTCTGGCGCGACCTGTGGGAGCGCCCAGTTGAGCACGGAGAGGGTCCTTGGATTGATAGGGTTGAGGAAGCGTGTGCGGAGGTGATCCCTATGAGTCAAGTCCTCATATCAGAGGAGGACGTAAGTGCTGCAATCCGCCGGAGCCCGAACTGGAAAAGTCCGGGCCCTGACGGATTGCAGAACTATTGGCTCAAGGGATTTTCTCTGTGCCATGCAACTTTGGCCCGTCAATTCCAGGAAGCCTTGGACACTGGAGCTCTCCCGAACTTCCTCACTACTGGGGTCACTCATTTAGTTCCTAAGTCCAACGATACCGCGGATCCATCGAAATACCGGCCCATAACGTGTCTATCTACCACCTACAAGACACTTACCTCCGTTCTGAGCACCAAGATTCGCCAGCATTTAGATGCTAATCGCGTTATATCTGATGCTCAGAACGGATGTAGGGCTGGTAGCCACGGATCAAAGGAACTCCTTCTCGTGGACGCTGTCGTTGGCAAATTGGTCAAACGCAACCGTCGCAATTTCTCCGCAGCCTGGATTGACTATAAAAAAGCATTTGACTCCGTGCCTCATACATGGCTCTTGAGAGTTCTTGAACTGTACAAAATCGACGGTACAGTTCGAGTATTTCTCGAGCGATGTATGAGACAATGGAGCACAATGCTCAGTCTCCAAGGCAGGCGAATGACGGCTGCGGAAGACCGAATCCAGATTAGTAGGGGAATATTCCAGGGTGATTGTCTTAGCCCACTTTGGTTTTGCCTGGCTCTGAATCCTCTTAGCACATTGCTGGAGGGATCAGAGACAGGCTTTCAGTTTCGTAGAGGGGGCATACGGTTATCCCATCTTTTCTACATGGATGACCTCAAGCTGTTAGCTCCAACGGCTCCACGATTGGGGAAACTACTAAAAACCGTGACAGATTTTAGTAGCTCCATCAAAATGGAGTTTGGAGTGGACAAGTGTGCGGTTGTTCATGTGGAGAGGGGAAGGATTACTCGTTCTCAGAGGGTTGACCTAGGTCCCGTTAACCTGAGAGCTCTCTCCGAAAATGAAACATACCGGTATCTGGGTATGTCACAGAACATCGGTGTCGAAGAAGCGTGCGTAAAACAGTCTGCACGCGAAGTCTTTTTTGAGCGCTTGACAAAGGTACTAACTAGTTCTCTTTCAGGCCTCAACAAAGTCCGAGCGTTTAACGGATGGGTTATGCCCGTTCTTTCGTACACCTTTGGCGTACTCAGATGGACTCAGACCGAATTAGATGCCCTGGATCGGAAGGTCCGCACTACTATGACCCTCCATAGAATGCATCACCCTCGGTCGTCAGTAATGAGGCTGTATATCTCCCGGAAGTGTGGAGGAAGAGGCCTACTTAGCGCCAAAACCTTGCACAATCGGGAGATATATAGCCTCCGAGCCTATTTTATGGCGAAGGCGGACGTGGGTATGCATAGAGAGGTTGTAGCGTGTGACAAAGGACTCACCCCTCTCAATCTGGGCCTCGAGACATGGCAGACACCGGCGGTACTAAGCATTTCTGATCGTGAGACCGTATGGAAAGAGAAAGAGCTGCACGGAAGGTTTTACAAGGCTCTACACGAGCCACACGTGGACCGTAAAGCCTCCGTGCATTGGCTGCGCTTCGGGGACCTCTTTGGGGAAACCGAAGGGTTTGTCTTTGCGATACAGGATCAGGTTATCAAGACGAACAACTACCGGAAGTACATTATGAGGGACGGCACAGTGGACGTATGTCGGGCGTGCCGCCAACCTGGCGAGTCCCTCAGACATGTGGTTTCGGGTTGTTCGGTTCTTGCTAACACTGAGTATCTGCATAGACACAACCAAGCAGCCAAGATTCTCCACCAAGAGCTCGCTCTGAAATACGGTCTCATAAATCAGAAACTGCATTATTACCAGTACACGCCGGAGCCAGTTCTCGAAAACGGCAGCGCCAAGCTCTACTGGGATCGGCCCATTATCACGGACAGGACTATTCTAGCGAATAAACCTGATATCGTGTTAATGGACCGATCGTCGTCTAAGGTGTTTTTGGTGGACATAACTATACCACATGACGAGAACCTCGTGAAGGCCGAGACCGAAAAGCAACGCAAGTACTTGGACCTTGCACACGAGGTGACCGAAATGTGGGAAGTTATGTCCACCGAAATCATCCCGGTTGTATTATCCGCAAACGGTTTGACCCCAGCCACTTTGGTCAGAAACCTTGCAAGGCTGGGATTCGGCGGCGGTTCGCTTCCAGCACGCATGCAAAAAGCGGTGTTGCTCGAGACTGCCCGAATCGTTCGCCGGTTTCTGTCTCTCTTGCCCTGATCCCCGACCGACTGGTCCGATTGTCGGGTCTTTTCCGCCGAAAGGCGAGTAGTTATAAGTATGCAAAATAATAATAATAAATCCATTTATTTCGGGTGGCATAGACCCATAGCCAAATAAAAATCAACAATTTATTTAAATAAAATAATGAAATATTGAATTAAATTAAATCGTAACTGAAGCACCTTTAAAATAAATTACAATCAATAAAATCACAAAATTAAATTAAATAATCTTCTATATAATAAATACAATATATTTAAAAAAAAAGGGGGAAATAGATACCTTTTTTCCTGTGGGTTACAGGACGAGGTATTTATTAAACCGACGTAAGTCGAGAAAGGGAATCGTTAAATACAATAATAAAATAAATTAAAACATTATTGAATCACATTTAAAATTAACAAATTAAACAAGTTCTTTAAGAAACTTAATTTGGGTTAGATAATGTTGTGTGAGTGTCAGAAATATTTAAATAAATAAATAAATAAATTTAAACTACCTTAAAACTAGGAAAAAGTTGTCGGTTTAATATAATTTAATTATGTATAGGTCAGTGACATCATTTTCTCGACCATATCTCAGGAAAGGTCAGATTTAAGATAAGCAGAAACCTACGTTTAAAAAATCCACGGTTTTTCTACGTCGTCGTTACGTAAGACGATAAATCTATTTTTTTTTGTAACCACGTAGCTATGAGGTCTTTGACATTGACTTTAGGTTTTATAACCTTTGTGGTTATAAAATCTCAGTTTATAATGAAATTAAGAATATATTCTGCCTTGAAGTTTTACTTGCGATCCCATACTTAGAAATATAATTAGTTAACAGGAACTTACGTGGAGGTTGTGTTGTTTAAAAATGTAGTCAATAATAAATTAATATTTATGACATTTACACAAAATTAATAGCCCAAGTTTCATGGATTTTTTTTAATTACGGATGATAAAATTAAGAAATATATTATTATAAATATTAAATATGTAATACACATACACCTACATATTTTTCATCAAATTAAATGAACACAGAAACTTCCATGACTTGAAGGTTGTGAAATTGTTCATCACACAAATATCCAAGACCTCCGGCATAGAAGGCAATGTATAGTATGGTTCGATTTTGAACATCTTATAATGCTTTATACACACATTTTAATACACAAGAGCGTTGTACGCCTTGTTGCATTATCTACTAGCTTAACATCATCTCTCACCGAAACAAAAAGTTAGGCCGCAGAAGTTGGCCTTTATATATTTTATTAATCTAAATCTTAATCCACGAGAGAACGTTTATTACGTTCTTATTCGGTTTATGTTATTTATGTAGCTCATGTTACTGTTGTTTTTATTTCATTTTGTATGCAGATTACCTCCTAATGCAACTATCGCAGCTTCACTAATTATGTATTATCCTTAGGATTCATCAGAAGTCTGTCGAACCTGTCATATGCCCTTGGTCAGATTACTGAACAATGTTCCAAATCTGTTCATACCCTATAGCCTTGCATTCAAAAGCTTCGAATAATCTTGATAGCTCCAAAATAATGTAACGTTTTAATTCATATAGGACGTGGCTACATGTATTTATTTAACATCACAAATTCCAAAACCCTTAGATTTAAGTACGAAAAAATAACACAATAACATTGACTACAGCCCGTAACGGATTTATTTTTAAAATTAAATTTGTTAAATACCAGTTTTCAACGTAAACAGGCCCTACGTTCCAGTGTTACAAAATCTAAAACAGGTACATTGCACAACTTTTGAATTCTAGCTCTCGACGCATTGGATAGATCACTACAAACCGGAATTAGTGATCGGAAGGTATCAAGTTTGAATAGGATACTGTGGTATTTGCCAGTTGATTATTTATTAGATTGGTGTATTATATTGGAATTACAGTTAAAATGTCAACGAATGTTTTAGTATTTTGCTATATAAAAAATACCACTATGCTTACATGGTTTGCAAAGTGGTATTTTTCTACCTATGATAATGTGTTTCCAAGGACCTAAATAATTATATTATATATGGTTTTCATTGAACTTTCTTGAGACCAGGTGTCTTTGTGAGAATATTCGAGCTCTTTCTCTCTCGAGCCACGTCCACACAGACGTGGTTTCCCCTGGAAATACAACTTCTACCAAAGGTATGGTCACGTGGCGGCAAACTGTTTTGCTTCCCCTAGGTGCGTCAAGTGCTTAGAGCCTCATGGGACTAAGGAGTGCTCTTGTACTCCTGAGTCACTTACTGCTCCGTCCTGCCTCAAGGCAAGTCCTTGGGGCAAGTCCTTGCCCCAAGGCACCGCGTGCTTACAGGGCTATCGTAAATCCCATCGAAAACTGGAGAGAACGTCCTCAGCCTAGCTCGAGCGCTCGTCCTCCAGTCGTCTCGAAGGCCCCTGACTCAATCGCAATCGCTTCCCAGTGCCAGAACACAAAGGGGTCTCATGACCGCATGGCGTTCTGGAACTAACTCGCTCCCATTGACGAAATTCTGGCTTTCAAAGCCGCTCTCGACGTCAGCCTTGAGGGTTTCAACGGTGCTCTTCCGGTCTTAACCAAGTTCGCTCCCCTTATAAGCTCCAGCAAGCTCAACGCTTCTAAACGTTGTCCCTTTCTTCCAGACTTCCTAGCTCAGAGTGAGTCACGTCGCTCTAGATAATCTCTTAGATTCAGTTTCGTCATTATGCTAGTCTTAGCTTCGTCATCTTAGCTTTCAGATCATCTATGGAGGCAGCCGTAAAGATGCTGCTCGTTGCGCAGCCTCTAGCTACCGATTGGCTGTCACTCCAATTATGATCAGTGGCCTACACTAAAGCGTATCATTAAAGGGGGATGTTTAGTGGGTATACTCAGGCGTTCTGAGGAGTTTCGTGGCCGCTCTTGCGGTCCTAACACTATCTGGGTACTCTATAGGTACCTGATAGTCTCTGGGGCTAGCAGCACTTTAGAATTCCCTTTCGTCCGTAACAGGATTCATCCTCCTCCAGCTAGAGCTTGCTTTAGTGGGTGCCATAGGCTTTCCTTGGCGGAAAATAAAATAAGACCATTAAGTGAGTGATAAGTTGAATCAACCGATACTTCTACCGTGAAAAGTTCTGCTGACTTTTAACAAAATATTGGCGCTAAAAGAGATGTCTTTGACTTGAAGTAAAAGCTTTAATTTTTAACTCCAGTTTTTGTCGCGACTCCCGAAGGACTGACTTATAAAATGAAATATCCACATCTTTTACTAAAAGCCACTTATTAAGATGCAAACACTAGTTTGATCTCTGATCTTTTTGAACTTAATGTTCTCAATATCACCTAGTATTTGGTGATGATATGCCGAGGATCGCGCATAAATAAATTAATAAAATACAGGATCCAGGTCAAAGCTGGCTTTTTACAAAATCATGAAAGCTTCTCGATAAAAACTTTGGCTTCTATGCTGAGGTCTTAGGTTTGACTCCCGGTTTGTGCGATGAACACAGATATTGACAGTCAAGTCATAGAAGTTTTATGTACATACATACATAAATAACGTCACGCCTGTATAACTTATGGAGTAGGCAGAACACCAGAGGTAATAAGACCATCTGATGTCATATTTGACAAATTTGGAGTTATTATTATACTCTTGCAATCAACTACATCTCAAACTCCCACTCACAGCGGTGCGACCGGGCAGAGCTCGAACCAGCACCCGCAGTAGCATCATTTTTTTATTATGATGGAGAGAGACTATTGTAGTGACAGGGGGTCAGCCTATCGGCCACAAAAACGCCTTTAAAACCTCTGTCTGTGTTAACTGATTTTTACAGTATGCTCAAGAAGAGATGCGGCTGGTACATTCTATGTTTTTCTTTCGCTCCCAGTCCAGCATGGAAGTAAACCATAAAGTTATATGTATTTTTTTTATATTTCTAAAGTTTGTCTATCTTTTGTCTAATATCCAAACACGAGGCCTTTAAAAAACTTAAGTTGGGCTAGATAATGTAATGAGAATATTAGAAATATTTTTATTAAATATTATTAATAAGCATTCAAGGTTAACTTATAGTTCTTTTTACTGAAAATCGCGTGCGCATATGAACACAACTAATTGATTTAACGCCTGTTAAGGTTGTAAAAGTTTATAGTTAGTACAGCCTTTAAAACTTAAGATTGTTTTATATGTATTTCGTAAGTTTTACAATGTGCGTAAAATTTAATGCATTCTATACATGATGCAAAAAATATTTTCTATTAAATATTATTGATGACCTTTGTGGCCTAATTTGTTGAGGTCTGTGTATTCAATAATAGGTCGAATAATGAAGAAATAAAGGTTTTGAATTACATAATTAGAAATATGTACCAATACGATCAGAAAGACTAAAAACAAATTCATAAACACAACTGTGAACTAAATGATAATCTTATCTACATAGAAGCCAAAACAGTTGCTTTAGTATTTTCAAAATCTTTTATTTCAATTTATGGTTCTCTGTTACCTCGACCGAATTTGATATGTGTGTCTGTCTGTGGCTTCGTAGCTCCAAAATGGATTCAAAAAACAGGGACGCGTTTTTTTTCTAAGTCTTGTATGTCGGAATGGTTTCATCCCTAATTTGCTGGTCATCAAAGGAGTTGTCCACAAGATACTTAGTTTTTTTTGACATGATCTAATACTGAGTATTAAAAATTTTGATGTGTACTAATATTGATTAATGATACAAAGAATGTAATCATTAATTACATTTAAGGAATATATTCATAAAAAACTCAATTAAAATTCGTAATTAATATTATCGTTGATTTAATTTCAGACACCTATTAAAACTGATTAAAACTAAACTCAGTGAACTTCTAGTAAAAAACTCAATCTCAAATATTCTTTATTTCGTAAGTATTTTAATACCTCCTCGTCACCCAGGGGAGAGACTCATAGCCCTGCAGTGGGCTCATTACAAATAGTTGTGGTGATGATTTAAATACATTTTAAATAAGTCAAACAATTTACAAATTGAACTGAATCTACAACCACTTCGGAAAGCACCTTTACTTTTACGCCCACTTTCCAGACTGTATCTATTCCGATCACCGACCATCTAGGGCTTTTGGGTATCACTATAACGTCTTTGGGATGGTTCTACCAAATACCAGCTCGACCGCTAGAGCGCTAGACTCTGTTGACCGAAGAGCCCGTAAACTCATTAATAACAACACCCTTAGGTACTAATAAAAAATTGCAGACGCTGGAACATCGTCGTAAGGTTGCTTGTTTGACAGTATTTTATCGGCTACATTTTGGTGAGTGTGCGAGTGCTCTTTTTCCAAATCGAACCCACTCCTTTTTACCACCGGACTACCAGACGCTGACAGAACTTCCATCCCTATATAGTGGATTTACCAAGAAGTCGAACAAAACGCTTCGATAGTTCCTTTTTGGTACGGATTGCCAAGGTGTGGAACAATCTGCCTGCGTCTGTTTTTCCAGACCACTACAGTCCTGGAACTTTTCAGTGTCGAGTGAATAGGTTTCTTGTGGATGGACGTGTAACACCATAGTCTTCATGCGCACTTTCCATCGGGTGGCATGGAAGACAAACGTCCTATCCTTACAATATAAAAAAAAATCGATCTGTTGAGAAGAAGTGGCAAGAAACTCAACAGCAATCATCTTTTAAAAATAAGAAAAAAAAAATACACAATAACAATTTACAGCCAGGGAATCCCATCTTCTTGCATCCGTTATCTTATAGTAAACCTTTTCATATAACACTTATCCTTAAATCTATCGAAGCTTATTTCTAAAACGAGTATTGCACCACTCTAGCTGCTGAATATTCGCCTCGCTAGGCATTTAGGTATTATTTTTCAATATTGAAATATTCACGGTAGTTGTACTGGGATACTAGGCAATTTGGAATGCATTTTATACAAAGTTAGCTTTTGCTGTTGAATTATTGATATCGATTTATCTTTGACTTTGACTTTGGGATGCTTGCTTAGCTATCTTCTAAAGACGTTCGTTGTTATTTATGTGTAATCTCTGGTTGTATCTATCAATAAACCTGAATCATTTCAGAGGGGTGACCTAAACAGTGACCTAAACAGTGATTAAAATAAAACATTTTAGAAATGTACTCTTAAGAAATAAATTTCAGGCCTAGTTGGCATTCATTTTTTTAGTAAGTATTGGCCTAAACAGAACTAATACGTATTATAATCAATGAGCTCAGAGCATTGACCTTATACTTCACGTCAAGACCTGAAGTATAAGGTCATCAATCTATAAATATGCTCAAATTCATAAATGCTTTTTTTTATTTTTTTTCTTTTAAATATATACTCAATTGTTTTCTATTAAATTTCTATGGGATCACCTATGAAGTATCCTCTATCATAATAAATGAGAATATTCAACTAGCCATTAGCTCCATAGCTCCATAGCTGGGAGCGAAAAGAAAACATAGAATGTGCCAGCTGCTTCTCTTCCCGGGCATACTGTAAAAGTCAGTTAAGGGACAGTTTATTGGCGTTTTAGTGGTCGATAGGCTGACCACCTGTCACTGCAATAGTCTCTCTATGTATGTAAAAAAGATATAGCTATAACTCATCGTCCTAAACCGTTTATGACGAAAACTCTACGCTTATGTCCATTTTATGGCAACTTGTGATCACTAATTAGATTGGGAAATACGTCTTATTGAGTCATTACCTAATTAGTGAACATTTTGCTTAAATTTATATAAAGTTTACATGAAATGTAAATTTTGCGAAACATAGTAAAATATACCAATATATACTTTTTATATGTGATCAGAAACCCAGTACCATGTTAGTCCCATCAACTCAAACCTGAAAGACGTGAAGTTTTATATTTAAATAAGAATCGGAGTCTCAGTACATTTTGCAACACTTATTGCTGAATGAATTCTCCGAAATTCGAAACATCAGTCTAATACGAGTAATACTAGTCAATATCTTGTAAGACGACAATTTACATTATATTAATTATAGGTACAGCAAATATGGACAAAAACAATTTATTATCTTTAATAATTATTATCTCATGATACCCGGTCAGGTCAGGCCAACTGTTGGCCTGAGCTGTCTACTTACTATCAAAGGGTTAACAAAAAAGTGATTATTTTTAAATTAAAATGTGTCCTTCTAACTTAATTTATTTTAACTTTAAGTCTGCACTTTTGTCATTTTAAGAACATAAGTTAAGATGTCCCTGTAGAACTTGTGTGGGTTAAAAAAGTTTATGAAAATACTATGTTATTTTGTAAGCCACATGGTACACGTTTAATTTTTATCATTTACAACGTAAACTAAGCGTTAATCTAATTTTAAAAACGCCACAGCCTACTATCTGAAACCAGTATAACGGCATTTTTCTCAAGGCAGCCCACTGCATTCCTTTACAAGCCCAATAGATCAGAACTTTCTTTCGCAACTGTGGCTCCCGTCCTATCGTTTGACGATTCGCGAAATCAACCTTGATGACACTTAACGACAACATGACCTTTGCTATGGAGACGTACGAGTACATCATGTTAAATATTGGGTCATGTTATAAAACTTATACAAGCTGTGCCTAGTGGTTTTACTAGTTGTTAAATTAAAATTAATTATTATTCACTCATGAATAGTTAGCAGTTTCACGCGAATTTACTAGCGTAAATTTGATTTCTGTAAACAGAATTTCTAAGTAAAATATAGCTTAAGAGTCATGCTATTAAATTTATGAAATCAGACAGGTAGTTACTGAGATTGCGGCATTAAAACGAATAATGGAGGAATACATACATACGAACATACTATTCTGCATATATAGGGTCTTCTTTATGAAGATCAATATATTTTAAGAGAAGGTTAAGAATGATGTATGGATTCAATTTATGAAAGATTTTTTTTTTTGTTACAATTAACAAAAAAAAATTCTTTCATAAATATTTTATAATTCTCATAAGTTAACAACATTTTAGTTTAATCTGTTATTTACTACTAAAGCAAGAAATAAAAGTGTTTCTATTTAACTATTTATATTAAGAAATACGTTATACATAACCAAACAATGACTTATACTACGCGAAACTCACTCACACACACAGAGAAAAATCGCAAAAGGCATAGGTATGTAGGTATTCTCTGACGGCACTATCGAAACCGAAAGTAAAGCGAGCCGCCCGCGCCGACAACACTCTGTTGGCTTGTCGGCGCGGCGCGTCGGCGGCGACTTTGTTTGAGCCAAACGCGCGCGACCCGCTCACCGCTCGGCGAGCGCTCGCCCGCCAGTCTGTAAAAGTCTGTCTAATGATACGCACGCGTAAATTAATAATTATCAAAATGCCTAATTTCGCGTACACGAACCAAGAATATCTTCAAATGGCTTTGTGCTAGTGCTGCGAGTGAGAACCTGTCACGAGCTCGTGACACGTACGAGCAGAGACATGGAAGGCGTCCCGCCCTCCGAACAATTCTAGGAGCTGTGCAGCGCCATCGAGATTATGGCACATTTACTCCACGTGCCCCAATGTAAATAATAATAGTTGATAATAGGGTGATTCCATTTAAACATTCAATTGATTGTAAAATACATTTATTCGTTAAGACAAACAGCTCAAGCACGAAAGCATTTTTTAAATTTATTTCTAATTTAAACATTATCAAAGAAGTCAACATTACTAAAACGGTATTTACAATTAGTTGAACGTTAAATTGACAGTTGAAGTGTGATGGGAAATTAGAATCAACTGAAGTGTGATGGGAAATTAGAAATAAGTATGATATTACAACAGCTGATTGTTACGTCATACATCAAGATAAGTAGGTCACGCATCGCCCGGGCGCGCGAGTCATCGACCTTTGCTCGCGTGGATAGGTAGGTAGGTACTAACCGCGTAACATCTTTATTTTAGTGAAGTTATTTTCTTAAAATAAATAGATAGGTTTTTTTTATTTCTTGCAATGTTGTCGTAAATAACAGATTAAACTTAAATTCGGTCACTTAAAAGATTTGAAAATTTCAATAAAAAAAAATATAGTTATATGTATATTTTTATTTTTTTCATAAATTGAACCCATACATCATTCTTAACCTTCTCTTAAAATATATTGATCTTCATAAAGAAGACCCTGTATTAGTAAATATAGGCATAAAGCAAAAATAAATGTTTTTTTTTTTTTTTTATAAATGACTATTCCCGCGTTTCGCCTCAATCTCACCTGATGGTAAGTGACGATGAGGTCGAAGATGAAAGCACACGGGTTTAGGAAGGAACTGGCTCTTTATACAATATTGCCGGAACACATTACCGCCGGAGCGGTAACATTTGGCGGCAGACTTTATATAAAGGGTGGTCGCTAGCCAGGCGGACCCAGAAGGGATCCTACCACCAAGCAAAATTTTGTAACAGCTGTGCAGCACTGCTATTATGCAGCACTGCTATTATGCAGCACCGGAAGGGTCGCCATGCGATAATGGACGACCGGGAACCGAATAAAATACGTCTAGTGTTGTTCAAAGTCAGAAGTATCTTTTTAAAATATGAAATGAAGATGTGGCGTAAGGTTGGGAGACCTGGAAGTAGGAGTGTTCATGAAGTTTAAGTTGATGACATCATGAAAATCCACGCGAAACCTCAATTCGAATTCACTTGAAGTAGCAGGACTTTCAGGTCAGGAAAAAGAGACGCTGGCAGTTCAAACCTTGGTGACTCGTATCAAAAATAAACTGGCAAAGTGCTTAAGTAGTAAAACTTTTAGGAATATTCACCACATACGGATGGAAGTTCTATCTGCGTCGAGTAGTCCGATGGTAAAAGGAGGGTTCAGTTTGTTCAAACAGATCACTCGCGCTCTCTTAAAAACGTATCCTGTAGTATAGTCGACTAAAAAATGGCGTACCTCCATAAAGTTGATCACCACTCGCATATTCATAGGTGTTAAAGAATAGTTTTGCTTCCAGTTCAATATGGCAAATATGCCATGTTTACCTGATTATTGATAGCGATGGTTACGATTGTTTGTTACTTGCGTGACAGCTGTTCTTTGTTTGATTGAATCCAATGAACGGCTCAATCAAATAAATTTAACTGCCACAAGTATGCTTAAGATGACTGTAGTACTGCGTGCTGAATCAGACTTGGCCTGTCTACAGATTAGTCTTCTCCTTCAGATGCCTCAAAATCGGGTATATACAGGCTCCGTCTATAATAGTCAATTGTATTTTAATAGCAGATTAGGGTCTGAAATTCGATTTTTTTTTTTTATATTTTTCATAAATTAAATTTCAAAATTCTTCTCTGTGAGTAAAATTTAAGATTAATTTATATTTTATGTCTCCATAAAATAAGATGGAAATGTTAATATTACTTGCCGTGTATTCATAAACTACAGGTAAACGTTGATAACTTAAAAGAATTTTGAAATTTTAATTAAATTTTTTCGCAATTACGACCCACTCATCAGTCTACACGACTTAAAATTTTATTTCTAGTGGCAAATATAAAAAAACAAAACTTAAATTAGTATTTCTAGTGGCATTCTGAAAGGAACTACAATGATCAATAAATATTCTTATTCTATCCATACAAGAAAAAACTTAAAACCTTACAAATAATGTTGACCTTTGGTCTGAAATAAAAAAAATGTTAAAAGCAAAAAAACAAACAAACGCCTCAGCTTTATTATATTTGATATAGACAACATAACTCATATTTATATTTACATACATCATTATTTAACACGCCCCTGTGGCATTTCGCATTGATTTATTTAACAAGCGCATCCCATACACACTTTCGTTCCGTAATTGGTCGATCTCCAATTAATTTGCAACTTGCATTATTTATTGTATCTGGTTACAATATTACACGTTTCGTAACTTGAAGATGGTATTCAAGTTTTGAGGTTCAATTTGTTTGGGTTTTTATGTTATGAAAGCTGGAATACTGGATCCTTTTAATGATAAGTAGCAGCTGGATAAACGAAGCAGGGCTACAGAAGCATATAATTCCTGCACAACTAAAAAAATTTCTTTACTGCCACATAAACTATGTGGTTCTAAAGTTGTACACATTAGGACTAGGCGCAGCCCAGATTCGGGCCAGTTTTGAAAAGCGCGTAGCCCAATATGGCCCGGCTGAGTCAGTTTTTTAATCCCGTACCGCAGTAATCACAGGATCTATGCAGGCCTTTGGCTAACCCATTAATTTCTTTTCTATCTAGAACAAAAATACTCATACCACCAACTCCTTGATCAAAAAATGATGCGATGTTTCAGTTTAATGAATGTCAAATATTTCATTTATACAATTATTAAGTAGCTCAATTATTATAATAAAAATGATTGACGTTACTTAGTTTTTACTTCTTATACACATTCTTAACTGCTCAAATGATGATAGATACAGTTTTAATGGAATAACGCTAATGAGCTCTAATGTAACTGAATTAATCGGAATATAAATAATTTTCTTTCGGTAATTAATCTATTTAAATTGATTTCTCTTATAATCTTGAAGGTCGCGCAGATGTATCATGTGCTTCAATAATATAAAAATAGTAGATTGTTAAACTAGGGTCGGATGACATCAATTCCCATACGAGGTGTTTAGACTTATAATCCAAGTATGAATTGATGTCATCCACCCGCGGGGAACACTCTACTTTTCATTTCGAATATAAGGAAAGTAAAAAAAAACATTTTTCTTAAATGTTTATTTAAAATTAATGGAAAAGTTCGAACAATTCGTAAAGTTTAAAGTGACATTTTTATTCACATATAAATCGGTGACATATTTCTATGTAGGTATAGATATAATTTTTTACATAAAACAACCCTATGTATTAAAATAAATATATATATAAGTAATTAAGAAAATTATATATTTATATTTTTTTTTAATTATAGTGACAAAATAAAGACAAATATAATTTTTTAAATTACTTCTTTTAACTTGACTTCTAAAATAAAAATAAAAATCATAAAAAAATCTAAATTTTTGACAGCTGGCTTCATAAGAAATGTATTAGTTCTATTTTTGAAATCTATTCCGGCCCTTTTGGTTCGGAATGAATTTGTATGAAAAATTCCGACCCGCGGGTCGGATGAAGCATTTTCAGACCGATACTTGGATCAAACATAGACTAGGTACTTTCCGAGTATGAGAAATGAAAAATCAGTTTGTGAGGATGGATATACCTATGTTTATGACTCTACCATATTTAACTGGTTTATCAAAGTAAGGCAGTATTTTTATACTTTTATCACGGTGGTTGAATTTCACACGTTTCTTGAGGGCACAAGCGAGACCACTAGCGGGACTCTACTTGAGCCACAATACTTTCTTACCGTTACAAACTTTCCCGAAACTTTTTAAACTGAAAAAGATGTCCGATCAAAATCTTTTATGACTCGCACATTTGCTTTGACTCAATTATAGTAATCAAACCATCATTTAGTACTCAAGCTATCTCGACTTCGCTATTGACGGAATTGACTATAACATTTAAATTTTACATCAATTACTTCCATGCTGGACTGGAAGCGAAAGAAAAACATACAGTGTGCCAGCTGCTTCTCTTCCTGGGCATACTGTAAAAGTCAGTTAAGGGACAGAGGTTTTATTGCCGTTTTTGCGGGCGATAGGCTGATCCCCTGTCACTGTCTTAGTCTCTCCATCATTATAATACCTCAAAGTTTGTCAAAAGTGACATCAGATGGTTTTATAGCCTCTGGTGTTCTACCCATCTCTTAAGGGATACAGGCGTGAAGTTATGTATGTATCAATATATTGTAGAGTTTCATGTCTAAATAGTGAATAAGAAACTCTAAGGCTAAGCTAACTAATTCTACTGTCCATTTGTCAGCTGCAACTCTTCATCTAAGGTAAACGTCAAGCTATCGATTTAAATTTACGATTTGAACTATTTCAATTAATGTACTTTTATATACCGCAAGGCAGTCTTAAGACGTTTAGCGCCATCTATGAGAAAAGGTAGGTAACTCATCATTAAGGCAAAATCATATTCATACAATATAATTATGCCAGTTACAACCTTATGCATGCAAAAATAAATATTCATTTACACCCTAAGAAATGCTCAACCACTTTAGTGTGATACAACAACTGTATCAACCCATGTACATATCTACCTATTAAAAATTAATAAAGTTTCTTTGGGGTTTCGATGCCAAGATTGAGCAAGATGTAAAACATTAAGTCCTAATTTGTTAAATAAAAATAGTGTATTTTTTGAAATTTACAGTATAACATCAAGGAAGTATCTTTACCCTTATTTTCGAAAATAGCAATGTGAAATGTCTGAAATTCAATCTAGAAAAATACATTATTTTACTACAATATTCACAAAACGTTAAGTTACATAAAATACTGTAACTCAGGAAAACATCTAAATTATGATTAGCAAACAGCCTTTTTTCTTAACTACAGTTCATATACTTTATTAATACTTTTTTGTACGACATTTTTATATAACCCCGTGGAAGCGCGTATTAATGAACCAAGGCCTACGTTAAGGTTTTCAACATCACTCGGTTCCGCGGCGTTCTAATCCAGTATTTACCATCTACCTTGACAAGACCGTCTGTCCGATTTGAGGCAGGCCGCCCACAGGATTTCCAGAGCCAAATAATTTTGCTGTTTTCCAGATAGATGGATAGTCTCTGTTACAGGAAGTCCTTAGGTCCTACAGGTTCCTGGAGAGTCTCAAGATTGGCAACACACCGGTAACTCCTCGATGTCTTTTCCCACAAACGTCCTTGGCGATAACATAGCATCAGGTAACATTAAAAAAGCTATCAATTGACTCAATTTGCTCAATTGACGAACAATTGAAACTAACAGTGCTTACGTTACTACTGTCTAATAGAGAATATACCTTATTATTTACAAATATTTAACACTAAAGTTGTATGTCGAAAAGCATGCATAGAAAATCACACAAGTTGAATGGAATCGTAAAAAACGGATTAACTCTTGTAGTATGCATGCGGCACGGTTTTACTATTTTGAATGAAACAAAACATGTTTTTATTGTATCATAGTAATAGTAGAAACTTGAGCATGAATGGATGGAAGATTGTTTCTATTCTACGCTGCATCAGCTAAATAAAAAATTCCGTACGCCGCCTGCCTTAGAGCCGGAAGTGATAGTTGAGAACAGCTTTTTCTTGATTTACGAAATGTAGATTTAAGGGACTACGCAATATAATTCACATTAATAAACAATTGACTTATAACATTGATTATTATTATTTGCAAAGACATATTTTATACGTAGAAAAAGTCGATTTGTATAAATATAATATAAATCTTCCAATGGGTCTTCTAAATTCAATCAATGGACTATAAACTATTCTATGGCTGAATGCCATCCATTCCTTCCCCACTCAACGAGGAGGTCTTTGTCCAGTAGTGGCCGTATCATGATCATGTCTATCGATATGATGATGAAGATAAAGATGCTGTTCAATAATAACATCCTTCATTAAACAATCAAGCGATACTCACACTACTTCCTCCCACATTAAGGCAATCATAAAAAAAACTTGCATGTCGCAAGTCATCATTGTCAACGAACGAAAATCAAGTGTCCGCCGGTATGCGCACGCGTCGCCTTGACCGGTTTGCTCCTCGGCCGCGCGAAATTAACAATAAACTTGTAAATATTTGCTATGTGCAAGATCTAGTGGACGTGAAAGATGGGAGTTTATTTGAGTAATTGGGTTGTAAGATGGCCTTGACATTGTGGACATATTTAACGAATTAGTGATTTATTACACACAAGTAAAGATCCAATTGAAACACTCTTTGAACAAAAATATGTATAAAGATATAAGTAACAAATTTCTTTCACCAGACTCAAGACTAGAGTGTCATTCATTATCGATGTTTATCATCATAATTTATCGGAATTATGAATAATTTAACAATTTTTTCCAGTTTAAGTCAACATAGGTGATCTTGAAATTAATTTTGAGCAGTAACTTTTAAAAGATCATTCTATTAGTAAGCGTTATTATGAGATTACTTTAAATGGTCCTAAAGTTGTCCAATTATTTCTGGGAAAAGGATTTTTTTAGTCCTTATGTCTGAAACTCAGACCAAATAAAAAAGTTTAGACGGACCGCTATGAACAACAAAGTCGGTCGGTCAAAACTACGCTTTACTGTCATTTACACACTTACGCATACACGCAAAGCGAAGCTATGCCTTGTCTTGTCAGCTGTTACCGCGGCTCGTGGGAGCACAACCGTTTAGAAAATAATTGTTAACCTACATTTCGAAAATCTACTTTTATTTTTATAGATTAGTAGCGTTATTTTTGTAATTAAAATAATCTTTTAAATTTATTTTGGAGTAGTTTTGAATAACTGGCAACACTGGCCCACGCACCATATGCATAAAAAGTTGGCTTCACTTAGGTTGTTCACAGCGCTCCGTTTTAACTTTTTTATTTGGTCTGAGGTCTGAAAATATAGAACTCTCTATAAAGCTTTTATTTCTTTTTTCAAGTTAATTAAAATGACTGCAATTTTAACTGCAAATTATTTACATTTGTTAGGTATCAAAACGAATAATAGAAACTGAAATCAAAATTTTGATTGCAATATTGGTACAGTAAGCAATCAATACTTACAATGATAACAAAAGTATAAATTCAATAAACCAATGAAAAAAGACGTTTCTCATTAAAAATACTACAATTGGCAATTGATTGCTCTTATCATATAATGTCTAATATAAGGAAATATTTCAGATTTGTTGCAGAACAGTTGAACTTCAAATAGTCCTTTATATTACGATACATTATTCTAAAATTAATTTATATAGATTCTATTTTTAGAACAAGGTTATTTTTTAAGGTTATCACACGTTATCGTCGGAGGTCCGACAATTTTGAACTCTTACAGAGTCCTTCATCAGGGACTGTGCAATCGCGGCTGCGCTTTGGCTCAGGTTACTTTTGTAAATTAAATATTAATGTTAGATAATGGCTATTTTAAGCAATAAATAAATCTCTAATTATATCCGGGGACTTTAATGATTAATCACTAGTTCAATAATAACAAAAGTTAGTATTCAATCAATCCAACAAACACAAAAAAATATTTCATTAATTATTACCACGATTGACAATGTGCTCTTGTCTTATAATGTTATTATAAATTTCTGTTGCATGTTTTATCCAACTTAAAACGATCTGTTGCAACACATATTCAATCATCGACTTAAGTTATTTTATTTGTTCTAAATTTAGCGCAAGGTTATTTTTTAACATTAAATACTTAAATATAACAGTTTACTTATTTCGTGAGAACAATAATATTATATATTTCACTAAATGTAAGTATCTATTTTGAAACTTCCGCTAATTATGAGCCTACTTAAATTTCATTGTTTTTGTGTTTTGTGTATAACACAAAAACAAATTGTGATGTGTTAAATGATTGTTTCGTTATTTAAAGAGTTGATTACAAACATGTATCTTTATTAAACGATATTATTTTAGGCCCTCTCCGAGTTGTAATCTGTACAGCTTGGATATTCTAATATTATATTATACGTGCGCATATGCTTTTACCTTGCTTGTAAATTAGTCTCGTCCCAAATACCACAGTAGAAAAAGGTATTCGACCAATTTGTTGAAGTATGGTACTGACACATGGTCGCCGACTATGTACCTAACTTTTAAAGAAGTTCAAATTCGCTGAACTGTCAATGTAGAGAGCTACGCTTTCTCTGCAGCATTGAATCAGAAATTGGGAGATTCGCTTGCAAACCTAAAGTGAAGTGACATACCCAGAAGGATCGTAAATTTAAAGTAATAATAAATAATAGAATCCCCAGACAATCACACCAACCACATGGCCCCAAAGTAAACATAGCTTGTGTTATGAGATACCATGTAGCGAACTAGGGGGGAACCTAGAATACAAATACATAAACACCCGGACACGGAACATTTTTTTTTCTTTTTCCGTGCGGGAATCGAACCCGCAACCACTGGCGGAAAGAGTGTTAAAAAGAAATTCTTACTCTTCTAGTTATAAATGTTTGTACGCCTGAATTGTTTCAATTACGTTATTTGATTGCATTGTTTTAAATATATTTTTATGTAACTCTTCCATTATAAATGTATTATATTAATAAAAGAAAATTAAAATTCAAAGATAATGACGTTAATTATATTATTTTTAATGCCGAATCTTCTTTTATAATAACTTTCATAGCGATACGGAACTAACTATCCTATTATCGAAAAAATAATAGGAAATGCTAATTAAAAGTGTCATTTTCGAGTCAAAATAATTAGTATGGCCTTTGCGTGTCTGCGCCTTGTTTAGGCCGTCCTTTCGAAATACTACCAGGTACTTAGCAGTTTGAGGTCGCATCTTAAAGATTCTCGCCGTAATTGCAGTATTAGAGCCACTAAGTAAATGAAGAGTTTCGCGCGTTTGTTTTATTTCCATTTTGTTTGATGGGAGCTGTATTGTGGTTCACAGGAATTGAAAATAAACCGTGTACATTCAAGTTCAAGGTCCAATTTACCTTCACCGATAGTCTCTTGTGTATAGAAACGCCGGAGTGTGGTTCCTAAAGTCCTGTTTTAATGCGTAAGCGTAATTGTGTTTAGAATTAATAAGGTATATATCTTTTCATGACTTTTACAATTAGTTCAAGATCTTGGAAAATGAATAATGTATGAAAATATGAAAATTATGTATGTATGTATATGAAAATTAGCCAATGAAATTGCAGCAACTATAGAGTCCGGCAGAAAATTGAGAGTTCCGGTAAATTCATCCATAGTAAATTTTGTAAACGGTCCTGGATGCAAAATAACATTAGGTTCATTAAGCGCTGTTTGGTTTTCTCTTATAATATAAAGGTGATACTAGTAACAAAAAAAAAACTACTGAAATAAAAACTAAGTTAAAATAAACCCGACGATAACTTTCACTATATTTGATTTATACAAATAAACATTTTTGAATTAAAATTGAATATCCAATCCAAGACTAAAGACTTACAACGTAAGTAAACTAAAATCTGAGTTAGCATTTTTTTGTTAAATAAAGTATTATAACTTTTTCTCGCATGGATTAAACCGTGATTTAAAGGGTACGAGTATGTTCAGCGACATTTATATCGACCTTCGCAATTAAAATGAAATTTCCTAATTCTTTCCTTTATCCATACACATTTGCATAAAAAAATTCTCGCATCAATACATTGACGATCAGCTGGCGGTAACATACATTGCCTTCTATGCCAGAGGTCCTGTGTTTGAATCCCGGCGGCCGCGGCGGCGGATATTTGTGTGATGAACACAGATATTAGTCGTCAAGTCATGGACGTTTATATGTTTATTTAAGTTTATTCTAATAAAAAATATGTATTTATTCAATATGTATGTTTATTTATTTCTTAAGTATATCAGTTATCTAGTATCCATAACACAAGTTTTTTAAGAAACTTTTAGGGCTAGATAATGTTGTGTGAGTGTCAGAAATATTCATATATAAAACAAATGATTTCTTTTTTATTATTAATTAAAAAAATATAATGAGCTTACTAGTCACCCATGGGAGATAATTATGGCCTTCCAGTGGGTTCTATAATATATTGTACTTCTGTTGAAGTTATCTACAAACTTAATATTTCCTGTATTAAAGGACGACGCATAACTTTGTATGAGAGCTGGTACCCGCCTCAATAGACATGTGTGATATATCGTTGAAAAGGGTTAATCTTCTAGAACAAGAATTCGTTTGGCGCCTGTCTTGATTCTGAGTCCAAGCTGATAACCAACCTAATAAAATTAATCAAAATCTCCGAAGGAAAAATAAAAAACACACTTTAATTCAGGTGTGCAACAGATAATCAGAGCGGCGGTGTCGCTTACTATCTACTATAGTTGACCCGTCTGCTATTTTGACTCTAAACGGACTAGCGATCGGAACTTGGCCCAATATTCCCTATGATTCAGGTTACTAATACCTATCCAACGGCGTATTTTACATGGCTATTGGAGGTGGATACCAAAATTATAGTCCGACATTTAAGACCTTATAGCTCTAAACAGACTAACGGTCGGAACCCTTTCAGTTCCTTTTGGTTGCAGCCGTCAGGATGCCGCTCGCTGCGCAGCCTCTACTACCGATTGTTTAGGGGATGTTTAGTGGGTATACTCAGCCGGATGAGTGAGTCTCGTGGCCGAACTTTCGGTCCCCACACTGTCTGGGCACTCTATATCTGTTAGCCACTGGGGTCAACAGATTATAGAATGCCCATCCGTCCGTAACAGGATTCATCCTCCTCCTGCTAGAGCTTGCTTTAGTGGGTGCCAAAGAAATTCCTTGGCGAAAAAATAAAAAAAAAAAAACGGTAGGAACTTGGCGCCATAGTAGGCTTGAATCAGGTTACTAAGACCTATCTTGAAGGTGGTCTTCATTAAAGCCCAGATATACAGTGTGTCCAGTAATAGAACTATGGGAGCCGTAACTATGCCTAACTTCATCGAGGAAAAAACCCCATATGGTGAGTCAATTCTAAAACGCTGCCATTCTGCAGCCATTTTAATTTTTACTTTAGAAAATTCTTTGCTGGACTAGGAGCGAAAGAAAAACAAAGAATGTACCAGCTGCTCCTCTTCCCGGGCATACTGTAAAAGTCAGTTAGAGGACGGAGGTTTCATTGGCGTTTTTGTGGGCAATAGGCTGACCTCCTGTCACTGCAATAGTCTCTCTCCATCATAACAATACCTCAAAATTTGTCAAACGTGACATCAGACGGTTTCATACCCTCGGGTGTTCTGCCTACCCCATTAGGGATACAGGCGTAAAGTTATGTATGAATGTATGTATAAATTATTTCTTGATTGTTTCAGATTTAAGATTGCGATTGTATATACATAATAATAATACATGCAAATAAACTTGTTAACCAATGAGGTGTGAACTTCGATCCTAAGATTTGTCTTAAGTTACGTTTTCAGCTTTTATTTCACAAAGTATCGAAAATATCCTTCAACTTAGAGATTATTTACGAAACAGACGTTAGTCATATTACTTTTCTTGCAAATTTCAATCAATCTTATATATTACGAGCGTTTGCCCGTGACTTCGTACACGCATAAACTCAAAAGTCCTATATTTTCCATTCCTGTGGGAATTTCGGGAATTCCTCCCATAATACAAACATGCACTTATTGAGAAACCTTTATACCATGTGTCACATCCGTGCACTCAAGGAATAAGATTTTTTCATACAAACTAAAACATCATATATTTCCCGTTTCCGTGGGAATTTCTGGAATTTATTTCATAACGTAACCACTCACTTTTTGAAGAACCTTTATGTAAAGTATCATATCCGTGCACTCAAGATATAAGATTTTTCATACAAACTAAAAAGTCCAATGATTCCCGTTCCCGTGGGAATTTCGGGAATTCCTTCCTTAGTGAACCCCTACATACCCTAAAGAATCTATGTTCCAAATTTCAGCTCTCTACGCCTAGTAGTTACGGCTGTACGTTGTCTGTCAGTCACTCAGTTAGTAACGGAACAGTTTTATATATATTGATTGATATGTTTCGTATAAAAATCAAAAACAATACAATCATGCAGGGCATGAGTCTCTCCTCTGGGTGACAAGGAGGTTTAGGCCATAATCCACCGAGCTGGCCCAGTGCTGGGTGGTGGATGTCAGAATTTTCAGGGTGCCGATATGGCTTCTGACAAACCCTAACGACTACTGTATACAAGTATACAGCACCCGGGACCAACAGCTTAACGTGCCCTCCGAAGCACGGAAGTCGCCGTGAGAAACGAATGGTCGGCGGTCACCCATCCAAGTACCGACCGCGCCGAACGTTGCTTAACCTGTGATATCGTAGGATACACACAGTAACCACGGCGCCACGATGACTTCGATACAATACAATAGATAATAAAAAATATTTTGTGATGTAATAACCGGTACAACAAACTTTATTACAAATTAAATTGTAAGTGCTATAAGATTTCCATCATTGTTTTGTTTACTTTTGATACATACACATAACTTGTAATTATTAGTTCAAGTGATTTGCGTGCTTCTTTTATTCTTTTATCGGTAACAGAACTTACTGAAAGTATACAGTTATGAAGAAAAGGCGGAGGAAAGAACTCTATATTTTTGGTTTTGTCCGTAATAATCCTTATCCAATGATATGATTTGATACTGCAAATCGTGCATCATAATTGTGTTTTTACTTATTTAATTAACCATTGTATACACAATAAAATGTGAGAAAATAATAATCTTAACTTGAATAATCTTATGTTCATATAAATTTTCATCTGTCAACTAAAATTCGCTAGAAGTTCACGGAATCCTCGCGAATTTATTGAAAATACTTAAAAATAATGTAGCATTTAAAAGTGAGGGAATTGTAAATATTTATAAAAAAAACAAAAATAATTTTAAACAAACAAAACATTAATCGCTTCTCTTTTGGTACTAGTCAACAATTTAGTGACAACATTTGAATACTAATTTGCTTCATCTCAAATAACACACCAACTAATTTAAGATAAAATTTATGAAATTAAATTGTTTTAGTATTATTTTAAATATAAACAAGTAAGCTTATAAGCAAATATATTAATTGATCTAAACATTTACAAATAGTAGCTCACACCTGAAACACTTAAGTCATAATAATGGTTTTATGCGATTCTTGTGTATAAATCCTAAATTATAGCCTTAATATTTAAGCTATAAAATGAAAAAAATATATTTACAAATCCCATTATTAGATTCAGAGTTTTGACTTTAAGCAAATAAATAAACTCTTTATCTTTGATATACCAAGTTTATATATTTAGGTTACCTAGAAACTTAGTTAGAGCTACAGCCCACCCCGCGTACCGGTAAGGTACCGGTATTTATAGTATCGGCATAATTCCGGTACTTCATCGGACAGAGTCCATGTTTGTTTTCGCAATCGCTGTGGCAACTGACCTGTCTCCGCTTACCTCTGAAGGTTAAATACAATATATTTGCCTCTATTTCTATGTCGAAACGTTAAAATATAGTATAATATGTGACTTTAAGGAGTGTAGGTGCTTAGAAAAATGTGCAGTTGAAGGTCACTTTCATTAAGCTTGTTTTTTGATGATGTGGAAAACTATATCTGTCATGATAGCGGTAAACAACTATCTTTAAGTGGTATCTAATAGTCGATTTAGAAATAAAATTGCCTGTATTTAATTATGTCTTACTAGAATAGTTTGTGAGGACGTATTGTGAGTTTTCACCCAATAGCTATTGAAAGCTTTTGGAACTTTGAAAAACAGTTCAGATTTTACTACCATGAAATTAAAATGTAGTGAGAATTTATGATATGAGTGTTATTGAGGTTTTCATATTATCACCACCGAGAGGGTAAGGCAAATTAGATAACGATACATCCTTGCTGGGCACGATTTTGTAATTGAGTTGGAACAAAACCGCCTGACGCGCGGTATGAACCTAATCGCACATGATCCAAATGAATAAAATAAAAATTTTATTATGCTAAGTCATCTCCTGGTAAGGCTTTGCAGCTAAATTTTTATCAACATGAACCTTATGATCAATTCTAAATCATCGTTAGCCTGTAGACGTCCACTGCTGGACATAGGCCTCCCCCAAAGTTCTCCACGTCGCTCGGCCGCGCGCCGCCGTCATCCTGCGTTTAGCGCTGCCCTTGACCAGGTCGTCGGTTTACCCTGCAAGCTATACCCATTGCTACTTCAGCTTTGCAATCCTACTTGCTATATCGGTGACTTTGGTTTGCTTGCGAATCTCCTCATTCCTGATTCGATTCCCTATGGAAACTCCGAGCATAGCCATTTCCATAGCCCGCTGAGTGACTTTAAGCTTGTTTACATAGCCTTGTTTATAGTTGTACCGACCACTGCTAAGTACAGAATAAAAAATTACCAAAATATAGTTAGAGACAACCATTATAGGTACATAAAGTTTTTTTTGTTACAAATAAATAAACCAATTCATTAAGTTTTAATCAGCACTTCGTTCTTTAGTTACATGAAATTTCATAAAGGTTTGTTTAAAGTATTTGGTATGTGTGTTAAAAAAAGACTCGGAAAGATCTAGAAAAATACCCATAAGCATTTAGTGCTGTCTTTTTATGCTATTCTCGTTTATTTATTGTTTGAAAGAAATAAAATTACTCTTACTCAAGATCCTCTTTAGTTTAATTCTTGGTTATACGTAAGCATTTTAGTTTAGTTGTTCAACTTTGTCACTACCTGATTATGCTATCTGGGTGTTCACTGTGAGATAGCTTCTTAGCTCTCCAGACTAAAAATTATATTTGGAAAATAATCTAAACTTGGTACACCAAAATATACAAGGCATCTCGGAAAAAGTCTTGGACATAGAATTGTTTTTGAATGCTGAGCATATAGGCATACTTTTACTTTTACATTGTATAACGTAACATTTTTTATTAGAACAACAATTAACTTTAAATTTTGCTCAGCACCAAGTTGCTAGTTCGTTCAATAGAAAGACAGCAATACATGGTGGCTCCTTAATAATATGAAATAAATTATTTAAATTTAAGGAACGTAAGGACATAGTGAGCCTATCTATTGAACAAAGTAATGAAACATCCTGTGTAGAATAGACAAACTTTATAATTGTTTGCATAGACCCCTAAGTTTTGAACTTGCTTTGGAAGAATTATATTTATGAAAACATTATCTATATTTATAAGAATAGTAATAAATTTATAACTAGGAAAGATAACCATGATAAAAATTACTCTGTAAGGACTTGGAATGTCAATTCGTATATATAACAAAATTCCGAAGTCAATTCAATCCCTGCCATTCAATAAGTTTAAATCAATCATTAAAATAGTCTATCTCGAAAAGCTTATTATAAAACTAAAGATTACTTAGACGATAAAAAGGCATTGGATTAAGCACAAAAGGATATTTCTAAAAGTTTATAATTACTTGATATTTTGTTTTCGGCTTGGCTGTGAAGAATACATATGGCATACTGGTGATTGTTCCACTCACTTATTTTCTTGTCAAGACAACAGCAAGAACGTCATGATCCCTCAGACGGCATGGCTAGTGGTAGCGTCGGGTATCGGGTCACCCTCTTCCCTAAAATATGGTTGTAGGGGTCGATGACTGGTGCTTGCGTTATACTCGTGGGTGCTACTAGCGGTGCCAGGTCGTTTTGCTAATGATACTATGACTATTCTATTCCGTTCTTGTTCAAATACTCTGGTCCGAGTTTGGCATGTTCGTATTGTGCATCCATAGCTCATTGCACCTACTATGTAAGCAATTTGGTTGTGGCTCTCACAATTAGTTGTCTTGTGTTTGTTTTGTTTTCATATCACGGTCAATTGGTACTGTACCTATTTGTATTAATTTGATAATTCCGACTGAAAAAGAGTGCCAAGAGTTTTTTTCCGCCGGCTTTTTTTGTCTCTTGGTCTACGCTAATATCTTATTTAACAACTATCAACAAATATTGAAAGCTGAAGTGTGTGATGACTGACTTCATTGAAAGTTTTGTGAAATTCCTAAAATGAATAAAACTTTTTGAATTAGATTTTTTTGAATTTTAAGATTTAATCTACTTTTGTGTGTCTTTTGGTAGTTTTGACTGAAACTAGATTTCGTTTCTTCCCTCCTTTATTGATACGCTGGTTTAATGATGACTTGAAATGCGGTCCCATCATATTTCGTTTCAGCAACGTAATCGTCTTAAATAAGTAAAAAATGTTTATAAAAGCTATGTACGCAACACCACACCACGCAAAAGTTAAGTATTAATTTAATTTACATGTAGTGGCATAATTATAAATACATATAGAGTGACTTCAAAATATTACTACAAAGGAGTACGGGTAGGCCGTATTATATACAGTCTTTTCATATCGTTCCCTGACCAACTCGTAACTGAGATGCTTTAGTGTTACTCAATAGCAAATTCTTATAGCTCACTTGGGTTTTTGACTTAGTGATAAGTGATCAACGCCGGGGCAATCTCATTCAGGATGGAACTGTATTATCATTAACAATTACTGGTCCATATCATCATCCGATTAATTATATTTTGCGGAAGGTTTATATGATATTTCTCGGATTAGTGTTGCGATATCAGGGTCGGTAGGGCTAATCTTATGACGTCCCTAAGCAAAAGGTTCCGGAACTGGTTCTTTGATTATAATACATTACTATTGATCCACTTCAAGATACAAAATATTTTCTAGTTACAAACCAAGCTAGTTACAAACCAAGCAACTTTCAGTTACGAAAAACTAAAATTCCCTTGATCATTGAATTTAAGGTTAACTTTTTGACATCAGAAATGCTTCCGTGAAGCCTCTGTTAGAATTATCATTATATTCTGCGTTTTGGTATTCGTTGTTCTATCTACATATTATAGTTATAATTATCCACGGTTCTAAAAATCCTCGATCAAAAAAGAGTGCTAAATACAGGACAAAAAGATGTTGAACTCGAATAGAACAAAGAATCAAAAAAAGAAAGGACACTTCATTTTTCCCATCAACAGGCAAGAATTTCTACTTTTCGTTTACCTTTATACTATACTTCTGTTTTACCCGCACAAAGTAAGTAAGCAGCTTCATTACTTTTTAGCGGGTAAGTTCAAAGAAATACATTATCCACTGCTGTAAAGAAAAAAGAAAATGAAGTGACAGACGGCGGCGTGCCATTTTTCTTCTTATTGTTCCTAAAGTTTTTTGATAATAAGTTTCGCAAGGCTTGCAATGTTGCTAACTTTGGCACGATGACTCAAAGAGAATGTTGCGTCGTAGGGTTGACAAACTTTTGTCAGTTAATCACTAATTAGAGTGAATACAAAAAACAACTATCTATGCCTTGACTTAATAAAAGTTGCCACAGCAATATGAATGTCAACGCAAAGTACAAATATTTTGCGCAAAATTTTCAAAGAGATCATAATATGACTAAATTGATCCTTCATTTTGTTACTGCAGATGCACTATTAGATTCGTGCTAACTAAACTCAGTGGCTTATTTTCAATACTCTTAACTTTTAATTATACTTAATACCCCAATGTTGTCTCTGGCTACCCCAAAAGGAGACAGGCGTGAAGTGATGTATGTCTGTCCCTACTTCAATGTTTGAGCGCAACTTTTTACTTAATTTTATTTGATCTTCCTATCATTTACAGTCCAATTTCATTTTCACAGCTTTCTTAAATAAACTCAGAATTCTCATAGTTCCAATATTAAAAAACTGAAAACCCTGTCACCGTGTACAAAGTATCTATTACTGTAAACTAAAGCTGATCAAATGAAATATTAACTGTTGCCGCACGGCGTTGCAATCATTTAGTATCTATTGGCTTTAGTTAGGTAGCTCTCGCCAGGTATGTTTAGCGGGGTCACGATAGTGTGCCAATAATTGTATTTATTTACTTTTGGAAGTACCAGAACAATTGAGAGGAAGTGATTGTATGATATTGCAGCAAGTTTTGGGATGATTCTGAGTTTGAGCAGGATTATAATAAACTAGTTATTTCGTGAAGTTTTTTTGAGGATTATCAACGAATGCAGAGCATTAAAAACCGACTTCACGACAAAACTATGGCTGAAGTATAAGGTCGTCAAGGTAAACGTTCTCCAAATTCATACATATTTAAAAAAAAATTGGTGGAGTATCAATCAATTTCAATGAAATTTATAGGGGTACAACTGTGAGTATGGGAGTATATTCTATAATATGAAACAAGAATCATCAAAATCGGTTCATCCAGTCAAAAGTTATGAGGTAACAAACATAAAAAAAGCATACAGACGAATGGAGAACCTCCTCCTTTTTTTGAAGTCGGTTAAAAATGTTTTTTTTTTTCTATAAATATTAATTCTGGCAGATGGATTAATAATGGAAGAAACTCAGAAATAATATTGTCTTAAGTTTTCGCGATTCATACTCACGTTCGTCGCTCGTGACCACGGGGTCTGCAAAGACACCGAAACGTCGAGTCAAAATTTAAAATGTAAATATACGCGATAAACTCAGAAATGTTTCAAAATATCAAAATCTTATCTTATCCTTATGAGTTTATGCTTATTCAACATATCTACGATGTGGTGAATAAGCATAAACTTCAGCCACATCATCATCATACCATAATTACATTATTGTTACACACATAGTTAATGTAATATAATTACATTAACAAAAATAAACCCTCTCAAAATAAAAGGCTCTACAGACAAAGTACACAATACGTATTTAGAATAGTTGATTAGTATTTTATAATTAAAGGTTACCGTAACAATTTGCGACGCTAACCTATCCTAACAACCTAAGCTAACAACGTAATTGAATGAATGAATGAACCACGAATGAGCGGAACCTTTCAAATATCGAACACAGGTTCCTCGGAACTACGAGCAATACTTTCAAATACATACGGATAAGGCATAATTGCACATTGAGCAATTCTCTTGATGTGAGTCAAGGATTCCTTAGAGAAGTAAATGACCTAAAACGTAAAATTAGCTGCGGAGTATCGTTTATTGAAAAGAATTTCCTGCTTTGATTTTGTACAACGTTTTAATTTTGTGCCTATGATTAATCTGGATTTTGTAAGATCAGTTATAACTACTAAGTGCATAATTGCACTGATTGAGTTACACCCAAATTACAATTTGTTTCTTAACGGTTACAATACCCGTGTTTTACCTCGATGTTCCCTGATTGCTGATTGAATGAACCTGAGATTGAAGAGGTTGAAGACAGCACAGGAGTTTAGGAATGAACTGGCGATATACATAAAATATTACCGGAAGACATCACTGCCTGAGCGGAGATATTTTAAGGCAAACTCTATATGAAGGATCGTTCAAAATTTCTGAAGGGGTTTTACTAACAAGTGACGGGGATATTCAACTACCAAAAAGCTTTTCAGGGATGGCAGGCAAAACAGCCTAGCAATGGCTAGTAGGAAACTACCTACATAAAGTTAACTCGTTCTTTCAACTCACAGAACAAATATTTACGGAATGTTTCAGGTATTTCAAAATAAAATAAATAAATATAAATAAAAAAATCCAGACAATCACACCAACTACATGGCCCCAAAGTAAGCATAGCTTGTGTTATGGGATACCATATAGCGAACTAGGGGGGAACCTAGAATATAAATACATAAATAGATAAACACCCAGACACGGAACTTTTTTTTTTGGTTCCGTGCGGGGATCGAACCCGCAACCACTGGCGTCTGAGGCAGATAGGTTTACCCCAACGCCATAGTGGTCGTCAAAAAATCTTTCATAACTGTCTATTATCTCACGTAATATTTTATATAATTTAACTATTTTATTTCATTATTCATTCATATTTTGACACGATTCAGATCTACGTAGGTTCGAAAGAAGGTAATAAAAACAAGGAAATCAATATTTTCAATATATTTTAACCCTGAAGACTAAATCCATCTACGAGAAACGTATTCACTCGACGACGCTTCAATAACAATTTCAGGAAAAAAGATGCGGGCTTTCTTTCAATACCTTTATCGACCAATTTCAATCACCTCCATACTTTGTAAAGTCATGGAACGTGTATTGAACAATCGACTCCTGGCATACCTTGAGACCAACGAGCTCCTAAGCGATAGCCAATATGGTTTCCGCAGTGGACGCTCGACCGGCGATCTTCTCGTGTATGCCACACACTTATGGAGTGAGGCCTTGGAGGGTCATGGTGAAGCAATAGCTGTATCCTTAGACATCTCCAAGGCCTTTGACAGGGTCTGGCATGATGGTCTCTTAAGCAAGCTTCCAGCATATGGCATACCGACCGGGCTCTGCGACTGGATATCTGATTTTCTGAGGGAACGGTCGATTCGAGTAGTCTTAGACGGCTATTCCTCTGACCTAATGGCGATTAATGCCGGGGTACCTCAGGGATCTGTTCTCTCTGCAACTTTATTCTTGCTGCACATTAATGACCTCCTAACACCAGGCATTATTGGATATGCTGATGACAGCACTGTTGTTGAGAGATATATATCCAATGCGCGAACGAGCGCCCATGAAATCCAGGTTTTGAGAGAGTCTATGATTGAGCGCGTTGATTCGACCTTGCGGAATGTGTCCGATTGGGGCGAATCTAACCTGGTCAAATTCAACGCCTCCAAAACACAAGCGTGTCTATTCTCCGCAAAAATGAGCACCTTTACTCTTACGCCCACTTTCCAGAATGTATCTGTTCCCATCACCGATCAACTAGGGCTTTTGGGCGTCACTATAACGTCCAAATTAAACTTCGGACAACAAATTGAGTCTATGGCAAAAACGGCTTCCAAAAAATTGGGTATCATCTCGAAGGTCCGGCGGTACTTCAGCCCTGAACGGCTCCTCAACTTATACACAGCCCAAGTGAGGTCTTGCATGGAGTACTGTAGTCACCTTTGGGAAGGTTCTGCCAAATACCAGCTCGAAGCGCTAGACTCTGTTGACCGAAGAGCCCGAAAACTCATAAATAACAACAACCTTACAAATAAAAAATTGCAGACGCTGGAGCATCGTCGTAAGGTTGCTTGTTTGACAGTATTTTATCGGCTACATTTTGGTGAGTGTGCGAGTGCTCTTTTTGACCAAATTGAACCCACCCCTTTTTACCACCGGACTACCAGACGCAGACAGAACTTCCATCCGTATATAGTGGATATACCAAGAAGTCGAACAAAACGCTTCGATAGTTCCTTTTTGGTACGGATTGCCAAGGTGTGGAACAATCTGCCTGCGTCTGTTTTTCCTGACCACTACAGTCCTGGAACTTTTAAGTGTCGAGTGAATAGGTTTCTCGTGGATGGACGTGTAACACCATAGTCTTCATGCGCACTTTCCATCAGGTGGCATGGAAGACAAACGTCCTATCCTTACAATATAAAAAAAAAAAAAAAAAAAAAACCTGGACGCCTTATATTTGATCGAGTTTTTGGAATACCCACTACCATTGCATAGAAGTTCTGACTGTATCTAGAAGTCCAATAGTAGTAGTATGTTGGTGGGTTGTTTTTTTTAATAAGTTGATCATTGAAAAAGCTACGATTAATTTTATGAAAATTGCGAAGTAAATAAATAATAATAAATATTTCTGACACCCACACAACATTATCTAGCCCAAATTAAGTTTCTTAAAGAACTTGTGTTATGAATACTAGATAACTGATATACTAAAGAAATATATAAACATAGATATTTAATAAATACATATTTTTTATTACAAAATATACTTAAATAAACATATAAACATCCATGACTTGACGACTAATATCAGTGTTCATCACACAAATATCCGTCGCCGCCGGGATTCGAACCCAGGACCTCTGGCATAGAAGGCAATGTACGTTACCCCTACACCAGCCGGTCGTCAACATTTAGTTGGTAACATTTAGGTGTAAACATTTTACACCCAAGGACTTTAGTCTTTCAAGTATTTGAATAAGTATTCTGCAATAATAATTCAAACATAATTCATTCTTTAATAATTTGGGAATTTCATCACAAAAGATCCCCGATCAAGTAGTTCACGATTTTTTATTAAGGGTGAGATATTTGTACTTATTTCTCGAATTAAAGTAGAGTTCGACGTTCTTTTTTAAATAACTTTTTTGGCAAAAGACGCTCTTGCACTGAGTTTTGTAAACTGCATGAATGGCACGTTTTCGCAGAACAAAAAGATTTGGACATCGGCCGCATTTCCTCACAATTAGTTGCCGTTCGTCATTACCTTTGTGAATTATTGAAACGCACTTGCAGCTTATTCATTTTATCTTAGTAAACTAAATGCTATCATTTAAAATCTATCATATAAAATAGCAATCTGGTTTTTCGTTGTCATGACAATGTTCACAAATGTTGTGTGTTTAATCTAAGACTGAGATAAAATATTGAAGCAAACTGTAAGTAATTAAACAATATAGTAGGTGTTTTCTTAAGAATTCACGATTCTATTTATACAGTAAAACACTTTTAGAACTGAATTTGTCAACAAACATTGCAATCACTCCTGACCATGTGTCTGTAAAGACACAGAAAGGGTGTTAAAATAAAAAAATATGAAAATAACCTGTGAATAAATCTCTTTTGCTAAAAGTACCTACTATTTTAAGACGCTGATTTTAGATACTTCGTAACAACGTTAGACCTCATGTTGCAACTAAAGTGATTAATTAAGTTAAATGTTAATCTTAAGTGTGAAAAAACCAAATTCCAATAGTCCGTAAACTTGACCCACATATTTAAAAATAAAAACTCAAAGTACTTGCGGTTAATGGCCGATATAACCGAAATTAATGTTTCATTGACCGTACACAATGTTTTCTTGTTGGCTTGACCTTGCATCATGTGTTTCAAGTACCGGAAATAATCATTAGCTTAATAAGTTAATTGTCGAAATCAACTATAAATAATAATATCACGTGGTTGTCATGCCTACTTGAAAATGAGCTCGGAAGTTGCAACACCGTATGGTATAGAACCTTGGCCAGTCCCTAAAATGTATCACGATTACAAAAATAAACAAAGAGGTTTTATACCAACTATCCATGTAAATACTTCTTAAATAAGAAAACAAAACTGTATTCTAAATTCAAAATTAATAGCAAATGTCACTCACCAACATAAAGGTGCTTCCACACAAGGTCAAGTTTCAGTTGCGCAATCACCCCAAGGCCGTTCGAAGGTCGCGTGGTGCTCGCAAGTGGCACAAATGTCTTGGTTGCTCGTTCGCAACTGAGAGCCGATAAAGCGCACAGTTTGCTGCAGCGATTTCACAACCCGGTGTGGTGGTGTCTTAATATTAGGTAGTGATTGTACTGAGACAAGGATTATCTGCTGTTTTTATGTAGAATAGATGTAAAACTTTCAAAAAGATTAATTTGGCTAGTTTCACTAGGTATACCCTAATTGTTATCCCGGATGTACCCATGTATATACTGACCCCGTTAGAATATCTAGATGAAAGTATCCAATGCGCTATTTCAGACTTTGAGCTGGAGTCTTCTGCTCCGTCCAAAATTTTTACTCGTTATACCCCGAAATAGCAAATAACATTTATCCAACTAGTCTCACATACTTCCTTTCGTAACATTAACAGAATAGTAATTAAAAATTACTCAAAGTTTGTTTTTTTTTTTATTTCCTCATCACTGATATAAAATTTACAAATTTATTTTACTTTAGTAGGAAGACCAATAGAGACCAATAGAAGTAAGGGTTAAACGGAACAATAATAATGTAAGTGACCCACCACCCCTTTATTATTGTTATTATTGTTGGAATTATGGGCTTTTAGCAACAAAAAACAGAATACAACTCATCATCACTACACATTTTATTGTGGGCTCAAGTCTCAAGCAGTGCCACGAGTCTCTTCCCTGGGAGAGGAGTTGGTTAAGGCTGTAAGCCACTTATCTGGCCATGCGCTGCTTGATTGATAACAATATTTTTAGGGCTCCAAAATGGCTTTAGACAAACCCTGACGACTACTGAATGTATACAAGTAAGATACATTCAGTAGTCGTCAGAAACCGCCCGAAACCGACCATTGACTCATTGAACGGAAGCCTCCTCAACACTAAGGTCGTCATGATAAATAAATGGTCGGTGGTCACCCTCAACCTCATCCCCAGCTTTACTCCTAGCACGAGAGCCACTAAGCCAGGAACTCCAAAAAAACGATCAACTATTACAAGTTCTCCATTCAGATCATATTTTAAAATCCATGCCTTCATGTCAGTAAATTTTTTTCAACACATTAAAAAAAAATTAATAAATATTTCTGACACTCACACAACATTATCTAGCCCAAATTAAGTTTCTTAAAGAACTTGTGTTATGGATACTAGATAACTGATATACTTAAGAAATATATAAACATACATTTCAATAAATACATATTTTTTATTAGAATAAACTTAAATAAACATATAAACATCCATGACTTGACAACTAATATCTGTGTTCAGCACACAAATATCCGCCGCCGCCGGGATTCGAACCCAGGACCTCTGGCATAGAAGGCAATAAATGTTACCACTACACCAGCCGGTCGTCATTATACGTTTATTGATATTATTAATTATCAATTACTAGACAAAATAACTTTCGACAATTGAATAAAATATTACACGTTATGCCAAACTATATTCAGTTCAAATTTATCCTCGCATAATAGTAATACTTCACACAATAAATCTAAGCTAAAAATGTAGAGACTTGACTTATTATTTATTTATTCGCAAAAAGAGATATTAAATATTATCTTATTATCCTTGAATATATTACCTATATGTGATAAAAATAATTCTTAATCAGTAAGAATCAGCCAGTGAAATTAAAAAACAATAGGTATTGTTACTGTAAGTATACATTTAGATAGTGCAAAAGAGGCCTAGGACGGTAAGCATCTTTAGCACTATCGTATATGATAATTATATATAATAAAGTCGAAGGGTATGTTTAAATGCACCAATCTTAGCAAGTCTCTTCATATCCAGGTCCTTGGGGAAGGTTGCCGGTTACATTTAATCAAGGATTTTAAAATCAAATGTCTCGCGGGTCTTACCGCACGCCTATCTTCATGTGTGCTGACTCCGGCCGGCAATTCTACGAGTGCGGGCAGTACCTATTTTGTGAAAAAATAGCTTCTTCACACCCTGTCTTTGTTGTGAGTTTTAATACCGTAATTTCACCCTATATCAGTGTGCCTATACAGGGTTGGTTTTAATTAGTGCATGCAGCCTCTCTACATCAATCCCAACAATATTTGTTAATCTCAACAAATAACACGAAAATTTAAAAAAAGAAAAGATGTTTCTCCTAACTCTACATTTTGTAAGAAGTACCTATTATTATTTTTAAGAGATATTTTTGATGCGTGGCATACCTACACTCACAGTTAATGGAGCTACGCCTCTAAGTCGAGGCTATAAATGTTATTTGTATGGGAAAACAACTTTTTGTAAAACTATAACTAATTTTAATAAGTTGTAGAACAAATGTTTTTGGGATTGATGTGGAGAGGCCTGGAAGAGTTGATGCGCTAATTAAAGTTAACCCTGTATAGTGCGAGTTTTTTCAACAACACTGTCTCGTTAACATAAACTTTGTTTTGTATAGGATCGAAACAACGCCAGCTGGTGGCGAAAATAGGGAACTGAATTAGTGAGTGCGACTTTTTTACATTGTAAGTATCGACCTTACGCACTGGAAAGTGAGAACGATATTGCACGTGCGTAGTTGATAGTTTGAAGTGCTCTGTGTGTGATTTATATTTTTGATGTTTCGAATAAAAACATAAACACGTTCAAAAACTTCTTGTTTACGCCAAATAAACACGACTGCCGGAAATTCGGCATCATTATTCCAGCATCGCGACAGCACCGCCCGCACTCCCCGCGCCCCTGGTATATAAACCCTCGTATATAAACCCTCGAAACCCTGCGGCTTCATCTTCACTTCCCGTTTGCGTTCGCTCCCGAACGGTCGTGTCTGCGGCCGCTCCCGAGTGTTCGTATTGCGCTGCCCTTGTTCCCTCCCCCGCACTCGTGCGGGTCAGGTGCCAAGTTAAGCTCTTTCGGAAAGTTTTCTCTTGTGGAGGCTGTGTGGTGTCGGGGCTAATTCATCTGCCCTTTTCAGGGCGGACCCGACTGCTGCCGGCCGAAGCATCGCTGTTCAGGTGGATACGTAACCGTGCCAACGAAGCCTGATCGTCCGCCGTTCATCGGTAATAGGTCCGTGTTAGGTTGATCTTTATTTCAGCGCAGTTTGTGCAGCCACTTCGCCGTTCACCGGCACGTAGGCCCCCCCCCAGTTAGGATAGGATTCTTTTTCAGAGTAGGATAGGTTCCCCGGGTTCGATGGAGTGCTCCGTCAAATCCAGGGCTATGGCCCAAGCGAAAGAAGAGCTTCGGGCTGAGGTAAGTCAATTTATGGATCTCCGATTCCAATAACTCCAGCTCCAATTACAACAAATTCTCATGTCTTATCAGGGCCACGCACCAGCGCCCCTCCCGGCCCTTCAGGCCTCGCCACCTCAGTTCACCGAGGTCCCTCCCGCGTCCCTCCCGGCCACTCCGCCTTCTCTTTCTTTCCCAACAGATTCTCCGGCGTCCCCAGATGTCGAGTGTGTTGATACTACGTCAGACTTCATGTCGGTTGATTCTTCCGCGTGCAAAAGGAAAACTACCCCGCCGGGTAGCGATTCCGACTCCGCTCCTTTAGTTCCAGAATCTCCTGGTCCGTTCACCGAGGTTCGCAAAAAATCCAAATCAAAGAAGAAGAAGAAAGAGGCTTCTTCGACTTTATCTCCATCCGTTTCAGCTGCTCCAGCCGCTGTCCCTGCTCCGCAAAATGTCGCACCGGCGTCTGCTCCTGCGCCTTTTGTTTCAGCGATCCCGGCGTCCCAGCCTGCGACGCAACCAGATTCGGCTCCGCCGAAAGTCAAGTCTCCGCCTCCCGTCTTCCTACGGGACAAGAGCCGCTGGACCGAGGTCTCAGCTCTCTGCGGAACGCACTCCCCGAAGATCCAGTATAGTAAGGCATCCAATGTGGGTGACTCTATTAAGGTCGTTGTCTGCTCAATTTCTGATTTCAGGAATTTCACTCGGCTTCTTGCTGACAAGAAGCTCGAGTACCACACTTACGCCCTCCCTGAGGAGCGTAAGATTCGTGCCGTCCTCAGGAACGTGCCGTTCGAGCTCTCGAACGAGCAAATCCAAGAGGACTTTGTCTTCTCAAGGCTTCCCCGTCGAATCTGTGCACAAAATGCACAGCCGCCGAGGCAAGCAGTTCCCACTTGCGCTAGTAATCCTAGCGAAGAGCCCGCAAGGGCAGTCCATTTTCAGAGGCAAGCTCACCGTGTGCGGTCTCTCCAACATCCGAGTCGAAGCTCCACACAAACGTGGTTTCCCAGGCCAGTGCCACCGCTGCCAATTGTATGGTCATGCGGCGGCAAACTGTTTTGCTTCCCCTAGGTGCGTCAAGTGCCTAGAACCGCATGGGACTAAGGAGTGCTCTCGCACTCCCGAATCGCCCACCGCTCCGTCCTGCGTCTTGTGCGGCCAGTCCGGCCACACAGCAAACTTTCGCGGCTGCCCCAAGGCACCGCGAGCTGCCAGGGCTACCGTGAAGCCCATCGAGAACTGGAGAGAGCGACCGCAGCCTAGCTCGGACGCTCCTCCAGTCAGTTCAAAGGCCCCCAAGGCCTTCACCTCTTTCGTTTCAGGTCAGCGCAGTCGGGATGCGACTCAATCGCAACCGGCCGCCAAATCGGCTTCCCAGTGCCAGAACGCAAAAGGTTATCAAGACCGCATGGCGTTCTGGATCCAGCTCGCTCCCATCGACGAGATCCTGGCTTTCGGCGCCGCTCTCGACGCCAGCCCAGAGGGTTTCAACGGTGCTCTTCCGGTCCTAACCAAGTTCGCTCCCCTTATCAGGAAACTCCAGCAAGCTCAACGTTTCTAAACGTAGTCCTTCTTTCCAGCATTCCTATCTCAGAGTGAGTCTGATCACTCTAGATAATTTCTTAGTTTCAGCTTTGTCATTTCTGCTAATCTTAGCTTTGTTTTTCTCACTTTCAGTTCCTTTTGGTGGCAGCCTTCAGGATGCCGCTCACTACGCAGCCTCTCGCTCCAATTGGCTGTCGTTCCGACGATGACTAAGGACCTTAATCAAGGTGAGTCAAAAGGGGGATGTTTAGTGGGTATGCTCAGCCTATCTGAGAGAGTCTCCACACTGTCTGGGCATTCTATTTGCCATTAGCCACTTGGGTTAACAGCTCATAGAATGCCCATTCGTCCGTAATAGGATTCATCCTCCTCCCGCTAAAGCTAGCTTTACTGGTTTTAGTGGGTGCCAAACGACTTTCCTTGGCGGAAAAAAAAAAAAAAAAAAAAAAAAGCGGCTTCATCACTTCTCACTTGTGTTTCTGCAGTGAGATTGTCCTGAAAACATAAGTTTACCAATTTTTTTTGTGTGTTGTACTAATTTATAATGTTTAAGGCCCGAGATAAGCGCAATTATAATGCCTATATTATAAAAATAGCTTGCGCGGTTTATAATCCATTTCCATATACATGGTTGAATTTTTTTGAACTGAAAACCAATTTAAGGTTAAATATCACTTGTTAAAGTTTTTATGCAGCGATTTTAAGCAGTTATATATGGACAGTTCTACGATCGTTCACGAGAGGTTGCTTTGGCACTAAAACTAAATACTTATTTATTAAACTAAATGATATTTTTTGTATGAAAGTTATTCCTTTCTTAAACCTATTCTTTTAGGCACATAGGCACTTATATTCATTTTAATATTAACATACTTAGCTCGCTCACGTTACACTTTAACTGGTTCTATTAAACTTATTGCGCAATTAATAACATAACCAATTTTGTTTTAACCCCAAGATTAAAACAGATGTTGATTTTCCATACGACCCAGTAAGATAAATAGGGACCAGTGGTAAAATCATCGATCAAAGCTATTCACTCGCACTATAACACAGATGACATAGTAGGTCAGAGATCAAAACGAAACAAAATAAGGGCATAGTCCTAAAAAATGTAGGTAAATAAATAAATAAAAATAAAATAAAATACCCAGACAATCACACCAACTACATGGTCCCAAAGTAAGCATAGCATAGCAGACAGGTTTACGCCATCGACAAAGTGGTCATCGAAGGTGTAGGCGAAGTAACTTTTAAATACTTCAGGGCCACTTCCGTGGTTGGAGGGAGTTTTGATTTACTCATAATATAAAGGTGATTAATAAATAATCCATACTCAAATAATAAAAGTGTTTTTTTTTTATATTGGTTGTTTGAAAACGCCTATCTAAAACTACCTTTATGCCTTTGGTGGAACTCTTGAAGAAGCAATTTTGCAATTGGGATTAAAATTATGACACACCATCTAACTGTGTGTAACTTGTCGAAAATTAAGCTTTAGTGAGGTCGTGTCATATTATGGTAAGTTGATTTATTTTATTTTAAACTAGAACTGCCTTTTGTCGGTGGATGAAAATTAAATTTTGCATTACAACGGTTGATGAATCAAGGACAGACTAATTTTTTTTTAAAACGCCTCTAATAGCCTTAAATATGCGTTGTAAGATTATGAACAGTGAACACATAAAACCATATTATAAAGCGAAGTATTTGCCAACTCAACTTATTGTATTAGGCCACAATAACAGTATAAGCTAATGTAAAGTTCTTATACTTAACGAATAAATTGTAGATTACTAGTACGCAAATAGGTATGTCGAAAACCTCCGCAAAATTTAGGCCTAGTCAAGTTTAATTCATACATACATACATTACCTCACGCTTGTCTTCCTTTGGGGTAGGCAGAGACAAGGGAACACCAATTGCTACGATTCAGACACACCTCATTCGCTTCCTTCACGTTCATCAATCTTTTCATACATGATCGCCGGTTACGGGTACATTTGACTAGGCCGTTTTTCAAAATGTGATCGGCTTACGTTCGTCTAGGGCGACCCCTTCCGACAACACCATCCATTCTTGCTCTGTGCACCTCTTTCGTAAATCTACTTTCACTCATCCTTTCCAAATGCCCAAACCACGGTAGCATCATACTTTCATGTCTCTTAATAGTTAATTAATAACATTTACTATTACGAGACGTATAAGAAGAGTAGGTTACTATACAATGGAAGCTTAAAGGAATCATTGACATTTAAAACGATAAATTACCTATTGCATTGCGGCAGCGTGGTCTTATTCGTTGCATCCGTAAAACTGTAGGTAACCAAAACCTACGATTAAAAGGTTATAACTATTTCATCTAAATAAAATTAGTTAACCATGACTAACGCACTAACTATGTGAAACTTACAAAGAGCTCGCCTATGAAGGTTGGTCCAAACAAGCCTTGTTATAAATGAAAGAACTAAATTTATTTAGTTATTTCAATTCTATACGACTATACAGTACAAGATAATACAACCAGGTTGTAGTATCGCTGAAGAACGATTTCTTCTATACAACTTTAATAGTATATGTATTTTGGATATACAGGGTGAATTTTTTTCTCATAAAGAAGGTACTCTTAATAATAGAGATAGCAAATTTTACTTCAAAGAAACATTACCTTATTTTACAAAAGAAATAAAACGACATTCAAAGATTTTTCGAAAATTCGCTTGCTTCACCCAGGAATCGAACCGACTAAAATCTAAAAATTAAGATTTCATGGTTTTACTTTCATTAAATTAACCAAGTATGTTACTGAGATTTCATTCTTGTAATTGATCCTAACTATAGAGTCGGTTCGATTCCCGGGTGAAGCGAGCGAAGTTTTAAAAATCTTTGAATGCAGTTTTTTTTTAAATAAAGAAATGTTTCTTTGGAGTAAAATTTGCTATCTCTATTATTTAAAGTACTTTCCCTCCAGTTGGCATTAAAAAACTCCACCCTGTGTATATGTGTGTATTAAACACCAAAGCTAGCCAAGTGCCAATTGGTGCATAGCAGTACTTGCAGGGTAGGTACTAAAAAGGCATCTGGTAGAACCTATCGATTTGAACGCCATTAAACTCATCATAACAAGTGAATCAGCAATCCGCGATTCCCCATCTTTGTATACAGTCGGCAATCAGATCGCAAGTTACGCCACGTCTACGTCTGCCCGGTCGGGTCAGGTTACTTCACTTGCAACCTGATTGTTACCACCTTATCGAAAGCAACAGGATTTCCGAACTATGATGTATACATGTACATGACAATATCATGTAAAAAATGACGGAGAGAATAAAGTACTCTGGATAATAACTGAAGTTTAATTCAATAAACACAAGTAACTATACATTTTAATTAGCGCATCACCTCTTTGCAGGTTCTCCACATCAATCACAATAAAAAACTTTTTGAATTTTAATAATTAAAAAAAACAGTTTTCCCATAACCCTGTATAAAATAAAAGGAACACACTACGACCCAGTTAGGACACTGTTTTACCTTCTCTATTATAAGACCAAGATTATGAGATTGAAAATACTGTATTAAACATCATAAAGCCTAACTGTGTCTGTATTTATCAGTGACAGGATATTCTTGTTACTCACACGGTCGTGACATCACCAAATAAACTTCGGTGGAAATTAGTTTTTCATAATGTTATTTAATTAATTTTGTTATTTGTGAATCTATTGTGCAGTTTATATCTTTAATTAAAACCTGCTAAGCTTATTGTGTAAATGCGAAATTTCAATTTGTTTGTTTTATTGTTTAATTTATTTTATTTAAATGCAAGTATACTTACACTTACAGTGCTTTAAGGATATCATATTTTGTAGTGTATATTTGTTTAATAGACTCAGTTTGTCAACGATATAATGCTTTTAATTCACAAATTGTATACCGCTATTTAAAAGATTTGTTACAAAAATAAAAAGGGGTATGTTTGAAATAGTATTTTATACATAAATGAAAAATGTGATAAATATTTTTTTTTTATTATTATTTCTTTATTAATTTTTCATCACATTTTCCATTTATTTAAGAATAATTGAGCATTTTAAATGCAAGAACTTAAAAACATTATTAAAGTATTTTATAATATTAAAAAAGATACACTAATCTTAGTTTAGGCATACATAATTTGAAATGAATTATGTTATTGAATATTGTAGGCCAAACAGTGTCTAGAACTCGACTGTATACATTGCGCTAAATTTCTTGATACATAAGTCTCAAGAAATTTAGAGATTGCAACTATGCAACTCTACCAAGAACAGTTCACATTTGTGCACATCCCATTATTTGCCAACGATATGTCTCATCTGCATACAAACTGAGTCGGTTGCATCAATGCGTCACGCCGTGTCTGTTGTCTTACAAAATGGATCCCGTTTTGAGAATTCACGGAATCGTGGATTAGAAGATTTCATTGTGTGGATTGCTTTATAGTTTTAGATTGATTGTGTGAGGAAGAAAAAGATTATTTAAGGCCTGAGTTTTCAAGCTGGGTTTGCAATTCTAAGTCATTGTCATACAATTATAAAAAATCAAAAGGCAACTTATTTCCGTCGAATAAAACATTATTCGTAAGGTAACTTTTATCCTATGATTAGGGAGCCGACTAGCCCGTAATCGGCTGAAAAGAGCTAAAAAAAAACAATAAAAAAATCCTGAGCATTTAAATAAATTAAAGAGGAAACCTGGTGATTTCATGCTTATTTACCGGAACTTTGGTTACTTTTATTTTGTAAATAAAAGTAACCATTATGTAAATCATTATTTTTATAATCAAAAGAATGTGTGACCACAACAGAAAATTTATTTGTTGGAGAAAAACTAACAAGGAACTCTGACTAGGAACGACCATAAGTAAGTGTTTCCCAAATTAAGGCTGGCTAAGAGCAGCAAATCAGTTATAAAATTGTCAATACGTAAACAATAAAATATCGAAGAAAACTTAATCCCTAAAGTGTTCTTTAATTTACAAAATATATTTAGGAAACATTCTGCAAAAATGGCTATTATGAGGAATCTCTTGGTGTACGAAATTCAAAAAATTCAAAATTCAAAAAGTTTTATTCATCTTAGGAATTTCACAAAACACTTGATGAAGTCAGTCATCACATACTTCGGCTTTAACTAGTTGTTGATAGTTGTTAAATAAGATATTACAGTAGACCAACAGACAAACGAAGCCGGCGGAAAAAAACTCTAGGCACTCTTTTTCAGTCAGAATTATCAAATTAATACAAATAGGTACAGTACAAATTGACCGTGACATGAAGAAAAAACAAATATAAGACAGCTAATTGTGAGAGCCAATGTCATGCCACAACCAAATTGCTTACATAGCAGGTGCAATGAGCTATGGATGCACAACACGAACATGACAAACTCGGATCAGAGTATTTGAACAAGAATGGAATAAAATAGTCAACCTGGCACCGCTAGTAATACCCGTTCACGAGTATAACGCAAGCACCAGCCATCACCTTCCTCAACCATATTTTAGGGAAGAGCCGTGTTCATGAGAGAGGATGACGTTCTTGCTGTTGTCTTGACAAGAAAATAAGTGAGTGGAACAGTCACCAGTATGCCATATGTCATACTGCACAGCCAAGCCGTAAACAAAATTAATAAGTAATTAGAAACTTTTAGAAATATCCTGTTGTGCTTAATCCGATGCCTTTTTATAGTCTAAGTAATCTTTAGTTTTATAATAAGCTTTTTGAGATAGAGTGTTTTTAATGATTGATTTAAATTTATTGAATGGCAGGGATTTAATTGACTTCGGAATTTTGTTCTATACGTATTGAAAACCAATAAATGACTTGCTGCTTTTAGCTAGCCTTAATTTGGGAAACGCTAACCTCTAGTCCTCAAAGAGTAATTTTTCTCATGATTACCTTTCCTAGTTTTAAATTTATTACTATTCTTATAAATATACAAAATGTTTTCATAATATATTGTGATGCAAGGGTCAAGATACCAATCTCTTCAAACTTTGTCGAAGACATTCTCTATTTCCAAGTTTATACATTCCACGAATATCCCTTTTCTGCAGTTTAAATATCGTGTCAATATCTGCGGCATTGTCCCAAAGTAGGATGCCGTAGGACATTATACTATGAAAATAACTAAAATATACCAGTATCGCCGTATTAACATCAGTCAATGAGCGAATTTTCTTTACCGCGAACGCTGCAGAACTAAGTCTACTCGCTAGTTGTGAGATATGGGCGCCCCATTGTAATTTAGAATCTAAGGTAATTCCAAGAAAAATAGAGTTATCTACAAGATTCAACTTGTTCCAATTAAGCCGCAGATCAGACTGAAGAAAACTTTTTTCGAAATTGTATGGGGTACGTGTCTTTACATACTTTTTTACAAACGAGTTTTGCATGAAGAATGCTTTAATTCATAATTCTAGAATGAATAGTTCTTTGGTCTTTTTTCAGCCTGAAATATCTGCTGATCCAACAACCATTTTTCGTACGGCATAGACTAGCCATACTTTTTTTTTGTCTGGAGGAAAACGTGCTGTCACGTCCCCGACCGCCCAAGGAGGAACGGTGGGGTATGTGGGGATGATTCGGCAGAAGGCCGAACCGAGCCACTACAAAACCTCCAGGTGTACCTCCCCCGCCATAATTGGGGCCCACGGTATCGCCAGTGGCATTGCCTGCGAGCGCCTTCCCCAGTCTGAGCGCAAGTTGCGCTCAGCCTGAACCGTGCGCCCCCCACGTCGGAAATGGCCTAGTACATACGGCCATTTCCCCACTCATAGCCGTATAGCCGCAGTAGGTCCCCTCACCTGCCACGGCTGGCTATCGGGAGGGAAAAGGCGTCTCCTTCTCCGTCCCACCACCCTTCGCCCAGCCTTAACCAAAACCTAATCTAAAACCTAAACTAAAACCTAACCTAAAAGTTTACCTGAAATCTTAACTAAAACCTATCCTAATAATATTGTCTTAAGTTTTCGCGATTCATACTATTAAATAAAACACTTTTTAACCGGATTTATCGCGTATATTTTAAATTTTGACTCGACGTTTCGGTGTCTTTTCAGACCCCGTGGTCACGAGCGACTGAGGTGTCAAGCGTCGGATTGATAGATTGAAAAAAGTTATACATCATCATCTCCATCTGTTTCTCAGTCTTCGAGCGTAGCGTTCGGGATTGACACAAAACGAGCTGACAGTATCTTGAGTTACAGGTCGTGCAGCTTGCTGGATGTTAGATTTAATGTTTTTCAGGATAGGGTCCCATGTCAGTGATAGTTTCCAACCATCTTCTCTATTGAAATTAGGGTGTTTTTTAATTTCAATCGCTTCTCTGATCATTCTAGGAATGTAATGCTTCTCTCTAGATAAAATTTTCACAGAGTCAAACCTTAAGTAGTGGTTGGGCTTGTCCATGGAATGCTCACAAACTGCAGACTTTGAAGCTCTTCGATTTTTAATATCAGCTATGTGTTCTTTTACGCGGGTTGATACGTTTCTTTTGGTTTGACCAATGTAGGAAAGCCCACAGCCGCAGTCAATCTTGTAAACACCTGGGTCTTGTAAAGGGATGCTGCATTTAACTGAGCGAAGATGTTGACTTATTTTTGAATTAGGTTTAAATATTGTTTTTATTGAAGCGCGCCTAAGAATGTTTGAGATTTTATCTGTGACACCCTTTACAAAAGGTAAAAATGCAGGTTTGCGTTCGACTGTCTGAGGCTTCACGTGGTCACTGCATGACCCTACTTCTAGAATTATGAAGAAAACTTCCGAATTAATACAAAAACACAAAGAATGGTTAAATTTAGATGTGAATAAATTAATCCCAGCTTGTGTAAAACCCCCAAAACTGTATGGGCTACCTAAAGTGCATAAAACTGATGTACCATTAAGACCTATTGTGAGCCAAATAGACACACCAACTTACACGCTTGCTCAACATATAGCAGGTGTACTCTCACAATTGAGAGGCAAAACAGGAGCATATGTAAAGGATTCTTAATAATTTGTTAGTGATTTGAAACATCTTAAAATTGCAAATCCGGTTAAAAAGTGTTTTATTTAATAAAACCTATCCTAATACCTAACCTTAAACCTATCCTAAAACTTAACCTAAAACGTAACTTAACCCAATACGACGGCCCGGACGCCGAAGCAATTCAAGACCGTCGACCCCAGAGCATCCGGTGCACGACCGGAGCTCGCCGCCTCTGTGTCCTCATCGGTCCACTCTGCTATCCAGAAAGGTACCGAGAAGACCACCCCGGGAAGGCACAGCTGCCACCCAATGCGGACTGACGCAGCGCGCCACCACCGCCGTAAGTGATTTCACTTCACCCGATCGCTGGATTGTGACGGGCTACTGAGCCCCCCCGCCACGACAAGGCACACTCTACTCGGGGGGAGACGAGCCCTACCTAAGGAAATTGCGCGTATTCTGTTGTACATTAGTTTGATGTTTTTAATTTATTAAAATTAAAATCGTTAGGAGTATAAAATTTAACGTCTCAGTTACCCAATAATTTCTACTCTACCGTTCAAACTTGTCATTTTAAAACAAAAATAAATTAAAAAATATATTAAATTATGACAGAAAAACGTTTTACAGCGGGTGCTTGTATGCAGTAGTTAACAATGGGTGTGCCAAAAGCAACTTTGGCGTCCTGAAAATTCTGACAACCACCATCGGCCAGCCTGTTAGTTTATTGCCAAAGTCATCCAAGGACTCATAGCCCTGTGTGAGCTCGTAAAAAGGGTTGTGATTAAGTAAATATTTAAAAAAGTATAATTATACTTAGTTATAACACAATATCTAAGTCAAGACCTGCGACTTAGTTCCTGAACATCTGACAGAACATACTCGTAGTATTTCACTAAAACTATTGATTTTTTCATACAATACCGCTAGATGCTCACAGTTTTCTCCACTTTGGCTTTTTAACTTTAGACATTGATGGATGCCTGCTGACCTGTTGGTTATACAATGAATAAATACCTACCTTTACCCATTTTCCTCAAACATCAACTTTCTGCAGCCTGTCTAAAGATCTAGCTAAAATAAAATCCATAACTTTATTTCTTTTTCATGTACTATGTACATGTACCGAGGAATAATTATAAACCTAAATAAAGCTGATTATAAACCAGGTCAAAACAGGTTACTGACCACAAACCGTTGCACTCAATAGTTTCAGTTTGATAAATAAGTTAAACACATAATTAAAAGACGATGTATTTTGAATACAATACAAGTTGATCTAAACATCGGATTCATTAAATCATTTCTACGTATTTAATCACGTACCATAATCAAATTCAATGTTCAGTTAGTAGCACGTGTTAATACGATGGAAACACAACGTCAGCTATATCAAATTGGAGTTCCCGAAAGTAAAAGTGATATTGGTAAGTCTATGTGTTTTTTCTATAGAGCTGAAATTTTAAATTTGCAAATTCAAAGTACCGGAGTGGTGCATTTTAAAGAGTTTTCTTAAAAAAAATAAGTTTATAAGATAAATCGGAACTGTAGATCCTCGTACAATGGTAGAAATATGTTGCTGTATAAACATGATGCTGAAAATAAAAAAAAGACGAGTGGCACTCGGAGACTGTCGCGGTAAAGCTATTGCATAGCATTTTTATCAACTTATGCAATTATAATTATTTATTTATTTTATTAATGCAGTAATGTTTGATCTCATATGAAGTTCCACAAGTTCCTACTAGATGGCACTGATTGTTTATTAAAGCCCGCATGTAAAGTTATGAAATCAAAGTATAACCGCTGTGCCGGTCGGAGTGTTAGGTTTTTTTCGTTACGGGATTTCTGGATTCGGTCCCCACGCTCAAGGCCCGCGATAGAAGCTATGCAATAGCTTAATAGGAACCACGTTTATTAATATGTTTTATTTTAGATTTTCTTATTAAACGGAGAAAATAAATATATAGCAGTAGTGAGCTATTGATATTTAATAATTTGTGATTGTTTAATAAAGTATGTAACTTTCGTGGGATCGTTTACTTAAATTATAAAACTCCAAGACCAAGAAGCTCTGACTTCCCAAATACAAGATTTTGTAAGCGTCCAAATATATTATATTAAAGTTCTGATCACACGAGAGATTACGATATCTGGGGAGACACTAAAACGTTGTGTTTAAATGTATCATTATAATTTCTCACGATAAAATCTGGATAAAAAAATCTCGTTCAGCGTTATAGGTGTTTAAGCGTTATTGGCAACTCTCCGTAACGGACTGAAAAACTATTAAAAAATCAACAAAGATGATTGTCAGTTTTTTAATGACTTGAACTAGATAACCAATTTAAAATTTACTGCAGCTTCCAAAAGACTACCAAAATTACGTATCGACGCAAAACTTTTAAGTGCGACACTATGAGATATTATGCGGTTGAATTTAGTATGGAATTATGAGCAGCGAGAGAAATTTATCAAATGACAAAAAGTTGATTCGGCTCTACTGTCCCTAGATACCATTTCGTAAGAGTTCATTTAACACTATTGTGAACAGAGATTGGGGATAGGGCACTTTAAGAATCCAGTGTGATATTCTGTGATATTCTGCTGCCAAATATCGTCGCTCTGGATTTGTTTGCTTAGGGAATACTTTATAATATGTCAGTACTTGGTGTTACATCTTCAATGGAACAAATAAGTAAACACATATCTCTTACCAGAAACACAAATCAATTATTTTAAAAAACTTGATATAATTGATTAAATTAGGCGTTACTTTGCCGAAATCCATGACAACTACTAAAACTAAGTAACCTTGCTCTTTCCGAACTCTTTGGTGGTCTTTGCACCCTGAGGATGCTTCTGGTTGAAGAGAACCACGTGTCGATAGAAGCTCGTGGAGTGGGTGACAGTGTTCCAAGTGTGTATTTATTGCATTCCTTGCTTCTTACTTGGGGAAGGGAGGGCGGTGAACCAGCACACGAAAATCCTGCATCACTAGTGCAAGTGCGAGTCGCGGAATTAGCAAGGTAACTTAGTTATAGTAGTTTTAAAACTTGTAAGTACTTTGAGTTTAGGGAGACAATAACGTACATAAGCATATTTTTAAATACTTAAATAAATATAATATTGTCTAAAGTTTTCGCGATTCATACTATTAAATAAAACACTTTTTAACCGGATTTATCGCGTATATTCGCGTATATTTACTGTTTCGAAGACTGAGAAACAGATGGAGATGATGATGTATAACTTTTTCAATCCATCAATCCGACGCTTGACACCTCAGTCGCTCGTGACCACGGGGCCTGCAAAGACACCGAAACGTCGAGTCAAAATTTAAAAAAAAAAATTAAAATGTAAATATACGCGATAAATCCGGTTAAAAAGTGTTTTATTTAAATAAATATGTTTACATGTCATGACTAATATCTGCATACAGGTCACAACTATCAACCCCAATAAGAATTAGAAGCCCTAGGAGCCTTGGCAAAAAAATATTTTCTGCTGAACTAATAGGTCGCCAACATTTAAAAATGCTACATCTTCACGGAACGTTTTGTGGTAATACAAGATCCTTATTCAGAACGTGCATGCATTGTATGCATTGTAACGTTTAAGAGTAATTGCGATACAATTCTTTAAGGCGCATTTTTTAAATCTCTACAAGCTATAAATTGGAACGGAATTAAGTAGATCTGAGAGATCCGACTCCTTAATGTGCCCTCCAAGCTTTACGTGCCTTCAAATTTGACGTGCCGTCCTAACGTCATTAAAAATATTAAACATCAACATACATAACTTACGAGCCGAGTTATACTACCTGTGGTTCTTGTCAACGAGTTCGGAGAAAATTTCTAATTGAAATGACTTTAACGGCAAGTAATGTCTTTTTTTTTTAATTTGTAACTGCACCCGACTGGAGTCAAATACTACAGCTAGTACTTCATAAACATAGTTGAGATAGCCCTGTAGCACGGTAATACTACCTATATATTCAGTATTTCAACGTAATAATAAACGGACGAAACGCGAGCTATACTTACGCGGCTCGATATCGGGATGCGCTCGGCATGCGGCTAGTCGCGACTGTCTGCATGCCGAAACAATTTTTGATTGAGCTTGGCATTAAAATGAGGATTTTTTATACTTAAAATAATAAATCATTTTGTACGAAAAATAAATCTCAGTCGCTCGGTCTTTTTCGGTCACTAATTTAAAAGACCGATTACTTATTCAAATTTAAACATGGTTTTTTGACACAAAACGCATTTTTGTTGAACACTTCCTATTCAATTCACAAAGTTCTTTCATTCTTGACTCTAGGCTATCAGGCTCAGGACTCCTTAACTATATCTTTAAAAAAAAACTAACTGTGTTAATTATGTAACTGGGCTCTGTCCAGTTACATAATTAACACAGTTAGTTTAACATAATTAACGATTTTTTGACAGATCTCTATGTAGTATTTATAGTGATTCTGTGTGTTGAGACTTAATAAACGCGAAGTAAACTTTCAGAATGCTAACCTTAAACTTCCAGTCAGTTTTAGCTATAGTTTTCCTGCAATTGTTCTAGGTAACGATTGGTAAATGCCTTCGTGAAGGGTTATAAAACTCACCTAACATTTTTTTAATTTTACATGGAGGACTTTGATGGGAAGTAAGTTTCAGTATGAATACCAGCGGTAGATTTGAGACAACTTTATTGCCAGCTGTAAATGATTATTAGGTACACAGTACAAAACTAACAATAAATAAATAAATTAATAAATAAATAATATCGGTAGGAAATGTGAGGAATATCAACTTGCTTCGGTGCCTGTCTGGAGTTTGGTGGGACTCTCAACATTACACTCAAAAGCTCCTCTACAACACCTAAGTGACTTCTCATTGGCTATGGTTCATTTTTTCTGGACTGGAGCCCTGGGTCTCGATTCTCTAAGCTTACAAATGAGTCAATGGAGTCGTAATCAGCATAGAACTGTATTTTTTGACAGATTTGGCATTCTTCAAATTAATAAGAACCATCGGTTAACCGGTGAACAACGTTAGGACTGTTTTCGTATTCCGGTGTTCAATCGTGTGTCGCTTTAAGTCCAATTGATACTGTAATGCGTATTCTGGTACTTATTTGACATTTCGTTCAATATGTTCGGAATGAGAATGGTGAAGATTGGTTAAGACTGACTGAGCAACAGTACGTACTGGAGGGATTGTTTCAGTCGTGACAATGTTTTATTTTTCTTTTAATTGAGTATGAGGCCTTTGATCTACGTTTGCTGTGAACTATTATATATTTGGCGAATGCTGAACGTCACCGCCGCCGAAAAATAATCAGCTAGAAACGTAAATCGCCCTAAACAATGTTTTCTGTCAATGTATCTGAATGCGTTTATATTGCCAAAACAAAATGTGTTTCATTGTCAAATGGAATATAATGCTAACCCGAAACAAATTGCCGTAAATAAGAAGAAGAATAAGAAGAAGTTTGACAACAAAACATTCAATATTCAGTAATAATAATTCAGTAGTCAAGAATTTGTGGATATCTACTGATTTTTTATCTCTGCCTAAACAATTGAACTGCATATTGCATTGGATTTCAGTGTTGAAGATTTATTACTTTTGAGCATTAAGTTCTATTGTACTTTTGAGTGATAATTAAGTACTTACTACTAGAAACAAGACCTGAAAAAACTTATAAATTTGTTGAAACAAAATTGCATTTTCATGAATACATATCACCAAAAGATTTTGAGGTTTTATTACAGTATGATATAAAGAAAAGGAACAAAAGGTACAGGCTTTCCATACCACCAACAGACAAATTAGTTGTTACTTAAGGTTTTTACAAACTGGTGATTCATTTTCTTCTATGATGTATTTATAATTGATGATTTCAAAGTCCAAAATCAGTGAAATCATACTTGAAGTGTCTAAAACCACTGTACAAATGCTAGCAGGATATGTGAAAGTAATTAAAACAATAGGAACATTATATAATATGCGTTTTTATCAACCTTGTAATCTATTTATGTATTTAACTATTGTTGTTAAGTTATAGCGGCTTTTATTCACACTTATTGTCGGAGGTGTCCCAACTAGTTTCAAACTCTTAAGAAGTCCTTTGTGATTGTGGCTGCACCTACCCCTGATGTAGAACTCCGAGTTCAAAACTAGTTGGACACCTCCAACAATAAGTGTGATTAAAAACTGCATAATAAACTTTATTATGTCTCACAAAACATTTATATATTTATTGTCTTCTACGATATATTTATAAAGAATTTCATAGTCCAAAATCAGTGAAATTATGCTTCAAGTGTGTAAAGCAGGTGAAATTAACAGGTGCTAGCAGAATATGTGAAAGTAAGTAAAGCAATAGGAACATTATATACCTTAAAGTTTCTTTAAGGTTTTTAGAAAGTGGTGATTTTTGTTCTTTTATGATGTATTTATGTAGAATTTTTAAGTCCTAAATCAGTTAAATTATACTTCAAATGTGTAAAGCCATTCTACGGGTGTAGCAGAATATGTGAAAGTAAATAAAAACAATAAGAACATTTTATAATATGGGTTTTAATTAACCTTATAATCTACAACAAATTTCACTAATGACATAATCATAATCATATGAACAATAGTAATATTAAGTATATATATGCATTTTAATTAGCCTTACATATAATAATAAACAAAAAGTGTCACACCACATCATCCAACCAAAATTAAGTATAAATTAAGAAATTGTCTTCTGGAATCTGGATAACGGAGAAATAAACTAAAGAAATATATAAATAGCATAGTTTTTTTTACGTATTTAATTTAAGAATAAACTTAAATACATATAATAAACCTTATTCATGACCTGCTAACAAATAGCTATGTTCATCACAAAATTTCCCATTCTGAACCCGGGACCTCTGGTATAGAAGGATGTACATATGTCTAGATCAAACAAGCTGTTATGTATATATTTATTTAACAACAAATTTAATAGTACACTCAAGTAGGTACTTCTAAATAATCTCTAACCTATAAATGAAAATAGTAACTGCATTCATAACATAAAAAATATGCAAAATAATTCAGGTATTGTTAATCCCTCTAGTACATTTGGTCACTGCGGTACCTGTTTTATAAAATATAATTTGCAATTTAATAATAGTTAGCCTACAATTTCATTTCAATCACGTTTTACATACATATTATACTAAGTGAACATATGAAGATTTCTTAGACTTAGGTTCAGGAGATTAACAATCTTTTTATATCAACTAATGGCTTTTTGTATCAATTAATTAAACCTCCATTTCTTCAATACATAAAGGGGCTCCAGCATTCTCTTTACTTTGATTAGTGTTTACAATCTTGTCTTATCCATAATTTCTTTTTACAAAATTACTAAATGATTTTCACATTTTATCTCCCTTAACTCACTTCCTCTCAAGAGACAAACTTGTCTTATTTGTTTGTTGATTAATTCAGATGAGGCATCTCTTAATAAATTTAAAGTGAGAACATCACTTTCTTTTTAAATTGGACCAGGGTTGGGATTTTGAGTAATTATTGATCAGATGTACCAGTTGAAGGCTGTGGAATAATGTGTTTCGTTTCTTGTTCAATTTCAGCAACAGTTATCTGAAATAAAGAAATTGTTATTTGTTATGTTGTTTTAAGATGCCTACATTTTCAGAAGGAAAATAATTTCAAGAGATTTTGAGTATCATTGGAGTTTATCACTTTATATAGCAGCATTAGATGGAAAGCACATAGAAATAATAAAACCTAACTACAGTGGCAGTTGAATATTTCAATTATAAAAAAAGCATTTTAGCATTGTGCTAATGGCCTTAGTATTTGACTCTGACTTCCCCGTCTCTGTCCACGACTATCCTCATCTCCATCTACATTATCTGTATTCTCTCTCACCTCTATCGCTACATCTACTTCTATCTTTAAAATATTTAAGATGAACCCTTGGATAGATTCGAGGATAAGTGTTTTATAAAAAAATTTACTATAAGATATCCGGATGCAAGAAGATGGGATTCCCTGGTTGTTAATTGTTATTGTGTATTTTTAAAAGATGATTGCTGTTGAGTTTCTTGCCACTTCTTCTCAACAGATCGACTTTCCGAAGTGGTGGTAGATTCAGTTCAATTTGTACATTGTTTGACTTATTTCAAATGTATTTAAATACTTACGAAATAAAGATTCTTTTCACTTTGACTTTGAGTAGATGCTTCATACTTTATTTTGATGTTGGAGTGGAAGGCAGAATATCAGATGGTGGTGTTTTCAATAGCACTAATTTATGCAGGCTTTTAACAAATGATAATTTGAATCTGCGTACAGTGCAGCCTTTGTTAGACAGTAAAACTGTTCCTATGGTAATTTACCAGTAGCTGTTCTGCTTCTCCTTCATAAGTTTTTTTATTAGGCGGTACTTATATTCATAGTAGTACTGAAAACACACAGGATAAACTACAGTATATGGACCGTCAGACTCTAAGATAGCATTTTTACGAGTAAAAGGTTAAGGCCTAAGGCGTCTTTCTGCAAAGTTTTACATTGCGGAGATTAGAGTTTTTGTATTTTAGTTTGAAATACAATTAATGTCAAGCTTAAAAAAACAAACATGAAGTAATGAATACAATCACTGATTGAACAATGTCACCTGTCATTGCGTTTAGTTTCACTCATAGTTTAACGTTTTTGATATAAATAAATATTTTTTTATAAAAAAAAAAGATTAAGTTAATTAATTAAATATTTTTTAAGTTGTAATTTATAAAATAATAATACTTTTATTTACAATTTTCATATAGAATGTGTTTATTTATTTATTTATATCAAAAACGTTAAACTATATTTTACGACTGTGAGTGAAACTAAACGCAATGACAGGCGACATAAATCAATCAGTGATTGTATTCATTACTCTATACTCTATGTTTGTTTTTTTTAGCTTGAAACTAATTGAATTAATGGAATTTCAAACTTAAATTTTATAAAAACTACTTATCTCCGCAATGTGAAACTTTGCAGAAAAACGCTTTAGGCTATAACCTTTTACCCGTAAAAATCCTAGCGTCCAGTCTGACGATCCATATACTGTAGTTTCCCCTGCTTCCTTTTAACCCTAAAGTCCTTATACATCCTATCCTTGTAAAATTTATTAACGCTAACCTCAAAACTTTATCTTCGATTTCCTCACTAACTACAAGGCTCCGAACCTCCCCCTTCGAGGGTATAATAACAGAGTTAGAAGTTTGATTTTAAATTTCCCTAACAGCTCAATGCCTATCAAACAACTGTTTGAACCTGCCAATCCCTATGGCTTGGAGTCTGACCATCGCTACACATCAGAAGACCCAAAAGTCAGAGTCCTTAAAGATTTGCTGGTATCAGAAATCACTGATGATCAAATCAAGCAAATTGAAGAAAAAACTAGAGAGCAAAATAATAATGATATCTGGTATAAACAACGTCAGAAGCGACTGACTGCTAGCAATTTTTATACCACATGTCATCTAAAAGACACTACTATGAAAAGTTATGCCAAACAAATACAACAAAAGAATACATTTCAGTCTCGAGCAACAAATCATGGTATTATAAATGAAAAAATTGCATTAAAAAAATATTGTGATACTTATGATCTTTTGGCTGAACCCTGTGGGCTTTTCATTAGTAAGGAAAGACAGCATATTGCAGCTTCCCCAGAAATAAAGTGTCCCTATGCAACTAGATCTCAAAATATAACTCCGTTCAGTGTACCATATTTAAAAGAAGTAAATGGCATTTTAACTTGAAAGACAAATTCACCTAATTATTACCAAATTCAAGGGCAGTTGTACTGCTCCAATAGGAAGTATTGTATAGTTACAAAGATTTGAAAGTTGAAAATATGTCTACAGAGATGAACCATTTATAAAAGAAATGATCTTAAAACTCAACAACTTTTATGAAAATTTCTTTAAAGTAGAACTTAAAAAAATATTTGTACTATAATTATGAAAATTTCAGCAAATAAATATTAAAACCAGTATTTGATTATGATTTTGTATTATTGTAATGAGTAAATAAAAAATCCCAACTTTATAAGTTTAAATAAGTTTATTTATATTCACAATTTTTTCCCTGAAATTACAAAGCATCATACAAATATAAAATATCTTTGACCCTAAAGGTACATAATACTGATTATGCTCACTTGTAAGAATTTTGTATGTTTTTGTTAAACTTATAAGTCTTTCAATGTGGACTCGTTGACGGGTCTTGCTTCAATAATAGACCAGGAATTTGGGACCTTCCCTTTAAAAAAGTGGGAATATTTATTCCAACACCTTTGCCAGCAAACAAATCTTAGACATTGAAGCCCCGGTCTGCCATTATGCTATCTCCTGGTTCACACCTTTCCAAAAGGTCGCTGCGTTCCGCTATCTGGCGGTCACTTTTCGATCCAACATATGCTCCAGAACAATAGGTAAACATCCCTCCAGGTGATGAACCAACTAATGTTTTAAGGGTATTTTTGTGTTTATATTGATTAAAAGAAGCTTTTTGGGCATCAGGTTGGCTAGGTTTTTGAATAGGAATTTCTGTTCCGTCTATTATTATTCTTGTGGAAGGATAATTATTTTTAAAAGTATTAGTAAAGTAATGAGAATTTCAGGTAGGTTTCCAAGCCTGTATAAAAATTCACTGATTCATTATCAGTCAGCAATAAGTCTGTAGAAAACATTCTCAAGATGTTTGATGTCTGTGTTTCTGGAGATTTCATGGAATTGTGATTACTTCTAAGGTTTTCATGAGACAGATCTTCCAATGTTAAAATTTCCACATTGTGAGCAACATTTCCATCTCCAGATTCATATGAAGGCAAAATATTTTCAGTACTTTGCAAAGAAGGTGCTTTAGGAAACTGGCATTTTCTCAGGTTTCGAGCTTTCAACCGTTCTTCTCTGACTGCAGCGAACTTTGAAACTGATTTGGAATTCCAAGAGAATATAGAAGGCACTGCTGACTTTTTCAAATGTTTATGTTGATGTTCAACCCCTACAAAAAACAAAAAACAGAAATATAATAGCAATTTTTCAATTACCTTAAACTGTGAGAAGAGATTGTAAATGAAACAAGCTTGATCATGTGGACCAAACCCTTGGACCTGGTGTGTAAATATTTTGCTTTAAAATGATGATAAGTGACAAAGAATGTTTTCCCACGGAATAGGGATTTGCGTGGGTAAAAACGCAAGGGAATAGGCTAGCAGTTCATAAATCTATATTATATCAGATATTTCATTACACGGTTGTGTTTACCTGTATATTTGCTAAGCATTAGATAGTGACTTGCTCTAAAATGATTGCGACATAACCTCGATCCACTTTTAGGCACAAAATTTAGACGACGGATTGCTTTCAGCCAAAGTATTTTTACTTTTTCATCTTAAGGAAATTAGTGGGTACCATTTTCAGAACTATTTGGGACACATCAGTTCGTCTTTTTTATATTATTTAAATATTTTTGCAGCTTTTCATACAAAAACCTTTGTTTATTTATAGACAGAACTATTACAGCGCCACTTCGGCAGTTGCCAACCCCACTAAAGTACGTTCCATTACACACAGATGCTAAAAATATTATTTCTTTCACTGTTTATATGAATACTATTGACAGGATTTATGCATGATATAAATGGACTATGTGAGTAGTTAGTATCTTTAAAGTATCAATTTGTTTATCTAGTTTTCATTTAGCAATGTATCCCGCATTCATAAACTAAAATGTATAGCATGATATTTCGTTGACAGCGTCAAATGGAACGTATATTCAATCTGTTTTCAATCACTCTTTCCGATCCGATGCTACTGGTCCGTGGCTATGAATTTTAGAGAATGCCAAATTTGCCACTTTGCTCATGGAGTCGCTATGTGATGGTTGCCGTACGGTCCGCTTAATGTTATTTGAAGAATTGCAGCCCTGTAACAAACCAGGATTAGATACAATAACTAAGATCTAGGACAAGTCAATGCGCATTATCCTAGGTGCGATGAAATCATCTCCTGTTAATGCTATGAGAGTGGAAAGTTGTGAGCCCCCCTTCACCTTCAGGTACTCCTGCTCCCATCGCGTCGGGTTCTAATGAAATAGCGCTGTTAGTGTATTGATAAAGGATAGTTATAGATATAATAATCTATTCATAGATGATAACATCAAAGATGAGCCTAGTTTTATGAAGCTTATGCCCGTCTGCACTAAACTCCACTTAGCATAAGCTTAGTTATGACACGCCTAAACTAAGTCACACCTAATCATTGACTTACGCTGAATTGCTCTGCACCAACTTGTTTAGCTTAAGTGACTCCTACAACGATCGTTCCCTAAGTAAGTGAACGAAATGAACGAAAAAGTCTATTTTGTCTTTGATTTTTATCTATGACTTGGTTCTTCATGTCACTTTGTAATTTTTGCCGGTTTATTTAACTTAAAAATTTTTTGAATTTTAATAGGAAAAGTTTATTAGATTACATAATGCAGATGCCTCTGCCTCTGTTTTTTATTTTATTCCCCGAGTGCACGGATGTGAAACTTGGTAAAAAGATTCTTTCGATGGTTGTCTGGTTGTACGACGGAAGGAGTTACTGAAATTACTACAGGAAGGTTACAAAAAGTTGCGGGAAAAAGTAAGTTTACAATAAAATACTTAATACCTACTAACATTTAGTATGTAATTACTTACCGGTCACTCTCGTACTCCAGACTTTCATCAATCTTATGAAGTATAAAAAGGAATACTTCCTTTGACACACGATACCTTTTGTAAAATTCGATATCGTTCATGATTTCAAGAGGATTTCCTCTTGTCCTCAGAATGCGTGTCCTGCGTTGTGGGTTTTCATCGTCTAAATCTTCGAGAAAGTCCAAGAAATTTACGAATTCGTCCAACTCATTAATCATAGTCATGTTTTTAGTCAGGTACAAATTAACTTGCAACGATTTCACCAGGGTAGAATTTTTCAAGCGAGGGAATGTAGGTACAAATTTAGGTATTTCAATATTCAATCTTCAATCCACGTTCTATCAAAAACATGATCGAAAAGTAATGAGAATGATACAAATAAAGTATTGTGGGAAGTTATGTTTCTCAGGTTTATTTAATATTTTTGAAGTTTCACCAACTACGTAGTGAAGTTTTTTCTAAAAGATAACATGGTAAATTATTAAATATATGTATATAAAAAAATCTAACTATTGTGTTGGCATAACTTTTCGATCATGCTTAAAGACTTGCCTAAAGTTATGGCATGGGGAATCGGGCACATAAAGTTAAGAATTTCTTAAGCATTTAGGCATTGACCTAAGTTTAGTGCAACGCAATTTTTGTTCGTAAGCACGTCCTAGAGACTTAAGCATCAACTTAGGAGCTGTCAAAGTTTAGTGCAGACGGGCATCAATGTGGTCGTAAATAGACACCCCGGAAAAACGTTGAAATATGGAAAATTCTTTTTTTTTCTTGAAGTTACTAAACCAAAAGGCTGAATAAGTTGTTATTTTTTGGTAATTATCTATGAAACTTATTCAAATGATAAGTATTATTTTTATTGTGTTGATAGCTTGGAAAAAGGAACGATTATCACAGTATTCCTATTAATAAAACGATGACCACTTTGGCGATGAGGTAAACCTGTCTGCCTTAGACGCCAGTGGCTGCGGGTTCGATTCCCGCACCGAGCAAAAAAAAATGTCCCGGATCTGGGTGTTTATCTATTTATGTATTTATATTCTGGGTTCCCCCAAGTTCGCTACGTGGTATCCCATAATACAAGTTATGCTTTCTTTGGAACCATGTAATCTAAAATAACTCTATTTTTCCATTCTTTCAGAAACCGCAATCGCACCATGGAGCCTCCAGGACACCTCCTTATACCTGTCAGTGGTTTTAGCACTTTACTTAATAGTAGTTTTGAAGATACTGCCCAGTTTTATGAGCAGTAGGCCAGCTTATCGTCTGAAGAATATATTATTAGCGTACAATGCCACGCAGGTCGCCTACTCGGCATACTTGGTTTTTATTGTAAGTATGCAACTTTGCTCACTTAAGTTGGGAAGGGGTTATACTTGTAGATTTCAGCAATACTAGAGTAGAGACTTTTTTGACAGATCTCTATGTAGTATTTATAGTGATTCTGTGTGTTGAGACTTAATAAACGCGAAGTAAACTTTCAGAATGCTAACCTTAAACTTCCAGTCAGTTTTAGCTATAGTTTTCCTGCAATTGTTCTAGGTAACGATTGGTAAATGCCTTCGTGAAGGGTTATAAAACTCACCTAACATTTTTTTAATTTTACATGGAGGACTTTGATGGGAAGTAAGTTTCAGTATGAATACCAGCGGTAGATTTGAGACAACTTTATTGCCAGCTGTAAATGATTATTAGGTACACAGTACAAAACTTTGAAATCAGTGAAAGCAATTTGCAATTCCTAGCTTATGTTTGGATAAGATGTTGTTACTTTGGATTTGATAATTTTTGTTTTCATCATATGGTATCTAGGTTAAGTATCTTTGAAAACAATTGCAATTGCTTTATGAAATGCTGTTCCTATTTAAAGAGAAATGTATTGAAAGTTTCAATAAAAAATCCTGTGTGCGCTGTTATATTATAATTATAATTATGTGCACTACTTTTTACTTGCCTATAAAAACATTCGTATAACAATGCTACAGAAACCAAAAAACAGAATGTGTTTGTATATTGAAACCTAGCGTTAGACTGGCAATTTTTGTGACGTTGATGAGCTAATCTTTATCACTTACTTTATTGCTATTGGTGACTTTAATAAATCGCTTTGTATTGCAGTATCTTACTTTAACATAATATCAAAATATGTAAATAAATATCATAACCTTTGATTCATAATCAAATATTATTTTCAGTATTTAAGATACATGTTCAACCATGGAGTTATCACTACGAGATGCCCTAAAGGTGAAGACTTGCAAGGAGTAAGTATTGTAAAAAAATAATATTGTAAGTAAAGAATCATCATCATCACAACTCGTTGTAATGAGCCCACTGCAGGGCATAAGTCTCTCCACTGGGTGATGAGGATAGGATAGGCCATAATCCACCAAGCTGGCCCAGCGCTGGGTGGTGGATGTCAGAATTTTCAGGGCGCCAAAGTGGCTTCTGACAAACCCTAACGACTACTGTATACAAGTATACAGCACTTGGGACCGACTGCTTAACGTGCCCTCCGAAGCACGGAAGTTGTCGTGAGAAAATGAATGGTCGGCGGTCACCCATCCAAGCACCGACCGCACCAAACGTTGCTTAATCTGTGATATCGTATGATACACACAGTAACCACGGCGCTATGACGACTTCTAAGAATATTTAAATAAGTAAAGAATATGAAATTCGAAACTTCTGCGATCAGAGACCATAGATAGTTCTGCGAAGTTCTGGACTACTGCAATTAGTTTAGGTTGGCAATTGTATCATTATAGTCCAAGTAGTAAAAGTTTGCTGAGTATTTGTTCAACTCTTCTCATACACATAAAAATGCTAAAAATGTTTCAATGATCTGACATTACTTGTCTGATTGAAACAATTGTATGCTTTTAGCTAGTCATAAAACATAATATCTTGAAATACATCAATGTGCAAGAGATGGTATAGGTTGGTAGCAGAATTGATTGATGCGGGTCCGAGTATCCTCATCGTTCCAAGCTCTGATCACTCAGGTCGGTCATCTTTTATGACATGCTAATCCAGTGATGACGGCTGAATATCAAAACATAAAGAAAAAAATACCTGCAAAGGAAAATAAAAGTCTGCCCATAGGAAGTCTGCCCAAGTCTGCCCATAGGAATCTATATCTTCTTCTATCTATATCTATCTATACTTATAATAAATCTGTAGAGAGGTCAATTCTGTACATGAAATATTTTTTCAAAATAACTATCAGGGGGTGATTAGTGATCGATACTGATGCCAAAAATGCAATCAGTAAAATTTTTGTCTGTCTGTCTGTCTGTCTGTATGTTCCTTATAGAAACAAAAACTACTCGATGGATTTTAATGAAACTTGGTAAAATTATTCTACATACTCCTGGGCAGGTAATAGTATACTTATTATCACGCTACAATCAATAGAAGCAGAGCAGTGAAGGGAAATGTTGGGAAAACGGGAGAAATTACTTCAATTTTTAAGCTTCCGTCGCGTGTGCAGCCTTAATGGTTAAAGCTACATAGAAATCATGTATGACAGAAATATTCTTCATAAAATTATATAAAAAATATTCCACAACAGTATATGTCTATATTTTATGGTTGGCTCACAATAACACGTGTAAATCCCGATAGCAGTTTTTATTAGCAGTTCGGAGCTTTCTGATTATATTTGTTTACTCTTACGTTTATAATACTCTCACTCATCCCTAATTAAAAAAAATTAACATTATTACCTATTCAATATAAAAAGAATCATAGAAATCGGTATAGAAACACCAAACTTATACATGAAATACGCCATAGAGAAAGATAAATCGCGCGTGAATGGGTAATGGTTGTCGCGCTCCACGCGGCTCGCGGCGCCGCGCCGGCGCGGCAATAGGGTATAAAAAGGCGGGAGGCGAGCGCAAGCTTTATAATTCATTCAATAGGTATTTGGCTGTTGATTAGGGATGCGCCGATCCGATCCGATCTTTTGGAAAATCGGATCGAAGCCATACGATCTAACGATTTTTGGGTCGGATCGAGACCATGCGATTTTTTGGCGTATCGATACAAAAGTTCGAAAATCGAATCGCTTGGATCGTGTATAAATTGAAAGGCGGTTTATACCTACCTACATATACCACTCACGATTTTGTTAGGACCGAACTTGATCTTTTGTTTACGTTTCGTTCCAAATTTGGCGGCGGCGCGGCGGTGACGTCTTTTACGGGTAGATATACGAGCATCTTATTATAATCTGAATGTGTAGGTAGGTAAGTAAGAAAACATAAGTACGAGTTGATTAGTTTCTATTTCATTGTCTCCGATAATCTCAGATGTGCGGACGTTTTGTTAATAAAAACTGATAGGATTGGTTAAGATACTTATCCGATAATTATCAATGGATTTTTTCCTTGATAATTATCATGATTTGTTCGATTATTATAAAAATCCGATTTCTTCGAACCCTGGTTGTTAGTATTTACAAGTGCATGCTTAGTTTATTTTTAAACTAGCTGTGGCCCGCGACTTCGTCCGCGTGGATACCGTTTATTAGAGTTGGATAAATACTATTATTATATCCTCCTTGAAGTTAAAACTTACCTCATTCTAAATTTCGTCAAAATCGACTCAATAGTTTAGCTGTGAAAGCGTTACTGATAGATAAACAGACAGAATTACTTCAAAAACTGTTACAACAAAGCAGTGATCCGCAGTTTCACCTAGGGTTTGTGAAAAAGTATAGGTAGGTAGGTATATTACATAGATGATGCCCGCGGCGACTTCGTCTGTATTGAATTAGTATTTCGAGTAGGTTATTTTCTTCTCCAAGGTCCTAACTATCTTTAATAACAAAAATAAAAATGAAGAATCTTCGCCCATATAATATGTATGTATAACTCCTAACCACAAACATATGTAGGTAACTATCTATTAGGTAGGTTACAAAGGCACATAGCGTTATAAACAAATCGGGTGCCAGAGTGCCTTAAATTTTAATATTGTCTTAAGTTTTCGCGATGACTATTATGTATGACTATTAAATAAAACACGGGGTCTGCAAAGACACCGAAACGTCGAGTTAAAATGTAAAATATAAATTATACGCCATTAATCCGGTTAAAAAGTGTTTTATTTTATTGCCTTAAATTTTACTTAATTCATGCAATATCTTCATTAATTATACTTAGCTTATTGTAATTCTAGGTAAAGCTAAGTAGTTTTTGCGTGAAAGAATAGCAAAAATCCATCCATCCAGCCATTATCAGTGTACATACAATACTACCTATAGTTATGTATGGCTGTTTTTCACTGCCAAACGGCTAAGCCAATATTAATGTAATTTGGTATAGTAGTTAACACATACTTTACTTTTTATTTACTTTTACTTTTATTTTACATTTATTTGACAGGTAATATAACGCTTGTTCCTTCTGTACCTACCTATATTAAATCGCGCAAAAGCTTGCGCTCGCCTCCCGCCTTTTTATACCCTACCGCCGCGAGCCCTGTCGAGCGCGGCAACCGTTACGCAAAAATAATCCTTATATCATTCAGTATTCACGCGCGATGGGTTATTAGCGTATTTCATGTATAAGTTTGGTGTTTTTATACCGATTTCTCTGATTCTTTTTTATGGAATTGGTAATAATGTTTATTTTTTTTAATTAGGGATGAGTGAGAGTATTATAAACGTAAGAGTAAACAAATATAATCAGAAAGCTCCGAACTGCTAAGCTATCGGGATTTACACGTGTTATTGTGAGTCAACCATAAAATATAGACATATACTGTTGTGGGATATTTTTTATATAATTTTATGAATAGTATTTCTGTCATACATGATTTCTATGTAGCTTTAACGATTAAGGCTGCACACGCGACAGAAGCTTAAAAAATGAAGTAACTTCTCCCGTTTTTCCAACATTTCCCTTCACTGCTCTGCTCCTATTCATTATAGCGTGATAATAAGTATACTATAACCTGCCCAGGAGTATGAAGAATAATTTAACCAAGTTTCGTTAAAATCCGTCGAGTAGTTTTTGTTTCTATAAGGAACATACAGACAGACAGACAAAAATTTTACTTATTGCATTTTTAGCATCAGTATCGATCACTAATCACCCCCTGATAGTTATTTTGAAAATATATTTCATGTACAGAATTGACCTCTCTACAGATTTATTATAAGTATAGAAGATAGATATAGAAGATAGATAATAAATTAGTCAAAGAATATTTAAATGACCAAGAATTGAATTAATTTGAAATTGCAATCATAATATACAGATAAATATATTTTTTTATAATAAGACGGTTGACATTATAAGATAAATATTTTTAACATTGACATTATAGAATACTTTTTGACTCATTTAAATATTGAATTGACTTTTTATTTGTGTTTGATTTATTGTGTTATATTTTTTTCTGGTTGAATGACATAGTAATAATATTTTAAATTTATAAAATTGAAGATGTACTACTTCCTCTAAAGGGGATTGGCGGCCACGGTATCACTTAATTTTAGAGTTTTCAAGCGTATCAAAACCGGGCTATATGTAGTTAATAGGTCAATATGAGACACGTTTTTTCCAACATCTATTGTTGTGATAGTTGTTGGGAATATTTAGAAATACAATAAAATCAAATTAAACTTGCCGAAAGCACATTTTTTAATTTCCCGGCAATAAAAAATAATAGTTGTAAAGTCCTACTGTCAAACTTGAATTAAGCCGCCCGCGCCGCCGCCCCGTTTCAAACCTCTGGATTGGTTAATACCTGCTTATGTAATGTAATGGTTTCAAAATACGACGCCATGTTAGAAAAGACGGACTATAAATTCCTGTAATTTTTAGGTTAGATTATTGTTTTGACTTTTTATTCCCAACTTCTGTATAAATCTAATAATTATATTCTGATTACTCGTCATCTAAGCAATAAAACGCACATATTAAGTTTGAGGTACGTGAATGCTATGTGAAATAAAAGCGGTACTGACAATGTATGGGACCTTGCCATTCTTCTTTGCACGCTGAAATGACAGCAGTATGTGAACGCACTATTTTATATTTATTTTGTAACTCTTGACTACGCATGTACTGGCAAATAAAGATTATTTATTATTATTATTAGTAAAAATGTAACGGTGTCTTGCTTTTTTGCATCCGATTTTTTTGATATCGCATCGTCAGCATGCGATCCAATCAGCGGATCGGATCGACGTATTACGATCCGATCCGATCCTTAAAATCGGATCGAAGATCTGGATCGCGCATCGCTACTGTTGATGCGTTCAGAGCGTTCGACTTTATTGACAGACAATAATTGATATTATAAACCGTGCTTATCAGCGCGACTTTTAGTCTTTAAATAGTTTATTTGAATTTCTTTCGTTGTTATTTTATAAAATAGGTATTAGTTGTTTTGGTAGTGTTTAAATATTCGGTCAAATTCCTAATTTTGGCTAATTTATGTTCAGTTTTTGTATTTTTTAGGTAAAAGCGTAGGTACTTTTATTAATTATTGTAGTTATAGGTATTTATTTTTAAATGAAGTAGGTACAGGTAGATATCATTGCACAGGCGTTTCAGCTTTATTTTAATTTATTTTTGTGTTGTAAGTTGTACATATTTCTGGGTATAATTCTATTTGGATATCTCAAATTTTAACAGGTTGCGGTGCAGGAGAAACCGTCTTTATTCCCAGAATTCCCATAATACCAAATAATTTTCCATTACAATTTAAAATAACGCAATTCCCAGTATCGGTATGTTTTGCAATGACAATTAATAAGGCTCAAGGGCAGACTTTCCGTGTTGCTGGAGTAGATCTCGGTGTCAGTTGTTTCTCGCATGGTCAGTTATACGTCGCTCTTTCCCGGGTTAGCAGTTCTAGAAATCTTCATGTTCACGTGCCGGACGGGTCAACTTTCAATATAGTTTACTCGGAAGCTTTGCGCTGAAGTATTTTCGTTCCATAGATACTTAAGCCTCATGTGAAAGTGATCTAAACAATTAATTGTCAAATATTATAAAATGTCAATCCTTATCCTTACTAATATTATAAATATGAAAGCGTGGATATTTCTTCAGCTTTCACGCAAAAACTACTCGACGAATCATGAGAGGTTCTAGAAGTAACATAGGATACTTTTTATCCCGAAATTATCGCGAGCGGAGCCGCGGGCACAGCTAGTAGAAAAATATAGTTGGTATTTAGCACAGATCATTTTAGGAGTCACAACTGAACTATGGCCGTTTGCGAAAGGTTCCTAGCATCAAAAATATATTCCTATTTCAAAACTGTAAAAAGTAATAGAAGTATAAACTTTAGAACCAATAATAAAAAAAAACAAGTCGTCAAAATTTATTGAACACAAATTTAGAACGTTGGAATCGTAGGTATATTGACTATTAACAATGAACTAAAAGTTTACGCAAATTAAGCCGGTTTCAACACCATCGAAGTAGGTTAAGTACCTACGATACAACATTTTAGGAATAGGTAATCTTGAATTTATATGATGCTGTTTAATTAAAAAACAATACAAACATACCAATCTTCACAGCCTTTTATTTCTTTCTAAACTGAATTTGTTTTTTGGGGGTTAGCGGTCCCCCGACGCGGCGACGAAGCTCGGAAAATAAAAATATTTTAAAGTACAAGTCTTACAGTAAATTATATATGGGACGATAATAATTAGAATAGATATTAAAATATTATTTGTTAGTTTTTAAGGTCTTTTATTTTTATTTTGTACTTTTTAAAGTAGGTTTTAATATTAGGAAGGTATTTAAAGTAATTAGTTAGTTGAGTTAGTAACTTAGTTAGGTATAAGATATCATATTAGTTTTAATTTACTAGATTTAGTTTTAACTAGTATTAGGTATTAGTTTCAGGTTAGGTAGGTATTATTTTTAATTTGTTAGATTTAGTTTCAACTACCTACTATGAGGTTATTATTTATAATTTTATAGCTGCATATATAAATAATCCATAGCAATAAATGGGTCTTGGGCGTAAATGCAAAAAGGCTCGAAACGAAGCCAAAAGGCGCAGATTGACGCAGCCAGAGTAAACCCCAGAAAGGGAAGAGTTTTTATTATTACAAGCAACTCGGGAAGCTGAATTACGTGCGTAGCCAAGAAAGTTCTCAAACAGGAAACGTCGTCTTGAAAAAGATGCGGCGTCCAAGGCTTCGCAGACATCAAAGCAACCTTCTTTGAGACGTGCGCGGAATGCGCAGTGCACTGCGGAGCCTCGTCTGAAAGAGACACAAGAAAAACGATCATCTAGACTCGCCAGGGATGCACAGGCTACTGCTCAGTCTATATTAAATGAAACTTCTGAGCAAAGTTCTCTCAATTCCCATTGCGGCAGAGTTGAAGCAACGCAACGCATCATTTCACACATTGGAAGTGGTGTAGAATTTCTAATCTATAGAACTAGCGAAAGGAAGTCAGATCCCCTCATTAACTATAAAAGAGCTGATCATCTTCAAACGGTTGATCAGGTCATGTAACTTATGTATCACATACTTTCAATTTCACTGAAGTAACACGGTACGAAATTTCGAATCGATAGGACAATTATGGAAGGTAGTCAGATCCACTCATCAACAATAAGAGAGCTGATGATCTTCAAACGGCTGATCAGGTCATGGTTCCCTTACCATATACTTTCAATGTAATTGTAGTGATACGGCACCAAATTTCGAATCAATACGACATATGGAAGCTATTCAGATCCCCTCATCAACTATTAGAGAGCTGATGATCTTCAATTGGCTGATCAGGTCATGGTTACCTTACCATATACTTTTAATATCATTGTTGTAATACGGCACCAAATTTCGAATCGATACGACATATGGAAGTTAGTCAGATCCCCTCATCAACTATTAGAGACCTGATAACCTTCAAACGGCTGATCAGGTCATGGTTACCTTACCATATACTATCAATATCATTGTTGTAATACGGCACCAAATTTCGAATCGATATGACATATGGAATTTAGTCAGATCCCCTCATCAACTGTTAGAGAGCTGATGACCTTCAAACGGCTGATCAGGTCATGGTTACCTTACCATATACTTTCAATATAATTGAAGCTATACGGTACCAAATTTCGCATCGATAGGACATATGGAAGGTAGTCAGATCCCCTCATCAACTAGAAAAGAGCTGATGATCTTCAAACGGCTGAACAGATTTTCATGAAACATGGCTAAGAACACTCGGGATAAAATTATCTATAACACAAAAAAAAAACTAAACGAAAATCGGTTCATCCGTTTGGGAGCTACGATACACAGACAGATACACAGATACACAGACACGTTAAACTTATAACACCCCTCTCGTTTTGCGTCGGGGGTTAAAAAGAGGCACTAAGTATCTCTTTATAAAACCATGCTGGAACAATTCGTTGCGGAAAGATTATACTTTACGTTAGAGGTTGTGTCCGAAAGGAATGGAGCAGGAACTATCGAAGCGCCAATCAAAACATTTTTTTTTTTTAATCTTTATTTAGAAAGCTATACACCTATAAGGTTAAGACAGCTTTTTAAAAAAATTGACAATAGAACAAAATTAGATAGACATCATTTGTTTCCTTAACTCTAGCGATTGTATATAAAAATAAATAACGCGTTGGCTATTCTCATTCGTGAATTTGGAACTAAATATACAGTGAAACATAAACATAATATCTTGTTTATGACATTGTGTATCTACTAACAATTTATTTCGTAATGACTCATTATTTTTGCATTCTATTAAAACATGGAAAAGATCCTCTTTTGTATGACAAAAAGCACAATTGGGACTTTCAGTTTTGCGCATTAGGTAACCAAAATTGTTCAATGGAACATGACCCGAACGTAGTCTAAAGCAATTAACTAGTTCTTTTCGTGTCATTTTGCTATTACCGAACCAAGGAACTTGTGGAGGCTCAGCAGAAAGGGTTTTGTACCAAATACCTTTTTCAGTGGAGATGTCATCAAAATACTCTTTCCACTGGTCGTGGCATCGCTTCTTCACGATTGGGATATAATCTGAAGACTGAAGGGTCACATGAAGAGGAATACCATCGGATTGAGCTACTCTGGCACACTCATCGGCGACCTCATTGCCAAAGACCCCCACGTGGGAAGGAACCCATTGCAGATAGATATTAATCCCATTACGTATCATGTTAACGATACTTTCAATAATAATATAAGCCTCCTTTCTCCCTAGCTTTCCTCTGTTACACGAAAGCAGGTGATACAAACTGCTTTTAGAATCAGTAAATATTACTATTTTTGTATAGTTAGTTGACATTATATAACGAATAGCCTCAACAATAGCCAAAAGTTCCAAGCACATGATATTTACATTAGGTACATTTACGCTAAACTTGGCCATCAACGACGCTGTCGGATCGAAGAAAGAGCATCCATTATGAACCCCCGTCTTTGACCCATCTGTATAAATATGAACAAAGTTAGCATAACTGTCCTGTATCATGGAAACTGTGGCATCTTTAAGTTCTTTACTCGATAATTTTGATTTAGAAGAAGTTATGTTTTGGATGTTTACCTTTATAAAGTTGGATAAATCAATTTTATTAAGAAAGAAAGGAAGTTGATAAATAAGTCTGTTTTGGAATTTATGAATATTTAGTCCTAAATATTGATTATGACTTAAATACAAAAGAGGAAGTTGATTATTGCGCCACTAACGTACATCGGATTTTATCAGGTTTTTAAAAACGGACAGCCGTTTATGACAATAATCATCTTGTCTGGAGCATATGTTAAGATAGTATTTGTGACTCAAATAAATTCTACGTACAAAAAGAGGCTGTATACACATCTCACTTTGCATCACGTGAGTAGGTGTTGACCGGATGAAACCCCCACAAAGTCTTAAACATTGGTTCTGTATAACGTCGAGTCTTTGAAGTAGGCGTGGGCTCGAGTTCCCAAAAAGAAAAGATCCATAATCAAGTCTACTTCTTACTATACTTATAATATAATCGGCGTAAATGAATGGGATGTATGCCAAAGGAAGGATTACTAACACAACTCAATATGTTAATAAAAGGAATACATTTTTGGGTTAACTCATTAATGTGCCTTGTCCAATTAAAGCGGTTATCTATCCACATACCTAAAAACTTTATGTTGTTAATGATTTCAATCTCATAATTATCAATTTTAATTGAAAGGGATGGTATCTTGTACCTCCTTGATATAACGCACAGCTTGGTTTTAGAAGGTGAAATACCCAAACCTATTGGTGTAATGAGTTCACAAAACTTGTTTAATACATTCTGTATAACTTCAGCACATTTGTAAATATTATTATTTGAATAGTAGAAGGAAAAGTCATCTGCATACTGTGAAATTCTGACATCAATATTTAGATCTCTACAAGTTCTTATTGTCACAATATTGAATAATATGGGAGACATAGGGTCCCCCTGTGCTAAACCTTGACGAGTTATTCGTGTTATTTCATTACCGTTACTAAGTTTGTATACAATATGTCTTTCCCTCAAAAACTCGTGAATGTACCTGCACATGTATTGATCTACCTTGAAATAAAGTAAGGAATCTATAAGAGTATTAATTAAAACATTATTATACGCGTCGGTTATATCTACAAAACTACAGACAGTATATTCTTTTTTGGTAAGTGCTATTTCCGAATCGATTACAAAACGAGCTAGATTATCATGACACGAATAGCTTCGACGGAAGCCTAAGGTCCCTTCATAAAAAAACCTATTCTTTTCAAAAAAGTAGTCCAATCGTCTTGCTATTAAACTATTAAATATTTTACAGATGCAACTTATTAAAGAAATGGGTCTATACTTTTTAGTATTGTTATCTCTTTTTGGAATAGCAATAACTTTTATTTTTCGCCATTGAATTGGAATAATACCTGTTCGATAAATATAATTATAGATTTGTAATAAGATTTTCATGGCATTTTTGGGCAAATGATAGATCATTGAATATACAATATTATCAAGTCCGGCGGAGGTATCTTTTCTTTTTAAGTGCGTTAAAATCTCCGCCATTGAAAATAACTCAGGAGATGTAAAAGATGGAAACAGAGGATACGGTGATAAGGTAATGCTATCCGGGGTAAGCTTGGATATAAACTCATTCGCTTCACTTTCAGGCAAAGGTTCAGAAGAACCATATTTTCCTTTCATCCATCCTAATTTTCGCCACATTTCAGAGCTTGAAGTTGAACCATCCACACTCTCACAAAATTCTTGCCAAGATTTTCTTTTTGCGTCTCTAATTAATTTCCTAGCTGAAACTACCTTTTCTTTAAATATCTGATACGACTCCGGGTCCCGATTTTTTCGAAATAATTTAAGAGCCAACCTCCTTTCCGCAACTGCTTTAGATAAATTTTGATTCCACCACGATTAAGGTTTAAATTTTGAATGCTTTTTAAAGTTAGGTTTGATATACGGGATGCTTATCTCAGCTGAATCATTAATTATACTTAAAAAAATATCATAATTTTCTTGAATATTATTGTCGTTAAAACTATAAACGTTACATTTGTTTTCTACTTCGCTTTTATATTTATTCCAATCAGCTTTCTTTAAGTTTCTTTTATGATATAAATAAACCATTTGTGATTGTTGTATTTTAATATTTAACAATAAGTGGTCACTTCCTAATGTCTCATTGGAGGTCAACCATTCACAATCCAAAACCAAGTCCGAACTAACGAAAGTGACATCAGGTGCCATGCACACTGTATTATTTCCTACCTGAACTATGCGGGTTGGTGAGCCGTCGTTCAAGTACACAAAGCTTTGATCCGAACTACTCTCGGCTAACAAGCGACCGCGCGTATCTGTGCAATACGACCAATGTGTGTGATGGGCATTGAAGTCGCCAGCTATTAATGTTTTGCTATTGAAAAGACTAAATAACCTATCGTAATCTGTTCTACCAATATGTAGGCTTTGGGGAGAATATATACCAATAACATACTGTAATTTATTATTGTTAATTAGTTCTATACATAAAAAATCAAATGACGTAGGTTGAAATATAATATCCTTTATACGTGATGTTAAGGTTTTATGAACTCGTAAGTATAGCAGCCCCACCGTAATTGTCACTTCGATCTTTTCTAAATGTACGATACCCATAAATTTGAATATTTTTATCTTCAGATAGCCAAGTTTCTGACAGTATACAAATATGTACGTTACTATTTGTTAAATAAGACTCCAGTTCATGCCGTCTATACAACAAGCCAATCAAAACATTAATCTATAGTAAATTATTTTCAATATTTCAAAAACCTTCGGCACAAAAAATCTGCAATAACAAGATAAAAAATGCAAAAAAAAATGTTATTCCATCTTCGTATAGAAATTAAAATTTAAATGTCATGAACTTGTTATATTATATACTTGTCCCCTGCTGATTAGATCACTTCTAAAAGTGACTTGGTAGATTCAGTTCAATTTGTAAATACTTTGACATATTTTAACCTATAAAATAATGTTTTTTTTGACTTTGGCTTTTACTTTGCCAATAACAAGTATTTTCTATAAAATTCTGAACCATAACGACATGTGAAATTTAATTGATTCATCACAGCTCTTCGTAATGAGCCCACTGCACGGCTACCAGTCTCTCCCCTTTATAAGCAATTGATTCCTCGCCATATAAAATATATAAGTCAAATCCTTATAAAACTTAACAGTAACATTTTAAGTGCTAGATTGAATAACAATAAAACCTTATAAATATGAGTAGCACAGTGCTCCACAAAACCCAGGGTGAAAGTTTGACTGTCAAATCCAGTCTACTCAACTATAATTATAATTTTTAACTATATTATATAATTTTAATTGCTTAGATCACATACTTGATATAATGTTTTGCCGTTCTATTAGGTAAAAGTCAATCTGCCTGAACCAATACCGCGGCTGCGCGCGCGCAGCCTCACGTCCATAACACGGATACCTCCGTATTATTGATGCTTTCGACATTTCATAGGTTATGTCATGTTTTATTTTTAATATCAAATTGCGAATTTCGAAAGAAATTTAATTTCCAAATATAGAGAAAAGCAAACTCAAATAAGTCTTTTAAGGAATATAAAAACAATTCTTAATTTTAATCAAGGACTGTTACAAATACTTACTAGGACACCATGAAATGATAACAACTACAAGCTGGATGGTGTAGCGGTAAAAACACCTTCTTATGTTTTCACAGTTCCTGGTATCGAACCACGCTGGGGGTCCATATTTGTGTGGTGAATAGAAATATTGTATACACATACATAAGTATTTTGCTACACAATAAAGTGGGGCGAATTATAGAAATGTTTGTTATTATTATTTATTTATTCTTTGATTTGATTCAAGCTCTAGGTCAAAAGACTATGTTGTGATGTGTCTCGGCTATGTTGTATACTCACATCGTCGGTTCCTTCTTTAATCCCATGTTCCAAGACATTCCACTTCATCCTATTTTATTATTCTAACCACAGGGTTAAACATATAACCAAAAAAATAATATTCGGTTCGATATTATTTACTTAACACTTAACTCGAATTCGACGTAAACCTTGCGTAAAATAAAACTGAAAGCATTTTGAAATTTTCATTCATACTGCAACATCTTAAACCGCCTTATTTGTTTCAAAAAAGCTATTAAAATTTATTTATTTTATAAGCCATTACAACTCTTAAAACTTCATTACTTTTTATTTTAATAGACTTAATACGCTTTCATTATTCACGCTTGTTGTAAATATTCAAAATCGTGTGCAAACATTTGAATATATTTGCTGCGATGATTGAACAAGTTATACATACTTAGATACTATATACTATAGATACTATAAACTTTATTTCAATAATACTATAAATAAAGATAAAATATTTGACACTTGATTTGAAAAATTAGCAATTCTATCAAAGCTTCATTATGCAGAAGAAGCATAGTATTTTTATTTTAGGTTAAAAATTATCAGATCAGAACCTGTATAAAACAAAAAACATATAAGGTCATAAAATTTAGATGGAATATTTAAAAATATAGTTTTATTGGCTATATATTTAGTTTCAGAGTCAAATTATAAGCGTAGATAAGCGGTCATAAAATATTATCCACCAACCGGCACTAGGCCAGCTTGGTGGGTTACGGCCTAAACCTCCTCGTCATCCAGAGGAGAGACTCATATTACCGAGTCAATCTAACACACTGCACTGTATACAGTGTTTCTCCTTAACAACGTTTATTAGGCTTGTTGTAGGGTCTACAATACAATGGTACTTCAAATTTTGTGTAAAGACGTTTATTTATGGAGATATTAGATATTTAAAAACCTTGTAAATTTAAAAAAATTAACTTTCATCAAATTTTTAAAATGTACAATACAAAACAGTGTCACAGAATAAGTAATAGTACCCAGTGACTCGCCTTAGCAGTGTTCCGCCAAGGAAAGTTTTGGCACCCCTTAAAACAAGCCTTAACCAGTAAAGCAAGCTTTAGCGGGAGGAGGATGAATCCTGTTACGGACGAATGGGCATTCTATAAGCTGTTAACCCCAGTAGCTAACGGAAAATAGAATGCCCAGACAGTGTGGTGACTCACTCAGTGAAGCCGAGCATACCCACTAAACATCCCCCTTTACGACCTACCTTGATTCAGGTTCTTGATCATTTATCGGAGCGACAGCCAATTGGAGAGAGAGGCTGCGCAGTGAGCGGCACCCGGACGGCTGCCACCAAAAGGAACTGAAAGCGAGAAATTCAGAAGCTAAAACTAGCAGAAATGACAAAGCTGAAACTAAGAGATTATCTAGAGTGATCAGACTCACTCTGAGATAGGAATGCTGGAAAGAAGGACTACGTTTAGAAACGTTGAGCTTGCTGTAGTTTCCTAATAAGGGGAGCGAACTTGGTTAGGACCGGAAGAGCACCGTTGAAACCCACTGGGCTGGCGTCGAGAGCGGCGCCGAAAGCCAGGATCTCGTCGATGGGAGCGAGCTGGATCCAAAACGCCATGCGGTCTTGAGAACCTTTTGCGTTCTGGCACTGGGAAGTCGGTTTGGCGGTCGGTTGCGATTGAGTCGCGACCCGGCTGCGCTGACCTGGAACGATAGAAGTAAAGGCCTTAAGGGCCTTTGAACTGACTGCAGGAGCGTCCGAGCTAGGCTGCGGTCGCTCTCTCCAGTTCTCGATGGGCTTCACGGTAGCCCTGGCAGCACGCGGTGCCTTGGGGCAGCCGCGAAAGTTTGCTGTGTGGCCTGACTGGCCGCACAAGACGCAGGACGGAGCGGTGGGCGAATCGGGAGTGCGAGAGCACTCCTTAGTCCCATGCGCTTCTAGGCACTTGACGCACCTAGGGGAAGCAAAACAATTTGCCGCCGCATGACCATACAGTTGGCAGCGGTGGCACTGACCTGGGAAACCACGCTTGTGTGGAACTTCGACGCGGATGTTGGAGAGACCGCACACGGTGGGCTTGCCTCTGAAAATGGACTGCCCTTGCGGGCTCTTCGCTATGATTACTTGCGCAAGTGGGAACTGCTTGCCTCGGCGGCTGTGCATTTTGTGCACAGATTCGACGGGGAAGCCTTGAGAAGACAAGTCCTCTTGAATTTGCTCGTTCGAGAGTTCCAGAACGGCACGTTCCTGAGGACGGCACGAATCTTACGCTCCTCAGGGAGGGCGTAAGTGTGGTACTCGAGCTTTTGATCAGCAAGAAGCCGAGTAAGATTCCTGAAATCGGAAATGGAATTGACAACGACCTTAATAGAGTCACCCACGTTGGATGCTTTACTATACTGGATCTTGGGATTGTGCCTACCGCAGAGAGCTGAGACCTCGGTCCAGCGGCTCTTGTCCCGTAGAAAGACGGGGGGCGGAGACTTGACACTCGAAACTGACTGCGACGCAGGCTGTGACGCTGGGATCGCTGAAACAAAAGGCGCAGGAGCAGACGCCGGTGCGACATTTTGCGGAGCAGGAACAGCGGCTGGAGCAGCTGAAACGGATGGGGATAAGACAGAAGAGGCGTCTTGCTTCTTCTTCTTAGACTTGGACTTTTTGCGAACCTCGGTGAATGGAGCAGGAGATTCTGGAACTAAAGAAACAGAATCAGAGTCACTACCTGGTGGGGTAGTTTTGCGTTTGCACGCGGTAGAGTCTACTAACATGCTACTATCGACTTGTTCAGAGGGATCTGGTGACGCCGGAGAGTCAGTTAGGAAGGTGGCGGAGGCCTGAGAGACCGGGAGGGACGCGGGAGCGGCCTGCGAGGTCAGGGAAGGTGAGGCCTGAGGGGCCGAGAGTGTCGCGGTTTTTGCCTGAGAGGCATGGAGGGCTGGTGCGAGAGAGGCAGTCAGGACTGCTAGTGATGCTGCTATTTGGTCGAATTTGAACCAGAGACCATTTACCTTGGACTGAAGCTTGTCTAACGCTTCGTCCTTAACCCTGGATTTGACGGAGGACTCCATCGAATCCGGGGAACCTAAACTGCAAGAAAAACCTAATCCTAATCTTAACCGGAATCCTACGTGCCGATGAACGGCGAGACGGCTGCACAAACTGCACTGAAATAGAAAACGACCTAGTACGGACCTATTGCCGGTGAACGGCGGACGATCAAGCTTAGTTGTCACGGTTACGTATCCACCTGACCAGCGATGCTTCGGCCGGCAGCAGTCGGGTCCGCCCTGAAAGGGCAGATGAATTAGCCCCGACACCACACAGCCTCCACAAGAGAAAACTTTCCGAAAGAGCTTAACTTGGGACCTTACCCGCACGAGTGCGGGGGAGGGAACAAGGGCAGCGCAATACGAACACTCGGGAGCGGCCGCAGACACGACCGTTCGGGAGCGAACGCAACGGGAAGTGCTTAGCAGTGTCGCGCATTCGATACATTTAATGTTTGGGAACGAGTAACGCTGTCAAGCCGAAAAACGGTATAATTGACTGCCTATTGCTATCGCGCTCGCTCTTTATGCTCGATCGTAAGTTAGAGCAGTACAGCTGCGGCCGCAACGCGCACGTGTATTTTTTTCTCGATAATTGCAACTCTCAAAATAAAAATAAAATGCTTATGGCAGCATTAGTAAGTGGGGTCAATGATGAACTGAGATAGAATAGCTGACTCTTGTATACTTTGAAATTGGACACACTTTTATGGCTGCAGATGCAGCTCACGCCGCTATACCTAAAAAGTTTATGTTATACATGGCTAAAACCACAATGAAAACACCTACATAACGATACCAATTTGGTGTATTTTCATACATTAAGTAGCTTAAAAATGACGAAAATCTGCTAAGTGGGCATTTAGGCATTTTTCTCTAATCTGTGCTTTCAATTATACAGTGTTTGGGTTTGATAGCCCTGCTGTGGGCTCATTACACGGAGCTGTAATGATAAATATATTAATATGCAACGCTATGAAAATTTGACTGAAGTTTTAAAAAGTTCCTTTTTCAACATAATAGGTATATAAAATACAATGTTGTTTAGGCACTGTCTTTTAGATTCATTTAGATTAAATGTATGAAGTACTTAAACTTTAACTTTTTCCTCGAAAATAACCAACTTTTACACCTAACTTTCTTTAATAATTTAAATACGTAAGCTATTGCAATATTTTTTTTAATATCGAGCGTATACTGCAAGAATTTAATCATGATACTTGTTTGCAGGTCATCACAGAAATATACCCATATTTCATAGCCAAGCACTTAGACCTGCTAGACACTGTCTTCTTCGTACTCCGTAAGAAAGACAACCAGATCACCTTTCTCCACCTGTATCACCACACTTCCATGGTCACCTGGACCTGGTTACACCTGATGTACCACCCTACTGACCACTTTGTGGTTGTTGGGTTACTGAACAGCGCTGTCCATGTGTTGATGTATGCTTATTATGGATTGTCGTCGTTAGGCCCGAAGTATGCGAAGTTCTTGTGGTGGAAGAAGCACGTCACCAAGATACAATTGGTGAGTTTTAAGTACTTTAAGTTAAGGCTTCAATTTTATGTACACTGATAGAGACTATTGGCGCAAAGGCTTATAATTAAGGTAATGCACACAGCAACTACTAAAAGTGTATGGGTATACCCAATATCAGAAAAATTTCAAGATCGTCAGATATTTTTGTCAGTGTAATTTCATATGCAGGTGCAAAAATTAGTTGTTAGATTTTTTTAATTTAAAATTTGTCGAGAATTTTATATTATTTACTGAGATGGAAAACGAAATGAAAACTAAAATGATACTCCTCATCCAACAGCTATGTGTACTTTCCATTCCTGAAATAACCATAATCCAGGAACCAGTAACCTGGAAAAATAGGAGCAGGATCAGATTCAGTTTTAAACACTGAAATTTTAAGTCAACTTATTTCCCAAGTTTAGATCACATTTCTCTCATATATTTGCGATAGTTTGAGTTAAAACAGAAGTTTCGATATAAACATACACGGATTAAATAAAAAAAAAAACTGATATATCTTTTTCCTAAGCAGACCCTTCTGATGTAGCGATAAAAATTTGCCTACTAAAGATCCTGGATTCGAATCTAATTCTTGTAAATTTTAAGTTTATTTAAAATATTCATAAATTCAAAATTATTATAAACTTATTTTACTCTTTATACACAAACTTAATACCCGAAAATTCTTAAAGAAACTTAATAAGAGCCTTATAATTGTGAGTAAATATTTATTTAGCTTTTTCACCTTTCGCTGTTTTATATTTCAGGTGCAGTTCATCCTTGTCATCTCTCATCTCTTCTATCAGCAGAAGTTGACTCCTTGTCCCATACCTTCGTTTTTCCATTACTACTGTATGACGTGCATCGGATCTTTCTTCGTATTGTTTATGAACTTCTACTTCAACAGCTATAAGAAAAAAAGAGATATTATAGCAAAAGAAAATGAATTAATTAAAAGTAACTAGAAGAGTTCGTTGATGTTGCTTTATATTTATAATTAAGTTTAATTATTGTTTAAATAAATTGCAAGAAGAGTTGTTTGGTTCATTTAAATATGCCTTTTCATTGAGGCGGGAGAGTGTATAAATTCCTATTTTATGTTTAATTTACCCATAAAAACTTCATACAATTATTTATTCCGTCATAAAAAACAGAGTAAAAGTGCCAACATGTTAATAAAATTATTTTATTCAACCTGACTAGATTAATATTCTTAACGCACTCTATACAATCAACGCGGTATTCTATAAATTTTAATATCAGTTTTTGCATCACTTGCAGACCAATGTTGGCATGCATTTTATCAAATTTACAAACAAACAGAATTTTCAAAACATTGATCACGGCATATTTAACTTAATTATACGGTTACATGGGTAACGCAAATGCATGTTCGTGTCCGAACCCCAACCAAGTGCCAAGGTTGTTCGCCTCTAGATTTAATCCGCGTTTCTGTTAGAAAATCAAGTCTACAATATCAATATCGTTCTTAATAATCAATTTCACCGGCGGTATCGGTGTCTCTGAATTTTTTTGTATTTCCCAGTAATAAATATCAGCTGTGACGTCACAATAGGTCTTACAAAGTCGGCACGCTTGGTTCCAATACAAATCGTGGCACTTGCGTTGTCTATATAGATGTATGTCTGTGTTTCTAAACACCGTCGTTTACAACCCGCCAAGGTCATGTAATTTAGTTGTCAACAGCAGTCTTCACTGTTGTAAACACGTTGTAATTGGTTTGATGTTTTGTATCCAACAGTCTAGCTGGGGTCTCAGAAAGGGTAAAAATGCTTCAGGCGTATACGGAAGGGCGGTGAACCAACGCACGAAAATCCTGCATCACTTTATTAGCAAGGTAACTTTTTTATAGTACCTAGTTGTCATGGATTTCCGCAAAGTAACGCCTGATTCAATCAATTCAATCAATAATATTACAAGATTTTCAAATATAAGAATTCAAAAAATTTACATTATTAGTATGCTTGTATTTTAACGTGTGTTTAAGATTAAGGAGTAGAAATGCCAACAATGCATTAAGCGTGTCGTAAAAAGTGCCTATCCAAGCAACCGCCCATCATACAAAATCAGCCAAATATCACCGCACAAGTGATGTTTGTGTTTGATGTGTGCTGGATTTTTTTAGAAGTACTAGTCCCTTTCTAACATGTATTTATTTATTTACTTAACTTATTTGTTGTAATTGTCTTCCTACCTCACCATCTAATTGAGGTCAAAGACGGATAAAGACAACACCGTTGAAAAAAAGTTGAGAGATCACAGAAGTCAAAATTCAAAGTCAAAAAATTCTTTATTTCGTATTTATTTAACCACCTCTTTGGAAAGTCGATCTGTTGAGAAGAAGTGGTAAGAAACTCAACAGCAATCATTTTTTTTAGAAATACGCAATAACAGTTTACGACCAGGGAATCCTATCTTCTTGCATCCGGATATCTTATAGGAGTCCTAAGACGTTTTCAGAGTCGTCGTAACGGAACTGCATCAACAATTTCGTGAATTACATCCAAAATTGCTCTTTTACATTGTAGGATGTATGTGTAATTTTTTTATAGTATGTATGTTACCTAAAAGATCAAGAAAACAGAAAAATCCTTCCATGAATGAATTATTTAATCTGTAGGCAAGAAATAGATAGTGAAAAGTTAAAGAATCTGATGAGTTAATAGAGTGAAGAACTTAGGAATAAGACGAGAGAGAAAGGTGCAACTTTAAGTACCATTATTTAGACTCATAGAAGCAGACAAAAGAAATACTTAGGTAAATATACCTTTCCTTAAGTTAATTTAAATGTTGATGAAAATCATAATTTAAAAACTTATACATTGAGATTTTGCTGCACTGCCCTAGACCGCTATACAATCAATGATAATGGATTGCCAGAGAGCCTCTTTAAATAATAATAAAATCCCCAGACAATCACACCAACTACATGGCCCCAAAGTAAGCATAGCTTGTGTTATGGGATGCCATGTAGCGAACTAGGGGGGAACCTAGAATATAAATACACATATACATAAACACCCAGACCCGGAACATTTTTTTTTGTTCCGGGCTGGAATGAAAAAATGAAAAAAAATGAAAAAATCTTTATTTTACATTAACAATTAGAAAGCTTAAAAACTAATTGCTGGTGCCTCTCTTTAAGCTAAGCTTGTGTTGAGAGACACCACTCTTCCATCACAATAAAATTTCTAATTGCTCTGCAACTACACCATTACATTTTACTTAAGTTAAATTAAGGAAGGGTTATTTACAATCTTATATCTACATAAAAATAAGTGTTTTAAGTATATAAAATATAAAAAGAAAAATAAAAAGAAACAGTCATTCGAACAATAATATTGTGTAGTTAAAGGTGTGTGTGTACCTATGTGTATATATAAAATGTATGTGTGTCAGAGTGTCATTTGTAGGGAGAATTTGTTAATAAATAAATAAAATAAAATAATAATAATTATAATAATCGTACCTAGTATAATATAATTAGATAAAATATGACATGAAATACAAAGGAACTAATAAAACAATACAAATATTTTTCCTACTGCACTTTTAACAAGTTTTCGACTTGCTCATAATTTTTAGTTGCGAGCCATGCTGATACAATTTTTTTGCATTCGTAATGAGTATAAGGGTATAAGTTTAGCTGTTTATTTAATTTATTGTACAACATGGCAGAGCGACAAAGGTTTTGTCTACTAGCAAAAACTGTGTTAACCTTAGAAATTTTTAAAACTTTATCTTTTCTCCTTCTAAATGTAATACTAGGGTCATAAATTAGTGCACAGTGCTGTTTTAAAACTATCGTTAAGATATATAACTTCCTGATAGAAAGCAAGTTAGCAAGCTTATATAAATCTTCTGTGGGAAACCGTCTTTTCTTAAAATGAATAATTTTTAGCAAATTGCGTTGAGCACGTTCCACTTCAAGAAACTTGGTTTTAGCTGCACCACCCCAAACCGAGATACAATATTTGATTACTGATTGAACTAGAGCGATATAGATTTCTCGCAATAGGTTTCTGTCATTAGTGATTCCTGCTGATAGTACATGTCTTAATGTTTTAAAAATATATGATAGTTTTCTGAGCCGGGATGAAACATGTTCAAGGTGCATGTACCAGGAAAGTCGCTGGTCCAGAAACACGCCAAGATATTTAGTTTGCTCGACTTTCGTAATGTTTGGGCAGGTACAGTGGTTAACCAATTGCGAAGCGGAACAATTGTGAAGCTTAATGTTGAAGTCGTTAACAGGTTGCTTATTTTTGTAAAGACTGTAGCAGATATAGTTGGTCTTGGAGACATTTAGAGTGAGAGCATTATATGATAGCCATCTGTTTATTTCCCTCAGTCCTTCTTCAGTATTTCTTTTAACAACTTCCCAGGATTCTGCGCTAAATAGCACTGCGGTATCATCTGCGTAAGCATAGATTTCAGCATATGCCATATTTAAATTACATAGATCATTTATGTAGAGCAAGAATAAAGTAGGTCCGAGGACACTACCCTGTGGGACACCGCACAGGACTTCTTCAGGCTCCCCAATGTGATTTCCGAGTTTAACCCTTTGAGTTCTTCCCGATAAATAATCCTTGAACAAGAGAAGAGGCACTCCCCTTAATCCAATGAGCTCCAACTTGTCTAGCAGAATAGGGAGAGAGACGGTATCGAATGCCTTTTGGAGATCAATGAAAATGGATAAGCACTTTTTACCACTGTCAAGTTGTTTGCTAATAAAGGAAGTTAGTTCAGTGACTGCGTTTTCAGTGGATTTAAGTCTTCTGAAACCAAATTGCTTATCTGAAAGTATATTATATTTATCAAGAAAGCTAAGAAGTCTTTTGTTAAGGAGTTTTTCAAAGATTTTAGAGATTACTGGCAATACTGAGATAGGCCTATAGTTGTTTATATCGTCCCTGTCCCCACCCTTATGCACAGGAGTAATTAACGCCTGTTTAAGGGCAGTAGGAAATATACCTTTCTCAAAGGAGAGGTTGATAGCATGGGTAATTACAGGGATCAGATCAGCCTTAGATAGCTTCAAAAAAGAGCTTGACAAATTATCCCAACCTGGTGCGCTGTTGGATTTAAGGCTCATTAGTATGCTGTTCACTTCATCGGTATCTGTTGGCAGGAGAACGAAGGTGTTTGGGTAAGATGGCAGACTCCTCAAGTAAGTACTTAGATCATTAGGAGAACATTGAATTTGCTGCGCCAGTTGTTTACCAACGTTTGCAAAGTACTTATTAACGTAGTTAGCAGATGCAGTTGGAGTTGACTTCAGATTTATAATTTCGACATTTTCGCTATTGTTGTTGTTTGTGTACGTTATATTTTTTATGTTTTTCCATAGTAATTTTGTATTTGTAATGGATTTAGCTAATTCTTCTTTTTCAAACTTAATCTTAACTTTTTTTAACAGATTATTACAAAAATTTCTGTACCGCGTATAAGTCACTTTCTTTATTTCGTTATAAGGGTCTTTAAGTGATTGCTTTTGTAGTTTATCGCGGTTTCTTATACATCTTAGCAGACCTGGTGTTATCCAAGGTCTTATGATGCGGTTTTTGCATGGAATATTAACTAGTACAGTGCTTTCTTTCAGTAAGTTTGTTAGAGTACTTATTAAGGAATTAATAACTTCGTTAGGATCATTGCAGTATAATAACGACTCAACATTTGCGTTTTTAAGTTGTTTTAGAACTAACTCATAATTTATAGTAGTTTTTGTTTTATAAGCAATATTTTGATTTTGGTCTTTGAGTTTAGATATAGAAAGTAGAGTTGGGTAGTGGTCACTGGTAGATGTAGAAAGAACAGCTATTGTTGCAGAGTGTTTGCGTTTGTCAATTTTTAGCATGATATGATCCAAACAATTCAGACCTCTAGTCGGCAAAGTGTGACCAGCTAATATACCGTACAAGGAAAGCATATTTAAATAATTAGTTTTATTTTTTTGTTCGAAGTAGTTTTCTTTTTGTTTGTTACGTATATTTATATTAATATCGCCAGCAACAATAATGTTTTTATTTATATTAGATATGATGTCTAAGTGAGAACCTAAAGATTCTATGAAACTTTCAGCATTAGGAGTACAAGGTGATCGATAAACACATAAAATTATATTGTCTCATAATTGTAGCTCTAAACAGGAAGCGTTTGATAATTTAATTTCCCGAATTTTGTGTTTCAAAGAGTTTTTTACGTAAACAACTACTCCATCATTCTGGTTTACTTTTCGTTTTGTGCAGTAACATTGGAATCGAACCCGCAACCACTGGCGTCTGAGGCAGATAGGTTAACCCCATCGCCAAAGTGGTCGTCGAAATGATTTTATAAGAGCGCCAATTTCAATAAAACAAACCTGCCTATATTTATAAACCTGATGAATACATTAACCAGTTTTCTAACTCTAGCAATAACTCTTTAGAATTGTAACAACGTCGACTTACAATATCCCTATCACCCATGGATAAGCATTTGACGACCGGCTGGTATAGTGGTAACATACATTGCCTTCTATGCCAGAGGTCCTGGGTTCGAATCCCGGCGGCGGCGGATATTTGTGTGATGAACACAGATATTAGTCGTCAAGTCATGGATGTTTATATGTTTATTTAAGTTTATTCTAATAAAAAATATATATTTATTCAATATGTATGTTTATATATTTCTTAAGAATATCAGTTATCTAGTATCCATAACACAAGTTCTTTAAGAAACTTAATTTGGACTAGACAATGTTGTGTGAGTGTCAGAAATATTTATTTATTTATTTATATTTCGTAAAAGGCGACTTACCGATTGACCCCCGTTTTCTGGTGGGCTCCCGCGAGGTTCCGACAGCCTAGCGATCATTTCTAATATCAGTCACCAAATGTGAAGCTGCGGTGATGTGTTCCGACAAAACTTTGACGACCACTTTGGCGATGGGGTAAACGTATCTGCCTCAGACGCCAGTGGTTGCGGGTACGATTCCCGCAAGGATCAAGAAAAAAAAAATGTTCCGTGTCTGGGTGTTTATTTATTTATGTATTTATATTCTTCCCCCCTAGTTCGCTACATGATATCCCATAACACAAGCTATGCTTACTTTGGGGCCATGTAGTTGGTGTGACTGTCTGGGGATTTTATTTATTTATTTTTAAAATTTAATGAAGAGCCAGTTCTTTCCTAAGCTCGTGTGCAAATGGCCTCATCCTCATGATCATCAGGTGAGATTTAGGGCAAACGGGAGCTTAGTTTATAATAAAAATAATCAACGAATGCAGAGCATTAAAAACCGACTTTATGTCAAAACTTTGAGATAAATTTATACAACTTATGTCAAGCTAAACGGTCTCCGAATTCATCATATTTGAAAGTTTTTTCATAAAGTACTTAATCGATTTCGATGAAATTTATATGGAACCAAATAAAAAGTATCCTCTATCACATGAAGTAAGAATCATCAAAATCGGTTCACCCAGTCAAAAGTTATGAGGTAGCCAAACATAGAAATGGGTCTGCTGCAAGAAATTTCGTAAGAGATAAGCTGTACCATTGTCTCTTTTAATTGTATCTCAACTGTGTGTACATAAATTGTTAAATAAATAAATAAACAAAAAACGTGCAGAATTAAGTACCTCCTTCTTTTTTTGAAGCCGATTGAAGAACAGGACGGTTTAGCAAACTGTGAATATTTTCATCCGTAGGCAGGTTCGCAAATTTAACATTTATTAAATTACTCGTACACTGACTTTAATATATCTTTGGGAACCAGAGTAATTTAACCAGTCCTGAGCTTGCATCATCAATTTTTTAATGTATAACTGTGAACCTGTTTGATGTAGTTATACTATTAAGCTATCTTCTGACACAAAAATGTCTAGCCATGGCCATAATAGGCTTTGAAACCATCAAATCGATGTGCTTAAAACCGGTAAAATTTGAGAGGCATTGCAATGGCCCACTAAAACAATACATTAGACACATTTCTATTTCATCAGAGTAGCACACGACATAATAACTCAAATAATCTCTTTATTGTGAGTAGCCCATTTTTGTAAAAACCCAACAATGAAATATTGTTTTAAGATCACTCTCACTTACCTACAGTACCTAATTCGTGAATTTTCGGGTTGGCAAACAAGGCGAAACAATCAGCAGCTTGGAATATTGTTAATATAGCATTGACAATATTTATGGGTACATCTAAATGATTGTTATTATCAAATCAATTGAATATAAAAAAGGTTATTGTGACTTAGAAAGAAAGAAAGAACCAGTGTAGGAGTTTTCCTACGGGCCTTCTCCGCTTTTGCCAGAAAAGACTTAAAAAATATACAGGGTTAATTAGACCGGATCCTTTTTAGGTGAAGTAGGCAAGGGCATTTCCAAACATTTGACCCCAAATCATGTAAATCCTCTTTTTTTTCCGAAAACCCAGTTTTACTACTTCAAACAAGAAAACGAATGATCCGATTGCAAAGTTATTTTGAGTTTTAGAGTTTTAGTTTAGTTAATTAATAATAAAAAATAATGAAATTGTTTCATTGTAATTCCAAACAGATTTTTTTGGTGAACTGTGTAGTTAAATGCTAACTTTTTTACCTTGTTGTGTAGCCAGAAAGTTGCACAGTGTACGCAAAATTTAAATTCAAATTCAAATTCAAATTATTCATTGCTTCATAGTATCGTACATACAAGTTGTTATATAATCATTTCAAGTTCTACATACTATGCTGTCCATCAGCATGCAATATTGTTGTTAACATAAAAATAATAAATTTATAGTCTCAATACAATTTACATATTATTCATGTCATTATATTAGTAGTATTTATTACAATTTTATTTCATGTTCAGATGTTTTCATTTTTACATTTATAAAATTCCTCTAGAGAATAGAAACATTTATTTTTAAGCCATTTTGTAAGTTGAACTTTTAATTTATTATTCGGAAGAGTTTTAAATTCTTTAGGCAAGGCGTTATAAATTTTTGTACACATCGCATAACACTGACGGTGATATAGTTCCAGCCGCGGCATATCTTTATAAATTAACCTTTCTGCATGACGTGTTGCTCTCATAACATCTCTGGCGCGAGTGAAATAATGAGGATTACATTTAACAAACATTACAGCCTCAAAGATGTACATACAAGGCAACGTCATTGTATGTAGTGACTTAAATAAGGGTCTGCATGGTTCGTAAGGCTCCTTACCTAACATTGCTCTTATGCATTTTTTTTGCACTATAAAACATTTGTTTATTTCTACTGAGTTGCCCCAGATAAGCAACCCATATCTTAATACTGCCGCTACATAACCATGGTACGCGGTTAGAACTGTTGACATATTACACGTTTTTCTAAGTCTACTAAGTAGATAGACAAAGCTGTTTAACTTACTACATACATACTCGATATGATATTTCCAATTTAAATTTTTGTCAACATTAATGCCAAGGAATTTTGTGTTATCAACTTCATTCATGTTATTGTTTCCGTAACTAATGTCAATTTTTGAAAGTCGTTTAGTGGTATTAAATCTAATATAGTGCGTTTTCGTTAAATTAACCCGAAGATTGTTATTCAAGAGCCATTCAACAATTTGTTTTATAGTATAATTAATTTCATTTTTTTTTTCATAATTATTTTTATTAAAGTCATTTTTTGTGGACGGTGCTCCAAAATAAATCATTTTTATTTTATAAAACTTTCTGTAGCTTCTGTTTGGAACTACACTGAAACAATTTTATTATTGATTATTATTTTTAACTAAACACCTATCTACTGAAAAGAACTGGCAGTTTATTCCACACCCTTGTCCTATTCCTTATCCTTACCGTTTTCTGCAGATATTAGGAAAACCTATCTCGAGAATGTAAGCCGACTTTTTTAAGTAATCTATTATTAGTAAATATTATTAAATTAATAAAAATAAATTGGTTCACGCTGTTTACTAAGAGCATGTCGCAGTCACGCACTCCTCAAAATCCGTACTAATATTATAAAGAGGAAACCTTTGTATTTTTGTATGTTTGTATTGAATAGGCTCAAAAACTACTGGACCGATTTTAAAATTTCTTTTACCATTAATTAGAGGGATTCTTCCGAATCCGTATAGGCTACTTGTATCCCGAAAATCCCGCGGGGATCGAAATTGCGCGGGTAAAACCGCGCGCAACAGCTAGTTTAATATAATTCGGTGGTGTAATGGGAATTTTTTATATTTGTTACCCAATTGTTTTTAATGTTAATATTTCTTTATATTTAATTTATTTTACATTCTGTACATGTTATATATACTTATAATATATACTTATGATATGTATAATTATTTATTATCTCTAATTTAATATCATCAATAATTACTATTATATAATAAAGCTTTTACATTATTTTAATAAAAAAAAAATAATAGATTAATTGTAAGGTGGAAAATTAAAATAAATCTACACCTAAAGCCTCATCCCCGACCAACCGGGGGATACCACTCACTTGGTGCCGACTGAAAACCAAGCGTCGTGAATTCTTTAGGGTGCCGACTATATGCTGAGTTGGTTACCATTTTTTATAATAATCATCTTTGGTATTTGTTACAATTATTAAGTATTTTCATGTTCTTTAGATTAAATTTTAGTTGTAAGTATTATTGTACGAATTTCAGTGGTGATTGTTTTAAGAATAAAATATTTTCTTTCTTTCAAATTTGTTGTTGGCGATATTGTTGCGCGGAACACCCCGTAATTATTGTCAGTGTCTTCTATTGCGTAAAATAACCTCTTATTGTCTAGCATACCTGTAGAAACTTGTTGAAAATAACCGGATATACAGATTTACATAAAATAAAATTACATAAAGCTCTATTAAAAATGGTCGGTATACCCTGCCCTGCTCATACCGAGAACTTGCTTTTTCGCGTAAGCACTCTTAAAAAATAATAAAACATAAATAACTATAAAACACTATAGTTAGCCCTATTTCAAAGGAAGACAATTTTCTTTTCTTGGCGTGTTCTTTTCTTTTATGAATAAAAGAAAAGAACACGCTGGACTGGGAGCGAAAGAAAAACGTAGAATGTGCCAGCTGCTACTCTTCCCGGGCATACTGTAAAAGTAAATTAAGGGACAGAAGTTTTAAAGTCGTTTTGTGGGCGATAGGCTGACCCCCTGTCACTACAATAGTCTCTCTCCATATTTATAATACCTCCAAATTTGTCAAACGTGACATCAGATGGTCTTGTAACCTCTGGTGTTCTGCCTACCCCATAGGGGATGCAGGCGTGACGTTATGTTTGTATGTAGAAAAGAAAACATTTCTCCGATAGAGTCAGAGCGGGTACACATTGGGCGTCCGACGCTGCGTTGAGCGCGCTTTCATATCGTACACACACCGCGCTTTGGGCGGCGTTCGGCTAGCGTTAGTAGGCTCAGTTTGAAAATAGAAATCAAAGAGATTACTTTTGTGTGGCTCCTCTATCGGTCCTATAAAAGACGACGACAGAGTTAAAGAAATTGTTTTTAAAAAAATAATTAACAATTACTCATTCAATATTATTTTTCTTTCTAAACTATCTTCAGATTTACCAAAAATTTCTATGGCTTTCGTTTTTTCAACACGGGTATTTTTATAAATCAGTATCTAAATGTTCAAACTCAAACTCAAACTCAAATATTCTTTATTTCGTAAGTACTTATTTAAATACATTTGAAATAAGTCAAACAATTTACAAATTGAACTTAATCTACTACCACTTCGGAAAGTCGATCTGTTGAGAAGAAGTGGCAAGAAACTCAACAGATTCATCTTTTAAAAATAAGAAAAAAAAATACACAATAACAATTTATAGCCAGGGAATCCCATCTTCTTGCATCCTGATATCTTATATCGGATATCCTATATCTGTTCGATCTCCAATTTCAGTTGAAATGTGTCTACAATACATGAAAGCGAGCGTTCAAATGTATAGCAACATGTTGGCTCATACATCTCGAAGCGCGTGGCTGAGGCCCGCAAAACACGCGCTCGTTCAGAAAAATGGGAACGCGTCAATAGGTTCTTCTGGTCCTCAAAACAAGCGTTGGCAAAGTGCGCGCTTGAAAGCACTCAAGGTGTACCTGCTCTTATGGCAGAACAAAAAGAAAAAAAATAGGTACAAAAAAAAGATGCATATGTACGGTCAGCTACTGTCAAACGAGCACAGACTAATAAGGAGAACAAGTTCAGACGGACAACTCCCTTGTCATAGATGTCGGTCTATACGAGGCTCACATATTGATTTTGACAGCTTGTTTTTTTTTAAATGTTATTCTACACAATGAGGTGTAGCAGTTTTTTTTCTACGGACATGGCAAAGAACTTTCTTAGTATGTAATGCCTATAGGTAATTCCTTTGCCAAATAATAAAATTTACAAATAAATAAATATGGGTCTGGATGTTTTTCTATATAAAAAATAAAAAATATCTATATGTTTATATATTTCTTAAGTTTATTTATCCGTTATCTAGTATCCATAGCACAAGTTCGTAATGAGACTTAATTTAGGCTAGACAATGTGGTGTGATTAAATATTTTTTTCTGACAATCCAATTGCAAATCCAATATAGGTATATAATTTCAGTCCTCGCTGTCAGTATATTTCAGGTATTGTTGAATTATAGTTAGGTACTTCCTTTGGTATATTTTCTTGGAAATTCACATAAGGGTAACACAATTTTCACAACTGATACAATATTTTTATAATTTATTTATAATTAAATTCATTTACACATCAATTCACAAAGATTGTTGTTGTGTCAATCTCTACAAAGATTGTTCAATTCGAATGGGGAGTTTTCTGACAGCTCATAAAAATTAGTTCAAAAAACCTCTATAGATGGCACTTTTAAAAAGCCGAAGGCGTTAAGTCTGTAAACTATAATGTAGGTAAGTGGTATCTACCATCTATGGTTATTTATATGTTCAATTTCTCATACAGACATCAATTAATTTATTTTACTTTTAAAAACGCAGTGTGGAATAAATTTTTCGCCTTCGCCTTTTGTAAAGCGCCATCTATCGAAGCCTTTTGTACCAATTTTGTACAGTTTTGTTTTTTTAATGAGCTGTCAGAAAACTCCCCATTGAAACTTTCAATTCAATCAAACTATTCAACCAATTTAAGCAGTCAAGTGTCAATATCATTATGTGAGCCCATGGACAATATCCATAGACTGATGCTAATATACACTATGGAGATTACCAGCCGTGCAAACGAGACATCCTCTTGTAAGTGTATAGTTTCACGAAAAACACGCATTGAAAATTATTAGCCAAATTATTGAAAGCTTATATTTGAGTCTACTTTTAAAAGAATATATTAAGCTTATTGAAAAATATTTTCTTTTCACACGCGTTGTTTCGGGTTTTCTGAAGTTGAACAAATTCGAACGGGAACAAACTTAACTTGCTGCTGTTATAGTGCTATTGTTTTTACAGTACTTATGTTCCTGTAAAAAAAACTTGAAGGAACTTAGCTTAGAATCTTACATAAAAAACTTAAAATTCAAACGTGATCCATTATGACGGTAAAATATTTGGAATAGCAACAAAATCACATCGTTTACGTTGCCATAATGTGAAAGTCATTCATGGTGCGTCTGCGCAAAACTCATGAAATACAGCCTCAGTGAGGCTTTAGCCCTAGAGAGAGGCGGACGTCTTTACGGTTTTATCTAAGTTTATTTAGAACCACCAAACGCGAGTGTTACTTCAAAAATAAAATAAACTATTAACCATATGTTTGGAAGATTTAAACAGAAGTTCTGCTGAAAAAGGTTAGTTTCTGTGTTCTTTTTTTAAATTATTTACTGTATTTTATAATGGGGACCAAGATAGTAAGAAACTAAACTAGAGTTCTTTGGATTATATAAGAATTGTGTAAGTTAGTTTTATAACACTTTGAATAAAATAGATACTCAATTTTACAATGGCCGAATTTTATTTAAATATTTTAATTTAATTTGGTCATTAATAAGCTAATGACCTGCTTGCATTTTATTGCAATGTATTTTTTTACGTATGAAATCGTGCAAGTAGATCTAGTACATTTTAAACCTACTTTAGTAATACTGTTCATCAAATTTAAACACCAAACTAACTTATAGTGCTATAATTGTACTACCCTACGTAGGTGATAAGATGACGTTTAATTTACCGAAACAATTCGATCTTATTACCGGATATATAAGTACTAACATCATTGATTTGGTGTACATATATTTTTATTTATTTATTTAAATCTTTAAGGTTTTACAATTCTATTTTGAAGACAAGCTTAGAATTAATAATAAATAAATAAATAATTAAATCCCCAGACAATCACACCAACTACATGGCCCCAAAGTAAGCATAGCTTGTGTTATGGGATACCATGTAGCGAACTAGGGGGGAACCTAGAATATAAATACATAAATAGATAAACACCCAGACACGGAACATTTTTTTTTCTTGTTCCGTGCGGGGATCGAACCCGCAACCACTGGCGTCTGAGGCAGATAGGTTTACCTCAACGCCAAAGTGGTCGTCAAATTGAACTGAGTTCCCGCTCTACAATATACAACATATTTACAAGATTTATTTTTCATTGCTTCCATGCTGGACTGGGAGCGATAGAAAAACATAGAATGTGCCAGCTGATTCTCTTCCCGGGCAAACTGTAAAAGTCAGTTCAGGGACGGAGGATTTATTTGCGATTTTGCGGGCGACGGGCTGACCTGTCACTGCTATAGTCTTTCTCCATCATAATAATATCTCCAAATTTGTCAAACGTGACATCAGATAGTTTTTATAGCCTCTGGTGTTCTGCCTGCCCCATTAGGGATACAGGCGTGAAGTTATGTATGTTTGTATTATTTTTTATTTAAACAAAGAGCAATGTGACTTATATTTTAATGATAATATAGGTATTGCGGGTATTTCCTAGAAAAAGAGTTAAGGCTGTAAGAGAAGAGAGAGATAAGACAAATTATTTCTTTTAATGGCATTACAGTACTTTTAACACATTTTGTGAAATAAAAGTTGCTTTAAAGAAATTTTAATGTATTAAAAATTAAAATATCCTTATTATGGCTATGTTATAGGGTGTCCAAGGCTATAAGAAAGCTCTTTAAAGAGCTACAAAAATACATACATAACTTCACGCCTGTATCCCTTATGGGGCATAAATTCCACCAGAGGCTATAAATTCGTCTGATGTCACGTTTGACAAATTTTGAGTTATTATAATAATGGAGAGAGACTATTACAGTGACAGGGGGTCAGCCTATCGTCCGCAAAAACGCCAACAGAACCTGTGTCCCTTAACTGACTCTTACAGTATTCCCGGGAATAAAAGCAGCTGGTACATACTATGCTTTTCTTCCACTCCCAGTCCCGCAGGGAATTAGAAGTTCATGTAAGAGTAAGATTCTTAATCCATGCTGGATAAAGAGCCTGTCTGGAATAATAATAATAAATAATATTTCCATCTACTTTATTTTTCTACGGAATTAAAAAATATTTATTCATCGGTAGTTATTGTGGCGTAGTGGTTCCTGTTGTTATCACTTAATTAAGCAGTTAGCCCCCCTCACTACTTTATGTTAATTTATCACAACGAATTCCATGTTTTGGAGAACTCGTAAGTAATCGGACCTGGATCATGTTAATTCTTATATATAAAATAGGTTCTGAATAACATAAAAAGTGATTTAATTAAAAATCTATGATTCACCATCCATTTGAAGTCGTCGTGGCGCCGTGGTTACTGTGTGTTTCAAACGATATCACAGGTAAAGCAACGTTCGGCGCGGTCGGTACTTTGATGGGTGACCGCCGACCGTTCATTTCTCACGGCGGCGACTTCCGTGCTTCGGAGGGCACGTTAAGCAGTCGGTCCCGGGTGCTGTATACTTGTATACAGTAGTCGTTAGGGTTTGTTAGAAGCCATTACGGCGCCCTGAAAATTCTGACATCCACCACCCAGCAGTGGGCCAGCTTGGTGGATTATGGCCTATACCTCCTCGTCACCCAGGGGAGAGACTCATAGCCCTGCAGTGGGCTCATTACAAAGAGTTGTGGTGATGTGGTGTGTGACCATCCAGCACTGGGACAGCTTGGTTGTTATTGGCCTGATTCTTTTAAAGGAGAAACTCATGAGTCCCTCTCTGGCCCTATAGTTTCGTCTTAAAAACATTTGTAGTGTTTAAGAAACCAACTATAAAACATATTTAAAAAAACACGTAAAAATCTTCACCATATTTAGCTCAAATCATTTATTTTAATTAATTTTTATTTTAATATCCAACAATTGAATAATGATGACATTATAACTATATTATCGAATTTAAGTTTAAATATATGTTTATTGGAAAAACTCAATGATAATTTATTTACAATAAAAAACGAAGTACACAAATAGAAATATATAATTGCTAATTTTATTAATAAAAATAATAGATCTTATTAAGTAAATACCAAAAGTATCCTCCTCTAATGCACTAATATTTCTCGTTTCTTTTATTCATGAGCAATATTTATCAACCGACTTCCAAAATGAGGAGGCTCTCAATTCATGTGTATGTTTTTTTTTGTGTCTTTGCTACACGATATTTTAGACAAATATGAATCGATTTTTAAAATTATTATTTCATATGATAGAGATTACTTCAGCGTTGGTCCCATATAAATTTCATCGAAATCGATTGAGTACTTCTTGGAAATTTTCAAATTTAAAAAGAAATATGTGTGAATAGGTACGAAGAATATTTACCTTAACGACATTACTCAAACTCAAACTCAAATATTCTTTATTTCGTAAGTATTTAAATACATTTGAAATAAGTCAAACAATTTACAAATTGAACTGAATCTACTTAACTCAAAATCAGAATTCAAAATTATACTTCAGCCAATGTTTTGAAGTTGGTTTTTTTAATGCGCTGCATTCGTTGATTATCCTCTCTGAAGTTTTCACAATTGGTTTATGTCCACGTAATGTGTAAAGAAACATATCGTTGAGTTAAAATATAAAATCAAATTAGTTGCGATTAAAATATGTTAATTACCTCCATTAAGAGTATACTTTACGTTTCGGCAAAGATTTTTTAATTTGATCTCATTGTGCTGGTTATACAATGTAATTATTGTATAGGGGGGAGGGGGCTCTCAAAAAGTTTGCTTTTTTCATTACTCTTGCAAAGGATATGTTTTATTATTTTATGCTATAAAAATACGGTTAATAACCTTCATCATTTTACATTTTCGCAAAGATTTTTCAATAGTCTTGCAAAGTATATTTATAAAAATAATATGCTCTACGACCCAACGACAAAACCATAACAGAGTTAAATAACAAGCTAAATCTACATTGCCCCAGTTTCGCTTTTCCAAAAAACGTATTTATTTTGAGCCTAAATTCTATAATCGTGTTTAGAAAGCGTTATGTCATACGCATAACATTAACATTGCATAACTTTAATTCAAAAAATGCTAAAAAATGTTAATTCCTTTGCAGATTTGTTATGATAAAGATAAGTTTTGTAAGTTTTTAAATAAAATATAAGTTGAGTTTTAAAATATTTATTATTTTGTTTTTTTGTTCTACTAATCTCGATTCGAGTTCGATTTTTTATGACTGTGATATTATAAAACTCATCTGTTTAACCTTGAACAGTTTGTAGAATATGGGTGAAGATAAGCATATGGCATATTTAACTATATATTTTTTTTTATTTCTAGTTAAGAAGTCAGTTTGTAAAAATGAACCATCAGTGTCAATCTGGATAAACATTAGTTACTAAAAGTCAGTCACTCGTGACCATGGTGGACACCAAAACGTCGAGTTAAAAGATAAGATATTACCCGATAAAATACCATAAAAATGTAGCGTTTAATAATATTAATCGTAAAAATCGAATAAAATATTATAAACACTGCCAGGAGGTCAATAGATGCTGGTTCTATTCTCTCGCGACGCGATATACTTGTGCATCGTTGCCTGTATTTGCTGTAATCTGTTGCTGTAATCATGTTTTTTGAGGTAATACGGCACTTGTCTAAGACTTTTTGAAACGTTCTTTTTAAGATGGCCTAGTAAATATTCCTATATTATTATATAATTACATTCAAATTATGTTTTTATTTATCACATTTTTCATTTATTTATGTAAGATATTTTTTTTTCTAGCGATAATATATAGAAATTACTGTCTTTATAGCCAAATTATTATTCATAATATTTCGATTTTTGTTTTTGTTCTCATGATTTTCGCGATGTAGAATTTGCTGTGTCATCCTGGTTTCTACAGTTTTTAATGAGTGCTGCTACATACCAATTATCTTCTTCGCCATAGGTCGAATAGAGCATTCGAACGAAATAATTTGTTCTAATCATATACTCAATATAATTATGTCGCAGTTAAATTAAGTTTATCGCTGCTTTCAAGATTTTTCCTTAATTAAACGGCTATGACAATGAGTATCTACTTTTATCCTTAATCGTTTAATAAAAAAATGACATGTGACCATATTTTGCAAAACATAACTTCGAAATTTAAACAAATTAGAAAAAAGGTCCCTATAATAGGTACTTACATAGTTAATATAAGTATTATAATTAAGGCGTACCTGCTATTAAAGAAGTCTATAAAATTTTCAATAGATATTTTATAGTAGATATATCTTGTATCGTATTGTTTATAATAACTCCATACTTATTACATCGTACAGAGCGAAAATGAAAGTAATTTAGCATTTATACTTCTATCTGTAGTTTCCGGCTTTTATGTAGAAATTATATATGTCACATAACAGAGTTATCTGGCGCTTCATCTTTTAGTTCCTAGATTGAATTACTTGACACCTGTATACAGCTACCAGTGTAGTTAGCGGACCGTGGCGAGGTGCTGGTAGCACTCGATTCTGTTTAGGTTGTTAAGGATGACCGATCATTACGAAGAGTCACAGAATCAAATTCATACTTCTTACTAGCTTTACGTTCTATAGGTGATCTCGCTGCATTCTACACATTTTATTCTATCTGAGCAAGGTTTATTAATATAAATATTAATACTAAATAAAAAAGATTATCTCAAGACATGATACGCTACATTATCTAGTCCATATTAATTATAAAAAAAGCTGTGCAAATAGAAATACCCATATACATAATACATTTTGTTACTTACTCTATGTAAATGTATCTATTTATGTATTATAGGCCATAGACAGAAAAATTGTATAGTATGAATGGCGATGGCCTGGCACGTAGCTCGCAGAACAGATAGCCATTGGGCAGTATGATTCTCGTGTGGCTACCACATATTGAAAAACGTTGCGTGGGCAGTTCCTGTACATGTTGGATCAAAGATCTTGTCAAGGTCGCCCGTAAACGCTGGGTATGAGCAGCGTCAGACCGAGTTATGTGGACAAGGCTTAAACGGAGGCCTCTGTCCAGCAAAATGCAAGTTTTAACTGAGGATGATAATGATGAAACTTAAAAATAACATTATCAAGCAAACTAAAATTCAAATAGGTAGTTTTCGTTACACTCATATCCAAAAAAACGTTTTGTTCACAAGTTTAAATACAAATACCTATATATTTACGATGGACAGTGTTACTTATCTCTGCATTAGAGAGTTGTAGAAGGATTTTCTTTTTACAAAGGTTTTTGATATGTGCCGAAATATCGAGATCTCGATATTTAGTCAAAAAAATGATAAATATTCCAATTCTAATTGATCCACTAACAAGATCTATCTCACACCTAAATAACCTGAATACTTAAACACTCAAAACTGTTAATGTTACATAATTTCTTATAAAATCACCTTATTAATGAGGTTACAAATATGCCTATGCAGACATGAATGCATTTAACCTACTTGTATTTAATAATTTGTAACGTCTAGTGTTTGAGCGTTTCCGTAAATAATGTGACCTTTGCACTAAGATTTTCACAGATTTTTAATACTTACGTGATGTAGTTGTGCAAAATGTTTGTCACTACATATAAAAGACAGTTTTTACTAAATTTTTCTTTTATCCATTGATTCGATGTTTGCTCTATATTTTGAATGAAGCAGATTTACATGACCGCTATAAGATAACATCTGTAGAAAGTCCAACAATAACTACAAGTAGGTATTAGGTCCTTATATATGAAATTGGTGTTTTGTCGTACTGGCCACTTTAATCTCAAATATTTCCTCTTTGGTTTGGAATTCCAAATTCAAATTTATACAGCTATTTACTCATCAAATTGTGTCTCGAAAACCGTATTTCTTTTATTTTTTTCTTTTGGTTTTTTCTCTGCGTTACTGAGTTTACAAAATAGAAAATTTCAAATTTCGCGTTATTTACGAATAAGAGTTCCACCGTGGGACCAGTGCTGCAGACACGGCTCGAAGAATTAATTATGTGTATGGCAGTGGTTTCACGACAACGCAAGACCACACACTGCGGAACAGACTGCTACCAAATTAAAGGAGCTTCAATTGGAATGTTTAAGACATCCACCGTACTCCCCGGACCTTGCTCCAACAGACTTCCATTTTTTTAGGAAAGCCATAAATGAACTACCTATGAGATGGCAGAAGTGCATAGACAGCAATGGATCATACTTTGATTAAATAAGTATATTATATAAAAAAAATAAACGACTTTTATTCCTCCCATACAAAACGCAAATTTCATTTAAATTATTATCTTTTTATTACTCAATGAATTATTTGAATTTATTTTTGCTATTAAAAATTTTATAGCCTTATTTAACATTTCTATAATAGTGTCGTTCAAAACATCTTTCTGATCTTTCTGGTCTTCCATTTTCTTGCTCTTGAAATCAAATTTTACTCAGAGGATTTTGACAATGTACTAAAAAGGATTGTCTGAAAGTGAGACAAAATAGGAACACAAAGAGACTTGAGAAACTCTTAATTAATAATTTAAAAAAGTATAATATTGTCTTAAGTTTTCGCGATTATTAAATAAAATACTTTTTAACCGAATTTATCGCGTATAATTTATTTCAGTCTCTTGTGACCACCAAAAAAGATACCAAAACGTCGAGTCGAGTTCAAATTTATAGGGTTAAAACGAATTTCATTTTAAAAAGTATATTAATAATGTGGAGGAGTATTAAGTACCTTATAATGTGGGGCTAAAGTTGCTTTTCAAGCGAGGAAAAACTGTATACATGATCATTGTGTAAACGCGTATAATATAAATTTTAAATTGACATTTCAATGTCTTTCAGCGGTAAAGATGTATCCCACTATAGGAATATATAAGGATTTATTTATATTTTATAACGGCAGTTGTTTTCTATGGTGACATAATCTGCGTTTGACCTCAACCTCATAAATATAGATGAGGTCAGAGATGACAGCACACCGTGGTTGAAAGGAACTAGATCCTCAAAGAAATCAAGTTATATAATCAATAAAATCAATTGATATCAATTGTAGAGCAAGCAATACATCATACCGCGCGTGGGTTGACGAGAAAGTTTATTTATTAACATAGCTATGTAAAAGGATATTCATATTTTCGGTATGTTATTTAATAAAGCATACTATGAATATGCAAAAATATTCCACTTTAATGCTTTTTTTTAATCTATAGTTAAAAAAAAACAAGTAACCTTGATTTCAATTTATTAAAATCGTAGAATAGCATTTTATAATCTGTGTCATCATCATAAGTCAGATTATACAACACTGTGTCACATTTTAGGCAGGTACACGGACAGGTATATCTTGATGAAATCTTAGTTTTCTATTTAATAAAAACGTATTCTTCCATGCTGGACTGGGAGCACGAGAATGTACCAGCTGCCTCCGGGCATACTATAAAAGTCAATTTAGGGACAGAAGATTTATTGGCGTTTTTGTGGGCGATAGGCTCATCACTGCAATAGTCTCTCTTCATCATTGTAATACCTCCAAATTTGTCAAACGTGACTTTGAAAGGTTTATAGCCTCTGGTGTTCTGCCACCCCATAAGGACTACAAGCGCGAAGTGATGTATGTATGTAAACACGTATGGAAATAATATCTTCTCCGTTTAAACCATTGTGTTCCATATAAAAAGAAAGAACATCTATTTAAGCTACAGAAATAATTATAACAAGACAAACATACAAACATAACTTCATGCCTGTATACCTTATGGGGTAGGCAGAACATCAGAGGTTATAGGACCATCTGATGTCACGTTTGACTACTGAGGTATTGTAATGATTGGAAGAGGCTATTGCAGTGACAGGGGGTCAGCCTATCGCCCACAAAAATGCCAATAAAACCTCTGTCCCTCAACCGACTTTTACACTATGCCCGGGAAGAGAAGCAGCTGGCACGTTCTATGTTTTTCTTTCGCTCCCAGTCCAGCATGGAAGGAATATAGCATATAACAAGACCTATTAATAAATCCACTTCCGGGCCTGAATGACGACGAGATTTAGACAATAAACCTCTTAGAACCCAGCCAAAAGCCTAGTGCTGATTGGCAGCTGACCCAGCAGAAACAATTATCATCAATACAACCCTTTGTAATGAAAGCCCACTGCAGGGCTATGAGTCTCTGCTCTTGGTGACGAGGAGGTTTTAAACCGTAACCCACCAAGATGGCTTATATGCTATGCCAGAGGTCCTGGGTTCGGATCCCGGCGGCGGCGGATATTTGTGTGATGAACACAGATATTAGTCGTCAAGTCATGGATGTTGATAGTTTACTTAAGTTTATTCTAATAAAAAAATATGTAAGTATTTATTCAATATGTATGTTTATATATTTCTTAAGTATATCAGTTATCTAGTATCCATAACACAAGTTCCTTAAGAAACTTAATTTGGGCTAGATAATGTTGTGTGAGTGTCAAAAATAAACATTTATGTATTTATATTTATTTATTTATAAGTTTCTCTGAAGGTTAGCAATGCAATATTACATTAATTTATCTTCTTTATTTCATGGCGTCCATGGATGCCGGCTCTCTATCAGATTGAGTCTGTACTCATTCATTAGTGTTCATATAACTTTACAGAATCAAATAGTATTGATCATTCATAAAAATTTGAAATACTGTTGATTATGCCAAATTTTTCCATGAATGTAAAGAGTTATGTTTCGAATATATCATTGGTCAACTTTATTTAAAAATAGGGTTAAAGTGTAAACCTACTTTTTCTTTCCGCAAAGATATATAAATAAAAGAGACATTTGAAGGTTGAAAAACAAAAGCAAAATATAAGGAAAACGCTAAGTTTATTAATAAAGATTATTTCCTACATAGGTGACCTGTCTTGAGGATCACTCGTAAGTTATGGAAATTATTATCTAACTTTATTAAAAACTACCTCGTAGTTTTGTGCGTACAAGAAGTACGAAGTATTTCCAATAATAATTTATTTTATAGTATTTCAGTAATAACCGCGTAATGCCGCCTGATTTTTAGATTTTAGGTACCTATTCGTTATGGCGGAGTAATTTTTTAGACCAATTAATTACTTCTTTTATTCGCTGAATACGCATACTGAACTCAAAATGATAACAAATAGTGAAATAAATTTGAGTTACAATGCAAAAAGGTATATAAAAGTGGAATTGCATGCAAATAAGGAAATTTAGTTAAACCAGCCCCACTTTACTTTTAACTACAACAGGGATTTTTATGTTTTACAATTAAGTAAAACATTTTTGCTGAAGAACTGCGTTTATACTATCGTAATATAAACTGTTTCTTCCACCTCTGGATAAGTGTATCGTAAAAAATATATTTAAGTGCTTCATTGTAAAGACTCTTAAAAATCTAACTGGCTAACAACCATCTTTCGACCATGTAATAGATCAACTGAACCATTGTTTTATTGAACGAAGAGAAAAAATCTTAAAACCGTTACAACAATGACATCAAATAGCGCAAGATATCCGGATGCAATATGGGATTCCCTGGCTGTAAACTGTAATTGTATATTTTTAAAAGACGATTGCTGTTGAGTTGCTTGCCAATAATTCTTAAAAAGTCGACTTTCCGGAGTGGTGGTAGATTCAGTTCAATTTGTAAATGGTTTGACCTATTTTAAATGTACCTACCAACGAAGAAAAATGTTTGACTATGTCTATGACATATCTCAATCAAGGGCTCGAATACAGGTTTAAATACGGCCTCGGATGAAAATAATCTATTGAGCATGGAAATAATTCAATAAAATTGTGATGATGATGCGAATGATAATTACAACAACAAGGTTTGAAATCCTTTAATTAAATGCAGTTCTTTCGTTCTCTACTAAATAATATAACCTTTTTATGATATTCAAAGTGCATCTATTAAGTATTCTCATGCACTTGCTTATTGTTATTCCGCTAGTATCAAACTTAATCACTTAATAGCCACCTAGTTTATATAAATGCGATAGTTAGTAAAGAATAATGATCATCGCTGGCGACGCGTAAGATCATTTGTTACAGAATTTTCCAGCAACTTTTATTACGTAAATGTATTTTTCTTATTTTGTTTTTCAAAAGGCAATAAGTGCCTATTTATATCAAACTTTTTTCAACCGTTTGTGGTGTCTTTGTTACACGATATTTCAGACAATTATGCATCGATATTAAAAATTCTATTAATTATAAAAAACTTCATAGTTGGTCCATATAAATTTTAATCGAAATCGGTTTAGTACTTCATTGGAATTTCAAATTATTAAAACAATATGTATGATTTTGGAGAATGTTTACTTGGGTGACACTATAAGTCGGTCAAAGTTTTGACGTGTAGTTGGTTTTTTAATGCTCTGCATTCGCTGATTATTAAAGACTAAAATAAAGACTTAATGTATTCTTCTAACACAGTAATAGTTCTGAGACCTCTTAGTTCTCATCTCCTAGATTCTGACTACAGTAATGATCATTTTTTTTTAGTTATTGCGTTGATGTCTATTAACCGATTTTGTAGTACATTTATTTTCTTTAAATATTTTTCATAAAGATAATAAACATTTATGTAACAATATGATAATTACAAAAAAATGCAAGGAAACTTTTTTCAATCATTCAAATACTTTGCCGGTCAACATCATGTTTTGAAGACACTATACATTTAACTTTAATCTATGATTTCAAGGCCTTTAAAGGGGCGTTTTATAAGGGGCGTATCAATAAGTATCTTATAAAAATACAGTTATTCTGGCACAAATAAATATTTTTGACCCAGTTTGCTATAGCCAATCTTTACTCCGACTAGTTATGCATTTACCTTATCAAACGTCATTACCTGGGGAGTGGACTTCCTAAGTTCCAGGGGGCCTTCCATTGCGTGGTCATCTTACTGCTCCAGCAGCCAATAATACTTGATGCTTCGCCATCTTTGAGGTTATGTCGATACGGTCGGTGCCAGCAGTTCTTCTAGAACATATCCCATAAAAACAAAAGAACTCTTTCGCATTATCGAATTCTATATTCGAATCATTCCAATCAAATGTGACCATAAAGTCGAACGGTATTACGTAGACGTAAAAAAGAAAAAATCTTTAACCAATTAAGTTTACTTCATGGTTACAAGCAGTGAAAGTCTAGTAGACTAGAAGTGTAACATTATCTAACAAGCAGCTATTGAGGCATATGTGCATGAGACTTTTTTGTGTGGCCCTACCAACAAAAAACTAAATTGGTCAAAGAGAAAGGAAGTGGTTACATATATTTGTACAAGAGAAGGCAATTATATTATATGTTTAATAGTCTATATAGTTACCTATTCGCCACTTTGCAATCTATCTACTGTAAGTATATTATAAAAGTTACGATTGGAGAAAAGTGCCTGCTAAATTTAAAACAGTACATACGCAGCAGAACAAAATATAAAATCTGTTTTTATCACCAGATGAAAATATTAGTCTCTTAACTCTAAAGTATATTATAGAGGGTCTATGGCAGGTACATGTTAGGCACCATTAATTGTAAAAAAAATCAGTGAAGGTGAGGTGATAAGAAATATATCTTACTTATATTATAATAAATAATAATAATAATAAATATTTCTGACACTCACACAACATTGTCTAGCCCAAATTAAGTTTCTTAAAGAACTTGTGTTGTGGATAATAGATAACTGATATACTTAAGAAATATATAAACATACATATTGAATAAATACATATTTTTTATCAGAATAAACTTTAATAAACATATAAACATCCATGACTTGACGACTAATATCTGTGTTCATCACACACATATCTGCCGCCGCCGGGATCGAACCCAGGACATAGAAGGCAATGTATGTTACTGCTACACCAGCCGGTCGTCTAAAAATCTACTTCACCATCATGATTAAAACTTTTGTTAAAAATATAAATTGCAAGTTTCACGACCTTGATCACACATTTGAATTTATCATTAACGTGTTAAAAATTAGCTAATAACGGTTGTCAAAACGTGTAAAATTATTCGCAATTGCTTCAGAATGCAAAAAGATCGCAATAAAGGTAGCGCATTAGTTTTTTAAATTAATTAAGTGATTAGAGTATCTTTAATTACTTGAAACTTAGAATAAATGTGAAATGTTTGCAAGACAAAAAGAAAAAAAAATTGAGACAAAGCACTATATGTATAATAGTTACAGAAGTATGTGTATACGTAAGTTAATTTAAGTGTATAAAATGCCATAGTTTGCGAATAGTAATACACATCCTGGCGAGTTAAACTTAAAAATACATAAATCAGTAAAAAATAATAATCTTTACTAAGAAAATTATGCGGTCAATATTTATGCTGTAAATAGTATACAAAAAAGATCACGTACATAATTATTTAAACATTTTCAAAACTATTTAAACCTAATGAGTGAGTTTCAAATGCACTTGCGTGTTTTTTTATTTCATACTATGCGATGATCCTTAAACTGATGATCCATAAAATCGATGATATAAAACGTGGGTAGATAGACAGTAGAAAAAAATACAGGGTAGGATAGATATTTCTTTTCTACAGCTTCATCTTTTTAAGCTCAAACCTCTTCAATCTCACTTACCATCGAGGTAGACATTTGGCGGCAAAATAACTAAAATTAATTTATAAGATAAAACTTTGTGGTTCTTTAACAAATAAATAAAATAAGAACACAAAGCAAATACTTTTTTCCATCATGTTTGTGTCACTTAGATGTCGTTAATCCAAACGCGACAGGTCCTACGTACAGTCCTCATGGACAAATCTTACGCGTGGATTCAGTTCAAGTGCTCACTAATCGGTGGGATTGAATTCGCGTGTCAATTTGACATTGAAACTTAAATCATTTATTCATTAACATCGCCGGAGTAGTTATTTCGCGGACAATATTGTTTACCTTTGGATGTTTCTCGACATGAGAAGTGAGACATTATTTCATAAGGTTTTTAGATTTTTTTATCTGTTATTGCTTGTATATTTTGTGGACAATAGACTGACCCCCTATCACTGCGATGGTCTCTCTCCATCAGCATACCTCAATTTGCCAAATGTGACATCAGATAGTTTTGTCTTAAGTTTTCATCAATGGTACTGGTACTGGTAGTAACAACACAAAATCTAACCGTTGCGCTGCGTCTTTACGAAGTAAGCTATGTCTTTCGTTGAAGCAGTTAAAATAGCTGTGACACAGACAACTGGTAGAAGAGTTAGTATTTATAATTATTTATATGTAAAAGTACATTAAACCATCTCGGATAACTTCTGTGATTCAAAAGACTACGAGTACTTAACCAGAGATTAGACGGTCCAAGTGCTCTACCTACACCTATACCATTGCCACCAACCTGTATATAGTGTTTGTTAAAATATGCAAGGGTCTATTTAAAACTTAATAACAATAATACATACATACATAACTTCACGCCTGTATCCCTTTGTTCTGCCTACACCAGAATACCAGAGGTTAGAAAATCATCTGATGTCACGTGTGACAAATTTGGAGGTATTATTATGATGGAGAGACACTATTGCAGTGACAGGGAGTCAGCCTGTCGCCAGCAAAAACGCCAATAAAACCTCCGTCCCTTAACTGACTTTTACAGTATGCCCGGAAACAGAAGAAGCTTCAATCTAATATATGCCCACGGCTTTGCAAGCCCAAAATCGAATGGGAGATGGGTTTTATCTAGAATACTACGATCTACAATCTACAGGTGAACCAAATTTCTTCCCTGTTTATTGAGAAAAGGAATTATCCTTACAAACTTGCACGTGTATAATATTAAGTGAGATATTGTAAACAAAGATTATTTAATCTATCGTTCATAAAACTTCAAGACGTGGCTTGTTTCAAGCTAGCTATAACAAGATAACCTTAAATGATGACGCAGTCTTTTAAACAATTATAATTATTTGATTGCTCGATGATGTAAATTAAAGATATAAAACAATATTTACAACCCGCATACTTTTTGGTATGTATACTGGTTTATTATAGCTGTTCTATAATTATTAAACTATGATTTTTTTCATTAATTTAACCTTATGGAGTGTGGCAAAAGCGATTTTATGTTGCATTCTGAAGTCTAAACCCTGTATTATTGAAGTCACCTTAATCACGAACATAACTCAAGCGTAGATGCTCATATATTCAATGCATTCAATGCTCCATAGAAGAAACCTGTCAAAAAATTATAAACAGGTAGAGTTTAAGCCTGAGTAAGATTTATAATATAATAATAATATAAATAATAAATATTTCTGACACTCACACAACATTATCTAGCCCAAATTAAGTTTCTTAAAGAACTTGTGTTATGGATACTAGATAACTGATGTACTTAAGAAATATATACTTAAACATACATATTGAATAAATACATATTTTTTATTAGAATAAACATATAAACATCCATGACTTGACGGCTAATATCTGTGTTCATCACAAAAATATCTGCCGCCGCCGGGATTCGAACACAGGACCTCTGGCATAGAAGGTTTATTTAAGAATAAAGTTTTATTATAAGATATCCGGATGCAAGAAGATTGTAAATTGTTGTTGTTGTTATTGTTATTGTGTATTTTTAAAAGATGATTGCTGTTGAGTTTCTTGCCACTTCTTCTCAACAGATCGACTTTCCGAAGTGGTGGTAGATTCAGTTCAATTTGTAAATTGTGACTTATTTCAAATGTATTTAAATACTTACGAAATAAAGATTCTTTTGACTTTGAAAAAGGCAATTTATGTTACCGCTATACCAGCCGGTCGTCAAAAGATGTACCTTGATATTCTTTTGTTCAGTGTTTATAATGGTTATGATGAGTGATTCTAGAGATTTTTTCAATTAAACCCGAGTTTGACCCCAATAAAATAAGTGAAGATGAGGTTCGAGATTGATGCACACGGACATCGGAATGAACTGGCTCTTCTTAAAATATTGCTGGAAGACAACTGCGCCGTTGCGGTGATTTAATATGGCGTGTAACCAGTAGCCATGGCAACCCCGAAGGGATCCTACTAGGGGGGATTAGTCGCATTTTACCGGCGATTTTTATTCGGCTATTTAAGCCCACCGCTACTTTGCCAATACCCAAAAATGTTACGTGAAGTCTCGATACCAGTAATTACATTTATTAGGCACTTTAATTTAAATATATCGATTATGTATATTCAATTTTTTTTTAATAAACATTAAACCAACTTCAAAAATATTCAAAATATAAAACTACTAGTAGACAGCATTATTATAATTCAAAATTATGTTTTTGTGTAAATTCTTCAAAATTAATTTTAGAAAAAGTAATATTTATGCGTTTTTTAATTAGAATTTGTAACTGCAATGTGACTTGGTTGATGAATTAAATTATATGAAAGCAGATATATTAAAACGGGACGTGATACACCGCTTTTTATGCAGATTGTTAGTGCCAATTAAAACAGTTTTTGAAATTTAATTTTGCATGTTTCAGAAAGTAACTCACACGTAATGAGGTCTTTTGCTTATTATTGAATACTTATGAATAAGTTATTCTTATGAAATAGTTATTCTGAGGAATATGTTGTTTAATACTTAGATATTATAGAATTCTAATCAATGTTCAGACGTACAAAACATTTAAAATAATAATATAGAGTCACTAAAAATGAGAGACTGAGTTTTTTTTGTTTGTTTTCCAAGACACCTAAATATTTTGGTGTGAATTGTAAAAACATTGAAGACCGAAGTTGTTGTTTTGGCATAATAATGAACAGAATTAGATACTTAGTTAAAACTATAATTGTCAGAATGAGTAATAGTGAATAAATAATTACACAAATTGCTGAACTGAGTTTTTATTCAATAAATTGTAACAAGCTTAAATAGAAAAGTTTATTTCTCGAACTAGGCTGATTGTTGATTGATACAGGACCTTGCTGCTACACAGGACTGAAATTTAGGCCACTGTCCCCCAAAGTTGACAAAAGCTAACATAATTTTTTTCTATTTTGAAAGGAATTGAGTTGATTTGCTCTCATATCTTAGGGTGCTATCACAGCAATCGATCAACGATTTTTTAGCCTAGAAAAAAGTAACACCCTTATTTACACGTGCACACTAAGGAATATAATTTTCATTTTTGTAGAGGAGTATTTATACAGCTAAAAATATTTATGTAGGTACATTATGATGACCGTGATGAGTGTGAGTGTATGTTTGTTTGTCAGGCTGGGAATCTATGAATATGTGCATTTGTGGGACTGATAAATTATTTTATTATTAAAAGTATAAAGTATAAGTAAGTGACGACCACTTTGGCGATGGGGTAAACCTGTCTGCCTCAGACGCCAGTGGTTGCGGGTTCGATTCCCGCACGGAACAAGAAAAAAAAATGTTCCGTGTCTGGGTGTTTATCTATTTATGTATTTATATTCTACGTTCCAATATCACAAACTATGCTTACTTTGGGGCCATGTTGTTGGTGTGATTGTCCGGGGATTTTATTTTATTATTTATTTATTTCTTTTTGGGTTCCTAAAATTATTACATCCATCAACCAGCATTTGGCCAGCTTGATGGATTATAGCCTAAACTTCCTCTTCACCCAGAGGATAGACTCCTAGCAGCGATGACGACATTCTATTCTTGTTTTCTAGCAGTAGTGACAATGCCTTTAGAAGGTTACGTTTCCTCATCAGCACTATTTATTACCAGCTATATGGAGAGTTTAAAACCAACGCTATCGTTAAAGCTTCGCCTGCTATTTAACTTGTAAGATTTAAATAGTGAAGGTCGGAAGCAAACATCGTTAAACTTAATTGTACATCTTAAACCTCAAAAGTGAACCTTATTTTCGAAATTATAAGAACTTTCCTACATAAGGTAATTACGTGCTATGAGTTTCTCAGACTGCTAGATTACGTTGACTCACGCATTGACGAGCAGACAAAATATTCAAAACGCAAGTACCTACAATATCTCTTAAATTAAGTGTTGTGTTACGTAAAATATTACGTGTCATGTCATAAGTAAGTATGTAAGTAGGGCAAATTATATTTGTTTCTATTACTTGAAGTATAATTTTATTTACATATACCTGATTGAAACTACTTGCTATGCTGATAAACCGAAAAGCACAAAAGGTTTTTGAATAATTACGTATCTAACATGGACACGAAATTATCTAGGTCAAATAATACAAAACAAAAAAAAATACAAAGGCCTGAAAGTAAGAAAAGCTTGTGTTATGAGATACCATGTAGCGAACTAGGTGGGAACTACACTCGAGAGCAAAGAATTAGGGTCGGAGACAAAACTCATGATATCTCTCAAACTATAAACGTTAGCTTATTAAAATAAAAAGCAATAGGAAGCCTCTTTAATGCCGAATATAAAAAGTAAATGTAAGTAATATCTTTTTTAAGAAATGACATAGAAAAAAAAACAAAAAACAAAAATTATGATTTATTTTGAAAATTGAACTAACAATTCAAATCATTTGTATCGATTTTGTTTGTTTTGTGTCACAAAAAAATGTTATAAAAGAGTTTCCTGTCGTACAATATTCATTATGAAAGTACAAATCATGTCGCTCACACCTGAAGAATGTACAAGAATCCTCACTTTGCAGGAAGACGGGCGTAGTCAGCGTGATACAGCCAGGATGGTCGGCCTATCGTTATCTACGGTACAACGTGTTCTCCAACGGTTCCAGGGAACTGGGTCAAACCTTCGCCGGCCAGGAACTGGCAGAAAAGGATGCACAACACCTCGTGAAGATCGATACTTAGTCACAAAAATGCTTAGAAACCGATTTCTCACGGGTGTTGAACTGAGAAATCAACTTGTACGTCTTGGAGGAAGCAGCCCAAGTGCGTGGACAGTAAGGCGACGTCTTGACGAAGGTAATTTGAAGCCATCAAGACCAGCGAAAAGCCCTAAACTTGAACAGGAGCATCGTATTGCAAGACAGAGTTATGCACGTGAGCACTTGAATTTGACTCTAGAGGATTGGTCAAGAGTTTTGTTTACAGACGAGTCCAGAGTCATGCTGTATAAGCACGACGGTAGTCACAGAGTGTACAGAAGACCAGGAGAACGGCTTCAACAAGCCTGCATTGAAGAAAAAGTTGCATACGGCGGAGGATCCGTGCATGTTTGGGCCGGAATATCTGCAGAGAGCTGCACGGAGCTAGTCTTGATAGAAAATGGAACGTTGACCGCGAGAAGATACGTAGAAGAAATCTTAAATGAGTATGTCGGTCCGTCTATGGCCAATATGGGCGAGAATCAGGTGTTTATGCACGATAACGTCCGTCCCCATACTGCGGCTGTAGTGACTGATTACCTTCAAGAGGTCGGTATCATGCGCATGGAATGGCCTGCACGCAGCCCAGATCTGAACCCCATCGAACATGCCTGGGACGAGCTCGGACGACGTGTAAAGCAAAAAATACCTCCTCCAATTACACTTCGTGATTTAAAATTAGCACTGGTGGAAGAATGGGGGAATATACCGCAGAACCGACTTAGAAACCTGGTGTACAGCATGCCAAATCGGATAACATCCATTCTGAGATCACGTGGAGGTAATACACGGTACTGAAATTTGTGGAAAATCATACTCTCGTACCAGAAAAGTCTTAAATGTAATTTGTGATCATCAAGTGTAATTCGTGCATTTTTATTTTATTTGTTTTTATAAATAATAAAATCACTTAAATAACAATCTTACAAATTTTATTTATGTATTAATTAATGGTCTATTTAACAGTTTTTAATTCATCAAGTTAGCATTTATAATTTGCGAGATATCATGGGTTTTGTCTCTGACCCTAATTCTTTGCTCTCGAGTGTATATAAAATACATAGATAAACGCCCAGACCCAGTTTTTTTTCTTGTTCCTTGCGCGAATCGAACTCGCAACCACTGGCGTTTGAGGCAGATAGGTTTTAGGAAATTTAACGAACAAGCAGTACACTCTTTGGATCCATAGCATTAGTGTAGTTATATCTAAACCTTCATAGTTTATCCTGCAAAAATATTAATCATTAAAAAGTCATAAAACAAAATTAAACCAAACTCTTTATTTGTTTTCCAGAAAATGCGAACTGCCTTAAAAAACATACTCACTAAAAATGTTTAAATATTTTTTATAAATGCCATGCTATTCCCATTTCTATTCCGTCCATATTACTACCCCGTATAGTAAACTTCTGCCAAAAATGAATCAAAACTAAATAATGTAACCATTAATAATTTATCTGGGTTTTTGTTTACATAACTAATATAATAAATTATAAAACTTTCTCCTAAACATGACAAATCTTTTTCTGAAAACCGCATCCAAATCGTCAACCAAACGCGTAATAATCTCCGACAAACATACTTACAGATCAAACTGAGAACCTCCTTTTTTGAATTCGGTTAAAAAGAGGTCATTTTTTCTATCACAAAGGATTTCTCTTCTCTAATTAAAGTAGCAAACGACTCTTCATAAAATGAACCAACTTTAAAATATTAAATAAGTATTCGTTTTTTATACGTCTGGTTTCTATGCATATATTTGACATCATTCATATTTGGCAACATTTTTAACCGCTTAAACCTATGTAATTTAAGCACCGTTGAGAATACCGCTATCGTGCTGTGTAGCATCTGTTGTACCCAATAGTGGTCACTCGAAAAAATGCAAAATAAAAAATTATATATGCAATTTATTGTAATGTTTTATAATTCATTCGCAGTATTTCTGCATACAGCAATGCCGTTAGAAATATGCTTTTTTGTAGTTGGTCCAGCAGTGGACGTCCACTGGCTGTTGATAATGATGATGATGATGAATTTTTAATTTATCTTCTGATGGCGCCCACCGCTGGACAAATGCCTCTTCTCAGTATGTCGCTAAGTCCAGCGTTACCCTTATCCAGCGTTTACCGGCGATCTTCACTAGAGTATGGAGACAGTAATGTAGTATAGTTCCCGACTTCCTCATTTTGCACGTACTTATCTAATACAAAACTGCTACGGACGTAGCTACGCGCGTACGGTACGGACGAACGGAACGGACGTGGCTAGCTACCGCGCGTCGTACACGCCCGTACATCGTGCATCGATTTCACCGATTTCCTTTTGATCTGAGATTGACAAATCTCAGATCTGATCAGAACAAGATCAGAAGCTAGTTTTGATCGCGATTTACGTGTCACGAATTTCATGGGCTTCGTTTTCATCTTGTTTCCTAAAACTTAGTTTAGCTATACTTATGTCGAATGAACGAAAGAATGATGCGTTCAAAGTGTTGCAATAAAAAAATGGTTCCTTCTCAAATGACGAAATAAGAAAATCAGATCATGATATTTTTTAATCTTTAGTTCTAGATGTAAATAATCAAGATATATATAATTGTTTAGCTTATTACGATATTTATTTAAAAAAAACTGAAATATATGTAAATCTTCGCCAAAACCTAGTGCCAAGGCTCTTTTCATTTTAGTTCTAACAAACTTTAACTTCATAAATAAACCACAAAAATATAAACAATGATCCCTTCCCTTTTAACCCATAAACACATACGACGAAATATAAATTTAATATAATATAATCTCACTTCGAAAAATGCCTAATAGTTTCATATGACATATTGACAATAACAGCAGGCAGCTCTTAAACTCGTTTTAACACGCTAAACGGCGAAAATCGGACGTTTAGGCGCTAATCCAGATTTAAGCTAATCTAAAATTTATTTATGTCGATGAAAAAGAAACTTGATTGCAGAACTCGTTTTAACATATAATCTGAGTTCAACTTGAATTGATCGCGTTTTAATACATCGACAAAATTGGGGCTAAGTATTCTAAGAACAAGCACACTAATGAAATTTATACTAGGAAAAAACGCTAGGGAAAAACGCGTGCCGTACGCCTACGATACAGACGTAAGGTACGCGCGTGCACACGCATGACGCAGCGTTGCTCTTACTTAAGCTTTGGTCTGGTGATCATGACGCACAACGCTGCGGTATGCGCCGCAACGCAGCATCACAACGCAGCATTTAGCGTCCCAGTGGAGAGATGGTCAGTTGATTTTGCTGCAGCTACCAAAATTCCATATTGACTCAGTGACGAACACCCGTGACGCACACCGAACACCGCAGCGTTGAACTTAGAATGACGCCGCGCTGTGCGGCAGTACACCTCCCCACTTCACCGCGCTTGCCCCTCGCCGCTGACGCATACTGCGACGGAACAAGAGAACACTCTCGACGTTTTTCATATGTTTGAGTGTCCGGCAACATATACTGCATACCGCAGCGTTGTGCGTCATGATCACCAGACCAAAGCTTTACTTACCATCAGCTCTGCGAGCCCTGCCCAATGGACAACCCTTTAGGGATAGGTTAGGTTAGGTATTACAAATTAGGGCTATGTGCGGGGAAATGGTCTCGTGTGCTCGGCTAAGGCTGAGCGCAATCTGCCGGGGCTCGCGGGTTATGCCAATGGCGGTATCGTGAGCTCCATCTATGGCGGATGAGGTACACCTTGAGGTTTTTAGTGGGTAGGTCTGGCCTTCTGCCGGATCCCCACATACCCCGTCGCTCAGCCTTGGGCGGTCGGGGACGTGATAGCACGTTTTCCTCAAGTAAAAAAAAAAAACAAAAAAAAGGTTAGGTATTACAAACCTAGTTTGCATGCTAATCTCCTCATTTTCCTCCTCACTTCGAGCAGAGCCCTCATGACCTCTGATACTAACGTAACACTCACTGAAATACACTAAAATTTACTACAGTATAAATAACATAGGACTAGTTTAGGATTTATCGAAGTATTTGTTAAGTAACAGTGCCTAAAGCCGCCAGCTCACGTACTTCAAACCTACTCCATACTCAAATCTAACGACTTTTGTCGAAGGCGTAGTTAGGAAATATGTATAACACTCATCGATTCAAATTAAAATTTACAATTATAGAACTTAGGACTAGTTTATGATTTGTTGAAGTATTAAAGCCACCAGCACACGTACAGTCACGTGTAATACTATACACTTATAGTTGAATTGTTTTCGAATGATTTTCGTGACACTTCTTATTTTCCATTACGCGCAAACTATTTACAACTAATAAAATATAAATTGGCGCGTTAAGAAAATACAAACCATGTCAATAAAATTGTTTATTTTAAAATTATAAATTGAACTTTTAATAAAGTGTAATTGTTATAATTAACTGTAAATAAATTAAGTAATTGTCATAAAAATATTCATCTTAAATAGACAGATTCAAAGAAACGGAACGTTCAGTTGATAGTGATTGACACTACTGAATCGACATTGAATCGATGAATATGAGCGGCGGCCATCGTTTAATCGAAAGTTTGTATACCTACTTTTTTTTTCACCAGCTGATTCGATACTTCAAAGCCATCAAATGGAAGCTCGAACATTTTCATTACGGCAACGTCACAAAGATTGTCAGTTTTGAACTGTCACAAAAACCTCTTGAAAAGAATTCAACTAAAGCAACTTAATCGGTTGTAATACGGTTCAAAGTCCAATCAAAATTTATATGTCACCAGAAAATAATAAATTCCATAAATTTATAAATTTACGCGGAAATTTATTAACTTCCGTAGGATTCTAAACGGGAGACAAAATTTATTATTTTACGCCCATATTTTCGCAAATTGATAAACTTACTGAACTCACTAGTAAAATAATAAGTAAGCTCTGATTGGTTGAATAAGGCACGTGTTGTAATTTCAAAAAACAAATGCACTGGAAGGCCTTGTTGGAACGGTTAGATGCGACGACGAGCGCAGCGAGGAGGAGCTGTTAGGTAGCATATTATAGTAATATACGTGCGCTAACGTTGCCGCGGCAGCGGCCGGCGAAGCGCCATAAATCATTAGTCTAGATCAGCCAAATTTTGTTATTTTTTGTGTGATCTTGAACAATCAGCGAGCAGTGTATTATTTTCCATATGTTAAAAAGGCGTAAAATTAAAAGCTCTTCTGTGATTGGTCGAACTGTTTAGAATCTTGCGAATGAATATCAGTAAGTTTATAAATTTACCACGAGACGTCGTAAATTGATAAACTGCGAAAATGTGAGCGTAAAGCGATACAATTTATCTCTCGTTTATAATCTTACGAAAGTTTATAAATTTCCGCGTAAATTTATAAACTTACGGTTCTTATTATTTTCCGGTAACATATACATAGTATTACAGCTGACTGTATTTCAAACCTACCTTAATACTTAAATCTAACGACTATTGTCGAAGGAGTAGTTGGGAAATATGTCTATAATTTGAAGACACAAATCCATACCGTTTTAAATTTTAATTAAAACAGCGTTCTCAATATAACATTTTTTATTTCAAAACTAATGTTTCAATCAAGAATTGCTTACATCAATCTTTATATTAGTTTTTAGTGGGTGTGGCTGTTCACGCGCCAAAACATTCAATTTAAATAATTAAATAACATATATAAAATCCGAGTAAAAGCGAAGGTGAAGAGTGAGTTTACTTATTTGACTGTCTGGGCGTCTCTTGGGAAGTGACCGTTATCGTACAGGTTCTTAATAAATTGCCAATTTCTGAAAAATTTACATAATTAAACTAAACCGGTTTTAGTAGTTAATTCGCAGCAAATTCTTAGCAGTAAGACAGTGCATCACAGACGTTCTAAAAAAACTATGATTAAGGTTACTGAACCTACTTTTTGCTTTAATATCAGATATACATACAGGATGCCCAAAAATTTACATTTTAACAATGAACTAGTTTGTAAACGAACGATTAGTTAATGGAATAAACAATCAATAAGGAGTTACATGCATATAGCAGTAGATGAGAATAAATAATGTTAAGGCTTGTAACTGGCCTTCTAAAATACATTTAAAAGTATTGGTTTTTGTGTGTATAACTTTTTAAAACACGTTGTTTATGAAACGCCATACAAGTAGAACGACTTTAATTTGCGCAATACCTTTGTTATAGTTTAACTTTGTTAGATTTCGGTTATCTTGAGTCCACCCTGTATAAGCCGATGTGACGTCAACGGGCCTAAGATTCGAGGTTGGTGCAATGAGAATAACGTACTGTCTGTATATCTTGATTGATAACAGTTATCTGTCAGGAATTATCAAAGTCGGTCAAATTTTTTGGAGATTTCATCTCCACATTTGTGGTATCAGGTAGTAGAACCGGCTTTAGAGTTTTCTAATTAGAGTCTCTAGGGTGATTGCGTCTTCACTAGTAAAACATTATTTCAACGGCGTATTTGTTAAATTAGTTATATTTCGAAAAGAGTAAAGGATAAAGTGGAGGATGAAATTAAAGGTCTGCTTGAAGAAATTTCTTTAAGATATAAGCTTTGCCTTTGTAACAACATCATTAAAAATATCCATCCCAGTCAGAATTCGAACCCAGGACCTATGGCATAAAAGGATTTAGACCGTGATACCAGAGGCGTCTAAGTTAGGAGTAATCATTTATTTTATCTCGATACGAAGATTATTAGCACCTTTATTCCTTAAGAAAAATAAGAGAATTACAAAATATACTTAAATTTTAAAACTGTTTTTCTTTTCAGGTAAGCTGTAGGTACATTTCAAACCATATCGCTTTTCTGAAGGTCAGTAATATGATAAAGTCTTATCAATATATATAAAACTCTTCCGTTACTGACTGAGTGACTGAGTGACTGACAGACAACGTACAGCCGTAACTACTGGGCGTAGAGAGCTGAAATTTGGAACATACATTCTTTAGGGAATGTAGGTGTGCACTAAGGAAGGAATTCCCGAAATTCCCACGGGAACTAGAAATATAGGACTTTTTAGTTTGTATAAAAAGTCTTATTCCTTGAGTGCACCGATGTGAAACTTGGTGTAAAGGTTTTTCAATGTGTGTCTGGTTGTGTTATGAAAGGAATTCCCGAAATTTCCACGGGAACGGGAAATATATGATGTTTTAGTTTGTATGAAAAAATCCCTTGGTATAAAGGTTCTTTCAGTGGGTGTCTGGTTGTATAGTTTCTGAAATTTCCACGAGAAGGTTAGTTAAGCGCATACGAAGTTGCGGGATAAAGCTAGTATATTATAATACTAGCTGCTGCCCGCGACGTCGTCTGCGTGAACGCTATGCAGCACCAAACGCACCTACGATTATAACACTGCTAGCGATAGCAATAATATGTAGTCTATATGTTGACCCGACTTCTTAACTATCTTCATGCCAAATTTGAAGTAAATCCATGCAGTACTTTTTGAGTTTATCCCGGAAAGACAAACAGACAAAAATTCTAAAAACTATATTTTTTGTTTCTGTTTCGATTGTAGATCATTGTAGATCATACCCCAAGTATTCTTTTAAAAAAATATTCAATGTACAGTTTTGACTTTCCTACCATTTTATTATATTATATGTTATAATATATCGGCTTTTGAACGGCTGCTAACAATCTAGTCTAGTCTAGACGATTATTTAAATCGTGAACATTCAAACTTTCACAAATCTACAAAGCGAATCTGTATTTAAATAATTATCTGAACACAACATTTTTGTGTCTTCGTGAATACTAGTTCATCATTCGAGCTATTGGAGTGAGCCATTACACTTGGAGTTGCCATTACATATTTATAACAAGATAACGCAATTTGAACCAAACCCCATAAGTTTTATTGTATAAAAATTTGAATCTTTCTTACAATGAAGGTTGTAGCGATATCAACCCACATCACCCGACCAGGTGTTATAACACCGCTCAAATTCACTTAAATTTACCATCAAATTTTGACTTAAAAAAGTGTTTTTTTCATTGTTTTTTTTTGATTATATTATTAAGAGTTTATCTAGGTTGGATAATATCGAGGTTGCAGTCAAAATAAGCAAAAAAAGTGAATTTTAAGCATGAATTATGTATTTTGACAGCCGAATTATTTTTAGTTATTATGTCTGGTGAAAGGTAAGCTTTAAGTAATACAAATTAGTATTTTTTACCTGTTTTCATGACTGATTATTTATAACATAACTGTTAGTGACATGAAATAGAAAAAAAATACAGTGGTAATGACATTTTATATAAATCCTACTTTGGGGCAATGCCGCAGACATTGACACGATATTTACACTGCAGAAAAGGGCTATTCGTGGAATGTATAAACTTGGAAATAGAGAATCTCTAAGAGAAAAGTTTAAAGAGATTGGTATCTTGACCGTTGTTATATTTATAATAATAGTAATAAATTTAAAAACATGAAAGATAATCATGATAAAAATTATTCTGTAATGAGAAGGTATGACAATGAAATAGAAAAAAAATAATTAATAGCTTTTCTATAATTTAGATAATTTAGCTTTTCCCAAATTAAGGCTAGCTAAAAGCTGTCACCAAATAATTAATGGGAATGTCAATACGTATCTATAATAAAATACCAAAGTCAATTCAATCCCTAACGTTGAATAAATTCAAAGGAACTATCAAAGAAACATTATGCTAAAAAGGCTACTATAGACTCAAAGATAATTTGGATGACAAAAGAGCGTGGGATTGATGTCTCCACAGGTTATTTCCAAATATTAAACATTAATCACTATGTAAGCAGCTTGGCTGTGACATGATATTGGCAAGCACTAATAGCTGTCTTCTGTTTGTTTGTTCATGTAATAGCAGACCTATATTTCTGGCAAATTGTACCTATAATAAGCACTTTTTACAAAAGGGTGCTGAGAGATTTTTTCCGCCGGCTTTTTTCCTCTCAGTCTACCTAGGGTTCTACTTTCATTTCGTTTTTTTTTAAAGCCGAAGAAGTAGTAGTAGGCAACACCAAGACATTGTTGGATAATAGGCGATCATTATCTTCATGAGCCGAGAGACGCACACTTCTCGACGGAGGCCTCCCCCAGGATTCGTCATGTCGTCCGGACCCGCGCCGCCCCCATCCAGCGTTTGACGTTCGTAAAGTGTATAAATATACCTACTGCGAATAAAAAAGTTTTAATTTTCATTTTCGTTCATTTTTCATTTTTATTTCATTTATAACTTATTGGCCATTGATTTTTTCAGAGGTGTTATAAAACCTAAAACAGTTTAAAGTAGAATCGTATGATTTTTTGGGTACGGTAAAGAAAAGCGTGACAGCTTACTGGAATTATGAAAGAATTAGACATACCCATGTTGTACGTAGTACCTATTAATTCCATGGACATACCAAACGGTGACACAACCTTGTCAAGTGTTATCACTATTTCGCCTTGTGAATTTGACCAATTTTCCAGGTTATTATCATTATTTATTATAAACAATTAAATCATATTTGTATACACGAATATATGTTATTTTATACGAATCAAAAGGTACATAAACATGAATCCAGCAGTGATGAAAATGTTTTCTTGGTATTTCGGTGTTTGGTGGATATATTGTGGTGGTCATGACAATTATACTTGGAAAAGTACATAAGGTACAAATTTCTAATTGATATATTAGGTTTTATTACAGAAAAAAATAATAAAATTTCATAATATTTTATTTTCTCTATCAACCTTAACTCGGGGTTCGTCGCTACCGGGTAAAAAATACCACATAGGTAATAAAAATACTTATAATATTTTTTCTACGTAACCCAGCGGCTTACCGCTTTAGGTACCTTTCTACATAGCAACAAGAGACGCGCTCCCAGCGCAGCTGCCAGTTGGCGCCACGGGGTCTGTCGCTGCGGACGTGTGAAGTGAGTATGGGTGAAAAACACCCGGTAGCGACCATTGTTGTTACTTTTTTTGTTATTATATTTAAGTGTTTTTTTTTTGTTTTAGAACAATATAACCATGCATTTCTCACTAACTGATAATACCATAGAAGAAATTTTAGAAGAAGATAATAGTGATGAAGAAATTATATCAGAAACGGAGGATTATGAGGAAAACAGTAATCATAACAGTGATACTGAGCAAGAAGCGGATTTTGGTGATATACCTGATATTCCGTTGCAGTACGAAGAGGACGAAGAGCCAGTTTTACAAGTGCTATTGGGTGAAGACTATTTAGAAGATGTGCCACTGAAATATATCAATATTTGGTTATATTTTATGGGATTTTGAACGTCGGAGGTATCAATGCTTACGTAATTGTAAAAACTAATAAAGAATTTTCAGGAGCCAGGATTGGCCCAAGACGGGATGCGTTGAAAGAATTGGCCAAAGGTTTGGTGATGCCTCTTATACACCGCAGACAACATGTAACTAATTTGCCACAGGCCATCAAAATGAAAATTAAGTTCATTCTCGGTTTAGATGAACAAAACGAACACAATATACCAAGCTTCTCTAGGACTGGACCAAAACCATGTACATCGCCCTATGAAGAATATGACTGGAGAAAAGATCGGAAAACAAAGACGAATTGCAAACTATGTTACAAAAGAATATGCAAAGAGCATACGACACCCATTTGTGGCAGTTGCTACCAAAGAGTTAAATAAATATACTTACTTAAATCATTAAGACTGAAAATTTCAGAGTTGTGATTTTTGCGTGATTTTTGAGGCTGATTTACAAAGAAAAATCTAGGATAAGGGTACAATTTATTTTTGTTAGCTGATAAGAGCAATATATCTACTTTAAACATCTGATCTCATTTTATATGATTCCAAAGAAAAAAATAAAAAAAATGTTATGTTTCTATGATTACTAATGAATAAGTTAAAATTTTGTTTACTTTTAATGTATGTGCCTTAAATAGTAATAAACAAAGTTTTTTTAAATATATATATTTTTTTAATTTAATAACCATGTAAACTAACAAAATAAAATGATAACTCTCAAAACAAACAAACACTTAATGAAATAGGCATAAATTATTAATGTGGTAATTTTTACCCGGTAGCGACCAATTGCGTTCGTATTTGCTTAGCGACGAACCCCGGGCCTTACCCCTAAGTACTTGATAGCAGTACACATAGATAGATAGATAGATAATTCATTTATTGATGCCACAAACACACACATATTACAGCAAGAAAAAATAATTATAATTTTAACAAATTTAACATCTCACAGGAAAAATAAAATAAAAAATAAAGTACAATTACAACAAAAAGAGTGTGTTTTGGCAGTGCAAAGAGCCGTAGCTCAGCGTCATTTTTGCTCAGAGAACAAAGCGCTGATATTCTGCTACAGCTTGGGAACATACTCCTACCAGGTGTTATAACACCGCACCCATGCAACTGAGAATTTTTTCGTGATTATTCCCCTTAGTGCCGAACATAGAGATTATGAAGAAAAATAGTTTCAGGGTTATCTGGGTTAACAAAATAATACGTATCATGAATTAGTGAAAATAGTAGGGACTCTCAATTAATGTTAGGCTTGACCTGCTGACCGAATAACATTGGAACACGATAACATTGAATAGAATCTATACAATAGACTGGCGTGAATGACAATATGAATGGGTTTTATTCAGTCAATTAAGACAGATATGTTAAATGTCTCTTCTCTCTTAAGACCAAAATTCAAGGTCAAATAACGGACACGCTGTTTTTCAATTTTGATAAACTTTTAGTAGAAGTCGTGACCTCTAAGCAACTTTCGGCCAGAGACGCATGGCCCCGCAGTGAGCGCATTAACCCCGAAGGGGTCCTGGTGTCTATCTAAGTGGACATAGTTTTGTAACTTCCATAAAATGATCTAGAGTTACCTTTTTTAAAATGTATAAAAATCATAATTCCCTCTATATACTAAAAAATAAGATTGGCAAATAAAAAGTAAAGAAAAATTATGAAGGTAGCTACAAATATTCACCTCACCCACTGGCGTCTGAGGCAGATAGGTTTACCCCATCGCCAAAATGGCCACCTGATTATATACTACCATTTGGTATAGAAAACCTATTTTTGCATACGCCTTACTATTGAGGAAGGTTATATTTAAGGCTATATTTTATCAAGTTCGATAAAAAATAACACTGAGAAAACCTCGCGTAATAGCTATTTTTTGTGTTATTCAGGAATAGTTTTACTAGTTCCGAAAGACTACATAATTACTTGAGTAAATTTTGACGTCTTATGTACACTTTTAATAATGACAGGTTATAGCACTAACTGTTTACATAAGATTATAATAATTATTAGTTAGTTCTCGTATATTTGTTCTGTCTTTGTTGTACACGAAGACGTGAAGCAATTTACTTCGTGCATAAGATTATTTTGTTAAACGGGCGAATGTCGATTGCGGGAAGATGTTTACGCAAAAGAACGTTAGTGCGAAAGATCGTTTGGGCGAAATTTTACTAATCCTAATGTCATTTGGATTTTTTTGTGTGTTGAGCTATTCTTTATCCTCAATGCGTGATCCCATATAAATTTAGATCTTCTACATATACGATTTTCTTTTAAGAATGTAATTTTATATACTTATCTAAATTATTTCAGTTAAAATGTTTATTATTCTGTCTCCAGCCAACTTGTACATAAATAAAGTAAATACTCATCAAATGCTCATTAAAATGCTCGTGAAAATCATGTTACTTTGACTCCAAAAATTCAAGTTAAAAGATTATTATAGGCTGTAATATCCTGTCAAAAATGTGTATTATTTAATGAAACTCAATTGTTATATACAAACACTAGATGACCCAAAAATAAATTTTAGAAATACAGGCTATGGCCTAGTGAAGCAACCACTCCATATTTAAGTGTTTTTTGTGTAATATGTTTCTGGAAAATAAATATTTTTCATTTCATTTTCATTTTTATTATCACATAAACATCCTCATACATAATGTGACAAATGAACTTAAATAATCGTATCCATGACTTAAACACTCAAAATTGACCACCAGTTCGAACCTAAGCCCACAGAGAAGGCAACCTTTTAACCGCCACGCCAGACGGCTGGCCGTCACGGTTATTTTTGACACCTGACCCGGATAAAAAAAAATCTACTATCGTAAATTATCGTAAAAATATTCATGCATCAAACTAACAATATTCAATTGCGTACTACTCCATGAAAAACCAAAACTAAGTGGTTCATTAAAAAAGGCTTAGGTACGAACTGAATGAACAGAACTAAGTTTCAAAACAAAACCAAGCAGAATTATTTAGCCAAACATTGTCATATAGGTATGTAAGTATATATATTTTCCACACTAACTCACTCAGTTTACAATTCTCATCACCTTGGCTTAAGTGCTGATTTGCAAGTATTTTGTCACCGATATTTACTGTGACTTAAATATATTATGTGTTATTTTAGCTATTTCTGTAGTAGGCCAGTAGGTCAGTTACTGGTGTTAGCTGAATCTTCAGTTCTTTGGCGTGTGCTGTAATTTTAAATTGATATTTTTTGTTTAAAAAATCGAGTAACAAAGACACAAAAAAACATACATGCGAATTGAGAACCTCCTTCTTTGGAAGTTGGGTGAAAATCTCTAAGCATTTAATAGACTCACTCTTATATCCGGTCATTGTATGAAGAAATACCTACGGAATCAAGTCAAGCTTATAAAACCACGTGCAGCTACAAATAATGATATCCACAGATCCATATAATCCATGCGCCTCCATACCATTACCACGGTAATACTATTTACAGTATTTCAACTTCATGTAAACGTACTGGGAGACGCAGCGTAGGCAGGCTCCCCGCACGATGGACCGACGACCTGGTCAAAGTCGCCGGTAAACGCTGGATGAGGGCGTCGCGGGACCGAGCGACATTGAAGACCTTGGGGGAGGCCTATGTCCAGCAGTGGAAGTCTACAGGCTGTGGATGATGATGATGATGTAAACGGAAGAAACGCGAGCTATGACTACGCAGCTCGATCTCGGCATGCGCTTGGCGTGCGGCAAGTCGCAAGTGTCTGCAATCCGAAAAAAATTTTGGCCGAGCTTTACATTAAAATGCGGATTTTTTATAATTTAAAATTTTAATCAATAAATTTAAATATAATAATTAATCATTTTGTACGTCTCAGTCGAGGCGCAAGTATTTTGCGGTCGATAATTTATAAGACTGATCTGTTATTTAAACGTAAACATGGTAAAACTTCCTATTCAATTCGCAAAGTACTTTATATTTTTATGTAAAAAAGTAAATTTAGTACAAAAGTAAATGGAAGTATACACAAAGTAGACAAATGAAATTAAAATACTGAAAGCGGGTAGCCCTATCGCATGTGAACGTACCGCGCGTTGTAGGCGTTTATTTCAAAGATGAGACCAAGTTGAAATACTGAATAGATAATATTACTTTGCCATTACTTACCACTCACCATCACTTGTATATAGTGCTCGCTTGTTGATATTTATTACAGCAGATAAATATCAACAAACTAAAACCTGTTTCAAAAATACTAGTTATTGTTATAAAACCACGTTGGCCTTAAATTCCACAAACAGTTATTCATTTCAGTCCCAGTCCCACTTTCTGATGACAAATTTGTTTTTTTTTATGTGGTATGAAGTAACCCAAATATTTTCGAAACTGTCTGCTGTCCTCAATGCACACAAGATCCAAAATTTGAATAGAAGTAATGCACATGTTTGACGACCACTTTGGCGTTGGGGTAAACCTATCTGCCTCAGACGCCAGTGGTTGCGGGTTCGAACCCGCACGGAACCAGAAAAAAAATGTTCCGTGTCTGGGTGTTTATGGTTCCCCCCTAGTTCGCTATATGGTATCCCATAACACAAGCTATGTTTACTTTGGTAATAGGTAAATAGTACCTATACTTAGATAATTAATATAGTCACCTTTCATCCAAAACAACCTGAAAACTGGCAAGGATAACTAGAATATAACACGTCAAAATTCATGGAGTACAGTCTATTTAACCAAAAAAATAATAATTTAGAAAGGATCAAAGGTAAATTGGAGTTCATAATTCAAGGATTCCATTATTCCACGCAAACCTTTTTAAACACATTACTTCAAATAAGCCCACTGTCAATAACAACACTGATTATTTCAACCACTAAATACAATATTTAAAAGTCAACGGACCGAGACCGACTTAGAAAACCACAGGATTGGAAAAATTGCCAGCGACTGTTTGCAGTGCGGTTGGGAGTAAGACATTCGCTAAACTTGGTTAAGGTCTTGAAGCTTTCTTACACATCTAAAGGTATATTGTTACTTAGTTTTGTGCCTATACTACAGACTTATAGTCTTATTTTGAAACGTGTCATGCGTATATGTAATGTTTGAGCTTGGTGTAACAGAAAGTAACAAATATGCTTGCAGTGATGTATTTTTGAAGTCTTTTTGAAATATTTAATTGGGACAAAGTAATGTCTATGACTTCCGCTAAGTAAATCTGCCAGAGTTTTGTGAACTAAGTACTAGATTTATTTAAGACTAGCTGACACACGTGGTTTCACCTGCGTAATTTTTTATCCCATTGATTTCTTGATAAAGTAAAACCTTGTTATTGTTAATGTTATTGTTATTATGTTATATGTTACTGAATGCAATCAAATTTTCTCAAATCAACCTCGTGGTTTCCGAGATTAACACGTTTAATCGAACTCTCAATCTTTATTTTATCAATGTAGACAAATACACTACGATGTAACAAGTATTTTTTACAGAAAAATAACATTCTTATTATATTAAACTAAGTACGTACCCATACCGGTCAATGTATCTTTCTGCGGTATCAAACAAAATTACATACATACATAACTTCACGCCTGCATTCCGTATGGTGTAGGCAGAACATCAGAGGTAATAAAACCATCTGATGTCACGTTTGACAAATTTGGAGGCATTATAATAGTGGAGAGAGACTATTGCAATGACAGGGGGTCAGCCTATCGCCCACAAAAAAGCCTCCCATAACACCTCGGTCCCTTAACTGACTTTTACAGTATGCAGGAAGAGAAGCAACTGGCACATTCTATGTTTTTCTTTCGCTCCCAGTGCAGCATAGAAGCAAACAAAATTAGTCGAAAGCAAATGCCTAAACATGTGCCTCCACCGACATTATTATTCAGAAATCAAACCTGCAACCTCTGTAGCAGATAGTGATTCCCTAGCTCCGAAACGACTAAACATACATACAGAAGTGTTAAAATTGAGACAAAAAAAATAATCATAAACATTGACAAAAAATAAACCTAAACATAAAAGACGTGCGCAAATAGTCAACAAAATTAACCAATTAAATAAAACACTTTTTAACCGGATTTATCGCGTATATTTACATTTTAAATTTCTCTAAAAGAAAGAGAAGAAGAAAAAAAGACTCAGTCGCTCGTGACCACGGGGTCTGCAAAGACACCGAAACGTCGAGTCAAAATTTAAAATGTAAATATACGCGATAAATCCGGTTAAAAAGTGTTTTATTTAATAGTATGAATCGCGAAAACTTAAGACAATATTAAAATTAACCAAGCTTAAGAAAATATTCAATCTTAACGCCAATTTTCATTCTAAGAGTTTACCGCAAGTTTGATAGTTCCCAATAGTGAACGAATAGCAAATAATATGTGCTTAAGTTGTGATCAACGCGAAATTTACCTTTCAAAAAACGATCCAAAATCGTAACACGAAGGATTTGAACCCCTTCAAATACTTTTAGCGACCTTTGCCAAAAGCCTGCAAATGGCATGACATGAAGAGTAAAGACTTGGCTCATACTCTAATTTTAATAACTAACTTTGATTTCAGTACAAATTTATACATGCACAGGCCAGTAATTTAATACATACATACATAACGTCACGCCTGTATCCCTTATGGGGTAGGCAGAACACCAGAGGTTACAAGACCATCTGATGTCACGTTTGACATCAGAGACTATTGTAGTGACAGGAGGTCAGCCTATCGCCCACAAAAACGTCTTTAAAACCTCTGTCCCTTAACTGACTTTTACAGTATGCCCGGGAAGAGAAGCAGCTGGCACATTCTACGTTTTTCTTTCGCTGCCAGTTCAGCATGGAAGTTTTTTAATAATTGAATTTATTAATGCTAAATTTTTCACTTATTAAGTTAAAGCGACTCCAAAAGGTAAACTTTACCTAAACGATACATTCTATAACAAGTTATAAGTTGTACAAATCAATAGTAGAACGAATGAAGCAACGTAGTTTCGCAAACTTAGCGGGAGTAAACTTGTTATGTTTGCTAAAGGTTCTTGCAGTGTATTCACTAAACTTAAACTTTAAAACAAACTATTCAAGCTTCTTCAAAATATTATCTATTGTCTGTTATGGTACAAAAATAGAAAGAACAATAAATTAAAACTAACAGAATAAAACCTTTTTCGTTTACGTCTGCATTAATTATCCTAAAATAGCTTTCCAGGCAAAAAATACGATGCGGATTTTAATTTCAGTGTTGAAGTGCAACTCAGTGCCAAGATGCCGGGGTCGCAGGTTCGATTCCCTCACAGAACAAACATCTGTGTGAAGATCTGTGCGTAAATTATGGTTATCCGTTCTACTACAAATACAAGCTGTTTGCTTATTTTGGTTGTAGTGTTAAGATATGCCCAACAATGTATTTATTAAATAGTAAAAAAATAGTAAAATCCCAAGACAAACACACCAACTACACGGCCCTAACTAAGCAGAGCTTGTGATATGGAATACCATGTAGCGAACTGGGGGGAACCTAGAATATTAATACATATATAGATAAACGCCCAGACCCGGAACATTTTTTTTCTTGTTCCGTGCGTGAATCGAATCCGCAACCTCTGGCATCTGAGGCAGACAGTGTTACCCCATCGCCACAGTGTTAATCAAAATACATCTTTCAATTCAAAAAATTCAATTCAATTCAAAAACACTTTTATTGCCATTTGCATAGAATGGTGAAATATTAAAAAAAACATACAGTTATATAGTAACATGAAATGGTGCAATATGGGCGGCCTTATCACTTCAAAGTGATCTCTTCCAGGCAAACTTAAGATTAATCTTAAAAATAAAAAAGAAATATAACATGGCGTCATTATGTTATAAATAATTTTAATATATATATACCTATACCTATATATAGGTATATATATACCTATATATAGGTATAGGTATATATAATATAAATAGGTATAGGTAAATAATATAATTTAAAATAATATATTTGCAACATAATAAATACATAGATAAATACATATATATATAGACATATACTTTGATACATAAAAGTAGGGATAAATACAATAATTTAAATAGATAGACCAAAATATATTATACATAAACACTTATTCTATATAATATATGATAAGTGTGAGAGATAGAAGTTTTTCAAATGATATTTGAAGGAAGCTATTGTTTTGGCTTGGTGGAGAGAAGATGGTAGTGAGTTCCAAAGAGATATTGATTTCACCGTGAACGACTGCTGATAAAAGTGAGAACTGTGACGAGGAGTTGCCAGCAAGAAGTTGCTGGCTGACCGCAGGTTACGTTCATGGAGTTGATGGCGAAAACTAAAGCGTTCTTTAAGATCGGTTGGCAGACAAGGATTGAACAGTATTTTGTATAAAAGATTAAGTGTATGAGTATTCCTTCGAAGACGAATTGGAAGCCACTTGAGTCTAACGCGGAATTCGGAAACGTGATCATATTTTCGTAAACCAAATATGAACCTAATACACATATTTTGAAGGTGCTCAAGCTTGTTTAGCTGCTCCTCACTCAAATTAAGATAGCTAGTATCGGCGTAATCCAGTATTGGGAGTATAAGTGATTGTGCTAGAGCAATTTTGGTAGGTATTGGTAGAAAGTTCCGAAGCCTTCGAAGAGATCGGGCAGCAGAGAAAACCTTTCTGCTGACAGATTCTAGATGTGGTTTCCATGAAAGTGTGGTATCCATGAGAACTCCTAAATTCTTAACCACGCTACTGTATGGTATAATGATGTTGTCAAAAATTATAGGATCAAGTTGTTGGAAATCAATTTTGTTTATGAGTTTTGAACTACCAATAAAGATAACTTGAGTTTTAGTTGGATTAATATTCAAACCATGAGATTTGCTCCATTGAAGTATAAAACCAAGGTCCTTATTGATAGTGTTTATTGAATTACCGATGTTATCTAAACTGTTTTGCGTATAAATTTGTAGGTCATCTGCATATAAGTGGTAGGAAGAGGAAAGAGAGGTCGTTATAGTATTAATGAAAATTGAAAACAATAAAGGAGAGAGCACACCGCCTTGAGGCACACCAGCAACAGTATTGCACCATGAGGATACTTTGTCATCGACCGATATCCGTTGCCGGCGGCCTTGCAAGTAACTGCGAAACCATTCAATCACTTCAGGAGATATGTTAAGGGAGCATAAAGTTCCAAGTAGAACGTCAAAATCAACTGCATTAAAAGCATTACTGAAATCTTTCATTATATTTATTAAAAATTATATACTGAGTTTTCGTTTAAAACTTTCGTTTATTTATTAAAGAGCTTAACACACGGCTAAGATGCAAACTATCGTAGGTTCGTTCCCGTTGTTTAAATCTGCCTATATCTATCTTATGCCTGGATAGTTCAACGTTTCAATTAAATGACATAGTGTCAAAAATATGGCAAATAATTATTTTAGTTTAATAATTATTTTTTAATCTTTATTTAGAAATCTATACACATGTACAAGGTTAAGTCAGCTTTTTCTTAATATATCGCGATAAAGTTCATAAATGTTAACTTTACGCTTCGGTTTCTTAATAGACCCCATGGCTTAGAGTGACTTTTTCACGTGATAACCAAAGCTGCTATAATACGGTCTAAAATTTCGTAATTGAATTCATATTGCAACTCTTTCAATATGTGACAAATGAACATTATGTACCAGTATTTTACGCGAAAGTTTTAACCACAGTTTTAACATACAATATCGATATTATCAAATATAATTTTCCGAAGGTGGAGGCCTGGAGTCCTAAGACACAGGGTATCCTAGGTTAGGCTCCAGCCTCTGAAAAACTGTATTTGTGTGTATATTATTTGTGTGTATATTACTGTGCTATCTGAACTTAAGTTTTTGTAGAGGAAATAAAGATTTTTATTATTTATTATTATTTTTACATTTTTTATTTATTCAAGGCACTAGCCGGTTATAACTGTGCTTACGGGCTGATGCCAAGTAAATCACAGTGAGGTGGTTGTTGAGGGTGGGATGGTTTCATTTTCTTCAAGTTGTAAGAATTTTCAAACTATTCTGCAAGTATTTAATATTGACGCTTTTTGGAGACTGATGTATATATTTTTGTTTAGGTCTAGTAATTTCAGGTATTGGTGGAATTGTTTTGGGATGACTCCGGTGGTTGAAAGGACTATTGGTATAATATACACTTTATTTTGTTTCCGGATTCTTATTATCTCCTCTTTCAATTCTGGATATTTATTTATTTTATCAGCTGTTGACTTTTGAATGTTATGGGTGTTAGGGACTGTAATATCGATTAAATACGTAACTTTATTTATTTTATCTTGTAAAGTTATGTCGGGTCTATTATAATGGATAGTTTTATCAGTAAGGATGGCGCGATCGTTATAAATTTTTTGCGATTGATTTTCTAATACCGTTTGCGGTGTATATTTGTAGTATGGAGTGTTTGTGTCCTGTATGAGTTTATGTTTAACTGCTAATTTCTGGTGTATAATACTAGTTTTTTATTTTTTACTATTTGGTAATGTCTGTGTGTGTAGTTGGTCTGTGTAAGGTTAGTGCATGCTCCTGTAATATGTTGTATAGTTTCTGGTTGTGATTGACATTTACGGAACTTGTCATTTGTGGCTGTGGGATCCTATTATTATTAAATGCCCGGGGGCATACTGTTAAAGTCTGTTAAGGGACAGAGGTTTTAAAGGCGTTTTTTTGTGGGCGATAGGCTGACCCCCTGTCGCTACAATAGTCTCTCTCCATCTTTATAATACCTCCAAATTTGTCAAACGTGACATCAGATGGTCTTGTAACCTCTGGTGTTCTGCCTACCCCATAAGGGATACAGGCGTGACGTTATGTATATATGTATGTCAAATCACATAAGGTATGTCTCTACGCTAACTTTCCATAAAGTGCTAATGCCCAGCATTTTTATAGCGGTTTATTGACCATTGATTACGCACCTCTCAAAGATGACAGTTACTTTGTGTTTAAGTATCGAACACTCCCTTTGCCTCATTCGCCCACTACATAAGACTATAGTAACCGTTACAATATTGAGCTACTTTTAGATTTATTGTTTTCTTAACCCCTTCTTACACGAACACAAGTATAGAGATGGGTTTGAAGTGTTTACGAACTTAAAGTATCTAGAGAAAGCCTTTTGATGAAATTTGTTATGATTGTATTTTTAACAACTTCAGATGTTAATAACTTAGACTATTGTCTAGAACTTTTTGTTACAACGATTTTTATACATACCGTATATTATGTTTTGTACTATACAGGGACTGAATATCGGTATAATTTTTTTAAATAGTACTAGTAAAATTTCAGTACCCTTGTTAGTGTACTGCTTCATCAAACACAATAACTGTACAAGTTATTAAAATCTAAATTAATTATATCAGTACCCAAATAATGTATACCGGATCAGTGAACTGAAAAAAAATCAGTTATACTACAATAATAAAAAAGGTACAAGAATTATTTCAGCATGAATTCCTGTACTGTTATTTTTAAATACACCTAATTTAACGGTATGACGTCATACAGAAAAAAATTGTACAGAAATTCATACCGGTATACAATCCTTGGTACTATATCAATATACTTTATCGCCGATTATGAATATAGCGTCAAAAGAGGCAAATTCAACCTTATATAAATAATTATACATTGCATAATACAAATGTATCTTTTCTATTATAATGTGTAATTAAGTGTTATGAGTACTATAAGAGAACAAGCCTGAAGATCGTGATAACCTTGAGTAAACAAATCAGAGGAAAACCTCGAGCATTATAGATTTAAATTCCTGGTGTACTGTTTACCTCAATTTAACTGTACAAATATGACAAATGGACAGCACCGGTGGTGAACTGGTGACCCGCGCAAAAATTCTATGCACAGTATCCCCAATTTATATCTGGATCTCTTGATTTAAGTGTAGACCTATTTTATTAAATTAATTACGTCGTGAACCAACCTTATATTGCTTTCGATCATATAACCAAAACAGTGAAGAGTGTCTTAAACCTACTTAAACATCTAGTTGAAATATAAAATAGTATTTAAAACAAGGAATCCTAAAACTTTAGACAATATTTACTTATTCGTAGTTAATTTTGACCTCGGCATACAAGAAGATGACAAAAACTCTAGTAATATCTAACATAAAGTAAGAATACAACAATAATATACACGATATTCTTAAACTTCTTCCTTCAAAATTTTAAATTAAATTGTGAAAACTTAAGAAAATACAACGATATTTTTTTCATCAAATCCATAACTCTTGAAGTTAATGGGGAGTTTTCTGACAGGTCATAAAAATAAGTTCAAAAAATCTCTATAGATGGCACTTTTAAAAAGCCGAAGGCGTTAAGTCTGTATACTATAATGTAGGTAAGTGGTATCTACCATATATGGTTATTTATACGTTCATTTTCTGATACAGGCGTCAATTAATTTATTTTACTTAAATTCTTATAAATTCTTCGCCTTCGCCTTTTGTAAAGCGCCATATATCGAAGCCTTTTGTACCAATTTTGTACAGTTTTGTTTTTTTAATGAGCTGTTAGAAGACCTCTCATTGATTATGTTATCGACTTTGTCACGTCCTATGTTTGATTCTTAGCTGGGTTGTGCACAAAAACATTTTTAAAACACTCACCTGACCACATATCTGAATGCATGTTTTCTACGTGCTGATTGAACGCTATTTCTACCTCTTCGGAGTAGGTTAAAGTGATTGGGAAAATATACAAAAGACAGGGTGCTAGGTTGGGCCTATGTGCAGGATGAGTGACGACTTGACGAGTTGTACGCTTTCGGAAGCTAAAATGGCTTTGTTTTATAAAAAGATCTTGTTTTATTACCAATGATCTGTTAATTGATTGAAAAATAAATGATTTGATTTGTTTTATTGACCGTGTGCGCTTTTCTCCCAAAACCATCTTAATCAGGAGCGGAACAGTCTTGCGGAGAGAGAGAACTTATTTTTTTAAATCTTCGCTCTTAAATATTTTCGACTAAATCCCATTTTCGTTGCGTACCTAGAACTTTAATGTGTGGTAAAAAAACAATTGACAAATGATTTCGCGCCATTTTTTAATACTTAAAATGTTACAAGTCGTTAAAAATAGTTCCGAAAATTTTCTAATTCGAAATTCAAATACTTAGTTCTGATTAGCAAACTAGAAGTGCAAAACTTTTAATGTTCCCCATGTATTAAAGTGTAGGTATATTATACTTTCGTTACTATTTTAATATCTAGTTGTTTATGAGTTTGATTAGAAAAACGTATAAAGATAACGTCTACAAGTAGACATTTTAATACATTTAAGACATTTAAGAGTTTACTCCAGAGGTCGTCTTTAATCATACGCTATGGCATCATTGCAATTACTCTAAAATAATAATATATTTAACCTATAAAAATTAACACTATATTTATTATTCCATACAACACTATATTTTTCACTTTTAACTTACCTTATGAAAGTGTTTATTTTAAAATCGTCAATACTTAACACACTGACTTTTTATATTTATATGAAGTGAAAACTATTATAATACTTGTATAAACGACATTTAAATAGCAACTGTTAAGACAATCTCTTCGACTGCTATCAAATGACCAGTAGTTCAATAAATCAACGCCCAATAAGGAAGCTTAAGTAGAAAGCGCCATCTGTCGTTAGCTCCCGGAAATATCAGTGACAGGCGAACAGGTGACTGCCCGTAAGGCTCAACAGTTGACATTTGACCAGCTCTTATTCCTTTGGCGATAAGATTGTATTTCACTTGAAAGTGGATGTGAAGGTAGAATCCACACCTTCCTAGAATAAAGAAATCGTCTTTTGTTTTGCTTTTCATGTAGAAAGAAATATATAAAGATTTAAGGCAGTATAGGTAAAGACAGAGAGTGAGAAATCTAAGAGTCATTATGAAAGTCAAGTAAGATTTAAACTCAACTTAAGTAATGCTTATTTGCTAGGTTAATATGGTGACTTGACAGCAAGTCATATTCATCATCAACGGCCTGTAGACGTCCACTGCTGTACATAGGCGTCCCCAAGGTTCTCCACGTCAAGGTCGTCCTCATCCAACGTGTACCAGCGACCTTGACCAGATGTTCCGTCCACCCCGCGGGGGACCTGCCTACTGAGATTTTCTGTATTCGTTGTTTAAGGAGCTTAGAGTCGTAATCGACTATGTCAGTCCCATTATACCCTGTTGGGGGTAATATACATGGCAAATATAATATATAGTAAATTTACATACAAAAATTTATCTACAAGGTAAAAGCAGTTTCTGCTCGAATACATGGTGAAGTAGCAGACAAATGTATTTGGCTGCGTCCGAATATGGTTTAGCGAGAACACTCTGGAATGCCCCAACATCAAAACTATTTAAGTTAAATTATCTTAGCATATTAGATCGAATTGATTCGTTGCGAGCACATTCCACCAAACAGTGATACACATCTTCTATAATGCTTACATGAAGAGCAGTTGAGAGATTCGGACTTCCTCATAACGTTTTAAATTTATTTAATGGCACGTGCTCGGATCGTAATCTAAAAGAAAGTACTAAACGTTTTCTGTTTAAAGCCGCATTAACCAACCACGGCACTCGAAAGGGTCCGTCCTGAATAGTTTTATACCATATCCCTTTTTCAGACGACGTGTTATTGAAGTAATTTTTCCATTCGTTGAATATTTCAATACTATATTTTAAAAGAACTTCCGAAACTTCTGGCAATATATGAACTTCATTACCTGACTCGATTGCTTCTTTTGCAAAAGGATCTGCTACTTCGTTACCGAATTTGTCTAAATGTGATGGAATCAATTGCAGTCTGAGAACTGTGCCGCTGTTTATGAATGAATTTACTAGCATGAATTTTATTTAAAGTGGCGTAAGCTATCGATGTACCTCATTTTCCAGAGGCGCATCGAGGTAGGTGTTGAAGTGCACTTTTACTGTCAGTTAATATAACAACATAATTAAGACGCTTTGAATACATGTACGATACTTCTTCTTCTTCTGAGACCGCAAATAACTCAATGGACATCATTTTATTTAAGTTTGAAGCGATTTTAATGCTACTTACCGTGAATAGCAATATCCCAACCAATAAGTGATTTATATCTATACCAATCGAATTATTTAATAATTCATTTTTCTTTGTAATCAGTAAATAAGGTAGACTCGATAGACCATAGATAAAACATATCAATCATTAATTCACATAGTCAAGATAGACATGACCTATAGAACTTTTCTGCTCCAACTGCCATCTGTTCTGCGGGCTATGTGCCCTGCCAGTTCAGCTTTGCCCTCTGGCTATGTCAGTTAATCTCTGATTCGATCCCGCGGGGCAACTCCAAGCATAGCTCTGCCCATTGCCCGCTGAGCGATTTTAAGCTTGTTTATAAGGCCCATAGTTAGTGACCACGTCTCAGTACCATAAGTCATCATCACTGGTCAAAAACCTTTCACTGCGGTATTTGGACGAGAAGATTTCACGGAGCTTCCCAAATGCTGCCTAGCCGAGTTGAATTCAAGTATTATAATGGTCCTTAATTATTTTAATTTATATATAATATAATTTGTATTTATGATCTGTTTAAGGCTTATCGTCGATGCGTAATACACGCTATACTCGACTGTTCAAGATCAACTTTTAGGTCAATTCGTCAAATCTTCAGAAACTTTCACGTTTATAATATAACAGGTTTACTTGTGATTCAAAGTCAAAGTCAAGTTAAAAAGTTAAGTTTAAAAAAGGTCTTGTCTCCGGCCGGTAACAATAAAATCCAGTTACAATAAAATTTATAACCAAACAAAATATGCGATAATAATTAAGAAAGAATTGCACTGTTTGTATCTATAATGTTCTTATTATATTTAAGGTATATAAAAAAAAAATTAAATATTTAGAAATATTTATTTTATTTTATTTTGTTAAATATCAAAAACAAAATAAAAATTCCAAGATACAAACAGCACAACTTTTTCTTAATTATCGTTACATAAATATCAAAAATAAAATAGCAATAACGGAATTAAGTTCATTAATTAGAAGAAGAAGAAACGTAGACGTGAGTAAACAAAAACTGCTCTCACTTGTTTTTTCATCATAATCGGTTTCAACTTTCACACAATTATATGCTTCCAATGTGCTTACACTTCAGAATTAACAAAAATCTGCAATCCTCGTCAGTGATAACCTTTTGGCGATTACTTAAAAACATTACATTTGTCATAGCAATGGAGGGATTTCCGAAGAGTATAATCTTTGAAGGTATTTAGGACAACCAGCCAAGCGTAGAGATATTGCAACTACATGGTCAATACCCCTACATATGCCTACAAATATCAACTCTATTACTATCGCGATAAAACCTTATGCTCATGCATTTCTCAATCATACTGTAACTAGTTATACAGACCTCTGACTATAGGAAATATCATGCTGTTTCGGTAAAGACCATTCATAATGTTCGACGTAGGAAAGCTCAACTTAGACTGGTTATTTACTTTTGACATCAAGTTAACCAATTTGTTAGAGCCACTGATATTCCGTATGCATGCAGTTGTTTTATCAGATTTTTTAACATTATGGTAAACTGTGTGATATTAAAATCTGGTTGACAGAGATCTTGCTTTGTTAGTAGGCCAAGTCTCTTATTGGTTCCATTGAAAAGTTAATGAAATTCACTTTTTCTTAAAACTGGTTCCATTTTTGAAGTTCCCGGTATCAACATGAAAGGCATGGTTTTCATTTTACTCTCTCGTTAAGTATTTTGTTGAAAAAGTCGAAAACGGTACTTAATCCTTTTTAAATTGATGAAACTGAAATAATATCGCTAATTCAAGCGATTATAGAGCTAATGTCTAAGTATTTATGTCTATGTCGTAATGATGATGAGCAGGCATACCTAAGGTTGACCTGGGTTGACTGACATTAGTTCAGTTATTATTTTTTGAATGCGTTTATAATACGCATTAAAAAAAGTTACGCAATTTTTCAGTCTATTTCTTTTAAGAAGTTTACTTCTCTCCTGCTTTCATCAAACTCTTTTCTTTGTCATAAAAGTTAGTAAAAAAGAACTAAAGTTACTTGATGGTTTTATCGCCCTTTTTCACTAACTCCATTTAGGCTAGATTTACTCATGAACATTAGGTATATATCTGTCGTAGGACTAGCAGGTTTAAAAGTATACTTTGCTCTACATAATCAGTTATTACTAGGGCTGCAGTAAACACAGGATGTTTGTAATATTTAAAAATTGAAGTAAAATATGTCAAATAGCTATAAGAACAAGGTAAAATTTTGAAATGCATCAGATTTACTGTTGCATTTCAAAATCACCGCAAAGGTCATAGTTCACGTGGTACCGTACAAAGCGACAGACTCGAGCTGTGCGCATGATCGCATTTACATAGCGACGTTCTAGTGTTGTCCTTTGTAAAACATTACTTAATACATCTCAAAAGTCCTGCTGCCCTAGTAGTCTATTAACTATTTATTTTGATGATAAAGTTAAATATGCGTCTCTTTTATGAAAGGGAACGTCTTCTGTTTGTGTGTCCACAATACTATAAACTTTAATCTGTAGCTAACACCATTGTACGAGTAATTCTCGGGGGCTTTAAACATCATAATGTAATATGATGAGACCTACTAGTTGAGTAATTAGTATTTATTTATTAACACTTTATTGCACACGTTACAAAAGGAGAAAAAATACAATGATAACATAAAATTAAGAATGTTACAATAGGCAGCCTTATCGATCTCTACCAGGTACCCCCAAGTTGTATATAATTACTATTTTGTTAGCAAAAGTCGGTAAAAACATCGATTTGAAGAAGACCTCAACTGCAAAGCCAACAACTTGAAATGAAGTAACACCCGAGCAGCGCCAGTTTAACATAAAAATAAGCCTCTTGACAAAAGGTATACAATCTAGTGGTTTGAAATATTACAAGATAACAGATAAACGCGAGTATTTATCTCACTAAATCTACAGATAAGGTTTACGTTTTAATTATCTCTATGTTCTATAAACTTCGAGCGGCTTAGCCATTTAAATTTTGGCCCTATAGGAGTTTCTTAATGAATAGACCCTTCCTCAAGACTTAGGCTATCAAATGCAATTATTCAATAATTTCTCAATTTTGCATCAAAGGTTGAAACAAGTCAATTTTATGACATTAATGTATATTAATATAAAACCATATACACACGAACAACAGCACAAAAACTGCACTTATCCATGTTCACAAATGAACACTTAAAACACGCATTGTATGAAACATAAAGAGTGGCCTGCTCTTGTCTATCAGAAAATGTTACTTGAAAAGGCCTCCAATAGTATTTTGCACCCCTAGTCTGCAGAACCCCCCTGTCCCCTCTCGATACAGATCAAACGGGGAAACTCGTGGGGTGAGGGAAATTCAGTCAAATTTCGGATGCCGATACGAACGCACGCGTACCTCGCTTTCTTCGCAAGATAAAATTGCGGTACTGAGCCATAAATTGTGACTGTGGATGTGATGTTACATAATTTTAAGTCATGATATTTCTGAATTTCAATTCAGATTGTCTGGATAAGTTTTTTAATAGTTCGATACGAGTAATATGAGGTAGGTGTTGCTTTTATTTTATTCGCTTTCTATGGATAAGTTAAATTTGAGGAGGGATATTAAAAATTGTGACAAGTGGAAAAAGCTATATTGCACAATTAGTTTAAATTACTACCAGCGTTTTGCCGCAGATAAAATAAAGATAGTCAAATTAGGTTCTCTTTACCGAAGCTGCCATTAAAATATGATTTTTATGTGATACGAGATTGACTTTAAATTAACGACTTGCTTGGTTAATGATGTTCAATGAGGCAAATTAAAAGCTCCATGAAAATTAAAATTTACAAATGTCCATCAAGAAATAGTTTTCTAGATTACAGCTTGTATTGTCAAACGAATACTTAAAATTACCAATTTTTTTCAACCAAAATTGAAATCAAATGACTAAATTTCATCACCTCTAAAAATAATAATAAAAACAAACTTAACAACCTTAAATCGATACAATAAATTTAACTGTTCATGAATCACAGCTTCGTTTTCTGCTCATATTCAAAAATATATGCATATTTATAAATATGCTGCTTATTATCTTAATACAATAAGTAATAAGTTGAGAGTCATTTTACCAACGTAACTTAACACCAAAATGGCTAACTGCATAGTTTTCACCGCGGTTTTTAACCTTTTTATGCGTCATTATACGCACAGGTCAATTTGAACTTCACGGAAGCAAGGTTCTCTTAAAGAACACTTTCTAAAAACTTACTCGCTGTGAAACACCGAGTTGATTGACACAAATGAGCAAATCACAAAGATTTTTGATTGAAGTCTTTTTAAAGGTCAGAAGGTCTTAATTATGGAGTAAAATTAAATAATATAGCGAAAACGATGGAAGAAAGTTTTTAAGTAGATGCCGGTTGCAGTAAAGAACTTATTAATATTTTGGAAATAAGACTCGGAAAAGAATGAAATAAACCGATAAAGTGTACAATTTTATTTTCAAGCTTTTATTTTACAAATTAAATCGGCACCTAAGATTTTAAAATCTACTAAGTATAAAAAAATAAACTCTTTTCTCTATCAAGTTCTTTGTGATTTATAAAATCCGGCATCAGGAATTAAAACGATGATGGAGGAATGTAAAAAAAGTGAAAGCGTCGTCAGTAGCGCTGCATTTCTGGATGCAGTGCTTTTCGTTACAAATATCATTAACTAGCTGTTGCGCGCGGTTTTACCCGCGCAATTTCGATTCCCGCGTGATTTTCGGGATAAAAAGTAGCCTATACGGATTCGGAAGAATCCCTCTAAGTAATGGTAAAAGAAATTTTGAAATCGGTCCAGTTGTTTTTGAGCCTATTCAATACAAACATACAAAAATACAAAGGTTTCCTCTTTATAATATTAGTATAGATATACTTTTGTGTCACGAGCTTTCACAGCGCTAATAAAATATTGAAAAAAGCACAAATCTCACATACCTATATTACTTCTAAGGTATGTTATACCTTGACCATTCAATGACTAAGATAAGTTGCAAGAAAATGTCCTTTGTTTTAAAATGTCAAATCCTCGTATTAAGCATGCTTTTTTCGTAGCACAGTAGCACCTTAAAAAGGCAGATGATGGTAGCAAACACAAATCACAAACCTTTAGTAATTTCATAAAACTTTTGAAAATGACTTCGACGTTTCTTACTTATAAGCACAATTTTACTCGCTTTTAAATGATACAATTTTTAACCGGAATTATCGCGAATAATTACTTTTTAAATTATAACTCGACGTTTCGGTGTCTTTGCAGACCCCGTCGTCGTCACGAGAGACAGTCTCTCAGTTAAAATTAAAAAAGTAATTATACGATAAATCCAGTAAAAAAGTGTTTTATTTACTGAAATGAATTGATTATGAACTGAATGAAACAATTATCAATAAAACAACACGTATGTATAAAAATATTTTTATGAAAAATAATTGATATTTTCTTATACCTACTTTGATAGTTTAACAAAAATTTGGGTTTTAAAATTCCGTAATACATGCAAATTAAAAATGCTATTAAGTTTGAGCTTTATTTGGAACGAAACTTGTCAAAATGTTGACAGTGTGTCATCATTCTTTGAGACGAGTTTGAAACTGTCGGGTAATACTTTATTCTAGATAAACTTTATCTGACCATTGAAAAATCGGCCCTTGATTGATAGTATATGAATCGCGAAAACTTAAGACAATCGTTCAATCGTATCAATCGCTGACTTAGGACCTCGAAGCAATAGTTCGTAGAATAATGCGAGAAGCATTTTTAAACTGGTAATTTCAGAGGTTAGTGCTTTCAAAGAAAAATCTTTATTCTGTCTCTCTCTTCAGCTTTATGATATTAGTAATAGAGGTCATTATGTCTATGTATATAGACCTCGTTGGCGCACTGCGACAGATTTTAATCTATCAGAATACTGGATACCTAGGACTTACTGAAGGTGTTGTACATGAAGAAATGCTTATGTATAATAATTTATGTATGTGTCATTCGTTATTTACGGTTTTCATATTTTTGTCAGTAATGCAGTATGAACTTTTGAATAAAAACTCTATAAAGTACATACATACATAACTTCACGCCTTTATGGGGTAGGCAGAACACCAGTAGTTATAAGACCATCTGATGTCACGTTTGACAAATGAGGTATTATAATGACGGAGAGAGGCTATTGCAGTGACAGGGGGGTCAGCTTATCGACCACAAAAATGCCAAAAAAACCCCGGGAAGAGAAGCAGCTGGTACATTCTATGTTTTTCTTTCGCTCCCAGTCCAGCATGGAAGGAACTCTATAAAGTATAAACAAAAAAGTTATTGAAAATGGTCGAAAAAAAACTAAATTGATATATGTTATATTACTAGCAAGTGGAACCAGAGAACAATATCTAAGTTGTCTAATAGAATACAAGCCAGCACAGCTTTCATTTATCTAAAAAAAAAACATTTATTCTAATTAAATGTCTCGACACGCATCATCTAAACTATTAAATTTCGAACAGTTATGTGGACCATGCTTGAGTCACTGGTATTTGTCTATGTTAACAAGTAATATAGAAGCTCTATCAGTTAGATTATGATTTTTAACGTGTGCACGCTTATTGCTGTGTCAACATGGGCAGTAAAAATACAACGCCAGTAAGTAGGCAAATATGCTGTCAGCTACTGCTTCACTCTTCTAAGTGTGTGGTAATTTGATCTTTGAAATATATTGGTTATGGTAATGTTAATTGTTCTGATGAGTTGGTATAAACTCAGCTAAAATTTAGAGAGATCATGTCTAAAGCTAGTGTTCCGAGAGCATCTTGGTAATACCAGCAATGAAAAGCGCTAAGAAACTAGTCTTTATGGTTCATAATCGCCTGGGTTTGTCACCTTAACGAAAATGCTGGTTGAATGACTTCTAATGGAGCTTTGCCTTCTATAACAGAGATTAATGCTATTAATACCAGTTAGGGTTGATATTCAGGTGATGAACCGTTTTAATATTAAATTTTAATATTAAGCCTTAAGGTTTGTTTCTTATATTTATCACTAGCGTCTACATCCAATATTATGTTTCTTTTAATTCCTTAATTTCATTTATTCTTTATCTAGTTTTCATGTCACAAGATCTTAAGTTAACTAAATTCGAGCTAGACAAAGCGAAGTAAATGTTAGTAGAAATATCATAAATTATTTATTTATGCTTGTAAGAGTTGTAAGAGTTTCGTATAGGTAAATTCACCAATAATAGTAACAAAATAATAATAGCAATAGCGGTTCGCTTCCAGCACGCATGCAAAAAGCGGTTTTGCTTGAGACTGACAGAATCGTTCGCCGGTTTCTTTCTTTCTTGCCCTGATACCCGACCGACTGGTCCGATTGTCGGGTCTTTTCCGCCGAAAGGCGTGTAGTTGTAAATATGCATAATAACAATAAAATAAAATCCCCAGACAATCACACCAACTACATGGCCCCATAGTAAGCATAGCTTGTGTTATGGGATACCATGTAGCGAACTAGGGGGGAACCTAGAATATAAATACATAAATAGATAAACACCCAGACACGGAACATTTTTTTTTCTTGTTCCTTGCGAGAATCGAACCTGCAACCACTGGCGTCTGAGGCAGCAAGGTTTACCCGATCGCCAAAGTAGTCGTCAAGTCCACTGTAAGTAAAGTCAAATGTAAGCAAAGAAAGTAATTCGAAAATGCATAATTTACAAAATTACTTCAGTGCTTAACACAAACAGGTTCCTTAACCACTTTCCAACAATTGCAACCAGTTTGTCCAAAAACTGACATCATATTCGACATTTGAATTCCAATTCGCGAAATAATGACGTCAAAATACGTCATCCTTTCTCAAGCAACTTGCCCTTAACTGGTTCAATGTGACAATGATCTGAGATTACGTAATGACGGTCACCGTCACACCATGAACGGTAAAACCAGTTCTGCTTTCACAAATAACAACATCATTACAAGTTCTGCTAGATTGTATTTGTTAAAATGACCCGTAACCTACTTTGAATGAAAGATGTAGAATTTTGTGTCTGCTTTTGAATGATGGTCTTGAAAGTACCACGTGCTTCGTTGTAAGCAAAAACTTATTGATTAGTTATATTGTCGGATAGTTCGGAGAAAATAAACTAGTGTGCTAGAATCGTCGTACAAATTTGACGTTTTATTCAATAAAGACTTAATGAATTAAATGAATTAAACTTAATGAAATAAAGTTTTATGATTTAAAAGCTGTTAAAATAAATGAAAATAAAGCTATTGTTATAAGATTATTCATAGATGTTCATAAATATCATGACGAGCATTTTAAGGTTCAGTGCCCAAAAAATAAATATTTGTAACCTTTTACACATATGTTTATAGCCTAAATATTTTTTTTTAAAGAACTTGCGTTATGGATGCTAGGTACAGCATGATAAACTTAAGAAATATACAAATTGAATATATAGTCCCCGCAAGTAGTAATAGAAATTTAGGAGAAGTATCTATGCATAATTTCATTGACGAAAATGCCCCAAAATGTTAGCAACCAACTGATTTTATTGTAAGTTCCCAAGGGACATAGTTTATTTATTAACGTACGAGAGGCACTATATTCTAAAATTATTCGAAAACTTCATTGCTTATATTTTTTCTTTTCTTATCATATTACAATGAGTTGCTTAACAAATTAATGTATGAAGCATTGCTTTCGGTCATAAAGTTTAAGAGGTTATACTTGTCCAAAGGGACTTCTATTAAATAATTTATTAAGTTTATCCTCTACTAGCTTTATCCCGCAACTTCGTATGCGCTTAACTACCCTTCACGAGGAAATTTCAGAAACTATACAACCAGACACCCACTGAAAGAACCTTTATACCAAGTATCACACCCATGCACTCAAGGAATAAGTTTTTTCATACAAACTAAAAATCATATAATTCCCGTGCCCGTGGGAATTTAGGGATTTTTTTTCGTAGCACAACCAGTCACTCTTTGAAGAACCTTCGTGCCAAGATCCAAGGATCCGTACACTCAAGGAATAAGATTTTTCATACAAACTAAAAAGTCCAACCCCTTCCCGTGGAAATTTCGAGAATTCCTTCCATAATACAAACAGACACTTATTGAAAAACTTTTACACCAAGTTTCACATCGGTGCACTCAAGGTATAATTTTTTTCATACAAACTAAAAAGTCCTATATTTCCCGTTTCCGTGGTAATTTCGGGAATTCCTTCCTTAGTGCACCCCTGCATCCCCTAAAGAATGTATGTTCCAAATTTCAGCTCTCTACGTCCAGTAGTTACGGCTGTACGTTGTCTGTCAGTCACTCAGTACCTCAGTCACTCAGTCAGTAACGGAACAGTTTTATATATATTGACTAGCTTTATCCCGCAACTTCGTATGCGCTTAACTACCCTTCTCGTGGAAATTTCAGAAACTATACAACCAGACACCCACTGAAAGAACCTTTATACCAAGTATCACACCCATGCACTGAAGGAATAAGTTTTTTTCATACAAACTAAAAATCATATATTCCAGACAACCAGTCACTTTTTGAAGAACCTTTATGCCAAGTATCACATCCGTACACTCAAGGAATAAGATTTTTCATACAAAAGTCCAACCCCTTCCCGTGGGAATTTCGGGAATTCCTTCCATAATACAAACAGACACTTATTGGGGAACCTTTATATCAAGTATCACATCCGTGCAGTCAAGGGATGGGATTTTTTTATACAAACTAAAACATCGTATATTTCCCGATCCCGTGGGAATTTCGGGAATTCCTTTTATAACACAACCAGACACACATTGAAAAACCTTTACACCAAGTTTCACATCGGTGCACTCAAGGAATAAGATTTTTCATACAAACTAAAAAGTCCTATATTTCCCGTTCCCGTGGGAATTTCGGGAATTCCTTCCTTAGTGCACCCCTACATCTCCTAAAGAATGTATGTTCCAAATTTCAGCTTTCTACGCCCAGTAGTTACGGCTGTACGTTGTCTGTCAGTCACTCAGTCACTCAGTACCTCAGTACCTCAGTCACTCAGTCAGTAACGGAACAGTTTTATATATATTGATGATTGATAACAACTAACAAACGAACCTGACGTTAAATGAAGTAGTTTTCTCAAGCCAAGCTTTATAATAATAATAATATACTAACTAGAGGTCGGACAACTAATAATTTGTTTCAGTCCATTACCATAAGTAGTTGTTTAACCTTAGATATTCTCCATGAACACCTTGGTCTTGACAGTTAACTGTAAAATAAAATAAACAGCCTTATGCATATGACTGCACATTTCCGTAGGAAAACAAAGGCTATTTTATCCACAATTTGTCACTTCTGTCGGATGCAGAAAATTATGTGATGCATATATAAGAAGTTAGAATATATGCATCTTGATAATTAATTAACATCCATGTCACCTGACGGTAAACGAAAATGGTGTCAAAGATGTCACAAAAGGTCTTTTCAACAAGTTAAGCCATCAGGCCAATCTCAGGTTGTGTACTTCTATATCTACAATGGCTTTCAGGGTTTGTAAGAAGTCATAGCAGCGTTCTACAAATTCTGACTTCATTCCACTACAAGATACAACTGAGATAAAAAGTGTTCTAAGTAGGTACCTTTTTAATTGCCAATAGACAATCTTTTCAAGAAGAAGTCGTCGTGGCGCCGTGGTTACTGTGTGTATCAAACGATATCACAGGTTAAGCAACGTTCGGCGCGGTCGGTACTTGGATGGGTGACCGCCGACCATTCATTTCTCACGGCGAATTCCGTGCTTCGGAGGGCACGTTAAGCAGTCGGTCCCCTTGTATACAGTAGTCGTTAGGGTTTGTCAGAAGCCATTTCGGCGCCCTGAAAATTCTGACATCCACCACCCAGCACTGGGCCAGCTTGGTGGATTATGGCATATTCCTCCTCGTCACCCAGGGGAGAGACTCATACCCTGCAGTGGGCTCATTATAAAGAGTCGTGATGATGATGATGAATCTTTTCAAATTTTTCGTAAAATGTCGATGCGATCAGGATTGGTTGCAGTTCTGTAAGCATTCTTTCGTCCTGGCAAACTTTCACGTGTTAGTAGGAAGTATTGAAAGTGCTATATTTCCGTTTAAAGGTCGTGGTTTATATTTGATCAGGAAAATCTATTATTATCCAATCTCATTTTTTAAAAGGGTGACTCATTTCTGTCTTTCTGCCTAAATGTTTGAATTCATCTTTGCAAGTACTTAACAGATTTGAACCATATTTGTACTAGACTAATGTAAGTTTGATGGCTCATTTAAAGCTATTGAAGATCTAAATTATCATGATCGATATCAAGAAAGTTGGAGAAAATTCGATTTGGAAAGACTGTACTGCAATGTTAGCAACAACACTGCGCCCGAGTCGGCTATTACAGTTATTTATTAATACCTATAATTTTAACTGTACCTACAATATATAATAATAATATATAACTTCACGCCCCCTTATTATATACCCCTTATTAGATAGGCAGAACAATCAAGATTATAAGACCATGTATGGTGTGACGTGACGAAGTCGTCGTGGCGCCGTGGTTACTGAAGTCGTCGTGGCGCCGTGGTTACTGTGTGTATCATACGATATCACAGGTTAAGCAACGTTCGGCGCGGTCGGTACTTGAATGGGTGACCGCCGACCATTCATATCTCACGACGACTTCCGTGCTTCGGAGGGCACGTTAAGCAGTCGGTCCCGGGTGCTGTATACTTGTATACAGTAGTCGTTAGGGCTTGTCAGAAGCCACCTAGGCACCCTAAAAAAATCTGGCAACCACCACCCAGCACTGGGCCAGCTTGGTGGATTAAGGCTTATACCTCCTCTTCACCCAGGGGAGAGACTCATGCCCTGCAGTGGGCTCATTACAAAGAGTTGTGATGATGATGATGGTGTGACGTTTGACTTCGGAGGTATAATAATGGTGGATAGAGACTATTGCAGTGACGGGGTCAGCTATCGTCCACAAAAACGCCAATAAAACTTCTGTCCCTTAACCATTATTAAACTCTTTGAGGAATAATTTAACAAATATCAACTACGCCTAACGCAAAGTTTTTGTTTTTTCCAGGACCATATCGTAACGGCATCGTTCATAGAAATAAAATGTTGGACAGCCTCTCATGACAGCAGCCATCTTTAATTCCTAGTTTAGAAGACACGAAGAAACCATGGACATACTGACTAATAACTCCGTCAGCCGGACCTACCACAAACTCTTTACGGAATTTGCAGGTAAACTCGCAATCATTACTTAAACATCTTTATTTTCTAGGCACAATCAAATTCAGAGAAACAGATCTCACTGTTGAAGTAAGAATTCAGTTTTGTTATTTAGTATTGTTTTAAAATTAGGATCAAACTTGTTCACAATTTCCTTGCAACCTTTATTTTAGCGAATTAAGTCTAGCCGATTTCACTTACGCTGGCTTTAAATTAATAAACTTCTCAAATTACTTTATAAACGTTTATATACTTCTTAAAATCGGTCCATCATCGAGAAGAAGTAAAACTGACATGAGCTCAGTTATCGTTCAAAACAAATGACAACCAACAGCACAATTAACCAACGCACACTTTCTATGAATAATCCTTTACACAAATCATTCGTTTAAAATTTAACTAGACACAAATCTGAATGTTTTCAAAATTTAATAATTAAAAAGCCAAATAAGCAATCATCCGATGTGCAGCAAACGATGATGTTCTAAATGAGCAGAGCGGCAGACTAAAATGGTCCAAATATTAATATTTCGATAAACAAAATTTCAAATCAAATCATTTATTCATTCATAATCACAGGTAAAAATAAAACATATGGTACAATTAATAATGATGTGCAGCCATGATTCTCCATTACATTGGCATATGAATATATAAGGTAAAGTAATACAAAGATAAAAAATATATAGACAAGAGATTTAAAGTTATAAATTAAAAGGAAAAAAAAGTAACAATAATAATAATAGAATATTAGAAACAAGTCAGCAAATATTAAAATGTAATGTCAAAATTGGTTTACTTTACCAATAAAAAAATAACCCTAATCTTGGTGCATCCTGTAAAGTTTTAAATACAAGAGTAATCTCGAAGTACAAAGAAGTTCGAAGTAGCGTCGTCCATTGTTTTGTTTTTAATTATTTCTAGATATTTGCAAACACATGAAGCCTTATTAATTCTGCATTAGCAAACAGCATGACACAGGCTATTCGCGTCAATATCCTTCAAAACCTGTCTTGTGTTTACAATATTTATGTTACTGAGGAAGCTCTTCATTTACTCTTATATAATACTAGACACCGCGCGCGGTTTTTTAAATTTTGATCCCGTGGGAATTTCGGGATAAAATATAGCCTATAACCTTCCTCAAGAGTTGGGCTATCAATTGCAAAAAGAATTTTTCAAATCCCACTCGTAGTTTCTTTGATTAGCGCGTTCAAACAAACAAACAAACAAAAAAACAAACTCTTCAGCTTTATATATTAGTATAGATTTAAAAAACTAAGAGGATGTACCAGTTTACACGAAACAGTTACTTAATATTTTACCGAACGTCATGTTTACTAAAACTTAAAGTCGGTGGATTAAATTACTTAATTTACGTAAGTCATAGGGTCACAAATATACCTAACGCGATAATCTATACTAGCGGGCTAGCATGCTACCGTCGACAACGATAAATCGGGCCTTTTATCGATATTTTCTTAGAACATGGTATTTAGTGTATGTAATTTATTAAGATTATGACATATTTGGTTCTGTGGTCTTAATCATGGTATCAAATCGAGTAATTCTATCTATCGATGGTTGCATGCTAGCCCTGCAGTTGTATTAAGGTATACGAAAAACGCAAAGACAATATCTTAGCCTATAACAGGATATCCTAGTGTACTATAAACAGGGTCGAATAAAACTTTAGGTAAGTAGGTACAGTTAGTTTTTGTACATATTATTGTCTGACTTTGCACAGTTATTTACTTAAAAGCACATAAAGAATTACAACAATTAAAGTAATTAAACGAATTCATTTTAAGATTAAAAAGTTACAATGTTTATTAAAACTATTATGTTTTTAAGGCATTTGTCCAAAAAAATATATATATACAAAGATACTTTTAATAATTAAATACCTACAAATAAATATATATCTATAGATACATATTTAAAATAATGGCAATACTTATATACATACATAACATAGATAACTTCACGCCTGTATCCCGTATGGGGTAGGCAGAACACCAGAGGTAACAAAACGATCTGATGTCACGTTTGACAAATTTGAAGGCATTATAATAGTGGAGAGAGACTATTGCAGTGACAGGGGGTCAGCCTATCACCCACAAAAAAGTCTCCCATAACACCTCGGTCCCTTAACTGACTTTTACAGTATGCCCGGGAAGAGAAGCAGCTGGCACATTCTATGTTTTGCTTTCGCTCCCAGTCCAGCATGGAAGAAATACTTATAGGTACTTATATATATTTTACAATAATAGTTAATAATGATAAACAGATAAAGAATAGTCTGCAAAATAGAATCACAATAAGGGTTTAAAATGAATAAATAAATAAATGAATAAAGACAGCCTATTGAGTCGATTACTCGTTTGTTAGTTTCCGTAAAACTTTTATTTTAAAACGACTTTTAGATGTTGAAAATATATCGATAACACAAAAAAAAATATTGTATATTTATTGTAAGTATTGTAGTATTGTATATATTTATTGTAAGTATTTATTACTCTGCTAAAGTATTCATTACATCCATCATTTGTACTACGTGATGGCGTATAAAGCAATAACGAAATTTACCAAAGATAACAATTTTGGGCAGTCGAGGATGGCATTTACAATATCATGCAAAAAAAATGTATGGGTCGCTTATCGTCGTATCGCGACTAGTCGCGTCCAGTTTCGCCTTACCTTCAGTCATTCAGTCTTCTTTCAGTGCTGTTACGTACAAAATAAGATTAGGCTATCAGAACGCCATATTGTTCTGAATTTCGCAACTTAATAAGTGATGTGTAATGTGTGCAAACACAACAAAAAAACAAAGATTATTTGTGACCTACTCTCGAATTTTACTAATCGGATTTCCATCAGACTGACGTCATGATGTTTTGTGTAACGATTGTAAGGTGAATAGTAAAGGATGTATCTTTATTCGGCAAACTCGGTCATCACGCCTTAATATTTCATCAAACTTGATTATAGAAAATTTGTTTAATTTCGCTTATTTATATTTTTTGCTGCACCTTAACATACGGGATACAATATGCAACATAAATGAAAAATATTTTCAAATTATGTAAATTTTTTTTTTGTTTTTCTTAAAATATCAGCACTATTATTATATCGCCAAATTGGTCGTCTTATTGATGGGTTAACACTGTCTGCCTCAGACACTGGCGTGGTTTGATACCCGCACGGGACATAAAAAAAACGTTCCGGGTCTGCGCGTTTATCTATACTTGTATTTATATTCAAATATCTCCTTTAGTTCGCTACATTGTATCCGATATCACAAGCTCTGCTTAGTTTGGGGCCATGTAGTTGGCGTGATTGTCGTGTGATTGTTTACTGAACGGGCTTTATTTGCTATTTTTACAAATATGACATTTCTTTTGCTTATTAGAACTCGTTTGTACAAATATTCCTTCTATCGTTCAAGTTGTCTGCGCAACATCACTGGGTGTCCAGCTGAAATCAATTTGACCACAGTAAGCTCTAATAATCTGCAGTTTCTATCAGCTAACAAATGATCTTACATAAAACCTTGTAACAACCCCCCTTCTCATCTTATTATCTTATAACTATTGCCGTCTCTACCTCTTATAACTTCCCTGTCTATTTCTACAACTTCCCTAACCTTGAATATATCTCCACAAACGGAACTTGGTCTTTACTAAACTAACCTTTAAAACTTAATCCTAATATCTTTGGCCATTGATTTGTGATCGTGATCGTAATCGTCTAGTAGCTTCAAGGATCCTCTGTTATGAACCGAAAATAACTCAAGAACTTTTAACGTGAATTGAAATGGTATAGTATAAATAATTCCTATTAACAAGTTATATATTTCACTAAAATATGAATATTACTTTATTCTTAAAAATCTATCTAATTTCGCTGAGATATTAGTTAAACGACTTATTGATTGAAAATATATAATTTTATAAAATAAGTAATAGTTTTCCTACCTAATCCCCTACCGGGAGGTCTGATACAACACTGATTCATTTGGATAATGATATCATAATTTGTAAATAGATTTCTAAGAGTTTTAAGGCTTTCTTGTCATACGACTTTATAAAAGCATCTCCAAATCAATCCTTGCTTGGATGGGGTCTGACCAGCTAATTTATTTAAACTTGAGTCATTTTAAACTCATATAAATAATCAGTCTTAATAGACTTCTATTAGGTTAAACTCTACTTATTATTTCAAGTAGGTATAAATTATAGATAGATTATTTCTCTATTCAAATTGTATAGGAACAAATCCTACAAAGAAAATTACTTTGATTTATTTTCATAGCATTGAACTAAATAATTATTAGCCAATAATGATAGTTTAAGATCAAATTAGATCAACAGATATATTCATTCATATCCGTAACTTCAAGTTTTCTAGCTTAATCAATTAGACACTTGTCATTCTTTATGGATATATTTTCCAATAAGTTTTGATAAATTATGATTCAGGTTATCAATATAGGATAACAAAATGAACAGTCAGTGACTCTGTCGATCAACATGTCTGATTTCAAGCGACCAAGACAGGGGTTGAGAAGGAGCATTCGTCCCAGTATGACCCATTCAATTGCTAAAGGTATACTTGACAATTCAGGTATACTTTAATATTATCAAGACTCAGCTAGAATCCTTTTCACTAGATGAGATTTAATATGAGGTAAACTACCTTTATTAGCTTTATAGATTATTTAAATGTCGTATTTAAGTAGACAATGACGAACCTACACCCTATCCTACACATATTTCCCTAAATCCCTAAGTATAAGCTCAATGTTTGCAAAACTAGAGATCTTGTCTCACATTTACAATTAAACGTGTTATGTGTGATGTAACTTAACTTAGTACAATGTTAAGTTCCTAATACTAAGCTAAATTTAAACTATATGATGCGAGGTTCGGGTTACCTCTAAAAGAAACCTAACACTATCACCCGGTGTTGTGCCGTTGATTTGGCGTTAGGCCCCCACAGCAACCGAGAGGGTTGGGAGATAAGAGGAGCCTCAGGATTCCCTACTTATATTGTGTGAATAAATACATATATAGATAAAAAGGGACCACAGGAAGCAAATTACATTGGAGAGAATCACTATCTAGACCCCGCAAATGTTCATTACTCCACTGCGTGTGGTAGATCTCACGAGTAGCTACTCATAATAACCCAAGGGTCACTAATCATAGTACCCATGCCCCAAAAGAGCCACATCTTGGGGAACTCAAGCGGATGAGTTTTAATAGGAACTTCGTTGTCACAGTTAGTTTCCGTTCCTAAGGCCCCGGACTATGCCAATCCCTAATTCAAAGCAACAACAAAATGCTAAATTCATTCTGTTATGACATTTACATTTACTGTGATTTGCATGTTCAATTTGAACTGAATGCTAAACCTTTATTAATCCATCTGTAACAAACAAATAAATATTAGAAAACATATTAAAATATTAGACGCTACTCACTCACCGATGCTGAATATCCAACTCTCCTCCACGGTGCCGTCCTGAAAATCCTCGTTTTCAGCCTCCAATTATCTGACAGACAACCCACGTCATTTTTTATTCTTTTACTTTTAATCTTTCAAAAATAATTCTTACATTTGACGTAAGGTTGGTTTGCTGTTATAACCTCATTATTTACAAAATGTAAGGCGCTCCCAAACCTTATGTTCAGTCTTTAATTAATTTCTTATGATATTACTTATATTTGTGATGCAACAATCAGCTTAAACGAAGTCTGTTTTGTTACAACCTCAATCCTGTTTGAGCCAATTTATTTAAAAATAAAACATCATTTTTATAGTACCTATCCACTATGTCCTCTGATCTGATTTCAAAATAACTTTCTTTTTCGATATACTATACATTTTGTGCTGCACTTAAGTAACTTAAGTAACTTAACAACTTTCAATTATTTATTTAACTTACTTAATTTCGACAGCTACTTTCATAATAAGCATTTTTGGGCTTGTTCTCATAATGATTTTTGGCAAAAAATCAAAATGTCCTTTATTATTTTCGAATAACCTAATTAACAATCCGAATTATATACCTTTGTCTTTAATAGCAGGCTAATCAGTTACTAAGTTTATTAGAAACATAAAATAAATAAATAAAACACTTTTTAATCGGATTTATCGCGTATATTTACATTTTAAATTTTAACTCGACGTTTCGGTGTCTTTGCAGACCCCGTGGTCACGAGCGACTGAGGTGTCAAGCGTCGGATAGATAGATGGAAAAAGTTATATATCATTCAAAATGGTATTTTATTTAATAGTATGAATCGCGAAAACTTAAGACAAAATTATAAAATAAATAAGTCTAAAACTTTGTATACGTAAATTACTTCTGATGCAGTTGGCTCCGATAGCGTTAGTCGTAGTATGGTTACTCCTATCCTAGATATTCTCCTACCAGTTATCACAAAAATCCTTAATAAATCTGTATCCACAGCCAAATTTCCTGAATCCTGGAAAGACGCAAATCTGATCCCGTTGCCTAAAACCTCTAATCCTAAAACCTTAACAGATTTTCGACCCATCTCTATCCTACCATTCCTATCAAAAGTCCTTGAACGTTTAGTCCATCATCAACTTTTTGTTTTCCTCAACTCAAATAATCTTTTAAACCCACTACAATCCGGTTTCCGTCCTGGCCATAGTACGGTGACTGCTCTCGTAAAGATAACGGATGATATTCGACAAGGCATGGATAACTCACTGGTAACTGTCTTAACACTCTTAGACTTTAGTAATGCCTTCAATACCGTTAACTTCGATATACTGCTCTGTATTTTGAAATCACTTAACATATCTCCAATAGTTGTTGATTGGTTTCGCAGTTATCTGCATGGTCACCGGCAGCGGATATCCGTAGAAGACAATGTGTCCTCATGGTGTTCTACTAATGCTGGTGTACCACAAGGTGGTGTGCTTTCTCCTTTATTATTTACGATTTTTATAAATACCATAACCCACTCACTATCTTCTTCCTACCACTTGTACGCAGATGACTTACAGATTTACACTCACACTAAGCCTGAAGATGTCAAACAAGCCATAGACAATATAAACAAAGATTTAGCATCTATATTAAACTGGAGTTCAAATCACGGACTGAGAGTAAATCCCAATAAAACTCAAGTGATTATTATAGGATCTGCAAAACACTTGGACAAAATCGATAGACATCATCTTCCTCCGGTTGTTTTTGATGAAGTACACCTCTGTTACAGTTCGGTAGTAAAAAATCTGGGAGTGCTAATGGATGTTAATTTGTCGTGGAAACCACAAATCGACTCAATTAGCAGGAAGGTGTTTGCAGCAGCTGGCTCCCTTAGGAGATTAAGAAATTTCTTACCCATATCAACCAGAATTGCACTCGCACAATCTCTTATTATCCCTATACTGGATTACGCAGACATCAGCTATCTAAATTTAACTGAGGAGCAATTAAATAAGCTTGAGCGCCTTCAAAACCTTTGCATAAGATTTATATTTGGTTTGCGCAAATATGATCACGTGTCCGAATACCGCGCTATGCTCAAGTGGCTCCCAATTCGTCTTCGAAGGAATACTCACACTCTCTCCCTTTTATTTGGTATACTGTTCAACCCTATCCTGCCTTCATATTTAAAGGAAAGATTTATATTTCGGCATCAAGACCATGAACGTAACTTGCGATCATCTAGCAACTATTTGTTAGTAACTCCACGTCATAAAACCCATTTTTATCAGCAATCGTTCACGGTAAAAGCCATATCCTTATGGAACTCATTGCCTTTGTCACTTCACAATGCAAAATCTGTAGACTCCTTTAAGAAAAATGTTAAGAATTATTACCTTCAGACTACTTCTCCATAAATTTAACTACGCTCCAAATACATTTGTGTACTTATGTCATTTATTTATATATTGTATTAAGAAATATGTAGGTATTTATTTATATGTAAGTTTATCATTATTATGTATAATAAATATTGTATATATATTATTTTATTATTATAATGGCAATGCAAACCCTACCAAATTATTATTTTTTGTATTTTCTTTTTTTTGTAAATAAAGGTTGCCTGGAAGAGATCGCTCATGAGTGATAAGGCCGCCTAAATTGTGTTGAATCCAGTTTTCCTTCTGTATAAAATATTTTAATATGTTTGTATCCTGTTGATTCTGGCAATAAAGTGTATTTGTATTGTATTGTACGTATATGTGCCACTGTAGAGCTTGCTCTATTTCCCTACTAGGTACCGTATCTGATTCCAAACGGCAACAAGTCCTATAGAACCGAAAAGCAGTTGTACTCTTTAAAGCCGATCATCCACCGTCAACTTAACCAAGTCAGTTTAGCTTAGCGAATCAGTTTGCATACATTTGCGGTGGATAAAAATATTGTTGATATAATTAAAGAGAGATAAAGCTTACGTCATATTCTTTTTTAAAAAATTGCTTAGGTATCGATTAAACGTCTTTTATCGAATTTGATTTTCAAAAGCTAATTTTGTCTTTTAGATTAGGAGCCTAGAATGGTCATCGGCCTGTGCCATAAATGCTGTCATAATATTAATTTACATACTTTATTATTTATTTCAGTATTGCAACCGCAAATATCAATTCTTAAAACATGTGTTGCATTATACCCGTATTTTCTTATCTTACGCAATGAAACGTTTGCTATGAGTTTATTTTCAATGAAGCACTCTTATTATAAATCTCCTTGAATTTAAAACTTAATTTGCGACCTTACAAAACGATATAATGAAGTTATAATTACTTAATACTTAGTTATTTATTATTATTTTTTGCCTTATCTAGTTACAAAACCATATTTGGTATTTAATAATCTTTTGGAAATATAATTTTGATATCCGTATTCGAAATCAATTTAGTGTCTTTGAAATTAATTAATTGCCATTAAATAAAACAAATATTCAGACACAAATGAAACAACATCAAGAGATTGTTTTTGATGACCTCATTCCTCACTTAATAACTAAGTTAATATAATTTTATACAAAGAAGGGATATTGAATATTTTATGCCGCAGTACGAGATTTAGTAACACTGCGGAGGTAACTCTAACCTCCGCGAAGCCTTTTGTAGAGTGTGCCTGAGGTATAAGAAGTCCTAAATTCGTGTCCTAACCTGGCTAGTTGATAAAAACATGAAGCTAACTGTTACACATGTTCATTTCAAGCATGCTTCAATTGAGCACTTGCTACGTAGTGTATCGGAAAGTTGCTCAAAATTAGCATGCTCATTTCGAGCACGTTTGTGAACCGACAGGCTGGCGATTTTTGAGCATGCTTCCAGCGGTGCGGGTGGAAGCGGCTTGTTTTAAGGCGTCTAAACAGGTTTGCTTATTGAGCATGCTAGTATCGATCAGTCGTTCATATTTAAATATATAAGTGTACTGAAAACTAGCAAATGTAAACTGCTCCTAGGCATGCTCGTATTGAGCATACTAAATAGTATGCTTTTAAGCATGCTATTTTAGAGCACGTGTAATAGCAGCTTTATTTTCTAAACTGACGGTGACTGGTGACAAATTTTAGATACTGAAGGAGATTTTTCTCTAGAATTCCCTATAAATAAATACTTCTATGTTACTATTTACTTTACATACAAATGAGTCAATCGCGGCACATGACCTGGCACAGGGATCGCTGCCAACGCTAGCGTAACCATACATTGCGTAATCATTTCTTTAACTTTTGTTAAAGTTTACTAAGTACATAATTAATATATATTTTTGATTACATTTTTTCTCTTCATGTATGATCTCAAACTATCACGCCCTTGAATTTCAAAAGTGGCCCACCAGTCACCCTGTATAAATTTGGCTACCACGTTGATCTACTTAGTGATTTCTATAGCACAAACTTATGAAAAGCATAGTACATTTTCGGTAATTCATTTATTGTTAGATTCTTATGCCGAAAAAAATTCTGGATAAATAATAAACAGCTAACGTTGCTCTTGAATAATGTAGAGAACAAAAATCTTATCTTTCCTCATTATATTACTAGCATACAAAATTCTATGGTACAGTCTGCAACAGAATTATGTAAACCACCCAGTCTCCCGCACACATACAGTATGCATACACGCAATCTTCCAAGGTGGTATATATAATTCTGTTGCAGATTGTACTACTTATAAGAAAGTTCACATCTAATTAACTTCTTAATAAAATGGGTAATCTCTGAATTCCAGATCCTCGCACTAATGACTGGTTCCTGATATCCAGCCCCATCCCAGGGCTGACCATCCTCTACCTGTACCTGAAGTTCACCTTGAACTGGGGTCCTCGGTTCATGGCGGACAAGAAACCCTTCAAATTGCAGAAGACATTAGTGGTCTACAACTTTATACAAGTCCTCGTCAGTTGTTGGCTGTTCCATGAGGTAAGATGTAGTACTGAATCATAAGTCATTATACTCATCATCATTCAGACAGGAGACGTCCATTGGTGGAAATAGCCCAGCTCCTCCACACAAATCGGTCCCGCGCTGCCCTCATCCAGCGTATACCGACGACTTTGACCAGATAACATAACCAGTGCTATGCGATGTGCGTTAAAATTTACAATGCTTTACCAAGACAGTTAAAGTTAATGCCACTAAATAAGTTTAAGTTTGAAATGACTAAATGGTTAAACGATAAGTGTTTTTATAGCCTGAAAGAATATTTTGAACATAAAAAATATTAATCGATAATGTAATTGTTATAAATAACCCTTGTTAATGATATAGTGATAGTTCTTAATTTATGTTAAGTTTATTCTTCATAGTAACAATTATATAAACGATGAATTTAATCTTAGAAATATTATGTAGACTAATTATGTCAATGATGTTTAACCTATATGCGTGACACATTCTTCAAATTAATTATTTTGTATACCTACCCAACTAAAAAGATTGCATGCTGTTAGACAGTTTTGTATAAGGAACGTATCATAATATAACCACCTTTTTGTACCATACATTGAAGCAATAAATATGATTTGATTTGATTTGAGTACGTGGTCGCCACTCTTACTGCCCCTATCGGCTATCCGCTCTGCGAGCTATGTGCCCTGCCCATTGCCACTTCAAGTCATCATACTAATTATTACTAATATTATAAATGAATGGATGTATGGATGTTTGTTCCTCAATCACGGCAGAATGCCTCAACAGATTTGGATGAAATTTGACATAGTGATAGTATACAGCCTGGAATAGCACAAATGCTATTTTTATTCCGATATTCCCATAGGATTAAAATGCGTGTGTAAAACCAGTTAAGACATAAATCGTAAACAGCACTTTTTGTTTCTATAGCAGTATTTTAAGGCAATTTAACTGCATCATTTCTAAAAGCAATTAAACATTATTAATAATAATTTTAAATAGCAAAAACACAAACTTTCTCGTCACCCTAAGGTCGAATGATTCGAAATACTACGGTTTTATGGCAGTTGGCCGTAGCAATTTGGGTAACCTTGAAGCTAAGTAAATTTAAAACTATTTTTAAATAAACAAATTATCAAACAACTTTTCCTGTTGTCACGTCCTCTAGTTGAAATAAAAGTAAATAGTAAGAAACACATATTTATGTGTACGAAGTCTGTTTCAGACTGTATTTAGCAAAGTTTGGTTTGAAGGTAATCTCTAAAACTACCTACTTTATTTATTCACTTATTCAAAAAAACTACTTTACTTCCTTGCTGGAGTGAGATTGAAAGAAAAACATAGAATAAAAAAAAACCCCAGAAAATCACACTAACACCAGACAATCCTATAACACAAGCTATGCTTACCCCAAAGTATATTTATAAGTATATATTATAGTAAGTATATTTATATTATACTTTGGGGTAAGCATAGCTTGTGTTATGGGATAACATGTAGCGAACTAACCTAGAATATAAATAAATAAATAGATAAACACCCAGACACAGAAAACATTTTTTCTTGTTCCGTACGGGTATCGAACCCGCAACCACTGGCGTCTGAGTCACCCCACCGCCAAAGTGGTCGTCGTCGTGATTGCTTCTCTTCTCGTCATATCCTAAAAATCAGTAAAGGGACAGAGGTTTTATTGTTGTTTTATGGGCGATAAGCTGAGGCCCTGTCACTGCAATAGTCTCAGTCAATCACTATAATACCTCCAAAATCAAACGTTACATCAGATGGTCTAATAACCTCTGTTGTTCTGCCTACCCCCTAAGGAATACAGAAGTGAAGTTATGTATGTATGTACGGCAAAAAAACTATTTGCCGAAATGAATGAATTGCACCTGGGCCCCGATACTGTAGTTAACACATGTTAACATACTGCATCTTTAGGCATATTATGGTTTATTGTATTAAAATGTTACATTCTGCCAATACTTATGTTACTAGGAGAACCATCGGTGTACAACATGCTCGTCACCGAACATGTAATGTTTAAAGTTACATAGTACTCTTATGGTATACAGGATAGCACTTTTCATTTATTTACGGAGAGTTGAGATGTGAAGTCATGATATTCTTCCCAACGCAGCGATCTACGTTGTGCAATGCAATAGTTGTGTTGCGAGACAACAAATGGAGTGTGTGGCAAAGTAAACATTGCGAGCAGCTCACATGAAATAGATGCACCTCACCGGTTTGCTCACGATTATGCTATTACAGATACTGAAAGCTTATTCAAATGTATTTCTTCCTATATTTTTCCTATTTTTTTTTAAAGAAACATTCAATTTCTTGTGAATAACATTGCAAATGTTACCATAACGCTTGTATATTTATTTAAATTTACATTAAACATAAAAATAAGAAATAATGTTCATTTTCAAATTAACAACTTAATCCAAAATCTCAACTCAATTTTGCTGGAAAGCAAATGAGTCTGTTGAGAATTCCGCAAACCAAAATTATAAATATTTGCTTCGATACATTCCAGGGTCTTGATGCTGGTTGGCTGCGGAAGTACAGCTGGAAATGTCAACCTGTGGACTTCTCTGAAACTGAAGAAGCCATGAGGGTAGGTCTTTTTATTATATTTTATTACTACAGGAACACCAACAGCCAAGCCAATATTACATCTGTAAACAATAATATAAGTGTACGTGGGTTATATAAACAACCTCACCAATTTTTAAGAACATTATATCTTAAAGCTATGATTTTTTAACAATAAAGGAATTCTTCAACTTTTATTTTCAAACTAACTACAGAATAGGTATTTTTTAGCATTATTAATCATGAACCCTCACTAAACAAAACCACCATCTCACCTGATGGCAAAAACACAGGTATAAACAAAAAAAAATAATGAAAAAAAACATGAATGAGATAGGTAATATACTTGGATGACACATTATTTGGCTTAAATATTTCATTGATCTATACTAATATTATAAAGAGGAAACCTTTGTATTTTTGTATGTTTGTATTGAATAGGCTCAAAAACTACTGGACCGATTTCAAAATTTCTTTTACCATTACTTAGAGGGATTTTTCCGAATCCGTATAGGCTGCTTTTTATCCCGAAAATCCCGCGGGAATCGAAATTGCGCGGGTAAAACCGCGCGCAACAGCTAGTAGTCAATATTTTTATTGATTCCTTATGCTAAGTAAAGCTTGTGACCTGTGTATACAAATGAGATTTTTATAATGAGAGTACAAAAAAATCTTTTCATCAAACTTAAAATCTTGGTGTTTTTTTGGTCAAGTTTTGCTCTACCATATTAAATAGTTAGCCATGTGTTTTATTCTCGTCCAATCGCAAAATTTGTAATCTATTTCATTTTACATATTTTATGTATACAATATATAGGGTTAATTTTAAATAGCGCATCACCTCTTGGAAGCAGCCTCTCCACATCAATCCCAACAACATTTGTTCTACAACTTATTAAAATTAATAGTTTAAAAAAAAATGTTTTCAAATACAAATAATAATTATATCCTCGGTTTTGTGGCGTAGCTTTATTTACTCTGAGCGTAGGTATTCCACGCACATGTGCAGTAAAATATCGCTTGAAAATAATAATAGGGCACTTCTTACAAAATGTAGAGTTAGGAAAAGGCTTTTACTTTTTTATTTTTGTGTTATTTGTCAAGATTTGTCAAAAGTCGTAGAATAAATGTTGTTGGGATTGATGTAGAGAGGCTACCTGCACGAGGTGATGCGTTAATTAAAATTAACACTGTGTATGTGCTTGGTGAATTAATGATTTATCTATCTATCTATAAAATATAAAATAGATGAAAATAGAAATTTGACACACAGCAAGTTTCATAACTTTGAATTTTATGTTTTATTCAGGTTCAATTCTAAACTATCCAGTGTAAAAAAGCCTAATTTTCCAACTTCCAGGTGGCAAGAGGAGTCTACGTCTACTTTTTGGCGAAGATCTCCGAACTGCTAGACACAGTCTTCTTCGTTATAAGAAAAAATGAGAGGCAGATAACGTTCCTCCACTTGTACCATCACACAGTCATGCCCATGATTTCGTGGGGTGCTACGAAGTACTACCCCGGGGGTCATGGAACTCTCATAGGGGTCATTAACTCCTTTGTACATATAGTGATGTATACATACTACATGTTTGCAGCCATGGGACCTAAGTATAGAAAATACTTGTTCTGGAAGAAATATATTACTACTTTGCAAATGGTAAGATACATTTCATTAAATTCTTATAGCGAAAAAATTGTTATAAGAGAGATTTGCTTATATTTTCAGGTAATATTTTTTTTTTATATTTTTTCAATAACTTAATTTGAAAGTTAATAACAGGAGAGCTAAAGTCACATTTGCTTAGAAAAAACAAAAGCTCATCAGACGAAACTGTGAGATTTGTCAACATCACGATAAACATAATGAACTAATTATAAGATAGCATTTCATTGAACAGCGAAGGATTGGTTTACACGCCTCAGTCTACCATCGGCATAGAAATTAAGTATTGAAAGTAGGGCAAGATGTTCTGGCGAACATTTTGCCTCCATTTTATACAGGGTTAATTTTAATAAGCGTATGGAGGTGCCATTTGTTCTACCACAAAAAATATTTATAGCCTCTGTTTAGAGGCGTAAAGCTGGGTCTCAAATTGAACAGCCTCGCGCCGAGCAGTCTCGTCCTGAGTATGCCGCGGCATGAGGAAGAGAGCACCAGAGATTGTAAGTCCATCTGATGTCGCGTTAGACAAATTTGGAGGTATTATAAATATGGAGAGAGGCTATTGTAGTGACAGATTTTTTTCTCCGAAAAGATCCACAAAGAGATGTCATTTTCTTTTTTAATTCGGGAACGGGCAGTTTCATTTCATTGCTTATAATATTTCAAGAATCCTCTTTTACTTGGTTATTATAATGAATCGATGAAGTTTGATCCCACAAACTGTAGTTTTCATACAACTTCATTAATTGTATACACTTCTCTCTATATAATTTTTCCATCGTGCCGCGTGCCGAGCGTATGCACAATTGTCTCCCTCTATTGAACGCACGCCTCATTGTGAAGCGCCTTTGAGCACGAACTTTTACCGACAAAATTTGGCTCGCTGCAGCACTTTTTGCTTCGATCTGCCTAGGGTCGAGGCGCCCGCTTGGCCCGAGGCTCCGTGTAGTGGATACGAAGCTTAAATCTTTTTACTTTGAACGGAGGTATGCCATCGCTTCAAAATAATTATAGATACTTCTTACAAAATGTAGAGTAAGCAGAAAAAAAATATTTTGTTTTTTTTTTTTGTGTTATTTATCAAGATTTGTAAAAAGTAGCTTCCATGTTAGACTGGAAGCGAAAGAAAAACATAGAATGTGCCAGCTGCTTCTCGTCCCTGGCAAACTGTATAAGTCAGTTAAGTGACGGAGGTTTTATTGGCGTTTTGGTGGGCGATAGGCTGACCCCCTGTCACTGCAATAGTCTTTCTCCATCATAATAATACCTCCAAATTTGTCAAATGTGACATCTGATGGTTTTATAGCCGCTGGTGTTCTGCCTATCCCATTAGGGATACAGGCGTGAAGTAATGTATGTATATAAAAAGTCATAGAACAAATGTTGTTGGGATTGATGTGGAGAGGCTGCCTGCAAGAGGTGATAAGTTAAATAAAACTATTTTTTAACCGGATTAATCGCGTATAATTTATATTTTACATTTTAACTCAAATTAACGACTTCGGACGCGAGGCCCTCCGTCGATTGGTTTTGATCTAATAAAAGAACTCATCCCATCACTGGTCAGAGTTCTGGAGGCCTCGCGTCCGAAGTCGTTAGTTTGAGTTAAAATGTAAAATATAAATTATACGCGATTAATCCGGTTAAAAAGTAGTTTTATTTAAATTATGAATCGTGAAAACTTAAGACAATACTAGGTGATAAGTTAATTAAAATTAACCCTGTATAGGTCGTCAATTACGACTACATTCTTTAAGGTGCCCGTAACGCATTAATGCAATGATATGTAACTTAGTTACTTAAATAAAGTATGAATAATAATTCCCTATAAAAAATCTATTATTAAATTCAATCCACTAGTTTGAACTGAACCAAATTTTTAAGGCACATTTCAACTTCCTTACCATCCATTTAACTTAAATAATAGGCCCAATAAATTGTTAGTACTATACTATTAATATTGTCTTGACTACCACTTATGTATGGATGAGATAAAATTATATCACATATTTTATTTGACAGCAAATAGTAGAGTTAGGGTGTTACGGTCGATCGATTGGTGTGGAAATATCTTTATGGGAATGATTGTACAAAAGAATGACCGATATGCTCCTATCTCCTACGATAGTATTTGGACCTGCCACTCACCTTCAGGTTGATCCAGTGCTTGTTACAAGGCTTACTTGATGTTAATCAAATCATCTTTTCCAGCTTCAATTCTGCATCACGTTCCTGCATTCATCGCAACTGCTGTTTTACGACTGTGGCTACCCGCGGTGGTCTGTCGTCTTTACCATACCCAACTCAGTCTTCTTCTACTATCTTTTCTACGATTTCTACTACAAAGCATACGGCAAACCAAAGAAAGATGACGGTAAACCTTTGACCAATGGGCACACTCAAAACGGCATCAATAACAACAAACATGATGTCAAAAATGTGAACCATGAAAACGGAAGTGTCAAATTTGAAAATGGAAACATCAACAATAATAATCTCAAAAATGATTAGAATCTCGTTTGAATGGGTAAGAACCGTATTATGACAGCTTGCTTGCTTTGACTTGAACTGTATTTAAGTATAGTTTGTGACAGTGTTCGAACATAAATTTAAAAGGTCTCATGATCAATGCTTTAGTAAGTTTTCACAATGCGGGCCTAAGATTAGGAATACAATAATCTGAATTTATTCAAGGGGTTACTATCAAGAGCATCCCCAAATTCTAAAGAGATTGAAAACTATCAATTATTATTGAATAAAGTGTAAGAACCTAGTTTTGATATTTGTATAAAAATAAAAGTAAGAAAATAGATCAAAAATAATATATAAAAGTAGTCTTTAGTTCTTATTTTAAGTTCGAGCTAATTATGTTTTTTTTATACTTGTATAGATTACTCTAGAACAAATTACATGTGATTTACCAATGTGTAATTCTATTATTTTAACTTAATTAATGTCATGATGTAAATTGCGTTTTAACAATAATTAACCGACATTATACTTAGATATTAAAATGTATAACAAATTTAACTTTAGTTTTAATTTAGGAGTTGCTCAATGACGCACCGATAATTTCGTCTTATGTACTATTTTAATTTGTAAATGGTATAAAACTGTTTCTTAAGAGGTGCTTCGAAATATTTAATGTCAATTGTTCTTAGAACATACTATCATTGTCTTCCACTTTGTTATTTTATAATAACTCAGGTGTTCAGTAATAAAAGCAGTGGGGCAAAGGTTACCGAATTGTAGATTTATATTAGCTTTAATTGCTAATCATTAAGTTTATTATATACTCAGATATTGGTTTGATAACTACATACATTACTCCAAGGAGTAATGAAATTCGTTTCGTAAGCTTCTGTAAACTAAATAATATTTAATGATTTTGGACTATTCTCATAACCGATTTCCGATTTTTATTTCGCGAGTCTGATCGTGGTACTTCTACAAGGACTGCATATCGGTATAAAATTTTTAAATAGTACTAGTAAAATTTCAGTACCTTTATTAGTGTACTGCTTCATCAAACACAATACCTGATTCTTTTCAAATCAATTCAATGCCTGATTTTTTTCTTCTGGACAAGTTATTAAAATCTAAATTAATTAAATCAGTACCCAAATAATGTATACCGGATTAATTTCTGTAGATGTTTTAAGTAGTTACAGAAATATTTTAAGCTATTTAATTTCGGTAACGAAATGTATAGTTCAGCATATGTACTTACGCTTCATAGGCTTCAACTAAACTATCGAATATTATACATTTATTTAAAAATAATATTAATACCGGAATATTTCAGTTAACTGAAGAAAAAAACAGTTATGCTACAATAATAAAAAAGGTACACGAATTATTTCAGTATGAATTCCTGTACTGTTATATTTAAATACACCTAATTTAAAGATATGACGTCATACAGAAAAAAGTGTACACAAATTGTTACCGGTATGCAGTCCTTGCTTGTGACAACAACGAAATATCGGACGCGTGAAATAAAAATCGGTAATAGTGGTAAGAATCCCGCAAAATCATTAAATTGTAGTGAAAATAACCACAATAGTTAAAAACAGTTATTGAATAACATCTGCTTTTATCACATTCTTTCACGGTGATATTTTGTGTTGAAAGATATGGAAAACTTTGTTATTGTCTATGCTAAATAATGCTGACAGTACAGGTTAATTTCTTTCATAACGAAAATACTAAGCACAGTCACAGTAACACATTCCTGAAATAAGGATTATAGAACACCTAACCACCTTCAAAATGATTAGCTATCAACAACATGATTATGTATAAAATATTATGACAACTTATCAAGTAACTAAATAAAGAACAATTTTAATATTTATGTTCAAAAAAAATTCTTTTTGATTATTGTGGTGTCATCAGTAGATTTAAGACATTTAATGTATAATGTAATTGAAAAATGTGATTCAATATACCGTGTAAGATATTGGTGTATCATGAAATTGTGTAGATATTAAGAGAAATCTATTATCATCAGGGAAATTTCTTTATAGCTCTAAACTCTCTAAAACTTGTACGGTGAAGTGGAAGGAGCATATAATAGCTGTGGTTTTAGGCTATTCGTTTGTAAGAATAAGACTTTAGCCAGTCCAGCATACTTGTATAGATGTTTTATGGTGATAGAAGAAAAGGGATTCTTTTTAAAACATACTCGTAGGTGAAAAAACATGATCTAAAGGCCAACATCATTTTCTAATCATCATATCTTTAGAATAATGATTAGTCCGGTCAATTTAGACATTCGAAGTTACATAAAGTCCCAACAAGCTGAATTTCTGTGAAGTTGCTCAAAACATAATTAAAAACAATGTCTAGAAGTTCCCCATCATTCCCCTGTAAGGAAAAAATTTAATTCAAGGTCAAAGGTCAAAAAAATGAGTTTTTCACGATTTTCAGCAAAACGGTAAGTTTTATCATAAAAGTACCTCAGACAAAAATTGTAGATCATAAAATTATCTACAAAAAATGTATCAATACTTTTTTTCTTACGAGCCATTATATTATATTATATTATATTATATTATATCTCAACGTTTCTGAGATATAATGATTCAAAAAGTTATAAAAGTTGTTATATAAAATATTACAACTCTAGATGTATATACGTGGCGTACTCATGCATATTATGACGATAACAACTTTTATAACTTTTTGAATCGTTATATCTCAGAAACGGTGGCTCGTAAGAAAAAAAGTATTGATAAATTTTTTTATAGATAATTTTATGATCTACAATTTTTGTCTGAGGTACTTTAATTATAAAACTTACCGTTTTGCTGAAAATCGCGAAAAACTAATCTTTTGACCTTTGACCTTGAATTAAATTTTTTCCTTACAGGGGAATGATGGGGAACTTCTAGATGTTGTTTATAATTATATTTTGAACAGTTTCACTGAAATTCAGCTTGTTGGGACTTTATGTAACTTCACTCTTATTTTTTGGTCTAAATTGACCGGACTAGATGAATATTGGCAGGAGCTTCTTGCCATCAGATTTAAGTGCTGCTCGATCATTATTTGTATATATTGTAACAGCCGATGAAACTTAAAAACTAATACTGTAAAGAAGGGCTTGGGTTGAGTAGAAAATGTAAACCTTTGTATTCAAAATAGGTAGGTAGTATATGATGAGTTTTAGATACAGTTGTTACTGTACCTGCTTCTTTGTAATAAAATTTTTTATTTAAGTAACTCTTGTTCGTATAAACAACAGCTTAAACCGATAAAGGTTTTAGAAAAACAAATACACTTTATAACAACAATTCTTTGCCTAGAAACAGACAAACACGTCCAAATGGCATATTTTAAAGTTTTTCCGCAAATATCTATGGATATAATATATAAAATGTATACAAAAACTTGTATAAGAAATGTTAATGTTACCAATATGTTGTAATAGAGTAAATATTGATGGCAGCTAGTATACATGTCACATCACTCAAGCACGTGGTACTTCTGAATTACAGCTAACCTATGAACTTTTTCCCCACCCAACGACGGCCACCCAATCTTTAAAATTATCACTTAAAATTGGTGCTCAAATTTTGTCTGCCAGGTGACAGTAGGTATTTCATAAAAAAAACAATACTCAAGTAATACGTGCCTGTGTGAAGATACATGGATATACAGGGTGGGTTGTTTTGCTTGCATATTACTCAAACGTTAGCTGAAATATACAAATTTCAAATAAAAAAGGGATGCTTTTCTAAATTTAAAAGTGTCGCTTTTATAATTGTCATTACTCACATTATAAAACGTATGAACATAAACGGGAGGTTTTGCTAGATTCCTGCTTACAACAGGAGTTGCTGTTTTGTTCATAAGACAAATGTTTATAGATTTTGCTACTGCAGCTCTAATTACTTTGAGAATCAGTAATGATGGATTCAGTGAGCACATGAAGTGAAACAATATAAATAACCCACCCTTTTATTTCTTATAGTAAATGTAATATACAAGCTCAAATCTAAAGCCTTAAAGACGGGTGAGTTAAAGAGTATTTTTTAACAATAAAATGTTAGCGAGAGACCTCTTGTTTTAATTTGCCGTTTACATCATCACTTTCTCTTTCAACGTGTTCTACTTTTAGATTCCATAGAATGGCGTGGATGAAAGATGCCTTTGCATGTTTTTAACATCTGTGATTATTCAAGTGACTCTTGTAATCATCTTAGGGTATTAAAAAGAGCTATAAAAGTTAGCAGTCACTGTTGCCAAAAATTTGCTTGGACTTCATTAATACTTTCAGTTTATGTATTTGTGGCAGGTTTTTCATAAAATTAGGTTTTTGATAAAAACCTAGGTTTTTAATCAAAGACTGGAAGATGACAAAATTTTAACTTAAATTCATCATAAACCTGTCACAGGTTATTAGAGAGCCTCTAAGAAATACTTAGTATAACAACAATGATTAATTTATTTGATCTTTCAATAACTCAGTAATCGTGTCTAAATAAGTAATAGATACCTAGAGGCTGAGCTCCTCTTTCATTTAAGGTATCAACCATCATTATCTGATTACAAACAAAGGATTTATGGAAGATTTTCGAGTCAAAACTTTAACCGCGTTTTCTCAAAAGTGTCTTATATAGAGCGTACTTACTGCAACTATGCTATTGACGGCAGTGTGATAATCCAGTTTTTTTACCAAAAACCTCAACTAGTTCTCGTCAAAATCAACTGGTTTGCTTTGTTTTATATGACAAGTAAATCAATTTAAATGAATAAAATAAAACATTTCATCATCACTCGCGACTTTATAAAAAGAAAACCGTGTTTAGATTCATGATCCGATAATTTTTTCCCCCCTTCAGTCCAATTATGAAGTGAAATGCTTAAACTTCACCCTATATCAATCTGATTTTGATAGCCGCGAAAATGTAATTCTGTAACTATTCACGATTTCGATTTTTTTTAAATAGTTGTTTTTCAAATCGGTTACCCGATAAACTATAAAAATGATACCAATGTTGATTTTCAGTATTTGTACCCCCTTTTTTACCTTTCAGGGATTGAATTCTATAAAGAGCTTGAAACAATTGTTTCTCATTTATTGACAGGAGTACTCCTATGAAGTCTAGAATAAAATAGTTAAGCTGATCTTGTATCTTCATACAAACTTTAATTGTTTCTAGTCGTTAATCTAAAAACAAGTTTCAGGCTTCTAGCCCTAATATTGAGGGACTTCATACAAAACTTGGTAGCTAAGAGGCAAATCTTCAAAAAAAAAATTCTTTGAACTATCAAGTTAAAGGAAGTCATTACAACTTTCTTTATGCTTGATTTTAGCAAAAACCATTCAGCAGCTTCGGCAAAAATAAGTAAAGTCAGATTTGCCTTTTTCAGATTTCGATTACACATCAAATGAACGTATACTAGATTGATCATCAACCCAAACTAGTTCAGGTTTTTGATCAAAAATCTCAATTTTTACAGGTTTATGATGAATTTGAATTTAAATTGTGGCATCTCCCGGTTTTTGACTGGAAACCTAGGATTTTGATCAAAAACCTTATTTTACGAAAAACCTGATATTCATGATGATTCTTCATCATAGCTTTTGTGTGGAATTGGAGATTCTTAAAAATTTCTAAAAAGATTCTAAAAATAAAACTCTTAGGTACCAAGATTCTTATTTTTAGATTTTTTCTCCCGCTTAAGCGCGCGCGCAACTAGAGTACTCTAGGAAGTGGTTATTACAAGTAAGCAAGGAATGTTACTTGCACGACAAAGCTACCCTGTGGGATCGCATTGACAGTGTCAAAAAAAAGAACTTTAGGTTACTGACTCAATTGTTTATTAAAAATTTACATAAGGCTAGCGTGGGATAAAAAAAAATAGAAGTTTATACAAAACCGGCAAATACGTACAGTCAGCATCAAAAGTTGATGAACACATTAAAATTGTCGAAATCGCTGTTCACCATATTTTGCCTAAATGACGACCAATATTGACTAACTTCAATTTTTATTATTACAACTGTACATAGAAGATAGTCAATATAAGTCGTTGTTTAGGCACAATATGGTGAATAGCGATTTTGAAAATTTCAATGTGGTCATCAACTTAGGATGCTTACTGTAGGTACTACTTTTTTTTATTTCGAATATGCGTTGACGAGTCTATGAGAGATGACTTATTGTAAATATATGCCGAAATCACTATCTATTGTGATCGTTTTTGAATATTTCTTTTGAAAAATACATGATTGTGGATCGATTGTGGCTATTTAAAAAAATACCCTTAAATACTTGCAGCTTTTTACTTTATCGCCACCTACTCCTGTTATTATTTCATTTAAGCCCTTTTGAAAACATCGACCAAACTAAAATAATATGGTAACTTCTGACCTTTCAATATTTTGTGTTTAAATCTATATTGATCAAATGAAGATGATCACCTATATCTAAAAATGATAACTCATACTTATGTAAGATAACATAGTGAGTGTATATAAATATATTTTTATTCAAAAGTTTCTTATCAATGGAATATTTTTTATTCGAACATTCATAACGTAACACAGACGCAAATGATTTCAATAGGTCAAAATTAGCTACTTAATATTAAGTTAGCCCAGTATAGTCCTAATAATTTCATAAATAATAAACAGAAACATAAGATTAAATTCAGCTTAAAGCAATAAGGCTTCTATTCTATATATAATTTCTAATCACTAAATCTCCTAATAGGTATGTATTTACATCACCATTACTATAAAATTATCGATTTTATATCAAAAATCTTAATGACCAGCATAAAACGTTTTATAAAACATCCTTAATATAAACTATTTGTACTGCCCTTAAATACAACAATAATTATTTAATCTTCTCTTTAGAACTAATACCATTTAAAGTTTTTCCATTCAAAACAATATTAGTGCAAGCACCGTCACTACTAATTTCGTATTCATCTCCATTCCTTTTTTTTACTTTACAGTCTTTTCCATTACATACTTTCTCGTCAAAACTCAGTGTGTCATATTTGTTTTCTTTGTCATTTTTTCCATTTGCTATTGGCTTCTTGGTATTCTTTGTACTGTAGCTTTCTCGGTAGAAGTTCAGAAAGAGGAACAAGAAAAATGCAGTGTTGCTAGCAATGAAAATCGCTACTCCTTTCGATGGTGGACATTCAGATACACTGACCGAGACAACGTATTGAATTATAATGGAGACGAACTGAATCTGCAAAAGAAAAGTATCAAAGTAAGTAATTTATTATTATGGTACTTGAGTACGATTTACACAAAACACAAGAATTAAAATATTGTCAATGCATTCACAGCTAGATCTTTATTGCAGATATAACGATCAAATCTTCACTTCATTAGGCATGCATATTATATCACGTTTTACAGGAGGAATACAATAACTAGATACTTAAAGTAAAATATTAAAGTAACAGCGAAGAAAGATTCCTAAGGTTGGGTAATGGTGCGTACAGATTGCTAGTAAGGTAACCTGCAAAAAGAGATCGCATGATTTGGACGCTCAATCTATCCGTACATTTTCTGTTTTTTGGATAACATAAAAAATGCTCGATCTCAATTTGGAAGGGTGTTCGTGCGCCCGCCCGTACAAATTGAACGAGCACAGCTCTCGAGCACGAATTGTGCCTATGTGAGTGAGACTTGCTCCTGTGTGAGTGATGCTTGTAGCCTGCTCGCCGCAATCCGTGAATTATCGGTTTTTTACACTACATCAAGAGGACTCGGTTTGCAAATCGGATAATTACGGGAGCAACTTGAAAATGCGATTTTTGTTTGTTGAGGTAATGCTAAATGAAAGCTCTGGGTATAAAATCAATTTATCCATTTGAATCATGTAAATCAGGTTAGTCGTTTAGGAGATAATTTAAGAATTTATTTGTATCGTGAAAATGTAATCAACCAGAACTTTTAAGGTTTTTGTTTTATCATCTGTAAGCCGTCTCTCCTATTATACAATTATCTTTTGATTAGCTTTTACTCATGACTCCGGACGCGAATAAACATTGTCTATCTAGTATCCATAGCATAAGTCAAAGTCAAAGTCAAAAGAATCTTTATTTCGTAAGTATTTAAATACATTTGAAATAAGTCACAATTTACAAATTGAACTGAATCTACCACCACTTCGGAAAGTCGATATGTTGAAAAGAAGTGGCAAGAAACTCAAGTTCTTAAGAAAACTATATTTGGCCTTGATAATGTGGTGTGAATGTTTTAAATATTTATTTATTTTTAATTTACCTGAATAGACAACCACTGACGAACCTTTTACCATCGTTTTACCATCAAATTTCGCATCGGTGCACTCCTACCCCTAAATCTCCCTAGGAATGTACATAGGTATGTTTAAGCTTCAGCTCTCTAAGCCTAGTAGTTATGGCTGTACGTTGTCTAGTATTTATTCTTCGCCTAACACAAAAGAACTGGTAGACTTTTGACATTTAAACCTGATACAGTAATAAAATTTATTTTGTAATGCTATTTCCGAACCAAGACGTCATGAAATTAAACCCTCTTTTATTTTTGACTGTGCTCCTTTTGCAGAGGTCATTATTATTGTTCAAATGCTTAAACACCTAGTTAATGGCTTGATGTATCATAAAGTACGTAAAAAATTAAAAAGCTTACCAACTGAAACGTCGTCATATATTTCTTCCAAGTCAGATATTTCGCAACATTCGGTCCAAGAGACGCCAATCCATAGTAGGTGTACATCAGTACATGCACCAAAGAGTTCAGGAACCCAATGAAGATCAGCGAGTGAGATGGCCAGTACTTCAGTATGGCCCAAGTGCCCATCATCATGACAGAATGATGGTACATGTGCAGAAACGTCACTTGGTTGTCTTTTTTCCGCAACACAAAGAAAACAGTGTCTAATAGTTCTGTGATTTTTGCGCTGAAGTAAATCCAGATGCTTAAGAGGACCTGCAGAAAGTGTACACGTTTTATTTTATTTTATGCATACCTTATGTTTTTATCCCTTAAAAGAGTTCTATTTTACTTCTTCGAGGCCAATCAGTTCTCTATCTCTCTTTAATTTACTTTTAATCTTATAAAGAATATCTACATAAATCTCAGATCTGTATTAAAATAGAAAAGCTCACTGGCGTCAAATTTGGAAAACAAAATGCATTTTTTTTCAGGAGCAGCAGAAGAAACAAACTATTTCGTATTATTTGTGATCATAATTATTTAAAACCATCTGATCCCAAGTGGCGACGAATGAGGTCAAAATTTGCGTTGTCTTCATTTTCATGTAAACCCAAATTTTGATTTAATTCACGCAATTGTGACGTCAGAACTTACAAAAACAAGTTCTCGTTGCATTTTAATGTTGACTATTTTTTTGTATATTTTCAATTGATTAAACCTTTGACAATATGACACCAGTTTCACACCAAAACAACGACGAGTGAATTAGTTGAAAAGTTTGCATCGAATTTAGGCATATTTGAATTGTTCAATACTAATTTCTTAGTTACAAAAGTTTCATTGATTAGTAAACAAGAATCGATAATTATTGTAACTGTAGCGGAGATTTCACAAAAAAAGGTTTCTTATTTACCCAAATTATTTGAAGTTAGGAACACAACGTTTTTTACAATAAATTCTTACCTGACTCCTGGTTTTATCATCATTGAGGTGACAATGTTTTGGAAATATGCCCATAAACAATAAATCGTTGAAATACTGAAATAAAAATAAAAATATTTAGTGTCTTACTAAATAAATAAATAAATAACATTTGGGAAACAAACAGTTATACATAATACTTATTTCTATTTACATTTGATAATACGTAAACCAGTAAAGTTTCTACAGTTTACAAGGTCGTATAATCTTTAAAGCCCTCCATAGCCCTCTGTCTACTAAGGAGCTTATGCTCCCTTGGGGATCCCAAATTTACAAGTAGTATTTTTGTCATGGTTTTGTCCTTTTCCTGGTGATAGTTTATCCTCGGCCCGTGCTAGCTGGGATAGAGGTTATATTTGTTGCTAGGGTATGTTACGTTTTATGATAACGTTTTATTTAACTGACCGAACAAAAGTATTCTCCTTCCTATTTTCCCCACTATAATAACTGCGTTCAAGTGATGTTATGTTCTGAATAAAATCAATGTTCTCCATTAAGCCGATTCAGTGTTCAATTGGCAGCATTCTTATCTTAATCATAAAAATAGGTTCCCCAAACAAATGATAAACTTACCCTTTGAACCATGATTGCTGAAAATATAACTTGTATGATGTTATACAGTAACATGATGGTCGTCAACTTGTAAGGCTCCCGGTGCTTCATGTACCCTGGGCCTACTTTGAGGACGAACAACAGGTACGTCGCTAGTATTACCAATATTGGCCCGGGACTTGTCATTAAAGGTAAGTTGTTTACTTCGTCATCTGAAATATAAAGATAGTTCTTTTTTTAAAAGAATGACAAGACGAGATTAGCCATTTTAGGCCTTCATGGCAAGAAAAATCCAAAAATTAATAAAAATTATAATGGAAGAACTCGAGAGAAGTCTTTGGCTAGCATTGCCATGGCATGAGCTGATTCAAAATATTAATAAAACAAGATACTCATGACGCCTCAACAACTTATTTCGATAGCAAAAAAGTTGCAGAAAAATAGAGAAGTCGTTGCCTCATACCTTAGATTTGGTTTGTTTAAACGCGCTTATCTCTAAAACATTAAGTTATATTACATCAAGAAGTTCGTACTGAATCAAAAGTTATGCAGTTTTGAATATAGGCATTTGTACAGAATTCATACATGTCTGTTCATTTTAAAGTTCTGCAAAGGCCTTTACTGAAAAGGCCCTTATGATATCTACTATCGTCAATATCGGATCTAATATATTCTATAGTCTGGCTAATGAAAGTAGAGAATGAAAAAATCTGGCGAATTAAAAAAAAATCCCATCATGATAACCCCGACGCGTGTATGTGTAAGACACATATGGATTAAACAAACATGATATTTGATTAATTTTTATGTGATACTATTCTTTAATCTAATCTTCTTAGCGAGTTCAAGAAATAATTTTACTAAGAATAATAAAATACTTACATTGACTTTCAGTCAAATTCCACGAGTACAGCTTCATCGCTGCTACCATTTTAAACCGCAATCCAAAAACTTTACAAAAAACTACTAACAATCTGTAAAGAAGAGAACAAAAATTATTCCAAAATATTCTAATGCTGTCTCTTAGTCTCTTGTAAGGCTGTTCAATGGGAACTGTCTACGTGACTGGTCGAGTGGATTGGTAACAAAATCTAAATCACCTCATGACAATGTGGTTGGTCTTCCCTAATGAAGTAATTAGAGTACATCTACAAAAATGTAATTTCCAATCATTAGCCGACTGTTACTATACTAATTAATTTACAAGTGCATTCCAAAATTAGATAATTGACAGGTTTTTAAAATCTGTACTCAGTATATTATTGTCAGTGTCGAATGAAATGATAACAAGTTCGTCACCAAGGAAACACATCTTCAAGGAAATTTCGACGTACTAGCATTTAGACGATTTGCCAAAATAACCCCCCGTTCACACATGGTACGTTTTAATGGATACGTTTTACCGGATACGTTTTTTTTTCAACGATGGCGCATGGAGTTGTATGCGACTTCACATATGGCACAGTATTCAGTATACGTATTTTCGATACAAAAAAGGTATCCAGTAAAACGTACCATGTATGAACGGGCTGTAAGCTTTGATTCAGTTGGTTCGATAGTACATATAATGATACGGAATCCTTCGTGCGCGAGTTCAACTCGCACTTCATCGGATTTTTGTTATGATAAACGCATAACAGCGTGGGTATGGGTTGTGCTTAGTAATCTCAAATAGAGTTACCTGCAACTGTTTAGGGACTTCCAAAAGACTGCTTATATGACTTGAATATCAATAATATTACTCTATATATTACCTATATGATTCATCAGTCATTAGACTAAACACACATAGTCATATAAAACCCAGCACTCAAGATAGCGCCACTTGAATTAGTGCAATTACCTTGTTAAACTTATCATTTGCTTTTAAAATTGCAATCGTTATCATAAGTATTAATTGTAACGTCATTTTAATTAAAGAGCTATTTGAATTATATTTATAAACGGGAACTTTATTATGTTTTTAATTATTTAGAGTTCTCGATATTTCGGGATTTTCGCAAACGTAATAATCTTGGCGACAACATTAATAATGAACGAATGCAGAGCATAAAAAAACCGAGTTCACGTCAAAACTTTGGCTGACTTATAATGTCATCAACGTAAACATTCTCCGAAATTATAGGTACATATTTTTTCAAAAATTTGAAATTTTCAATGAAGTCCTCTACCGATTTCGATGAAATTTATATAGGACCAAGTATAGTTAGTTGGTTGACACATGTAGTTAAAGCTTCGATACTTCCTTTTTTAAGTTATAAATTGAAGCGTAAACGATCATCACATAATATTTTAATTGATCTTTTATTATCATGTAAAAAAATTAATTCGTATGCTTGTAAAACATTTTTTTTCCGCCAAAGAAAGCTTGGACTACCGACTTGACCCCCGAAGGAAGCCACAGAAGGAGAGGCGGTGAATGTTTGATGCACGAAGAGGGGACTTTTGTGGGACTACCCCGCCAGCCAATCCCTAACAGTGCGGGACTCACCGAACCCAGCGATACCCGCTAAACACCCCCTTTGCTGAGAAATCCCGAGTTGGGCTTTTCTCATCATCGGAACGACAGCCAATTGGAGTCAGAGGCTGCGTACTTGTGAAACACACTCATGCCATTTTTATAATAATTATGCCACACATAACAACAATAACTGTATTGTAAATTAATCATAGAAATATCTAAAAACCTAAATTAAAAGTCTTGAAAAACATTTAACTCTTCCAACTTATGTCGGATAAAAAATACAGCTTAATGTAGAGAAATATATTCATACATATTACATACATATACATATGTGTTCACGCCTATATCCCTTATGAGGTAGGCAGGTAGAGTTATAAAACCATCTGATGTCACGTTTGACAAATTCGAAGGCATTATAATGATGAAGAGAGGCTATTGCAGTGACAGGGGGTCAGCCTATCACCCACAAAAGAAAATCTCTAATAAAACCTCTGAGATAAACTGTAGAGAAACTTATTGGATATATTAAAAAACCGATATACATAATATATTATATGTGAACTCGGTATTTTGACCTTAATCTGTATGTATGTATGTGTATTTATACTCACAACCCTGAATTGAACCACCATATAAATTCAATAACAAATTTATACAATTTTTTACTATTCAATCTATTTTTAAGTGGATTTTAACGAATAGGACTATGTAACTAAATAAATAAATAAATACACATATGCCAAATGAGTCTAAATAAATTTAATATACGCGAAAACAAATCTGCTAAAAAAATAATTTTATAAAATACGAGCTTATAAATTACTAAACTCACCAGTCAAAAAACTGACCTTCAAGCAGATCAATATGATAAAAACACAAATACCACATTAGTGTAGTATTTTCTACCCGCACATGACCGATAGGTAGGACTTTATGACTACAAATAAATATCTGAAGTGATAGTACACTACTTATTGCAGACGGTCACACTAACACTATGAAAACTATTAATAAAATGACATTATTGTTTTCGAAACACAGCTTAAAAAAACATTCGTTTTCGAATTTCGAATACGTTAATTTATAACCTCTGACTTTACATAGTAAATTGTTTTTCTTTAATTAAACTTATAAAGAGACGGGGAAATGTGCAAATTTATGTTATATTATCTAAAATAGTATTATTATAAATGACAACTTATTTTGTATGTTTGTTCATTGGCATTGAATAAATTCAAAAACGGCTTCACCGATTTTAATAATCCTATCGAATAGTTAAGCTATTGTTCCGATGCATTGATTTGGCTTTAGATTTACAGAGATTTAGCTTTAGATTTAGAGAGGTTTTACTGATGTATTTGTGGGCGATAGGCTGACTCCCTGTCACTGCCATAGTCTCTCTCCATCATTATAATACATCCAAATTTTTCAAACGTGACACCAGATGGTTTTGTAGCCTCTGGTGTTCTGCCTACCCCATAAGGGATACAGGCGTGAAGTTATGTATGTATGTATATGATAGATTTAGCTTTTCTCATTATAAAGCTAAATTATCCAATAGTAATATAGCTTATTTTTTAATAAAACACTTTTTTGAAGCCATGTTTTAGGTGCTTCTTCACTGTGGTTACGAGCGACTGAGGTGATAGGCGTCGGATTGACTGATGGTCACAAAGTTATCAATCAGCATTGTCTGTTTCTTAGTTCACGAGCATAGCGTTCAGGACCAACGCAAAATAAACAGCAGGGTGTTGATGTGTTGCAGCTTTTTAATACAATAATTTAAAGATGAAAATGAAGTACGTACAAAAGCTCGAGTATACTAAAATTACATACATACATACATAACATCACGCCTGTATCCCTTATGAGGTAGGCAGAACAACAGAGGTTATAAAACCATCTTATTTCACGTTTGACAAATTTTGATGTATTATAATGATGGGTAGAGACTATTGCAGTGGCAGGGGGTCAGCCTATCGCCCACAAAAAGCCTCCAATAAAACCTCAGTCCCTTAACTGACTCTTACAGTATGCCCGGGAAGAGAAGCAGCTGGCACATTCTAAGTTTTCCTTTCACTCCCAGTCCAGCATGGAAGGATATATATATATACTAAAATAATGTGATATTAAAATCCGGTAAAGAAATATTGTATTAAGGATCAAAAACTATAAATGCGTCAAGCTGCTAATTTATTGACAGAAACCGATCTTAATGTATTCACCTACGTACTATTACGTTTTAAAAGTAGTAGCGGAATTTTTAATTATACAAATCTAAATAAAATTAATACAAAGCTTTTAGATAACTCGATTTCATCTACATTCTCAAACCCTTATCAATTTATGCTGAAGGGACCAAAGATTTTAGTTTTTCAAATGATTATTTTTCGAAAAGCAAACTCAAACTCAAAAATTCTTTATTTCGTAAGAATGTAAAGTTTTAATAACAAATTGAACTGAATCTACTACCACTTCGGAAGGTCGATCTGTTGAGAAGAAGTGGCAAGAAAATCAACAGCAATCATCTTTTAAAAATAAGAAAAAAAATACACAATAACAACTTACAGCCAGGGAATCCCATCTTCTTGCATCCGGATATCTTATAGTAAACCTTTTCACAGAATACTTATCCTTAAATCTATCGAAGGGTTAATCTTAAATATTTTGGAATTTTATTATAAAATAAAGCGTACACTTTGACCCATGAACGAGTTGGTGATCTTCTGGAGTCTACTATTGTATGAATACATTAGGCAATCAAGTACTAGACAGAAACGTAGACTTAGATATATAGAGGTAAAGATAGAAGCAGAGATAGATGTAGCGATAGAGGTGAGAGAGAATACAGATAATGTGGATGGAGATGAGGATAGTCGTGGACAAAGACAGGACGTGGACGTGGACATGGAGAGGGGAAGTTAGAGTCAAATTCAAAAAAGTAACATAGTCATAAAGTCATCAGCAAAACGACCTGGCAACGCTAGCAGAACCCGTTCACGAGTATAACGCAAGCACCAGCTATAATCCTCCTCAACCATATTTTAGGGAAGAGGGTGACCCGACACCCGACGCTTGTAAACCATGTAAATGTTCTGCACAACTTTAATTGAATAACAAAGTCATAAATGTTGTATAATGTAGTTCGTAAGACATTCGTTTACAAGCTATTGTTATTCCTAAATAAAAAAATAAAATGCCAGGAGTTCGACCCATGTGGTATTAAGTGTTCACGATTCATTTTATTAAATAAAACACTGCGGACAGGTGCAGAAGCGGGAAAAGTATCGTTCTTTAGAGCAAAATCATTACGTTGTGCCCCTCGCATTTGACAACTCGGGATGTTGGGGGTCGGAGGCATTGAGTTCAGAATACAAAGCATAGCATGGTGCTGATAAATGGATTAAAGCATGCCGATAATATGGTTCTTCTAGCATTTCATCGTCCATCCATTTTCAGGTTTTTTTTTAAATACAAAACCAAAGAAATAAATAAAATAAATAATACACTAACTAAAATCTACTTAAAGCTTTGGATGCAGTAAGCACAGCCTTGTGTAAGAAATTATATAAAATAATCATTTGGAACTGAGAATGTCATATTCTTGGGAAGTCTTTTTTGTTAGAAAACACAATTGGTGGAGGTGTTATATCTCCGTTGATGTAAAACATAAATAATACAGTAGGGGCTCCTTTAGTTGTGGTGTGATTAATTTCATACTCGTTATATAACGTTTTCACTTTTAGGACATAGCTGAAAGTTAGATTCGTCCCCATTAAAAACACGAGACGGATATTGTAAAATGTCAAAGAAGTTGTTTCACTTAAGATAAATCTCTGTTTTGTAGAACCACCCTATGATGTCTTTGTCTGATATATAGGCTCTAGCGGAAATTGCAACTTTGGCAGTACGTTCACTGAGTTCATAAATACAAAGGTCATACCATTTTTACCAGGTATATCAAAGGTAAAGTGTTCACAATTTAAAATAAAACACTTTTTCACCGGATTGAAGGCGTATAATTTAGCCAGTTTTTTTAGGAACAGTCTTTTTTCCTACATCCAAGGCTTTCAGTGGAAGTTTGTGAGTGTATTTTTTTTTTTCATTTTATTTGCTTTATGTATTTGTCCTTAGTTATTCTTAGGTTTCATATTTCAATAACACTTACACAGTGCTGATAGTTGGTTCAAACTGTGCTAATTATTGGTGGTGAGGGGGCTAGCAATTTGTGATACGGTCTGTTTTTACTCTTGCCTATCTAAATAAAAATTGAATACAAATAATCTACTTTTATTTTTAAAATTATCTTACTGATGAAGTTTTGAGACTATAAATCTAGTCTTAATAGATGAAAACAGTATTTATAAATGTGATAAACGGGCTTCAGTTAGGACTATTTCTTAAAGTGCTGATAATTGGGTCTAACGCCCTAGTATAAACTATGGAAAATAATGGAATAGGACTAGGATAGAATGTTCTGACTGCTCAGTAATTTTCAATGTGATTCCAAACTAAAGCTAAAGGACGTTTTCTTACATAATTAAGGTGAATCTGCGCCGTTTCTGGGATTTTTTCAGTATACACAAAAAGTTAATGCATAAAAGTGCGTGAAGTCTTTAATAAAACGCACGACATGAACCAGTACATCATCGTGATCCCGAGAAACTACTCTTATTAATAAATCATCATTTTTATCACAACTCTTTGTAATGAGCCCACTGCAGGTCATAAGTCTCTCCCCTGAGTGACGAGGTGGTCTAGGCCACTATCCACCAAGCTGGCCCAGTTCTAGGTGGTGGATCTCAATTTTTCAAAGAATTTTCAGGGAAATGAATGGTCGGCGGGCACCCACCCAAGTAAAAACCACGCCGAACGTTGCTTAAACGACTCCAATTTTAATGAAATAATATCGAGTGTAAGTAAAATAGACAGAAAAGCTTGACATTGAAGATACTATTGTTGAGTTTTGTGGCTGGATAATGTATGTTGCGGTGGCAAAGCGCATATTCTCAGACCATTTGCTATAATACGAGTATTTATTGAATCATCACCTTCCCACACAATTGCATTGCCTTTGTTTATAGTTAGTAATCAAAATTTAATATATCGGTTATAGTACATCTATACATATAATAAAATGGTAGGAAAGTCAAAACTGTACATTAAATATTTTTTTAAAAGAATACTTGGGGTATGATCTACAATCGAAACAGAAACAAAAAATATAGTTTTTAGAATTTTTGTCTGTTTGTCTGTTTGTCTGTTTGTCTGTTTGTCTGTTTGTCTTTCCGGGATAAACTCAAAAAGTACTGCATGGATTTACTTCAAATTTGGCATGAAGATAGTTAAGAAGTCGGGTCAACATATAGGCTACATATTATCACGCTAGCAGTGTTATAATCGTAGGTGCGTTTGGTGCTGCATAGCGTTCACGCAGACGACGTCGCGGGCAGCAGCTAGTATGTAATAAATCAATATTATATAAAACTGTTGCGTTACTGACTGAGTCACTGAGTGACTGACAGACAACGTACAGCCGTAACTACTGGGCGTAGAGAGCTGAAATTTGAAAAATATATTCCTTAGGGAATGTAGGGGTGCACTAAGGAAGGAATTCCCGAAATTCCCACGGGACCGGGAATTATTGGACTTTTTAGTTTGTATGAAAAATCTTATTCCTTGAGTGCACGGATATGAAACTTGGCAAAAAGGGTCTTCAAAAAGTGACTGGTTATGTTATGAAATGAATTCCCGAAATTCCCACGGGAACAGGAAATATGTAATGTTTTAGTTTGTATGAAAAAATCTTATTCCTCGAGTGCACGGATGTGATACTTGGTACAAAGGTTCCTCAATAAATGTCTGTTTGTATTATGGAAGGCATTCCCGAAATTCCCACGGGCTTGGACTTTTTAGTTTGTATGAAAAATCTTATTCCTTGAATGCACGGATATGATACTTGCCATGAAGGTTCTTCAAAGAGTGACTGGATGTGTTATGAAAGGAATTCCGGAAATTCCCACGGGAACGGGAAATATATGATTTTTAAATTTGTATGAAAAAATCTTATTCCTTGAGTGCACAGATGTGATCCTTAGTATAAAGGTTCCTCAGTGAGTGACTGTTTGTGTTGTGAAAGAAATTCCCGACATTCCCACGGGAACACGAAATATTTGGCTTTTAGTTTGTATGAAAAATCGAATTCCGGATGTGATACTTGGCACAAAGATTCTTCAGTAAGTGACTGGTTGGGTTAAATATAAACAATGTTATGCGCGTACGAAGTCGCGGGCAAAAGCTAGTATATTTATGAAATCATGAAACGTCCGTTTTTACTTTGTGTCGGAAAGATTTAGAATGCTATCACCATCACAGAAGAGTTCACAATAACCATTTTTTTGAAAGCCTTCCCATGCATTTTATTTGTTATTCAATCGCTAAGCGTTACTTATCAACCGACTTCCAAATAAAGTAGGTTCTCAATTCGTGTGTATGTTTTTTTTATGTTTCCGTGTTACCGATTTTGAAAATTCTTGTTTCTTCTTGATTCTTGTTTCATATGATAGAGGATACTTCCTAATTGGTCCCATGTAATTTTCATCGAAATCGATTGAGTACTTCATGAAAATTTTTAAATTTGGGAAAAAAATATGTATGAATTTGAATGTTTTGACGTGAATTCGCTTTTTAAATTCGATGGTTATTTATGAAACTGTTGTCTTTGTTTTCCATTTTTTATTGTACAGTCACGTTTTTTGTAAATAAACTATGTGTATACTTAGCAACTTATTCGGTTGAATCAAGTTAAACGTACAGTAACAAAATGTAGAAATTAAGTTACTTCTACAATTTTTTTTAATGTAAACTAAACCCACGTTGGACGAAGATGGAAGCACCACGGGCTTTGGAAAGAACTGGCTCTTTTTTTATTTTTACACATATTGCATTCATACCTACATAGCTAGACGCCTGTAACCCGTATGGGGTAGACAGAACACCAGAGGTAATAAAACCATCTGATGTCACGTTTGACAAATTTGGAGGCATTATAATAGTGGAGAGGGAGGAAAGTCAAAAACATAGAATGTGCCAGCTGCTTCTTTTCCCGGGCATACAGTAAAAGTCAGTAAAGGGACAGAGGTTTGATTGTAGATTTTTTGTGGCCGATAGGCTTCAAATTTGTCAAAAGTGACATCAGATGATTTTATAACCTCTGGTGTTCTGCCTAACCCATAAGGGATACAGGCGTGAAGGTTTGTATGTAAATTATAGTTGAACTAAACAAATAATTGATAGACATATTATGCGTGATTACACAGCGTCATCTAGCCTTAGAGAAAGCGCATTAGCCTATAGGTAGGACACAACAGATATAAATAATTATACCTATATTTATATGAATATTTATACATATGCCACGGTACAGATATCTACAGTAATTCAACTCGGCCGCATCTTTGAAATAAATGCATACAGCGCCGCGGTCCGTTCATATGTGTTAGGACTGCCCGCCTTCAGCATTTAAATTATATTTGCCTACTATGTGTTTACTTCCACTTAGTTTTGTGACAACAAATATACTTCTTTTTTATATAAACGAATAAAATACTTGTGAATTGAATAGGAAGTATCCAATAAAGATACAAAATGATGCAAAACGTATCAAAATCATGGACCAAAAACTAGCGATCGAAAAATATTTGCGCCTCGACTGAGACGTACGAAAAGATGTATTATTAAATTTTAAAGTATAAACAATCCGCATATTAACGTAAAGCTCAATTAAAAATTGTTTCGGCATGCAGACACTCGCGACTGGCCGCATGCCGAGATCGAGCCGCGTAGGTATAGCTCGCGTCTCGTGTTTGTATGAAATTGAATTACTGTAGATATCTGTACCGTGTCCATGCTCACAAATAATGTCATGGTGTGGGGATCGAACCCATGACCACCAGCGTCTGACGCAAATACAGAGCGGTCGTTGATATCAATATAAATTGTAAAAATAGAGTATTACCAAAACCAAATTCTCGCAATCCTTGAGCTTAAATCCAGGAACAAGAACATCTGAAGCACACACAAACACTATTTTTTTTTTAAGTTTTTAGTGTTCATTTGGAATAAATATATAACTTCTACATTTTTTATAAATTTACTAATTTGCTATTAATTTAACACCATTAATACATTATTCAATAAATAATTTCAAATTAAAATTGCCAAAACACATCACAACACGAGATTCACGTATTTTTGCAATTTATCAATGTGTTATGTCGGTATTTCTCGCCATATACTCAGAAGCGTACTACCTGCCTTATCTGCTACGAGAGTTTACAAATACAACACGTCTCAATCACTCACATGTAGAAGCATGCAGTGACATCCAAAATGATGTTCTCGATATAATGTATCCTAGCGGTTTTTACGTTTCAATAAAAATAACAATCTTAATGATAACACGCCCACCAATGCCATACAAACTGAGAATAACGCGTAGTTTTATGTTTTTATTTACATTTTAACTCTAATTTCGGTGTCTTTAAAGGCACCGTCCAACGAATAACTGGAAACGTCAATTTTAACTTAATTTTTTTATATTTAGTTTAATAAATAGTGAAAACTTAGGATAATATACATCAACAATATTTAAAAAAAATCAGGCACTTTTTGAAAAGCAGTGTTCTTTATGATTCTTGATTCTACAACTAGACAATAACTTAAACTAAAACTTAACCTTAAAAATTTCATATTTAACGTCCCATAAAGTAGTTTGAAGATCGAAATCTTGCGATAGTCATAAGCCAATAGCCAAAAAGTAGGTATCCGGAACTATATTAACGTGAAATGTCTTTTTATAACATCGAATCGAGTACTTGCTACCATGCTGGACTGGGAGCGAAAGAAAAACATAGAATGTGCCAGCTGCTTCTCTGCCCGGGCATACTGTAAAAGTGAGTAAAGGGACAGAGGTTTTAAAGGCGTTTTTGTGGGCGATAGGCTGACCGCCTGTCACTACAATAGTCTCCCTCCATCTTTATAATACCTCCAAATTTGTAAAACGTGACACCAGATGGTCTTGTAACCTCTAAGGGCCCATCCCATAAGGGCTACAGGCATGATGTTATGCATGCATGCATGCAATCGAGTACTACGTATTAGCTGAAAGTAACGACGAGGTCGCGTAACAGCCCGTTCATACATGGTCTCCCTTTTACTGTTCCGTTGTACCGGATACGTTTCTTTTCATCGATGGCATATGGAGTTGTCTGATCGACTTCACATATGGCACAGTATTCAGTATAAGTATTTACGGTACAAAAAGTTATCCGGTAAAACGGACCAGTAAAACGGAGACCATGTGTGAACGAACGGGCTGTAAGCGTTCTATATAGAAAATAAACTTGTATTTGGCTCTTTTTTTAACATAACTTATTAGTAATTCAAACCTTCGCCCTTGATTTACTTCCTCAATAATAAACTCTCTCGTAGCTAAAAATAAGAACGTGGTATGGGTATGGACTGAAATTGATGGTTTACTACCGACATAAATTAAACAATAGCGAAATATTTATTTTATTTACTCTACATAATCTAGATCAAAATAAGAATTTATGTCAAGATTACGATAAACTTATTGAATATATCGATATGAGAATTATACATATATGGGCAATGAACATAGATATGAGCCATCTTGACGGCTCAGATCTATGTTTATCACACAAAATATCCACCTCCACCGGTATTTATCGCAACTCCAGCCGCCTAGCCATCGTGTCGCGTCGGCATTTAACTTGTGTCATCATCATCATCATCATCACAACTCTTTGTAATGAGCCCACTACAGGGCATGAGTCTTTCCCCTGGGTGAAGAGGAGGTATAGGCCATAATCCACCTAACTGGCCCAGTGCTGGGTAGTAACTTGTGTAGTTAAAAAAATATATTAATTACTAGCTGTTGCGCGTGGTTTTATGAATCCCGCGGGAATTTTGGGATTAAAGGTAGCCTATGTGCTATTCCAGACTGTACACTATCACTATGAAAAATTTCACCCAAATCCATTTAACCGTTCTCCCGTGATTGAGGAACAAACATCCATACATCTATTCATCTAAACTTTCACATTTATAATATTAGTAAGATGACTGAAATTTCATACCTTATGTTACCTGTACTTAAATGCGATAAATAAATGTGATTAGAGTAAATCTAGCTCGATGATAAAACGTAACCATGACCACTTGGCTAAGAGCCCTTCTACGAAAAGGGTTATTTTTTTAAATCGGAGACTAAACCCGCTTTAGACCTCTCACTTGTTGGTAAGTGCACATGATGGTGAATAAACATTGAAAGTACGCAATACGTTATCTGCAACTAAAACTAAAAATCTCTTTCGTAATATAAATGTCAATGGAACTATCAAAAATCTTCTTTTTTTGCGCACCTACACACATCCATTTATTGCATTAATTTACGTACGTGAAGCGAAAACTTATGTACATAAGATTTGGCTTCTTAGGCTGTACTATCAAGCGGGCCTGGTGCTAGTTGGTGGATCTTAGAATTTTTGTATACAAGTATGTCAGCACCCGGGACCTACTGCTTAACCAGCCCTCTGTAGCACGAAAGTCACCGTCAGAATTGAATGGTCGGCGGCCACGCATGGTCACCCATCCTTGTAACGACTGCGCCGATATCGTTATATGTGCATTCACTATGTACACACTTCCCATCTTAATCGGTTGTGATAAACTTCAAATTCCAAAGAAACATTGTATTAGACGTGACTGTATGTTAATTGTGATTGTTATTTAAATTTAATCTGTGTAACTATGTTGGTGTACAATAAAGAGTTTTATTATTATTATTATTATTTCAAATATATGCGCTCCGAGGAGCTTAATAAGTGTAAGGTTTCTATCTCTAGCAAATTAATTAATAGTACTTGGCTTCGTACTATTAATTTATTTGCTAAAGATAGAAATTTTCGTACTATTCTGCATGTGTTAAGAATAACGGCATTATTATTCGGATGTCTTTCATCGCAAGTAGTCATCTTTTGTTTTTAGTGTACTTGCAAGAGTTCGTAAAGGTAATCATGGTTCATTATATAAGTTATTTGCAAGTAACATTTTGTTAACTAACAATAAGCAATTTCTATTCTATTCTAATCAATCAATGCACAAAAAAACCAACTATATAAAATACCATCCATATCAACTGACGACTTTAATTATTTAAAGTAATATTTATGTATTTGCACTTTATTGCATAAATAAATAAATCTTATTTTATAATACTTTGAATAAATAAATATTATTAAAAATTGGCATAGACGTGTAAAAAGGAAAGATACCAATATCACAAATATACTTGATGTTTGCTTGCTTATTTCAGACAAAATCAATACTGTGATCATTGATGTTTTAAGTTAATTCGAATATTGTTGGTAAGTTAATATCCAGGTTTAGCAGGTCAGTAATATTCAAGATGATCAACGAATGCAGAGCATTAAAAAAAACCGACTTCACGTCAAAACCTTTGGCTGAGTTCAATGTAAACATTCTTTGAAATCATGCATATTTTTTCAAAAGTTTGAAACTTTTAATGAAGTACCTAACTGATTTCGATGAAATTTATACGGGACCAATTATGAAATATCCCCTATCATATGAAACAACAATTTTCAAAATCAATTCACCTTTGTCCGAAATATCGTGTAACAAAGTCGGTTGAAAAATATAGTTTTAACGAACAGATTCCTGTTGAAGGTAAGATCATTACACCAGAGAATAAGCTCTTTATAGCTATTGCAAATGACTGATCCTTCAGAAAATCCAGTCATAAAGTCCGATCAGTGTCTCACGGTAGGAGTTTACTTATGAAAGCAAAATATCAAGTTTTACCTTGTTAAAGTCCTTGAAAAAGTTCAACTATATACCGATATGAACTATCTGAATACCAATACATAGCTAACACTTCTTTAAGTTTTGTGTTTATCAACCTATATTATTATTATTTTTGATGAGATTTCATAACTTCTCCATAATTGCGTTCGGAATTACGTGACTTACTCCCAATCAAAGCACTAGTTGGACGTCCATTTTGAAAGCCGCATCGATTATTGCTGAAGAGGAAGTTGATTGTTGAATGCATAATTCATAACTTTCCAAAAGATATAAATGTGATTGAGAGAATATCAACTAGCAGAATCCGCATTGCGTCATTGGTAAATTAATTGGTTTTGAATCACAAAAGTTTCTAAATTTTTGAGGGATCTTTTCCTATAGCCTGTTTTGGTGTTAAGTTACTTGTTTTACGTTAGCTAGAGGGTCTTACCAGTCTCTAAATAGAATCGATATAGGCATATTTAAGAACTTGACTATTCACTTTCAGGAAAATAACAATAAATATTATCAGAAGTATCCGATCAACAATATATAAGTTTCCTAGAGTTGTAAATGTGACATCTTCTTAACATTTTACTAAAGAGATACGCGAAGAAAGACCAATAGGACTTTCCACATATAAGTAACCTATCATAAAAGATTCTTTTTACATAAAAGATTTATTTTTTCAAGGTTATGTTCATTCATGAAGTCAATAGACGATTTTTCTAGTTTTTTTACAACAATGAACGACGCTATAATTGAATTGGTCAATTATTTTGAAATCAACTTATTTTAAAATGTTATTTTTAACTTTAAATTGAATAACCTTACGTAGTTTATTATATTGCTTGCCTATGACTTTACTTTTTCATCAATTCCATTCAGTTAAAATTTATGGAAACTATCTGTGGTACACACACAAAGCAGATATTTCCTCCGTGGGTACACACGTATGTACAAAGATCCAGTTTATATATTTAGCACAAACAGCTTTGTTATTGTCATAATAATTTACTACCCACATAACAATAAGGACAAGAATATAAATATTAAAAAAACTGGTACTCACGTGCTCAGGTCCCAAAATGTATGAAACGTGTAGTTGGACCAGCCGTTGATGATAATCTGACGGTTTACTTTATAGTGTTTACACATTACGCTACCCCTTTGATTATATAACGTAGAAGAAAGAAATATTAAGTTGAAGAAGGACTTGTAAGTCAATTATGAACTCCTGGTTGCATACGACCTTGAAATATAATACCTATTTAAAAATTGACATCACAATCCGTGCCGTTTTTCCATTTTTTTATCTATTGTTTTCGACCTTTTTTCACTAGTTCACTAGGATAAATTAAATTACCAAAAATAAGTGCTACTTCTTATAATGATGGGGACAGATTGATGGTGAATCGTGTAAAATTAAGTAATCATTAGTTTAACAACCTTTTTACATAAGTTTTTTCTATAGAATCCTTTAATAGCAGGTTGTTATAATTGTGCGTTTCCGCAGCGACACCTGAATCAATACCCCGCCGTAGGATATTTGTTTGTATAATAATCCCAACCTTCATCTTATCTTTACCTTCATAACCATGTACTTAGAGACAGATAATTGAAAAATTTTTCCGTAGTTAACGCGTTAATTTACCGACATTTTCTAAAAAACTAGTGAATACGTCCTTGGAAGACTCCTGTCGGTAAATTTTATCCTTACACAGTTTTGAACATTACTACTGCAGGGCTTGATTCACTCCTGGGTCATGAGTGAATCCAGACCTGGTTTAGGTCGAAATAAACAAGCTGGCTCAATGCTCTGAGTAGTTGACAAACGACCACTTGGCGAAGAGGTAAACCTATCTGCCTCAGACGCCAGTGGTTGCGGGTTCGATTCCCGCAAGGAATAAGAAAAAAGAAAAAAACCGTGTCTGGGTGTTTATCAATTTATGTATTTATATATACACAATATATAAATACATAAATAGATAAACACCCAGTATACCAGTATAATATATACTAGGTTCCACCCTAGTTCGCTGGTATCCCATAACACAAGCTATGCTTACTTTGAGGTCATGTAGTTGGTGTGATTGTCTGGGGATTTTATTTATTTATTTATTTTAATTATTTAACACACTTCTTGGGGCGCTGATGATCCTTTACGACTGGATACTAGTATAGGCAAAGCAATCACATCCTGATAAATTAACGGCCAGTTTATTTATTTATTTATCACAGAACCGACAGCACTTTATAAACATATACAATAACGACAATTAATGTTACACTTACTGCTAATAACAGGTTCCAGGTTCACATTTTTAAATGGTACATATAAAAGTAGAATTATCCTTGTGATTTACTTGTCCTTGTACCGAACTTATTCTGGTGGATGCGATGCTTATTGTGGTACACACATCATAAGAAATACTACGCATGAAGAGTTTGGGAGCTCGAGTGCTGTCATGCTGTCATCTTCGACCTCAGCTTAACTTGCTATCATGTGCAATGGAGGACGAACGCGTGGCACCGTTAAAAAAACGACGACGTGGTAAATGAATATCCTTTCATTATATTCCTTTTACTAGCCACCGCTCGCGGTTTTACCCGCGTAACTTTTGATCCCGTAAGAATTTCGGGATAAAATTATAAATAGCCTATAACCTACCTCAAGAGCTGGGCTATCAAATGCAAAAAGAATTTTACAAATCCCACTTGTAGTTTCTGAGATTAGCGCGTTCAAACAAACAAACAAACAAAAAAAAACAAACTCTTCAGCTTTATATATTAGTATAGATAATTTTTATATATTTTATCTGTAATAACTTTTATCTGTCATAACTTCTGAGTATTGAAATATTAGGCCTTAATCATTTTATAATACACATAACTTATTTCCAAACTTATGGCACTTGAAAAAGCCCTTAGGTGTTACAACGGATGAAGACGGATGAATGGAAAAGTCGATATCGATCAATAGGTTTTACTATGCCAAAATATCCGATCTACGTTGATCGATTGATGTGGCAATATCCTTACTTAAGTCGTTCAAATTTCTTATTTTCAATAGTCTAAAACCTTTCTTCATAGTAAGACTACCAAATCCGACTGGTTGTTTAAAAAACTGGGTAGCTGCATTATATCTATAGTCTCTTTAGAAAAAATACGATTCATTTAATAAAGCTAACTACAGCTTGGCCCTTGCACGATAAAATGTAAAAGAGCTTATTAAAGCCGCACTCTATGAAAATACAGTTTTCGCTTTTATTGTCAATGAGTTGAAAATGGGTTTAACGTCAAGGACTCGACGTCTCTTGCTTTATGTACTTACATTCCAAAATTTTCCATGAGTACATTTTAAAAAGACTCGGCAAATTTTGATATAAAACGTTACTCATTTTTACACGTTGCTTATCTCGTGCTGATTAAACTTTTTTATTGTTATGGTTTTGTTTTATTATCAACGCTAGCTGTGCCCGCGACTTCGTTCGCGAGGACGACGAAACTTATCAATGGTTTTTTTTCGTGTAAAGTGCTATTTGTGTAGAACGTAATTTATCGACCATACCAGTATTAGTTACTTAATACTTCTGTCTCGGCGCGGGCCCTTTGTGGCAAATTACATTAGACAACCAATTGTGTCTCATTGGCGGTAACTAAGAGAGTACATGGCATCTTAGCTCGCGGCATCCCTCGCGTTCTGTAAGTTTTTAGTAGTAGATTTCTTCTTTGGTACCTACCTGTTTAGCATAATAACCGATAGCAAATCTGACGGGCATTGCAATGAATGCTCACGTAACGACAGATAGTCCTGGTACGACATCAATTGAAAGTTTCAGCATACAAGACATTATCAGTGAGCCCGTCCGGACTATGAACATAAAGGTTTCTATAATGTTTTTAAGTTTTTTGCATTTAAAATGCTCAATTATTCTTAAATAAATTAAATGAAATGTGATAAGTAAAAACTACCCGACCAGGATTCGAACCTGGGACCTCTCGTTTGCCGGACGAGTGCTCTTCCAACTAAAAAATATCCTAAACTTAAATGCAAAAAACTTAAAAACTTTATTAAAACATTGCAATGCTTCACTTTAACTGGGATTCACAATTTCTATAAAGAAATTGATCTCGGGTGGTCTTAGCTGCAAAGCTTATACCATAAGATGGAGCTACGTTAGCAATATAACGTAAAAACAAAAATGTCGTAAGTAATTTTTAAGGCGTAGCGCCAGGCCCCGGTAGCTCAGTTGGAAGAGCACTCGTCCGGCAAACGAGAGGTCCCGAATCCTGGTCGGGTAATTTTGACTTATCACATTTTTCATTTATTTAATAAAGGTTTCTTTGACTATTTTCCCCATGTGTAAAACATCTCACGCTAAGATCGATGCCAGCAACGCCTAGAGTCTGACCTTGTCTAGTCTGTGCCTTATTTATTGTCATTGCGTTACATAAAGCTACTAAAAACTGTACCTACTCTCTTAAACTAAAATGTGAAATTGTTCGGAATCAAATAAATTCTAGGAATCAAAACACTTTCCCCGCCACCAAAACCAGTTAAAATGTCTGCCTTAATTATGTGAACACTTACGAACAATCTGCGCTTTATCACTATTCCTACTAATGCCACATGCCGGATTTTCTGTGCGATCAAGATCGATACCTATCTAAAACATAAAATGAGCAGTTTTTCCTCCTGGTAACAATGTCGCTGCTATTCCAGCTATTTCTTATAGAATTTATCCCAAAGTAAGTATTATTAACACTAAGGCAGACACGGTCAAATAACAATTTTTGCTCGGACGTTATATTTGAAATTCTATTTTCCTAAGGTTCTGCAAGATAATAGTTAGTTTCTGCAACTTACTCCCGTATTAACATATTTTACGTTCGAATATCTATCAACACTGATTTACGGCTAAGTTCAAATATAAAATTTATACCTACGGTCTACGCCTTATATAAGTCTACCTAATTTAAAAAAATCAATAACAGAACATAAAATACCTACCTACCTAAACAAACCTATTTCTGATGAAAACTTATCTAAACTCCTGCGGTCACTACGAACAATATCACATATACTAACTATACTTTAAAATTAAAATCTATACCTACTTTTAGAAATAAAAGTAAATACTTAGCTATACCTTAAACTGTTCTTAGTAAACACTAAAAGGAATAAAAAGTTCGCACTGAAAAGCACGGCTTAGAATTGCTAGTAGCAGTTTATAATACATACAATTTATAGAATGCTAAGAAGAACGAACACTCGCCGCTTGACTTGACACATTCAAATCATACTTCAAAAAACCGTCCATATAAACAGTATCGATCCGTGCGGCCGCGCGCTACACGTGTTTTGCGAACGTTGCAAGCCAAATTCAACCTTCAGCACTACATTTAGAGCGTGAACTTAGTGATATGCGTGTGACGAAACCTACGACAAACTTATTATTTGCGGTTGGTACAGTAATCGGGTCTAGGGATCGAACGCAAAATTAAGTTTATTTTTTATTGTATACTAGCCACCGCGCGCGGTTTTACCCGCGTAACTTTTGATCCCGTAGGAATTTCGGGATAAAATATAGCTTATAACCTTCCTCGAGAGTTGGGCTATCAAATGCAAAAAGAATTTTTAAAATCCCACTTGTAGTTTCTGAGATTAGCGCGTTCAAACAAACAAACAAAAAAACAAACTCTTCAGCTTTATATATTAGTATAGATATACAAACATACATACATAACTTCACGCCTGCATCCTTATGGGGTAGGCAGAACACCAGAGGTTATAAGACCATCTGATGTCACGTTTGACAAATGCGGTATTATAATGATGGAGAGAGGCTATTGGAGTGACAGGCGGTCAACCTATCGCCCACAAAAATGCCAATAAAACCTCTGTCCCTTTGCTGACTTCTACAGTATGCCCGGGAAGAGAAGCAGCTGGTACATTCTATGTTTTTCTTTCGCTCCCAGTCCAGCATGGAAGTATATATTTTACCGGGATAAAAAGTACCCAGTGTGGTGCCTAGTATATCAATAAATAATTGTACCAAGTTTCATCGTAATCGAATCAGTAGTTTTTGCGTGATACCTGAACAAACAGACAGAAAGACAGACAGACAAAAAAAAATCTAATCACATTTTTGGGTTCGGTGTCGGTCTAATAATACCCCTGCTATTTATTTTTTTGATATTTTCAATGTACAGAATTTTCACTTCACAGATTTATTATAAGTATAGATAAAGTTATATCTAGGGTATGTAGGTTATCTAAAAAAATAATAAACGACATATTTTTATCATTCTTAAGATCTAGATTAGACAACTTAAGTGCTTATGGTTGAAAAAGGGCGCATTTATTTACTCAAGCGTCATAGAGATCTATTCGATTTATATGTCAGATAGTTAAAAAGGTTTTAAGCCGTACAGCGCGTAGCACGGCTTGTCAAGACAAGACTTGTGTCACAGATTATATCACAATTTGAGCGACATAATTGCTTAGCCTTATACAGCAGCACGGGGCAAGTTTAATTTATCTAGAATGCGTGACAAACACATCTTGACAAATGTTTAAGACTTCTTTCAAGTTCTATCTCTTATTTAATAGCATGGCGGCATCGTTTTGTTTATTTTTGTCACAATTTGACACATCGCCAAACATTTTTTATCACTGAGGTTCGGAGGTTGTGAGATAATTTTTTCATAATAATTATTATGAAGTCGTCGTGGCGCCATGTTTAATGTGTGTATTATACGATATCATATGTTAAACAACGTTCGGCGCGGTCGGTACTTGGATGGGTGACCGCCGACGTTAAGCAGTCGGTCCCGGGTGCTGTATATTTGTATACAGTAGTCGTTAGGGTTTGTCAGTAGCCATTTCGGCGCCCTGAAAATTCTGGCATCCACCACCCAGCACTGGGCCAGCTTGGTGGATTATGGCCTATAACCTCCTCGTCACCCAGGGGAGAGACTCATGCCCTACAGTGGGCTCATTACAAAGAGTTGTGATGATGATGATGATGAATAATAATCTTTTAAGACTTCAACGGTAAAGGTACTTACTGCTTTTTGGCACTTGACATGGTCACAAAACTTAAAAATAATATTAAAACTAAAAATTCACCAACTAAAAAATTACATTTGGAGGTTTAAAGTTGTTGAACTCGTTCTTTGTATAAACGTCAAGACAAATATATGTCGCGGCAAGCATTTTTGTCACGTCATGTGCCCGTGCTGTCATATAAGACAAATTACCGCACTGTGACAAGATTATGTCTTGTCGTGTGACTTATCTCTTATGAAAGCCGTGCTACGCTTTAATTATCAACGAATGCAGAGCATTAAAAAACCGACTTATGTCACACTCGTGATTTTTCTTTACCTTTTCCGAACTCGTGTGTTCTCTTTCCCAACTGTCAAAATAATGTATATAAAAAGAAAAAACCAACCAAGAAGTATTTACTAAAAAAAAATCATGTAAGTTTTTATGGTTCATGCAAATATTTCTAAAAAGAAGCAAAGTAAGTACTCATTTGTTTTAATATCAGATTTAATGATTTGATTCAATGTGTTAGGTTAGGTTTCATCTCACTACATTTCATTTTCATTTCATATTAATAAAAAAATCTACTAAAGACTTGGCTGTAGTTCCAGTTGGCTGTAGGGCATAGTTTCCTTGCCTAGCCAGACAAAATGGGTGAAGAATATAAAAAAAAATCTCTGCTTATATACTTTTACGGTTGGCGCCATTTTGTTCATTGTTGAGTTTATTGTGTTTTTATTATTTTAATAAATTGCTCCATTTTTTCGCAACTGTATTAAAAATAGTTTTTCAGTGCACGTGCGAAACCGTCATTGTAACTTGTTCCGACTGTCAACCCTGGCCTTCGGGTGCGCCTCGGCTCGGGTAGACATTTGTCGGTACTCTTTGCAATGACAGGCTTTCCGCACTCGTAATGAAATATACTACTTCGCAATTTGGATGAAATAAGCTAGTTTTTTATAAAGGCAAGGTTTCCAAATTGGAATATTTAATAAACACTAGACCACAACATAGTTCGTAAACTTGTAACCTCCTCTAAGTATCCACCATGGTACAACGCGTCCTTAAAGAAGGTCCTAAAAAAAAAGTTAATTTTTTTTCCGAAAATATCAAAAGTACGGAACACCAGGGATTATTTTACCTTTTCTCTTTTACGTTGCAGAGCTAAAGTCTCGAAACTGCTGTTTTGCCAAAATTCTTGAACGAGTAGTCTATTCTCAAGTATATAGCACCCTATCAGTCTTCTTCATTCCTGAACAGCACGGTTTCTTTAAAAATCGCTCTATAATGACCAATTTATGAAATTCATTCATTATTAAATTAATTCAAGCATGGATTCAGGTGGTCAGGTCGATACCTTATTTACGGACTATTCTAAATATTTTGATAGGATAGACCACACTCTGCTTTTAGGAAAGCTATATAATGCCGGAATCCACGGAAACCTTTTCCGATGGTTTGAATCGTATATAGAAAACAAATCTCAGGCTGTAGCTCTTAATGGATTTTCATCTAAATTTAAGATAGTGCTCTCCGGAGTACCACAAGGGTCTTTATTAGGGCCCTTACTATTCAATATTTTAGTGTTTTCATTACTCTAAATTTGTACTATATGTAGACGATATGAAAATCTATGCTAAAATTCGTAACGTTCATGACTGTATTTTGCTGCAGCGTGACTTAATCACATTTGAAAATTACTGTTTCGAAAACATGTTATACTTATATGTTGGAAAATGCTATATTGTTACTTTTACTCGTAAAAGTAAACCATTTGACTTTGAATATAGCGTTAAAGGGACACATCTTAGAAGAGTAAATGAAATACGCGATCTAGGTATCATACATGACTCGAAGCTAACTTATGAAAAACACATCGATAATATGTCAAGTCGAGCCAACAAGGCTTTGGGATTCATCATTACATCTAGTTCACAATTAGCCATTAAATGCTAATAAATACTAAATGCCATTAAAATTCTGTATTGCTGATACGTGCGGGTACCCTCGAGTATTGTTCTCAAATATGAAATCCAGCATAATATGATATTTACAAAGGCTTGAATCCATACAACGCAAATTTCTGAGGCATCTACAATTTAAGTGCAAAGTATTTGATTCTGAAAACGTTAAAAGGTGTAAGCGACACCACATGATGCCCTTGCATGAAACACGAAAAGTCACGGATATACCTAATAACGCTAATGAAAATAGAAATAGAAATGCTTGGTGGTAGGATCCCTTCTGGGTCCGCCTGGCTAGCGACCACCCTTTATATAAAGTCTGGCGCCAAATGTTACCGCTCCGGCGGTAATGTGTTCCGGCAATATTGTATAAAGAGCCAGTTCCTTCCTAAACCCGTGTGCTTTCATCTTCGACCTCATCGTCACTTACCATCAGGTGAGATTGAGGTCAAACGCGGGTTTAGTCAGTTATAAAAAAAAAATTATAGATTCTCCGCATCTTCTATCTAATATAAAACTTAACGTGCAAACCAGGTCCTGCAGACTTTATGTTCCCTTACACTTAACTAATAGTTCTACAAATTACAGACACAATTCATTTTTTATCAGGTCCCCAAAGCAAATAAAGAAACTTAACTTGACAGACTTCGACCTTTTTAATTCTTCCACAGCTCAAGTTAGAAAAGCTATGTCCAAGAGTTGGTTTGATTCAATCGTCTAATTTAATGATAACTAATTTTATTAGGTATACTTGCGTTATGCGTAATCCGTTGATATATCCGTGGCTATGTTCATTATTTTTTTATACTGTTTACATAGAGGTTAATTTTTATTTTATTTTATTATTATGATGTTTTTATAGTTGTTTAAGCAGTCCTAAATGATTTCCTAAGTATTTAATAAGCTAATTGTCCTTATTGCATTAGATTACACTCTAATATGTTATTGAAATTAATTGAAAAACAATTATCTTTTATATTTTTCTTGGCTGTTTTGTTCTTATGTATTTTATATGCGGATTTTATTTGTTTTCAAAAAGTTATTTTTGTTTTATATTTAAGGAATCCTAAATTTTACTATATAAAGATATAATATATAAAGAAAACTTGTGAACATTTACCTATAAACCGATACTTCATTTTTATGATTGATATTTATATGCGAAACTGGGAATTGGTGCATAGAAATGTATATTTTGTTTGTTTTTTATTTATAAATCACTGTTTGTTTTCCGAATAAGTAAATACATAGTCTTTGGCATTCAAACCACCATACATTATTTTCAAACTACGGCAGACTACACGCCAACAATGAAATAAAAAAATGTGAACTTTGTTTAATACGTTAATTTTAAAACAATCTGTGTAAAAAATATATAAAAATAATAGTTTACTTATATTTATTTAGAAGTAGGTACTACCCAAAAAACCGATATGAAAAAATTCTTTAAAAGGTGCAAAATGTGGAATATTTTTTAAATTTGGAAAATGTCTCGGAAACGGAAAGACTTATACAAAACATGAAATTTATTTTCCTAAACCGGCATACTGCCTTCTACCCATTAGGAAAATACCCTAGGTAAGTACTCTAGTTTAAGTAAGTACACTATGGATTATAAGAATTGGCATATTTTAAGTTTATGAGTAGAGAAATAGTGCACTTATGATCAAATTTCAACAACTAAAAGCCTGCTTACAAATTATCTAAGGTACAAATTATTTAAGGTTTAAAAAGATACTTTTTGGGAGATTCGTAAAATAATCATCAACGTTACTTTGGATTTTTACAACACACTCATATGTACATCAATCTCGGGAACTACCGACGTGCGATAAACAAAAGTCCAGAAGCATTACTTCCTACGCCTTTGTTGATAGCAAATTGCAAAAAAATATCAAGATCAACTCAATTTAATCACTAAACTTATCATCAACGTAATTATTGATTAGATTTGAAGCGTTCCGGTGAATACCCGCCATATACTCCATTAGAATAGCATTTTTCTCATTTGTTTTTCTTTTTTTTGTAATGTAAGTATGGGACGTTTGTCTTCCATGACACCTGATGGTAAGTGAACATGTAGACTAAAGTGGTACACGTCCATCCACGAGAAACATATTCACTCGACGCTTAAAAGTAATTCCAAACTAGAAGTGAAACTAATATATTCATATTAGGTATACATAATAGGTAGAAATGCAATATTCAGTAATACGAACATCTAAACTTGAATTTGATCTCATCGTGTGATTGAGATCAAATTCAAGTAAGGGCGGGTCAATAAGTCCGTGACTTTTGGAATAAAACACAGATTTTTTGATAAAAAAATCTTTTTATTTTTCAACGTAGTCTCCCTTGAGCTCTATACACTTTGTTTAACGCATCTCCAATTTTCTTATATTATGTTGTTAATAAAATGTATAATAAAATATGAGTTGTCGAGGTCCTTAAAATAGGCCTTTGTATGCGAGATACTTCATCATTGGAGTCAAATCTTTTTCCACCAAGCCATTTTTTCAGGTTTGAGAACAAGAAGTAGTCACTCGGAGCCAAATGTGGAGAATAGGGCGGATGAGGGAGCAATTCATAGCCCAATTCATGGATTTTTGCCATGGCAACTGCATATGTGAATTGTGTTAGTGAAAAAGAACTTTTTTCTTGGCAAAATGAGGTTTTCAAATCGTCATTGAATCGGTCCAATAAGTTGGCATAATATTCCCCATTGTTTGAAGGTAGTCAATGTGGATTATCCTGCGTGCATCCCAATAAAAAGTCGCCATAACTTTATTGGCTGACAAACCCACCTTGGCCTTCTTTGGCGCCGATTCACCCTTAGAAACCCACTGTTTTTACTGTCGTTTGGTCTCTGGTGTATTGTGATGGATCCATGTTTCAGCCACGGTTACAAAACGGCGCAAAAACTCCTCCATATTGTGATTAAACAACGCCAAACCTTCCTGTGAGGTTGTTACACGATTGCGTTTGTGGTCGACTGTGAGCAAACGCGGCACCCATATTGCGGAAAGCTTTCTCATGCCGAAGTGATCCTTCAAAATCGAAACCACTGAGCCCGCGAGATCCCTACGGCTTCCACAATCTCTCGCACTTTCAATCTTCGATCGGCAACATCATATCGTGATTTTTTTCGATTGTTTCGTGTGTAGAGACCTCAACTGGGCATCCAGGACGTTCGGCATCTTCAGTGCTTGTACGGCCACAACGAAATTCAGTAAACCACTTTTTACCATTGAAATCGATGGTGCAAAGTCCCCATAGTATTTATCAAGCGTAGCCTTGGTCTCGGTAATGGTTTTTTTGCAAAAAATAATGCTTACTAAGCACACGAAATTCACTTTTTTCCACTTTTTCCTCAATTCAAATTCAATTCAATTCTTGTAGTTTTGGCAAACAGCTGTCGATACTAAGCGACTAGCTATTACTGCCAGTGTCATGTGATGGAATAGACACGGTATTAAGAATTAAGGTCAATGTATTCCAGCTTCCATGCTGGACTGGGAGCGAAAGACAAACGTAGAATGTGCCAGTTGCTTCTCTTCCCGGGCATACTGTAAAAGTCAGTTAAGGGACAGAGGTTTTAAAGGCGTTTTTGTGGGCGATAGGCTGACCCCCTGTCACTACAGTCTCTTTCACATCAGTCTCGTGTCTCGTGACATCAGATGGTCTTGTAGCCTCTGGTGTTCTGCCTACCCCATAAGGGATACAGGCGTGACGTTATGTATGTAAGTATGTAGTATTGATATAACAATTCATGCGCGACGTAGACCGGACATTGAGTTCCCTTTTTTGGCTTGAGTCTAATTTTCCCCCTTTTCTTTAGTAAAACACTAAAATGTAGGTACCCTATTTTATATTATGAGGAAACCCGGATTTCATGGGCGTTCGTTCGCGCATTGGATATGTATCTCTCTACAACGGTGTTGTCATCAGCGTATCCAATAGTGCCTCAATTTCTTAGTTACATTTTGGCCAGTATAAAATCAAGTGGTGGGAAACTGTATTACTTTTTATTTTCTTTTTTTAAATGCCACCGCATTTTAAGGTTAAGAGAAAATAATCCTGAAACTCAAAACGCTGTCAGCTCATTTTTTTCGAAATAACATCGAGTTAAATATTTCAAATATAAATCATACGCGATAAATCCGGTAAAAAAAGTGTTTTATGTACTTTGTAGCCTAGATGTCAAAAGTCAATTAAATTCAGACGTCTATCGTGAAAAATATTTTAGGGACAACTTAAAATAAATAATTTATGCTTACATACGACTGCGTCAAAAAACTTATGTGTAAAAAAGAACAATATATATTTTAAAAGAAATGCGGCTTGCATACATTACACTATATAGCCGATGTTTATTAGTAGACAGCATTAAATCACTAACTCATTAATGGGTCAAGTATACATTTTCGTTAGCAATATTCAATATTTCGATGTAGGTATTTAAATTTACTGTAACTGTAAAAAAATGTTTGATTTTGATTAACGATAATACAAGAACGAATCTTTCCTTTATTACACAGTGGGTCGACGACGTGTCTTTCGTCTTAAAGAGTTATACCTACTTAATGCAATAATCTATTAAATAAAGAGAAAAAAAAAAAATTATACAAGTTTTCTTTAGAATTCATTTTTGACATATATTTCATCGCAAAATATAACTGAGTATCCTATTTAGTATGTACAGGCCAATGATAAGCTACTTAAATATGAAGAGCCTTAGGAGAGGCGTATAGTGCAAATATCTTTCAAGTTTAGCAGATCCGATCCCTAGTTCGCCCTATTCTTGAATACGCCTCCGTAGTTTTGAACTCATGTTATAAGATGCATAATATAAGAGAATTAGATACAATCCAAGATAAGTTTTTAAACATGTGACCAACTGTTCAAATCATTACTACAACTTATACTAGAGCTGGACTGGGAGCGAAAGAAAGACATAGAATATGCCAGCTGCTTCTCTTCCCGGGCATACTGTAAAAGTCAGTTAAGGAACAGAAGTTTTAAAGGCGTTTTTGTGGGCGATAGGCTGACCCCCTGTCACTACAATAGTCTCTCTCCATCGTTATAATACCTCCAAATTTGTCAAACTTGACATCAGATAGTCTTGTAACCTCTGGTATTCTGCCTACCCCATAACGGATACAGGCGTGACGTTATTATGTATGTATGTTGCTAACTTATTAAAGATCAAGTTTTCCTTTTTTAAACTAATTAACAATCACATAGACTTGACAGAATTTTAAAGTGAAATCTCTTTTAGGTATCCTCGTAATTCTGCACGAAAAAAATCCGTCTTCCAGCCATCCACAGCACGAACTAGTTATGGTTCCAATAGTTTTATTCGACGAAGTTGTTATAATTATAATTCTGCTTCTTCTGACATCGACTTATTTCGTATTAATCTTTTCAACAAACTTGCTCGTAAAGTGACCTTATTCTATTGAATTTAGAACTATAAACTGGGCTATAAGTCACGCGTGCATAATATATTATACCCTAGTGCATAATATAATGAATCCTACAAAGTTATATTATATAAACAAAGCATATTTTATTGATCCGGGTTATACATTAAATATATGAGCGCGCGCGTCCAGGCGGCGGCGCGCGGCCACGTGCAGCAGCAGCGGCCCGCACAGCGCCTCCAAGCAACAACAGCGTGTGTACGTGTAATCGGACAGGGCTACTGACGCGCAGCAGCTAACAGCTGCTTCCAATAAATTTTATGACCACGTATGTCTGTCTTTTGCTCACAAGTGTGTTGAAAAACGTCGTATGTAACTCGTGAGCGTTGCTAATTACAGTTGAGGCTGTGATTTGAGCCCGAGCCGCAGGCGAGGGCTTAATAATTAGCCGAACGTAGCTCACTTGTTACATTATAGCTATAGAAGTAAATTGTTGAAATACTTAACTACCTAATGATGTAGAAATGTGCCTTAATAATGTTTAGTCCACTTTAGGATTTAATTTGTTTTTTTCTGACACTTGTTGATATCTCTGTTTTCTTTTTATGTAATATTAATCATTGGAGACTTTATTGTATTAGGTGATACTACCCATGTTTTATGTATAAGTAGAATAAGATCTGTAAAAACAAAAAATGTGGTAAGTAATTTCGAGGCGTACCGCCAGGCCCCGGTAGCTAAGTGGAAGAGCACTCGTCCGGCAAACGAGAGGTCCCAGGTTCGAATACTGGTCGGGTAATTTTTATTTATCACATTTTTCATTTATTTAAGAATAAAAATAAACAAAATCCTCCTGACAATCACACTAACTACATGGCTCAAAAGTGAGCATAGCTTGTGTTGTGGGTTTATAAATATACGGCAGTGTTGACAGTAAAGTAGCTACCTATATGATGGACTTTGGTGTGTTGGTAGAGCCAGCAATGCGATCACAAAGCTATCAATGTTATCGTATGTTTTTTTACAAATTTCGCCTAGTGTGAAGTCGATTGCAAGTTGAAAGCAACATTGCCGCCCAAGTGTAAATAAATGTGTGCATTGTTGATTTTTAACATTTGTGAACATGTTGTATTGTTAAATAATTATAACTTACAACTTGCAACCGACTTCCCACTAGGCAAACATTGTTAGGGCGCTTTAAATTTATGCGTTTCTTAATAGCCCGATCTTTTTCTTTTATACAAAACGCGTGGAGCGGCAACAGAACAGAACGTCACCGGTAGCACGAACGCTCGCAATCAGGACAGCAACGTCGCAAACATCGCTTGTTTATTTTGGTGTACTGTAAGAGCGCTAACAGTAAGTTTTTTCGTCACAGCTCATGGCTTGAGTGATGTTTCATCGCTGGGATCTAAACGCTCGGTAGTAAAATACATTTTCAGTTAAGGCGTTCGGTGCCGGACTGCTAACGTACTTCATGCCGCGACCCAACAGCGGAACGGCAAGCTTGCGGCAGCGGTCCGACGTCACTTGCCATTTACTGCGCCACGGAAAAAAATGAAGAAAATATTCATCATCATCATCATCATCACAACTCCGTGTAATGGGCCCACTGCAGGGCATGAGTCTCTCCTCTGGGTGACGAGGAGGTTTAGGCCATAATCCACCGAGCTGGCCCAGTGCTGGTTGGTGGATGTCAGAATTTTCAGGGTGCCGATATGGCTTCTGACAAACCCTAACGACTACTGTATACAAGTATACAGCACCTGGGACCGACAGCTTAACGTGCCCTCCGAAGCACGGAAGCCGCCGTGAGAAACGAACGGTCGGCGGTCACCCATCCAAGTACCGACCTCGCCGAACGTTGCTTAACCTGTGATATCGTAAGATACACACAGTAACCACGGCGCCACGACGACTTCAGAAAATATTACTTATACATAAACGCCCAACAGCGATGACGATTCAAATTAAAGTTATATTATGGAAAGATATTTTTTGGGTTGAATGTTGGTCATCTTTATATTAATCTGTCGTGTCAGGCATTTTTTTTGGCTGTTAGGACTGGCTGCGGCGTACAAAAGGTTAAAACTTACTTAGAGGCTCTAAAGTCGGTATATCAGTTTGGGTAAATTATTGAAATGTCCCCTGTTCCACTTATGATCCTCCAGAATAATAAAATAAATATTATTTCTATTCGCAAAAAATACTTAACTAGGTAGATAAAAAAATAAGTATTTTATTTGGAAGTACTTTACTTTTAAGTTAATTCATGAGTCAATAGGTTAAGTTCGGACACAGGTAATTTTCGGTACCTTTGATTTTAAAAAGGCATCAATGTTTCTTCGAAATCACCTTGGAGCCGTCAGGTGAAAGAAAAGTTAAGTATTAAATAAAAAAAATACAGATTTTAAGATTTTTTTATAATTGTTTTATTTAATAATAATAACATTATTAAAAAAATAACACATGTAATTATAAAGTCGTAACATGTTAGCATAAGTAAAAATAGTTTGTAATAAATAAAATATTTCTAAAATCGCTGACAGTTTCAAAAGCGGACAAATTATCAAAAACAATCGCTAATTTATTATCAATCAAAATCCAAAAACTTATCTTTCTATTTTTGTACATTGGCTTGATTTGACTTTTAATTTAACGAGAGAGTATAACACTATTTGAACTTAATATGGCAACTCTTTACATTTTCACAAATTCTTGAACACCTATTTGATTTTCATGTTCAGAAGAATCTTACAATAAGAGGCAATGGAATGAGAGCTTAATTTGTTGCAAGAAATATAACCTCAATCATTTATAAGAGTATAAAGGAGGTAAGCACACATTTTCTTATTTAAATTATTTGTAAAGTATTGTATTTGTGTAGTTGAAAGAACGACTAAATTTATTTTACCCTAATGCAGTTACAAACATTATAAATTTATTAATGCAGTTATACATATTATCGAGGTATAAAGCAGTAACTGTCTATCACTGCAGAGATTAAGCACATGCAAAGTTTCGCATGCCTATTTTAAACCTAAACTACAAAAATGTGGTTGAAATTAAAATTCCTGGCTAATTGACACTAAAACCAGTCTCATTCCAGTTTAAATATCGTTCATTTTATAACTCTGTCCATTTGTGAGTCTGTCTTACAGCTATAATAGAAATATTGCTTTGTTGCTTAAGTTTCACGATCACCAAAATCATTGCATTTTTGTAACTTTATTTTTATGATTACTAAGTCCATTTGTTCCGTTAACTTTGGATTTTTGTTCTGCATTGTCATCGAAATCAACCTTAGAGCAGACAAATTTATTTGCATTGAAATCTTCTTCTTTTTTGTCAAGGTATGCCTTGATATAGAATCTTGAGAATAGATAGATAAAGAGGATTGCATTCAGTAGAATTGTGGAGAGCAGGACGTAGGAGGGTGGGCACTTAGACCAAGCTGTGAACATCAGTATGTGGGCAATAACTAACCCGAACTGGATCTGAAACAAACAGAAATTTTTATTTAGCTTTTACAGTCAATAGACGTTTATATTCTATATTATCTGATTGAAATGCTTTATGCCGTACCTAAAAACTATCATAAAGCATAAGAATGTCGTCGTAAGGTTGCTTGTTTTAACCGTGTACTACAGATACATTTTGGTGAGTGTGCGAGTGCTCTGTTTGAACAAATTGAACCCTCACCCTTTTACCATCGGACTACTAGACGCAGACAGAACTTACATCCGTATGTGGTAGATATTCCGAAAAGTCGAACTAAGCGCTTTGATAGTTTCTTTTTGATACGGGTCGCCAAGGTTTGGAATGAACTACCTGCGTCATTTTTCCCTGACCAGTTTAGTCCTAGTACTTTTAATCGTCGAGTGAATAGGTTTCTCGTGGATGGACGTGTACCATCTTAGTCTTCATGTCCACTTAACATCAGGTGTCATGGAAGATAACCGTCCCATAGAAATATAATGAAAAAAAAATACTTCTACACTAATATAATAAAACTGAAGAAAACTTAATTTATTTGAATGTTTTGTTTGAAATTATTTGGAAATGATATTCTTAGTTTTCTAGAAAAAACATGCTCTTATATTCCTTTTATGGCTTTTACCTATTGACACTGGTTCACTTATGGCAAATCAACAGAAACCTTCTAAAATATTAGAACAGATGGATTTTTTTGTAGGTTCTCTTACCAAGGAAGCACATCAAATTTGCCTGTAATAGATAACAAACACCTAAATCTTGACAATCTTACCAGTTGCATAGTTGTTAAATACTTCTTCCACCACAAGTACTTTCTCAAAGCGGGTACAGCTGATAATCCGTAATATCCATACATTATAACGTGAATGAACGAGTTGATTGTTCCCAGGAATGTTGAGCTATGCGAAGTTTCATACTTCACGGCCATCCAGGCGCTCATCATCATCAAGGAATGATGGTAAACGTGAAGGAAAGTGACTTGGCTCTGCTTTTTTCTTAGCACGAAGAATACAGTGTCGAGAAGCTCAGAAACTTTAGCCAGGAAATAACAGTAACCGCCGTAGGCCAGCTGTAAACAATAATATAAAGAAAATTTGGAATTTAGTAACTAATGTCCAGAGCATCGGCTAGGATGATGATGTCCCTAGAGTTATTTTAGAGACACCTTTTTTATACGTTCATATGTTACGGCATCCCCCGGCCGGGTGGTAATGGCGCCAATAATGAAATATTAAATGACTTTTAGGTACTTACAATCGCATAACCTAAGGAAGAGAGTGTCATATTATTTTTATTTTTTATTATTATTTTTTCATATTTAGGGAATTGGATTGCCAACTAAAATTGTTATAGAAAGGATTGCCACTCAGGTGAGCAGGCAAAAACCTCAGCAGGCAATTAATATAGGCTACGTCTAGGTCAAATGCTTGTAATCACTAAAAGACAGTGTGTTAGAAGTGGGAAAAAAAAACAATGCCTTAACTAGAAAATTAAAGAGTGGAGTGTACAATAATAGCTAAGTCAAAGTTTATGTTATAGTTGATCGATATCCATAGAATTTTATCGGCAACAGACACCCAAGCATGTTGAACACGCGTTCCATTGACCGGCGACGTCAATTTTTAGTGACTGTCATCGCTAACTGCATTTCAAGGTGCGCGTGCACATCTTGTCGTCCACTTGCCACAGTTGCCACAGATAACGATTTCCGACTTGCTGTTATTAAAATCAGAGTCTGGCCTACATGACATACGCTATCCGGTTAGCAAATATTGTTTGTATAACGCCTAATCTAACTGCAGCGTTGCATGTGTATGATATTAAGGTGTATAACACCCCATAAAATTCCTAATGTAGCCTTGTTTCAAAGGTATATCTGGTGAATGGCGAGCCACTACTTGCTTCATAATATTATGAATGAAGCAACTAGCACTATCTAAAAAGAATTGTTGCGTGCCATTTTTGATAGTAAACGCATTATTTTTAAATACCATAGATCTAACGTAAGATTAATTATAATGTCGAAATCCATTAGATACACGCGTCAGGTCTTATTCGACGCCTATAATCGACGCTCTCCGTCTTGCAGTTGTGTACACGCTACTGCACCAATCATGAAGTCGCGGTTTCGATTCCTGCACGGAACATGAAAAAAAGAATTCAGGGTCTGGGTCTATATATTTATTTATATTCTAGGTGCTAGTTCGCTACATGATATAGATATAAATAAACAATAAATCAATAAATCCCAGACAATCACACCTACTACATGGCCCCAAAATAAGCAGAGCTTGTGACATATCCCATAGAATACCATGTAGCGAACTAGGGGGGAACCTAGAATATAAATACATATATAGATAAACGCTCAGACACGGAACATTTTTTTTCTTGTTCCGTGCGGGAATCGAACCTGCAACCACTGGCGTCTGAGGCAGACAGTGTTACTCCATCGCCAAAGTGGTTGTGGAATCAAGTACTCTACCGCTCTGAAACGAACAGTCCGACAGAGCTGAAATTCAGACTCAGAAAAACTAAATGGAAGTAAACACGAAGTAGGCAAATGTAATTAAAATGCCGAAGGCGAGCAGCCCTATCGCTTGTGACCGTACCGCGGCACTTTATCTATTTATTTCAAAGATGCAGCCGAGTTGCAATACTGTATAGATAATATTACCGTGTTTTTGACCAGGGTTAGTAGCAAAAATAACTAGTAGTGTTTGAGTTTAAAAAACATGGAAAACATATACTTACATAGGTCTTATATGGTTCACTGTTTGACGAGCAAGTTAAATCAAAAAGACCATGGCGACTTATGAGACGACAGCCCTGGAAAAATAAAACATAATTAGTCGCCATTCATTTAATTTAAAAGAATGGAGAAGAAGAAGAAATGAAGGAGGTTCTCAATTCGTCTGTATGTTTTTTTTTGTTTACTTTTGGCTGGGTGAACTGATTTTGATAATTCCTTTTTAATAGAAAGTCCCATATGTAGTCCCATTTCAATTTAGTCTAGTTCTGGTAAATTAATTTTTGAGAAAATACGTATGAGTATGGAGAATATTTCCATATTTACATTCACTTCAGCCAAAGTTTCGGATGTGAAGTCGGTTTTTTCAAGGCTCTGCATTCGTTAAATAGGTTTAGATTATGATGAATGACGATGGTATATTGCTATTATTAAAACTGAATGCGGAGGGCATTATATTGCCTCTTCTTTTGTCCACCCACAAGCTACTTACAGTGACTTGGTTGTCATGTAACCTAACATACTTAATCATTTGAGTGTGAAGCAAGCCATCAAATACCTTCGCTATTATATAGTAGCTAGTGAGATCGGTCTATAATTACTTCGAAAACTTACTTCACCTGTTTTACTTTTCGAAATAGGTATGACAACGGTTTTCATCATATCACTTGGCCAGGATGAGTGCCCTATGCATAAGGTATATCTACAGGGCAACCCAAGACTATGAGAACATACCTTAAATATCGTCGAGAGATTTGAGACGGTTCGATTCCCAGATGAAGCAAGTAATTCTTCACAATTTTTTAAATTCAGAATTACTAACATTTAAAAATCGTAATATATAAAGTCTTCTTTCATTGGGTACTTTACATTGGGTATCTTTAAAATGTATGTGTATTTGATAAATTAATATACTTATTAAAAAAAAATTAATACAATAATAATATATGTTAACAAATTCATTTACACAGCACAAATATTGTAATGAATTTAGTCGTGTCCATATTCAGAAGACAAGCATACATTATCATAATTAAACCTTATTGTTATTTATAATTTGCTTACAGAAGCAAGCTATTATTTAATGTCAAATTTAACAGTGAAACAATAGACGAATCATTATTTTTTCTTTACATACACTCTTACTTTTAAAACGTTTAAAAATTGCTTCCACAAAAACACAGCTATTTCGGATTCTTTGTCGCCAAGTAGGAATAGCAAAAAAACAAGTTCAACTTACAACGAACACAACATAGCAAGACGCCAGCACTTGAGCGATGTTATAGACCACGAGTATCTTGCTGAGATCAAAAGCAGGCCTGTTCTTCATCAGCATCGGTCCTATCTTGTTGATGAACAACAGGTATGACACTAGGATCAATGCGATCGGCACTGGAGATCCCATTAGCAGCAGTTGATCGACTTTGTATTCTGAAAGGAGACGTGGAAAGTATAAATAATCATAAATAAACAATAAAATTATGTTTATATGCAAATCGAATTGTTCTGTATTATTGTAAGGAGTGAAATTTTATATTGAGCCAGCTTAGCTTTGTTTATATTGAATTTATGTCATAACAGCCTATTAAAATAAGATCTTTTGAATGTAACTCTTAATATATTGATATGTGTAATGCACAGCAGTTTCTTTTCCTTGTGTTAGGCGTTTACGGAAGATCAGCGTCTTGGTGTGTCCGCACTCCATGACTTATGCTGAGTAAATGCCTTTTCGGTGTTTTGTTATATTACAATTGTATGGTTTTTTTTTTTTTTATAAAATATGGATGGGACATTTGTCTTCCATGACACCTGATGTTAAGTGAAGACTAAGGTGGTACACGTCCATCCACGAGAAACCTATTCACTCGACGCTTAAAAGTAATATTTCTATGTTTATTTATGTTTTGGCACCGAATAAATTTATTTTCTTTCTTCTTTCTTTCTTTCAAAATCCCTGAACTATCACACCAAATTCATGGCCTCAAAGTAAGCAAAGCTTGTGTTTTGAGAAACCATGTAGCGAACTAGGGGGGAGCCTAGAATATAAAATACATATACAGTATTTTACATTCTGGTCTGGTCACCGGTGTTGGACCCGTCAAGGCGAAGTAATATGATAAATTTTATCGACAAAACCACAGTAAAAAGCCATTTTTCCCCTACTGTTTAGAAACGGCGGCCATTTTATTTTTTTCTTTACCGAGAGGATGAGTTTATATATTTTTCAACACACTTGCTCGTAAAGTGAGCGTTATTCTATTGAGTTTAGAACTATAAACTGGGCTATAAGTCACGCGTGCATTAATATATTATACCCTAGTGCATAATATAATGAATCCTACAAAGTTGAATTGTAACTTTGTGCAAATAACATGCGAGAAAACAGAGCATATTTTATTGGTCCGGGTTATACACTAAATATTTTCAGAAACAACAAAGGTTTTATAACACTTCAAATCATATACATTTTTAAATGTTTGCGCCTTATATTAGTAAAATAAATTTGTATATTAAACAAATTATTCACAATTTACAATCATTTGTCATAAAATATTAAAATATTTGCATTTACATACCACTCCAAATTAAACATTTTCACTTAAAATAGGCTGTATATGCTATACAGACATTGACACATTTGACGGAAAAAAAAACCTACGCGTATGCGCGAGGTTCGGCGCCATTTTTCAATCACAATTCACAGCTTTGTTATCAAGTGTGTTTGTTATTTTATGATCACGTATGTCTGTCTTTTACTCACAAGTGTGTTGAAAAACGTCGTATGTAACTCGTGAGCGTTGCTAATTACAGTCTCGGCTCATTATTAAGCCCTCGCCTGCGGCTCGGGCTCAAATCACAGCCTCGACTGTAATTGGCAACTTCGCTCACTTGTTACATAATATACTATAGTAATATTAACAGGTGTAAAGGTCCTACAGACCTAAAAGTAATTTCCTTTAGAGCTAAAATAGTTGGCAATAAGATAACACAAAAAAATGCTTAAACTTACATTTAAACCTTTAAAAATACCTGAGACGTAAAAGTGTGAGAAAATTTGTTTGTTATTTTTAATGTTTAAATGATTTGAAAATATTTAGATCATTAACATACTTTTCTTATTTATTTTTTTGAAGCGCTAGTATATTATAGGAACGTGCATTAATTTTATTAAAATAAGAACATTAAGTTCCCAATTTGTCTTTGAATTCTCTTATTTTAAGTGTTTCTTAATGCCGTGACAGAAAAAGAAATAGTTTTTGTATAAGGCTGTCACGTTTCACGTCGTAAAATTTGACACTGGAGAGACTTAAAAATAAGAAAATGCAATGTCGAATACGGCCCATTATGCATTTTTTTTTATACTGTTTAGCGGTGTAACTATCCAAATGAGTTCATTTGTAGGTAGTCGAAATAAAATTTATTTTCCTTTAACTTTTCAGGTTCTTTAAAATAAAGGGTGAATATGACCCGTAACTCCTAAACTGTTTGATTTGAAACTTAGGTCTTGACCAAAGGGCTTGACATTAGTTATTAGGAAATGTCCTAGCGCTTCTAAAAACTAAATAAAAAAGGTATATTAATGGTCTAATTTTTTTCAAAACATTTAAACAGTAAAAAAACAACCAATATTTTTACACGTCTCAAGTATTTTTTTAAAGGTCGAGACATCTTTTTAGTGTTATCTTATCGTCAACTTTTTTAGTTGTTAAACTAAATTACTTTTATGTATGTACGACCTTTAGATCGGTAAATATTGCTAAATAAATCAACTCTTCCGAACACAGTAAAGAAAAAATTAAAATGGCCGCCTTTCTACACAGTAGGGACTTAGTTTGGATGTATGTTTGGATGTATGGATGTTTGTTCTTCAATCACAGCAAATTAGCTGAAATAGAGAATGGTGATATTTGGCGACCGGCTTTATACGAAGGGGGGCTAGACCCTGGGGTCTTCCTAACAAGCGGGTGTCACTCGACTCACTTATCCAGGGCCGGGTGACCTATTCCCAGCTGACCCTACTCAGACAAAAAAATAAAGAGTTTCCTAGCCTGCTTTCAGTGATAAAAAATACTGTAAAAGTTTTTTTATGTCTTTTGTAGTTTTATTCGTCGAGCAAGTGACTAAAGGTTGATTTTACCTTTTACTGTGGAAAGGCCTAATAAAATTCTCATTGTTAGAAATTAACCTAAATAAACGTTTTTAAAGGCTTTCGCTAAAAGAATCCTACATTATTTGACAAAGTAAATCCATTTGATAATCCCTTATATTAATGGAAATATGCTATTCAAATTCAATCAGAAGTTTACCGATGGCCCGACTGCTAAAATATACATTAATGTAGACTTGTAGTTAAAGTAGGCTTATAACATTCTGCGGCGGAGCGGTGCCGGGAGGATGACGCCTCTTCGGCACCGATCCGCTGTAGGCGGAGGGGGGGGGGGAGAAGGAGATACACTCACCTTCTCCCTCCCGATAGCCAGCCGTAGCGGGCGAGGGGACCTGCTGCGGCTATTAGGGCTATGCGTGGGGAAATGGTCTCGTGTGCTGGACCATTTCCTACGTGGGGGGTGCTCGGCTAAGGCTGAGCACAATCTGCCGGGGCTCGTGGGTACTGCCAATGGCGGTACCGTGAGGAAATATGATCATATGTATCTCTGAGTATCGCGCTAAGCTCAAGTGGCTTCCAATTCGCTTTCGAATATTCACGTTCTTTGTCTACTGTACCGAATACTGTTCAATCCTTCCGTCCCTAACTATTTTCAAAATTACTTTGGCTATCGTCATGACCAACATACTCGTAATTTAAGATCTTCGAACAATTTAATGCTCAGTACCCCGGCTCATTCAACCGACCTATTTGGCGATGCATTTAAAATTCACGCAGATACTGGAATTATACTTTTATGAAATAAGCTGTTACTTTGTAAGTCAGCTAAGACCATCGCCACATTTAAAAAGCTTTTAAAAAACTGAATAAGTCAATGTGTAGTATATGTTGGTATATTTTGTATTCGTATGTATGTATGTTTATTTGTAAATTAAGTTTTTTTTTAATCTCTGCAACAAACTATTTACTTACCTACAAATAGTTGACAAGTTTTCATATTTATTTTTTATTTTTATTGTTTTTTTTGTTTTGTAATCTATTTAAATTTACCTTATCATGTAATTCGATTGCCTGGCAGAGATCGCTCACTAGCGGTAAGGCCGCCAATTGTGTTTATATATATTTTTAATGTTCTTTTTTTCTATTTTGTGTAAACATATGTATGTACAATAAAGAGTAAATAAATGAATAAACGATTCCTAGAACTAAACTCTACATATATTATATAAGTATCGATGCCACCATAAGTGTGCGGCCACACTGGATGCGCGGTGACTGGGGCCTAACGTGGACCTCTTGCTCTCTTGCGAGCTCTTGTAGCGGTTTGAAAGCAATGGACGAAGATTTGGTATTTCTTAATTTCTTTTTGAAAATGTAAAGAATTTTCCCACTTAAATATCCGGTTCAACATTTGACTACATTTTAAGTAAAATATCTGCTAAACTCATATGCTAGGTACAAATTTTTGCAAAAGAAACTTTTTCTTTTGTTATTCAGCTTATAAAATTTAATTTTATTCAGCACATTTTTCAGTTATTACCGAACTCGTTTGTTACCGTTATAGGCCCGCAGTGTGGCCAGAAAGCGCGGATACGAACGTTTGAAACTTAAGCACGCTGACTCGCTCAGTCCGGTCGCGCTAGGCTCCCGCCCTAGTCACTGCAGTGTGGACAGTACAGTATGGTTACATACGCCACCGCGTTAGGCTCGCAGTATGGACGCACACTGATAGTATCAATCGAAGTTTGTTGGGTGGGCTTATAACTCTACCACCCTTGGATAAGAATGTCGCAAAAGGTTACCCCCTCTTGGTGGTAGGTCCTCATCTGGGTCCACCTTGCTAGCGAGGGCCCTTCATACAAAATCTGCCGAGAAATATTACGGCTCCAGCGGTGATGTGTTGAGGCAATATGTTATGAAGAGCCAGTTCTTTCCTAGGCCCGTGTTCTTTAACCTCAACCTCATCTTCACTTACCATCAGGGTAGGCGGAGTTCAAACGCGGTTTAATGAACTATAAACAAAACCTACAGATGTCTCAAGAGGCCTTGGGATATTGTTATATTGCACTTGAACCCTACAATAGTCTAACCTGCACTCATGTCGATTATAACACACACGATTTCATTGTTTCATCACTATTTTTTCATTACAAAATTTGTGACACAAATATATATATACGAAATTTAACTTTATTCATTGTTTTAGTTGAAGTTTACTGGTGAGGTCAGTATATCCGAACAGGTCAAGATGTTCAAGGGCATCCGATTACGTTTAAAATATATTTAAATTCGCTCTAAGCGTTTTAGGTATAGTATAATGTAAAATTTTCAAAATAAAATTCTTAAAAACACTAAGAAGATTTCTATAGTGATATCGCAATTTGGCATCTGTCAAATGGGTAAATTTTTTTGGTCGTTAGAGGATTGTCAAGTTGTTTTTAAATTGCCGTTTTATAATAGTCACAAGTGGTCGTCTAGTGGTCGAAGTTTGACCCAAATAAATAAATATGTTTCTGCTTCTCTATCAACTTTGATTATGACTAAAATCTCAACGAGCAACATACTTTAAGAGAGCACAAAGTTTTCCATTGAAAACCTATTTATATATTGATACTAGCTGACCCGGCAAACGTTGTTTTGCCATATAAAAAAAAATAGATGTTGGCCGACATTCATAGATACCGGATAAGCGCAAAAAAGCCGTTTCGGAGGAGTATGGCAACGAAAACTGTGACACGAGAATTTTATATATTAGATTATCAAGAACTAAAATAGAAATAAATGAAAAAATGTGTTAAATAAAATTATTTAAAGGTAATTAAGCATTTTAAATGCAAAAACTTTAAAATATAACTTAAAATGCTCGTTGCCTACACGGTAGCTTAATAATAGGTTAAAAGATAATATATATTTCAAAATAAATAGGCCATAATCCACCAAGCTGGCCCAGTGCTGGGTGGTGGATGTCAGAATCTTCAAGGTGCCAAAGTGGCTTCTGCCAAACCCTAACGACTAATGTATACAAGTATACAGCACCCGGGACCGACTGCTTAACATGCCTTCCGAAGCACGGAAGTCGTCGTGAGAAATGAGTGGTCGGCGGTCACCCATCCAAGCACCGACCACACCAAACGTTGCTTAATCTGTGATATCGTATGATACACACAGTAACCACGGCGCCACGACGACTCCAATTTACACATAGCTTTTGTTTACCTTCCGGATAAAATTATACTTAGTTTTTGTGATTTTTAGCAAAATAAATTAAGTTTAAGGTTATTTTAAGGTGTCTCCTTAGACACCGTGGTCCCGAGTCTCTTGTTCAGTATATTTCACCAATGTCTAAAATTTCTTTAAAGATACCGAAACATCAACCTAATAAAATATGTTAAAATCGATACACTCCACATAACCACCTCTTATTCGATAATTTTGAGGAACGTCACGAAACTAACAAAATTATGACTAATTTACTTGATTATTGCTTCCATCAAGAGCAAAGGAGGAAAAGGATTCTATGATGTGATCAAAAATAACCTTCAAGAAATAACTACCGACACCTCATAAGTGTTGTTTTATAATAATATATTTACTTTATTAATGAATAATACACGTGGACCAAAGTATCTGTTGCATTTTAAAACCATTATGTCTTAATAGAACCAAGCTGACTCATGTTTTGTTTTTACGGAGACTACACTCGGGCTTGACATCTGTCTCACCTTATGATACGAGACTCACAGTCGAATGGTTGAAGATGAAAAAAAAAATGAAAAAATATTTATTAACCAGGAACACAATTTACAAGATGTTACTAGAGTCTGGCTAAAGAAAGTAGACAATAGGGGTTTTTGCAAACTTTTTATATGGCAACTTATTCTGGTGTCACTGTTGTCAATCGAACGGTTGTTGGTGGTTTTGATAATTGAGATTTTGGAATTTTCAGATTTGAAAATGAATGACAAAATTAAAAATTCGATAGTTTTATAACCAATGTAGGAAACAGCGATACCATGACTCTGACGATTCATGCCATATAGAATAGCTGGATTCAGATTTGATTACAATGAATAAAAATAATTATTGTATTTTATTGTTTTATTTTTAAGCCTGATTAATACTAGTTGCCTATCATTTTAATTAAAAACATATCAAGTATCATGTTTGTTTAATTCATATGTGCCGTACTATAGTGGGGGTTCACATGATGAAATTTTTTTTAATTCGCCAGATTTTTTCGTTCTCTACTTTCATTAGCCAGACTTCACTTCTTGCCTGGGTGGTCATATTATAGTTTATGCAGACTTTGTAAAGGGATCCCATGTATGTATGGTGACTATTTGATTACTACATACATAAATAACTTCATGCCTGTATCCTTTCTGGGGTAGGATACAGGCGTGAAGTTGACCAGAAACTACAAAGCCATCTGATGTCACGGTTGACAAAATTTGGAGATATAATGATGAGGAGAGACTATTGCAGTGACAAGGGGTCAGCCTATCGCCTACTAAAACGTCAATGAACCGTTGAACCCACCCCTTTTTACCACCGGACTACCAGACGCAGACAGAACTTCCATCCCTATATAGTGGATTTACCAAAAAGTCGAACAAAACGCTTCGATAGTTCCTTTTTGGTACGGATTGCCAAGGAGTGGAACAATCTGCCTGCGTCTGTTTTTCCTGACCACTACAGTCCTGGAACTTTTAAGTGTCGAGTGAATAGGTTTCTCGTGGATGGACGTGTAACACCATAGTCTTCATGCGCACTTTCCATCAGGTGACAAACATGGACGTTTGTCATGGAAGACAAACGTCCTATCCTTACAATATAAAAAAAAAAACTTGTGTTCCTTAACTGACTTTTAAAATATGCCCGAGAAGAGAAGCAGCTGGTACTTTCTATGTTTTCTTTTGCTCCCAGTCCAGCATCTATTACTAAAGTTCAATTAAACACAAACATTACTGAGATAAAGATATTTGAACCGATCTAATAGATAACGATAAGAACGCTCAAGTACCAGTTAACTGTTATCATAAAATCTTAAAGGGCACGTTTCTTTAACAATCTCAGATGTTATATCTTCTTATTTTCCTGATATGAGCACGTTCTAATAAAGAATTAATCACCAAAACCTGTTTTGTGGTAGTATACTTCAGTTACACAATCAATATATATAAAACTGTTCCGTTACTGACTGAGTGACTGAGGTACTGAGTGACTGAGTGACTGACAGACAACGTACAGCCGTAACTACTGGGCGTAGAGAACTGAAATTTGGAACATACATTCTTTAGGCGATGCAGGGGTGCACTAAGGAAGGAATTCCCGAAATTCCCACGGGAACGGGAAATATAGGACTTTTCAGTTTGTATGAAAAATCTTATTCCTTGAGTGCACCGATGTGAAACTTGGTGTAAAGGTTTTTCAATATGTGTCTGGTTGTGTTATGAAAGGAATTCCCGGAATTCCCACGGGAACGGGAAATATATGATGTTTTAGTTTGTATGAAAAAATCCCATCACTTGAGTGCACGGATGTGATACTTGATAAAAAGGTTCCTCAATAAGTGTCTGTTTGTATTATAGAAGGAATTCCCGAAATTCCCACGGGAAGGGGTTGGACTTTTTAGTTTGTATGAAAAATCTTATTCCTTGAGTGTACGGATGTGATACTTGGCCTGAAGGTTCTTCAAAGAGTGACTGGTTGTGTTACGAAAAAAAATCCCAAAATTTCCACAAGAACGGGAAATATATGATTTTTAGTTTGTGTGAAAAAAACTTATTCCTTGGGTGCATGGGTGTGATACTTGGTATAAAGGTTCTTTCAGTGGGTGTCTGGTTGTATAGTTTCTGAAATTTTCACGAGAAGGGCAGTTAAGCGCATACGAAGTTGCGGGATAAAGCTAGTAGCTAAATAAATAAAGAATATTTTAAAGTATTTTTATTCTTGTACATAGGTACTTACTATCTCTGATAAGATCAATTGTAACAGATTGAATAGGACGTTTATCAAAAAGGTTAAAGGAAGGAAATATGAAAGAAAAAGTTCCTTATATGTAAGGAAGGTATTTAAAAATTCTCAACATTATGTAAAATGTAGAGTCTGCAAAACTTGATAATACCTGCTTAAGACAAGGTCAGAGTTAGTATAGACTGATTCATTTGTATTATCATTAAATCAATACGTAGTTTTCAACGCGATAAAAGAATATGACGTCTTAGATTTTTGTATAAAAAAAATATTTCACGTGTTTGAGTTTTCATCTACTTACGTTATTTATTATAGAGATTTTTTTCCATCATCGTGACAAGATTAATACCACAGTCTTTCTAATATTAGCAACAATAATAATTTCCAGTGGGTCGACTGCGGGCTTTTAATCCCTGTAATGGTGCGTACAGACTGCTAGTAATGCAACTATAGTCGTCGCGGCGAACCTTGATCCCTATGACACTGACAGTAATTTTCACAACATAACCTTGTAGTGCCGTCACCGTTACATTAGAATCGTATTGGAGGCTCCTAAAAATGGCATTTATTTATTTTACGTAGCTATATTCCAAAAAAAAATGATATTCCGTTGGAATTATAACAATTCATAACATTTGCAAGAAATTATCTCAATCACATTTTACGTTTACGTTGTGCAAAAGTTACTTCGTAAGGTATGATTCAATAAATACCCTAATGTAACGGTGACGGCACTACAAGGTTATGTTGTGAAAATTACTGTCAGTGTCATAGGGATCAAGGTTCGCCGCGCCGGGTATAGTAATGTAACATTCTGCGCACGTTGCGTATTTGTACGTGTGGCGCGCAGAATGTTACATTACAAGTTCCATTACAGCAATCTGTACGCACCATTAAACACATTTTTTTTCGGTTCTTGGGCTCGGATTACACTAAACTTACTATCAGGTGAACCTGATGTTCGATTATAACCTAACATGGACGCAGCGGTCTATAATCCATAATAAAATAAATATAGCCGTGGAAACTGAAACTATTTCTTATTACTTTTCGAATTCACATAAATGACCTCCCTGTGTTATCAAACCAAGAAACTTCAAATGCAATATTAATTTGCAGCTGTTGAGTAGTTCGTAAGTTCGACAATAAAAGGATAAGATAATGGAACGTCGCATTAAGTCTTTTCTACCATTAAATATAATAATTAATAAAACAAAATTACCCATCTCAGCCAAATTTCACAATCGTTTTCCCACGATATCCAACACTTGATCGAACTTAGTTACTTAGCTAATTAAAGTTTAATGGTAATTCCAGTTGTTAAGTAAAACGTAAATAGACTGAAATATTTTGGTATGACTCATTTTTTTTGTTTAATTTTCTAATTTGGTAATCACATCTAGAGTTGGTGACTTGTCCGATAATTAACTACTAATGACCAGGTATATAGGTACGTTATTCACTCAAGGGTTAGGGAATTTCTTCAACCTTATCACTCATGAAGGCACTAGAGTAATATGATAGTATGATAAGTAGTTATTATAATTATTTCTGCCAATTACACAGATTTCAGTTTATTACGTACTTAATTAACTCCAGTTTTAAAACTCTGTTCTGTGCATCATAATATTAAAAGTAAAGATGAAAACCAGTAACAGTAAATCTTAACAAAAAACTTTTTTTACATATAGAGATAAATTATTTAAATAAGCCAATTTTTATTCGAATAATCTTTGAAAAACCGACCCAATTTCACAGAATATATGTTATATCCGTTGAAAAAATATTTTAATACACTAGCATGCGCTATAACGAATCTTCGATCGTATGACAGCAAAATCACAGTATCAATCGTGAATTTACGATATCGAATATCAACTATCGAATTACCAGTTTGACGACCGCTTTGGCGATGGGGTTAACCTGTCTGCCTCAGACACCAGTGCTTGCGGGTTCGATTCCCGCACGGAACAAGAAGGAAAAAAGTTCCGTATCTGGCTGTGTTTATCTATTTATGTATTTACTAGCCGCCGCGTGCGGTTTTACCCGTGTAACTTTTGATCCCGTGGGAATTTCGCGATAAAATATAGCCTATAACCTTCCTCAAGAGTTGGACTATCAAATGCAAAAAGAATTTTTCTAATCCCACTTGTAGTTTCTGAGATTAGCGCGTTCAAACAAACAAAAAACAAACTCTTCAGCTTTATATATTAGTATAGATATCCCTAGTTCACTACATGGTATCCCATAACATAGGCTATGCTTACTTTGGGGCCATGTAGTTGGTGATTGTCTGGGGATATTATTTTTATTTTATTACCATTTTTTTATGTAAGTCGCTGTAAGTACAGAACGTCTTGCGCCGTGAAGTAAATAAGGATAATAATCTTCAAGTTTATTTCCCGGTACTGTAATTAATCAAACTTTGAGAGCTCGCATGAGTGGATGCATAGATAAGGTGGAGTGGGCACACTTTCAGTCTATAGAATTCAAAGAAACCCGAAGTAAGCGGATTTAAAAAGAGTGAATTAGATATAATGCGCTACTCTTAAAATACTCAGTTTCCACAAATCAATATCAGAAATAATATATGTTTTTGCGTATAATCGTCTAAGTCTTTGAAGTCACCAAAACGTCGAGTGCAGTGGTCTAGACGCTACGTCAATCGCGAAGCCGCGAATTCGATTCCCGCACGGAACAAGAAACAAAATATCTGGGCATTTATCAACCGACTTCTTTTGGAAGGAGGTTTTCAATTCGTGTGTATATATTTTTTTCTTTTTTCGTGTCTTTGTTACACAATTTTTTGGACAACTACAAATCGATTTTATTTAGAATCGATATGGGACCACCCATATAAATTTAATGGAAAACGATTGAGTACCTACTTCATGAAATATTTGATAAAATATGTATGAGTACCTACGGATAATATTTACCTTGACGACCTTATACTTCAGCCAAAGTTTTGACATGAAGTCGGTTTTTTAATGCACTGCATTCGTTGATCATCCATTGTATATGTATTTATATTTTAGCTTCTCCTAGTCCGCTACATGGTATCTCATAACACAAGCTTTGCTTGCTTTGAGGCCATGTAGTTGGTGTGATTGTCTGGGGATTTGTTTATTTACTATCATTTATTTATTTATATAAAACTGTTCCGTTCCTGACTGAGTGACTGACAACAGAGAGCTGATGAGCATGTGTGCCTTTGGGGATGTAGGGGTGCCCTAAGGAATGAATTCCTAAAATTCCATCGAGACCTTTGATTTGTATGAACAATTTTATATTCCTTCAGTGCGCCGATATGCAACCTGGTAAAAAGTTTCTAAAGGTGTTTGGTTGCGTTATGGAAAAATTCGGTCGACATCGATTGGTAACACCATTATGTTGGTTTAAAATAAACAATGTTTATGTGCGTAGGAAGTGGCGGCGACAATTTTAAGTTAGTATAAAATGAACAGTGTTTTTGCGCGTACGCAGTCGCGGGAAAATATGTACAGTATAATCGAACGCGAAAATTTCCTGTCAAAAATGTCTTTTATTGAAACAATTTATATAAAACTTGGAATTGCCGTTCGTTTTTATGGTTTTTGCATTTTACAATTGATGCAATTTTGTTTTGTTAACGATTAATCGTTAGGTATCTTTTAATGAGTAGGTATAGACATATAATTAAACTTGCCACCGCGCGCGGTTTTACCCACGCAACTTTTGATTCCGTGAGAATTTCGGGATAAAATATAGCCTATAACCTTCTTCGAGAGTTGGGCTATCAAATCCAAAAAGATTTTTTCAAATCCCACTTGTAGTTTCTGAGATTAGCGCGTTCAAACCAACAAACAAGTAAACAGACAAAAAAACAAACTCTTCAGCTTTATATATTAGTATAGATATAGATAGATTTAATTAACATGTACGCCACTAGGTATTTGAAGTTAATATTATTCGTCCACTTTTGCATACATTAATTAATGATGAGGAATTTGACGATGTTTGTACAATTATAGAGCACTTGAAAATAATATCGAAATTTAGGATTCAGAATTACAAAATATTTTTTTAATAAGCCATTAAGTTCGCGTTTGTTCTCAATCTAACTAAATTGTAAGTATATATGAGGTCGACATTGTAATGTATGAGGTCGACATTGTAAGTGTATGAGGTCGAAATTGTAATCTATGAGGACGAAGATGGTAGCTCAGAGGTTTGGGAAGGAAGGTGATTTTTGGCGGCAGATTTTACACGAATCGTGGTTGCTAGCCAGGCAAACCCTGAAAGGGCCCTACCCTCACTCGGATTAGTCGCCTTCTACAACTCACTTATCCGGGGACTAGTTATTCTTATCTTTTTAGTTAGTTTTGCATTAAGTTACGAGTTTGTGTTTGTTAGATGTTTCGTTAATATCTAATATATAAAATTCTCGTGTCACAGTTTTCGTTGCCATACTCCTCCGAAACGGCTTGACCGATTTTGATGAATTTTTTTGTGCTTATCCGGTATCTATGAGAATCGGCCAACATCTATTTTTTTTATTATTATTTATATGGCAAAACAACGTTTGCCGGGTCAGCTAGTAAAATATAAAATAACTTTGCATAAAATTCTACAGAGCATTCATAAATATATCTTATACAAAGGGTGCTTAAATAAAGAAAAAGGTTTCCGGTACTGACATGTGCAGGTCGGTACCCATCGGTCCAGAGTTAACTTGCATATAGAAACTATTGCAAATATTAAACCTGTTTCTTTTTAAGTGAACTCATACGATAACATATAAATATTATACCTGCTCTGATCGGAACTGACTCGCACAGATTTGTCTGTACCGGAAATCTCTTTCTTTTGTAAGCACCCTTAGACATAAATACGGGTGCTGATGGAAGCCCAGAAGCGCTGCAACGTTCGCAACATGCATGCTGAGTCAAAGCTCTTTCTATTTTATTTTGTTTTTTTTTTTAAAGAGGTAAACTACCTCGTAAACTACCTCTTTACGAAATATCATTTCAAAAACATCTGTCCATCCGTAATCACACTCTTTTAAGTTAAATTTTTTTGTAAGACATTTTTTCTTAAGTAACTCTACAATAATTGGGCCCACAACATCGTTTAATATCCAATATCAGATCGATGTATTAATTTGAAATGTATGTAAAAATTAAGTAAGAAATTAACGACGTGATTTTCACGTTAAGTTTTTTCTTATCACATCACAATGAGAGCAACCAAAAAGTAACCACTTATAAATTAATCTATACTTATATTAAAGACTTACCTTTTTGTCGAAAAGCTGCATACATGTTTTCCACCTCATCGATTTGCTTTTCTATGGACACGGACATTTCCTTTTTTTATTGATCTTCTTTCGACGCCGGCGCAATAAACACTCTACTGCGCAGGAGTGACAACAGGTTTGAAGTCCAAATTCGCAAATTCTCCGTGATTAGTATTTAGATTATTCCTAATTATAATGCAGTGGCTACAATGCGTACAGTCGATATTTCGGGGTTTTATTTTTCGCAATTAATTCAACTTTTTTTAATCAGGTATACATAACAACTGGAATAAAATTTAGTTAATTTGTTTTAACAAAAACAGAAAATTACGCTTGTTAAATTTGTATTTTCAAAACTATGAATTAAAGTCCAAACTCAAATTAAAACTTAGCAAGAATTTCGTTGACAGTGCAATCATTTAAATAACACACCGATTCAAATAACGATTAGCATCGTTAACAAAATGCCATCAACATAAAGGTGATTACTGCTGCACCGAACACAAATGACTAACCTTTTTTAACACAACACTGTAGGCACTAACTACCGCGCAAGGAAACCCCTAATAACTGAGCGATAAATCTGACCAGTCGTTTTATAAAAGTACTATTATAATTAATTAGGTTTTGTAAGTTTCATGTAATGACGTCGAGCGTATGGACATGACATGCGCCAGCGCATGACCCCGTTACCTTCAATTGATTTCTTTGACGACATTATAATAAACGTGTGGCGGTCACAGAATAAATAAATACGATTTTAAGGTTAAGAATTCGGCATCTATACTAGTGTAATAATAGAGTTTTGTTTGTTTATTTGTTTGTACACCCTATTCTTGGGAACCACTAGCCTGATTTAAAAAGAAATCTGTATTCGATTGTCTGAGTATGCTATTTACAACCGAGTTCCAAAAGGAGCCACCTCCTTCTCATGCTTTTCAATGTGTTTTATTTTTTTATTTAATGTGTTTTGGATTTATGTTATACGTTTTTTTTGGACAATTATTATTAATCGATTTTGAATATTCTTATTTTATATGAGAAAAGATACTTTAGAGGTCTTAGAAATCGGAGGTCCGGTAAAAACTTCATGGAAATCGATTAAGTACCTATTTATTTAAAAAAAATCGAAGAAAATGAATATGAAGAAAATTAACGTTGATGCTCTTGTATTTCACCCAAAGTTATGAAAAGAATGTAAAAATCTTAGTGAAACCATTTTATATAACGCTCTGAATTTGTTGATTATTTATAAATAAAATAAGTTCCTACGGGATTCAAAGATATAAATGAAACCTCTTACAACTACAGGTTAATATAATTAAATATATTCTATTAAGATTTGGGTCTGTTCAAGCACACACATGAAGATACAAATGGTTTGATATTAGGCAGGTCTATCCATCGGAACATGCTTATACCATTTTTTTAAGAGCTAGATTAAATGTTATGTTATATATATTTCTGTCTATTGTGACTTTTTTAATCTTGTTTTTTATAGCTTCATAAAAAAAAATTTGGAACTTACATATTTGAATTGCTCCTGAAACATGAATACGTAAGTTAAGGTACCTACTCATTTAAGGAATATGATACTCGTAAATTTTTGAGAATTCTGTGAATTTACTGATGCATATTTTCAGCACTTGGTAAGAAAGTGATGCAAAGCATAGTTATATTTTTTTATATTAGTTAGATTTTGGGGATATAGATCTAATTTAAAAAGAAACAATTATGCCAATGCCCCTTTTATGAAAACAAAGCCATGGAAAGAGGGAGATATAATTACAATTCATATATATTTTTTTGTTTTTAAATGAGATACAAAATTGTAATATTCGGGTTTTGTATCAAGCAGTTATTTAATATTTATAGTGATTATTCAATTATTAATCTAACCGAGGTATTATGGGAGGCTTTTTTGTGGGCGATAGGCTGATCCCCTGTCACTGCAATAGTCTCCCTCCACTATTATAATGCCTCCAAATTAGTCAAACGTGACATCAGATGGTTTTATTACCTCTCTACCTACCCCATACGGGATGCGGGGTGAACTTATGTATGTATGTAATCTATTTCCAAGTCATCCAATTACTCTAAGATCCGTCTTGAGACGGATGTTAAGTATTTTATATAAAATTAATGATGCTAAGGAAAACATATCGCCGGTATGTTGGCTAAAAATGCCTGTAGAGTTAGCATGCGACCATCGTTAAAGTGTTGTTACGATTTTCTATCATCAGGTAAGGTTTTTCTTCGTATAGGTAATAATATCACTTGATGGTAAATAAAGTGAAGTCAGTATTGATGAGGTCGAAGATGAACACGGGCCTAGGAATCAACTGGCTCTTCACGAAATATTGCCGGAACACATCACAACCGGAGCGGCAATATTTGGCAGCAGATTTAATATGAAACTTTTGAATTTGCGGTATGCACGTTATCATTTATTTTAATATTTTATAATCATCGAACACATGTGAGGAAATTCTTTATACAGGCTGACTGGTGACAAATTTTAGATATTGAAGGAGAGCGATTTGTACTCGATTCTGATCACAATTATGTAACCAAGTAGGTACTTAATTTTTCCATTGAATTCCCTATAAATAAATAAAGAGACAATACTACACATATCCGACGCGCCGCCTCAGTCAACACGCACACAGTATTGTTCCCTCCACACGCACACCACCAACCGCTAAATATCTATTGTACTGGGTGGCGCAAAAGTAAAGACCTTAATTGGTTCAGCAATAACATTTTTTCTAAATTAGAAAACTAGATTTAGGTTTTTTTATATGTATATTTGTGCTATTAAATTTCGTACCATTAGGATTTAAAGATGATGTCTTTTAAGTGGTGACCTGCAGAATTGATGCACATTTGAGCCCTATTTATGACATTTTGCATAACTTTCCCTAACACTTCCTGCAATATGTTCCTTATTTCTTGATAAATGTTTTCTTTTAGAGCTGCGAGAGTCTGTGGGTTGTTTACATACACCCAAGATTTCAAAAAACCCCAAAGAAAGAAGTCTAGGCTGGTCAGATCGGGTGATCTTGCAGGCCAAGGCAAATCGCCAACACGAGAGATAACTCGGCCGGAAAAGCGTCCGTCACTAAGTCCATAGTGTCGCGCGCTGTGTGTGCCGTAGCGCCGTCTTGTTGAAACCAGATGTGCTGCAGCCCCAACTCGTCCACACTGGGTATCAAAAACTCACGTAACATGGTTCTTTAGCGTTCTCCAGTGACAGTTATCGCATTGCCTCCAGCGCCTTCGAAAAAATAGCGTCCAATCACTCTGTCAACACAGATGCCACACCCTGTAACTTTTAGTGGGTGTAAAGTCCAATCATAACCAATTTTGAAGAAAAATCATCCTCTTCAAGGTTGAGGCTTATGACGCGCTGGCTGTATTCTAGACGAGCTCGGTGGTCAGTAAGCAGCAGATGATGCGTCGTTATAGTTTTATACAGGAACATCTTTAAGTCTTTCACCAAAATAGGCTGCAGGGTATTTTGGTGAACTTTCGGTTACGTTTACTAAGTAAATAATTAATATTGACTTTTATTTTATTTTTTCTCTTCATGTATGATCTCAAACTATCACGTCCTTGAATTTCGAAAGTGACCCACCAGTCACCCTTGGGGTTGCCAACTTTATTTCTAGAAAAGTAAAACAGGGTTAAAGTATTACCCTGTAGTTTTATTTGGAAGAAATTCAACTTTGAACTTTACCGTGTCGCCCGTCATGCACTATCGGTATGGTACATGCTAGGCCCGCTGGTCAAACTATTTTAATAATTTTGCCAGGAATTTTGCAGCCAATTCACCCGAAATAAATTAGGAGTTTATATGTTAAATTTGATTTAAAACACTTTTAATTAAAAACAATAGATGGTTGTTGGTCGTCTCCAATACGGATCCTCTACCCAAGTCAAAAAATATAGTTTAAATATAAACTCCAAGGGTAATGTGTTCCGACAATGTTAAATAATGAGCCAATCAATGGGTCGTTTTCGAGTTTACAATCTCTCATTTTAAGTTTTTGTAAGCAACTTTTAAATTGGAAGTCTCTCAAACTATCACGTCCTCGAATTTCGAAAGTGACCCACCAGTAACCCTTAGGGTTGCCAACTTTTTTTCTAGAAATAAAGTATAAGTATTTGGGAGTGAAAAGAATATCAAACAGAATTTTGGAAACATAAACAGTATTTAATTGATTTAATGTTTTAAACAAATTTTTTGAGCTTCTCGCACATGAAGCGTTTAGAATTTTATGCTGAAAACAGTATTTTGAATACTTTATTTTTGTTCTACAGTGAAAAGTATATTGTTTTGAAAAAAAACTATAATACTGATTTTAACAGTACGGTTGGCAACCCTGTATATTCATACAAAGTCTATGTTTCAAATAATTCCATGTTCAAAGCTGCACAAGAGCTAAGCGATGATCATCGAAACATAAGTTCACTTGTAACTTTGCTGTATACAATCTTCTAGTAGAAATTTTGGGAAATTGAGCATTCGAAGACTGATATATTCCGCAGTTACTCTATTTTTGTAAATTATCTTAACATCCATATTCATTGAGTTGAAAATCTAGTGTAGGATTACAACTTTTTTTAAAAGTCACGCCATTACATGTATTATTTTCTGTTTCGTTGAAAAAAAAAACCGGTGAAGCTACGTACAGAAACCATCACCTCGATTTTCCGTGCCTTCGATTCACTAGGATGCAAGTATCCCCTCTGTATCTCACTGAAGACCGTTAACAAAAAACGATCATAGGTACCTCTGGGGCCCGATTCACATTTTTTATTTGTGTGGCAATTTCGAGGAATGTGAATTTCGAGAAATGTGAATACCAAAAATGTACTTTTATCAGAATGACACACTATCGCCACGTTATTGCCACACAAATAAAAAATGTGAATTGTGCCCCTGGTCTGGCGTTGGTTGTAGCGAAACCTACCCGGTTGGTGTTAGGTTTTGATACATTTCCTAGTTCGCGATATTAATGTTTACATAGCAGCTTACTATACAAGGAACCATGGTTAAGTCACATTCAGAGCAAGTACCTATCTGAAATTGCTATCTACTTGAAGAAGACTTCATTTTGATTTTAAAAACAATTCAAACTGCAATAAGTCATTTCACTACTTTACATCATATCGAAATCAATGTTAGTTCAATCACAAATAATGAGATTTTATCTGTGTTTGTCTAATACAATTATTTTAACTGAAAAGTAATAATGTAAATCTGAGTTAATTTGTTACTTCCATTGTCTAAATTGCTTTGTCTGCGACGGTCAAAGTTATAAGGTTATGTCTATCCTTGACTTTCTTTTACCTTTTTAACAAATTGATCAAGTTCACCCACTGTTTTAAAATAAGCTAAAGTTACCAATTCTTAAAAAGGGTCCTCACTTATTCCACGGAAATACAAATAGTGGGACAAGCGTTTTATTTTTTCCATTACGACATAATACTATCATAATACTGAATATCGCATGATATTGCATTTGACATACAATATTTTAAAGAGACATGCTTTTAACCCATATTATTTAAGAGAAATTAAATCATTAGTTTGCAGTGTATAGTCCACCCTGATATAAATCTGCAGCCAGATATCACCGCTGGAGCAGTGATGTGTTATTATAGGAATTATTGATACTAGATTAAAACCATTATTTTCATAGCCACTGGCGATTTTTTTATTTGGTAACTAATAACGCATTCATTTGGTATGCGTGTGCATTGGGTGAGCACCCTATAAAAATGAATAAAAATATATTCAATATCTAGTAAAAGGTTTAAAACAATTGTAAATTCAATCTTGCAATTTGTAACACGATATAACCAATAATATTTAATATTTAATGACATTAGATGACCGGCTGGTGTAGCGGTAACATACATTGCCTTCTATGCCAGAGGTCCTGGGTTCGAATCCCGACGGCGGCGGATATTTGTGTGATGAACACAGATATTAGCCGTCAAGTCATGGATGTTTATATATTTCTTAAGTATATCAGTTATCTAGTATCCACAACACAAGTTCTTTAAGAAACTTAATTTGGGCTAGATAATGTTGTGTGAGTGTCAGAAATATTTATTTATTTATTAGAACTGGGTGAGCACACAATACAGATTTATTCATTTTTATAGGGTGCTCACCCAATGCACACGCACACCGAATTCGACCTCAATCTCACCTGATGGCAAGTGAAGATGAGGTCGAATAGATAGCACACGGATTAATGAAGAAACTGGCTCTTCATAAAATAAAACCGGAACACATCACCGCTCCAGCGGTGATAGTTGGAAGCAGATAAAAAATCTCAGGTATAAATCATCAGGGGCCATCGCTAGACAGGTGAACCCATCACTAAGCGGAGCCACTCGAATTAGTTGCTACTCGAAGCCGACAAAGTAACGATTTAATTTCTCTTTATTATGGGAAAAAGCATGTCTCTTTAATTAATTGTATGTCAAACGCAATATCATGTGTTACTCAGTATTATAGTGTATGCCATAATGGAAATAATAAAACGCTTGTCTCACTATTTGTGGAATAAGTGAGAACCCGTTTTACGAATTGGTAACTTTAGCTTATTTTTAAACAGTGGGTGAACTTGGATCAATTTGTTAAAAAGGTAAAAGAAAGTCAAGGCTAGACATCACCTTATAACTTTGACCGTCGCAGACAAAGCAATTTAGACAAGGAAGTAACAAATTAACTCAGATTTTCAGTTAAACTTTTAAATTAAAATAATTGTAGTAGACAAACAAAAATAAAGTGTGATTTCCTAGTTTAATTCCAAGACCTAGTGTGATTTCGAACTCTTTTCATTTAACCTTTCTTTCAATAAAACTACAAATGCTGTTTGAATACTTTTGTAATTATTTTCAGTAGGACTATCAACAATTACACAGCCACCAAGCCTTTTTTTTCTGATCCTTTGATTCTGCGACCTTCACCGGGGCGGGCGCTGCTGCCACCGGCCCAGACTCTGAACCACCTGTACCAAACTTGAAGAAAAGTAAACCAAGTACTACCACCACAACCCCAACAATGATAGGAACCTTTGAAGATGATTCCTCTTCTTCCTCTCTACGTGGAGGCATCTTGAATGTTGATTTTGTGGGTGAACTGCTGATTTGAAGATTTCTGAATTGTGATAGGTCTGAAAAATGTAATGGAATTAGAAATTAATTAGGTATATGCTATTATCATCGCAGTTGACATTTGTGAGGATGGATGTGACTGTTTCGCATTGAACAATACATACATACATAACTTCACGCCTGTATGCCTTACGGGGTAGGCAGAACACTTGAAGCTATGAATGAAACCATCTGAGGTCTCGTTTGACAAATTTAGATGTATTATAATGATGGAGAGAGACTATTGCAGTGATAGGGGGTCAGCTTATCGCTATAACTGTAAATTAAACCTCTGTTCCTTAACTGACTTTTACGGTATGCCCGGGAAGAGAAGCAGCCGGCACATTCTATGTTTTCCTTTTACTCCCAGTCCTGCATGGAAGAACAATACTCGTGACAAATAACTGCAGGTCATACATAAGGTTAGTGTGTATGAACTTTCTTTCATGTTAAAATGTATAATTGCTGCGGCAAGTTGAGTATGATGATCACCTACAAACAGAAGTTCACCTGTGCCCGCTGCATGCAATGTTTAAGTCCACGATTTTGGTGAATTCGGGGCTCAGAGAATAATAATCCCTATTTTGTATATAATCTTATATACAACACTCACTTATTGGGTGTCCATGTTTATTCAGATGGAAATATAAGGTAGATTTATGCCTATGTTTTTTACAAATCACGCCATTATTTCCAGCCAATTTTATTATTTTCTATTTATTTTCTATTTGTCTTCTTTGGTGTTTGATGTTTTATGTCAAAACACTGACATTTAGTTTTTAATTTTTTTTGGCATCATCGCGCTACTTGCGATACACATTTCAATCCGTTAGCGACATATAGCGGTGATATTTAACCGTAAGGAGCATATAATGCGGTTAATAACCATTAATAACGAAAAATGCATATTTAACGAAAAATGACAATGCGGTTAATTAACCGTTAATAACAAAAAATGAAAAATGCATGTTTGGTTAAAATCGTTAATAACCAGCTTCGCATCTATAGAAACAAAGCAAGCAACTCGTTATTTACCTGTAGTATGAATAAACACACGGCTTATTTGTGTGCGTTTGGCGACATCACCCCCAATATATTTCTATTTGCATACCGTTTTTACTCCTTCTCTATTTTAATGTGAAAATAATACCAGCCTCGAAAAGTGTATGTGTATAAAAGTGATATGTAGGTATCAAATACGCGAACGACATCTACATGAAATCCAGATGTTGAAAAGATCGATTGAGCGCGTTGATTTGACCTTGCGGAAAGTGTCCGATTTGGGCGCGGCCAAATTAAACGCATCCAAAAACAGGCATGTCTATTTTCACCTTCAAATTCAAATTCATTTATTGCTCAATGTATGGTAAAAAATAGTTGTTTACAAAGACGAAAGAGCACCTTCAAAGCGCTTAGACAGTTCCTGTTTGGTACGGGTTGCTATGGTGTGCCTGCTTCCGTTTTTCCTGACAACTAAATCAGAGACCTGGTTCTCTTAAGTCACAAATGTATAGGGTAGGTAGGTGCTCATATTCACCATCCACCAGGTGGTACGGAGGAAAAACGTCCCATCTTTCTGGACTTCTTTAGCTGCCCGACCGAAAACCACCACGACTTTTTTTTAAATATTCGTGAATATTTGATATATTTTTAAAGTTTTGTCACAGTGGTAGAGATTTGACTTCGATTGATTCACTTGTAAATCTAACGTAGTGAGAGAGTATTTTTAATTTATCATTCAACGTTTCTATATCCTGTAATGATTTTTGCACCTATCTCTTGGGTGAAAGTGTGGTATATTTTATCAAAAATATCTTAAGGAAACAAAACAAAAAGCAGCAGGAAAAGTAAAAAACTCTATTAAAGTAATTTATTTTCAAATATCAAACAAAAACTGAAGAAGTGAGTACATTGGAACTATAACTAATCATTAAATGTCGTATTAAATACTTAATAATCAATGACAAAGTAGGCGTTAGTAGAACACAAAGGAAACAATTTGCTTTTACTGTATATCATTTCAGTTGTGGAGAGAGATCTAAATTTAAATTTATGATGTCCGTTGAAATCTTATTGTATTCTTGAATATTTACATCATCTGAAACAAAGATTATATTTTCAGTAATGACACAGCTTTAAGACAAACACTGTTTTTTTATACCATTTGGTGAACATATCTCACATTTACAGTTATGTTTAAGTATATTTCCACTACCATGCTGGACTAGGAGCGAAAGAAAAACATAGAATGTGCCAGCTGCTTCTCCACCCGGGCATACTGTAAAAGTCAGTTAAGGGACAGAGGTTTAAATGAAGTTTTAACGAGCGATAGGCTGACCCCCTATCATCGTTATGGTCTCTTCCCATCATTATAACACCTCCAAATTTGTCAATCGTGACATCAGATGTTTGTATAGCCTCTGATGTTCTGCCTACCCCATAAGGGATACAGGCGTGAAGTTATGCATGTATGTATTTAAGTATATTTTTAAGTAGTTGAATGTATTTAATAATATTGGCTACGTATTACTATCCTACTTCCAGAATGAAGAAATACAAAGTAACTTTCTGTAGTAAATTCAAATGCTCTTATATATCGGCGATGTTTTCTGGATGGTATTTATTGGCAACATGATGTCTTTGACGACGCTCACGATAACTTTCCAAATATTAAAATTCAGGAAAAAAGTCAATGAAAAGTAAATATATCTATACTAATATATAAAGCTGTAGAGTTTGTTTTTTTTTTGGGATTTGAAAAATTCTATATTTTATCCCGAAATTCCCACGGGATCAAAAGTTACGCGGGTAAAACCGCGCGCGGTGGCTAGTGTATTATAAGTCGGAAGTCGTCGTGGCGCCGTGGCTACTGTGTGTATCATACGATATCATAGATTGAGCAGCTTCAGCATGGTCGGTACTTGGATGGGTGATCGCCGACCATTCATATCTCATGGCGACTTCTGTGCTTCGAAGGGCACGTCAAGCAGTCGGTCCCGGGTGCTGTATATTTGTATACAGTAGTCTTTAGGGTTTGTCAGAAGCCATTACGGCGCCCTAAAAATTCTGACATCCACCACCCAGCACTGTACCAGTTTGGTGGATTATGGCCTATACCTCATCGTCGCCTAGGGGAAAGACTCATGCCCTGCAGTGGACTCATTATAAAGAGTTGTGATTATGATGATGAAGATGAAACGTATTCTAAAGAGCCAGTTCCTTCCTTAAAGCTGTCTTCTTCGACCTCATTTTCACTTAGCATTAGGTGAAAGGGAGGCCAAACGTGATTGCAGTGACTAAACTTTAGTTACTGTTTAAAAAAGTTTATATTAAACAGGTGTTTGTTTTTAAGCTATTGCATAGCTTTTATCGCGGGCCTTGAGCGGTGGAACCGAATCCAGAAATTCGCTACAACAATTATAGGTATGTATGTAATGTAATCTTAATTATGGTTTAAATATTATGAAATAAATAAATACTCACATATAGAGGTCCTTATTCGAAGCCAGTTTAATCATCACAGCCGCAAACACTTGGAAATGTTTTTTTTTCTGAAGTTTTTGTGTCCGACTTTGTAGGTTCCACAATTTGTTTGCTTTCAACACGTTCTGGTTTTGATTCTTCGATAGTCGTATTTGAAGGTTTTTTTTGCGTTATACCAATAGAGCTCCACCAACTTTGTTGCGTTTCAGTTTGTCTTTTTTGCTCTTCGCTAGTGGTTTTCTCGGAAGTAGATGTCCACCAACTTTGCTGCGGTTTATCTGACGTTTGCCACCAGCTTTGCTGTGCTCGACCGGTGTTTGCTCCGTGGCTTCTATCTTTTGGGTTAGTGCAATTTAGAGCATGGTACAGCACTACGCCTATAACGGACATGGCTACGACGGTAAAAACGAAGAAAAGTTGCTCTTGAGGATCTGGGTCCGAATCAGGTGAGTTTTGGGGCGGCATTACACCTGTAATAGCAACGAAGATAATAAGATAAAAATAAAGATTTCTTATTGTGATCTACATTTCATCTAGAACATAGTTTATAGGAAACTCGTCATCTAAACCAGACAAGGTATTCAAACCATTTTATTAGTACGTTTTACTCTATCTATCAATTTGTCAAAGTAGTTAAAGTCTACGTGAAAAAAACTTTATTTACATATTTATATATAATAGACACACCAACGATATACATATACAATATACATAATGCGAAGATGTCTATAAATCTACTGATAAACGCCGACACCGGACACTTGAGACTCAGTGTTATAATATGTTACAGGCGTACTTAGTATAACCCAAGCGCTTTGGGTAAAATTCAAAAATCTAATCAAACTCAATTAGTGTTCGGCGTTTACCCGTTCATGCCAAAGTCTACCCAGTACTGGCTGGGTAATGTTTGGAATTATAAGAGTAAAGAAAGAAACAAGTGTAAAAACATTATATTTTTTATTTATATTAAACAAAATCACTGTTTCTAGCGTACAAATCTTTGAATAATCTAATTAAATACAAATGAGGGCGAAAAAATACTGAGTATTTTAAACATGCTACGTAAACCTTATTTGTCAACCCCTTAATCACGAGGTCTTATTGGATCGAACCCCGTGTGTTTTGTATAAGGCCGAGCGAAGCGAGGTCGTCAACTAAAACTCTGTCACTTGTGCTGGGCCTAACATTATCCATCTAGTGTTGGGTAGACCTAGGCGTAAACGGGTAAACGCTGAACACTAATTAAGTTTCATTTGAATTTCAAATGTTATCCAAAGAGCTTGGGTAATACTTAGTATACCCGGGCAAACCTAAGTTTACTTGTTCTCATTTCCCGAAAAATTTACGTAAGTGTCACTTAAAGTTTTGCGTGACTTAAATAAACAACATTTTATAAACAAAATATTATGTTATGCTCTGCTCCGCGGTCAGTTCAAAATTCAAAAAAATCAAAAACTGTAAACTTTGGTATCATTACGTAAATAAACTTACGCTTCTTCTGTCTTTATGACTTTTCGTTTTCTACATATCTTTTTCTTCGTTTTACTATGTTGAGCCGATTGCGAGGGCGCTACTTTTGGTTCGGGTTTTTTGCTTGGCGCTGATGACCTTGTAAACAAAAAACCCAACAGAGCTCCAAGCACTGCTAGACCCACAATGCCCAATGCTATCGGTTTATAGTCCGGTTGCGCGTCTGGTTGACGAGTTTCCCTAGGAGGCATGACACCTAAAAAAAAAAGTACTTATAATATTTTATTTCAAAACTCTACAATATTTGTTACGTTGGATGTATGATTTTTTGTATATTTATGAATATTCTTAGTGGTGAAGTTATAACTTTGATTAATTTAAGCTGTTTTAGTTAGTTTTAAATTCTATCTTAAATCTAAAACAGAAGTTAAAAAAAAAATTCAAAAAGTTTTATTTATCTTAGGAATTTCACAAAACACTTGATGAAGTCAGTCATCACATACTTCGGCTTTAACTAGTTGTTGATAGTTGTTAAATAAGATATTACAGTAGACCAAGAGACAAAAAAAGCCGGCGGAAAAATCTCTTGGCACTCTTTTTCAGTCAGAATTACCAAATTAATACAAATAGGTACAGTACAAATTGACCGTGACATGAAAAAAAAACAAACACAAGACAGCTAATTGTGAGAGCCAATGTCATGCCACAACCAAATTGCTTACATAGCAGATGCAATTAGCTATGGATGCACAATACGAACATGACAAACTGGGACCAGAGTATTAGTTATATCCAATTTTTGTTCATTGCGGATCCTCATTTCATTACTTCTTAAAATACTGTGCTACATTTCAAAAGTTTTGACTCGCCCTATTGAGACAACTTCGAAATATTGGTCATCACTTCGTTTCTAACAACAAATGCTTCATTCAAGTAGGTACCCTTAGTTAATTCTTTCACAGAGATACACGTTGTAGCCTTCTCAGTCAATACTATGATTACCCTAACAGTTATCACTTTCACAAATATTTGTCTAGTTGAAAAGTAACATGGCCAATAACGTTGTAGGTATATATCATATAGATGTGCATTTAAACTATGACTGTTGCTAATTTAGGAATGAAGTCTGTATAATTATCACTTTGAATAATAATTATCATTGATTGTTGATTATTCTCGATTTATTTCCTTGAATTCATATCTCATATTTTACTACTTTTTAAAATAGTTTCACACATAATTGTTCAGTTCACTTCATACCTTACCTTTTACTGCATTTACGTTATAATTTCCATTTTTACGTTGAAAAGTGGATTTCTATTTATCAAATGTAAATCATTTCATTTGGAAATCTTGTTTCAGCTGGGAAGTAAACAGTTTTATGAAAACTGTTTGCATTCCCCAGGCATTTTGATGTCATGTACACAATAATGATGACTCTGTCACCAATTCTGTCACGTAGATGCCTTAAACTTATTTTTTTCTGCCTAACATAAAAAATCGAACGGGATTCAATAAGAGATGCTTTTAGGTATATGAATTGCTAATAATTAGTATAAAATGATACATTAAAGAAAGGAATCATAAATGGCGGCCTGTACAGTTATCATACAACATTTCAAAATACTTATTTCTTTCGATTTAAAAATAATAAAAATTAGACTGGGTTTTCAAACTAGCTTCTGAAAGCGGCTTCGTCGTCGGCGTGAAAGTTGAAATGTAGGTAGAAACAAGGTATGCAATACAAAAATTTTCGCAGCTCTACACCACCAGGACAATACAAAATGTAAAAAAAACCGATCTTAACTCATTGCTTATCATTTACTCCTATTCATGTGTATCTTTGTAGGGTATGCCTCAATGCTTTCTCACATGCAAGTACCATGAATGGCTCTAAACCGGCAGTAGCATCAAGTGGCTTTGGATGTGGCTTGTCACGACCCGCCAGTTCAAATCCTGGCATCAAACGGCTTAGTCGGGCTCCGGCATGGTGGCCAGCAACTTAGGAGGATAAGTCTGAGTTATCGTACTACATCAGTGAACTATTCTTGTCCTGTAGGATATAAGCTCACCGAACTACTCTTTTTGGAGAGTACCAGGATCCGAAGCACGGCGTACCGTTATCCAACTGTGGGCAGTCCGAGTGACATGCTAGCCCCATGAAAAATTAAGAATGCCCCAAAACCTTGCGAAAAATACCGAGAGGCTCTACGTCCAGATAGATATGCGTACGGTTGCACCAGAGAAGACCTGATGGCGACCCGCAGAGTCCAAGAGAGTTCCCCATTAGTGGTATACCTACTCCTTGCTTGCTTGTTTCTATTTGCAGCACTTCAATCAACTTCAATCAAAGTCTCCTCTATCACCACCTCCCTGCAACTAATTCTGGCAGCACATTTATGACCTCCTAACCCAAAACATTATCAGATAAGCCCTAGCTAGGCTGTTGGAAAAAACCAAGATGACCTTGCAGTGAAGACGGCTGTTGACAACCAGATTACGCATGATCTAAACGCTGATGTTTAGAAACACAGACATACATCTACTTAGACAACACAAGTGTCACGATTGGTATTGAAACCAAGCGTGCCGACTTTTTAAGACCTATTGTGACGTCACAGTTGATATCCATGAAGTACTGGGAAATAAAAACAGATTCAAGATATCATCACCCTACTGAAGGAGACAGACCCGGACGAGGTGCCCGCATTCGTAGCGAAGGATCTGAATAAGCTACCAAGCATTGGATTCGACCACGTCGACGTAAGCAGGTTACTGAAGGACATTACGTTCCTGAAGTCAAGCCTAGCCGATGTTCAGAGGAAGCTGGAAGCATCAGATTCTACAATCGGTGAACTTCGTACAGAATTATTACAATTGAAAAGTAATAACTTCATATGTAGGTCACCGGAGTTCGACGATTCTAATGTCAACACTAGGCGTCGCGGAGCGCAAGTTGCATCCGTCAGCAGTCCGGCGGCGTCGGCGTTGCCGATGACGCAGGTCGCTGCGTGCGACACCCCGCGCCCCGCCGCCGCCGGCTCCCCCGCGTGCAGCGCCCCGCGCCCCGCAGCTCGCTTCCTCGCAATGACGGAGCCGATGACTCAACGCGCACCGACTTCCCGCGCGTATGCTACCGCCGCCGCCGCTGCCGTTACATCACAGCGGGCGATAACGGAGAAGAGGAAGGGTTGTAGCGGGTCCGCTCGCAATATTGAACCTCCGCGTCCTACGCAGGATAAGAAGTGCGATGAGGAAAGCTTCATCAAAGTTGAGAGGAGGCAGAAGAAGCCTACCGTCCGCAACCACCACGGCACCGCACCGCCCGTGTTAGGTCAGCTGATGCGCGGTGAAGTACCGTCGACGCAGCTGTACGTATCCAGAGTACACTGGTCTACGAAGGTCGAGGAGGTCGTAGATTACGTACGAAAGAAAACCTCCTTTACTCTGAGGGTTGAGCGTTTGGAACCTCGCCATAAAGTGAGTTTCAGCTCTTTTGTGGTGAGAGTGCCGACCCAACATCTGCCAACCTTCATGAAGGAGGATTTCTGGTCGCAGGGAGTCGTCTTCCGGAAATTTCGAGGACGACTGTCTTATGACTCACGACACACGTCGCCGACTTTACGACAGCCTCAAGTGTAGTTTTTAAGTATTTTTATATATTCTAGTTTAAGGTATGTATCTGTTTATCTTATATGTATGTTAGACTGTAAGGTATTTATTCTATGGGCCTCTGTTTTCAATTGTTAAGATCTCCTTGTAAATATTGCCTGAAATAAATGAATTTATTATTATTATATTATTTATGTCCTTAATTGCTTACAAAACTGCCATCGCGAAGATGTTGCCAACGTGAGAGATCAAAGCACACTGACCATTAGGGACGTGGCTTAGCGTGACCTTAGTTTGTATTGTTTGGAGGCTTGTTTACAACCACCGTTTATAAGGCCGGCGCCAGACTTAGCCTCACATGTTTGATTGCTATGTGTGGCACTGGCCTTTGGATATGTGTTCAATGCATGGAATTAATAGGTACTACAGTACTTATTAATTCCATGGTTCAATGTTTGAACAAAGATTTGCACTTTGCCATGCGATATCGGTCTTTTTCGACACATCAAAGCGTTCAACGTTTAGTGTCTTCAAATGTTTGCGTAGCTTGCCACACTTGTTCAGTGTTCAGTTGCTTAATGTCAATGCTAATCTCACTTTCGAAGGCACAGCCATTCTGAATTTTGTATCTGATTTTGAAATAATAGTTTTTGTAATAATATTTCAAAGTGTTGATAGGACATTCTACAAAAATTACTAAAGTAGGTAAGTAACCTAAAGTAGGTTTTGTAATCGGAGGAGATATCTACAACGTTATATTTTGTTCAAACGAAACACATAACAGTTTGTTCAGAATCGGTAGCAGAATTAATAACAATCGTTTTTATACCATGTTATATTTAACTCAATAATCTTTACAGATCCTGAAATCTAAAAATCTCACTTGCATGCGCATCGTACGCGATCCCAGATTGCAAGTAGGTACCCAAGCGGTAGCGAGTGAGCGCCGCGCGCTGGGTGTCCTCATTCGCGCGACAAAAGCAACCACAAGAGACTTGAAACTTATTGCTTTTTTAAGAAAATATCATACTTTTACTTTTAAATTCAATATTAAGATATGAAATAAGCCAAATTTACAAAATGTGGGCTTACTTATTGTAGTTATAAAATTGAAGAAGTTGTTTTCAGAAAGAAAACCAATTTAACGTCTCAATCCCTTTTGAAGAGTAAAGAAGCATGTTGCCTCCGCGATGTTAACATATTGCTATACTTAGAAAAATACAATTTAGAAAATTTATTTAATTTTTTAAATCTCAATAAAAATTACGATTTCAGGAGAATCGCCCCTTTAGTATGAAACTGTATGAACTGTATGAAAAGTGCAGATAGATAAGCAGATTTTATTACAAACCTTTAAAATTACGAGCATTTCTAGATACAAGTAGGTCCCTTATAAAGAAAGTAGTGGTGACGAGGATAAAGAAAACAATCATAAAAACATGATTTTAACTTCATGTCACTTTATGTTTTAATACATTTTCTTGCTTCTCTCTTCTTAATTTATATCTAAGACCCTGTATTTTTGTACCAACAAAGTTGTTCTCAAAGTTTACTCAACAAACCTTTTGTAGTACATAAATGAAGTAATTTGTTTCCAAACATGAAAAAAACTAAACGTTTATGCATTTATTGGTGGAAACTTAATTGTAACATGTACCATGATTATTTTTTTATATATATAAGTGTAGAAAAATGTATGTTTCCCTTAAAAATAAATAATTAAAAATAAAAAAAATAAAAATTCATATTTTTCCCTGAGAATAGGGAAATTGTACTAATGGTAACCCTTATTTCACCCTCACGCCCCTCTGACGTCATCATCCAAGCGCCAAAAAAGCCTTGTCAGGCTGTAGGTTTATTAATGGACGCTTCTATACTGCCGCCAACACAAAAAAAAATCCCCAGACAATCACACCAACTACATGGCCCCAAAGTAAGCATAGCTTGTGTTATGGGATACCATGTAGCGAACTAGGGGGGAACCTAAAATATAAATACATAAATAGATAAACACTAAAAACAATAAATAGATAATCAGACACGGAACATTTTTTTTTTCTTGTTCCGTGCGTGGATCGAACCCGCAACCACTGGCGTCTGAGGCAGATAGGTTTACCCCATCGCCAAAATAGTCGCCAAATAGTGAGTTTCGAGAGCAAAGTAAATGTAAATTATCATAAAATCAAATATGCTAAAATCAGGTCAAACAAATAATTTATTAAAAATGTTTTTCAATCAACGAGTTATCTTGTTTTGATATACATGTCAATATATCACATATTTTTATTCGCCGACTTCGAAAACAACAAGCCACACAAGATGGCTCCGAGGATTGCCAGTCCCACGACGGCCAGGGCCATCGGCTTGTAGTCCGACTCTGGCTCAGGTGCACGAGTGTCCCGAGGAGGCATGTTACCTGCAACATGTTCATATTCATTAAATTGTTGACCAAATTATATGCTTATGAAGAAGTTACAATATAATCTAGAGACCACGTAACAGCATAAGAGATATTCTATTACACACCCAGACCCGAGCCAAATTAAAAAAAAATCTTCTAAAATAGCTCCGACTAAGACTTGAACCCGGGAACTTTTATGAACTCTCCAAATGTGCACCGCGAAGGCCGTCTAAACCTATGATAGTAGATGGTTTTATTATTACACAATTCTATCAAAACTCTAAAATACAAGTCGATATTCTCCTTGGTAAGGGTCAACTTACTGGAGCCACTTTTTAATACTATTTTATGTAGAAACTCACTTTGAACTCGATCGCACCTGATGGTAAGTGAAGCGGTCAAAGTTGCCTGCACATGGGTTATGATGGAACTGGCTCTTCAGGATACATTGCCGGAACATAAAAGTACAATAAAATAAAACATATTGTACTTCCATGTTGGACTGGGAGCGAAGGAAAACATCGAATGTACCAGCTGCTTCTCATGCCGGGCATACTGTAAGAGTCAGTTAAGGGACCAAGGTTTTATAAGCGTTTTTGTGGGCGATGGGCTGACTCCCTGTCACTACAATAGTTTCTCTCCATCATTATAATACCTCCAAATTTGTCAAATGTGACATCAGATGGTCTTGTAACCTTCTTTCTGTCTACCCCATAAGGGATAAAGGCGTTAAGATATGTATGTATGTAAATAAAACACCACCAGGGTGGTGGTATTTAGCGGCAGACTTTGTATGTCCTACCACCAAGAGGTGGTCGCTCGGATTACCCGCCTTTTAAGACATCCTTTTAAGACTTTTAAAACATTTTCCTATCAAGAGACGATAGGGTTATTCTAAGCAAAAAAAATACTGAGCTAACGTTACAAAGCCCCTAGCAATAAAGTGATCATGAAATAGATAAGAAGCTGGAAATTATCGCAAATAAAACTGACGACCGCGGAACTGAAGTAAAGCGGTTTTTGAATTGGGAAAACTATAAATCAGTTAGAATCGAAGATAATTAGTTGTGGTACATAATTGGATTGAAATACATTACGTCTAGTATTTTCACTCGCTTTTCAATATGTGCTAAGTATTTAGAACTATTATTATAAATTTATAATAATAATGAATATTTTTACCTTTTGCAGTGCGGACCGAGATTTAATATCTAGTTTTCATTATTGCCTGAATAAATTGTTTGAGGTGGAAATATAATTTTATGTTACATGGCTAATAAGGTGACATAACTACGACATTGTAATTCTCAGGAATTTTGCTGTCATGAAGATAACTAAAACATAACTTTTTAATTGGATGTCATTATAAAATCAAAAGGGATTTTATAAACAATGCGTTTAGAAAGAAAATCTAATATACAGAACTTAGATTGAGATAATATTGTGTACTTAATAAAAACCAAACAATAGTTAGTCAAACTAAATATATAACTTTGGCATAATTAGAAAATAAAGAAGTAAGTAACTAACAGCATCGAAATTGGGGAGGCATTGTAGAAAACCATATAAATTGTATGTCTTTTTGTCCTTCATTCACATCTCTCATTTCCAAGTGATCTTTTGGTGGTCGCTTCTGTAGATGCTGATAAAAGTTCTTAAAGGGATGCTGTATTAGCACGTGCTGAAATAATATTAATCCATAAAATCAAATCATAAACAGCTAAGTACAGACGAGTATAAAACGTAAATTTTTGTTTATGAGAAACCTAGCACACTGGTCAAATATTTTCGTAAAAAAAATCGATAAGTATAAAATTTTGTTACCGATTCTAAACTAGGTTTCGTGTAAACCAAAATAACGTTGTATATATGTTACCGAGGACAGCGCAGCAGTAAACTAAGTGATTAATTTCTATTCTCAAGTTAACCTCAAAATTATGAAATCTTTTGAAGAAGAAGAAAATATGCTATGGAAAAAACATGTGACATCGAGGAAAAACCAAAACTATTTTAGTCATTTTATACAGGGTGACAAATTTTAGATATTGAAGGAGAGCACTCTGAACTTGATTCTGATCATAATCATGTAATTATAATAGGTATAGAAATCTCTATGAATATATGTATAAAGTGACATTACTACACTTTTCCCGACACGCTGCCTCAGTCAAGACTCACACTGCAGTGTTCCCGCAACACGCACACCGCATATCTATTGCATTACGCTTATCCATGTAAAGCTTTGGTCTGGTGATCATGACGCACAACGCTGCGCTTTTGTCGCAGCTACCAAGGTAGACGTTAACATGAACAATTTTTCTGTAATTTGTGCTTTGCTTGAAGAGGAGGAAGAAGAAGAATAATTATTACTGCTTCTGAATAGACAAAGAAAATCTCCGCGGAACATGTTTTTACAACGGAGGAGTGAAGGTTGTTACGAAACCTTAATAAAAAGGCATTTAATTGATTGTGAAGAAAAATTCATGGGTTACTTTCGGGTTTCAAGGGAGATCTATAACAAGAACTAATTCTATTAAATTGTCTTCGAAAAATTCCATATTGACTCAGTGACGCACACCGCACACCGCAGCGTTGAACCGAGAATGACGCCGCGCTGTGCGGCAGTACACCTCCCCACTTCACCGCGCTTGCCCCTCGCCGCTGACGCGTACTGCGACGGAACAAGAGAACATTCTCGACGTTTTTCATATGATTGAGTGTCCGGAAACGCATACCGCAGCGTTGTGCGTCATGATCACCAGACCAAAGCTTTACGTAACCATACGTTGCGTAATGAATTATTATACTTTCTAACCGGATTAATCGCGTATAATTTATATTTTACATTTTAACTCGACGTTTCGGTGTCTTTGCAGACCCCGTGGTCACGAGCGACTAATCCGCGATTAATCCGGTTAAAAAGTAGTTTTATTTAAATTATGAATCGTGAAAACTTAAGACAATACTATTATACTTTCGTTTAAGTTGACTCAGTAAATAATTAATATTTATTTTCAATTGACTTCCAAAAAAGGAGGAGGTACTCAATTCGTCTGTATGTTTTTTTTGTGTCTGTGTTACACGATATTTCGCACAGTTATGAATTAATTTTGAAAATTGTTGTTTCATATGATAGAGGATACTTCATTGTTGGTCCCATATAAATTTCATCGAAATCATTTAGGTACTTCATTGAAACTTTTTAACCTTTTGAAAAAATATGCATGATTTCGGAGAATGTTTACGTTGATGACATTCTCAAGTCAGCCAAAGTTTTGACGTGAAGTCGGTTTTTTTAATGCTCTGCTTTCGTTGATTATTTATTTATATGTATGATCTCAAACTATCACATTTGAGATCATGGAATTTCGAAAATGACCCACCAGTCACCCTGTATATCTAGCCAAAAAAAGCTAAATTGGTTGGACTCGAATATAATTCAAAATCTTAGTTGAGGTGCGCAAAGCTATTCGTCTAAAAAGACACCGGTCAAATGTAAATAAATTTTTTCACACTCAATTTTGGAATGTCTTAGTTTAAGCTAAGATTTATAAGTAAAGCTGCAAACTGGACGGCAGCGACAGCGAGAGCGACAGTGGCGCTGGCAACGACGCGGACGCTAGGAATCTGGGCCGTTCTCGACGCCAGCGGGCAGCGGAGCGATTTGTCGCGGTTTCATACAAACTCAATACTTTCTATCGTGTCGCGGAAATCGCTGCCCGCGCCGCTGTCGGTCTCGCTGTCACTGTCGCTGCCGTCCAGTTTGCAGCCTAATAGGATGATTGCGTCGTTAAAAACAATACTTCAAAGTTTAGGTACATTAAAATATAAAAGTTATTCTCTATAATCGTTATAAACTCTACTAATTCAATATGCAAATGGCATAAAAAGTGTAATACTAAATATTAAATGAAGCAGATATGGTTTTATTGTACGGTAAAATATTGCGAAAACAAAGCCGATGCATTACCATTAACGGAAGTAAATAAATAAAACCAGGATTATACCTAAACCCAACACGGAACTGAGGAGAAATATCATTGTGATAATTTTATCGTCTTTATATAAATAATCCATTATGCTTCATTTTTCCCGTGTCTTACGTAGGTAGGTACAGTACGCGACATCGCCGCATGTCCAGTTTTCAGAAAAGATTCATTGCAAGCGCGACGAGGTAACTTTAGGGGGCGCGGGCTTGATAATGCGTTTATCCTTTGTCCTATCAGAACGCTCGGTAACAACTGTTTTACTGTTTTATATAAAAAATATTTACTCCTAGTCAATTACCTGAGCAATATCTTTTTTCTTTGTCGCACTCATGCGCATAATAGGTGAGGATGGGCATTTCTGCAGTCGATAAATATACCTAATATCACTATTAGGAATTAACTATTTAAACGCTTATTGTGAAATTCGAACGCGACTGTCTCGAACACGATTATTGATAACGCGACTGTGCACGCTTGGGTTTTAACAAGGTTCCATCTTTATGTCACACACAGTAGGTTCCACAAGCCAAACGAGCATTTGTTGCCTACAAAGGATTCACCACTTTGAGGTGGACATGCACGAGAGACGGGGCTGTACATAAAATAATAATTATTTTCTAACACTCACACTACTTTATGAATAAATGTATTAAATGAATTAATAATTAAATGCCTTGTTCTATAACAAACAATAATGAAGTTTAAAACAAAAAATATATTATAATTTCATATTATTCTGGCGGGATCAAAAGGCTCCTCCTTATTTATAACCGACTTCACAAAAAAGGTTACTTCATTAAGATTCGTGTTGCAAAAAGCAACTAAGCCAAAGTTGCGAAATCGGTGGGCATTTGCCGGCAAACTATATTAACATTGTGATATGTATTATTTTCCACCGCACAATATAGTTTATTTAGTTTTTAATTTCTAAATTAGAAAGCTTTTTGCGGATTCCCTTACGAAAGTTTTCAAAAATTACTTACGAAACTATTCAAGAAAGATAACATGTCAAACAAAAATTCTTACTTAACTAATAGGTATTTAAAATCTGATGAGTTGTAATTATGTAGTAAATTTAATTGGATTCAATGATAAATATTTGATATAAGTCACTTTATTGAAAAATCTAGAGATGAAGTATTTTGTAACAACAACTTATTGATATTCTGAAAAAAAACCTTTAAGTTTATTTACTAAATATGTAATATAAAATATCGTTGTGCCTGAACAAACAGACAGAGAGACAGACAAAATTTTTTTAAATCACACTTTTGGGTTCAGTGTCCGCCTAGTAACATTGATATTTACAATGCACAGATTTTTTACTTCTACAGATTTATTATAAGTATAGATATACATATAGATGGGTATTTCTTCAAAATTTCGTTCTTTGACTGATTCATATGGCCTAATTAATTTTTCAGCTTTATCTCTGTTGCACATGTGTATATGAAAAAATAAATACCACACAACATATATTTCAATGAGGGACTCGTTTTGCTACGGTGTGGTTTGAGATATCGATGTTTAAAAATTCAATGTCCAGATAAATCAAAATTTGTTGATTCTTATAGCACAAGTTTTACAAAAAGCAGTATTTTTTTATTTTGAGATAGACTTTTATGTTATTTTATGTACGTTTGATCTGTTATATATTAGTGTTTCTTTTCAAACCTTGAATCCAATTGCTGGTCTATTTATGCTAAATTTACTGAAACTAAGTCAAATATGTTTCAAGACCATTTCTTTTAAAAAATATTTCTCTTGTAGCATAATTAAGCAATAAAAGCGCTCCTTTCTGAATGGAAAGGTAAAAAACTTATTTATTTTTTGATAAATATGGTGGTTTGATCATATGAAGCAGGCACAGAGGCGCGCACGCGTCTTTTCTTTAAATGTTTAGATTTTTTAAGAGTGCTAATTATACAGATTTTTTTTAAATAGGATCATTCGCCTCCAAAAATCAAAGTTGCCTTCTAAATTACTATGTGAGCCACAATCCGTGCCACAAACCAAGTCAGGGTTATTTAAAAAATCTATAGGGCTTATGGCGCTTCGCCGTCCGCTGCGGCTTCACAGCTCGCGTACGTGTATAACTATATGCAACCTAACTGTTCCTCCAACTACTTACGTCTTCAAGAACGGGAGCCCTTCTTCTCGCATAATATTTTTCATCGCAATGTTAATGAATATATTACTGAGTATACATTATTATGGTATAGTCATAGTATGAATTGCTTCAAGACACATTTTATTGTCTCGTGACTAATTTATGAAAATAGAAGCTTGATCACATGGCAAAAAAATATATTCTGTAGCTGGACTTATTAAGCTATTGCATAGCTTCTATCGCGGGCCTTGAGCGTGGGGACCGAATCCAGAAATTCCGTAACGAAAAAAACCTAAAACCCTCCACTCCGACCGGCACAGCCGCTGTGGTGATACTTTGATTTCATAACTTTACGTGCGGGCTTTAATAAACAATCAGCGCCATCTACTAGGAACTTGTGGAACTTCATATTAGATCAAACATTACTACATTAATAAAATAAATAAATAATTATAATTGCATAAGTTGATAAAAAATGCTATGCAAATAGCTTTACCGCGGCAGTCTCCGAGTGCCACACGTCTTTTTTATTTCTCTTTTTTTAATATAAAAACTATAAGTCCAAATAAAAAATGATTTTTTGTAGTCGAATGGAGAAGATATAATATGGAGAAGATAGGATATTTTTCCCGAAAGTACTTTTTTGGACACCCTGTATACAGATCATTATTTTTTTTTCTACATGAACCTATAACCCAAAAGCATCACACGAAACACAAATTGAAGTCTTAATATAATAAAATAAATAGAACAAAGTAGGCATTTAAATCAGAATGCCACCAAAACCAAATACAGATGAATCAGGGTATTTGCCTTCATTACATCACAATCTAAGCAACCCAGCTGCACTTTTTTCTAGCTCGTTCGTTGCAAGACTTTCTTCTCCCTGCACATGTAGCCATATTACCTACTAATTTATTTTCTGACCAAGTACGGTCAAGTGCAGCTTATGCTTCAGTATTTTACGCCGGACACTTCTTATATACTTATTTTTAAAAACACCAATGTAGTTGTAATCACACAAATTTTATTTTATAAGAGGTCAATTCATTCATTACCTTTCGATATGATTATAATTTATATCACGGAACATAAAACACAAAACTTGTGTTTTATGTTCCGTGATTTATATTCATTTATCGAATACAAATTTATACATGGACCATTATGTTCCTGAAAATGACAAACGGACGCGCCAATGAATCGGAAGAACCAACTTATTTATTTTTTATTTTATACCTAGACTGCAATTATTAAAACATATAATTTGCACTAGTAAGGGATAAAGCAACAGTGTACCAACCTAAAAATGCATTTGAAATATTACATTATTATTTATGTTGGTTAGTTACAGAAATATATCCAAAGATACCAAAAATTTTGTTCTTGGAGAAATACCCTAATAATAATTTAGTAATTCTCATTTAAGTCCGTATACCATTATTTCATAATGTTTACCGCATTCCGCATGCGTGTAATACTCGTAGTAGAAAAAATATGTCAGTATATATGCGGACCAGAACCGCACGCGTGCCGGAATCCGCAAAAACAGGAAAGGGCACTAAGTTATAAAGCTACGAATAAAAAAACTAATTATCTATAATTAAATTACTGGCGATTTCGTTCGCTTGATGTTAGATTAAGTGGTATTTTTTAAATCAAAATTTCAGCGCCGCTTTAGGCCACTTATGTTATATTTCAAACCAAACTCTATGTTTAACCCTGGATCATCAAGTATATTCCTTCTTAAATTCATCATAATCGGTTAAGCTGCTTTTCACACACAAAATTTCATTCCCTATTTCAGAATTTCAGGCGGTGATTTTTGAAGACCAGAAGCCTATGCTAGTTGACCCTGACCCTTCAACTATTTTACATAAATCGGTGAATCCAAGCCTGTGATTTAGCTGTGAAAGCGTTACAAACACACAAATTTTCGCAATTTTAATATTAGTATGGATTCACAGTCAACCGCTGCACCTAGCGTCGTCGCTAATGATTTATCTTCAAAAATCACCTCCCGTACACATCCAAGAACTAAGAAAATTTATTCAAAAGTTTTGGAATTTATCGTACTTATTAAGCAGCGCCCATTAATGGTCTTAAATCGATAAGGTACCAACGTATTTATGAATAGATATCCAAAAACGCAGAGGCCGACCAATGCAGCTACGGCAACAGGCGCTGCTATGTCAAGTATACTGAATTCATCGTTGGGGTCACGTGCAGGAGGCATAGTGGGACTTAACTTAGGTTAATGGAGGCAAGATGACTGCGAGCCCTGTAACAAATAAATGTGATTTAAAAGTGAGTCAAATTGGATACATACTACCTATTTACAGAACCGACTCAATTTTAGGTGTATATATACATACCCCTTATCCACTGTATCGCAGTTGATGTATGCTTATATATTTTTTTGTTGGTTGACTATTTTATTCAAATGCAGCATTCCTTTTTCTTAGCATAACATTGCAATTTTACTACTTTCTATCTGTTGCGCGCGGTTTTACCCGCGCAATTTCGATTCCCGCGGGATTTTCGGGATAAAAAGTAGCCTATACGGATTCGGAAGAATCCCTCTAAGTAATGATAAAAGAAATTTTGAAATCGGTCCAGTAGTTTTTAAGCCTATTCAATACAAACATACAAAAATACAAAGGTTTCCTCTTTATAATATTAGTATAGAATACTATTGATATATCTCCCAAGGCGAGCGATCCCTTCTACTCGGAGTCACCATCCAAATTATTTCTAGACTTTACGTATCTAGACTCACTTTGTGCAGGACAGAAACAGTAATGACAGTGATAAAAACAGTGTTTACAGTTATAGTGATACAGTGATTTCAAAGACACTCTTAAAGAGTAATAAACAGTGCAAAAAACAGTTAAATAGATAGTAAAACTCGTACCTTCCAAATTAAATAGACCTAACAATGTACAGTGATAGATGTAAGATATTAACGTGTTTTATAAAGTGTTCCGAGCTTACAGTTTTTTGCTTAAAGTGTGAATTTAATATCGTAATAATTTGGTTTCATGATTGATTTATCGTTACTATGTACAAGAACGAATTGTACATAGCTTCAGAGCTACTGACAATGATATACTTTTCGTGATTTATAGCTCATATCATTTGAAATAGCTAACAGTTGATTATTGTATTAGATAGGTTTTGGTTGAAATAGTGAAATGGTTTTGGGAGTCTTTTCATTCCCGCACACCCGAGAGAGATATGATAGGATCTACTTATAGTTTATAGTAAATAGAAATAGTTTATAAAATCACAAGACAGTTTAGAATGTTTTAGTTGAACAAAATTCCGAAATGAAATGAAATGAAAATTTTTATTCTTCATAAGACCATCGAATGGCCGCTAAATGACATCACAATTTTGTACTCCGACCTTTCTTATGCAATAACTATTAACAAGGTGTTGATAGTTATTGAATAAGATATTACAGTAGACCAAGAGATAAAAACAAAGCCTGCGGAAAAAAAATCTTGGCACTCTTTTTCAGTCAGGATTATACGAATTAATACAAAAATAGGTACATACAGTACAAATAGATCATGACATGAAAAAAAAAACAAACACAAGACAGCTAATTGTGAGAGCCAATGTCATGCCACAACCAAATTGCTTACATAGTACCTAGGTGCATTGAGCTATGAATGCACAACACGAACTTGACAAACTGGGACCAGAGTATTTAAACAAGAATGGTATAAAATAGTCATTGTATCATCAGCAAAACGACCTGGCTAGCAGCACCCGTTCACGAATATAACGCAAGCACCAGCCATCACCCTCCTCAACCATATTTTAGGGAAGAGGGTGACCCGATACCCGACGCTACCACTAGCCATGCCGCCTGAGGGAGCATGACGTTCTTGCTGTTGTATTAACAAGAAAATAAGTGAGTGGAACAGTCACCAGTATGTCATATGTCATACTGCACAGCCAAGCCGTAAACAAAATTAATAAGTAATTAGAAGATTTTAGAAATATCCTGTCGTACTTAATCCCATGCTTTTTTATCGTCCAAGTAATCTTTAGTTTTATAATAAGCTTTTCAAGAAGAGTGTTTTAAATGATTGCTTTAAATTTTTTGAATGGCAGGGATTAAATTGACTTCGAAATTTTGTTATATATACGTATTGACATTCCAATAAATGATTTGCTGCTTTTAGCCAGCCTAAATTTGGGAAATGCAAACTTATGGTTGTTCCTAGTCTTTAGGTACCTACAGAGTAATTTTTATCATGATTATCTTTCCTAGTTTAAAATTTATTACTATTCTTATAAATATACAAAATGTTTTCATAAATATATTTTGATGCAAGGGTCAAGATAGGTAACAATCGCTTTAAACTTTTCTCGAAGTTCTAAGTTTTAAGATTCTCTATTTCCAAGTTTATACATTCCACGAATAGCCCTTTTCTGCAGTGTAAGGGAAGCCTAGAAGACAGAAAATAGTGCGTGGCATCTTTCTTAGAAATTAAGTGAACCCGGGGCGCGTGGCTTGACTCTCAAGACCGTTGTAACGGGTTAATTCGCATTTTCCTTTTACCCCTCGCATCGATTCCACCTTACAGCAGTGGGTGGATGACTCGCATTTCATTGATACAATCGTAATCATTTTCATTGATCTATATAGTCCATCGAGCTATCCCCCACACACTGTATTGATTAGAACTAAAGTATTGATATGGTTGGAGTTTAAACAACGAGATTTTCGTAATGTATAACTTAAACTTGTCTCATTTTGCACTTAAATTAACTACTTTACAGATGAAACAAGTTGATGAGGAAAATGGGAGAAACTACTTGTTCATTTCGTCTACTGCCAGTAGATATCTATTGACTCTTACCAAGTTTAGGATAATTAATCATGCCATGCTTGTTCTAAACAAGTTAATTTCAACAGGTAGGTCATAGATCTAAAAGTACCACTTTGAACTGAATGCCCAACTACCATCTATCTTCATGTTTCAAATATAAAGAGGACATACTTTTTTCTTTTTATTGGTTAAAATGGCAACCATTTTTTTTTCTTTTTATTCTATATGAGAAGCACTTTGACTATTACTTTGTTTTATCATTATAAAAATAAAATTGAACTCCCTTCGGAGTTCCAGGGGTATTTACATTTACAATTTGACTGATATTTGAATGACTCTTTCAATTAACCAGAATGTCACTGCAACATGTGATTGATATTTAATACCTAAGGGTTGCGCCACAACATACAAGTATGACGCATACTCACGGGCTCACGAATTAAAATCGGATATCCTGGTAAGAATCCATTAAATTATATTGATACTTCTTGTTGCATTCTCAACAATATAGCATACGGTTTGATGCCATTACCACGATAGTTTTCTGAGCATTAGCCGAAGTAAACAGCCCTATCTGAGAGTCTATGAAGAGTAAAAAATACACATTATCACGAAGCAGATATATAGTAGAGCTGCTGTAAGCAAAGATGCACTGCTTCAATTAGGGTTGTGACATCACAGCCACTAGTTCAAGCTATTCCGCACTAGAGGCACTGGCATCAGTTCGTCGCTGACTTCTGTGAAGTATGTACACGCATAGATATTTAAAAAAATTAAATCCTCTATTGTTTCATGTTCTCGATGTAAAATTTAGTTTTCTATACTTTTATAAAGGAATTACATTGACAATCCAAATAAAATTAACTAAGCACGAAGATAATTTCATTCATAATTATTTTTTACAAATTATTTGTTTTCCAATAATTAATGCCAAAATTCCAGATTGTGATTTTTTGCGATTTTTATGCCGCGAAAAAATGTAACGCTATCTAGCGTTAAATAGAAATACTTTTATTTCGCGGTTTTTTTCTGACAGATTTGCAACGTGTGAAATTTCGTTAAAGAACTAGAGCCACCTAGTAAAGTATAGCTGAACTTTTTTGATGATTCAACCGGTTTTTACTACTCGCTACTAGGTGACTACGCCTGTTAGGCTATGATTGGCCATAACCCACCGCTTATCCCTCCCGCACCCCGCCAGTAGGCTTCACTTGAGTACCTAGAGAAAACTGGATAGGGCAGCTCCTGTATATATTTCCTCCGTGCACGTGATTGTCTTCTGTTTTGGGATACAGTTGTTTGCCTTACAGCTCCAGTTCATAGCTAGCAGCAGATCAAACTTTCCAAATCTGTCAAAAAATTGTGATAGAGTCTGAACTCTATGCCCTCGACATTAAGTTAAAAATTGGTTGGGGATATTTGACAAGTTTGTAATACCGCTTGTAATAGAGTTAAATCTTCGTAACATATTCAATAAATATTTAAGAAATAAAACACTTTTCTTACATAAAAAAAAAAACAATTTACTTGTCGGTACATAGGTATGTATAAATAAATGTAATAAAAAAATCTTTCACAATTACTTTCTATGAAGCAAGAAAAATGGTGGCTTCAATTCAGAGCTGTTCCTTATCAGCTTATTTTATACCTATATGGCACTTGTCTGTGTTGAGCAAAATAAATTATGTTTTCATTAATTAATCAAAAAACACTTACTTACTTACTAAATAATCGAATAAAAAAAATAATATCTAGTTAAATGAAATACTTAGGCATATAGAATATTTTTATCTTTAATTATAATAATGTAAGCCCATGACAATGATGTCACCTACTAAAAGATAACTCGCGAGCTAGTGATAAAAGTATATTTTTAGATAACTGAACGACTATGTATGTACTTACAAAGTACTTACTAACTTAAAAGGTACTTACAAAGTACCTACCTATAAACGAAAAGAGTACGTTGTATACTCTTATGCATAACATTGGTTATATTTTCTTACAACTAGCTTATATCTAAATTTTTCGTTTAATGTAAAAATATATACTTGGTGTATTTTTCTTAATAATCTTTTAAAAAATAAATCCCAGAGATAATAAAGCTGAAAACCAGTTTAATTTAATAATTAGCGTAACAAAAAACATACGTGCGAGAAGTTAATATGTTTTTATAAAGTAATTGACAAGTATTTATCAATGTAGTGGTATTTATTCTTTTCTTGCGATATAATAGGTAATCTATGGATGGATCGTTGAACCAAGATATCCGTAAGCACTTTGTACTAATCTGTATCTGTGAAGTAAATGTAATTCTTCTCGGTTGACTTATTACTTAGTACCTTACCTTAATATAGATATAAAGATAGACCAAACAGCTAAAGTAGAAGTAAAGATATAAATACCTATACTCTAGTCCGACAAGCCTCTTTTGGCGCTTCGATGACGTTTTTGAGGTAAAATTAGAGTTACCATTCAGTAAGATCACCCTACTCTCAGGGAAAAACATTAATGCATAAGCAAACATGTTTAAATTTCGGGAATTGGAATATGGAGTTGAATCCTCTTTATTTACTACATCGCGTTTATAAATTAAGTATAGCGTGTTTTATCCATATTAACAACAAATATGAGCAAATACTAATTCATGAAGATTGACATGTAACAAGATGGCGGTTAGTTCTAATATTCGCGACGCATCAAAATATCCTTGACAGACTATATCTTGAGCTCAAATTACAGATTTGACACATGATGTATGGAATTTTTCAATCTTTACTTTTACATTTTGGTAAGATATTAAAACTGGCCGTTACTGATTAACATATATTTTTAAATATGTAAGAATCTGTTATTGTACTCATCAAATTCAACACGTGTTAGGAGCCACTTAGCCACATGCTTATAATTCCATGGTTGCTCTAGCAACTGAAGAAGACTTTTCAATGTATCAGCGTAAATGTTGAGAGTCTCTCTTTTGACGCTCCGTAGCAAGTTGTTATCCTTGTTCCAGAAGTAGGGAATGTTTCCAGAGACCATGGCGTTGTAGAACCTGGTGACCATGATCTTGAAGAGTTCCGCGGGACTCTTCCTCCAGAAGGAAGGGTCGTCCCTCTCTACTATCTCCCACAGGAAAAGCGTCTTCACGTAGTAACTGGCGATCTTCTTCATCTCTTGCGCGTCTCGGAGTTTTTTCAACTGGAAGCATTATAATTACTACTGTTAATAGGTAATACAAAGAAAAAACAGTTTAGTATAAAAGGTGCTTTTAACCCTTCTTTCCTATTTTAGCCACAGAGGGTCGGCTTATTTTTTTTAAATTTAGTAACAAAAATGGTTACATTTATAATTAAATAAATAATTATATTAAAAATGTTTATTAATTTCAGAAAAGCATAAATTACAAATATTGGCTTAAATGTACAAGGAAGGACTGCTGTTTTTCAGGCTGGAGCGTGCTAAAATAACATTTAAAAATCATTCAAATTCTTCAATAAAATAAAATATGGATCTTATACTTATACAAACATAGTAGAATCTATTTATCTATTCTTAAGAAATAAAAATAAAATAGGAAATTGTGACAATTTTAAATTTAAAAGATTAACCTATATAATTATTTCATTTATTAAACCTAATTACACATTTATGCAAACATTATCAAAAATTAACTTATAACAGTCAGTAGCATCTCGGTTTCATCGTACGACAATTCCTGGAGAACTGTTTTTAAAGCCTTTTTACAATTTCTTACGTTTAAGGGATATATATACACTTTGGCGTTTATTTTGTTATACAGTAATGGTCCTAGGAATTTATAAAATCGTGTAGTCAAAGTGTATTTTACCCGCGTGCGATTTGAGCATACAATATCCTTGCGTCTTTTGTTAGTAGAACTGGTGCTGTATTGAAGTGCTGTGTGCTGTTTAAGTACTGTATTGGTTATAAATAATTGTCGGACTGTTAGTACATTGCATGATTTATATAAAAGGTTAGTAGGGTAGAGGTATGGCCTAAAAGAAGCTACCTTAAGAATTGCTCTTTGAGCTCTTTCTACAATAAGTAGAGAGGTTTTAGGAGCTCCGTTAACATATATATCTCGCCAAACTTGTTGTTTGAGGGGGAGGTCTGCTCCTTCTTTGTACATTTTATATAACCACAATAACAACAACCTATTAATATATACATAATATAATCTATATGACAACAGAATAAAGTACATTTTCTCTTATTTTTATTTTTAATATCAAAGTTTTATATACTAACAGCACGAGTTGACCTATTCAAGTTTCCAGTTCGAGCAAAGTAGCTCTTAACTTTATTTTTAAGACCTTTTTGGATACTTTGAACTTTGTCTTAATAATTCTAACCAGGTATTTGGATAATCTTTCTCCCTGACTGCCCTTGCATATGTCTGCCGCCAAATATCACTGCTTTGTCGTATATGTTTTATGTAGAGCTAGATCTTCCAAAGCCACTGGTCTGTCATCAATCAATATATATAAATCTGTTCCGTTACTGACTGAGTTACTTAGGGGATGTAGGGGTGCACTAAGGAAGGAATTTCCGAAATCCTCACGGGAACGGGAATTATTAGACTTTTTAGTTTGTATGAAAAATCTTATTCCTTGAGTGCACGGATATGATACTTGGCATAAAAGTTCTTCAAAAAGAGACTGGTTGTTTTATGAAAGGAATTCCCGAAATTCCCACGGGAACGGGACATATATGATGTTTTAGTTTGTATGATAAAATCTTAATCCTTGAGTGCACGGATGTGATACTTGGTATAAAGGTTCCTCAATAAGTGTCTGTTTGTATAATGGAAAGAATTCCCGGAATTCCGACGGGAACGGAAAATAGGACGTTTGAGTTTATGCGTGTACGAAGTCGCGGGCAAACGCTCGTTTTTTATAAAATAATGATGGGACGATTGTCTCCCAAGACACCTAAGTAAACATGAAGACTAGAGTGGTACACGTCCATCCACGAGAAACCCATTCAATCGACGCTAAAAAGTACCAGGACTATACTGGTCAGGGAAAATAGACGCAGGCAGTTCATTCCAAACCTTGGAGACCCGTATCAAAAAGGAATTGTCAAAGCGCTTAGTTCGACTTTTTGGAATATCTACCACATACGGATGAGAATTCTATATACTTAGTTCGATGGTAAAAGGGTTAGGATTCGATTTGTTCAAACAGAGAACTCTCGCACTCACCAAAATGTATCCTGTAGTACACGGTTAAACAAGCAACCTAAGGACGATGCTCTAAGGAACTGCAATTTTTTGTTTGTAAGCGGGAGTTCCAGGTTCAAGTCCTGGTATCATTTTGGATAATTTTTCAGTTCTTACAGAGAATTAATTTCCTTTTTCCGAAAATTTAAACATTAATTAATATTTTCCCTGAGAGTAGGGAGATTTTGCTGAATGGTAGCCCTAATTTCACCCTCACGCCCCATGATGTCATCATCCAATTAGCCTTGTTGGACTATAACACTTTTTAGTAGCAGACCCGCGTTGTTAAGAAAGGGGGTAACATGTGTTCGGGGAGGGATCTTAAAGCAGTACCGAGCACAAGCATTCTGCACTCTCTGTATAAGACGATCGGTACGTGCAAGAAGACGTGGGCCATACACCAGGCTACCGTATGTCAACTTAGATAGTACTAGCGCCTCACACAGCTTAACACGCAACTCAAAATTGAGAAAATCCCGAATTTTATACAGTACATGAAGCCTATAAAAACAATTTTTGACAGTTTCCACTACATGCTGCTCAAAGGGAAACTGTTCATTCAACCCCTTAATTGCGAGCTATTTCGTTCTCGTTGTCAAAAAATTAAATGATTAGCCTTCTGGTAGACCATTATAAATTATTACTTTTATATAATTAATTATTTACGTTTATGGAATGTATAATTTGAGCGGGATAATTTTATTTGAAACGTGGAAACATAAAACTTACCATTTTTATAGTGGGCTTGCAGTTGTAAAGGTGCTTCATAAGTTCGCGTTCCTGTTCCTGCATGGCTATCCGCCACGAGCGCGCCTGGTCGGCGGCCGGCGCCGCCTTGTTGGGCTTGGGCACGAGCAGCCAGTAGGGGCGGCGCGCGGCGCGCGGCACGGCGCGGTATCCGCGGCACACGGGCCAGCGGCTCTCCGGGAAGCGCAGCGACGGCACCAGGTCCACGTCCAGCCGGAACCCACCCGCCCCCTCCAGCACCAGCGTCACCGCCGGACCGTTCTCCGACAACCCCACCCTGTACTCAACCCCATCAACCCAATAAGTCCGCCTCGACATGTTTAGCGCTTTTGTAACCACACCTTTGAACCAATTCAAAAAATTTGCTCCCAGTAAATACCCCTTATCATCCTTCCAGCTATACGCAGTTTTATTCACATGTGATCCGTCTCTTATAAGCAAATTTTCGTACTGTATGCCCATTTTTAGTTTGACGAAACCAGCTGCGCAAGGCTCAAAGACAAAATCACTTTGACTAGGATCTTCAGTGTTACTGTCAAAGTTGAGAGGCAAGTCAATGACTATATCCATGTCGTATTCATTTGACTTCCTGATGCGGAGTCTATCATAGTGGCTTCCAGCAAACATAACCTACAAATAACATTTATATGTTAATTAAAATTATAAAAAGAAATAGTTATTTTTTTTAGTAATAAAAATAATAATCACTGCCAGATCGAACAATAATACAAACATTAAATAATAAATCAATAAAATCCCCAGACAATCACAACAGCTACATGGCCTTAAAGTAAGCAAAACTTGTGTACGAGTGTGTGTGAGTATGAGATACCATGTAGCGAACTATTGGAGAACCTAGAGTAGAAAATACGTAGGTAATATAGATAGATAAACATCCAGACCCGGAACCACTGCAACCACTGGCGTCTGAGGCAGATATAGGTTTACCCCATCGCCAAAGTGGTCGTCATTATACCGCTGTTGGTCGTGGCTCATCCACCGTCATCATCAGTTTATGTTGTGTTAAAGATACTTAACACTGGTTCGTTAATTACTGGCAAGTTAATTTATTTGTTATTCCTTAACACAAGTTCTGAAAGAAACTCAATTGTCGCTAAATTATATTAATTGTTCTTCCTTACCGCCCTAATAATTTTTAATTAATATATTAAATAATTCAAAATTATCAATTGTAAAGCCGATCGTCCACCTTCAACAAGATAGTATAAAACTTAGCCCATAGAAAGTAGGCTTTAAATACTTGCAAATGATCCCATCTACACACTCTGCCCCTATGGCGGGTCATGTGCCAGTAACCCTGTATGAGGTGGGTCCAGTACTTTACAATATTGATAAGAAAAACATATCTTAATATGGAAACTTACTGTACTAGAATACTGGTTATAATAAGGATCAACAACTTTCATCGCCTCATGTATCTTCAAAAAAATGTTTGAAAAGACAGTATAGTGGAGTACACTCCTAACTAATTTTATAAATCTGACATTTATATCTGCCAATAGTCCATTCAAGTTTGTAATAACTGGGTTTGGTGATAATGACCTGCAATGTAAATTTAATCATTAATATTTAAAAAAAAAAAGTAAAACTTGATAACAAGCCTTAGCCATAACTCGTATAAATTAAGCTGATTAAACTGAATGGGGAGTTTTCTGACAGCTCATTAAAAAAACAAAACTGTATAAAATTGGTACAAAAGGCTTCGATAGATGGCGCTTTGCAATAGGCGAAGGCGAAGAATTTATTCCACACTGCGTTTTTTAAAGTAAAATATATTAATTGACGTCTGTATCAGAAATTGAACGTATAAATAACCATAAATGGTAGATACCACTTACCTACATTATAGTATACAGACTTAACGCCTTCGGCTTTTTAAAAGTGCCATCTATAGAGGTTTTTCGAACTAATTTTTATGAGCTGTCAGAAAACTCCCCATTGGATAAATAATTCTTTGTCCATTTTATACTAACAATTTTTGAGCAGGTAAGTTACCTGTTCCAAAACAATTCATCCTCAAACATTGATTTATTATCTCTATCTATCTCTATCTCTACCCTGCGGGGCTAGCATGCGGTCATCGACAGCGATAAATCCGGCCTTTATATTGATGTATTCTTAGAATATGGCACTTTGAGTATGTATTTTTTTAAGAATATGGCATCTTTGGTTCTGTGGCCTTAATCTTGGTATCGAATCAAGTAATTCTATCAATTACGGTGCGCATGTTAGATAACATGATAGGAAAAAAATTATAAAATAATATTTATCTTGTCGTCTCTAGACTTTATCGATGGTCGCATGCTAGTCCTACTGGTTCTGCTATGTTCTCAATAACATGAGCGACTTAAATCCTTGGTATATAAAATGTACTGAGGTAGGTATGATGAATTTTTCAATAAAATGAAAAGTATTAGTGATAACTAACAGATACTACTTTCTTTACCTACCACAAACAAACCACAAGTTGAACACATTGTTCTTGTGATTATGAATTATTTTATTTTATTTGAAGAATTTTAAGAAAACTTACAGCTAGGTGTTACATTAATTATGTGCCTACTATAAACATATGTTTCTTATTTACTATTTTTTCTTTTATTAGTTTCTTAAATTTGATTTTACCTATATAACATTCATTTCACACACAACACAGAACTTACTAAATTAATTATTAAATTTTTCGTATGAGCGGTACTCAAAAATTTAAGCAGCATTTAAATATTTGAGAGACGTTCCAGTATTCGGGCATTATATTTGAAAACGATAGAATGATTTTTTTTAATCTCATATTAAAAAAAAAAAAGAATCGACGCACGATACCCTTTGTCTGAGAAATAAATTGTAAGACATAATAATATTGACCATGATAGAAGTAAGTTCATAACTAAAAATACATGAAGATATTAAAAGTCTTAGATCGTAGTTATGTACTTATATATTCTCAAATTAAATTTCCTGTCATTCCCAAAACTTTTGAAGAGACAAATTTTTATATAAGTAGGTACCTATTACCTAGGTACTAAATTGATGGTGAGCATTTCATTTAAAAACGGGATATTAATCATGTTTATTATTTACTAGCTGCTGCCCGCGACGTCGTCTGCGTGAACGCTATGCAGCACCAAACGCACCTACGATTATAACACTGCTAGCGTGATAATATGTAGCCTATATGTTGACCCGACTTCTTAACTATCTTCATGCCAAATTTGAAGTAAATCCATGCAGTACTTTTTGAGTTTATCCCGGAAAGACAAACAGACAAACAGACAAAAATTCTAAAAACTATATTTTTTGTTTCTGTTTCGATTGTAGATCATACCCCAAGTATTCTTTTTAAAAAATATTCAATGTACAGTTTTGACTTTCCTACCATTTTATTATATGTATAGATTTTGTACTGTCGTGAAAATGGCGCTTGCAACTGTGCAGAAATATCTAAAACTCAAAATAAATAATAAACATGGTACAACACTTTTTAACCGGATTTATGGCGTATATTTTATAATATATATATTATATCACGAGCGACCACGGGGTCTGCAAAGACACCGAAACGTCGAGTCAAAATTTAAAATGTAAATATACGCGATAAATCCGGTTAAAAAGTGTTTTATTTAATAGTATGAATCGCGAAAACTTAAGACAATATTAAACATGGTACATATCCTGTTTCTAAAGTTAATATAAATGTCATGAAATTTTAAAAACTTATAGTGGATGGTGAACACTTTTGTAAACCTAAATAAGTACCTGCCTAGTATTTGGAAAGTATGAATAGATATGAAGCAATCTTTTTTTTTAAATTACTTATAAAAATGAAACCAGTTTAAAAAGGCAACTTAAATTAGGGAAATATTAAAAAAAATATTTTTCGGTGCGGAGCCCTTTTGGAAGTACTCGTATTGGCAATACTTACGTAGGTACGTAGCCATTCATTATCATAATGTTGGACATAAAATCGGCTGTAAAAAAGTACACGTCCCCTCATATTGGGATTCTAAGTTGGGATTACTTAGTATTTTTGAAAATAGGGGATCATCATTCTTTCCCTCCCTATTTCACCCCCTTCATGTCTAAAAGCCGACGGCACATTTCTAAAGGCCTCTTATCAAACAACGAAACAAAAAAGGCTGAAAAACTTACCATTGGTAGTAATATTCTGGATCAGCCATATTTTAATATTTTTCAACAAGTTATTCCTTAAGTAACTACTCAGAACCCAAATACATAGCAACTTATTTTAAAATAACAAAACTGCGCGGTATCTAGTATCACGTCCGTACTTTTTCATAACATGCCCGCAATTAAATAGAGATACTATGTAGTATCAATTGTGCGTGCATTGCTCTATTTGCCCGTGAAGAACGTATACTATATATTACATCTAAAAATAGAATAAAGCTGCTTTGTTTGTTTTAAGTTACTTTTGCAAGTAAGTTTAAGCAAGCATGTAGTTTATTTAGTTAGTTATAAGTATTATCTATGTTTAGATGTTTGATTAAAGTTTTAATAGGTATTTAAAAGTTTGCACATTGATTGATTGATTAATTCTTTTAAATCGGATTGATAGCCTATGTAACTGACAGTGTCAAATTGGCATCGTGAAGTAAAGTCCGACCGACAAGGCTTTTTAGCGCTTGGATGATGATCAGGGGGCGAACTTATGGTGAAATAATGTAAAATTTCCCTATACTCGGGAAAAATATGAATGCATAAAAGTTTAATTTTGTTCATGTTTGAAGACAGAAATTATTTTTAACCGAATTCAAAAAAAAGGAGGTTCTCAGCTTGTACTGTAAGTATGTATGTATGTATGTTTGTCCGCGATTATCTCGCATTTGGCTGAACCGATTTGGATGCGGTTTTCAGGAAAAGATTTGTCAAGTTTAGGAGAAGGTTTCAGTATATTAACCGACTTCATAAAAAAGAAGGTCTCAATTTCTATGCATATTTTGTATAAGAGATGAGCCGAATGTTCGGCCGAACTTTCGTCTTCGGTAAATTCGGCATATTATTATAAAATTCGTATTCAGCCAAATGTTTGGTTGATTTGCCGAATACTAGCTGTTTCGCGCGGTTTTACCGGCGCAATTTCTAATTGCCACTATGCCAAACTTTCACATTTATAATAGTTATCTGTTTGATCCGTCTGTATGTATGTTTATTCGCAATTATCTCACGTTTGGCTGAATCGATTTTACAGTTTCTCTGTTTTTCATTAATTTACTTACTTTATATTTTGGGCTAGCTATAACTTTTATCATAGTTAGTTTCCATATTTATAGATTTTCGTGATAGATTTTTAGTGATCAGTTTTGGGCTAGTTCTTACCTGACTGTTTGCACAAAGATTTATAAGTATATCTCACTTTTCTAGTTTCTGCAGCACGAGACGATCTCTTGATGTATGAAGTCATCGTTTTATTTTCGTTGTGAGTTTCATTCTTCCTTGCTTGACTGTATCTTAGAACGTCCTTCGTTTTTCTACTTAGGCCCATAGACACAACGTATAATAGTAGGTAGGTCAAGTCATGGTGTTACAGTATCAAAACATTATAGTACCAGTAGTAGTATTAGGTAGTTACTGATACCATTACTAGCCCAAAACTTATCACTAAAAACTATCACTAATATCTAAACATTGTAATATCTATAAATGTAGAACCTAACTAACTATGAAAAATCTAATAACTAGCCCAAAACAAAAACCTAACACTAAAAAGTGAAATAGAAAATAAATCAAAAAAGTCAGAATACCTACCTAATGCAAAATAAAAGCGACCTAATTATTTCTTTTTAAAAAAAAGAAAAAGTGAACCGCCTTCAGAAAAATAATCTACTAAAAATGTTAAAATAATTTTTACATACGCCATCCTAGTCCTGTTGCTATTCCTTCCCTATTAATATCCCGGATAGCAAATTTCTGCCAAACATGAATTAATAACGTAATAAGAACATTAATAATATACCTGGGTAGGTATTTTCATAGGTTTTGAAGTCGGTGCCAAACCAAATTTTAAGGACAACAAAGGACACTGCATAGGAAGTAGGTACATAGTCAAAGATTTTGTATGATTTTTTTATTAGAAAATCGATATTATTTTTAGGAAATCGAAATGTGGAGGGCGTTTTTTCCTAAAATACAGACTCTTTCTGATTCAGGGCCCAGACACTTCACTAGGGTGCTAAGCTTCCTTTGGCAGAAAAAAAATATCGAAAGGCACACACTTTATTGGTTTGATACGTTCGTCTTATCATTTTTAACCCCCGACGCAAAACGAGAGGGGTGTTATAAGTTTAACGTGTCTGTGTATCTGTGTATCTGTCTGTGGTATCGTAGCTCCCAAACGGATGAACCGATTTTCGTTTAGTTTTTTTTGTGTTATAGATAATTTTATCCCGAGTGTTCTTAGCTTCATGAAATCTCATGTTTCATGAAAATCTGTTCAGCCGTTTGAAGATCATCAGCTCTTTTCTAGTTGATGAGGGGATCTGACTACCTTCCATATGTCCTATCGATGCGAAATTTGGTACCGTATTGCTTCAATTATATTGAAAGTATATGGTAAGGTAACCATGACCTGATCAGCCGTTTGAAGGTCATCAGCTCTCTAACAGTTGATGAGGGGATCTGACTAAATTCCATATGTCGTATCGATTTGAAATTTGGTGCCGTATTACAACAATGATATTGATAGTATATGGTAAGGTAACCATGACCTGATCAGCCGTTTGAAGGTCATCAGCTCTCTAATAAGTAGTTGATGAGGGGATCTGACTAACTTCCATATGTCGTATCGATGCGAAATTTGGTACCGTATTGCTTCAATTATATTGAAAGTATATGGTAAGGTAACCATGACCTGATCAGCCGTTTGAAGGTCATCAGCTCTCTAATAAGTAGTTGATGAGGGGATCTGACTACCTTCCATATGTCCTATCGATGCGAAATTTGGTACCGTATTGCTTCAATTATATTGAAAGTATATGGTAAGGTAACCATGACCTGATCAGCCGTTTGAAGGTCATCAGCTCTCTAACAGTTGATGAGGGGATCTGACTAAATTCCATATGTCGTATCGATTTGAAATTTGGTGCCGTATTACAACAATGATATTGATAGTATATGGTAAGGTAACCATGACCTGATCAGCCGTTTGAAGGTCATCAGCTCTCTAATAAGTAGTTGATGAGGGGATCTGACTAACTTCCATATGTCGTATCGATTCGAAATTTGGTGCCGTATTACAACAATGATATAAAAAGTATATGGTAAGGTAACCATGACCTGATCAGCCAATTGAAGATCATCAGCTCTCTAATAGTTGATGAGGGGATCTGAATAGCTTCCATATGTCGTATTGATTCGAAATTTGGTGCCGTATTACTAAAATTACATTGAAAGTATATGGTAAGGGAACCATGACCTGATCAGCCGTTTGAAGATCATCAGCTCTTTAATAGTTGATGAGAGGATGTGACTACCTTCCATATATCCTATCGATTCGAAATTTGGTACCGTATTACTTAAATGAAATTGAAAGTGTATGGTAAGGTTACAATGACCGCTCATTCAAAACAGTTGTCAGTTGCAGATTGCATCAAAAGAATTCACTCCGAAAAAACCGTAAAATCGACACAACCGTCAACGTCGTCTGCCCTCACGTGTCTGCCCGTTCGGGTCGCCGCACTTGGTGACGCCCACACCCGCGCCGCAAGCCGCACACCGAGCTCGCCGCGCGCGGCATTACGTAGAGCGTGCGTAGACTATGCATGAAACTTAAGATCGCTCATACCTAAATGTAATAAATAATAAATTAGCTGTTGTTGGCTTAACACTTTATATACTTGAGCGGTCCCCGACGCGGCGACGAAGCTGGGAAAATAAAAATATTTTAAAGTACAAGTCTTACAGTCAATTATATATGGGACGATAATAATTAGAATAGGTTTAAAATATTATTTGTTAGTTTTTAAGGTCTTTTTTTGTGTCGGGGGGTTTTTAAAATTTTTAATTTTACTTTTTTTTTTCAAATCGTCTTATTATTTGTTTAGTAGTTGGGATTAAGTTTTTGAACTTATTTTTTTTTCACTTGTTTTCGAGTAAGAGTGTTTACATATTTAAACTGTGCTAACAAAGCTCTTTCATTTGATAGGTACCCCATACGAAAACTAAAGAATTTTTTATTTTATTTTTTACTTTTATATAACTTATTTTGGAGTAATAATGTTTACATATTTGAACTGCGCATAAAAATCTCTTTTATTTGATACCCCACACGAATATTGTTTTTTAAATAAATGAGTAAATGTGTTAAATAAAAATCACCCGGCCAGGAGGAATTGAGATTCACAATTTCTGTAAAGAAATTGGTTTCGGGTGGTCTTAGCTGCAAAGTAGCCATTAGATGGAGCTACGTTAGCAATTTAACGTAAAATGTGTTAAGTAATTTTGAGGCGTACCGCCAGGCCCCGGTAGCTCAGTGGGAGAGCATTCGTCCGGCAAACGAGAGGTACCAGGTTCGAGTCCTAGTCTGGCGATTTTTATTTAACACATTTTTTCATTTATTTAAGAATAATTAAGCATTTTATGAATGATTTTTTTTAGTCCTTTACTTTAAGTCCCCTAGAGGGCGCTGTAGGCAATTTTTAATTTGACGTTATATATCCTTTAACCAGCGGACAGTCGAGACGCTTCCAATCATTTATTTGTTCAATAATGATAACTAGCTTACAAGTTGTGATGTGAGGGAACAGACGAACATCCATACCCACCTACATACAGATCAAAATCATAGCCCTCCTTTTTGTTTCGACGTAGTCGGGTTAAAATAAACCTCAATCTCACTCGACGATATATGAAGATGAGGTCAAGGATGAAGAAAAGACTTAGTTAGTTAGTTGTAGCCGAATAAATATTTTTCTCAGCGTAAAAAATGCAAGTTGAAATTATTTATTCCAATTGTTATGGGTGAGATATAAGATTTCAGTTAATAAATAAATAATAAATAAATCATTACATCCTAATTCTTACTAATATTATAGGTAAAAGTGAAAATTTATGACGATAGATAGACTATTTCATTCTGATACGCAAATATACCTAGATGAAATAAACAGGTATCCTATCTAACTTGGTTTTTTTTATTTAAATAAGAAATACAAAAAACTTATTGAAAAACTCTAAGACACCCGAAATAGGTTAAAACAGGTTAAAACCTGTGCCTTGGGAGTCAGTAATATTTCGTTATTTGGGATGACATTGACAATAACTTGATGAAATATTATTACATAATTATCACTGGTTTGCTTTATACACTATTTTACTATTAACTTTTATATACATAAAGAGTTAAACTAAAAAAAATTAAGGTTATAAAAATACAGTGAAAAATAAAATAAAATGAAATGCAAACAAAAATTAGGTTAAAAATGAATTTAAAAAGAGTGTGTGCATGAGTGTGAGTATAATGTGTAAAAGTTTATTTGTTTTTATGTATACGTTTTCATGTTCACGCTAAGCCCTACGAACAGACTAGAAGTTCCTCAGTTTCTAAATAATTCAGGGTTGCAAGCCAAGCTTTAAGCTTATTATTTAGATCATACTTACTGAGTGTTTTGAGCTTCGCAAGTTTGCAATTAATATTGTTATAAATAAAATCCCCAGACAATCACACCAACTACATGGCCCCAAAGTAAGCATAGCTTGTGTTATGGGATACCATATAGCGAACTAGGGGGGGACCTAGAAAATAAATACATAAATAGATAGGATCTATCTAACTAATCTGACATATTACATGGCATCATACCTACCTACTTATAATCTAATATTCTTACAGGATCCGAGCTTTTGCGAGTGCATCAACGAGAAACTGCTAGTCATGTTACTAAATACACATACGTTCCTAGAGGTAGTTAACGGACGGAAGCGATAATGTTGTTTATAAAAATGTCAAATAATGCCATTGTTATGTTACTATTAAATCTCTTATCGCAAATATCACCTTCAAATGAGTAGGTACTTTGTATTCATGGATGTGAAATCGGAAACCGGACCATTACCTTACATCTAAAATATTATATTCAAGCGAGAAAAATACAGTAAACTTTGATAGTTGTAGAAGTAAAAAAAAATTATAATAATAATAAAGTACGGACAGAATTACTTGTATATGGACAATTTGACAAAGTTACCTTATTTATACAGGGTTGATTTGTGGTCACCCGGCAAATTTTTTTTACACAATAAGTATCATTTATAGAAACGATTTTTGCAAAAAAATTGTATTTATTTTTTATACAAGGAAATTAATATATCCGCTAACATGTTAAGCTAAGCATGGTCACTCTAAATTACCATTAAAATAAAGTCGACTACGCGCTACTACAAAACATCTCGTAGTACTACGTCGTACTATTAACAATGAAATGCCGCGTCGTAGTAGCTATGTTCATCAACAGCGACTATTTTCAAAAACGTTTGTGGTTACATATTTCTACTTTTTTGTACTAGGCGACGCTAAAATAAATATGCAGGTACGTTTATATTGTATTAAAGAAACTAACATATAAATTTGGCTGGTGACCAAAAAACAACCCTGTATATTGGAGTGTTTTGGTTACGTCTTCGCGACTTTATCACGCATGATGTTGAGCGCCAAAGTCATAGTCGCGTCTGAGTGAACAGTTCAACAGTTCAATTTATTTTACCGGTGGTTTTCTCCGGTTTATTTATACTTAATTGTATGCCATCAAATAGTGTTAAAAGTAAAAACATAACAATTTTGAAATACAATTGGCGGTCTCATCTCTGGGAAGCGATCTCACCCAGACAACCATAGATGTAGAACATTTGTATGGGTTAAAGGCATATCTATATAATAAAATCTATACAAAATAAACACTACGTATACATATACTTACATTATAGAGATACGTATGAGTGCATGTAAAATACACACATAGATATACCCACAAAGCAGATACATAAATCAATATATATAACACTGTTCCGTTACTGACTGAGTGACTGAGGTACTGAGTGACTGAGTGACTGAGTGACTGACAGACAACGTACAGCCGTAACTACTGGGCGTAGAGAGCTGAAATTTGGAACATACATTCTTTAGGGGATGTAGAGGTGCACTAAGAAAGGAATTCCCGAAATTCCCACGGGAACGGGAGTTATAAGACTTTTTAGTTTTTATGAAAAATCTTATTCCTTGATTGCACCGATGTGAAACTCGGTGTAAAGGTTTTTCAATGTGTGTCTGGTTGTGTTATGAAAGGAATTCCCGAAATTCCCACGGGAACGGGAAATATATGATGTTTTAGTTTGTATGAAAAAATCCCATCCCTTGAGTGCACGGATGTGTTTTTTGTATTATGGAAGGAATTCCCGAAATTCCCACGGGAAGGGGTTGGACTTTTTAGTTTGTATGAAAAATCTTATTCATTGAGTGTACGGATGTGATACTTGGCATGAAGGTTCTTCAAAGAGTGACTGGTTGTGCTACGGAAAAAAATCCCAAAATTCCCACGGGCACGGGAAATATATGATTTTTAGTTTGTATGAAAAAAACTTATTCCTTGAGTGCATGGGTGTGATACTTGGTATAAAGGTTCTTTCAGTGGGTGTCTGGTTGTATAGTTTCTGAAATTTCCACGAGAAGGGTAGTTAAGCGCATACGAAGTTGTGGGATAAAGCTAGTGTAATAGTCTGATATTAATAAAGTGTCTGTAACGTGGCATGTTTATCCGTAACATACGCGAGGAATGCAACGCAGCAGTTTTAAATATACTTAAGTTAAGTAAACGATGAATAAAGGGTCTTCTAACTTGAACTACCGAAAGAACAACATGAGTTTCATTTAATAAATCCCGTCGAGCCTACAATGATGTTGGATGGCGACCCTGCCGAAAAACGAAGTGAATAAATTAGCCACATAAAAAAAAAAGAAAACGATTTTTACAAGAAAACAAAAGAAAAAAAAACAAGATATGGGAAAATCAGTATCCAAACAAGAAGATGTCATCATAGCCCAAACTGCAAGTGGTGACGCGCAAGCAAGTCAAAAATCTGGTGCAACGAGTTCTACAGAAATTTTGGTGATCTGTCTGCTCACGCTATCATTGGGAGCACTCTTTTACTACATACACAAAAAGTGCCGCAAAAGCATCATAAAGTCATTCAGGAGAGAGATCAATGCAGCTGCTCTCTCAAATGCAGTCTCTATGGATAACTTGGAAGGCGCTCGTCATAGTCAATAATGAAGAGGATATGGACGCCAAGCAGCTAAGCAGTTAATCAGGGAACCCAAAGGTTGTGGATAGCCAAGCAGCTAAGCAGTACCGACTTTGAATCCAAGGAAATCAAGCCCTTATAGAAAAAAGAAGACTATGAAAAAAGAAAATAATAAGAAGATTAGTAAGTTCGCCGATTTCAATGAAAAACGTCTATATTATAAAATAAGGTGAATAGTGAGTAGAATAAGTGAATAGTTTTCATATAAAAAGGGTATTTACAATCCAATTAGATTATTGATATTTAAATAGTTAATATACGTGATTTCCTAGAAATTTAAATAACGTTTATTCGTGTATTTTTAATGTTTTACTTTTGATTTTCATTTCATCATATTTTCCATATTATGTTGGAAAGTTTAACTGTAATATATAATGAGCTAAAAGAAATACGTACATATTTAATAAAAATCGGTTCAGATCGTAGAAGTAAGAGCATAGGGTTGAAGAAATTAGAAGAAGCTCGATTGGTGTATGCTAAACTTCACAATTGCTTGTTAAAAATCCAATTACAAATAGAGAACAGTGAAATAAGTACCGAGGATACAACAAAAATAAATAAAATAATTGGTGAAGTACATAGTATTTACAGTAATATATTTTCATTAATAGCTTCAGATCAATCAATCATGGCTGAAAATAATTTTGATTTAAAAACTGCTATATCCTTGTTACCAGTTATGACTGGGCAAGAAAATGTGACCAAACAATTAATTGATAGTATCAAATTATACAGCAGTATGTTACCGGCTTCCTCACATTCACAATTAATCGAATTCGTCTTAAAAACGAGACTTTCCCAAAGTTCTAAGTTAAGATTGAATAGCACTTATACAAATGTCGTCTCTTTGCTTAAAGAAAAAAACATGAATACATTTTTAATTCCAAAAAAATCTCACGTAAGCATTCAATATCAGTTACAAAACGCAACACAAGGTCATAGGTCTATTAACAGCTACGGTACGTACTTAGAGGAGTTACTCGTAAACCTCACTATTTCTCAGGCTGAAGGAGATACAACTGATATTTTACGCCCAATTAATGAGAAATTAGCAATCAAACGTTTTGCAGATGGTTTAAATAATACCAGGCTCAGTACCACCATAGCTGCGAAAACATTTTCGTCTCTTCCAGAGGCTATAAGATCCGCATTAGACAAGGAATCAATGACGTCCAGTAGTGGTGAAGTCATGAACTTCAGGCACCGCAAGCCCTTAATTTCGCATAGAAATAACGCGACATCAAATTATTATTATAATCGTAACCGTAATGTGCCAAACTATAAGTATAATGGTAATCTTAATTCCCAATATCTAAGACGTAATAATTACAATCATAATAACTTTCGCAATAACAACAGCGGGAATCGATCTTATTACTCAAGAGCCCCGACACGAGGTAATATGACGCGCAAAAGCGCACCGCCTTCATTGCAGGCGCAGTATTCAAGCGCTGGGAACGATCGCTCACCGAGTTACCCGCACGTGCACCTTACTAAGCAAATTGACGAGGTTACTCCGCCAATTCAAAGAACTTCAGAATTTTTTTGTAAACAACAAAGATTTTATTTTTAGTTATAATAACACTTCCTGCGTAACATTTAATTTGAATAATCTAGATAGTTGTTCTATAAGGTTTTTAGTAGATAGCGGCGCAAGCCTATGTGTTATTAAGTATGAATGGTTAGAGGATAATAATCTTTTAGATAGGATAATTTTAGAGAAAAATATTACTATAAAAGGTATAGCTGGTAAGCTTGTATCGGAAGGATATATTTACTTAGACTTAGAGTATAACGGAATTAATTTTAACGAAAAGTTTCACGTTTTTAAACGGTTGTCTTGTTTGGCCGACGGGATATTAGGCCAAAACTTTTTTACAAAGTATGAATGTATAATTAATTATTCTAATTATACATTATCGTTGAAAAATATTTCTGGTCAAGAAGTTAGTATGTCAATCGAAGACCGCGCTAGGTACAGACATACGATACCTCCCAGGTGCGAAAAGATTATTTACGTACCATGTAATCAGTTACACGATTGCGTCACTTTAGCAAAGGAAATACAGGATGGTGTTTTTATTGCTGGATTAATTGTAAAACCTTTTAATGGGAACATACCATTACGAGTTTTAAATACAAAGGATGTCGAAATTTCGTTAAATTTTCACGAGTTAGAAATTTATCCTTTAAATTCTTTTGAATTATGTATGATTAGTGATGAACCTAGAAACGTAGATAGAGTTAAGACATTATTAGAACTTTTGAATTTAAATTATTTAAACAAACAAGATCAATTGTCAATTGAGCAAATTTGTGCTAAGTATGCGGATATATTTCACCTTCCAGGCGATAAGCTCTCAGTAACAAATGTTTTAGAACACTCTATAAAGTTGAAAGATAATGTTAGCCCTGTATATACTAAGCCTTACAGAATACCTCACTATCTGAAAGGAGAGGTTCAGAATCAAATTAAACAAATGCTTGACAATGATATAATTGAAGAAGCCTATTCGGAGTGGTCCAGTCCGGTTCTCTTAATACCAAAGAAAACCGATAAGACCGGAGAGAAAAAGTGGCGATTAGTTGTTGATTATCGACAATTAAACAATAGAATTCAAGATGACAAGTTTCCCTTACCCAATATTACCGAGATTTTAGATTCGCTTTCAGGAAGCATTTATTTTTCAAAATTAGACCTTTCACAAAGTTATTACCAACTCAACCTTAGTAACGAATCTAGAAAATATACAGCTTTCAAATTAGATAAGATGTACCAATTACAATTAAATGAAAATTCTCGAAAATTAACAGCTTTTACAACTGATAAAATGTACCAAATGAAACGCTGTCCAATGGGACTGCGCACAAGTCCATCAGTTTTTTCTCGATTAATGACAATAGCGATGTCAGGCCTAAATTATAACCAATGTTTTATATATCTTGACGATTTAGTGATAATAGGAAAGTCATTAGAAAACCACAATAAAAATTTAACGAAAGTTTTTGAACGATTACGTAAAGTCAATCTTAAACTCAACCCTTTAAAATGTGAATTTTTAAAAACAGATATTATTTATTTAGGACACCAAATTACATCAAGCGGTATCCATCCTGACCCATCAAAAATAGAGACCATACAAAGTTACCCGCGCCCCACTAGTTCTGACGAAGTGAAAAAATTCGTTGCGTTCGCAAATTATTATCGTCGTTTTATTCCAGGCTTCGCAAACTTGTCATATTCATTAAATAAATTGTGTAAAAAGAATGAAACTTTTCTGTGGTCTGAGGAATGTGAACAATCATTTCAAAATTTAAAAACCGCGCTTATTAATCCACCTGTTCTTCAGTATCCCGATTTTTCCGAAAATAATACATTTATCCTACAAACCGATGCTTCGAAAATCGGTCTTGGTGCAGTATTAAGTAATAGCAATGGACATGCAGTAGCGTACGCGAGTAGAAATTTAAAACCCGCAGAAAGTAGGTACCCAATTATTGAGTTAGAATTACTCGCTATAGTGTGGTCAATAAAACATTTCCGACCTTATCTTTATGGAAAGAAGTTCAAAATTATTACGGACCATAAGCCACTGATTTATCTTTTTAGTATGACCGATCCATCAAGTCGTTTAACGAAGTTCCGGTTGTACCTTGAAGAGTACGATTTTGAAATTGAGTACATCCCAGGTCGTCAGAATGTAGCTGCAGATGCATTAAGTCGACTTCGGATTACCAGTCAAGAATTAAAAGACATGAAAGAACATGTTGTATCGGTCATGACTAGATCGAAGACACGTAAATTAGCCGAGCAGGCTGCGTTACAAAATAATTTATCACCGACCGAAACGATTTTAGGGCCTGATCAACCCCAAATTGTTGAAGTCATAGGAAAACCCAAGGACGTGACAGAGCTAACTTTTTGTACAAACTTACAAAAAAGCTATTATTTAAACATGAAAATATAACTAGTGAGTTCAATAACTTCATTTACTTACCTTCGAAGGATATAATATATCTAATTACTCGATCGTTATCTACTACGTCAGTGTTAGCGAGAGAATTAGAATCGTTTTGTAAACGTTTAAATTTAAACGAAGTTATTATCATAAAAAGTAAAGAAAATGAATATTTTATAGATAATTTTCTCAAAGAAATAAAAAGACTCGAGTCATATATGAAAATCCCACGGATTTTAGTAACAAAAACCGTTCGTAAAATAACGGATGAAGACGAAAAACTTGTTATTTTAAATGATTTTCATCTTTTACCGACCAGCGGCCACGCAGGCGTAAATAGGATGATAAATAACTTAAAGCGATATTTTTACTGGCCAGGAATGAGTAACGACGTCGTTAAATATGTTCAAAAGTGTAAATGTCAATTATATAAGTATAGTAATAAGTTAATTAAGGAACCTATGGAAATTACGTCTACGCCAACGTCAGCATTTGAAAGAGTTAGCCTAGACCTAGTAGGTCCCTTAGAGCTAGATAGTAATAATTATAAGTATATTTTAACATTACAATGCAACTTAAGCAAATATGTTGAGGCCTATCCATTATAAACAAAAGAATCGGAAGTAGTGGCAAGGATATTCGTAAAAAACTTTATACTTCGATACGGTATACCTAAGGATATTATAACAGACAAAGGAACTGAATTTATGTCGTCTTTATTTACGGAAATTTGTAAATTATTGCAAATACAGAAACTAAACTCAACGCCTTATCATCATGAAACTATCGGCGGATTAGAAAATTCACACAAAAGCCTAATCGCATTTCTTAGAATGCAGTGTTCAAAAAATAACAGTAATTGGAGTGATTGGCTATCATTTTGGTGTTTCTCATATAATAATTCAATACATACAGAGACAAAATATACCCCATTCGAGCTTGTTTTTGGAAAAACGTGTAACATTCCTAGTAATTTATATTACGAAATTGATCCTATGTATAATTATGATAGTTATCCAGTAGAGATTAAGTATAGACTACAAAGAGCACTGGAGGATGCTCGCCAAAATTTATTACTTAGTAAGCAACAACGAAAAGGTAATTAGGACAAAAGTATCAATCCTGTTATTTACAAAAAAGGCGATCTAATTTTATTTAAAAAAATTTGTATGACTAACAAATTAGAGAATGTTTATTGTGGTCCATATGAAGTTTTAGAAGATTTGTCACCTAATGTAAGAATATTGAAAAATTATAAGGAATTAATAGTTCATACGAATAATACTAAATTATACTTTAAATAAAAAAAAAATGACATATAAAAAAAATGGTAATAAAAATATGGTTTGTGTTTTAAAAGTAATAATAATAAGATTATTTGTGTTTAGTTTTGTTATCTTTAGTTATTGTATACATTTTTTTTTATACTTTTAGTTATTAATTTTATTGAATGAGTTTTATTTTTATGTAAAAAAAAAATGTTGCTCTTCTCGCGTATACCAACATTTTTGTTTTTTTTTTTTCAAAGGGGCGTATAGTATCTATTTATATAAGGTAAATTTTTGGGGGGAGTTGTAATAGTCTGATATTAATAAAGTGTCTGTAACGTGGCATGTTTATCCGTAACATACGCGAGGAATGCAACGCAGCAGTTTTAAATATACTTAAGTTAAGTAAACGATGAATAAAGGGTCTTCTAACTTGAACTACCGAAAGAACAACATGAGTTTCATTTAATAAATCCCGTCGAGCCTACAATGATGTTGGACTAGTATATCAATAAGTACATATACAGGGTGACTGGTGACAAATTTTAGATACTAAAAGAGAGCACTTTGTACTCGATTCCGATCATAATTATGTAATAAAAGTAGGTACCTACTTAATTTTCACTAGAATTCCTAATATGATATTACAATTGACTTTACATACAACTGAGTCAATCGCGGCACGTGAACCGGTACGCAGATCGCTGCCAACGCTAGCATAACTATGCGTTGCATAATCAATTCTTTAACTTTCGTTCAAGTTTACCCAGTAAATAATTCATATTTATGTTTTATTATATTTTTTCTCCTCATGTATGATTTCAAACTATTACGTCCTTGAATTTCAAAAGTGTCCCACCAGTCACTCTGTTTAAATATATATACTTTTATTTTTATATTTTTGTGCATATGTTGGACTGGGAGCGAAAGAAAAACATAGAATGTGCCAGCTGCTTCTCTTCCCAGGCATACTGTAAAAGTCAGTTAAGGGACCGAGGCTTTTCTGTGGGCAATAGGTTGACCCCCTGTCACTGCAATAGTCTCTCTCCACTATTATAATGCCTCCTAATTTGTCAAACGTGACATCAGATGATTTTATTACCTCTGGTGTTCTGCCTACCCCATACGGAATACAGGCGTGAAGTTATGTATGTATGTATGTAGTACATATATTCGGATCAGCTGACAAATAGTGAGATTTTAGAAGTTTTTAAAAGGATAGGAGTTATTGTGCGGATTTTACATTTTCAGTCTGTCGAACGTAAATTACGCTCATTTTGGAAATGCTGAAAATTAAAATACACAAGAATTACTGCGGTGTAGTAGGATAGAACAGTAGACGATACAGTTGTCAGAGAACATGAATATTTCGGCGAAATCGAATGGGAAGCCACTTGAGCTTAGTGCGTAATCCACTAAGCTCATATTTAGCATATTAGCCACATGATCTTATTTGCGCAATCCAAATACTAATCTTAAACAGAGATTTTGGAGGCGCTCAAGATTATTAAGTTGGTCTTCAGTGACATCCAGATAGCATATGTCTGCGAAGTCAAGAGTGGGTAAAATGAGAGATATCACTTCCATATATTTTCCACTTGGTGGAAAAATGACGCAATAAACTTCCCATTATGTTGAATGTCAGGGCAGAGTGACCTGTCTATACGGTTTATGACCAATGATTATAGCCTGGATTTTCGACGGATGACCAAGTAATCTAAGAAATTATTTTTAAGAGGTCTTGATATTTTATCGTATGGATACAAGCTGGTGTCTTCTTAGAAGAAAGAAAGAAAGAAGAAAGAAAAAATATTTATTATTTCTTTTACAGAAGGTTGCTTATATCTTATAAATTTAAATTTAAAACTTATAATCTAATAAAAATGATAGTTGTTAATTTTAAATATACAAAAACTTAAAAGAAACAAATGGTACTATAAACAATGGACTACTCAGCATGTGCGTTGTTGCAGGAACATCTGTGACATCCGCGCTGATTTTCAGTAGCCACCTTATTTACATAATGATTAGAATAATCGATCATAACAATCTTAAATAACTACCCATAACCAAAATATAAAGTGTGAAGTGAATAATAACATAATGAAAATCTAAGTGTTAATTGTAAATAATTATATAAATTGACTTTGGAATATTTAAAATGAAAAAATACAAAACAGAAACCTATATCTAATATTTTATCCATTCCACCATTTGACTTAGCTAGTCGGTTGATAAATTTGTACGTCGTCTGCATACCTATGGTAGAAAGAAGTTCTTTAGAAATTGTATTTATAAAAATAGAAAAGAGGAGAGGAGACAACACGCGGGTTTTCTATGTGGGGTTCCTGTCCGTACTTCGGTCCAAGATGAAACGTCATCACCGATAACTGTACGCTGCTGGCGTCCACACTAGTAAGTATGAAACCAGACAATAACTGATGGAGATATATGTAAATTCAGCGCAAAAGTTGTAGCAAGATACCAAAATCAACAGTGTTGAACGTGTTGCTGAAGTCTAACAGCGTTAGAAGGGATAACTTTTTGTTCTCCATTTTGACGACCACTTTGGCAATGGAGTAAACCTTCCTGCCTCGCCAGTGGTTGCGGATTCGTTTCTCGCACGGAACAAGAAAAAAAAATGTTCCGGGTCTGATCGTTTGTATTTTGAATTCTAGGTTCCCCCTAGTTCGCTAAATGATATCTCATAACACAAGCTGTGCTTACTTTGAGGCCATGTAGTTGTTGTGATTGTCTGGGAATTTTATTCCGTTTCAATAAATAATAAATAAATAAATTTATTTTTATTTGTCACTGGTAAAATAAATTTTTGCTAATGTTGTGATGGTAATGTGGCCAGATCCATTGCGGACCCACCGTACCACCGGCCATACGCCTGGTGGTACGGTTGGATGTACCACCGTAGGGTTGGAATGTAGGAAGTTTTGATTTATCAGTTTTATTTGAATAGCTACTCATAGCAAGCAAAATTTTTTTTTTATTTATTTCAATTACAAAGAAATAAAATCGCTCGGCTCGCGCGTAAATATAAATATCAAATATAATAAAATAAGTTCCGTTTTAAAATTTAAAAAAATATATATCGATTTTTTAATTTCAGTATATAAGAATATTATTATTATATTAATGGTGTTTTTTTTTTCAAATCCCATCACTAGCACGGTGGTATGGTTAAGTCCCACCATACCACCAGGGGTATGGCCGGTGGTACGGTGGTGGTACGGTGGGTACGCACAGGCCAGATCGAAAGCCAGATTTGTTTTCCTGTTTTATGGAGTTTACGGTAGTACTCGTCCGGCAAACGAGAGGTCCTAGGTTCGAGTCCTGGTCGGGTGATTTTTATTGAGCACATTTTTTCAGTTTTTTTAAGAATAATTGAGCATTATTAAATGCAAAAACTTAAAAATATGAATTAAACACGTGACTTATTCAACCAATCAGAGCTTACTTATTATTTTATGCGTGAGTTTAGCAATTTGCAAAAATATGGGCTTAAAAAAATACAATATGTAGCCCGTTTAGAATCTTACGGAAGATCATAAATTTGCGGTTTTTGTTGTTTTCTGGTGACATATTCAGAATGATCAAAACGACACGGTGTGCCAAATTTCATCCAAATTCGTTGAGCCGTTCAGCCGCGATTGAGGAACAAACATCCATCCATCCAAACATTCACATTTGTACCTAATATTAGTAAGGAATATTACAAATTTGTAAGGAAGAGAAGCAGCTGGCACATGTTTTTCTTTCGCTCCCATTTCAGCATGTAAGTAAAAAATATTAGAGTTCCTACTTAATAAAAAGACTGTGCTACCGATAGTCAATGAACCTAAGATTACCTACTTGTTGCAGAGTAATAAAAAAACCGACTTCACGTCAACACTTTGGCCGACTAATAATGTCATCCACGTTAACATTAAATAAAATATTTTTAACAAGATTTATCGCGTATATTTACATTTTAACTGTTGTCGCTCGTGACCACGGGGTCTGCAAAGACAACGAAACGTCGAGTTAAAATTAAAAAAATTTAAAATGTAAATATACATCGCGAAAACTTTAGACAACATCACGTAAACATTGTCCGAAATCATACATATTGTTTCAAAAATTTGAAATTTTCAATGAAGTACCCAAGCGATTTCGATTAAATTTATATGGGACCAACTATGAAGGTATCTTCTATCATATGAATTAAGAATTTTTAAAATCGATTCATAATTGTCTGAAATATCGTGTAACAAAGACACACAAAAGATACAGACGAATTGAGAACCTCCTCCTTTTTTGGAAGTCGGTTGAAAACGATTGAGACTGATTTAAATTCCATTAAATAAATCAATATGATTAAAAACAAAACACTCTGTTATATTGTGTGTATTCCATACATAAATTTATAAAAAGCTATGAGAGATGTTGGGTCTCGCTTTCTTATTCTTCAAATTTGAACAAATACTTTCAAATTACATTACATGATTACGTGAAATCATTCATAAAATATAATTCAAAAAAACTTTAAAAATGTAGTGAAAAAGTAAAATTTTTGTAAGTAATGAATCGTGAAAACTTCATAGAATTTAAATATTGCAAAACACTTATATTTTTTTGTCTGATAGAGCATTAATTTTCTCTATATTTTAACGCGACATATTTAACCACAACAAGATTTTTGTGTTTTTTTTTACATTTACACTCAAATGAATAGTTTTTGGACATAAACTCTAACAGCCCTAACATGAGTAAGTGTGGGCGTACACAATATGTGCTAAAGATCAAATATTAAGATTAAATATTTAATAAAAACTTTTTCGAAATTACAAAAAATATTTTTATTTACTCATACTATGTATTATGTATGTAGGTATTTCATTTACCAAATATTGAGGACTGTAATAAACTAATGCACAAACATACATGCAAACTAAGTATTATCACCACGGTCAACACTGTTGAATAAATTATGAGGAACTTAAAATTCGATAAACTCTCAATATTTGCATAAGTCTTTCCACGTGGGTTCCAACTCGACTCGAGCTATCTCGTAAGTTTGTTGGGTTTCGAGTCAACGATTTAGATGTATTGTTATTTGTAGGACACATTACAATTCGGAATATTAAGGAATAAATTAATAAGGTACCTAATATCACCTCACCGAATCGAAACCATATCGAGTTTTAATATGGGATATCGCCATCTATCGGTAGCACTGAATTTGATTTGCATACAGACAAACTTACAAACAAACATACAAACAGACCAATTTTTTTTATCAGAAGTGAGAATATTAAATGTTCGGACACGTTTTTAGTAGGTACTCTTTTAATATAATGTAAAGATGGAATAAGGGATAGTGCCATTGGCATTTGCCTTGCCATCTTCGTTAGGATTAATACTAATAAATTTATTCGATTGCTTTCTGTTTCAACAACTCAATAAGGTATATACGTCATATACGTTCATATACGTTCACCCTAACGAAACCATATCGAGTTTTAATGAGGAATATCGCCATCTATCGGTGAGAAGAAACACTAAATCACTATGTTGACTTCAACAAATTAATTGTTAATCACTTATTTTCCAAAATCTCGATTTTTATATGTCAGCCACAGATGTCAGCAGCATAGAACAGCAAACAGACAGACACAAAAAGACATTTGTTTCTTTCAAATTCTTGCTTTTCCTTATTTTCATTTCTTAATAACCTTAATACATATTTTTTTTGTAAAAATATTTATGTTCACACTTTATTGTTTACTGTTTTATATATACATATGTATGTAAAGATAGATGTATGGTAAAGATTCATCATCATCATCATCATCATCATCACAACTCTTTGTAATGAGCCCACTGCAGGGCATGAGTCTCTCCCCTGGGTGATGAGGAGGTTTAGGCCATAATCCACCAAGTTGGCCCAGTGCTGAGTGGTGGATGTCAGAATTTTCAGGGTGCCGATACGGCTTCTGACGAACCCTAACGACTACTGTATACAAGTATACAGCACCCGGGACCGACTGCTTAACGTGCCCTCCGAAGCACGGAAGTCGCCGTGAGAAATGAATGGTCGGCGGTCACCCATCCAAGTACCGACCGCGCCGAACGTTGCTTAACCTGTGATATCGTATGATACACACAGTAACCACGGCGCCACGACGACTTCAAACGGTCAGACGTTCAGACGGTAAAGATTGATATAAAATAAAAAAATATATAATTAAAAAAATTACGCGAGCAGGATCGAACCCACGACCTTAGACTCATGGTCGGTCTACATAAATAGTATCAACTTTATTTGGGCAGGGTAAAACCAGCATTGCCTGATCTTGACTTTTTAAAATTCTCGCTTTTTTTGTGGACAGCTTTCATTGGTCAGTCTCTACTCTAAGATAGCAGCCAAGGGTAATAACTAGTGATCGGAATAGGTAGAGTATATTTACTATATTCTAACTATAGAAGGTAGCAACACTAGAAGTCGCCATGATAACAGTTTTGGTTCATTTCTGTACCTTGTATAGTCCGATAAGGATCTAGTGGCCAAAATTGGAACTAACCACCGTCTTGGGAAAGGTCACTTCATGCCTTTTACCGCCTTGCCCGGGACCGACTGCTTAACGGGCCCTCCGAAGCGCGAAAATCGTCGTGAGAAATAAATGGTGGCGGTCACCCATCCGAGTACCGACCGCGCCAAACGTTGCTTAACCTGTGATACGCATGATAAACACAGTAACCACGGCACCACGACAACTTTGTTTTGTTAAGGTGCATTCATAGCCCTTATATTATTCTTTTGAAAGTTTATTTTTAGTCTGTGTTTGCGTTGCCTAGTTACTATGTATTTTGTTGTTGACTTGATTCTGTTTGTCTTTATAGTATTTTTCCTCGATCATTAAATCATAGAATTACAAATGTGTTTATTATTCTTCTGTAATAAATGCACAGCCTCAACATGTTTTTTATACTTATATTTGTTTTAAAATTAAACGTACATGTCGCCGCAGATATACCAAGGCAGGAAAATCCCATCTTGAAGTAAACAAATTAGCTCATAAATATAACTGAAAATATTGTTCCTTATGTTCTATTGTTATTTTGTTCGTAAAACTGCTTGTTTATTGGCCTTACTTTCCCAATGTTTTGGATAACGATTTATGATTTAATGTTAAAATATTGCTGTGTAATTTAAGATTCAAATTACTTTTATAGTGTTTACGAATTGTTAATGGATGACTTTTTGATGCAGGTGTCCGTTCTATTCAATATCATTTCATGGTAATTTTAATTATCAAGCTAGTTCGAAAACATTGTAAAAATAAGCAAGTGCAATAGCAAATTAACTTTGCCGCCACTAATTTATGAGAGTGGGGATTCGTGACACGTGCACTTGCTTATTTAAGACCGAACGCGACAGGGCAGGGGCTTTTTCCCCTGGTCTGCTGCGTGGTACGCTCAAGCGGTGAGGTCCTTCCAATTTTGTTTGCATGCAATTATTCTTTATTTATTCCTACTTGTTTATTGTTTAAGATTATTCTGTAAAATCATTATTTTGAAATGATTTTTGGAATTTTTGTAGATTGAATTATAAACAGAAATTAATTATTTAATTTAAGATTCAAAGTTATAAGTAAGATTAAAAAAATATTAAAATTAATAAATTATTTCATTGATTTTCATAGTTTCATTTGTTTGATTAAGATGGATAAAGACAACATGACCGATGGCTCTAAAGGAGTCAACGGTCATGATCTTTTTAAAAATTCTAATGCTTATCGAAATCCGACATCAGAAGTGGGATCGCTCTCGCGACCCCTTTCTGCCGGTCATAATATTACAGACCCTGACTTAATCCCAGGACCTTCTGATGCAGAGGTTTCTGCAGCGACTTCACCTGTACTTAATAGTCAAACTTCACCTACGGACTCCGTAGCATTGCTTTCAGCCGGTAACGTTATACCTCCCCAGTTCTTTTTGAATATGATGACCATGATGCAGAGTGTGAGCGATCGTCTTCTACAGAAGCCAAGTGAGAGGGTGAAAATCACCGACATATTTTTACCTTCCTTTGACCCAGATGGCAACGTTGGTGTTCGTGAATGGTGCAATCACATCTCAACGGCTGTAAGTACCTACCAACTTTCTGATTACGACATTAGGATGAAAGTAAGTAGCTTACTCAAAGGACGAGCTAGAATGTGGGCTGACAACTGGTTAGTCACTACCTCCACTTGGGAAGAACTTCGTGAGACCATAATAACGACCTTTGAGCCAGAAAACAGGTATTCTCGTGATATCCTCAGATTTAGAGAGCATGTTTACAGCCCTATCAAGAATATTTCAGAATTCTTGTCCGAAGGTTGGTTATTATGGAGGCGAGTTACCAAAGATAAATTGGATAACAGCGATGCAGTAGAAGCTGTCATAGGAATGGTAAGCGACGAGCGTCTCAGAATAGAACTGATGAATGTTAGAGCTAAAACTGTACCTGAACTTATTTCAGTGGCATCTTCCATCAGAACTAAACGCTCTAACATGCCTCCTCCACATTCGAATACACCCCCTCAGAAACGAGCGAGATTCTCTCAGGATCAAAGAAATATTCTTCAATGTAGTTTCTGTAATAGATTGGGTCATGTCTGGCAAAACTGCCGAAATAGAAATGAATCCAGTCATCAAATAAAACCAATCGCTTCATCTAGCAGCACAGTATCAACTGCCGCCGTCAGCACGAGTAAGTATTGCTCATTTTGTTCTAAACCTGGACACACTTTTGATACTTGCTTTCGTCGAGAGAAACAACTTTCTTCCAACGTTAACTCTGTAACCAACGGCAACAAAGGTAAGCTAAACACTATGCGTATTTATGTTGGGGAAATGGAAATAGATACGGTTTTTGACAGCGGTGCAGAGTGTTCAGTGATGCGAGAGACTGTCGCTAAAAAGATCCCGGGACGTAGGCAACAGGTAGTAAATTACTTGCATGGATTAGGTCCAGTACCCGTCATATCCACGAGTACGCTAAAAGCTGTTTGTGTAATTAATGATATTAACGTCGAAATACTTTTCCATATACTACCAGACTTTGAAATGACAACTAATGTATTAATTGGATCAGACTTGCTGAATAATACCGGTTTAAGCGTAATCATAACTCCCAATACTGCGACATTAATATCTCAGCCTCGAATCATGCATGTTCAATCTAAAAGTTCCATTTTCAATCATTTAAATCATGACTTATCCGACCAATCTGAGATTGATCAATTACTGTCACTACTTAACCAATATTCATACCTCTTTACTAATGGTTTTGCTAAAACTCGTGTAAATACTGGACAGCTTGAAATACGTTTGAAAAACCCAGATAAATACGTAGAACGTAAACCATACCGGTTAAGCCCCGTTGAACGCCAAAAAGTTAAGTCTATTGTTTCTGAGTTGATCGAGAATAACATAGTTAGAGAAAGTAGATCCCCTTACTCTAGTCCGATAATCTTAGTGAAAAAGAAGAACGGTGATGATCGAATGTGTGTGGACTACAGAGAGCTCAATTCAAATACTATTCGTGATCACTATGCACTACCTCTTATAGGAGACCAAATAGATCAACTAGCAGGCGGTAAATACTTCCATACACTCGATATGGCTTCTGGTTTTCACCAAATTCCAATTTCCCCTGAATCAATAGAAAAAACAGCTTTCGTCACACCCGACGGGTTGTATGAGTATTTAACTATGCCATTTGGCCTTTGTAACGCACCTTCAGTGTACCAAAGATGTATTAATCGTGCTCTAGGAAAACTTCTTAACCCTGGTAGTGCTGTTAATGGTACAGATAGCATCGCTCAAGTGTATATTGACGATGTCATCTCTAAGAGCTATGGTTTTCTCTCTGGTCTCGCATATCTCGAAAGAATTTTGATAGCCTTAAAAGATTCAGGATTTTCAATAAATGTCGAAAAATGTTCATTTTTTAAGCGATCCATTGAGTATCTTGGTAATATTATAGAAGATGGTAAGGTTCAACCAAGTCCCAAAAAAGTTGAGGCCCTGCTAAAAGCTCCTATTCCAACCTCTGTAAAACAGGTGCGGCAATTTAATGGCCTCGCAGGTTATTTTCGGAGATTTATTCCAGATTTCGCCCGCATAATGGTTCCCTTGTACAATTTAACTAAACAAGGAGTGAAGTGGTCCTGGACAATTGAACATGAGGAGGTACGTCAAAAAGTCATCCATCTTTTAACTTCTAGTCCTGTATTGACAATATTTAGGGAAGGTGAACCAATCGAACTTCACACTGACGCCAGTTGCCTTGGATTTGGAGCGGTTCTTGTACAAGTGATCAACGGTCGACAACACGTAGTGGCCTACTTTAGTATGCGGACTACTGAAATTGAAAGTAGATACCACTCCTACGAGTTGGAGACACTAGCCGTCGTGCGAGCAATTAAGCACTTTCGACACTACCTCTATGGCCGCAATTTCAAAGTAATTACAGATTGTAATGCCCTCAAAGCTTCTGAACACAAAAAAGATCTCCTGCCGAGGATTTATAGATGGTGGGCTTATCTACAGAATTTCGAGTTTGAAATTGAGTACAGGAAGGGCGAGCGAATGCAGCATGCTGATTTCTTTAGTAGAAACCCCAACACCTTCACAATCAACGTGATGACAAGAAATTTAGATTGGCTTGTGGTGGAACAGCATCGAGACCCTCAGCTAAGGCCAATCATAGACGCCCTGCACAATGGTGAAGCGATACCTGGATACATTCTTGAAGATAACGCTCTGAAGTATGAAAGGACAGACCAGGTATTAGGTGCGCAGAAACTTATCATGGTACCTAAATCTTTCCAATGGAGCCTCATAAACACTTTCCATACCGCTCTTAAACATACAGGCTGGGAGAAAACCCTTGGCAAGATACGGGAAACCTATTACTTTGATAAGATGAACACTATTATCCGAGAATTTATCGACAATTGCGTGGTATGCAGGACATCTAAGCAGTCTTCTGGGGCAACGCAGGTACAGTTACATCCTATACCAAAGCCAACAGTACCGTTCGAGGTAATCCACATGGACATTACTGGAAAACTTGGGACACCACAGGATCAGGAATATGTTGTGGTTACCATCGATGCCTACACTAAGTACGTATTACTTCGTTACGCTAACGATAAAAGCCAGCATAGCGCTCTTGGAGCTTTGAAACAAGTAATGCATTTATTTGGAGCACCGAAGCTGATAGTGGTGGATGGTGGACGTGAATTCCTTGGCGAGTACAAGAACTATTGCGATAAGTATGGCATAGAAATACACCCAATTGCACCAGGTACCAGTCGAGCTAATGGCCAGGTGGAACGTATGATGACCACATTGAAAAATGGTCTTATAATGATTAAGAACTTTGAGATAGCAGAGTGGCATACTGCTCTAGAAAGTCTACAGTTGGCATTTAATTGTACGATACACAAAACAACTGGTATCGCCCCACTCACACTGTTGACTCGACGCCAGAACTGTGTACCACCAGAACTGCTGAACCTGGTTGATTTTGACAACCAGACAATTGATTTTGAAACGATTCAGCGGCATATTCAACAAAAGATGGTTGCAGCAGCTGGAAAAGATAAAGAAAGGTTTGATAGAGGAAGAGCAAGGATACAAAGGTTTCAGAGAGGGGATTTTATTCTGATCAAAAATAACCCAAGGAACCAAACTTCGCTTGATCCAAAGTTCAGCGTGCCTTATGAAATCCATAGAGTACTCGATAATGACCGCTACCTTGTAAAAAAAGTTATTGGTCATCACGGTCGTCCTCGAAAAGTAGCTCATGACCAAGTTCGTCGAGCACCACAGCCAGGATGCAGTAGTGAAAGGCTGATGACCGTGTCGCCGTCTAACGAACTTGAATCTTTACAGGAAGTAGACCAACCAAGTGAACCAGAAGCTGGACCATCAGGTCTCTGCACTGCACCATCGACTTTGCCAGCAGATGCTAACGACTCCTTTCAAGAAGACTAGCTGTCTCCGTTCGCATAGTTGAACCATCTTAATCTGGTGAGCCCTTTTCATACTATTTCTTTTTATAAACAGTTATAGTTCTATTAATAATATGTTTCCAATTTATCATGTTTATTAAGCTATTTAACATACGATGATATTCAAATAGTCATGTTTCATATGTGCATTTCGCTTGCAATTTATTAACATAAAAGATGTTATTGACGATATGGAGGCGTCATACCATCACTAAAAGAACAACCCTACTGTTGGGCAAATACTACTAATAAAAGAACAACCCTACTGTTGGGCAAATATTACCAAAAGAACAACCCTACTGTTGGGCGAATATAACTTAAAAGAACAACCCTACTGTTGGGCCAATATAACTGAAAAGAACAACCCTACTGTTGGGCCAATATAACTGAAAAGAACAACCCTACTGTTGGGCAAGTATAACTGAAGTAAACCATGTTGTTTGGCAAATAGTACTAAAAGAACAACCCTACTGTTGGGCAAATAAAAAAATAATAATTGTGTTGTAGACGGGTGGAGACGTTCTATGACAAATCAAAATGATGCTGAGTGGTGCCTAAAAGCCAACAAGCAATTAACCTAAAATTACAAATGACTAAAATATTATTGAATAAGTATGAATAATAAATATCTAGGTTTACTGTGGAAGTACCTAGTTAGACTGAAATAAAATGTTCTTTTACAGATACACGGCGCAGAGCACGCACCGCACATCAGTATGGCCGTGTCGCCGCAGATATACCAAGGCAGGAAAATCCCATCTTGAAGTAAACAAATTAGCTCATAAATATAACTGAAAATATTGTTCCTTATGTTCTATTGTTATTTTGTTCGTAAAACTGCTTGTTTATTGGCCTTACTTTCCCAATGTTTTGGATAACGATTTATGATTTAATGTTAAAATATTGCTGTGTAATTTAAGATTCAAATTACTTTTATAGTGTTTACGAATTGTTAATGGATGACTTTTTGATGCAGGTGTCCGTTCTATTCAATATCATTTCATGGTAATTTTAATTATCAAGCTAGTTCGAAAACATTGTAAAAATAAGCAAGTGCAATAGCAAATTAACTTTGCCGCCACTAATTTATGAGAGTGGGGATTCGTGACACGTGCACTTGCTTATTTAAGACCGAACGCGACAGGGCAGGGGCTTTTTCCCCTGGTCTGCTGCGTGGTACGCTCAAGCGGTGAGGTCCTTCCAATTTTGTTTGCATGCAATTATTCTTTATTTATTCCTACTTGTTTATTGTTTAAGATTATTCTGTAAAATCATTATTTTGAAATGATTTTTGGAATTTTTGTAGATTGAATTATAAACAGAAATTAATTATTTAATTTAAGATTCAAAGTTATAAGTAAGATTAAAAAAATATTAAAATTAATAAATTATTTCATTGATTTTCATAGTTTCATTTGTTTGATTAAGATGGATAAAGACAACATGACCGATGGCTCTAAAGGAGTCAACGGTCATGATCTTTTTAAAAATTCTAATGCTTATCGAAATCCGACATACACTATAAATATGGGACGGTAAGACACAGATTAGAAAGTATTATGTACAAGTACAGATAGGACATATCAATACTATAGGGAGTTTGGAATGCAATCTTTTTTGCCGCTTGGCGGCGCTTATGTGCTTGAGGTTTTTTGGGTGGACTATGCACTCTAGTGGTTTTTTATTATTATTGTTGATAAATATTGTTTTTGATATGTGAAAGGAAGGGTGCTAATTTTACAGTCCAATGGCAACGAACTAAAATAAAAATAAATAAAAATAATAAATTCCCAGACAATCACACCAACTACATGGCCTCAAAGTAAGCGAAGCTTGTGTTATGAGATACCATGTAGCGAACTAAGGGGGAACCTAGAATATAAATACATATATACAGTGATGTACAAGATACCTTAAATAAAGTATCTGGAATACAAAATGCAAAAAACTTTTAAATTAAGTATTTCAGATACCAGATACAAATAACTTTCTGGAATTGTATCTGAAATACTAGATATAAAATACGTTTCTTTTGAATACTTTTTATAGATAAAATACTTTTGTATAAAACAACATTTTTTTTTTAATGAAAGTTTATTTTTTTACATGTAAATCACGTTGATCGCGCATACGTGACACAACATAATATTATACTTTTAAGATTTTAATTGAGACATAAGTAAAACCAGTGCTTCATACAGATGATCACTCATTTTTCTTCGATGGGGCCTCATGATCATGCCCCCAAATGATATTGTTAGGAGTTATATTTGAAAAATATTTTTTTTTATTGTAGGATAAGCATTTAAGCTCTTTATTTTGGTATCTTTATTATTTAAGTATTGCAATGTTTCTAAGTCACTGGTGCTGCCAGTAGATCCAGTGTTTTTGGCACTTGCAACAGAATCATCTAAAAACATGTAATAAGATTCATCTTTTGACTTTTTTTATATCACCTTCAATATTGTCTAAAGCCTCCGATTTTTGTTTTTCAGTTCGATTAATTTTTCGTGTTTCAGTCAGGATAAGTCCTTCTACATACAATGAAATCAGTTATCTATTACTAAAAGTATTTTAGCAAACATACTATCTACAAAATACTAAGATACCAAACGAAAGGTATTTAAATACAAGATACGAAATGAATTTTAAAGAAGTTTTATAGTTACAAGATCAAAATACGTATTTTGTATCTTGTATCTGTATTTCAGATACTTGTATCTCAGATAAGTTACATCTCTGCATATATAGATAAACACCCAGACACGGAATTTTTTTTTCTTGTTCCGGGCGGGAATCGAACCCGCAACCACTGGCGTCTGAGGCAAATAGGTTTACCCCTTTGCCAAAGTGGTCGTCACCATTAACTAAAACCATTAATTAAAATAATCAAAAACAAACACTTGTCAGCATGTTTGATAGTTATAAAGATATTCGTCGAAATATGTGAAGTCTATCAAGTAGGTATCACAACAATTCAGTTACATAAACATTGACCTATATCAAATGGACTCGAAATACCTACAAAAAAACGTGCAAACCTTGGGCAACTAAAATGGCCGCCTTAGGGTGGGGATAGCCTAGGATTGTCAATATTTTTATGTTTTATTAGTGAAATCATAATTTTCAATATTATTCCAACCAAAGAGCTAATTTAAACGAATGATTGATGAGGTAATTGGTATCTAGGTGTAAAAAACGCATAAGCTGGAAGATTTGGTCAGGATATAATGTGCATATGGGTTTCACTTAAATTAGGTACCATTACCTACCTACTTAATTGATTTATTTAACAGTTTATGTACACAAAGTAAGATACATTATACCGATGAATGATCTATACAAAGTTAGTAGGTACAAAGGTACTGCTAATAAAGAAATTCCTTGAGACTGGAGAGTTTGATTGAGGAGCAATAATAATATGTGTTAGATAAAATAATTAAACTATAATATATATTTTTTTTTTTATAAGTGACTAAACCCGCGTTTGACCTCAATCTAGATATATTTAATCTCAATATTAGATTAAAAATACTGAATCATACCTACATAAAAATCTTATATATGAAATAGCAAGCTGACTAACTGATCATCAACGGCCAGCCTAAACCGTTGGACCTAGGAAGCTGAAATCTTACACTTGAGTTCATTTTAGAGCGACAAGGATTTTGGAAGGAATTTTCAAAATTCAAATTAATTTAACTGATGTTCGTGTTTCATTTGAGGTTTGAAAACATAATGACCCCCAAGTTCTTTGCTGTGTCAGTGAAATTAATCACAACATTATCCATAATGATAGGAGGTACTAGTATTACTTTATTAATTAAGAACTAAATAGGTATCGGTTATTAAATAAAAAAAAACACTTCATTCATTCATTCATTTCTAAATAATAACAATTTGTTTAAAAACACATTTTGTTTCAGAAAATCTTGTGATCCAGCTAAGTCTTCAATTAATACAGCTTGTTCCATATTTATTTGATTTTTATTTCGAAGATCATCTATGATTTCTCTAAAGTTAACTAGTTTTTTGTTTTTCCTCCGAAGTTTTTCATTCAGGCACTTAATTTTTTTTTGCTTATCACACTTTTCTTGACGCGCCTCAATTTTCTTTTAAAGTGTGACCTGAAAATTAAATATTTATTATAAAATGCTATTTATTAAAATGAATGCAACATTGGCATCTTGAGTTGATTGATATGATATGAAAAAACAAAATTATTTGTTATTCTGTTCTAATATTTTTAAATTATTCCTTATTGTTATAAGACTCAACTTATATTTATTTTACACCACTCTAAGGCTCTTTGAATTAATTGGTTGTTAGTGAAAAATATATTGTATATTTTTAACTGTATCCAACTATAGCATGCATGGTTAGATACCTACTGTTATAAGAAAATATGCTTTATAAAAATAAATACCTCTTTCTGAGCTTCTTTCGCAACTGGATGTGGTATTGACAATTGGGTACAAACTGCAGATGTACTAGAATTATCAATAAAATTTCCTGTTACCTGTAAAGAAAGAAATAATTAAAACAAAAAGCAAATTAAAAATTTATTATCATCAACTAGAATTTGACATAATTTAATTACCTAATGTTATATTAAATTTATTTTGATACTTACGGGAAATATTGAAGGAACTGAGTTTTCTCTTAATCTTATTACATCTAGAGTTCTATTAAAACATGTTTCAGGAAAATGCAGTGAGCAAACAAACCACTGCTTTTGCCGAGGATTAGGTAATATTTTCTTCACCAACCACTTTTGTCTCAATCCTTCATTTTTTGGAAATCTAGAAACAAAATATTTGTAGGTACTTATTGTATGTAATCAACATTAAAATCCACTAAACATATACATATAATTTTAATCAGAGCATAACCCTATTTTAACTATGAAAATAATTACGAATGAAATAAATAAGTATCTTACCTTATTTCCGAGTCTGTTACTCGGAAATAAGGTAAGATACAGATTCTTTTAACATTTATTTATATATACTTAGCTTCACATTTGAATTCAAGAGGTTATATGTGATATTACATGAAAAATGGTACTCACATAAGAAGAGTCAATGCTACTTGATTTTTGATTTTTCTTGCACCACATTTTAAAATGCAACAAGATGGCATCTTGACCTACAGTTTCACCACACTGCGACTTAGTTTTAAACAACTATTTCTTGTTTATTTATGCAAATCTCAAATAAACAAACACTTGACAACGAACTACCACGAAATACGGGCAACCAAGATGGCGAATTGAGGCACGTACCTACAGCTGTCAAATGAACTTTGACAGTATGTGGCACACATAGCAAGATCTAAAATCACTGACCTCTATATTTACCACTGGACTGGCTGTTCCGTAAGTTTGACAGCTATTTTTTTGTGCCTATTTGAAGCGCCACTAGCGAGTAGCGAGTGTCCGCAGAACAAATTTTGACGTATATTGCAAGTGGCCGCCAGAGAAGTGCTAGCTTATTGTTAAGTGATTTTATATTTTTTAAATTATAATACGAATTTTATGTTGTTATTGTTATAAGCATTATATAAAAGTTATCAAGAATGAGGACATGTGACATATGTGTAAGCGACTAGTTTTAGTACCACGGACACTCGCTACTGCTCGCTACGTCCGACAGCGCCAAAATGGCGATTATCAAACGGGCACAAAAGCACTTTGACAGCCGCCAGTCCAGTGGTAAATATAGAGGTCAGTGTCTAAAATATATATGTCTCTTTCGTCATATGCAAACCTAACCGTGAAAAAAAGAGAAAAATATATATTTATTGTTCTATACCATATATGAATGATATTTGTATATGTATAAATGCTATATGTTGACAAGGGCGCCTCTATACAATAGAACTTAATGTACATAAATGATAAACTTAAGTTCACTTGACGCTACTTCTGAGTTTTTATTGCCAGTAATAAGTGGCGCCACCAAACGTTAAAATGGGGCTTTGGCCAAACTCTTGAAATTGAATAAAATGCTTTGATTGTTAATGCCGTGTGGCAACAATCATAAAGCTAAAACAAAATCATGGTTATAATATAGTTCCAATATTTGCCAAACGCCTAAAGAACCTTTTCGGACTAGATTAAACTTATTTATAATATTTCATAAGAAAAATTGGCCTCGTCTGTGCTTATTACAGCAAAATGGCTTGCATGTAAAATCGATACATTGTTTATTTCATTCGGTCAAAACAACTGTTATCAAACTATTATGCAGTTGGTGAGTAATGATTTTTATATGTTCTGTATTCGTTGAATCAAACAATGAAGGAACGCACCCTAAATATGTGGAACTAAAAATGTTTGCATATAATGATTCATTTGATCATTTCATCTGTTGTCAATGTCATTCATTAAATCTGTCTATTTGTTCGTCAGTCAAACCAAAATTCAACAGCAGAATCTGGAAAAGGCGTTCTAATTTTTGTTTTACTTAGTGAAATTACTGTGTGGACCCGGAAAAATGATTGCTTTAATCAATCGTATCCTCGATTGGATTAAAAGTTTATTTTGGAAAGAAGAAATGGAACTTACTTTGGTCGGATTGCAGTATTCTGGAAAAACAACGTTTGTAAACGTCATTGCTGTAAGTAACATTTAAACTTATTTGTTTACAACAAAATGAACAATACCAAGTTTATATAGTTAGGCTGTTGTTGCAGTAGATCGGTTCACTTGATATCATAGTAGCTAAATACCTATTTACTTTTAAAGTAACTTAAAGAAAACTAATACAATGATCCTGATTTATCATGATTGTTATAAATACCTTTATTTACCAAAATACCCACATCTCTAAAGACTGATGGCCAGAAATGTGAAACACTAGTTTAAATACCACTTAATTATTGTCACTTGTAGTTTCTAGTTGAGTCCATATAGTAAAATAAAATAGTCTGAGTACCTATAAATATTAATAACTTAGTGTCTTGAAAAGCTTTTTAAAAAATTTGTAAAAATCTAATGAAATTAAAAAAATGGCATATAAAATCATGGTACATAAAATCAAGACAAACCATACTGCATATGTTTTAATAATTAAAATCATGGTAGGTTAATGTTGGAACAATTATATCTTTGAAGGTAGGTACAATATAACTAATTTGATACAAAGAACCTTTAAATAAAAAAGATATATTTTTTTGACAACTGGTTGGCATCAATATTTTATATTTATTTCCAAATATACACATTGTTATTTTGACTGCCACTGTTATTGCTCAGTTTCCGCCCCCTTTAGTACCAACCATTAAAGTTTCAAACATTTGTTGGATACCTTAGATCCCGATAGAAGACTATTCTCAGTATACACACAGCTTAGTGAACAAACTGTTTATATATAAAAAATTAACTATATATTTTTGCTATTAAATTTTTATAAGTACCAATGTCAAATTATTTATAATGTTTTGTCATAAATATTTAGAAGCACTTTATTTCCAAGCTATTGCATGTAATAAATATTATTTGATTATGAACTGAAAGTCACAAAAAAAAATATTTTGGTAAAAATGGCCTTGTGGTGTTGCTGTCAAAGAATCAATAATTTTTGTTATTTCATTAATAAAGTGACTGCTATTAGAGAAGTAAATAAAAGCAACTATGAATCCATTTCATATAAGTATATACAGTCAAATATTAGGCTCAGTTTCGTTTGTATAAAATTCAACGTAAATTTTAAATTGTACCAAATTTTATCGACACCATAACATGCAACAAATGAAATCAAATCTTTGTGAACATATAATATTAGCTGTATGACTTACATTAGGACAATGTGAAAGCAGTAAGTTCAAAATTTAATATTGTATTCTATTTACAGTCTGGCCAGTTTAGTGAAGACATGATCCCCACAGTCGGTTTCAATATGCGGAAAATTACAAAAGGAAATGTTACTATCAAGGTAAAGTGAGCGTGCCAAAGTTTTTTTTGTTCATTTAATTTAATCTTTATAGTTTATTTGTTTTTCAAGGCCTCATTTTGATTGCAATGATTTTCTGCTGCAATCAAATGTAGATTTTGAAATAGTTGCTTTAATCTAATTGGTGCCATAACTGTGTATATAAATAAATTGTAAATAAAGTACTATGACAGGAAGTCAAGTGATGAGAATTACATAGGAGAAATACCTAAAATTAAAAAGAAGAATATTCTGTAATCTGTTTCAGATAAGCAATAGAGTTGTAAACAGAATGTTCACGATCCATACAGTTTCTGACCTTTCAAACTACTTTAGGTATGTGAATGTATAAAGATGATATAGTCATTGAAATGCTGCCTGTGTATATCTAAACTATTGGTGCAGACTTGATTTAATTTCTTAGAAACAATATCAGGATTTTCATTTCAAGAGGATGATTGTGTAGTCTCTTGAGTAACTCGAGAGGGTGAAATATTAAAATCCTTGCTGCGGTTAATAATATAAGTAAATGATTCGGAATCACCCAAACATGAGCTATTATTTGCACTATGATATGTTGTTTTAATACATTTCATGAGTTGTCAAAAATCTGACAGGTCAGCTATAAACATTACTCTTTATTTAATATTCTACACAATACTTTATTATTACATATGATTAAGACATTGCATAGGCAATTTATCTGCCAAAGTGTAGAAGCATTTTTGTTGATCAGTTGTTGTTATAATGTCATTGTTAGTTTTGTTATAATGTTTGTAAATATTTTAATAGATTTTTTAAATCTGTGTCACTAAAAACTAGTTAATCATACTTGACTTACTGCATCATGATGAGTCATACACATTTTTATTGTTATAACCAACTCTTAGCTGTTCCATAAGGCCTAAAATTAAGAGCTAGAGGTCTGATAGACATTTTATCGTTGATTGACATGCTTACAGCTTGTGTCAAGTCTTAAAACATTGAGGTTTTAATACAGAAATCAATAATAATTTGGTTGATTGGTTTGATTCAGTTCCACTTTTCAATGGTGAGTTATTATAACATAACAACAAATTTGTGGAATAAATTTTATCAAAATGATATAAATTAACTACCAAAGTTTACTAGGACATACTGGTTTTGACCCTGATGTAAAGTATCATTTCATAAGTTGTGAAGACTGTCAGGAACACATTGATAACACAATGAAGAAATGTTTTTTTTGTTGTTCATGCTGTTCTTATTTATTTAAATAGTTCCCTCAACACTACATTCTATCATCAGTTTAACGCTTATTGTTACTGTTACTGTATTCTGTACTAAAATATTTATAAAGCGGTATTTTTTGTATGTTTGTCGCAAATTCAACGCGTCCAAAACTCAGGCGTGTCTGTCCTCCGCAAAAAAGAGCACCTTCACATTAACGCCCACTTTCCAAAATGTATCTTTTAGGCGTAACTGTAACATCCAGTTTAAACTTCGGTCAACAAATTGTGTCCATGGCTCAAGTAGCTTCGAAAGAGTGGGAATCATCTCGACGGTACGGCGGTACTTCAACTCTGCACAGCTTTTTAACTTATACACAGCTCAAGTGCGATTATGCATGGAGTACTACAGTCATCTTTGGGATTGTTCAGCGAAATATCAGCTAGAAGCGTTGGACTCCGTTGACCGAAGAGCCCGTTAATTAATTAACAATGTCGACCTTACAACCAAAAATCTACAGACCCTAGAGCATCGTAGTAAGGTTGCTTGTTTAACCGTGTACTACAAGATACAGGATTTTGGTGATGCGCGAGTGCTCTGTTTGAACAAATTGAACCCTCACCCTTTTACCATCGGACTACTAGACGCAGACAGAACTTCCATCCGTATATGTTAGATATTACGAAAAGTCGAACTAAGCGCTTTGACTGTTCCTTTTTGATACGGGTCGCCAAGGATTGGAATGAACTGCCTGCGTGTATTATCCCAGTATAGTCGTAGAACATTTAAGCGTCAAGTGGATGGACGTGTACCACCTTAGTCTTCATATTCTAAAATAAAATAATATTTATAAATAAAACAAAATAAAAAATGTGGAAAGGTTATTAGAACAGTTTTAACACGCAACCATAAAATTAATACCCACATTGCAGGTATGGGATATTGGCGGCCAGCCCCGGTTCCGGTCCATGTGGGAAAGATACTGTAGAGGAGTCAATGCGATTGTGTAAGTATTTATGCATCCCGTTTTAAGCAGATGGGTTCTTGATGGGAAGTTGTATATAGTAGCCGCTATAGAAATTGTTATAGCGCGTACGGCACGGACGTAGCAGTTTTGTATAAACACGCGTCGAAACGCAAATGTGGTGGAAGGAACCCGTCAGGATCCGACTGGCTAGTCACCACCCTTCATATAAAATCTGCCTCCAAATATGACCGCTCCGGTGGTGATGTGTTCCGGCAATGTTTTATGAAGAGCCAGTTCTTTCCTAGGCCCGTGTGCTGTCATCTTCCTCATCTTCACTTACCATCAGGGGAGATTGAGGTCAAACGCGGGCCTACGCCTAATAAAAAAATACAGTGGAATCCGTTTATAATGATATCGAAGGGAAATAAGAAACAAGTCATACTAAACGGACGTCATACAAAGCATAGGTACCGCAAGAATAAATAAAGTTTAAGTAAGTATGTGATTTATATTAATAGAGAGAAATAAAATAAATAATAAATAAATCAAAGTAGATATTAATAAGTAAATCTATGCTCTGAAACTCAAATCAAAAAAGCCCTTCACGCGCCAAAAGTATAACGTGATTCTCCTGAACACTGCCAAAGGTGTTAGAAATCATACGGTCGGTCACTACAAGCGGACAAAATTTGTTAAAGAAGGGTCATAATAAGCCATATGTCACTATAGGCGAAGTCATTATATCCAACTTAGTTATATAATTTATATTAAAACCATACTTCACTGTGTAACACGTCATAATTTACGGTTGGTCAATATAAGCGGAGTCATAATTATCGGATTCTATTGTATATGCGCTTTTCTAAAAAAAAACATAGTACATTAATTTTAAAATTTTGGTTTGTGTCAAAGTTTTTTTAAACACTTGAAAATGTGTTAAATTAAAGTCGGTTTTTGTTCATCCTATCCCACTAATAATATAATCCTACCAATAAAATAATTGTGATAGTGAGGTAGTCGTAGAATTGTGAAAGTCTACAAAGTAAATATGGCTAAGTCACTTCTAACTCTTCTTGCGCGATTCAATCGACGTACAGCGACATCTATCGAATAAAAGCAAACTAAAATGTTGTGTATTATAAATGTGAAAGTTTGGATGGATGGATTTTTGCATGTCTGGATGCTTGTTTCTCTATCACGGCAAAACGGCTTAATAGATTTGGATGAAATTTGGCATAGTGATAGTTTACAGTCTGGAATAGCGAATAGGCTACTTTTTATCTCGATATTCCCGCGGGATTTGAAATGGCGCGGGTAAAACCGCGCGAAACAGATAGTTGATAATAAAATGTTGCATCATCATTCATAACTAATTGAATGAATACATATCCAGGTACATGGTTGACGCGGCGGACCCGGATAAGATAGAAGCTTCCAGAAACGAACTGCACAGTCTTCTGGAGAAGCAGCAGCTCACCGGCATCCCCGTGCTGGTGCTCGGCAATAAGCGGGATCTCCCGCACGCCCTGGATGAACATGGCCTTATTGAACGGATGTAAGTATCCCCTCGTTTCAATCTTATTTATTTATTCTTCATTGTACACAAAGATAAGGAATATTTATACAGAACAATTTTTAAGATACAGAGCACAATAGGCAATAAACTGGGTGCGAAAGAAAAACATTGAATATACCAGCTGCCTCTCTTCCCGGGCAAACTGTAAAAGTCAGTTAAGGGACCTTAGTTTTATGAGCGTTTTTGTGGGCCATGGGCTGACTCCCTGCCACTACAATAGTCTCTGTCCATCCTCTATAATACCTCCAAATTTGTCAAAAGTGACATCAGATGGTTTTAAAGCCTCTGTTGTTCTGCCTACCCCATAAGCGATAAAGGCGTGAAGATATGTACAACTCGGTCACATTATCTGTGCACCTCGCTGGAATGCGGAGCCCCTCCCTCTACCCCTTTCATTTCCCCGCGCTCGCCCTTCTTGCTCAGTATGGTCAGCATCTTTGTTGTCGAAGATTTGATGCAGGGGATTTGTCCCAATAGTTTATAGTGACAGTGATAATTAAATATTTTTTTCACTCATTAAAAATGATTTATTTGTTTAACACGATTTATTGTTTTATTTAATTCATTCAGGCCAGAATTTTCAATGGTCAGATAAAAGTTATCTAATGAATACAGTAATATTCGACAGCTTTAAGGTCGTCTCAAGTTTATTGTTACAATTATAAAACATTGTAAAACAACTTTATTTATCTATTTCATACAATTTAAAACATCATAAAACAACTTTTGTTCCGCTTGGTCAGATAACATTAACTTTAATTCGACAATTGAAAACAGGCGTTCACAAATTATTCATTTAAAATGCAATAACATTCAAAAAACACTCTGAACAAAAATATTTTGTAAAGCAAAATAAAAAGTTCACATTTCTAGCGATGCATTTTTATTTGTCAACCATACCAGCGCGCAAAGATGACGTCATTGACGCCAGGTGCACAGATAATGTGACCGTGTTATATGTATGTATGATCTCTTACTAATAATATAAATGTGAAAGTTTGGATGGATGTCTGGATGTTTGTAGCTAAAGAGGGCAGAACGGCTCAACGGATTTGGATGAAATTTGGCATAGTCAATAGCTGGAATAGCTACTTTTATCCCGATATTTCCGCGAGCTAATAATTAACAATTGAGGGGTAAAGAAACAAAGTTGGCATTGACAATCTCCACGGTACTGATATTGAGAAAAACGTAAAAAACCTGTATCTGTCAAAAAAAAATTAGACTTTCAGCGAATATAGACAAGTTGGTTTTTATCACTAGTTTTTATTGTAACTTCAAATGTCTATTGGATAGCATCAGACGTATTTTTAACAACATGACATCTTTGCGACCCAACAACTAGCTAGCTAGCATTATTATTTACAATCCGGGAAACCATGGAGATAGACCTTTGCATCTATACCTACTCCTAAACTATTCCACCTCCGCGGCGCAGTGGTCGATTGTTCGAGTAAGGAGATTCCTAGCTGAACCAGTTGAGGAAACGAAGTGTACTAAAGTTTACTAATAAATGTATCCAAAGAGGTTTAAAACTGAGACAATCATTAAGAAATGTAGATACATAAGTATAGCGCACAGTTTTATTTGTTAACAGCAGTCTCTCATGTTTTCAACCGACATCCAAAAAAAGAGGAGGTTCTGAATTTGTCTGTTTGTTTTTGTTTTTGAAATTGTCAGAAAACGTCGTACGTCGGTATTTCCTAAAACGCTACAGCTCCGTATTTTAATAGTTTTTAATTAGTACATATTGGGCTTTTGATTTATATTTTTGATAAAAAAAAAACGCATACAGACTGATTTTAAATATATCGAAATATACTTTTTTTCCAATCTTATAATAACATAACCTCACTATGTAAGCAGATGTCTGATGTCACGTTTAACAAATTTGGAGATATTATTAGGTATGATGACAGGGGTCAGCCTATTGCCCACAAAAACTTCAATAAGAACCTCCGCCCCTTAACTGGCTTTTACAGCATGTCTGGGAAGAGAAGCAGCTGGCACATATTTTTTTTTGCTCTTCCATCATGTTTATTAAATTAGCTTGTATACAGAGTTGATTTGTGTTTTTTTTACACAATAAGTATCGTTAATAGAAACGATTTTTGCAAAGAAAAAGTATATTTTTTTAGATGGAAATTAATATATCCCTTAGCACCGTTCACTCTAAATTTCCATTAAAATAAAGATGACTATGCGCTACTACAAAGCATCTTGTAGGTAGTACCACGTCGTAGTATTATCAAGAAATGCCTCTTCGTAGTAGCTATGTTCATCGACAGCCACTATTTTTTTAAATCCATATATCTACTTGTTTGTAGTGAGCGATACTAAAATAAATATGCAGGTACGTTTATATCGTACGTTTATATACTCTTATAATGCTAAAGTCCTGTTATATTCAAGCTTTTGAAAATAACATTCGTTAACTCAATAGGATCCTCGTGGATGGACGTTTAACCCTTTGGTCTTGGATGACGTGTTAATGTCAAAAAATATTCATAAATACATACATACATACGCTGTATTTTTGTGGGCGATAGGCGTTCAAAAAAAACCTCCAATAAAACCTCTGTCCCTTAACTGAATTTTACAGTATGCCCGGGAAGAGAAGCAGCTAGCACATTCTATGTTTCTTCTTTGCTACATTTACTAGTTACTTTAGATCTCATTGATATTTTGTCTTATAATGTAATATAATAGGTATATGTATCCATAAAATTCCTCCAAAATCAGGGCTATCAAATTTTTCTAATCGTACTTGCGATTTCTAAGATTTCTTCAAACAGACCCCTTAGCTTGTATAATATGTTAGTAAATATATTTATAAATATATAAATATTTTAAATATTTTTTTGACACTTACACAACATTATCTAGCCCAAATTAAGTTTCTTAAAGAACTTGTGTTATTGATACTAGATAACTGATATACTTAAGAAATATATAAACATACATATTGAATAAATATATATTTTTTTATTAGAATAAACTTAAATAAACATATCAACATCCATGACTTGACGACTAATATCTGTGTTCATCACACAAATATCCACCGCCGCCGGGATTCGAACCCAGGACCTCTGGCATAGAAGGCAATGTATGTTACCGCTACACCAGCCGGTCGCGTTTTATATTTAGTTTAATTTCTTTTTTATACTTAGTATAAATTCAAGTTTACATATCTAAATATTTTTGTACTATTTAATTTCAGGAATCTATCCGCTATCCAAGATCGGGAAATCTGCTGCTACTCAATCTCATGCAAGGAAAAAGATAACATAGATATAACCCTACAATGGCTCATCGCACACAGTAAATCCGGCACCGCGCGCTAAGCGAATCACAGCTCTAAATACTACTAAAGTTCTAAGTACATAGGGCGTAGATTCGTCTGCACCCCGAGTTTGCAAATATAAAATTTATAAAATTATATTAATTATATGTATTTATGTGATCTGGCAACAACTTACACGGCATTTGTAAGAAGGAATCGTTAATTTGGCACATGGAAATATCAAATTGTTAAGCGTATAGTGTATGGGTTTCCTATTCTAGAGATTTAAAAAAAAATCGTTTGATTTTTCGATGTGCCAATCTTTGTAGCAACATTTTATATGCACACACATACGTAACCACATGATAGAAAATGATACTTCGTATTTTTATAACAGTCGACAATGAAGCAAAGTTGAGAATACCGTTTATTTTTCGTAAATGTCTTGAAATTGTTTTTGTGGGCGTTTTATGAAAGTTTTGTATAACTTAATATCACTCCTAGTATATTTTTTAGTTTTCTATCAAACTTTCAATTTTTATGTGCAGTTCACTTTGATAATGCCGACTATTATCCTTATATCTTGTAAAACCATTTCTTTTAAAAACAAACATCGAGAAACTTTTCGTTCGATTATCATATGAAACTGAAATAATGTGTAGCTTCCAGTATAGAACAAATGAATAAAATAGACAGTTTTATGTAGCATCCAATATAAAAATAAGTTTTAGCAAGAAAAAACTACAAACTTCTCATAATTTAAAGTCTCAAGATTCATTATAATCAAAGAGTTTAAAACCGTTTTTCATTCTTTAAATTACGCAATAAACTTTTAGTTCACATAGCCAGTGTTTCAGAAAAACAAAGCAAATGAAAAACTCTTTTTTTTGTATAAAAATATTTAATATGAGACTCTCAATTTGTAAATAGTTGTTGCGAAGATACCTTACTTAAAACAATACAGTTATTTTTTAAAAATAGAACCTTATCATGCTGTTAATGTATAGAGCTAAAGATTTTTCAAAATCTTGCAGTAAGTTTAGGAAAGCGAGCAAAACAACAGTATAAGGGTCTTTTTTTGGAGATCAAAATATTTTAGAAGGTTAAGAATGAAGTGTGGAATTTTTTTTTGGTTAGGTAAATTGATATTTTATAATTCTCATAAGTTTTTTATTTTATTTCAATCTGTTATTTACGACTAAATAGAAATAAATAAAGGCATTTTTTTCTATTTAGAAATACGTTACGACCGGATTTTTCAAGAGTCAGAAAAATTTGATCACTTTGAAAGAATTGTTAAATTTTAATTGAAAAAAAAATACATATAATTTTTTTTTGTCATAAATTGAATCCAAATATTATTCTTAAACTTCTCTTAAAATGTTTTTATTTTCAAAAAAATGACCTTGTATATGAGAGGTGACACTATTTGCCTCTGACGCTATTGATCGCGGGTTCGATACCCGAACAAGACAACTATATTTACATATTCGCATTGTTCTGGGTATTATGTATCTTATATGTCTAGTCTATATCACAAGCTATGTGCTAACTTTAGGCCTAGATGGCGCTATATAAAACATGTAAAAAATGCAATATTCTCGAATTTAGAGGCCTTTTGGTTTTATTGCCCCTTCTGCATTGAGATAATGAAAATACTTAAGTCCCTAATAGTAGTTGGTCATTGAAATAATATTTTCACAAGCATTACTTCCTAAGTTAACGTTACATAATAGCTGCCTATATTAACAAATGAATTATAATTATGTAAAATCAACCAAACCTGTGCCCTTCTTGCATGAAGGTATCTTTATCTCGCTCATTATCTAAGAATGCGAAAGAGGCAGCAATATGAGAAAAAATGCTTAATATCAAAAACAAATGGTTTAAATTCACTTCAACTCAGTGAACTGTGTATAAATTAATGTATTCTACAGAAATATTAAGTTTATTAATACAATCAACTGTTGATATGATTGACTTTCACAGTTCAAATTGCCGGACTAAATCGCGTGTGTAAAAATCGCTCAGCTACCGCCCGTGCGACCTTTGTATATCGTTATAAGCTAATAGTTTAACAAGACACGTAGTTTTGTACATTGTATCCTGACCCGTTGCCCTAAGTAAACAACAAATGCGACACGATACGATAGAAAATGGTCGTATGCGACAGTCGACCGACCACCCCTTATAAAAAATGAATTTTATGAAGAGCAAAAAATAGCATTTGAATGTAAACATTATCAGTCTAGAGCATGGCGACCATCGACAACGATAAATCGGGCCTTTATAAGGCGCGGTCCCAGACTGAAATTTTGGGGGGGTCACAACAAATTTTTTGTATCAGAAGTATCTTTTTCTTCCTCCTTCTCTTTTAAGGGGTTCATCTTTTCAAGATTTTGGGGGGGGTTCATGTCCCCTGTGGCCCCCCCCTGGGACCGCGCCTGGCCTTTATATCGATATTTTCTCAAAATATGGCACTTCAAGTATCTATTTCTTTAGAATAAGGCAGCTTTGGTTCTAAGGGGTTTATCATGCTACGGAATCGAGTAATTTTATCTATCATAATGCGCATACTAGCTAACATTATAGGATAAAATTCGGTCATATTAATTTTGTCGATTCGAGTTTTTATCAGTGGTCGCACGCTAGCCCTGCTGAAGTATGCGTCGCATTAGGTCGTATCGCGTCACGTCCGATCGTTCACTTAGGACAACGCCTGAGAAGTTCGATTAGAAAAAAAAAACTTTGAAAATATGGAAGAGTAATCTTTTAAAAAAAAATTGCAAAATCGGGTTGTAAGGGAACACTAACTAGTGAATTCGTGATTGGGACTTTTGTCGAAGATGAAATTGAAATTGTGTACGTCGGCTTGTTGTTAATATATTGTAAAAAAATACTCTCTATATTACTGAGCACGTCGCATTCTCGAGTTCTATAGAATAATTTAAGTAAATATTTTAAATTAAGTTCGAGTGGCGAACTTAATTTAAATTATTTACTAAAATTATCACCATTCAATTGACGAGCAAAGTATCATCTTTTTTTTTCTACGTTTTGGTGCCTTTATGCCCATTAAATATTTGTTTATATAGCACATTTGAGTTCTGGGTGCCGTTAGGTATGTATCCCTTATATTCGATACGCGGTGTCTCTTGTCATATATACCTTCATTTTGAAGTATATTATTTAGTTATGTATCATTATTTCGGTCTCAAGAATTCGAGAGTGCGGCAGTGCTTCAGCTTGCTTTAAATTATAATAAAATAGTGTTACCATTTGATAAATTTTCGTTTAAAAACTTTATTACCAATACGACTGCGCCTTGACAATTGTATGTTGTTGTTGTTATGAACACCATTTTTGTTTATTAATTTCTAATAGATGCACATGATCTTCTGATAAATCTTCATTTATTCCTTATATTATTCGTAAATATTATAAATTCGTATTATGTATAGCTGAATTAGAGAGATAGGAAAAGGGGCAGTGTTTCATTGTAAAAAAAATGTAGCGTAACTTTGTTCACTAAATAATTGGATAGTGCCAGTTATTATCTGTATTAGAAAAATTTATTGCTTCTACAAACTGATATTCAAAATTAGGTTTTTTTTAATAAGAAATTTTAAATTCATATTATTTCGTGGAGAAATTACTTTCTTTCCGACCATGTCTAGGGAAAGTAATAATTAACATATCACAAAATTTGTATCAAAAATTAATATCTATATATTTTTAGGTGTCCTTTAAATCAATTAAAAAGGGTATACTCCAGTACTATCCTGCGCCTTAAAATTATTTTTAATGTTTACAAATGCAAAAAATTACAAAAATGCAAGCAGATAATGGTATCGCGGTGATTAGAACAATTTTCTAAATTTATTCAACACTACTTAGATCGTTTAATTTTGTGTGACAATAATTTAGATTATCATTGTTTTACTCTGGCAACATTACGTAACATTATAGTGAATTTCCGATAAAAGTATAATAAAAGTCTATTATTACCATAAACGTAAAACTTAGTACAAATTACAGGAAACCCATAATGAGTGCTTATATTAAAGAACCGTTTTGAATATCAGTTCGCTGAACTCTTATCTCGTATTTGAGCTAACTCGAACAGTACTGTATACATTAGACTATCTAGTAACAATATTCTAATTATATCTAAGTACGTGCTATATGATTTCATTCTGCAACTCCTTGGTTATTTTTGATTATATTGTGTGTATTATTTGAGCTCGGATTGATCTGTATAACTTTCCAAAAACTTATTTACTTAGGCTCGTTTTATGAAACCTAAGATACATTTAAACTCTACAAAGTAGAGATTTCTGACGGTTATCTTTGAAGAATTGCCAACGAATTGAATCATGATTAAAATTTTAGAGAGCTTTTAGAAAATTGACCTCAATAATTGTATAAAGTGTCATTTTGTACAGTCAGACTATTGAAATGTGAAACATGTTTGTAACTGTTAATATTAATCCGTTTCATGATTCATTGCATCCCAGTGATAAGGAACATTGAGCAACGAAATACCAGAAAACTGAGCAAGAATGTCTTGAAAATGTTTATTTACAAGATTTCTTACAAATACACTTACACGTTCAGAGCAAGCATGGCATTAAAACTTTATATCGTATTAATTACCCTTAAACATATTTAAAAAGCTGTATTTTGTTTAATTCAAGTACAGTCATTACACATTCCAAAAAAATGTGTTGAATTGATACTTTTATATCCAGAATGAGGTAACGGAATATTTAATAGTTACGAATATTATTATTTTCTCATAATGTTAGATATTGTAATTATTTTAAATTATTGTCAAATATTACGAGGCATCTTGTTTTTATTTGACAAAATTTTAAAAATTAAAAATGTTAGCCGTCTTAATTCAGAAAATAAACATATCTTTGTGAAATAGATCTCTTTTGTGCACTCAGTGATGAAATATTCCTTTCGTTACTGATATTTTACACAAACGATGTCTGGAACAAATTTTGTATTTATTTTTCTGTGTTTTGACGGTATCTTAGTTCTCTGGTACCAAGAGATCTCGCTTTTATAGCTATCGTAATGAAATTATATAAAAAAAGTCACTAGGTATTAATATACCTGCTTAATTTGCACATTTATTTTTACGAAATTTATATTAATCAAAATTTATAAATATTTATAGGAGGTAATTGATAGGTTAACTTTATAGGTTAGATTGGGTTTTGTTTTCAATTGATAAATTTTAGATAAATTAATCTTTTCTCTGATCTATCGTTGTAAACTTCCTACTTAACTGACGTACCAAGCAAAATGGTTTTATGTGTTAACAAATGCATTATTTTTAGGTTAATCCGCTCATGATTTTTTGGCAAAGTTGCTCAGATGCTTCTTTCATTTCTTTATTCATCATTAAATGGGTTTGTCGTCTTAGCACGTTCGTTGTCTAAATTACAGGTTAAAAAACCTGCGCAGAAATGTCCGACTGCAGAGTTACTGTCGTTGCCTTCTGTAAAATAAATATTAGAAGATTTGAGTAGAAAATTAAATAAAAATGTTCTTCAATTAAGATAGGTAGGAATTACACACTTGATAGTAATGTTATGATGATGGAGTCTTGCGTTAAATTGCCCTTTCCCACACGTTCGTCTTACCTTTCGGGGCGGTTATTCATTTCTATAACAAAATTGCATAACGCGATCCCTATTAACAGCAGAAGTTAAATACCATGTGGATTAAAAAGACAAAAAAAATAATAAATGCTTTTCTCTATGCCAATAACGTAATTTGATTTCAACGGCATACAGACAAAGCCATAGTTAAAAAAAGTAACTTAGATTTGTTAACTTTTAAAATCAAAAGACTAATATTTGTTTGAAATAGCCATTTGGAATAAATATTTACCATCTAATGGCGGGTTTCAATATTCAACTGACTGGTATGAGTAACCGATGCAGGTACAAAACTGTTAGAAAAAAATAGCCTTTCACAATATCTATTAGCTACGAGCTGCAAGTTCTCAAATTTAGCATGGGCCCTCTTTACATGACGTTCTTCCAAGAAACTAAATTAATAAATTGTTACATCGTTGGCTAGATAAAATTACTTATCCTGTAATTGGTCATATGTAATGAAAATTTAACTCGCTTTTTGCCGCAGCAGACCGCCATGCCATTGGTTTAAATTATGTAGTAACTTTTTGTGTCGTCGTTGGCTAGATAAAATGAATTATTTTGTTAATGGTCAAATGTAACCTAGCAACCCATTACAGTTAAACAGTTCGTAAGCAGTGGTTGAGATGTCAAGATTTTGAATATATAAAAAGGCATTTTGGTAGTGAATTCTATTGTTCGTAGGCAAAACGAACAGTTTCATGATATTGAAACCCGCCTTTAATGTGCCGTATTGCTTGAATTTGATTGTCGTATTGAATAACCTCCCTGGTTTGTCAGTTGCATAGAAAAAGGATAATTATTAGGTTCGCTATAAAGTTTATTTTAAAATTAGTCTAGCCGTGTCTAACACAACATTTTTTTAAACTCCGCTGCAATGTAATCTTAGTTTTAGTTCATAAATATGTGATAATCCTGTTCTTTGCTTATAACATTTTGTAACTACTTTATAGTATGTACATGATTTATTTATTTATTATTGGGCCTATTTCACCACATACTTGAAAGTTCCAAATAGTGCTGCCAAATTTAAGATGTCAAGAAACTCTTCCCATACAAGTAACCTTCGTATTACAATTACAGTTACCATACTTTGAATTCATAATATTTTAAGTATCTATACTAATTTGCGCACTCTTTAAAATTTCCAACCGTTTAAGGAAATCAATTTACCAAGCAAATTGTTACGATGACTTGCGATCTTAAGGCTTTGTCAGAATAAGTCAGTCTGAAAACTTGGAATCCTTTCAAAAGTATAGATCGCGCCAAAATGTTGTACCCTCTGAAGTTGTTGCGATTGGCTTTTTGTAAGTGAAAATCCTTCGCGAAACGCCTTGAAACAACTTCAGAGGGGAGTAAATGTTTGGCGCGTTCTATACCTTCGCCAGCTTAGAGATTTTCGGCTTTTATCTCTTTGGGACTTAGTAGAGACTTATGGCACTGCATTTTCAGTAGGATCAGTTGAACCTTGAAAGATTAAGTGATGATAATAGTCAGCTTAAGAACACCTCATGAAGACTCTATGGACTTCAGGTGTGATGAAGTCTTACTTTCATCTTGACTCAAGTCTAAGTTTTTAAAAAGACGATGAGATAAATATTTTTTTCGTTCGGGTGCATTGATTGATAGTTTTCCTTATTTAAAAGTTCGAGTATGTAAAAACGGAAAATCTCATATAGTTTAGAGATACAGAAAGGGGTTTTTGGTAAAATAGGCCTTCTATATGTTTGCTGTAAGTGTACCGTTTTCTTAATAGGTACTTACATATACTTTTTCAAAGCTCAATCGTTTAAATCATATTGTACTATAATTGGTTTAATTAGTTCTTGAGTTGATATATTACGTTTATTTTTTCAAAAATGAATTTTATGTGTTATTTTCGTTTAAACTTTGTTACACGATACAAATAAATAATATTTAAATTAGGAATTTACCTGAAAAATGTTAAGTACTGACTTGTTTATGCATGGTGCGTTTGTATTTATATAATCATGTATGTAGTTGTAATATTTTTTTTCTATAAATAAAAAAAGCATGATTAAAAGGTAAACAGAAATTGTGTTTTAATTAAACCATTATTTTTTTATTACTATTAGGTCCCTGAACAATGAAGGTAAAAGAGTTATTCTGCGACCCTCATCGTGAGACCTCGACAACTAGCATTTAATCAAACCGTAGCAGCATAGCATCCACCCAATTGTCAACCTAAATTTCATACATACATAACTCCACGCCTATATCCCTTATGGGGTAGGCAGGCAGAACACCAAAGGCAATCAAACCACCTGATGTCACGTTTGACAAATTTCGAGGTAAGTATTATAAAGATGGAGAGAGACTATTGAAGTGACAGGGGGTCAGCCTATCGCCCGCAAAAACGCCAATAAAACCTCTGTCCCTTAACTGACTTTTACAGTATGCCCGGGAAGAGAAGCTGCTAGGACATTCTATGTTTTTCTTTCGCTCCCAGTCCAGCATGGAAGCAGACCTAAATTTCAAATTCAAATTAACTTATTTGCCAAAAAATGTGTGGCCAAAACCAATAAATTAATCAACTTTGCTATGTTCGTATATGAATAATACAGCGAACAAGCAATGTACCCAATAGATGGTAATTGGCATCAAGGCTCATCTAGACTAAGCTAGATTTTATTTTACTTTATTTGGGTGGCTAACAACTTTCACTTAAAAACTGGATTAAACATTTCAAGTTGAGTAAGCCATTAACAAGCCACCGCAGATACAAAGATAGATAGCTTATTGTTCCCGTCATTGCACTGGCTGTTCCTTGTACACGGATCACAATTATGCTTGAACTTAGTTATGGCAGTTGTGTACCGCCTCCAACCTCAAAGTTCTCCATGTCAGATTCTCCGGCGCTGCCCAAATTAACAATTGATTTTCATATGGTTTTATGAAAATTAAGATTACGGAGTAATCACAGCCCACCAACCCGAACGAGGACGCAGCGTTCCTTAGATTACCTACCTACCTAATAACCATCTCTCGTTGACTTGAAGGACCAAAAAATACAGTAGAGCACTTACCTAATACCTATGTATTTAGTTTCTTGTGTTTAGCCCTCATAAAAGGTTTTTATTTATAGTAGGTACCTAGGCATTTCGTTAATAAATCTTCCCCTTATTCAAAAATATTAGAACACACTTCAGTAGAAGGATTTAATTGCAGTGGCTCATGTTTTTAAGTAAGTTAAAAAAATAAATCCGTTTGGTCAAAAAAAACAAGTCTTGCCGTACCTACTTGGTGGTAGGACGGACCCCTTCAGTTTCCGACCACTCTTCATTATTACCTTCATCTGCTGTGGATGTGTTTTGGCAAATATTTTATGATGTGTCCTACGCCCATGGGCTGTCATCTTCGACCTCATCTTCACTTGGCATCAGGTGAGATTGAGGTCAAACGCGGGTTAACTCTTATACCTACTCATCTACTTATAAAAGAAACATGGAATCGGACAATACGTCTCTTAAAACGTTATAGATTTGAAGGAGTAAAACTGAATTTTTAGAAATGAAAGGTAAAACTAAATGGGCGTCAAATGATTTCAACTGCCTTTCCTACCCTGGCTTTAGATGGTTTGGTCTAAGTACCAATTAGGTAAGTACCCTATACATAAATAAAAACACAAATACAAAGCCACTAGATATTTCTAATAGATACCTTGATACAAGTGTAGATAACATTGGAGTCAAAATTAAGGTCTAACTAACCTACCTATGTCTAGTAGTAGGGGTCACCACGGGAGCCAGCAACGAAACAATGAAAGTGGGTAACGATAACACTGAGCTATATAATTACCTATAGCATTTCAGTGTTGTCAGGAAACAAAAACAATTACCTATGCGTTTAAAAAAGATAACTAAGACGATGATTCGAGGGAAGAATCGCTTCAAATCTATTTCTTTTACAATTTCATTAACTTTTACAACTATATTTCTAATACCATATTCTTTGATTATTTAAATGTCTAGATAGAACGTTTCGCTACAATCGATCAAAATCAACAGGCTAAGTTTGAAATCCTTGTGCGTGTATTACGCACACAAATAAAATACACTTATACTGTAATACAAAAGCTCCGCATACACGTATGTTTCTATGTGTGAAGGTTCAGTGTTACCCGGTTTTCAAAACTCCCATGTTTACGGGAGTAAAGGGTTTAAATTGATATATTTTTAAATAAGTGTAATTTTGTCAAAAGACAAGAAATGAAGATTTTAGGAAGCTAAAATGTCATCCTATTGATGAATGATTGACTGTAGGTATAACTATAATATATTTCACAGCTCAAATTGTAGGACTTAAGGATTAAGACATAAGTCCAAACCGCGCAATGGTTTTACCCAAACACGTAGAGTTATAACTTAAGCACGTATGTATCTATTTCCGTATTACTTCTTAACTACTAACATATAGCTAAAAAGGACAAATCGTTAGAAGTGTCTTAATTTTTGGCTGTATTTAATATAACACAAAAATAAAATTTAAAGGTGCGTATAGGGTATCGAATGAAAGACATTTTTGACATTTAAATCTATTACTAGTTATGTAGTCGGATTTTGCTTTTAACGTTATGTTAGTAATAAAATCTTGTCACACACTGTTGTGACATATTGAAATGGCTAATCCTATGACATCACTCCATTAATTGAGATGAGAGCCAATAGCTGCTGTTTTTATTGGTTTCCAGATCTTGTCTCCGCGATTTTTTCTTATATTATTTATCCATCGATTTCTCAAGACAGGATCATTAGTTATTCTGTAAAAATATTTTAAATGTTTAAAGTTTTTAAATAATTTGATTACAAACGGATGCACAAGTATGAAGTTACGCATTATTTAACACTTACTTATGAAAAAAATCAGCAGCATTCGTTAAATGGCGTGTGCAAATTTCGAAAGCTTCAACAAAAAGTATAATTAAGTATGTTGATTTATAACACTTTTTAATTAAAAAAACTTATTTTACGAAAGTAAATAATTTTCAAAAACAGGCAACCCTGTAAAAAAAAGTTTGATTGTCATACAAATTTCAATGTTTATTTACATTTTGTTTAAATTATTTTTAGCTATTTTATAAGTATTATGATGTTACTTACCGGTGATATGTGATGTTATTAGTTGTTCTTAATCGACCTTTGTAATTACTACACACTTTTCAGGCGCCAATCGTCATTTTTAAATTAAAACTTTCCTCACAGAGCGCGTGCGTTACTTACGATGTCCGGGTAAGCACTGAGTGAGTGAAAAGAGCTTATCGACCAACAGTTGGTGGATATTTTTTGGGCCGCTTTGGCATTTGAAGGTTCTATCTAGACAAGTTAATAATCAAAGACCATATTATTTTAACGTTTTATTTTACTTCATGTGCTACCCGGTTCAAGGCTCTCAACCTCAAGCCGAAATGGGTATTTTTCTTATAACGCACGCAACAGTACCTTTCAATGCAACCAATCAAAATGGGGCAAAAAGGCTAGCCAACATAATAAATATTTTCGACATTATGCCTCGCTACACATTGGCCGAGACATGACGAGGACATCCGAGTAAAAACATTCAGAGTGAAAATCGCCATGAGCAATGATAGGTTTTAATTCTTTCTATTTGTCAAATAGAACGAATTGTCAAGTCAGAACAATAAATATAGGTTCTTTATGATAAAAAAGCCGCATACTGGCCAGCCCCAACATTAAAGGCTCGCTGTTTTTATTTATTTTTTTGCCATAAGAGGACAATCCCACAGAGAAACCCATATGGTATGAACCATATGGGAATCTCACGAGAGGAAGGGGAGGGCCCTGCGTGGGGGACAGCCCTCGGCAGATGAAACCCAGACAGTGTGAGAGTTCTACTCACTACCTAAACTCCCCCTTGCTGATCGTTTGTCGTTTTACCGACAATCGACCGAAGACATGAGCGACAGCCGTTCGGTGATAAAGGCTGCGCTTAAAAATAGGAAGCACTAGGTGCCAAATTGACTGCGTACAGTCACGTCCAATAAGATGTATACACTTCGCAACTTATTCGGTTGTCATAAGATTCAAATTCAAATGAAAATGTAGGTATACATCTTATTAGATGTGAATCGTGACTGTACATATAACAGCTAGGAGCTGGCAGCAAGGAGATTATCCAGATCTGAAGAGAGCTGGTTGGGAAGATCAGAAAGAGCATCTTTTGGCCTACGACAAGAACGCGACTCCCCCATGCTTAAAAGGTGGAATAGGTCACAGTTGCGGAGCAAAGCTAATGCCATAGACATCTGCTGATTTTTCTCTTTTTTATCATAGATTTTATTGTATTTAATATTTTATGCATTAATTGTAATATAAATTTTTAAGCTTATTTTAATTTTAAGTATTGGTTTTTATAGCTGACATATGATTTGATTAATTGGATATTTCATTTAGGTACTTATTTTATGTTTGAACTTTACTAACATAGTTTTAATTAGTGCTACTAACAATCTCATATGAACAAAGAACAATGGGCATTGTTCATATTTTTTAATTTATTTCATACGAAAAACCGTTTCGAGGAATAAGGTTTCTGAATAATTTAGTCGATTTAAAATTGATTTGACCTTTATTTAACCTTGATGACGTCATCAAAGGCATCAAATCGATTAAGTGTTATGCCTTAAAGCTGTTTAAAAAAAGTCAAACTAAACTCTATAGCTCTATGGTGGTTGATTTGTTTTGTTTATATTTTAACTTAACCTCAACGTAACAAACTCAGCTTCTTTTATTTTCCCTGCAATTGATCTAAGTTTAATTAACAATTAAAATTTTAAGAATAATTAATTTAATTATAGATTATTTATACAAACTACAAAGAAAAGAAACAGAGGAGAAAAAGACGGTTAAGATTTGATTAGAATCAATGTTTGAAATGTTGGTTTGTTGTCTGTTGACAATCCATTGGGTGACAGTGACATAGCATGACTTTAGCACACAGACACATTTAATGTTTTTTTTTACTCACTGACACATGTTTATAAAGTTAATGCCACTGATGACGATGACGTCTACGATGTACTAATTTCATAAAATTAATATAAATTAAACGACACAGTTAAAAATAAAACTATTCAAATTGTTCTCTCAAAATAGGCTAAAGATTAATATAACATAATAAAAATAATAGGTTAAAAAAAGTGAACAATGCCCATTCTGAAATACCTAACACGATTTATTCATTATGTTTGTTTTCGTCGCGTTGATTTTTCAAGTATATTCTAAAGTATTCAACATAAAAATAAATAGAACATTAATTTAAACTTGCCGCCTACGGCACGGCCCACATTTCGAGGATTAATATTATAACCTTCACGCTCGCTATCGAGAGTCGATAGCTAATGTGTAGAGCTATCTTATGTAGTGTTCCTTGATCTTGTGTCTATAATAATTAGTGTTACCAAACAAACGGTTTTGCAATATATGCATGGAAAAACCAAGTGTGTAAGAACCAAAACAATATGAATATCGTTCCCATTGCCTTTTTTTTGGATTTTTATTCAAAAATTATCAAACAAATGTTACTTTTAAGAATTAAAACATTTTTTAGTATTTATAAGTAGCATTACTTATTGAAGATGTTAACAACTTTGTTGATTTAGGTAGACTTGTAACGCTTAGTATTTTAAAATATTAAAAGAGTTCCTTCTCGCTCGTCCTAAAAATTGTTAGCTTATGTAGAAGAGCCATCCTTAAGTCTTTTATGATCAATGCTTCCATTGAAAAGAATATTAAATATAATATTAAATGTGATCAAATGAACACATTGATATTTTATGTTTATAATATAAGTAGGTACAGGGTATGTCAAGCAAGACTGATCAATATGGATTTTTAAAATAATGCATAAAATACCTATCACCATTATATTGAATATCACATGGTGTATATTGATATTTAGTAGAAAGGAAAGTAAATAATTGTTTCTGTTTAAGTAAAGGATAAATGTTTAATTTTTTGTAAAATAATATGTTATTCTTATTGTTGCCTTAACAACATCGTTTGTGATTTTATACATTTTCTGAACATAGTTACCGAGTCTTTAAAATTTGCGGTTTGTTAGTTTAATAAACTTGGCTACACTGGGTTCTTTTTCGGGATTTTTTCGTTTATGTTTTGTTTGTATGTAGTTGTACTATAAAAGGACTTGCTGTCCATTGTTTGAGCTAAGTATTACCTTAAGTACGAAAGGAATGCATAGATTTTATATTGGAAACCCACTGAAGTTACCTCAGTCATTTTTCATATTTCCAATACCTACCTATTTGTGTTTTGTTTTGTAAACATCGTAAGTACTTAAAGTGCAGTGCTCGGGAGAGTAAAATTTTTCTATGGTCCAGTGACCTAGCAGGGGATCACTATAGAGTCAGAGTTATTAACGTCTGGAAATAAGTACAAACACCGGTAAGTAGTTTTCATATTAAGATTTAGTAAGTACTTAAAATGTGATATCACAATTAAAAAGTGTAAGTAATTCTAAGCACTTTGTAGTTTTATGATAATTAAATAGGTACCAACAGTATAATCTACATTGCAAATACATTTCAAATACAAATACAAACATTATTTAGGTTTGTTGAGGAATAAAAAGCAAAGATCAAATAAAATAAGAAACCATATAAAAAAGTAATCAACAATTATGTAAGTACATAATATATTGAACATATAAAACAAATTAACATACATATTTTTGGGAAAATGACACTCACAGGAAAAGTATGTTCAAAATAGCAATAAATCAATGGATAATTAAAACATCTTGGTTTTCCCTTGGATTTATTTATTATTTATATTACTTAAGTCAGGAGTCAGGTTAATGGTGTTAGTATTTCAATAATTTCTCTTATTGATTTTGTTATTGAATTACTATTATTAATTTAGTTATTCTTACTTAGGAAAAACTTTACTTAATGTTCTTTTAATTATCTATCCTACTTAATAATGTGTCATATTCATTATCAAACATTATTCTACATAATCAAAGATGTCTCATCAATTAGTCTTATCAAAATTATGTCTTATGAGACTTAAAACTCAAAAGTAATTTATCATAACGTATAATTTATTTTTTTATTTACCCTTCATTACATACACAAAAGAGAACTTCCTCAAAATTGAAATAGAAATTAATAAATATATAAACGATAACTTCTGTCTTAAATAAACTCACTTTGATAATACCAACTAAGTATTTTTTGAGGTTGGTGTCTTTTTACGATTCATTTGTATGCTTTCATTTAATTACTTTTACTTTCCCATAATTCAGTCCGGCACCGACTTCAAAGAACAGTTCGTTGGTATATCAAAATGAGTTTATTTAAGACAGAAGTTATTGTTTTTATTTTTTTCTTAAATTTTGAAGTCTGTTTTTAGAATATTTTTATTTCTCAAAAGCGTTACAAATCTGTCACAAAATTGGAGAAATTTGACAGATTTGTAACGCTTGATGTGCGGCCTTCTGTACAGTAAAGTCAGATTAATATTTTTTATTGTAGTTTAAGCTAGTTTTACTTAAAGGTTCCTTACATTGGTATCTTATTTTTCTTTTCTTACATTGGTTGTTATTCCCTATCTCAAAAACCTGCAGTATTTCTTAAGTTGGACAATACCTAGTACATAGTATTGTATCATGTTAGTTGTCAGCAAATTTGTCTGGTAAGCTTGGCTTTTTTTGGTTTTATGGTTTTATGGTAGTGTTTAACCATCATTGCTATTTAGTATTTTATATAAAGTTACATTATGCTTTTATGCAATAATTTATAACTGTAGTGTAAATTGATAAATTGTAATCAGTATTACCATGTAGTGATTTCAACATCCATATTATGAGTCAATAATTTGCAGTCAGAATCATTTGAAGAATAAATTAAACTTATGAGAGATTTGATTAGGTATTAGGTTTCAGCATCTCAATTTTATGAATAATATAAGATATTTTAAGTTAATAAAACCCGACAAAATAAATAAAAACTGACCATTTGATTGAATATTTAAATCCGTTATTAGGCTGAGTATTTTAAACTCAACTTATTTGACTACCCAAGGGAGTAAACTTAATTATGCTTGTGTTGTGGAGAATGCAGTGAAACTTGTGTTCAAATATAAACCTAGATTCAGGCTTGAATATACAGGGTGCACCAGTCACTTTTGAAATTCGAGAACGTGATAGTTTGAGATCATACATAAGAGAAAAAATATAATAAAAAATTAATATGAATTATTTACTGAGCAAACTTTACCGAAAGTTAAAGAATTGATTTCGCAACGCATGGTTACACTGGCGTTGGCAGCGATCCGCGTGCCAGGTCACGTGCCACGTTTGACTCAGGCGCAGGTAAAGTAAATAGTAACAAAACTTTATTTATCTATAGGGAATTCTATTGAAAACTTTAGTACCTAATTTTATTACATAATTATAACCAGAATCAAGTACAGAGTGCCCTCCTTCAATACCTAAAATTTGTCACCAGTCAGCCTGCCAATTGTTACCCAATCTGGCCCGACTGTGAATCGATCCCGCACCCCTCCAGCGGGGCTAGCATGGGACTATCGACAACGATAAATTGAGCCTTTATGTCGATATTTCCTTAGAATATGTCACTTAGAGTATGATTTTTTATAGAATATGCCAGCTTTGGTTCTATGGAAAAGCTGTGTTCATGGTATCGAATCAAGTTATTCTATCTATTATGGTGCGCATATTAGCTAACGTGATAGGATAAAATGATTCGGTAATATTTATCTTGTCGATTTATTTTATTAATATTACTTTGATATTAAAATAGAATAAAATAGAAAGAACTACTCGATTTGATGATTACTTAATAATAACAGAACCAAAGATGCCATTTTCTTAAAAAAAAATACATACCTACTGTAAGTGCCATATTCTATAAAAATATCGACAAAAGGCGTGATTTCTTGTTGTCGATGGCCGCATGGTAGCCCCGCTGGGACCGCAGACAAAAAGCTTTCAAATCTGTTTTTAAATATTTTACTAGCAAATACCAATGCGTTTCTTTAGTGATCTACACCGTTATTGTTTCGCATTATTATTTGGGTGGGGTAGGTACAGTCACTTCTTATAATATGTATACATTTTCATTGGACACTGAACCTTATTACAACGGAAAAAGTTCCTAAGTGTATACTTTTTATTCGATGTGACTTATATCTCTACATCTCTTGGATACTTTTAAAGCCTATGAATCGAAGCGGAGACGAATAATAAACTTTCCCTCAATTATGCAAATCACTGTATTTTACTCAGTAATCATTAACACACTATATCTAACACTATGTATAATTTGCAACGATTCTTATAAGTATGGCGGCTTGGCTCGCTTCCCCCTTGGCTTGATAGTCTCTGGCGGAAATGGCGTGCTGGCGGAAGTGGCGCTGGGGTGACGCGATGGCTTGGCTGGTTGGCTAACCTGTCCGTCACACAGACAGGATAGGGCTTCCGTTCAATCATTACACCTAAGAAGAAACATTCTTCATCATCTCAAATACGATGCCTAGTGTCCAAATTCGCCTATCTCAATTAGTCACATTTTCTGTTTCAAGATAAACATGTCTCAGGAAGGTGAAAGAAGACGCCAAGAAGATGAAAGGAACGGAAACAGTGGAATATGGTCACTTGTGGGTATTGCAGCTGGTATAGCTGCTGGAGCATTGGCAGGGGGCGCTTATTATATGACTCAGAAAAAAAAGGAAACTGAAACTGACGCTGGTCACCAGCAACAAAACCCTGAGCGAAGAAGCCAGTTGACTACTAGAAGTACTGGGTCTACTTCTTCAGGAAGCGGTTTGTCATTGGGCAGTGTAAGCGGTTACCTATCGTCGCTTCTTGGTTCGGCCTCAGTCAGCAGTTTCTCGGAACAACGGTAATTTATACCTTATTTATCTAGTTAATGTAAGAAACTATTAATTTTATCTTTCGCTAATTAGGTATATTTACTTCTAATTTTAAAGAGTTTCGAGGTTTTCATAGTATGAGCACGGCAATACTAAGTATATTCATTATTTCAACTTCATACAAACGGAAGACACGCGAGCTATACCTACCTACGCGGCTCGATCTCGGCATGCCAGCCAAATATTGTTTGGCCATTCAGTGTCTGCATGCCCAAACAATAATTGATTGAGCTTTATACTAGAATGCGGATTTTTTATACTTCAAAATTTAATAATAAATCATTTCTTACGTCTCAGTGGAGGTGCTAGTATTGTTCGGTCGCTTTTTGTAAGACTGTGTTACCTATGGTATTAAAACCTAAACATGGTTTTTTGACACATAACGCATTTTTGATGAACAATTCCTATTCAATTCACAAAGTATTTTGTTTGTTTATATAAAAAACGTATATTTACAATCACAAAACTAAATGGAAGTAAACACAAAGAAGGCAAATATAAATAAAACGTTGAAGGCGGACAGTCCTACTATCGCATGTGAACGGACCGCAGCGTTGTAGGCATTTAATTCAAAGATGTGGCCGAGTTTAATTACTGTCGATAATATTACCGTGGTATGCGTTGTGTTATTCGAGGGTAATTAAGCTTTTTATAGGTTAATATTGCCATTCACATCAACCGAATTGAAAAAAATCAAAAAAAGTTTATAAAGGCCTTGGATCATCGTGCTGGATATACATATACTGAATATGACATTTCCTTGAAGCGACATTTGATACAACCCTTGTATAAACGCCGAATTTATTTAGACTCAGTTTTTCTTTTTAAACTTGTTTATAACAATTTGGACTCAACTTCCTTAGTGGAAAAAAATAACTATATCGTCCCACGCATCTCCTCACGTTCTAAACATACATTTTATATTAAACAATACCGAACTAACTATGCAGGAAACTCTTTTCTACGTCGTACAACTTCTTACTATAATAACAACCTAGTAAATGTGGACATTTTTAATCTATCATTACAAAAGTTTAAAAAAGAAATTATTCATATTATTTTTGATTGTTGAAATAGGTACTGATTTGTTTCATAATCTTAAGCTATATTTGTATTTAAACTATGGAGCTGTTTTGGTCTGTTTGTTTTGTAATATTGTAAACTATAATTGTGTAAGACTGTTTGCTTCCTAAATAAAGAAAATAAAATAAAATAAATAAATATTTACAAAACGGACTTGTACTTGTAGTGCCAGGGTAAACATTAATCCCCAGTTTTGGTTCAGAAGACAGGAAGAAATAAATTGATATAGGTATATCAAGATAAAAATCAATTGATATATATCTGCAAACCCTGCTTTTTACAAAGCTTATGATAATTAATATTTCACCTACTTACAAAATCAATATTGGACGACCACTTTGGCGATGGGGTAACACTGTCTGCCTCAGACGCCAGTGGTCGCGGGTTCGATTCCCGCACAGAACAAGAAAAAAAAAATGTTCCGGGTCTGGGCGTTTATCTATATATGTATTTATATTCTAGGTTCCCCCCTAGTTCGCTACATGGTATCCCATATCACAAGCTCTGCTTAGTTTGGGGGCCATGTAATTGGTGTGGTTGTCTGGGGATTTTATTTTTATTTATTTTACATTATTGTTGGATTTGGACTCCTTTGAAAATGTCATTTGTTTTTGTATATACCTATTCTTAAGCATTTTCTTTTATTTGCAGTTCCGTGCCTCGTTCAGCTGTTCCCCGGAACCCCGACATCACCAACTTGAACGGCCTGCTCTCTGACATATACGTGAGATACATCCAGCTAAAAACTGAGGATTTTGCGTTGCACTACAACGTCTTCATGGATGTCTTCTTTAAACTTCATGAGGCTATGAAACAAGTGGACCCATATTATAAACGCTATTCCAGCGCTGTAAGTATTTGTAAATACATAAAAAAGAAAGAAAATAAACCTATTCTGTGATAATAATAAATAATTATACAAGACTAGCTAGACACTTCCATGCTGGACTGGGAGCGAAAGAAAAACATAGAATGAAGAAAAACATAGAAAAAAACATAGAAAAACATAGAATATACCAGCTGCTTCTCTTCCCGGGCATACTGTAAAAGTTAGTCAAGGGACAGAAATTTTATTGGCGATTTTGTGGACGACAGGCTAACCCCTTGTCACTGCAATAGTCTCTATCCATCATTATAATACCTCCAAAGTCAAACGTGACATCAGATGGTTTTATAGCCTCTGGTGTTTTGCCTACCCCATAAGGGATATAGGCGTGAAGTTACGTATGTATGTGCAAGACTAGTAGTTTCACGCGTTTTCCCGCGCAGTTAATCCCGTGGGAATATCGGGATAAAAAATATCTTATATGTATTTTATTTCAGACAATATATACCTGTACAAGTTTGTCCAGATCCGTTGTTTTTGCTTGCAAGAGTAAAAGAATTTAATCTTTCGCATTTATAATATTAGTAGAATTAAATTACCAATTCTCCTTCTTAATGTGCCTCTCCGACTAGCGAAGGTCGGCAATCAGCTCTGTATAAGAGTATAACCAAACCAATCGATCGATTAGTAGAATGGATTCGATCAGAAAAACCCGATCGACTCCAGTCCATTCTCGTATGTGCCTTAGCCAATTCTTCTGTCTCCGCTTAAGAATAGGTATATACAAAAACAAATGACATTTTCAAAGCAGTCCAACTTCAACTATAGTTACATTAAATTTATTCACTGTAGATATATCACTGAAAGTTAATGGACGTCAAAAACGAATAAAAAGTAGACTATAAAACTCTCAACACGCTTTTGACCAAAATGACTCATAAGAGCCCAATAAGAGACTTTGGTGGACTTTAGGTCTTTCTAATAACCGGATGAGGTACACCTGGAGGTTTTTAGTGGGTCGGTCCGGCCCTCTGCCAGGTCATCCCCACATACCCCGCCGCTCCCCCTTGGGCGGTCGGGGACGTGATTGCACGTTTTCCTCCAGACAAAAAAAAAGGTCTTTCTAATAACATGAACATGCGTCGAGTAAAAGTTTTCTGTTTTCATGAAATAATGTGATTTTTATAAAATTTCCATTTTTTGATCCCTTTTTGCCTACTGCTGCAATAGATATCTTTTAAATCACCTTTTTTTTCTATGCAGCCGAACCTCGACATCTAATTAGCACATAGAGAAAGTAATAGAGTGTTGCCGATAATCATAATTTTCAACTATCATTCGTTTTAATCTCAATAAAGTATCCTATCAAATAGCCCTTTCGATACAGGCTATAGTCGGAATGTATCAATCGAATGAGTACAGTCACGTCTTATAAAATGTATACACTTCGTTACGTATTCGGTTGCAATGAGGTTAAAAGTCCAATGAAAGTGCATACATACCCCAGCAATCCCATTGTCTTGGATTCTCAAAACAATGTGTATTATTGCTATTTTCTAATCAAGATTTTGGACATGTGACTCTAGTTTTGTACGTTTGATTTCCCTTGACTTCATTGTTTAGTTAAACTATTAAAAACTAGCTGCTGCCCGCGACGTCGTCTGCGTGAACGCTATGCAGCACCAAACGCACCTACGATTATAACACTGCTAGCGTGATAATATGTAGCCTATATGTTGACCCGACTTCTTAACTATCTTCATGCCAAATTTGAAGTAAATCCATGCAGTACTTTTTGAGTTTATCCCGGAAAGACAAACAGACAAACAGACAAACAGACAAAAATTCTAAAAACTATATTTTTTGTTTCTGTTTCGATTGTAGATCATACCCCAAGTATTCTTTTAAAGAAATATTCAATGTACAGTTTTGACTTTCCTACCATTTTATTATATGTATAGATAAAAAAGTTATTCCAATAACCTTTTAAACATGGTTCATGATTATCTAGTCAATCTATTAATATTAATCATGACGGTATTAAATGCTAAAACATCATCGGCTGACGGCTCAGACACTATGGATTTAAGCCTTTATTCTTGCTGCACATTAATTACCTCCTAATACCGGGGAACATATCTAATGCTCGAACGCGCGCCCATGAAATCCAGGTTTTGCAGAAAGTGTATGATTTAGAGAGCGTTGATTCGACCTTGCGCAATGTGTCCGATTGGGGCGTATCCAACTTGTCTAAATTCAACGCCTCCAAAACACAGGCGCGCGCGTCTACTTTCCGCTAAAAAGAGCACCTTCACCTTTACGCCCACCATTCAAAATGTATCTATTCCCATCACCGACCGTCTCGGGATTTCGGGCGTCACTATAACGTCCAAATTAAATTTCGGAAAACATTTTGAGTCTATGGCTCAAATGGGTTTTAAAAAATTGGGTATCATCTCGAAGGTCCGGCGGTACTTAATATTGTTAAATAATTTATTATTTATGTTAAATAACCTTACAAATAAAAAATTGCAGACTCTAGAGCATTGTCGTAAGGTTGCTTGTTTTAAATATGTTTAAGTTGTTGAGTGGGCGAGTGCTCTTTTTGACCAAAATGAACCCACTCCTTATTACCACTGGACTATCAGACGCAGACAGAACTTCCATTGCTATATAGTTTATAGTTTGAGATCATACATAAAGAGAAAAAATACAATAAAAAATTAATATTAAACATTTACTGAGCAAACTTAATTACGCAACGCATGGTTACACTAGTTGGCAGCGATCCGCGTGCCAGTTCACGTGCCGCGAATGACTCAGGCGTAAGTAAAGTAAATAGTAACAAAACTTTATTAATTCACAGGTACTTTTATTATATAATTATGACCAGAATCAAGTACAGAGTGCTCTCCTTCAGCATCTAAAATTTGTCAATAGTCACCGTGTATAGTGGAATTACCTAAAAGTCGAAGCGCTTCGATAGTTCTTTTTTAGTACGGATTGCCAAGGCGTGGAACGATCTGCCCGCGTCTGTTTTTCCTGACCACTACAGTTCTAGTACTGTTAAGTGCCCCCTTTCTGCTCAGCGCCGCTTTATTCGCCTAATTTTGCTTTAAAATCCACCATGAAAACGTTAAAGTGTGTCTTGGAGGTATGCATGGCTTTGGAAATGTCCTCATGTCCAAAGCCATGCACACCTCATGTCCTCAACGTAGACATATACCGATGATGAGGTTATGCTCATCATCAGTATATGTCTACGTTGGAGCATTTATGACTTTCAACAAATACTGTTTGGTAATTTTGAGTATCAGGCACGCCTCCTTCCTTATGTGCCTATGAAGCACGCTCTTAGTTTAAGTAACTTTGTACTGTTTTATGTTTGTTTGACTTTGTAAACCTAAATTGGGACAGGTGATCGCTCTACCAGAAGTGGAGAAAACTGCAGGGTTTTTGGATTATTGATTCCCCTTCTTTTACACGGAAGTTTTTTATAATTCCAGAATATCCCAGTGCAATCTGCTCAAAATTTTCAACAATTTTCTCATAAACCTGTTTTTTTTTAATAAAATCCCCAGACAACCACCTACATGGCCTCAAAGAAAGCCAGAATATAAATACATATACAACGTGTAACAAAATGGAGAGATAAAACTTAAGGGTTAGATTCTGTGCCATACGTAAAATATACAGTAAAAGAATTAGCATGATCAGTGCTGGTATAGACTTTTATACAACGAGAATAAAACCAGTGGAGAGCGCATCGGCACGTCTTTGTTCTATATCCAAGTCACCAAAAAGCGGCGGGGGCGCAGAGGTATCCTTTCCCCGCTGTCATTGGGCGACGACTCGACAGCCAAAATACATCAGATTCACTAGGGATTCCAAAAAAATATCGATATCGATAAAAGCTGGGATAATTATTATAACGGCCATTTATAGATTCACTATTTTTAGGTACGCACGTATGCCTTTATTAGAATTAAAAACAAATCACATTTATCACATAAATTATGGTTTGATTTATTATTAGTAGGTATAATGATTTTTTAGCGTATGTTACTATAGCCCTAAGGGGTTACTATAACCCAAATCTGTAACCGAACATTATTTATTCATTTTTCATGAAAACTTTAATTTTAAACGTTAAAATGATGGATTTGATTATTTTGAACATTAAATGGCAATTCATGAAGGTGGAATGTCATTTCGGTTGAAATTCTCAGAAATAAAAATAAAAATAGAAAACCATAAAAAAATTGCGAAAGGTACATGGGCGTGATTCGGGTACTCTAAGGATCCATCTATATTTCAACTTCCAGTTGACACTATTTATTGGGACACCCTGTATAAAACCATTTTTCAACCATCCCAAAAGATAACAACTACAATAATTATTAAAATCCACCTTTGTCAAAATCCATCAAGCTATTCGGACTGTAGGCTTGAAATATATATTTTTTATCTATATTTCATACCAGCATTTTGTATTCAACTTAATCCTTTTTCTGTATATTTGCATTCAAACCCAAGAGCAAATACATAATGCAATAACAATGTAAACAACATAAGGTAAGTATCTATATTTTAAAATATCTATATGAAACGTAGCAATCCTGCGAACAGCACTATCGAAATAAAAAGAGACAACTGCTAATATGCAAAACAGTGTATCAGAAAGAGATAGCAAGAAAGACATCAACGCGAGCATTTCAGAAACGAAAATATTTTATTTTGTTTATCAAATTGAATAAATAGAGTAGAAATCCACTTAAATATGAAATGATACCCCATCTTTTGTGTAGCTTGAAGTCGTAGTTGACTTTCCACACCATTTAATTGCACAACTAGGCATTATTTCGAGTTTTAATTTGCTTATAATCAGGAGCGCAGGACGTCCGCACGTTAGCCTACAGTTGCTGTGACTGACTCAAAATTCTGTCGCATGCCCTACATATAGGTCAAATTGTGCGACCGCGGTAGCCCCGCACGCACTCTCCACTGGTTGTATGCTCGTTGCTTTTATACTATAAACAAAATATTTTGACAACCCTAGCATCGGGAATCGCACCCGCAATCACTTCTGGCGTCTGAGGCAGATAGGTTTACCCCATCACTAAAGATGTCATCAATCTGTTGTGTCCGAACGTTATATGTTGCTTAGGTCAAAGGTCGTTTTACATGGGAGCTTTTTGTGTGGTTGAACCCTGTGACAAGAAACCGTGACAAGACCGCCGGGGCCTAGGGGCTGGAGCCTGTGTATTTCGAACATGGAGTTCTTTTGAGTAGAAATGTCTTAATCGCCACGCTTGGCAGGTGGGCAGATGATCACAGTATCTATTTATTTACGTAGAAGGACGCTGCTGCCCATCATCTGGTTTTTTTCTCTTGATCGATTCTTACGACACCCACACGTCTATGACACCCATTCGAAACACTTCTTTTTTAATTTGAAGCCATTTAAATTGTGTTTTCTTCTTTCATTTTAGATTCAGTTTGCTGGCAGCCATTACGACAGACTGCGTATAAAGAAGCCAGATGAATTCGATATGGATGTAGTCATTCGCTTGCCTCTGAATTCTGATGTTAATTCCGAAGATCCTAGCCAAAGCGACTTTATCTTAGAGCCAAAAGGACCCGGTTTTGTACAACTAAAAATGGGGGTCCAATACCAAAGCCTCCCACTAAGAGACGGGGTGGACTGGCTGGTGAATAGACCGGCTTACGAGTGGCGGGACGAGCGGAACTATTTGCTGCGATCCAATTTTCTAAATTGGTTCAAAGGGGTGGTGTCGAGGGCGCTGAACATGTCTCCGGGCCGTACTTACTTCGTTGACGGTGTTGGGTACAGGTTGCGATTAACGGAGAGCGGGCCGGCGGTGACGTTAGTGCTGGAGGGGGCGGGTGGGTTCCGGCTGGACGTGGACCTGGTGCCGTCGCTGCGCTTCCCGGAGAGCCGCTGGCCCGTGTGCCGCGGGTACCGCGCCGTGCCGCGCGCCGCGCGCCGCTCTTACTGGCTGCTCGTGCCCAAGCCTAACAAGGCGGCGCCTTTCACTGATCAGACGCGCTCGTGGCGGATAGCCATGCAGGACCAGGAACGGGAACTTATGAAGAATCTAAACAACTGCAAACAGATTATTCGATTGGTAAGTGTTTCGCCTACTAGCTTTTTTAAGAGGTTTCATACTCGTAGCTCTTGATCCTACGTGGGCTGCCTTTTAAGTTGTGACGTTTGAAATAAGTTTAGATTATCTATACTAATATTATAAAGAGGAAACCTTTGTATTTTTGTATGTTTGTATTGAATAGGCTCAAAAACTACTAGACCGATTTCAAAATTTATTTTACCATTACTTAGAGGGATTCTTCCGAATCCGTATAGGCTACTTTTTATCCCGAAAATCCCGCGGGAATCGAAATTGCGCGGGTAAAACCGCGCGCAACAGCTGGTCTACGATATTATTACCATTTATTGTTTTTCAAAGAATTCTCCGCGATGTTTAATACCTACACTTTTGCATGCGTTCAAGCCAGTTTTAAAAACATTAATTAAACCGCAAACCCCGACTCAATTAAGTCAAAGAAGACATCCTAAACACAACAGCTGTAGTTATCTTTAGTTAACACGTTGTATAATACATTCTTAATATGATTTTCATTTCAAGATTTTGGCGCTACCACTAGTACTAGGATAACTTAATTAAAATTTTCCTAATGCACGTTGATAAGTTTAATGGCTTTCATGCCCATTTAAATTACTAATAGTTGTCTCAATTAATGAAATTAAAACACCGTTGCTTTTGCCTATTTTATTAGAAGCCTTCTTTGAAGCCGCGTGCGTTTAGTTCCAACTTCCGTCAGGTAGAGAAACGAATTATAAGCTAAGCTCAGGCTCTATATTAATAGCAGTTAGGTATATGAATGAACTACCCACATACATCACAGTATTGACTGCTGCATTTTACGTCTGTCGTCTGTTGAGTTGTTACATAGCATATTTATCAAAATGTTTATTTTAATTCCAGTTAAAAAAGCTCAGAGACGGGCAAGAGATGAAGAAGATCGCCAGTTACTACGTGAAGACGCTATTCCTGTGGGAGATAGTAGAGAGGGACGACCCTGCCTTCTGGAGGAAGAGTCCCGCGGAACTCTTCAAGATCATGGTCACCAGGTTCTACAACGCCATGGTCTCTGGAAACATTCCCTACTTCTGGAACAAGGATAACAACTTGCTAGCGGGCATCGAGAGAGGAATTCTTAACACGTATGCTGCTAAATTAGCAAGACTTCTGCAGCTGTTGGAACAGCCTATGGAATACAAGCAAGTGGCCAAGTATCTTTTATCGAGAGAAGAGTTCTCGGAGTACAATGCTCGATTTTTACACATTTAAATGTAATTTTCAAAAATGCTCAATATACAGGGTGCCAGGCAGTTTAAATATGTGAATAACAACCGTAAATGTTAGATTGATTTGTATTTCTGTGTTTATTCTGAGTTATAAGCACACTTATCAACTTTAATATGCATGGTATGAGGTAGCTTAATAAACAGAAAGTTAGGGTTTAAAGGTTAGGTAAATAGCAATGCAACTCCAAATTCGTTGTTCAACTTTGTTTTTGACAGATTACTTCCTATGTATCCTACGTTATAATTCGATTTCTCTTATGTTATTGTGTATATTAGAAACTTGAGGTGATAAGGACAGACATATATTTACAATAAACGAAATAATTTAGTTCAATGTTTCAAAATGAACTCGAATTAGACACGGAAATACCTACCTTCAGTGTAGCGTTTTACGGTTGCTTTTCATAAAATATAACGCAAGTTCCTACATTTTGTGCAGAAATGGACCATTTGTATAAGAGTTGGGAGAATTGATTTTTGTATTTAGACACTGTGTGACGAAAATGATATGATCCAAAGAGTTTAAAATAAGTAGGCAAAAAAAAAACAAAAAAAAAACTATAAGTACAATGTTAATTAAAAATTAGAATTAGTGGAAGTATCTCAGAATGTTATCGGTAGCAACCTCGAATGCAAGAGGTGCTTGGATGGGTTCTTCCGTTCCTATTATTTTTAACTACATGTAAACCTAGTTATTAAATGAATATAGGATATATTCAGGGTTGCCTGTAAGAGATCATCTTTCGATGATAAGGCCGCTTATTGTGCTCTGTATCTTAAAAATTGTTCTGTATAAATATTCCTTATCTTTGTGTACAATGAAGAATAAATAAATATAGGAAAATATGTGCCAGAAAAATGACAAAAACAATAGACAACCAGTGTTAGAATAATGTTTTTAAGTTTTTTGCATTTAAATTATTCTTAAATAAACGAAAAATGTGATAAATAAAAATTACCCGACCAGGATTTTTTAATATTTATATCACATTTTTCATTTTAACCTATGTTAGAGTTTTAGTTGAAGTTTTCATCATTCTTAATCCGTCTTTGAGTCCGGAGTCCATTTACCATCATTACAAAAAATACAATTTCATCATTCGTTATATGTATAATTATTTGGTTGCACCTTGTATAACAGCCAACTTGTTGGCAATTAATGGTGCTAATTATAAATGAATTTCATTTCATAGACATAGTTTTGTTAGGTTTGTGTGGTGTTTTAATTATAAGAAAGTCTCTCTATTGTGCATTTATTCGTTAATATTAATATTCAAATAAAGCCTATGAGGACTATTGACGTAGTTTTAAGATTTATAATATTAAACTGATGACGATGATTGTACGCAATCTTGATATGAAAAAGATTGAAATATATTTTTTTATTGATATTGTAATAAATATTTTATATAAATAATTATAAGATACTACTACTTAACATCTGGTTTTTTTATTTATAATATGCCTTTTAATTATATAAAAATATAGATACTTGATTTTATGACGAATGCAATATTATTATGGGAGATGAAAAAGTGCAACAAGTGAAAAAGTTTGTATAGCTTGGGGTCCTTTTTTACAAGGGATGAGAAGTATGGTGCACAGTATGACGGTGATATTGAAAGGAGGGTTAAAGCAGGAAGTTGTGTTAATGGAGCCTTGTACTCGATTATAGTAAGGAAAATTATACCGAAGAAGGCTCGTGATGCCGTACTTGAGGGAGTTTTGGCGCCAACACTTATGTAAGGTTGTGAATCTTGGGTGTGGCAGAAGAGAAATGAAAGCAGGATTAATGCCGTGGAGATGGAGAGCTTTGAGTAGCATGTGGAGTGAAATTGAGTGATAGGGTGTGCAATAGTAAAATAAGCAAGAGATGCGGATTGAAAGAAGATGTAGTGGCTATGATTGAAAAGGGTATGCTAGGGTGGTTAGGACATTTGGAAAGGATGAGGGGAGTGAAAGTAGATTTACGAATGCGGTGTACAGAGCAAGAACGGATGATCCTGTCGGAAAGGGTATGCCGATCAAATAGGCGATATTCTTAAAAAAAGTACCTAAAAGGGCCTAGTGAAAAGTACCCGTAACCGGAGGTCATGTATAAAAAGAATAATCAACGCGGAGAAGCGAAAGTGGTAGGTATGTGTGGATCGTAGCAATTGGTGTTCCTTTGTCCCTGCCTACCCCAAAGACAGGCGTGAGGTTATGTATGTTTATATGCACATGTTTATTACAACTCAAGTTTAGTACAATGAAGAAAGAGATGTATCTCAAGGGTTTAGTATGACTGACGAAAGGTCGTATATGATTTTATACTCTTTAATTTCAGATTTTTCAAACAAAGAGGCTTCAAAATCGTTCCGTCGCTGAATACCATATTCTTAAAAGAGCACATTCGTTAAACACCGCATTCGCAAAACATGATAAACTGATAAATCAGTTTTTGTTAGCTGCTGTTGAGTTGGGTCCCCTAATTTCACATTAGCAAGACCTAAAATTGAGAGTAACGTCGAGTTGAGCTCAATACCCGTCTTTTTTTAACATATCACTAACATTATTGATGTCCGTTGCTGCAGCTGGAAAATTGTAGTTGGGAATGGCGCTCACCGGGTAATGGCGCTCACCGGGTAATGGAGCTCACCGGGTAATGGCGCTCATCATCATCATCATCATCATCATCATCTCAGCTCACCTCTAACAAAATGAAACGTAGCATCTAGTAAGATCTCTTGAAGTGCAATCAACTATCAAATTATGTGCATGTTTTTTTTTATTTAAAATAATTTACCGAACTGCCGTTTGGGGTAATGCCGCTCACCTGAGCGATATCACCCCTTAGTGACAATTTTGAATTGCTGCAGATATGCAAAAAACTAAGAAGAAGGTTTCTATAGAGAAATAGCCATAAAACAGTTGTATTCGATCTAATCATAATATTTTTCATTTTATACCATACCTAATAATTGAAGTAAATTTTTTTGAATCGTAAGATTTACTATATTGGTGAAATTTAGAAGAAAATGGTCTTGAGTACAAATGAAAATAATTGATGCCTATTTGTGATTTTAAACTTTCCTTTTATTGTATTAGGTCGATCCCATTAATATTTCTTTAGTTAAAATGTATATTACTTGTCATATTCTAAAAAAAAGGAACGTAAGTACCCCGTCCCCGTACCTTGAGCGGCATTATTACCCATAGTCGGGGGCAATGCCGCTCAAACTTGTTTTTTTTTTAAATGTTTTTCTATTAGGTACTTATTGGTCAAAGATATATATTTATGTTTTTGTTGTTCAATTGTTGATTACTAGATAAACAAAGAATTGGCTAGTCCTTATAGTTTTGTTCTATCATAAATAATTTAAAAAATACACCATGTTTTCCTTAAGTGAACGCCATTCCTTACCCTAGGTATTGTCGTTGTGGAAAAAAAATGCTATAGGCAATGCTATTCCAGCTGGAAAATTCTAAACGAATGGTCTTAGAGAGAAACCCTATGGTACCCTATGGGTGTAGGAATTAGGGCGCTGAAAAAAAAGTAGTGGGTCTTCAGGTTCCCGAGATATTCGGTTTCCTGCTGCGTTAACGTTTAGCAAAATCGTGTATGTCGACAATCATCGAATATGCGGCTGTAAAAAAAATATTATGCACTATTTACTCTTGATTTGTTCTTATTGTGCGAGAAATAGTGTTCAGAAAATATTAATGGTTTTCGAGTATTCGGGCTTTTTAGAAAAAAAACAAAAATAATCACAGGGCCTACACGAGACAACATATACCTAAGCTTGCTGTAAACTGGTTTCAGTTTGACTTGATATCTCTGTTAACCTTAGAAAAGTGTACGCCCATGCGTTATTGAATAATTCTCCTAAATATCGTAACGACTATGTCATAACTTTGACGTCAATTTACAAGATACCGTCTCACCTAGTTATGTGGGTGTGAACCAAATGTTAGTGCGCTTTATCAAATAAAATTTAGTAACAATATCAGGTTGAAATATTACACGAATTTATTTAGATATCGAAAAAACCATAGCAATAAAAAATCACTGATTATTCGACCAAATTCGAATGTCTACTTAAAGCGACCGTTTCATACATATCCCCTAATTTTTAATTTGGCGCACAATTACAGCACGTAGCGACCCATTTCTCTATTAGCAACTTTCCAGCTGCAGTAACGGACACACATTATTGACCGCATCGTAGAACAAATGTTGTTGGGATTTCTGTAGAGAAGCTGCCTGCAAGAGTTGGTGCCCTAATCAAAATTAACCCTGTAAAAGTAATCCTGTTTAAACATGCCTTCTTCTATTCGCGCTGCTGTTAGCATTGATGGTGCGTTCCTACACACACTTTTCTTGCGTATCTGTGACTGTCAGCTTTGCTAGTTATGGAATGGGGAGTTTTCTGACAGCTCATAAAAAATAGTTCAAAAAACCTCTATAGATGGCACTTTTAAAAAGCCGAAGGCGTTAAGTCTGTAAACTATAATGTAGGTAAGTGGTATCTACCATCTATGGTTATTTACACGTTCAATTTCTGATACAGACATCAATTAATTTATTTTACTTTTAAAAACGCAGTTTGGAATAAATTCTTCGCCTTCGCCTTTTGTAAAGCGCCATCTATCGAAGACTTTTGTAACAATTTTGTACAGTTTTGTTTTTTTAATGAGCTGTCAGAAAACTCCCCATTCTTGTGTTGCATTCAATCATTTTCTAAGGCGTAGTACTTTCATCTCTGGTATCGATTTTAAGTTCGCGAATTTAATTTTCTAATGGTTACATAAGACTTAGATAATACCTACAAAGGCCTAAGATGGTAGTTGAAACACCTTACGTAAACTGTACACGTAGGACGCCATCTTATATTCATCATCATAATCATCACAACTCTTTGTAATGAGCTCACTGAGTCTCTCCCCTGGGTGACTCATAATCCAGCAAGCTGGCCCAGTGCTGGGTGGTGAATGTCAGAATTTCCAGGGCGCCGAAATTGCTTCTGACAAACCCTGGCGACTACTGTACTGAATTGAAAATGTGACTGGTGTGTCACTTTTGAAATTCAAGGACGTGATAGATTGAGATCATGCATGAAGAGAAAAAATATAATATAAAATAAACCGAAAGTTAAAGAATTTATTACGCAACGCGTGGTTACACTAGCGTTGTTAGCGATCCGCTTACCAGGTCACGTGCTGCGATGGAATCAGGCTAAATATAGTAAATAGTAACAAAACTTTATTTATTTATAAACAATTTAGTGAAAAATTAAGTACCTACTTTTATTACATATTTATGACCAGGATCGAATACTGAGTATCTAAAATTTGTCAATGGTCACCCTGTATACAAGCACAGGATAGAAAGTATTATAAACAAGTACAGATAGGACACATTAATATTATAGGGAGTTTAGAATGCAAGCTTTTTTGCCGCTTGGCGGCGCTTATGTGCTTGAGGTTTTTTGGGTAGACTATGCGCTATAGTGGTTTTTATTATTATTGTTGATAAATATTGATTTTCATATGAGTGCTTATTTTACAGCACAATGGCAACGAACTAACGGGCCATTAACTAAAATAATCAAAAACCAACACTTGTTAGCATGTTTGATACTTATAAAGTTATTCGACGAAATATGTGAATCATGAAGTCTATCAAGCATCACAACAGTTACATAAATGATAAGCTTAAGTTCATTTGACGCTTCTTCTGAGTTTGCAGGAAATTATATAAACACAGCAGATATGTGCATTTCACTACAGATATGCATAGGACTTTCACAAGCCGGCAGCGTTTTGTGAACAAATGGTGAATGATTGCCTATCACTCACTCAATTCACTCATATTAAGTTGTTATTGCCAATAATAAGTGGCGTCACCAAACATAAATATGATGCTATGGCCAAACTCTTGCAATTCAATAAAATGCTTTGATTGTCAATGCCATGTATACAAGTATACAGCACCCGGGATCAAGCACGGAAGTCGCCATGAAAAATGAATGGTCCAAATACCGACCGCGCCGAACGTTACATAACCTGCGGTATCGTATGGTATACACAGTATCCACGGCGCCACGACGACTTCCCTCTTATATTCATCGTGACGATATTCTCAAGACTTTTAAGATTTACGGCTCGTTCATGGGTTGCAATGATTATAGGGTTGAGAAATAAAACAAGATTAGCTACACATTATTTACAATATATTTTTATATATAAGATATATACAAACCAATGTAGGTACTTGCTTGACTTTCTTGTCATCTACTCACATGACCACTATTTTGCTTCTTCGATATTAGTAATCAGCAGTATATACACATTCTAAACAAACAATTAAATTTCGCAAAATGTTGTTATTAACTGATAATCTGTCATAACCATAATAATCAACGAATGCAGAGCATTAAAAAACCGACTTAAAGTTCTCCGTACTTATATTTTTCAAAAATTAAAAATTTTTCCATAAGTGTTCAATCGATTTTAATGAAATTTATACTCGACAATCTCTGAAGTATCTTCTATAATATGGAACAAGAATATTTAAAATCGATTCATAATTGTCCACAAAATCGTGTAACAATACGCAAAAAAATATACACACCAATTGAGAACCTCCTCTTTATGGAAGTCGGATGAAAAGTTTTACCAAACCATCTTACTTATTTTGCCTCCGTTTTATAGTTATGTCTATCAATTATATTTAGATTAACGATTATATCATAACTTTGATTTAAATTTAACAACAACATCGTACCCTTAGTTACCTATCTAATTAGGTGCAATATATCTAAAATCTAGCAAAGGAAATACCACTGTTGCACTAAGGCTTCCCCCAAGCTTCTTCTTCTTCTTTACAAACGAATTTGCAAGGCCAGCGCGCATTCACATACGCCGTTACGCTCCTGGCGCTGTTTGTATTAGCGAACTCGGTACCTACCCGGTACATAAAGGCTCTATCTTTGTTAGGCACTATATGCAAAATCACAGAATATCACAAAACGCTGCACATAAAGGTACGTCAAAAGCATTAGAACTCTTCAATGTATCGCTTTTAGTCTCGTACTAGGACGCGTCGTCGCATGTAAACGCGCGTGCTTATTAAGATTAGACGGATCCGCGAATGCGCGGGCGCATATCGCACATCGTAGCGGTTTATATCCTGTGTGCGTACGAATATGGATCTTTAATCCGTAGCGGCGAGAGTACAGTTTCCCACAGTAAACGCAAGCGTGTGTTGATCCCCCAGCCGCCGCTGCCCAGGCTTCTGCCGCAGCCGCCGCCGCCTCCAGGGCACGCCCCGCCCACGCTCCGCTGCCACTTGACTCTAGTCGCCGCAACGCCATTTGCCAAAACGCTCGGTGAGAAAAAGGCCTGCATTCTAGTAGTAAATGCAGTTTCAGTGGGTTTGGCTCCTCAAATGTCCGAGAGCAGACGTCGCAGACGTATTCGTTTCGACCTGATGAGAAAAAATAAAATGAATGGTTAGCAAGATTTGACTAAATTTTTTAAATATTGTGTGGTATGTTTTGTATAGTAAGTATAAATGACTATGAGTCTCTTCCTTAGGAGGTTTATGCCGAAAATCACTTAGCTGTTAAGTGTTGATTGGTGGACGTCCGAATTTTCGAATGGCTTCTGACAAATGCTAACGATAGCTGAATTCAAGTATAGGGCACCAGGGAGAGACAGCTCAGCCACATTACAAAATACGATACTCGTAATTGAGAAATGATCTGCAGTCAGACAGCCTTTTTCCGAACGGGCCATAAGGGTACCATTAATTCTATACTGGTGGTATGGCTTAGTTTGTAGGATCCAGTCAAGATTTGGCCTGGCTAGCGACCACTGATCAAAGGTATTTGAGCGCCGAATGCCTGAAAATGATTTCTTTTAGCTGTTTTATGAAGAGCCAATTCCTTCCTGAACCTATTTGACAATCAATTCAAAATCCGGTATATAAAAGGTGGCTAGACAATCCAGTCACTGATAAAAAACACTTAATTCAAAAAAAAAAACTAAAATTACCTCGGATATGCTGCAGGGTAAGGTAAGGCATATGCAGTCGAGCCAGTATATCATCGTCGAACCACAAAGCCATCGCGTCGCCCGTTCGCACTGGTGTCGTCAGGCGCAGTCGGAACCCGGCGGCGGGCTCGGCGGCGGCGCTGAGCAGCAGTGTAGCGGCGCGGTGGTGCGGCGCGAGCGGCGCGCGTAACGCCAGGCGGGCCGCGTCGGGGAGCTCACCGCACATGTCGCGGGATAGGATAGCCTGAAGATGAGATTTATATATTAATTTTTGTCCCCAGACAATCACACCAACTACATGGCCTTAAAGTAAGCAAAACTGTGTTTTGAGACACCATGTAGCGAGCAAGGGAGGACCTGGCGCTGATTCTACGGATTTTCCATATTTCGTTTGGGAAATGAGTCGTAGCGTCCTGCATAGGTATAAAGTAATACTGAAGGTAGCGATTTGTGCTCTACTTTCATGTACTGAATTGTGTATTTAAATAGTCCCAAATATTAATCTTTTATTTTAATCTTTTCTACATTTAAATGATATACGACGTTTTTAGCCGGATTATAATGCGCTTAAGGCACTGAGACAACGCAAAAACACTTTGATTCAGTTCCGTGGTATCCCGTATCACCGCAAGGAGATCTCTTTCTACTCATCCAATAACAAGGTCAAGAAATACTTAGATCATCGACTAACAATCCTCTTTCACATAAAGATTTTAATTTTATTTTCTCATTTAAAAATGAAAATTTCAAAAGTTGGTATATTCGAAGGTTAACTTATTTCCCACATGCTATTCAAAATATTTATAGTTTGTTTTTTGATCACGTCATGATGTCTTTAAAAATATTAACGTTTATTTTTACTTCAATTATTAATTATGAAAATGGTGCAACATGTTAAAAATACCTATCATCCCCCTATTTTATTGAATTAGATGCTTATTATACGGAAAGTCAATTTTAATCTTTAAAATTGACTTTCGACGAATGTCAAATAAACACTTCGAGAGTTTGAAAATTAACTGCCATCCTTATTTATATGAAATTGGTGTTTATATAATCAACTCAAATTACCAAATTCAATATAATTAATAATTATTATAAAATAGATAGTACACATAGATTTAGCCTTTATAAAAAATATAATGTTATGAGAGCCTTACCGGCGAAATATCGTCCTTTAGTTCAGCGAAGCAGCGTGCCAGCCGCTCAGCGCTAAACGCCCGCGACCACAGCGGCGGACTCAAGTCTCCTCCGCTAACAACGCCACCCCACGCCCCGCCGCAAGCTCCGCTCCACGCCCCGCTCCAAGCCTCGCTTACTTCACTCGCATCGCTCACTTCGCTAGTTTCACTTTTACTCATTTTCTTCAAATTAATAGCCATTGATGTCCGTTTATTGTTATTTTAAATGTATTGCCATTCGAAAAATACTTAGCTAAAAACTTTTTAGTTAGTTTATATGTTTAACTGAATGTAACAAATTCTAAATAGCTGATTTGAAATCTATCTTCGCAGAATTTTATGACGCACTGTGATGTTCACTGACGAACACTGATGAAGCTTTGTAACTGAGGTTTATAAAACCTCACAACACTACAAATGGTCTGCGCAAGAGCAGATCAGCAAGTGTTTATTTTAAAGAGGGCCACCTGCTTTATATGGAGAGGGCGGAGGTCGCACCCTACTCCGGCCAGAGGGTAGCCCTCAGCATCCCTGTATCAATGTGTCAGGGACACACCCACCCATTTGTTTAGCTTTATAAAAGCGTTTAAGGATTATTAAATAAAGCAATTATAGAGCTATTCTGTACACTTCAGAGTATAGGGAAAGGAAGGATTATTTGTGACTTTCGTAACTCAAAATACCATAAATTTTATGGTATTTTATAAATTTAATTTATGGTATTTTGAGTTACCAATACTTCAGTGGTTCTATTGATAAAGCTTGTCGATCGACACCTATAGTACTGAGGCCTGTTAAAAATGGTTACATTGCACTTAAAATTTAGTCTACGGTTTTCTACGGACTACGCCGACTACAATGTCGTAGTATCACCGTGGGTTTTCTTATAAGTGTGGTCCTTCTTAGAGTCATTATTTGAAAAGTAGTATCGGAATGTAACTTCTTGGTTATAACTTTATGTGACATTCATTAATATAATATTTAATGAGTACAATGAAACAAACTAAATAAATTGATAATAATTTATTCCAAACAATAACAATTTAAGAAAGAAAAAAATCTAAACAAGTCTACAAATCTACCAAATGTAGTAAATACAAAACGTTTTCTTTAAGATATTGTCAGAGAAGTCGCCAGGGGCTAAGGTCCTGGAGCTCAGAAAAAATAATTATGCTGAACATTATTTTCAGACCGCGCCCCATTTAGCTCTAAACTAAGCGGAGCTTGTAATACATGATCCAGATAACGGATAAAATACTTGTAAATAAATACTTATAATATACAAAGAAAAACACCCAGACGTATAACAAATATTTGCAGGTTATACAAATATTTGTCAGACAGCGAGTATCGAACCCGCGACTACTCGCGTATCAGTCAGTTATTTTCCACTGCGTCACCAAGAAGAAATATACATGTAACAATTTAATTTACATAGAACGTAACAAAATTACTCACATAAGTTTCTGCGAAACAGTAAATTAACATTTTTTATATAATAACAGCGATGTATAAAAGAATTACGTTTAAGAGATAATTAGGTTAAAATCTCTAAAGTTGTGTGTAAAATATCTCCCTCCACGTTTACAATCTGTCAAAGTTCAGTGATTGAGTGCAATTATCACCACATGGCGATTGAAAAATTAACACTGTTTGTTTACATGACTTAAACAAAAAACAAATCGAACAAATCAACTGTGTTGCTACAAAATAAGCTTTTTAATAAAGTTGTGTAATGGAAACCCGATGGCAAATTATGCAAAATGGAGAATATCCAAATGTGACGTAACCCACCAATACTTTTCAACTTTTTCATGTTCAATAGTTACAACTTAAAAGAGAAGTAAAATTTTAAATGAGTTAACTATAACTGTGACAGACAACTTAAAACGACCTTTTTATGACCATCATTTTAACACGTCCACTGCCGCTTTTGGTGGTCTCTTTTATTTGGATGACAAGATTTTGTAGGGTCGTTTAACATCAAGCCAAAAGTTTAGGGCGTCGACAAAGATTCTGTAAAATACTAAGGCCCGCTCGCTATACACAAGTCTACGGTACCAGGACAAACAGTTTTACGTGCCCTCGGAAGCGTAGAAGTCACCGAGGTAAAAGCCGAAGCGACGACGCGACGATTTTATCGCTCGATATTAATAGAAGGCACAAAGCCGCGACGACTTCTACAACAATTAGCTAAATCAATTTTATTAATCTTTACCCATGGTCTCGTTAATATTTGCATCTGTTATATTTAAAAGCAAATATCCTTAATAGGTATCGTATTTTAACATTCTCTCGGAATTACGTAGATATTTTAGAAAACAATTATTTATTTGGACTGCTTTTTCCAAAACCCGTTTTTTTCGAGTCCTTGGAATTTTGGATGACTTATAAGTTATAACATCCTTCTTAATGTAGCGGTAAGACTCGAACTTGGAAGAAAAAATGCAGTCTATTGAAAATATCTAGTCATTTTATATATCCGTGGAGATTCTGGCGTATCCATCCCAAGACACAGACTTAAAATAACTTAAGTAGTGTAATACACGAAGAGACTTAGAGATACACGAACGAGATACCATTTAGACTTTGCTTTTGACATTATTTTTAACAGGTGGTCGACCATGAAGCAATATGATTTAGCTCTCAATCTTAGATGACAATTTTTGATAAAACTTTGGTACCAATTTCAAGCAAAAGATCAAGGTAAAAAAATAGGCTAGAGTGCGGCGATTCCAAGACATTTAAAATTAGTTAAATTTTGAATGTATTTCTACTCTACAAGAGATACATCTCTTTCCCTTCTATATGAGCACTTATTTATACCAATATTAAAAGCTGAAAAGATTGGATTTCGGACTGGTTGAATATACAAAAAACATGTGAGCAAATGCAGTTTGATAAAAAAAAAGTTAACACTGATGATGTAAAAGTTAATACTGAAGGTTAAGTCCATTTTTGCCTCTTTCTCCCACATTGATACTTAAATCCAGTAGCGTGGCTTAATCAATCCAGCCTCTACGATATCATCAAAATATGAATAAGAAATATAGGTTTGTATCGTATTTTTTAAGTTAATGTTTTTGTTTCGTTTTAAACAAGGCAATACTTTCACCACGATATGCCTATTTGCTACAATCTGACAATGACAATGGTACATAATATGGTTAGTTTCTGAAACGATTTAGATCGCGTTCATAGTTTATCATCTCGAGTAAATGGTGGTTTAGACGTGGTTTTATGTATTAATTTAAAATATAATATGAATCCTGGGTCAACACTTCGTTACATATAACCCGTTGAAGTCGTTTAAGACGCTGTTTAATTTAAAAAATATATGAAAACCATACATTACATTATAAAAGATGTTTATGTAAAAGAACTACCATCCGTTGATCATGATTAATGTTGTAATAGAATTAAAATACATTTTTAATGTATTGATCAGGTTCTTTGTTCGTCTTACGTTAATTAATATTACATCGAAATCTTTTAAACATAAATTGTGTTAAATTAATTGTCTGCGTAGGTACACTATGTTAAATAACTTTTGTACATTTACAATTTGCATTAGCTAATAAGTAATCTAGCACCTAGTAAGTAGTGTACTTTCCTGCAAGACTTTTTTATTTGATTTTAAGAGAAAATCGATGCAATGTATCCGTAAAAACGAACAAACTGTAATATCCATTATAATTGCAACTTGCATAATTTGCAAACTTACTCGGCAACAAGAACAAATTTCTCAAGGCTTCTTATAAAATATTTCTCTATACAAATTTGAGCAGAGCCGGACGGATAGTTAAGATACTATAAGTCATAAAAGTTACTAGTAATAAAATATCTAGTTTCAAGTTAGCGCCGCAGTGGCGCTAGTGAGGCGTGGAGTGACGTCAACTCATGCGCGAAGCTATTGGTACATTTCTGTAAGAAAAGAAAAACAGTCGTTAACTTTTGATCAAAACTAAACCATTTTTGTACATGATGAGGATGATACGTTTTTCTTTTATGCCACCAAGTGGAAAGTGAATATGACGACTAAAGTGGTACACATCCATGCATTAAAACCTCTCGACACTTACAGGTACCTAGACTAAGACTAGGTATGGTCAGGTAAAACAGACGCAGGCAGTTCATTCCACTCAAAAAGGAACTGTCGAAGCACTTTGTTATCGAGTTTTTGGAACGACTTTTTGGTAGATCCACTACATATGAATGGAAGTTCTGTCTGCGTCTGATAGTCGTACTGGAGCCTTATATAAGAGTAGCGACCCGCCCCGGCTTCGCACGGGAGCAATGTGGATAGTAAATACACTACAGAAAAACTGTGAACGTTGTATACAAGTATGTATGTATACGTTGCATACATACATACAGGGTATTACTGGTTAAGTCAACCTAGATCCATTAGGAGCGTGTAGCACCTGTCTTTTCTAACTTATTTCTACATGAAAAACCCTACCCCCAAAATCTAACCGTTTTCAAGATAATCAACGTTTAATATTTTTTTTAAATTGACGATTTTTTGTAATTAAATATCATATTTTGAAATTGGTGCGCTTTCTTATTATTATTACTTACTTTTTATTTGCAGATTAAGATGTTCTATGATCTTAGTAACCAAAATCCTACGTAAGATTACTAAATACATAGTTCTGAAGGATTGAAAGTTCAAAAAATCTGTAGTTTTTTGACAGTTTACCTTTCTTTTAAGAATATATCAAAAGGTTATTATGGCAGTCGTTCGGAAGGAGTGCTTCAAAACATCTACATTTTGTCAGCTACCTAACAAAGTATAACATAGGCCGGTACCGCCCCAAACGCTACGTCCCGGAATTTTTAAATCTGTAATATCTTCGAAAATATTCATTTAAATCATATGCTGTAAAGGGCTATATAGATCTATATTAAATCAACAATGTATTTAAGGTAGGTATTTAATTATATAAGTATTAATGCTGTATTGTTTAAAATCGCTTTGAAAATTAGTCATTATTTGTCGTATGTATGTAATGACAAAAAATTTTTATTGTGAGATATCCATAAGCGGTAGACATATACAATCGCTGAGTTTTCTGTAGACCTTTTCAATGTGTACAATACTTAGATAATAATATGATAAATCTCTTATTTTGATAAATCTCGTAGTGTTCAGCCTGCGTTTGCTATGTAATTATTTACGACATCACATTAGAAACCTCAAAAATAACAGTGTTTCTCCACTATTTAATGGATGTTATTATACATATAAAGCTTCCTCTTTAATCACTCTATCCATGAAAAAAAACCGCATCAAAATCCTTTGCGTAGTTTTAAAGATTTTGACTTTGTTTTATACTATGTAGTTTATTATACTTAATCTGCAACCCTTTATAAAACGGTTCTAGTTATTCTTTGCGGTGTTACCCGTGGAAATGCAGATTTCGTCAGATATAACTATCCTATGTTCTATTTCAAACAGTACCCTGCCTGTGAACGGAATGTTAGCTAAATTCGTCAAGTCGTTTCAGCATGCAAGGTTCCATTAATTTATGCATTTTTTTACTAAAACGTAACAAAACAAACGATGCCTATTTGACAGTTTCTAACTCTGGGTAAAGTAAAAGCTGTTATATCGTGATGCTGTCAGCATAACTGTCAAATTTCATTAAGTCGAGTAAGTCTTTTATGTCGTATTAATGTCGAGATATAATCCGCGAGTGTGCGTGAGCGCATTTAGGGTGCACTTGGAGCAATGTAAATTAAGTTAAGTTTTTTGAACCTTAATTTTTTTTAAAGCTTAATTTATATTTTTATGAAATTCTCTGATTTGTTGCTTTAACGGCTCTTCTTAAGTTATTAGTAGGTACGTTGTCATTTGCTGATTTTCTATTTTTCAGGAAAACTTCTACGATTACCTACAGGTAGTTAGTTATTATGACAGCTTAAAAAGTAAATACTTAAGAATCCATCCATACTATTATAGAACTAGTATAAATAGATCTGAGATTCTAATGCATCAAAGGATAATTTGATAAAATTATGTTACACGGCGAAACAAATAAAGAAAAAAAAGGCATGGCAATATTTACAACGCAGAATTTTGTCAACAGCTTAGGTTGCGATGCTGACTGTCAGCTGTTGAAGTGTCAGAGGGTCAGTAAAACTTGCTTTGCCTTATAAAAAGCTTTGTCTGTATAATTATCAAGTCCTGCGCAGCCTCTACTACCGATTTAATCAATAGCCTTTATTAAGGCTGACCATCAAGGGGGATGTTTAGTGGGTATACTCAGCACTGTCTGGGCACTCTATATCAGTTAGCCACTGGGGTTAACAGAATATAGAATGCATATTAGTCCGTAACAGGATTCATCCTCCTCCTGCTGCAGCTTGCTTTAGTAGGTACCAAACGCTTACTTGGCGGAAAAAAAAAAAACAAGTCAGTATCTACTGGATCCATCTGTATTCAAGCCATGATTAAAGATAATTATTTAGAGTTGATAGCGTAAGGCAGAAGCTATAAATACATTTATTTTCCTTAAATGAGGTAAATAGGTTATTTCGTTCCTTCATACTGGATTAGGAGACAAGTAGGCGAAAAACCAGCGCCTGATTCTTTGATTTTTTGTAACGGAGTCTTAACAGTAAGTATTTATCCGAATAAAAGATCAAGTAGAAAAGAATAGTCAGATAAAGATCAGCACCTTAACAATTAAAAAAATTACAATAAATGTTTTTTTACAATACACCAAACCCCTGACCGCGATTGCTGATTTCATAATGTAACGCTAAAGCTCTTTACTCTATTATTGTACCCGGCACAGCTGCACAAACACATTGACTAGTTATAAAAGCACCATAACAGTATAAAAATACAGTACAAATTACGTTGACACCGGGTGCAGTGGGTGCGCAGGGTATACGATCGTCATTTGGTTGTACAGAAATCAAATTACATTTTGATAATTTCAACTTTAATTCCACTACCATAAGTATCAGCTTTTTGATCTAGGAAGTTTATCAGAAGTTCGCCCGGGGAAATACCAAGAGCTGTGCAAATATTTTGCTTGTTGTAGTAATAGGACTCTAGAAAAATATGTAGCTTCGGTAATGGATTTTATTAGAAGAATAAAATATAAATTTTCACATCGTTTTGATTAAATTTTAGTGTCATATAGTTGGAGAATTTGAAGCAGATTTTGGTACGTATAAAGTAACGGCTATCTTCCGTTATTAAAGGATCAAATTTTATTTTTTATTTTTCATATTCAGCTAAAATTATTGATGCAAGGTTGAAGCTACCATCAAATAAATAAGAGACGAAACTAAGTCTTTTAACAAATATATTAATAATCTAATTCATATAATATAAAAATAAAAACTTATAACTTCATCAATCAGGAAAATAAATTTCTTTCGTAAATATATAGGTACTAAGTTTTGTACCAAATAAATTAAGCTGACATAAATCTTATCACTGTCCAAAAAAACTGCAAACACTCGTACATTTATTTGCATTATTTGCACTTCAGTTAAAAGCATTAACGGCTTGGTCTCGAGTAGACTGAATGAGTGGGTAATGCGCCCGCGCCGCAGGTGGACAATATCTCAATTAAAATCAGTTTGTGTTGCGATTAGCGGCAGCATTAGTGTTTGTGTTACAAGTGTAAGCGAGCGCAATGGGGAGCGCGCCAGCAGCGCACGTGCCCACACAATGCCGCACAATACGATATGCATTACCGCGTTTTTGACAACCCTACTCATATAAACAATTCCTGAACATTCTAATATGAACTTTATACTCATACATTTAAAGACGTACTTCCTTTAACTAGTATAACATCCAGCGAGCATCAGGGTTGTCGAGTCAACCTAACTTAATAGTTATTCCCTTGTGTTAAGGTCGTGGTTGCGTGTGAGGGATAAGGGCGTGTCAAATCAGCACGTGCGACAGTCAGGTCGTGACAAGTGCGTGTCGAACCCGTGGTACAATGCTGCAATTATTTGATCCCGCAAACCGACCGAGACTTAACTACAGATCATCTCAAACTGTGCCCGCAGATTGGTTGCTCATGATAAAAAAAATGGATTTTTATTAATTTACAAAAACTAATTACATCAAATGTACAAGAAAAACTCAATTATATTATATACTAATTAGGTATGAGACGTTCTTATATGAATACGTTTTAATACAGTTAAATTATTTTAAACTAGGTATTAGATACCTGCAAAAATAACCTAAAAATTTCAATTAAAAACCTTAAAATTAATCTTCAAACTCCACACAACATTCACGATATTATGCAGTTTATAAAACAAGCTATCTATTCAGTCATACAAATTTTCTTTAAAAGTTTGGCAACCACTGGCCACACCCTCTGGTGTAATGTTTTCGATGCAGCACATATGAGGGATGCATGAAGCCATCCATTAGATGATCATAAACTCGGGACCGTATCGAATTGATTGTTCACCGCGTATCGTATTGTCTACCAAAGCTGTAACTGTAATTGTATATTCTAAATTGTGTATATGAAGATCGCAACTATGTAAAATCATAAAGTAATATATTCACAATATAATAATGGGGTAGAAAACTGCCAACTTATTACTATATTCCACTAGAGGCACTGATTACGCTTGACCCATAACAACTGTCAAATACTAGGTATAGCATAAGATAATTTTATAATAACTTTCATCAATAAATGAGAAATGCTTCATTGCATGATCATAGGTTTGATATAAAATAAACAATACAGTTTCTCCGATGATACATACTAGCTATGGTTGTGGATGGACTTGGTTTAAACTTTTGTGGAAATTAATATATTACGGTTCACATTTTTCCGTTTTGATACAGAAAAACAAAATACTATAAAGATTTACCAAAAAAAGAACACTGAACTAGCAATAACCATTAGCAACTTGTTCTTATGACTGTTTGTTATGGGTCAAGCGTATGAAGTGATATCTATATAGAGCTTTTCGTTTTCTTCTCCATTGAGATTATAGCTTTTAACAGAGTAAAAAAAGGTAGTATTGTATTTGTACGGTTTGCACAACCTTTTCGTGGATATAAAACATTGGTATAAAATAGATTTGATTTTAGAAAATTGATTGGAAATGATAAATTGGTCACAAACCATATGATAAGTAGGTTCCTGGTCAGTTGAAACTACTGCTATTTCGATACTGAATGTAACGTAAAAGGTAGACAAGCTTCTCTGTAGATATACGTGCTTGTTCGTACATGTTTGTTACACTGGTGGATTGAAGGTTCGCGGCCTAACAACTGTTTCCAAATGATAATAAATCTACCCTTATATGAAACCTAGACTCATTGTCAGCCTCCTTGCAATTTTGCTCTAAGATACATGTATTACTATTAATTTTATTGAACATTAAGTGAGAGTAAGTTTCATTAACTTTGAAAATAGATAATTTAGAGCACCGTACCGTGATCAAATGCCTCTACAGGAAACACTTAACTCCAAAACAGATTTATGAAGATGTGGTGTCTACTTTAGAAACATCTGTTCCGTCGTATACAATGCTAAAAAAGTGGACAGCTGAATTAAAACCTGAATGAGAGAGCAGAAATGTTGACGCCCACTCTGTATGGCCTTCTACAGCTATGACTTTATGTGATTTCATCACGGGAGACAGACAATTTAAGGCACTTGAACAATCGTTATTCAATTAGGGTTCAACTACATAGGTGTCTGCAAGATGCGTTCCGCGGCTTCTTTCAGTTTAACAGAAACGAACTCTACTCAATAATGAATTGTGGTTTCGAATTGCTTCCTTCTCATCCTAATTTACCTGACTTCCACCTATTACCAAAATTAGAAAAACACTTAGGTGGAGTGAAAATTTCCACCAATAAGGAAGTTAAAGTGGCCGTAGATGCTTTATTTGAAGGCTTTGTCGAGACCTTCTATTTGAATGGGATCAAGCCTTCGGAGGACCGCTGGACTAAGCGATCACCTAGGGGGAGATTCTGTAGAAAAATAATTGTAATTTGTAAATAAAAGAAAACGCATTATAACTGCATTTTCTTATTTAGGCCACGAACTTTTCAACCCACCCTCGCAGTATGTCAGTGATTAAGCCAATCAACTGATTCTATTTTCATGCACTTTTGGTTTTCAATTAAAACCTTGGCTTAACTATCTACGTAAGTGTTCGCATATATTACATTTTTATGTAAGTTTGCGTTTTTTTCACTGTATTTTGTAGTAATATTAAGAAAATTAGATAACGCACGCACAAATTTAGCTCTATATTTTTACATTTCTCCACTCACAGGTCTGCTGGAAGAACTTTCTGTTAGAAATAAGCCGTACCTTTTTACATTCATTTGTCTTTAAGTTATATACTAAATCATTTATTTTCTACTTCTGTGTGTACGTTGCCTGGCAGAAATCTGGGTTGTCTTGCAGAAATCGTGCTTCGGCGATAAGGCCACCCTTTGTATGTTAATTGTGATTATTATTTTAATATAATCTTTGTTACTATGTTGGTGTACAATAATAGTAGTTTATGAAACTGTCACATAATACCTAGTTATGTGCAGTTTCATACACTACTTTATCTAATCTCATACACTGAAGATATTTATTCCCGCCATTATCGTGCATGCGCCAAAACGCGCCGCGCGGCCACAGAATGTAATGTAGCGCGGCGCTCGCAGGACACAGATAAAACAATGAAATCTATGGTCTGTTATCTGTATCGAAATGAAAAAAAAATTTATTATAACATTGTATTGTTCGAGGTAGTGTGTTATAATTTAATTTTTTAATTTCATTTCGTTATACTATTTTAAAAAGTATGTCAATATAAATTCGTTCTGAGTTTTATATTTTGAATATTATGATATGAGAGTAGATAAAGAGTTTTATTATTATATTACCATTTTTAGAATTTTATAGTTTTATTACGTTAATATAATTAAAGAAATAGATACCTGAGGCCTGTTCGTCCTCGCCGGCGACGGAGGGCAGGCTGGGCGAGTCGGGCGGCGGGTTGGCGGCGCGCGCGTCGCTCTCCGCGCCCGCCGCCGCGTACAGCGCCGCGCGCGCCTCCACCACCTCGCGGACCATCTCTGTTGCCGACGAAAATGTGAGTTAGAAACAACATTTGCTTATGACAAATGTTGGCTGTAAATCGCCATGCGGTACAGAATATCTAAAACAATAGCTTGTAGCGTCCACCGAACGCCCAAAACTCTCAACTCTTATCCGGTTGGTCATATTCCAAACTTATCGTGAAGCTTTGGTGGTCATGCTTGCAAAACTACGTTTTTTAGTCCTACCGTAATCATGGCCTTTGGCAGTATTGGATCCCCGCACTAGCGACATGTCTTATCCGTGACGAGTTCTCAGCTAGTAAGAAACGACAGTATTTTACCCCGGAGGAAATATTAGCTGGTGAGCAGCGACAGTATCTTATTTTTCACGAGATCACGGCTTTGGAGCAGCGCCTAATTCTCGGCGCACTATTAGCTCTCTACACTAACCTCGATTTCACAACACTGCTGGCTACCCACCCTACCGTCATCACTTTTTTTTTACACTCACACAACATTGTCTAGCCCAAATTAAGTTTCTTAAAGAATTTGTGTTATGGATACTAGATACCCGATATACTTAAGAAATATATAAACATACATATTGAATAAATACATATTTTTTATTAGAGTAAACTTGAAGGTAGGATCCCTTCTGGGTTCGCCTGGCTAGCGACCACCCTTTATATAAAGTCTGCCGCCAAATGTTACCGCTCCGGCGGTAATGTGTTCCGGCAATATTGTATAAAGAGCCAGTTCCTTCCTAAACCCGTGTGCTTTCATCTTCGACCTCATCGTCACTTACCATCAGGTGAGATTGAGATCAAACGCGGGTTTAGTCACTTATAAAAAAAAAAAATAAAAAAAAACATCCATGACCTGACGGCTAATATCTGTGTTCATCACACAAATATCCACCGCTGCCGGGATTCGAACCCAGGACCTCTGTATGTTGACGACAGCAGCCGGTCGTGACTCACCCGTGACGAGGTCCCTGCTGGTGAGCAGCGCCTCGATCTCGGCGGCCACCTCGGCGGCGAGCCACGGCAGCAGCTCGTCGTGCACGGCGGCGGCGCGCGCGTCGTGCAGGCAGCCCGCGGCGCGCAGCCCGGCCAGCACGCTCGGCAGCAGCTCGCCCACGTAGCCGCGCACCAGGGCGGCGGCGGCAACGCGTGCGCGCGCGCCGCGAGCCGCAGCCAGCCCGGCACGCGCCTCCCACACGCGCCTCTCCTGGCAAATCAAGGTTTATTCAATAAATCTATACTAATATATAAAGCTGAAGAGTTTGTTTTTTTGTTTGTTTGTTTGAACGCGCTAATCTCAGAAACTACAAGTGGGATTTGAAAAATTCTTTTTGCATTTGATAGCCCAACTCTTGAGGAAGGTTATAGGCTATATTTTATCCCGAAATTCCCACGGGAACAAAAGTTATGCGGGTAAAACCGCGCGCGGTGTCTAGTAAAAAATATGCTGGACTTGGAGCGAAAGAAAAACGTAGAATGTACCAGCTGCTTGTCTTCCCGGGCATACTGTAGAAGTCAGTTAAGAGACAGAGGTTTTAAAGGCGTTTTTGTGGGCGATAGGCTGACTCCCTATCAGTACAATAGTCTCTTTCCATCTTTGTAATACCTCCGAATTTTGTCAAACGTGACATCAGATGGTCTTATAACCTCTAGTAAACTGCCTACCCTATAAGGAATGCAGGCGTCTCGTTATGTATTTAGGAAAAATGTGATAAATAAAAATTACCCGAGAGGTCCCAGGTTCGAATCCTGGTCGGGTAATTTTTATTTATCACATTTTTCATTTATATAAGAATAATTGAGCATTTTAAATGCAAAAAACTCAAAAAACATTATTAATATTAATTATTTTATATATTATTAAGTTTATATTTAGTTCCTTAGCAACTGCACTCAACGCTGAAGAAGCACTAAGTACAGGCTGCAACAGAATTACCTATGTATATAACCTTGGATGATCGCGCGTATGTATACTGTGTTTCAAATCAGCCCAAAACTAATCAGACATATCTGACATCGTTTGATTTAGAAGCCGCTTGATAAACACTTATATCCTGTTGTTTTTACCCGTATGAATATAGGAATATCATCTACACTAGTACTATCGTAAGGTTTCCCAATTAATTTTATAAAAAAAAAAACCTTTGTGAACTCAGTTGTTGGGAGTTAACAGATCAGTGTAGGAGGTGCTGCCTTAAGTTTTTACAATTAAGTTAATTGCATGGTTGTCGACTGAATTATATGACGACTACTAAAAATCAATGTTAATTTTATTGAACACGGCGGTCAAAGTGTAATACATACATCTTTATGTTTCAGCGACTATACACAAAACCTCAATGAAAGGAAACTACGTTAGCATTATTAAAAGAAAGCTGTATCATATGCTTTTTTATCACATTCAAACTGATAGACAAACGAGAGAACTTTAATAATCTTTGAACTTAAAGTTTTGGACTTTAATTTTTTTAAAAGTGGCTGTCACTGTAATTCGATGTGGCTTTAACTTTTTTATTGGTGGATAAACTCGCGTTTGCATTAACCTCACCTGACAGCACAAAGGCTTAGGAAGAAACTGGCTCTTCATAATATATTAGCGAACTAAAAATATTTTTTATGACAGGTGTTCATTAGCCAAGTTGACTCTAAAGAGGTCCAAGCATAGTCGCTCAACTTCAATTAACCTTTAATCGCTATAATCCGGACTTCAATTATCACAACTTTTCAGTCGAGTCGCAATATTCGTAGTACAGTACCTTCTCATCATTAAGGCGTTGATCTTGCGCGGCGAGTCTCGCGCGCTCGGCTCGCTCGGCGTCCCTCAGCTCCCGGAATCGGCGAGCGTGTTCGCGTAACGTGGCGAGCTCCTCTTCCTGAGCAGCCTCGGCGAGTGCCGCTTCGGTCGTCTTGCCAACAAGCACTTCTACTATAGGCTGCACTTCTACGTCGAAGTCAAACAACTGTGGGACGAAAGAGGTTAAGAAATCTTCGTTAAGTTTTAGATAAAAATCGTGAAGCGCTTTGTAATGACGATTTACCACTAAAGAAATTTTTGTTTTTGCATTGCATTAATACGTAATTTAAAAGTTTTGAAATCTTCTCATGGTTTGGCTAAGTAAACCTCCGAATCTTAATTTATGAAACGCTTGGATTCCTCGGCCAAGGTTCTGTTGTAGTGATGATGTCAATGATAAATAAAAAAAAAAATTATACTTAACCTACGTTTCATCTCAATTTGATCTAATGGTAAGGATAGATGAGGTTAAAGATGACATCACACACTAGCAGGGCACTGACTCTTCAAAAACATGAAAAACATCATCACCAGAGCGGAGATATTTGTCACAGGAGTTATGAAGTGTGTTTGTTAGTCAGGCGAACCTTAAAACGGAATAGTAAGACACAATTTCAGCTTTAAGCGAATGCCTCAAATCTCCGGGCTACGACGGCAGAAATTATCAACGAAACTTAGCTAAATTTTGAAGGAATCCTACTACAAAACAAACGAATATTCTTCAAAAAGCTAATATCTCACATCTCCGGGGTAGATCTGCGTGGATGCGTCTGCGCCGGTCTTGGCGGGCATGTAGCGCGGCGTGGGCGGCCGGTCCAGGAACTGGTCGGTCTGCACGCCCACGCATTGCTCGCCGCCTGTGTCGAACAGCTGGGAAACATATTTTCGTTTATAAGTTTGTAACAAATTAAATAGTTTCATTCTTCATAAGAACATCTAATGAACATTTGTTGAAATTTATTGAATAAGATATTACATTAGGCAAGCAAGAGACAAAAAATTACTGCGTTAAACCTATGTTCCAAAATTTTGATGTAACTTTATTTTGGATGGTGAAGATAGAGCTACGATACCATTATATTCTAATACACTAAGCGATGATTAACTGATTTAAAATTCATGAAAGGTTACAATTCGAAGTTTACGAGTGAATTTTCAGAAATACAAGAACGATAAGCACATTTAAGTTGAAACTTAAAAAGTTCTTACTCCAGTCCCAGCTTACACAATAGGTTGTCGTTCTATGTTCTAGTTATGCATATTGTATTTTTTGTGTTATATGTTAATGATGTGTTATTTTTTACTGATCTGATTTATTCTCTATTATTATTTTTTTGTGTATGGTTATATTGTTATTGTTAGTTTTATTTTTCTCTGTACAAAAACATATTATGTTTTAATCAACTTTATCATTTGCCAACATTGACCCCGGTTAATAACATAAATATTTGCCTCCAATGTATACCCACTGGTTCCACTGAAAACCAGCGCCGTAGCATACTTGTGATGCTATGGCAACAAAGCTGAGTGGCAACCATTTGGTAGCATATATCCTAGATTATAAGGTACCCTTTTCTTTTCAACTACATATATTATATAGCATACTTTATTATACGATTTATTTTTATATTAATCTTTTTTTTTTAATAATTGCTTGTATTAGGTACTTATAATTTGATGTAATGCACCAATAAATTAATTTTCTTTCTTTCTTTCTTTCTTTCTTTCAAATTTCAATTATTTGTAAAAGCATTTTTTTACGATAAAATGCAAAAATTATTCGTTCTTCGGCGGCTCAGTTTATCAGAATGTCAAGGTCAGTTCCTTCTTTATTTACAAAGAAATAAAAAAAAATCAAAAGTAAAATCCCCATACATCACTCCAACTACATGGCCCCAAAGTAAGCATAGCTTGTGTTAAGGATGGTATCCCAGCGGTAGCGAACTAGGGGGAACCTAGAATATAAATACATAAATAGATAAACACCCACACACGGAACATTTTTATTTCTTGCGGGAATCGAACCCGCAACCACTGGCGTCTGAGGCAGACAGGTTTACCCCATCGCCAAAGTGGTCGTCAAATAAAAAAACAATTAGGCAATCTTCACAATGCCGAAACTTATTGAAATTTGAAATAATACCTCACAATCCGCTTCAGTATTTTTGCTGATCCATCCTTTGGACGGTAGATATATTATGTTATTGGTTCAAACCCTACCTCCTCCAAATAGTTCTCTGTCTGCACGGGGTGGTGGTAGCGGCCGGGCGCGGGCGGCGGCGTGCGCACGCGGCGACGCGCGGCGGCGCGGCGGGCCAGCGCGCGCCGCCGCGACTCCGCGGCGCGAGCAGCGCCACTGTTTTCTGCTGCTGCGTCACCCTGCAACACACGAAATCAATTAAACTATATTGTCTTTAGTTTTAGTTACAGGTACCTATATTATTTTCATAACCCTTCTTAATGAAACCATTTCAAGAACACATAAGTATCTTACCTGGGTTGCAATGAGGCTTCAAGCCCACCAACCAGGCCCAAGGCTGGTTTGTGGATGTCAAAATTTAAGGATACCGAAATGGCTTCTGACAAACCCTTACGACTATTGAATGTCGTCCTGAGCCCTAAAGTCGTCGTAAGAAAGGTATGATCCTTAAGAATAGGGCGATCACATTTAGAAATAAGACTTCAAATGTATCTGTATTTTCTGAGATTTACACGTGACTTCAGCTGGTTAAATATTTTATTAAGACATTCATACGGAAAAAGTGCTTAAGTGGGTAAACATCACAACAACATCGTAAAAAATATTAGTCTAATATAGATCTGTGACGCTTCATAAAACTTCCACAAATATGAATCAGGTTTTGCCAACTGAGGTCGATTCATAAATCGTCGCTTTAACACATAATTTCCTAATCGATTATAAAGCAAGGTGGAGTACTGCATATTAAGGGTGGTCGAATGAAGGTCACTCGGATTAGTCGCTTTTTGACACGCTCAACTACTACGAGGCTCTGTTATATTCTTAGCTGCCCAGAAGCGACTAAAAAAGACATTTACGTAAACGCGAGTTAAATATTCACGTAAGTGTCGCTGCACCTTGCGGCAGCCTTGTGGGGTGAATAAACCCTTCTTTAAACATACTCAAATGAATAAACGATGCCGACGTACTCAAACAAGCCTTGTAGCAATCAACCTTCTTTCTTACGTAAAGAAACTAATACTCCATTTATTTGTAAACAATACAAATTGCAGTAAACGACCGCTTCTTATATAAACTTATCGACGGTGACTTAAAATCCATTCTTACTTACTTGAAGATAGGGTTGAGTATGACTCAAAACGACTCGCTTTTACAATGCTCTTTGTGAAGCGATTATGGCTGACAATTAGCAAAGAATGCCTAGCATGTCAACGTTGTGGTAATAACGGTAACTGCTCAATACTTTGGCTTAATGTTGCACTGTAAAGCAATTTCATTAAGGCTTTAAACCAACGGTCACTTACTACAAGTAGTGAGCGGTGGTAAGTAGGTAATTACCTACAACAAAATTAATGTGCATAATCGTCAACAATATGTCTGTTTTCTCTTTTATGCGCATAAAAGAGAAACTATGCTGGACTGGAAGCGAAAGAAAAACATAGGATGTGCCAGCTGCTTCTCTTCCCGGGCATACTGTAAAAGTCAGTTAAGGAACAGAAGCTTTAAAAGGGCGTTTTTGTGGGCGATAGGCTGACCCCCTGTCACTACAATAGTCTCTCTCCATCTTTATCAAACCTTCAAATTTGTCAAACGTGTCATCAGATGGTCTTGTAACCTCTGGTGTTCTGCCTACCCCACAAGGGATACAGGCGTGAAGTTATGTATGTATAAGAAAAATTCAACTTTCAAATGGCTTTTCAAATCTATAAAGTCATTTAATATACATATACCAATAAATAAAGTCTTGAAAAAATATTGTCATAGGTGCGTCAGTAACTTTTCCCATGATTTCTTTAAGTGCTTATTTAACTTGGTGGTGGGGTTAAACTATCTGCTTCAGACGCCAGTGGTTGCGGGTTCATATCCCGCACGGAGTAAGAAAAACAGTAGTAGGTGTTTATCTATTTATGTATTTATATTCTAGGTTCCCCCCTGGTTCGCTATATGGTATCTCATAACACCAGCTATGCTTACTTTGGTGCCGCGTAGTTGATGTGATTGTTGGGATTTTATTTATTTATTTTAATTTCAAGCCCCATCAAAATTAAGAGATAGCAAATTAACACAATTTGTGTATGTTTAAAGATTACGATCTGTTAACAGAAACCACAAGCACAACAGAAATATTTTCGTAAGATCCATCTAAGAACCGTGATAACAGAATTATTACACCGAAAATATTTATCCAATAATAGCTGCATTGACCAACATCTAAAATTAACCCTATCTACTGAAAAAAAAAAAAACAAAAATAGCATTTGATCAAACAAATTGATAACATAAACCTCATTTCTCGTGTAAAATTTCTACAGCTTTGATTTTGATTGCATTTGCGTAGTTAGTTTTCAGGGGTAGCGGTGGTCAGTGGAGGTCACCATCGATCCGCGCGTCTGACCCGCTTCCTGCGAACGGACGGTACCTGAACTCACACACATCAAATATTCCATGAGCAAACGGCTAATTAATTAATTATTCTGCCTAATATGTAGACAATATAAACGTGTGGTTTGTTCTCAGGGGAAAGAGATTAATGGCTGGTTTCAATATTAAGCTGACTGGTATGAGTAACCGATACAGGCACAAAACTGGTAGAAAAGAAATAGCGTTTCACAATATCTATTAGCTACGGGCTGTAAGTTCTTAAATTTGGCATGGGCCCTCCTTATGTGAATTATTTGTATGATATTTCAACTAAAGAAATATATAAACTTATTCAATTTATGTTTGCTATGTTTTGATATTCGATTAATATATTATAGTATGTTTTTAGAGCTTTTGTTAATAATTGCGTTTAATTCCTTACGTAAAATGAAACGCCGATCCTTTGACTCATGTTGCCATTGGTTAAATCACATTTTTATGACGTCAAAGTAAATATTTAAAAGAAAAATTGTGTCATTCAATAATATTCGTCCTTTTTTCAAAAACAGTTATAGATAAGTTAGAAAGAAAAAACTAGATTATTTATATGTTGACAGATATTTGATAGGATATTTCGTTAAATTAATAAATTGTTACGTCGTTGGTTAGATAAAATGACTTATTCTGTAATTGGTCATATTTAATGAAATCTTAACTCGCTATTGGTCGCAGCAGACTGCCATGCTACTTTACCTCATTGGTTTAAATTAATAACTTGTTACGTCGTCGTTGACTATATAAAATGACTTATTTTGTAAATGGTCTAATGTAACCTAGCAACCCATTACAGTCAAACAGTTCGTAAGCAGTGGTTTAGATGTCAAGATTTTGAATAAAGAAAGGCATTTTGGTAGTGATATCTATTGTTCGTAGGCAAAATTAACAGTTTTCATGATATTGAAACCCGCCATTAATCGATGGAAGTTTGGCTTGAACAGGTTAGCAATTAATTAGAAGCGTCACTGAGAAATTAATAAAGTTTTGTAAACCTAAGTAGGTATAAAGAAGGAATTATGTGACTCAGATATTGGTCGGGTTTTCGTGGAGTAATTCAAAAAAAACTCTATGTAATAATTACTCATATAAATATAATAATAATATAGACCTCATAATAAAAATATCTGGAAAAGTATTTTTGACCTTAAAAAAATCAAAAAAATAAATGTTAATCGGCCAATGATTGTGTTTCCATTTTTTATGTTAACCTCGTGTGACATTATAAAAGTTACAATATAAAGCAGGTATAAATTACTAATAATCTAGTTCATGGAGTTATTGAATTCTTTATGTTTCTGCGTAAAGCCATCAATTTATATGACGATTAAATTAATACTATATAAAATGATCAATTGTTGTTTGAATTATAAATCATAAAAATCAACTGACGGTCTTTTCATTAATAACCAATAATACAATCACAGTCATATGACTTATTATTATTATTATGCATACTTATGACTTCACGTCTTTCGTTTCACACAATCGGACCAGTCGGTCGGGTATCAGGGCAAGAGAGAAAGAAACCGGCGAACGATTCGGTTCGGATTCGGAACGATTATTATTGTTATTATTAAATAAAAATACTTCGATAAAATTGTGAACGGTTCACTCATATTTTTAATCACTGGGGACCGGCTGGTGTAGTGGTAACATAATATACTGCCGTCTATGCCAGAAGTCCTGGTTTCGATTCGGCGGTGGATATTAGTGTGATCAATACAGACATGCCGATGCTGTCAAATTTTAGATGCTTATATGTTTACTTCAGTTAAATTTATAATTCAAAATATTTATATGTACCTATTTTCAATATGTATGTTTATATACAAGGTTATTTTTTAGTCACCGGGCGAATTAATTTTTTTTTTTGATACAATATACACGTATCTGCATTCTGCATATTTATTTTAGTATCGTTCAGTAGAAAAAAGTAAGATAAAGCACCACAAACTTTTTGCAATTAGTGGCTGTTGATGAACACCCTACACACTATACGATACTACGACGCGACATTTCATTGAATACGTTTGATAATACTACGACGTAGAACTACAATATGATTTGTAGTAGCGCGTAGTCGTCTTTATTTTAATGATGTTATTCATAATTAGAAGTAACCATGCTCAATATATTAGCGAATAGGTATATTCATATCATTGTTAAAAATATATCCTTTTTTGCAAAAACCGTTTCTATTAATGATGCTAATGGCGTAAAAAAAATTGGCCGGTGATTAAAAACTAGAACTGTATTTATTTTCCGTTATCTAGTGTCCGTTAGTTATTTACGAAACTTAATGTGCTCATTATATCATCGTAATCATTATTCTTGAACACAGTTTTACCCACGCAATGTTAATACTCGACAGAGTCTGTAGAAGAATGGAAGACAATCCCATGAGTGCTCAGTCAGTTTGCTGAAACTTCAATCACTTAAATCTAACAACACTACCGGATGGTAAGTGAAGATGGAGTCGAAAAGGATAGCACACGGTAGCAGAAAGGTACTGGCTCTTCATAAAATATTTCCAGAACACAACACCACTGCCGAAGCCGTGAAATTTGACGGCCGATTTTATTTGAAGGATAGTGAAAGGAAATGAAATAATTATGTAGGTAAATCTCTTAAATTTAAAATTATCACAATTTCCTATTTTATTTTTATTTCTTAAGAATAGTTAAATAGATTCTACTATATTTGTATTTAAGATCCATATTTTATTTTATAGAAGTTATATTTAATTTTAATGATTTTTAAATGTTATTTTAGCACGCTCCAGCCTGAAAAACAGGATTATCCTAGTTCAGGCAAAAATGTTCTATCCTTACTTGTATATTTAAGCCAATATTTGTAATTTTACTTTCATGCTGGACTGGGAGCGAAAGAAAAACGTAGAATGTGCCAGCTGCTTGCCTTCCCGGGCAAACTGTAAAAGTCAGCTAAGGGACAGAGGTTTTAAATGCTGACCCCCTGTGACTACAATAGTCTCTCTCCATCTTTATAATACCTCCAAATTTGTCAAACGTGACATCAGATGGTCTTGTAACCTCTGGTGTTCTGCCTACCCCATAAGGGATACAGGCGTGACGTTATGTATGTATGTATGTATTTGTAATTTATGCTTTTCTGAAATTAATAAACATTTTTTATTTTAATTTTATTTATAGTAGCTGTCTGTACCCTGAAGGGGTCTACCTTCAAGCGGATTAGTCGTCCGTTACGACACGCTTTTCTAGGGGCAGTACGGCTATTATAAGTATCACCAAATAGGGTCAACCTATGGGGTCCAAAGTCCAAAAGCCAATAACCAAAGTTTAAAGTCCAATAACCCAAGAGTCCAAAGTCCAAAAGCCAGCTTCTTAACACACTATTATTCTTTTTAAACCAAATTTTTGATTGGCCTGCACGAAGAAATTTCTTTTTAGAATTAGGTGGCATGTAAAACAAACTTTCTATCCCTAGAATATAAAAAAGTTGACATATGTATTTATTTCTATTCAATAGGTCTATCATTTGTATTATTGCTTGTGTGTGACCGTTAAATAAATAAATCATCTATTAAATACGTTCAGACATGGCGTGTCTGTGTCAAGGCTTTAATTGTTGTGTCAACTAAACAAATCATGTCCGAATTTCGTAGTTTATCGTATATATTGGTCATAAAATATTCATAAATACCGTTATTTAAACACGGTTAAGAAAAGATAGGAATAGATGCTTGCTACTGATACTATTCAGTCGCTTAAGAAATATAAGAAGTATCTGCTAAAGTAAAACGGCATACATACATACATAACGTCTATACAATACAATCTGATGTCACGTTTGACAAATTTGGAGTTATTATAAAGATGGAGAGAGACTATTGCAGTGACAAGGGGTCAGCCTATCGCCCACACAAAACGCCTTTAAATCCTCTGTACCTTAACTAACTTTACAGTATGCCCGAGAAGACAAGCAGCTGGCACATTCTACGTTTTTCTTTCGCTCCCAGTCCAGCAAAAGACCAATTTTAAAAGATTGAATAAAATTATATAATTTTGGCCTGGTTTTTCACGCGTCGTATAAAAGTTATTTGATGAATAAACTATTATTTTTCGGCACAATAATGTTGTTTGACGATTATAAGTGTATGATAATGATATAAAATGACAATAAACTTGATACGAGATTCAAGCTGCCGAGTAATACTTTATTCATTAGTTAACTGTTATCTGACTATTGAAAAATAAATTAATAAAATCCCAACACCATCTACATTGCCCCAAACTAAGTAGAGCTTGTGATATAGGATACAATGTATTGATTTACTTACACTTTATTGTATAGAAACAAAAATGGGAAATACACAACATGGAACAAAAGGTACAAAAGGCGGTCCTATCGCTCTAGAGCGATCTCTGCCAGACATCGCTCTAGTAGCCATGTAGCGAACTAGGAGGATATAAATACATATACATATAGATAAACACCCAGACCCGGAACATTTTGTTTATGTTCTTGTACCGTGCGGGAATGGAACCCGCAACCATTGTCGCCAGAGGCAGACAGTGTTACCCATCGCCAAAGAAGTTGTCAAATCGGGCCTAAATTAAAGTATGTGTGTTTATATATATCTTAAGTATATCAGTTATCTAGTTCTTTAAGAAACTTCATTTGGGCTAGATAATGTTGTGTGAGTGTCAGAAATATTTATTTATTTATTAGTCAAAACGAGCGTTACAAGGTACATTTTTTATTTAAAAATGGAAGCACCTCGCCCCAAAGAAAATCTAGGAAAATAAATAAGTAAAATCGAGGTCAAACTTATACCGACTTGAACTTACAACATTCACCTATAAGTTCAACCACAAAGGTATGACTTAATAATTTAACACCGCGTAATTTGACGCCTACCTACTCAATTCTCTTAGAAAAATTCTTCGTTGGGTTTTCACTCAGCTGCCACACAAAATAATTTAATAAGGCTTTTGGAATATGTGTTCGTATGGGAAAATTCCTTTTTTTCCATCGAATCTTATTTCAACCAAATGACAAATATACTTTAATTATTGGTCTATATTTTGTATATTTATGCATTATTTATTCCAAAATAAGCGTCTAAACTAGGCTAGAAATATGTAATTTTCAAGAATCAAAAATTCATAAAATAGATAATGACTACGAGTAAGTGTCAACATTGACAAGAGAAAAAGATGTCATATTTATTTTCTGGCTCAAAAGCGTTCATGAAAACGTAAATGGAATAATCGACCTTAAGTGAACAATCCAAAGGTTTTTATGCCGTAGTTCTGCAGGGCGACTGGTGGGTCAATTTCGAAATTCAAGGACGTGGTAGTTTGACAGAAAAAAATAAATAAACAATAAATATTATCTATTTACTGAGTAAACTTAACCGAAAGTTAAATAATTCATTACGCGGCTTCACGAACGACCGTCGACTATGATCAGAATCGAGTACAGAGTGCTCTCCTTCAATATCTAAAATTCGTCACCCTGTATAGGTTTTGAGATTTTAAGTAGGACTCCCGAATCTTTTACAAGCCTGCAAAATATACAACATTAATTTTTGTGAGTACATCCGTCAATTGTTTTAGTTAAAAAAATCGGTAAACAAAAAAATAAATATCTTAAAATCTAAGCAAGTTTCAAGCCTTGTAGTGTCTTTCTTTTGACGCGCAAGTGGGGATACCCAGCGAGTGGCGGTCGCTCGCTATCTCTTCATCGAAAGTTCCTACTTTCATCCTGGGATTGCGTATAAAAACCTTCGATCATATACAAAAACTATTGCAATACATTCTCTTACCGATTTTGAACAAATTATCAGGTTTCGTAGAAACAAAAAATAACGTTGTATATCTTATTCTAATCTCCTTATTATTATTATCCATATATAAATATCCTTATTACTTTTTATTTTAAAAATATATAAGTAGTTCATTATTATGTATATAAGTTACATATACGAGTGGACCTCTTTTTACTTTAATTATTTTCTTTTTGCTTTGTTATTTTAAAATTTTTATATTGAAATGTTGTTTGATTTTTGATTGTTTGATTGATTGATGATTTTCGTTGTTTGTTTTTGATGTTTATATTTACAGGGATTTTATTTACGCAATGATTCTTTAAATGTACAAATATCTATTTGAATTGTATATATTTACTTTGAGGACATGCTGAAAACCAGCGCAGTTACCTTTATGCAACTGCACAAGCTGAGCTTTTTCCTATTGCCCAGACAATACAGGAAGTAGTTTTAAGTAATTAAATAGTATTAGGTTATCTTTTTTTTATGTAAATATTTTATGTTTATGTTTTGTATTTTTTTTTTCTTCTTTGTTGTTTGGCAATAAACATTTTTCTTCCTTTCTTTCTAATGTATCTTAGTCAAGGTTTATTTAATATTAAAGGTTGTACTTACGGCGGCGAGAGGATGTGATGTGAAGGTAGGGCCGCGTACGACGCGCTTCTCGAACATAACATTGTTGTACTGCGGCGCGGCATTGCCACTGGAACAAACATTGCTGGTGAGTAGGGAGTTTGGTTGTATCTCGGACCACGAGTTTAAATACACAAATTAGTCATAAGAAATAGAGGAAAAAGAAAGCAACAATTTAATGCCTAACTGCAACCAAGCAGTGCTAGGATAGGAACTACAGGTAAAAAAAACCTCCCATGCCTATCTATACTAATATATAAAGCTGAAGAGTTTGTTTTTTGTTTGTTTGTTTGAACGCGCTAATCTCAGAAACTACAAGTGGGATTTGAAAAATTCTTTTTGCATTTGATAGCCCAACTCTTGAGGAATGTTACAGGCTATATTTTATCCCGAAATTCCCACGGGATCAAAAGTTGCGCGGGTAAAACCGCGCGCGGTGGCTAGTAGATAATAAAATGCATCTAGATTAATTTTTCTATGGTTTAAGTGTGTGTGCTAGGATGCAGCCAGTTCTGAGATGTTTTGATGTTGGTTTTGATAATGATGACTTTCAGCATGATGGCATTGGCATGGAGATACATTTTTATTATTGCATACCCGCAATAATATTGCATTTTAAGAGGTAACATTGATTTTTTAACATAAATATTAAGAAAATTACCCTTATTAATATGTAGTTTTTCAACTTACCACTTTAAACTATGAAATGGTTCGAATCTTTCATAATAGTATATTTTTTGCTTGGTGGTAGGATCCCTTCTGGGTCCGCCTAGCTAGCGACCACCCTTTATATAAAGTCTGCCGCCAAATGTTACCGCTCCGGCGGTAATGTGTTCCGGCAATATTGTATAAAGAGCCAGTTCCTTCCTAAACCCGTGTGCTTTCATCTTCGACCTCATCGTCACTTACCATCAGGTGAGATTGAGGTCAAACGCGGGTTTAGTCACATATAAAAAAAAAAATATATATTATGTAGCAAGTGAGCTAAGTTGCTAATTACAGCCGAGGCTGTGTTTTTCAACACACTTGTGAGTAAAAGACAGACATACGTGGTCATAAAATAACAAACACACTTGATAACAAAGCTGTGAATTGTGATTGAAAAATGGCGCCGAACCTCGCGCATGCGCGTAGGTTTTTTTTTCGCCAAATGTGTCAATGTCTGTATAGCATATACAGCCTATTTTAAGTGAAAATGTTTAATTTGGAGTGGTAAATGCAAATATTTTAATATTTTATAACAAATTATTGTAAATTGTGAATAATTTGTTTGATATAGGTACAAATTTGTTTTACTAATATAAGGCGCAAACATTTAAAAATGTATATGGATTTGAAGTGGTATAAAATCTCTTTGTTGTTTCTGAAAATATTTAATGTATAACCCGGATCAATAAAATATGCTCTGTTTACTCGCATGTAATTTGCACAAAGGTACAATTCAACTTTGTAGGATTCATTATATTATGCACTAGGGTATAATATATTATGCACGCGTGACTTATAGCCCAGTTTATAGTTCTAAATTCAATAGAATAAGGCTCACTTTACGAGCAAGTGTGTTGAAAAATATGTATCATAAAACCTAATTTCATGATTGTACAATAATATTATTACAAAATTTTCATTTCTTATTGATTGATGTTTCCCATACTTAAGTAACATCCTTATTGTTATTACAACTCACACAACCAGTTACATTTTCATTACTTCATTTCACAATCAATTCAATCACTACTACTTCCGTCAGCTGTTTTATACAGCCACAACTAATGACACAGGTGTCTATAAATCAATATAGTGATGTGAATGAGTGTATCGATCGTCACGTGATGCATTATGGGGTTATGTCCTCATTCAGCATAACAAACGGAGGTAATGACATTACAATGAGGCGGTCAGCGGGGGCTAGGGTTGCCAGCTTGTTTTTCTATAAATAAAGTATATTTGAGTCTGAAAAGAATATCAAACAGTATTTTGGAAAAATAAACAGTATTCAATTTATTAAATTTTAAGCTATTGCATAGCTTCTATCGCGGGCCTTGAGCGTGGGGACCGAATCCAGAAATTCCGTAACGAAAAAAACCTAACACCCCCCTACTCCGACCGGCACAGCGGTGATACTTTGATTTCATAACTTTACATGCGGGCTTTAATAAACAATCAGCGTCATCTACTAGGAACTTGTGGAACTTCATATTAGACCAAACATTACTGCATTAATAAAATAAATAAATAATTATAATTGCATAAGTTGATAAAAAATGCTATGCAATAGCTTTACCGCGGCAGTCTCCGAGTACCACACGTCTTTTTTTTAAACACATATTTTTAGAGCTTTTTGCATAATTATTAATTAAAGTCTACCATATAGATAATGTGTTTAGCTTTATATGCTGAAAACAGTATTTTGTATACTTTATTTTTGTTCAACAGTAAACAGTATAATGTTGTGAAAAACAGTATAATACTGTTAAAAACAGTGTCGTTGGCGACCCTAGCGGCGGTGGTCGGTGCGTGATATGGAGACCAGGCCGAGGCGATGTAAGGGCGATAACGGTGGCCATGTGGTACAAGGGGAGTTACTGGCGAAATTTGTCTTGGAGGGTAATGAACATAGGGTAAAAGAAAATCTTAGAATTCATTCCTTTGGAACATTTTCAGCCAGCCGCGACTGATATTATTGATAAATAAATATAAAATTCTCGTGTCACAGTTTTCGTTGCTATACTCCTCCAAAACGGCTTGACCGATTTTGATGAAATTTTTTGTGCTTAACCGGTATCTATGAGAATCGGCCAACATCTATTTTGTTTTTATTTATATGGCAAAACAACGTTTGCCGGGTCAGCTAGTTGATAAATAAATTTACAAAATGGGGAGCTCTGTATATTGCTTAGTTGTCTAAGATTGTTAATAAAAGTACTTAAAAGAAAAAAAATGGTACGATAAGCTTGGATATCGATTAGTTCCACTTTGGTCTCTATATTATGAGCTGATTTATGCTTACTGTGCGGCTACATGTGTACTTATATAATTCACATCTTGTTATCTCTTGAAAGCTTTAACTATCAGAAACTGCATTAAGTGTAAAGTACGTGGCCGCAAAAATCACAAGTAAAAGTGTATATTTATATTGAAAATTTAACGTACTTAATGTAGGAACGAGTTAGCATCGTTCATTAGTTAACTTTTTATATGAAAAGAGTTTTAGGCAAAGTTCCAGTCGTGAAAAAACAATAACAACCGAAAAACCCACTTTATAAACTTTATGCATATTTCTTCATAAAATAAATAAACATTAATCCTATCATGTAACACATACATATAAAAATACAATTAACTTACACCCAAGTTAGTTTCAAAACAACACAATTGCACTCTAATCAGGAATCTGTTTAAAAATCAATAGTAAATTAGATAATGAACTGATTGCAATATTAAGTACAGTATTGTGAGTAGTAGCCCCTGGGTGCCGAGATGTAGAGATAAGCTGGCACCTGCGCTGGCCTGGCCAGTGTCACACACACCACTTCACTTTATCCGCTAATGCTTATCACGAAGCCAGATACCATATAGATAATGTACTCAAGTTTATTGCTTCTGAATTAATATCATTATGCCAAATAGAAAGAAACCGTAATGCTTTAGGTATAAGAGGGATATTAACGTTATTTATTTACACTACAGACAGTAAATGAAAACAAAAACAGTGTGTTGAGTAAGTACTACTAGGCGGTCTTATCGCTGATGAGCGATTTCTTACAGACAAGATATTTGCAATCTACGTTAATGTAATAAAAGTTTATGTTTTTTTTAATTGTTTAGTCTTTCAAGCTACCAGTAAGATGAAAATAGTTTAGTTCAACTAGCAACTATGTATCTCGAGGTAGATTATGGCCATATTTTATGTTGAATTCGGAGAAGATCAAAAACTGTGTTTTGTAAATAATTTTTGGTAATTTTGGATTATAAATAAAGTTACCAAATCGAGTGTCAGATCCCATATTTAAATATAGATGAAGTTAAGAGTATAATAAGAAATCTAAAATTAAATCCTCTTTTCATTTTGTATTATTTCTTTAAAAGTTAAAACTACGTGGCTATCGGAAGTTAATTAAACTAGAGAGTAATCGATATGTCCAATAATAGATACATTCTAGTAAAAGTTATTGATTTGATAGATAAAGGCTATTTTTAATATTTGTTACTTGCGACATTGCTGATGGAAGTTTTTCAAACGACTTCAAAAAAAGGAGTAGGTTCTCAATTCGTCTGTATGTTCTTTTTACGTTTGTTACTTCAGAACTTTTGACTGGGTGAAAAGATTTACATGATTCTTGTATCATATGATAAAGGCTACAGTTGGTCCCATATACATTTCATCGAAATCGATTTAGTACTACATGAATTTTTCTTTAAATATGTATGAATTCGGAGATCGTTTACCTTGACGACCTTATACTTCAGATAAGTTTTGACGTGAAGTCGGTTTTTTAATGCTCTGCATTCGTTGATTATTTCACAACTGTGGCTTTTCATCAAAACTAAAGGTATATTAAAATTAAATTAAGTTTTTATTTTTCTGTGATCTCTGCTTAAAATGGTAAGTTATTAATCTTGAAAGAAGCAACACAGCGCTTTAAAAAAATGTAAGATGATTTAATATGACACGATAAAAAAAATATTTTATATTTTAAATTGTATAGATTTTAAAAGTTTTATTACTGATATCGAATCTCAGATATTACCTATATTTATTATATGCAAGGTAATGTTTTTTTACCTAGCATTCCTTACATATTATATTCATTTCTTTTCTACCTGATAAAAGTATACCCTGGTTCAGATCAGATCGATAGCCTACTACTAAGTCACTGGAATAGTTACAACGTTGATTGTAAAGTAAAATAAAAATATTATTAATGAATACTAAATGAAAATAAAATTTAAATATTTTACTTTTTTATGGACAATACATAAAAAAATAAATGCATGGGTTTTAATGATGTTACTACGGACTTTTGGGAAAATAACAATATAAATACGATATTTCAGATGCTTGATACATTTCAATTAATAATTCAAAAAGAATTGAATCTTTGGACATGTGTTTTTCGATGACATGACATATTTATATCATAAACACTGCTTTTTGGATTAAATACATATTTTTAGGGATGACATTTAAAGTATTGAAAGATTGTTTTATAAAATTTACCAGTGAAAAAAACTATTATAGGGACTATAGAAACAGTTTATGATATTTTTTATTAACATTCCCGATCAATTCACCCCTTGTGTGTTTGCTATCATATGCTCTGCGAATCCTACGATTCAATCTACTCGTTTATAGTTTGAGATAGATATTCTCTATAGAGTTTAATTATTATTATTATTTACCCCTTGTATGAATTCGGTATCCTTTGGCCGGCGAGTCCTGCTACGCCGACAGCGAGCGCCCTGGTAGCGGCGAGTAGATTTTCGCACCGATGCTGCGGCGGCTCGCGTCGTCGACCCGGCAGCGCTGCCGGCTTGCTCGAATACTCGAACAGCTTGTTCCGACATAATCCCAAAATTGCAGCTCTTTCAGGTGGAGGATCCAAAAAGCGTCCACAAGTAACAGTAGTAACAAAACGCGGTCGCGGTTCAGTTTCGCGTTCGAGTCTTCGTAAGCGTTGGGTTAAGTCTCGAGCGAAGGTTGTGGGTTTGGGGGCTGGTTGTCTCGGGACCGGGTGCACCACGCTGACGCGGGGCAGGACGGCGAAGGCTTCGGGCATGGTGCCGCGGCCGCGCGCGCGCCGCCTCTGCCGCCGCCGCCGGCCGCTGCCCAGCGCTCGCCTGCCCACTTATGTGGAGGCTTTGTTTGCGGTGTGCGTGGTGGGTTTTATTGGTCGTGTTGCGTTTGGAGAAACTAATAAGTAAAAAGCTAGCATATCTTTCGATTTCTTCATATATTTCATTTGAAGTAAAAAGTAGGTATTGTGTGTCAAAAACCGGTTATAATTAACCATAGTTAATGCCTACTTCTAGTAAATACAACTTTTCTTATAAGCAATAAATGATTGTAAATATGAGAGCACTTTTTATCGTAACATGTTCAAGTTGAACTTTAGGGTTTCGTTATAACACACCTGGAACTTTAGTGTGTTATTAAACCTTTACAGCTTAGGTATTTGACTTTTTTTTTTCAAAAAATAAATTTTGATATGTTATGGTATTCTTGTAATATTTTTGTTAGAAAACGTCAGTAGGTAGCTTTTATGATGGATAATGACGTATCTTTAGATAACGTGTGATATATCCCCACTTTTATCGTAAATTAATCATTTTAATTGGACTTTTGCCTCTACATCCAACCTAGCCACGGAGTCGTGAATAATAAAACAGCAGTTAAAAGCCTTTTCTACATATAAAGCAATTTAAAGAAATGAGGGTTTTCATTCGCACCTGCACATATAAAAAAATAATCCATACTTCATGTCGTCGCACCGTGCAGAAGCAGCCTAAGGCCAGGCGTCAAGAAACTCCTTGGCCGTATTTTTGACGCATTATTATTAGACGTGTTTGTTTTATTGCTCACTTGTGATCCTGCTGACGGTGGCGCCCTCGAGCGGAGTCATACAAAATGTATGACGTTCTACAACTTTCATACACCTCGATGTAGTTTCATACACCAAGTGTATTTTTTAGAGTCGATATTTTAAATTTTAAATTACATTGGAACTAGGTTTTTGGGGCGATTTTGTTTTGTTTTAGGAAATCGCTGTAATGGGGCCCGTGTTCAGTTTTAGTTTATTTTTCTGTCAGTGCTTCGCCTGCAAAAAGTTCTTACGTTAGTTAAACTTGGTTCCTTTTAGTCTGTGCAGGAGGTTTGTCTTACAAATTGCACAAGATGTGGATGATGATGATGATTTGAGAAGTTTTAGAGAAAAGAAGAGAGTAATAATGTTTTTAAGTTTTTGCATTTAAAATGCTCAATTATTTTTAGATAAATGAAAAATGTGACAAATAAAAATTACCCGACCAGGATTCGAACCTGGGACCTCTCGTTTACCGGACTAGTGCTCTTTCACTGAGCTACCGGGGCCTGGCAAAGCTATACCATAAGATGGAGTTACGTTAGGAATATAACATAAAAACAAAAATGTGGTAAGTAATTTCGAGGCGTACCGCCAGGCCCCGGTAGCTCAGTGGAAGAGCACTCGTCCGGCAAACGAGAGGTCCCAGGTTCGAATCCTGGTCGGGTAATTTTTATTTATCACATTTTTCATTTATTTAAAAGAAGAGAGTGTTAAGTCAAATTCAAAATCATATTTTAATTCATAGTTGCTTTTAGACACTTTAAATCGTTCGTTTACGTGCCGCTATGTTAGGTATTCGATTCTATTCAAATATAAGTTATTAAATAATAAAATTAATATATGCAAACGGTCACTTAGCCTTGAAAGGTTCTTTTGTATGTTTCTAAGTAACTGGTCTGCGTCGGAAGTGCGTCAACTGCCGAAATAATTCTGTTAATTGCGTAGTAAGTGCTACGTTCTACGATCAAAAGGGTATGCTACGGGGACTACGCCGTTATGAGTTATGAATACATTTTGCATGTTTTTCTTTTTTATACTTTCAGAAAGATTATATATGAAAGCAGGCTTCACGTTTAGGTGAAACAGTCAGTTCTTAAAAATTAGAAAAAAAATAATAAGGTGGTAATTAGGGTGGATAAATTACTTTACTCTCAATCTCTATTTTAAACTATTTGAAATGAAACTTCGTTAAAAATTTTCGGGTATACAATTTTATCATACGATTCTAAAAAGTGACCTATCGATGTTAGCTCTTCATGTCATAATTGGAAACGTCTGGAAATCCTGAACAGATTTTGATATCCGGGTTCAAGCAGTCAAAAGAGTATTTCAAACGATAGTCAAGTTATCAGGGAAATGTTTTAGAAGAGCCAGTTCTTTTCCTGTGTTCTGTTTTTGACGCACATACTATCAGGTGAAAAAAATATCGATACGAGTATATCTCGTCTAGTGGTTGATGGATAAATATGTGCGATTTAAAATGTATTAGTAACATTAAAATGACCACCATGTCCTACTGACCTGAACCACAAAGTCTGGCTATCAATAATATCGGCGGCAACCATTTTCAATTTGTCACGAATAGATTAAAGTGTGCCTTTTTATTTATTTAATGGCCGCATAACACCGGCGGTGATTATGTTTAATGGGATGCCTTCGTTTTGTATTCAAAAGTTCGCCGGTAAATGTATTAAGCACTAACGTTTAGTAAGGCTTTGATTTTGAATCGAAAATTAGTAATTTAGGACAGGTTTGGGCACACACAAATAGACGAAAAAATCAAAGTCGTTTTTAACCGTTTTATTGCTTTTTACATTAGAACTTGAAATAAGCAAGTTCAGTAGTAGTTCTGAAAAACGATAAGAATCGGTTCAGCTTATTTCTTTCGCTTAGCAGGTTACCTTTGAGAGCAGCGTGGGTACCAGATATATTAAATGGTACAATAACTTACATTGTATATCTTGGTTTGGTAGAACAATATACCATTTAATGTATCTGGTACCCACCCTGCTGTCAAGTGTAACTTGTTTAGCGATAGAAATAAATACTTACATTGGATATCTTGGTTTAGTACTTAATGATAAATGTGATGTGGACGAATTGATATAAATTGTGAATTACCCTCACTAATATACCCTCAGTCTTACACATTAGATTACACAGTGGATCTAGAGGACTAGCAACTAAAGATGTTGGTGGATTTTATTGCCAGAATATTTTGATGGATTGTAAAAAGTAACCTTGAAGGAAAAGCCCTAACGAAAGCAATGCAGACCAATTAGCTGAATGTTGGTGTCAAAAGTAAGACCCTGGCAACACTGACTTCAGCAATTAATTTTACGTAACTACACGCCTATAGGGTACGCAGATCACCAGAGGTTATAACACTATCTGATGTCACGTTTGACAAATTTTGAGGTATTATAATGGTGGAGACTATTGCAGTGACAGGGGGTCAGTCTATCGTCCACAAAAAACCTCCAATAAAATCTCTGTCCCTTAACTGTCTATTACAGTAGGTACACCCGGGAAGAGAAGCAGCTGGCTGGCACATACTACGAGACTGTTTTGATATAGGACCATGTAAGAAGTACGATAAGTGAAGTTTTTAACCAACTTTTTTGTAATTAGAATAAAAAATATCTTTAAAATGCAAAGACATTAGATAAAAAAAGATATCAAACTATGTAAATTAAGTAAAGAAAGAAGTACCCAAACAGAGAAATTCTTCGTTGTAAAAATGCAACTGAAAAGTTTAAAAACCGGTTTCAACTTGAAGTTCTTTATTTTAAGTATCAAGATAGTCTTAATTTTATGTAAAGACTAAAATGACCTTGTTTTTGTGTGACGACTTTGTTTGTTTTCAACTTTTAAATTTGTATTCTGTAGAAATAAATGCTTTCCTGTGCTGCTGCTACGAGTATACTCTATGGTATAAATAAACAAAATGAAAAACAACACCGCCAAATAAAAACTCGTTTGTGTTTGTTTGCATTCCGTATCAAATGAAAAATATCGATGTTGAATAGCTTAAATATTTAAGGCTCTTGTATTAAAGGTACAAGAAATGAACATGAAATAAATTGGGTCTACTTATTCTGTAGATTTTTTATTGAGTATTTCTGAAATCACATCCATTGCTTAGTTGTGTCAAACTAATTGATTTAGAGTTCATAAGTCATTGATTTTTCAAGCGTAACCTTTGATCTTGTATAAACTTCTTATTTCAAAACTGAGGCTAGCAAATGCAAAGAGATTTTATCAAATCCACTGAAAGATTTAAGTCGACTACGGGAAATCCTATACTAAGTTGAGATTTTGAGATGTGTGTACGAGTTCGTATGAATGTACATAGCGTTCAACATTATGTCACAGTTGTGATACCGTGTTGAACAACCTTTGCACCTGTCATAGACGAGAACTAACATCTCCGTACTCGTCAGCATCACCATCACTCTCAAGTACCCATTCACCATGCAGCGTTACTTCAGCCCTGAACGGCTGCTCAACTTATACATAGCCCAAGTGAGGTCGTGCATGGAGTACTGTAGTCACCTTTGGGATGGTTCTGCTCGAAGCGCTAGACTCTGTTGACCGAAGAGCCCGTAAACTCATAAATAACAACAATCTTACAAATAAAAAATTGCAGACGCTGGAGCATCGTCGTAAGGTTGCTTGTTTGACAGTATTTTATCGGCTACATTTTGGTGAGTGTGCTCTTTATGACCAAATTGAACCCACCCCTTTTTACCACCGGACTACCAGACGCAGACAGAACTTCCATCCCTATATAGTGGATTTACCAAGAAGTCGAACAAAACGCTTCGATAGTTCCTTTTTGGTGCCAAGGTGTGGAACAATCTGCCTGCGTCTGTTTTTCCTGACCACTACAGTCCTGGAACTTTTAAGTGTCGAGTGAATAGGTTTCTCGTGGATGAACGTGTAACACCATAGTCTTCATGCGCACTTTCCACCAGGTGGCATGGAAGACAAACGTCCTATCCTTACAATATAAAAAAAAGCAACAAATGAAATCTTCCCAAGCAAAGAAAAGGTGACATGGCAACAATGATGGCGATGTTTGACGACCACTTAGGCGATGGGGTAAACCTATCTGCCTCAGACACCAGTGGTTGCGGGTTCGATTCCCACCCAGAACAAGATAAAAAAATGTTCCGAGTCTCGTCGTTTATCTATATATTATTAGATAGGAAAACACCGGATTTTATTACAATTATTACAATTTATTCGCGATAGTCAACTGTTTTCAACACTTCTCTAGACCGCGCGAACCTAGAGAGTGTGACACCCGTTCACCGAGTGTCAGACGCTAGGGATGGGTGTGCGTGATTGAATGCACTAGTGCGGTGCCGCTGTCTCCTATCAATATGTAAGACAAATCTAACAAACCATGGATGGTGACAAATCTGACAAACAAAGACCAGTGATAGGTATTTATATTCTATGTTCCCCCCTAGTTCGCTATGCTTACTTTGTGGCCATGTAGTCGGTGTGATTGTCTCGAGATTTTATTTTATTTTATGGCGACAGTTTTTCCCGGTACCAAGTCAGGCCATGGGCCATTCCTTTTCCTGGAATTACGAACGTACACTTCACGAATGTTGCGTTGGTGGTCCTGCTAATTAATATTTTAACGATTTACCTATGCAGGGTGACTGAGGGGTCATTTTCTAAATTCCAAGACGTGATAGCTTGAGATCATACATGAAGAGAAAAAATTAAATAAAAAAGTATTAACTGAATGATTTACGAAAGTTAGACAATTTATTACACATCGTATGTTTACATAAGCGTAACAAAATAGATACTTAGCGGGTGGTGGTGTGCGTGTGGCGGGAACGTTGGTTTGTGCGAGTTGACTGATTCAGCGCGTCAGGAAAAGTATAAGTGAAAAATTAAATACCTATTTTTATTACATGATTATGATCAGAATCGAGTACAGGGTGCTCTCCTTCAGTATCTAAAATTTGTCACCAGTCACCCTGTATAGTTATGCCTTGTAGCTATTCCATGATGACTTCTCAACATACAAAACGTCATAGAGTAATATCAAATGAAAAATTCTTGAAATAAAGTGGAATGTGCCAGTTTAATTTGCATAATAGGCTCTGCATTATGATGTGACATTTGCGAGTCTAGAAATTTATTTTGACTGCTAAGAAAAGTGAATTATTGAGGTCATGGGTAGTTTTGGTTTTGCCTGAGCTTGATAGAGTTCATTTGTAAAAATTAAAATTTACAGTTGAAAAAACATTAAACAGCTGAACGTTTCAGTAAATGATCTTATTCTTTTTTTGTATTTTTGGCTTTGAGGAGTTTATGCAAAAACTCTTGATTCGCTGTTTTTTTTAAGTCAGCTGAGCAATGACATCCTAGCTTGAGCGTCAACTAAGAAAGTCAACTAAGATTGTGTTAATTTAGCTAGCATAGCGTCGGCCAAAATAGTCCTAATTAAGTGAATCGTAAAAGTTGACTTGTGCCAGTGACCACCGCTCTTCTTCTGATTGTCAATGATGATATCGTGATTATTAGTATTTAGATCTATACAGTGTGACTGGTACATGACCCGCCATAGGAACACAGCGTGTAGATGGGATCATTTGCAAGTATTTAAAGCCTAATTTCTATGGGCTAAGTCTTATAGTTTTGGAGATAGGCATAATTTTGTACTTTTTTGAAATTTTCACAAAAAGATACTTTAAATACTTGCAAATGATCCCATCTACATGCTCTGTTCCTATGGTTGGTCATGTAGCTGTCACTCTGTATAGAAGGGTTAAAAACCGCGTTGTTTTCTCAAGTAAAGTTATTATAAACAAGTTATTATATATTTCATGCACACCCATTGTCTAACAAACACACCACCAGGTAAACTTACGTTCATACACAAATTTAGCAATATCTTTGTTGAAAAAGACTCTTCTCTTGTAAAAAAAAGGGAAGCATTAAACTTGTTAATCGTAAAACCTATTCGTAGATTTCAGTTTTAGTACGAGAGCCTTAATTATACGAATCATATAATTTTAGCCCGTATTTTATGTAAGGGGTGTTTTAAATGGTAATAAAAGAATAAGAATCAGTATTGAAAACAGTCACGCGAGCGCCGCGTCCATCGGCCGGTCACTTCGCCCCCTACTCAAGGTTAGGGCCGTCGGCCACTGCACGCTACGATAAGGCACCTTTATTCTGTATTTGTGTAGCGTTATTTTGCTTAGTGTGAGATTGATATTGCTGCTCTATAGCTATGCAAAAATAATAGTAGGTACATTAGACATTCATAATATATTGGCTAAAGTGTAGTCGGTGTATACAGTGTGTCCTCGCATGTAGTAATAAAACTTTTTGAAGATTAAATCCTCGACAAAAATAAAGAGAAACAAAAACTTTGGGAGCAGTAACTACAGTGCTTTCACAGTTGGTTTACCTCTAAAGTTTATTATCTCTATGTTGGTATATACTGTCCAGTTTCCCTGAAAGCTTTCATAACAGTTTATGTGAATTGCCCGCGTTTTTCTATTATTTTTGTGTTAAATTTAATGTGTATCATGCCGAAAAGGATTCAAAGTAGTAAAACATTGTTTTATCAGTGTGAACTTTTTGCGCAAAAGAAAAAGGCAACAAAGGGCCTATAGTTGCATTAAGACATGTTCGTCATAGAGGACATTGGGGTTACCCGCATAAACATTTTACCGGATTTCAGGCGAAACTTTCGTTCAAAATGAACAACTATTTTTGGTTATAATATTGAAAATGAATATATTGAAAAGATTAATGTGGCTGATACAGCAACGGCTTTCTTTTGGGCTTCTTAAGCAGCTTGTGTCTTAGTTAGTCTCCTATGTAAATGATTTTTATGTGCATAATTAACCAACTTTAACTTTCTTGTGACTATTTAATTTCTACTTTTTTCCACCTGTAAAAACTTCTATTCTTGCCTTCTTTATTATATTACAACAAGGTATAATAAATTGTTGTAAATATGGTAAAAAAAGAACAAAATATTACGCTCAAGTATGAAATAATATTGTGTACTAGATGTTCGAAAATATAAGTGCATACATTATTAGTAATACAAACGATATTTTGTGATAGAATTTTAATACGGCAACCAAAGACGTACTAGACCTTCGAAAATATAGGCAACCCAAGACTCATGACAGCCAACCTAACAGCTGAAGGTAAACTTTCGTGATCGCACTATATGCACAATTCTATCGATGAAAAAACTCCATACGGGGAGTAAATTCCAAAACTATGCCATTCTGTAGCAACTTTTATTTATAATTTTAGTAGAATTCACGTTAATTTGTAAGACAACAGCTGTTTAAGTTACTCCTTCGTGTGTTAGACTTAATGTTAGTGTTATTTTAAACGGTGTAGTTTTAGCACAATCTCAGAATAACAACACCCAGATATTGTAAAAAATAATCTTTGTCCCTTCAGTAATTACATAAAAACAAGTCTTTGCCAATAATGTTTTTAAGTTTTTGCATTTAAAATGCTCAATTATTCTTAAATAAATGAAAAATGTGATAAATAAAAATTTACCGACCAGGATTCGAACCTGGGACCTCTCGTTTTCCGGACGAGGGCTCTACAGTAGTAGTAAGGGTTTGTCAGAAGCCATTTTGGCACCCTGAAATATCTGACATCCACCAACCAGCACCGGGCCAGCTTGATGGATTACGGCCTAAACCTCCTCGTCACCCAGAGAAGAGACTCATAGCCCTGCAATGGGCTCATTACACGGAGTTGTGATGATGATGATGAAATGATCATGGTATAATTATAGTATAAATTGCTTCAAGACACCTTTTTTCGCAAAAGTTATTGTCTCGTGGCTAAGTTATGAAATTAGAAGCTTGATCAACTGGCCAAATAAAATATTCTGTGGCTGGACTTATTATTTCTCCATATTCAGTACTCATAGTTAAAACTGCGTAAGTGCTGTAATTTCTATATCATATTTAATTAAAAAATAAACAATATTTATGGATTTCACTTTAATCTCTAATATGAATACTTCAAATTGAATTCGACAACGTGTGAAAAAAGGTAGCCTGTGGTAAAGGTAGGTAAAAAAAGTAGGTAGGTTACCTATCAAACAAAATGGGTACAATAACAAAAACATTAGTATCACAGTTCCCCTGCATTATAAATAAAATTCTTAGTACAAATAGCTACAATATGTTTGGTAATTAGATTCTGCATAATTTTTTGGGCTATTAGATAAAACGATTTCAAGGAGTGAGAACCTGTTCTCTGAAAATGTACGAAAAGTAATAAAAAAAAGGGCACTTTAATGGGTTTCTCCATGTTTAAAGTTACAAAAAAGTTACTTATAATAATGGAATGCTGCTAGTCGCTGTTAGTGAATAGCGGTCCAGTCTGCTAGCTCCATATCGTGTATCGCTTATCGCTCCGCGGTCACGCTACCCGAGATTGACCGATTGACGGCAATTTACATACGGCTCACGAAATGACTGTACCTATCTAACCAAACGCCGATAAAAGCCTTATGATAGCTTCTCAACTATGAGCGAATATGCTTTAATGCTTATGATTAGTAATATGACTTAGTTTATCTTAGCTTTTGAAAGCGAGTTTTGTTTGTCAATTGGATGTTCAGGTAATTGTCTCGTGGTTATCGACCTTAGGTGTGAGATGAATTTGTCTTTCCTGTTAAATATGAATCTTTTAGCGTTACATCCGCATTATCTTAAAGGGTTGTAGTAAAATTTTCGAATGAATCTAATTTCGCAATTCTTTAAATTCAGCGACATCATCATCCTTTTTACGAGGGAGGATTAAAAAGTTTGTGATCTAAATGAGAAAACACAGTAACAATGCATTTTTTTTACGTTTTTTCCTCCTAGGTCACAGCACTTAGTCCATCGGTCCTCCAAAGCCTTGATCAAATTTAAATAGAAGGTCTAGATCTTCAAAAAAACATCCATGGCCTTTTTGACCTCCTCACTGCTGAAAATTTCATTCCGCCTAAGTTTTTTTAGTTTTGAATAAGGGGAATGACTCCAGAATTTCAGAAAATCGATTCTTTCATTGTTTGGATTCAGGAGTGTGGTAATGAACCCATATTATGTCATCCATAGTAATATACCTTCCCAAAATTTCGTTTGGATCATCCAGAGCGAGGGTCATCTTTGACGTCTTTTTGGGTCTCTCACCACGTTTAAATTCAGCTGTCCACTTTTTTATTATTCTATGCAAAGGATCAGATGTACCTTAAGTAACCATCATATCTTAATGAATCCACTTTGGTTGTGGAGGTATTTGATCACGGTACGGTGCTCTAAATTATCTTTTTATCTTAATTATCAAAATTAATGAAACTTACTGTCTCTTAATCTTCAATAAAATAAACGCATGTATCTGACAGAAATTAATCTTACTAATATTATAAATGTGAAAGTTTAGATGTATGGATGTTTGTTCCTCAATCACGGGAGAACGGGTCAAAGGATTTGGATGAAAGTGTACATGCAAATCCGTTGGCATAGTGATAGTGTACAGTCTGGAACAGCACATAGGCTACTTTTTATCTCGAAAACCCCTCAAATCCCGCGCAACATCTACTTTATTAATATTACACAGAGACAGACAAAGAGTCTAGATTTCATATGAGGGTAGTGTTATATTAATATAACGGTAGGCCGCGAACTTTTCAATCTGCCTTAGTACTTACCTATGAACTCACTGAAATTCCACGACTCTCTCTCTTGGATGATGTGGAGGTTATGGCCGTAAACATATTTTAGGGGCGCAAATTGGCTTCTGAACTGCCGTAACGACTACTGTAGGTATACAAACTGGGACTTCGTGATTAATAAAAAAAAAGGCTCAACGATCAACCATCCTCCTATCTTTCTCAAAAAAAAAAAAACAGAAGAAAAATAAATCATTTTTAATCACACCTCTGTGTGCTGTGGATAAATAAATCCACTACTGGCCAGTAGTGCCATATAAAGCACACAAAATAAGGCCTAAACTATATTTAAACTAGAATTTATCTCAAAAATTAGTTGCTTGCTACACGCTAGCCTCGTCATAAATGATCGTGTGTACGTACTTACTTCTGACGTGTAAAATTTTTTTGTTGAGGTGTAATCAATCTGGATAATGTTTTTAAAAAACGGATTCATTCGAATACTCGCGTTTGAAATATTTACTTACTTGAAACTTATTAGAGTTTAAATTATTCTTAACATTTTGTATTGCACTTCTATGAATAGAACAGTCTGTATAAAACTCTCTATTTTATATTTACTATTTCATATTTATATGTATAACTTTAAATTAGGAAGCACATTCTGTTTCTAATACAACCTTATTTTTGTTCATGCGAAACCTGAAAAAAGTTTGTCCAGAATCTGTAATAGTATCGATTGCAATAGTTTTTTTACCATGTTTTCTTTTTACCCAATAATCGTTGCAGATCCTCAAATAATGTACAGTCACTCGCACGCAAGACGGTGTTTAAATACTGGGACCAGAGTATTTCAACACCGTCGTAGCATTCGGTTTAGTAACCGTAAGCGAAGTATGTGAGCAAAGTGTCCTATTAAGTAAGTGTTCCTATTAAGACGCAGATCAGACTCATTTTGTTTTACATTCGGTGCAGAGAATTTTATACATTTCGTTTTTTATCATTGAAAGCTAAATTATTTATATTGAACCACTGCACGACATTTGAGAGAGCATTGTTTACATCGTCGTAATTGATTTTCTGTCTAATCATTTTAAATATTAATGATGTGTCTTCAGCACACAATACAATCTGGTGATTATTGCCTACCATATAGGGTAGATCATTTATATAGACTAGAAATAAAAATGGGCCCAGAATTAATCCTTGAGGCACTCCCATTCTCACAACCGACCTAGCCGACCTTTTCTGGTTTGCCTTAACCTTCTGAATTCTATTTTTAACTCTAAGTTTGACCCCAAACTTTTGAATTCGTATCTAAGTGACGCGACGATTGTCGATTTCTGTGCTTCGATGAAAACAGTGGTCGTCAGGATATTTCAAAGGTTAATAATATTTTTAGGCTTTTGCATTTAATAATACTCAATTATTCTTAAATAACTCAAAAAATATGCTAATTAAAATGATCACTCGGCCAGGACTCGAACTTGGTGCCGTCGTCCGGCAAACGAGAGGTCCCAGGTCGAGTCCTGGTCGGGTGATGATTTTATTTAGCATATTTTCTCAGTTATTTATTCCAGAAGTTATTTCGGTGCCTTGAAAATTCTGACATTCACCGACCGTCAGCTCAATTTTTACGGCCTCAACTTGATTATGGCCTATACCTCCTCGTCACCCAAGGGACAGACTCATAGCCCTGCAGTGTAATAGGTAGTTTCTAGCTTTGGGTATGAAGACCAATTCCAAACCTGTTTCGAGAAGTTCTTTTTACAAACTGGACCGAATAGGAATTGAAAATGGTTTTTGTAGACGATCAATTTTAACAACATAACGGATAACACGAGGGTTTGTCTAAGGTTTAAAAGTGAAAAATACTATCATGGCCCGACTACGGTGAAGTATGCTTATGGTTTTTATACTGTTCATATCTTTCCTTATATTTAAATTCTGTTCATATCTGTTCATATCTTCCCTTATATTTGAATTTTTAAATAAGTACTAATTTTAACCTGGCAAATGAAAAATTGTGAAAAGATTTTATACTGATGCTTATGCTTTTCTAGACGACCACTTTGGCGATGGGGTAAACCTATCTGCGTCAGACGCCAGTGGTTGCGGGTTGGAATCCCATACGAAACAAGTAAAAAAAATATACCGTATTTATTTATTTATTAAAAAAGGTTCGCCAACAAGGCACACATTGAAAAGTTACATAAGTGCCACCTCAGTTAAAGGGAAACACAGCATGCTTAAATTAAATATATTGTCTTATTAGCTGGTATCTGGACGTTTCCGTATCTGGACGTTTATCTATTATATGTATTTTATATTCTAGGTACGCTGCATGTTATGTACCTAGTGTGACTGTCTGGGGATTTTATTTATTTGATTTTTATTTATACCCTATTTACACGCTTGCGAAGCCTCGGCAAGCTTCCACAAGCACAAGCGTGTAAATGGGGTGGTTTGGCTCGGCTTGCGTTGGCTTGCGTAAGCTTGCCGCGATCCGTTTATTCATTCCGCGATACATTTTGGTGCATATGCCTCGAGAAATATCTATATACAGGGTTAATTTTAATTAACGCATCACCTCTTGCGGGCTGCCTCTCCACATCAATCCCAACAACATTTGTTCTACGACTTTTTACAAATCTTGATAAACAACAAAAAATAAAAACAAAAAATTTTTGCTCCTTACTCTACATTTTGTAAGAAGTACCTATTGTTATTATGAAGCGATATTTTACTGCGCAAGGTGCGTGGCATACCTACGCTCGGAGTAAATAGAGTTACGCCTCTAAACAGAGGCTATAAATGTTTTTTCTATGAAAAAACTAAAATTTTAAAAACTATTAATTTGAAAAAGTTGTAGAACAAATGTTGTTGGGATTGATGCGGAGAGGCTGCTTGCAAAAGGTGATGCGGTTATTAAAATTCACCCTGTATAATGCGAAGGATCTAAACCACTAATATAAAAAAATAACATTTACCGTCTGCTCTAGTGAAGATTTCGTTTTATTTCCTCTACTCTCGGCTACATAAAGAAGAGTGAATGTCCGAAAAAATATTATTGCACATAGTGATGGCATAGGTAGTCATATTTTGATGGAGGTGACAACGATTGGCTATCCTATAAATCTCTAAATATATGAAAATATTAAATGCACAAAAGCAACGTATAAAGTTAGTGCCTAAATCTGCGTGAAACCTTTACTTCAATAAACGGTAAATGACTATGAGGTAGCAAATACCGCATTATATTTTTAGTGAATGGTGATCGTAACACTAAGCGGTGGTGGCCATTTGTATTAGCTGGCCCTTTCCAAATCCCAACTGCAGCTGCAGGTCTATTTTAAATCGTAAGAAAAGTCAGTTGGTCTTTGTGAAATAGACGATAATTAGATGAGACACTCGTACACGTAATTAACTGTATGCGTGCGTACCTACCTATTTGTGTATGAGCTACGAAGCTTAAGTAAATATGTGTATCATTGATTACAAATCAATATTTTGACGGTCAATGCCAGCTTGACCCTGTCGAAAAATAAGACTGAACATCACATAAACTATGCAGAGTTTTTGACACGGAGACCGAATATCTGATAGAATACCTACTGAAATACATATCGTTAAAAAAAAAGATAGCACTTAATTTTTAGTAAGAAGGTATAGTAAAAAGCCTACAGCCTGATCCCACCCTCAGAATATCAAGTTACACGCCAGCTCAGTATGAAAAAGAATGTTTTACGCATAGCAAATGTGGTTATTTTTTATATTTTAAGGATAGGATGTTTGTTTTCCATGCCACCTGATGGAAAGTGCGCATGAAGACTATGGTGGTACACGTCCATCCACGAGAAACATATTCACTCGACACTTAAAAGTAACAGCAGTGTAGTGGTCAGGAAAAACGACGCAGGCAGATCGTTTCACACCTTGGCTTTCCGTACCAAAAATGAACTATCGAAGCGTTTAGTTCGACATTTTGGATATAAGGGACTATTAAAAGAGGTTCTATTTAGAATAACTCAATAAGTTGTTCGTGTTTTAGATGCGATTATATATTTCGCTTGTTCAAAACATGTTTCCAAGTTGTTACAGTATTTTCAAGTTACGTAGAACGTAGGGACCGCCGAGGTGTTTAAATTGTTTATAGTGCTTATAGGCCCTATAGCAGTTGGTATAAATACGGTTTCATTATTAGCACATGGTATTAGAAGTATGATAATGTTTATATGTTCAATACTGCGAAATAGTAAGCGTCGTGATTACTTATGTATAAAAAAGAATAGGCAAGTAGTTGTAGATTTCTTTTATCAAGGTACAGTATAGGAACCAGATATAAATAGGTATTTCAAAATACATTTCTTGAAATATTTATTGAATTATACTTATCGCAAAAGAATGATAAAAACTCACAGTAGGGTTTGTTTTATATGTATTTATCTACCTATAGGTATTTATTATTAATAAGTTATATATTTCCTTAATTTCTTTAAAAAAGGCAGGTCAAAATATCTTTTTGCAAACTACTGTGTATTAGAGGACAAGACAACTGTGCAACGAGATTTCAGCAAGGAAACTTAAAAATTAGATAGGTATACCTACTCAGATATAAAGAATACTTTTATTATTATTTGTTTATTTACAAATGTATTATTTTTAACCTATTTTAAAGTCGACTATTCTAGTTGTAATCTAGTTGTATCAAAATAAACAATCTATTTATATTCCGACATATCACAATGACATTTGTAAACAAAACATTGAACTCACCACGAGGGATTCCGAGATAGTTTGGTGTTGGTGTAAAGAGCTCGAGGGGTGCTGGAATACGTGTAGGGTCCCTTGGATTTTGGCGGTGGGGCTCGAGGGGGCTCTACTAGTACCGAGCGCATAGCAACGTTCATGTCACTCGGGTCTCAAAAGGCCCTTAGTCGGGTCGTTGTTTATCTTCCTGACGGACCACGTCAAACATTCGAACTGAGAACACAAGACACGAAATATGTCCCACGTCTGACACATCACTCGGTAGATTGATGACCAGCGATGTCCACCGATTAACGGAATACACATTAGGTACAATTTACGAAGCAAACAAACAAATAACAAGTGGTTGTTATGGTAACGATGTTCCGAAACGTTTTCGGTCGTCAACTTTGTGACCTTCGGATATTTTTGTTAAATATACGACTATTTTTAGCAGCTGTTATAAATAAACCAACCCCTTCAACTTATTAAGACAAACATTTTCTAAATAAATCATATCAAAATTTAAAGTAACAAGAAACTTTTCTTTTTAAATTCAACGCCATCTATCAAAAACACATAGAACTAATACAAAACGGGGGTTTGTATCAAGTTTGAATTCGGACTACAAGTTGCAGTCAAAAAGTTCGATGTATAAACAATAGATGTCGTTGTCAACAATATATGTCGGTAATGGAAAACCGTGGAATGAAAACCATATAAAAAAGCAGACCGTTTTTTTAAATTGAATTTAAATTCTGTTGAATAACTCTTAGCATTAATAAATTTCAAAAAATAAATGATTAGATTTTGTTACTTATGTTAGTAAGGTATACTAGCATAAATGAGCAAAACAATCAAGAAAATATATTTCCTAAATATTTATTCAATCAGACTAATGAACAATAGGGCTGATTTTCCAATAATCAGATACAAGTTATGTAAAGAATAAAGTTAAATTATATGTAGGTACTCGACTAATGATTGGTCTTTAGTCTTAATAATCGATCGCCTTACATGACATCAACTAAAAAATTAAATATGAACTCTCCGATGAATATTAATCATTAAATAAAACTGTTCCGTTACTGACTGAGTGACTGAGGTACTGAGTGACTGACAGACAACGTACAGCCGTAACTACTGGGCGTAGAGAGCTGAAATTTGGAACATACATTCTTTAGGGGATGTAGGGGTGCACTAAGGAAGGAATTCCCGAAATTCCAACGGGAACGGGAAATATAGGACTTTTTGGTTTGTATGAAAAATCCCATCCCTTGAGTGCACGGATGTGATACTAAAATCTATATAAAGATATAAAGGTTCCTCAATAAGAGTCTATTTGTATTATGGAAGGAATTACCGAAATTCCCACGGGAAGGGGTTCGACTTTTTAGTTTGTATGAAAAATGTTATTCCTTGAGTGTACGGATGTGATACTTGACATGAAGGTTCTTCAAAGAGTGACTGGTTGTGCTACGAAAAAAAATTCCAAAATTCCCACGGGCACGGGAAATATATGATTTTTAGTTTGTATGAAAAAAACTTATTCCTTGAGTGCATGGGTGTGATACTTGGTATAAAGGTTCTTTCAGTGGGTGTCTGGTTGTATAGTTTCTGAAATTTCCACGAGAAGGGTAGTTAAGCGCATGCGAAGTTGCGGGATAAAGCTAGTATTATTAATAAAAGGGTTAGACAACCTCCTTGCAGGGCTGTTTTCTTTCGCAACCTTTAAAACCTCTCCTTTTCTGTTTTTAAATCCGCAAGAAATCGCTTTAAGCAATAAGGTCGCCCAAATTACGAATACTTATATATATCGTTACAATATTTATTTTTAAGTTCAGTGGCAATAAAGAATATTTATTATTATTTTGCATACTAAAAACTACATGCCTTTCGGCGGAAAAGACCTAACAATCGGACCAGTTTACAATTAAATATTAGTGAATGAAGAAATATAGGTACAAGTAAAGGAGAATCTTAAGAATATTAGATAGGTACCTCCTTTTAAAATACAGCGAAACAAACAAAAGTTCTTTATTCAATCTTAAAAACAATCAATCGTCCGAGTACATAAACATACAAGGGGAGCCCTGCGTCTTTACTCGTAGTTTTAGTGATCATTCTTTCACGAGGTACTGGCCCTCGACACCGCGACCAATGCAATAGATATGTCAAAAACTAACGACAGTTTTATATCCGCGATATTCCCAAACCCTCACTAATATGAGTTATATTTATTGAAATGTTATTGAAATATAGGCTTTAAATCAAAGGTTTAAGGGTGTTTTAGGGTGTGGAAGGCACCGGACAAACTTGTCAAAGCGTACAGCAATAAATGAGGATGCTTGAATCGCCCGCGAGTTGCTTAATGAGCTATGCGTAATGCGTCTCCGAGCTTACTTCCGCGAGTACAGCGACCCCTATTCAGTAACTGAGCGAATTCATATTTCTTCATATGAAAATGAGAAGGTCTTAATAATGTTTTAAAGTTTTTGCATTTAAACTGCTCAATTATTCTTAAATAAATGAAAAATGTGATACATAAAAATTACCCGACCAGGAATCGAACCTGGGAGCTCTCGTTTGCCGGACGAGTGCTGTTCCCTACCGAGTGCTAGTAGCTACCGGGGCCTGGCGGTACGCTTCGAAATTACTTACCACATTTTTGTTTTAACGTTATATTGCTAACGTAGCTCTATCTTATGGTATAGCTTTGCATCTAAGACCACCGAAGAATAATTGAGCATTTTAAATGCAAAAACTTAAAAACATTATTAAAACATTGCAATGCTTCACTTGAACTGGAATTCACAATTTATGTAAAGAAATTGGTCTCGGTTGTCTTAGCTGCAAAGCTATACTATAAGATGGAGCTACGTCAGCAATATAACGTAAAAACAAAAATGTGGTAAGTAATTTCGAGGCGTACCGCCAGGCCCCGGTAGCTCAGTGGAAGTGCACTCGTCCGGTAAACGAGAGGTCCCAGGTTCGAATCCTGGTCAGGTAATTTTCATTTATTTATGAAAAGGTCTATTCAATGTACGTATAAATGTAGATATTTGGTGATAGACAAATGCTTCAGGAAGGCGACGCAGGACTGGGCGACGACGTGAAGAGCCTTTGTTACTCTCATTCCTAAAACTGTGTTACAGTACAGCCCTTGGTTTTTTTTCATCGATGGCACATGGAGTTGTATTAGTGACTTTACATATGGCACAGTATTCTGTATACATATTTACGGCACAAAAACGTATCCGGTAAATCGGACCAGTACAACGGAGACCACGTGTGAACGGGCTGTTACGCAAAACATTTGGTATTAACCCTGTTTTATTTAATTTTAAACAGTGAATAAATCTGCTTGAAATTGAATTCGAAGATAAACATGGGCTTGGGAAGGAATAGGTTCTAGACAAGTCCTAAAGTTGCCTACTCGTAGGTGGTAGAATACCATAGCGGGACAATCGGATTATTGGCTATTGATATCAGACTTATCCAGGGCGGCAGGGCTCATCAAATCCATCCCTAAGCACCTTCAATGGAAAGTTGCGGTAAAGTTGATGTTCAGCACATGATCGGAACAGACTTTGCCTAAGACAGTGCCGAAACGCATTATTTACATAGTCTGATATTTGGCGACATACAGGGTTGATTTCTCGTCACCAGCCAAATTTAAATGTTAGTTTCTTTGACACGATATAAACGTACCTGCATATTTATTTTAGCGTCGCTTAGTACAAAAAAGTAGAAATATGGAACCACAAACTTTTAAATTAAATTTAGAGTGACCATGCCTTGATTAATATGTTAGCTGATAAATTAATTTCCTTGTAAAAAAAATGAATTCTTTTTTTTGCAATTATCGTTTCTATAAATGATACTTATCGTGTAAAAAAAAATTTGGCCGATGACTGCAAATCAACCCTGTGTAGGAGTTGTTTCTAGCTCAATATATTACTCGTATATAATAGTTATAGAACTAAGCATGGGATTCTCGAATCCATCCACGTTTTCTGTAGTGTTTGCATAAATAGAGTTATTAGGTAAGTCTTCAAAATCTGTGACTCTACTCAGTGACATTAGTAGGTTACTCGGGTCGATTAAGCCAAGGTGTAGTTTAGTCAACAAATAGCATTCAATAAAATATCATGTTTTTGGCAATTGGGCAAAGAATCATAGAGATCAGCGTGCAAATGGCTTATACGTATTTTCGTAATTGGTAAAGAAAAAAAGTATGGCAGCAAAGGTAAATTTCACAGTTTAGATACCCAACTATCAAAATCGACAATTTTATTTCAACTTTAGAATGACATTCCTTTCATTCTTTTATCTCTGAAACTACTAGTTGGGTACTTTTTTTGTATTTGATATAACATTGCAGTACCTACATAAATTAGTACTATTGAGGTGGAACATTGATATAACTGGACACTTAATTTTATCAAAAGTATCCTACGGGATCAATAGTGGGTATAACCAAGCAAAGCTGCCTGGACTTAGAGTGAATCCATATAACACATTTGGCGAAACAAAGCTCCGAAAAAGTTACAGAATAAAGCATCATATTAAGCATTAAAAAGACGCCAGGCACGTGGCGCGCGCGACCCGCTCCGATTCATTTTTTATTGAATGTTGCCAGCTAGAATAACTCCATGGAAGTATTTTTGTCGATCTCTAAAGCAAAAGAACTATTTATCAAAGTAATTGTTGCTTTAATGGCGGATCATCATTGTAATGGGGGTCGCTTTTTACGAGTCTTTCGCAGGAAGCAGATTAATGCCCATTGCCCGCTGACAGTGGTAAATGTTTGTATTTTTATATTTTTGTATTTCTCATATTTATTTTGATTCTTTATGTATTTGGATGTTGATTATCAGTGAGTAAAGGGAAGAAGAAAGTCCAGCTTTCACTTTTTTTATAAAAAGGATGGAAAGTTTATCTGCCTTGACAACGGGTGTTCACGAACACCAAGACAACTCCATCCACGATAAAACTATTAGCTTGACAATTAGGCTGCAAACTGGATGGTAGCGACAGCGAGAGCGACTGCGACGGAATTTGGGCCGTTCTCGACGCCAGCCGGTGCTCGAGCGATTTGTCACGGTTTCATACAAACTCAATACTTTATATCGTGTCGCGGAAATCTCTGCCCGCGCCACTGTCGCTATCGCAGCTGTTGTCGCTGCCGTCCAGTTTGCGGCGTTAAAAGTGCCAGGTCTAATAATGGGCAGGAAAAACAGACGCAAGTAGATCATTCCACTTTTTGGAATGTCCACGACATTTTGGTGGATGTTGATATTTTTTTGTTAAGTCCAAGTAAGGTAGGCTAAGAATATTGCTAGTTTTCCTGGATATGTGACTCAAAAGAGGCAACTAAGAGCCCTTCGTATAGGACTCTCCGAAGAATGTAGGGGAGAACGGATATGGTTGTCTCACGGGCTGGTAGTCACAACGGTCATACAACTTCCATGATTAATTCCAGTTCTTTTATTCAATCAACTGTAACAATATTGAGTGTATTTTCGAAAACAAAATGTTATATTTAGGACGGACCAATTTTGTTACTTAAATACTTAATTAAACCAACTCTACAAAATTTTCTTATAATTAATAATCATTCAGGAGTAAATAAATGTAGAGGAGGTTGTTTTTTCATTACTCTATATTTTTTCTGTTAAATACTACATCCATACGACAGCTGTTCTACTTGGTGATTAGTAGCTCTTTTTAGCAAGTTCATAATGCCAATTTTTTTATGATGCGTTTCCCAAACCATGATTAATATTTGGAAGCAATGGTAAAACGAAATTGGTTTTAGAAACTAAATTTGGCTTAGAAAAAACATCAAAAATCAGACCACACCAAATCTTTATGATTGAAAAATTTTATGTGGGGACATTTTTAATTGCTTTGATAGGTACTAATTTTATGACTATTGCCGAAAAAATTAGAAAGTACCACAACAAAACAAAGGCATAATTTTCGTAAGTCCCTGTATCTAAAATCCCAGAAAGGGACATGCCAAAATGGTCTATAAACCGACCCGTGTCCCAACGAAGTTGATTTGTTGCATCTATCCAATTACTCCGATGGACTTTTATTAGGAGCTGAGTAGCAGGTAGGCTCCGCAGTCGACAAAAACCCGTGCAATTTATTAGAGCTCCCTATACATATGGATGGTGACCCGACGAAAAACCCCCGCTAATGTTGATCTTGAATTAAACATTAGAAACCATTTTGGGGTTCTCGCAAAACCAAACAATCGAACTGCATGTTCAACAACAGAAAACTCCGACAAATTAAAAGTCGTGTAAATTATCCATTACTGAATTTATTTATTTTTTTGTATGTTGGTACTTTTGGACAAGTACCGCGGACCTCTTTCGTGGAAAACCTTATTTCTGTAACCTTAAGTTGGGGTTCTGAATTCGAAAACAAAAAACTAACGCTAACGTCATAAATCATTGATTGACGAATAACAATTGATGTTATCGAGGATAATATCTTGAATTGAATGAATGGTCCAGTAAAGCACAGCTCCGCGATTGTGATCCGGCGAGAAAAACCGTTCTGTCCGAATACGATTATCTCTACATTGGCAATTGTAATTCGATTATACAAATTCAAAATTCTAATTCAATTTTTTGTTCACCTCCGAGTATCCTTATATCGATTTACACAATTTAACATTTATTTAAATGCATTCGTGTGAGTTCTGTATGATATTAATCGTAAGTGTTGAGTTTCCAGTTTATTAAGTAGTTCTGAATTTTTATCACTTTTTTATAGGTAATCTGTTTTTTACCTTTAAGAATGATTATGCCATAAATACCTTTAATATATTTAATTTAATATAAATAAGCGGGTGTTTTGAAGTCATTAGTTTTTTGTTAAAGTCAGTAATTTGATAAATACTAACATTTCGATATTGATCAGGATATATTTTTCTTATTAGAATTTTTGTATACGGTGCATGAGTACGTGTTTCACTTTCCATATTGGCATTAAGGTAGATAATAGGTTATCTTGATAATTGTTTTTCTGTAATACTTGACTCAAAGCACTCATCCTTTATTAATATTAATTTATAGGTACTTTATTTTCAACCGACTTCCAAAAAAGGAGGAGGTTCTCATGTCGTGTGTATGTTTTTTTTGTGTTTTGTTACACGATATTTCGGACAATTATGAATCGATTTTGAAAATTCTTATTTCATATGATAGAAGGTACTTCGGAGTTGGTTCCATATAAATTTCAACGAAATCGATGAATAACTTCATGGAGACCTTAAAATTTTTGAAAAAAAATGTTTAATATCGGAGAATGTTTACATTGACGACGTTATAATTTAACAAAATTTTGAAGTGAAGTCGGTTTTTTTAATGCTTTGCATTCGTTGATTATTCATACATAAATTGCTATGTTATTTTATTAAATTTTGATGACCTGTATTTGAAAAAATAAATAAGGAAAAAAATCCCCAGACAATCACACCAATTACATGGCCTCAAACTAAGCATGGGATTCCACGTAGCGAACTGGTGGGAACCTAGAATGTAAATCGATATCAAAAGGAATAGATAAACATCCAGTACCGGAATATGTATTTTTTCTTGTTCTATGCGGTAATCGAACTCGCAAACTCGGTAGTAGCATCTAGACCTCTGCGCCACGGAGGCAATCCGTCCAAATTAAGCTGGCAGTACCGTACTTTTTCAGTGTGGATGACTATAGTTATAAACTAGGAGGATAGTTCCAATATTAGTACCTAAAGTCAGAGGTTAAGTAAGTCAGCTGTCAGTCACAGAGCTGCCAACTTTGCAGATATGACGAGGGGTCACGTGTAGCAATTACGTCACATCCAGGTGTTGACTACGCGGACGGTGACAGCAGTAGATAAATATGATAATTTGGTAAATTATATTAAGGATCCAAAACTAATATGTGTATATGATGGGACACATCACCGCCGTGCCTTGGTGGTGTACATGAGCTTGTAGCATTTAGGGTAGAACTGAGAGGTCTCTTAAGTATTGACGACCATTTTAGCGATGGGGTAAACCTGCCCGCCTCAGACGCCAGTGGTTGCGGGTTCGATTCCCGCACGGAACAAGAAAAAAAAAATGTTCCGTGTCTGGGTGTTTATCTATTTATGTATTTATATTCTAGGTTCCCCCCTAGTTCGCTACATGGTATCTCATAACACAAGCTACGCTTACTTTGGGGCCATGTAGTTGGTGTGATTGTCTGGGGATTTTTTTTATTGTAATAGTCACCTCATTAAATTAGCTTTATCAAACTGAATTATTTAGTAGGAAAGAAAGCACTCATTAACTTGTAGAGGCAGAGGTTTTTTGTCCTTGCTGAGACTACATTTTTTTTCCATCTGATCTCAAGTTATTTGATGATGTAATCCACCTTCCATGCTGGCTGGGATAGAATGTGCCAGCTGCTTCTCTTCCCGGGTATACTGTAAGAGTCAGTTAAGGGAGAGGTGTAATTAGAGGTTTTTTGTGGGCGATAGGCTGACCCCCTGTCACTGCAATAGTCTCTCTCCAGCATTATATGCCTCCAAATTTGTAAAACGTGACATCAGATGGTTTTATAACCTCTGGTGTTCTGCCTACCCCGATACAAGCGTGAAGTTATGTATGTAGGCATCAATCCTAAAATTATACGGGTTTAGGAAAGAATTAGCTCTTCACTTCATCGTTGGAGTGGTAATATTTGAATATTCGATTGAGGAGATCCACACTGTTGTCACTAAGAAATTAATCACTACGCTGTTGTTTGACACCGTTTCTACATTGAGTTTCAAAAAAAAACCGTGAGCCTTAGAAGTGTTGTAAGATGCTACAACGTAATTCGTTAGGTTAATAGTTTGATCCATGCACGAATCAAGAAAAGTCATGCTCCGAGTCAGGGTGTTTATCTATACATGTGTTTATATTCTATGATCCCCTAACTCGTTACATGGTATCCCATTTTGCAAGCTTTGTTTAGTTTGGGGCCATTGTAGTGGTGTTTCATCTTTATATTTCATATTTCGAAATATTATTAAAAGTAACTGAATATTGTTTGCGTGCAGGGGCGTCACACGGGCTACTGCCGGTAGATCTCCCAGCGATAGTATAGCACAGGCTGCCGTTCGCCGAGCCGCGGGAATAAATAAAAAACAGTACAAATTTGTGTGCGATAGCTGCGCTGGAGTATTGGCCGGCGAATATACGACAATATTTCTGCTTTGTTGTAGGGTGACTATTCGTTAAGGAATAGTTTAACTGTTTCGAACTATAAGCTTTTTTATGATTCTATCTGTAGGTATTTTTATTTTGAGTTATTATATTTTTATTATGACGACCACTTTGGCGATGGGGTAAACCTGTCTGCCTCAGCCGCCAGTGGTTGTGGGTTCGATTCCCGCACGGAACAAGAAACAAAAAGGTTCCGTGTCTGGGTTTTAATCTATTTATGTATTTATATTCTAGGTTCCCCCCTAGTTCACTACATGTTATCCCATAACACAAGCTATGCTTACTTTGGGACCATGTAGTTGGTGTGATTGTCTGGGGATTTTATTTATTATTTTTTATTGTCAGGTTGTCTTGTTTATGGATGCAGGACATCTACTTCTTAGTCGTTTTTTTTTTAACTAGTCATTTTACTTAAATTCTTGCTATAATCAATCTGATGGTATACGAAACCTACACTTTTGTACTTGAAAGGGTGAAAAGCCCGCTTTGACAACAGTACAGATGAGTTCGAAGATAGCCGATGATGAAGATGGAGGCTCACAGGGTTAAAAAATAGCACATGGACTCAGGGAGGAACCGGGTTTACATAGAGCATTGCCGGAACACATACATCACCACCGTAGCGGTTTTGTATTTTATATGAAGGGTAATCGCCAGCTGGACCATCTGCGCAATCTTAAATATACTACCTAAATTTTAAAGTATTATCCTGGTGTAGGGGTAACGTTCATTGCCTTCTATGCCAGAGGTCCTGGGTTCGAATCCCGGCGGCGGCGGATATTTGTGTGATGATCTCAGATATTAGTAGTCAAGTCATGGACTTGTCAGAGTCAATGACAGAAGTCATTATATGTTTATTTAAGTTTATTATCTAATTAAAAAAATATATGTATTTATTCAATATGTATGTTTATATATTTCTTAAGTATATCAGTTAACTAGTATCCATAGCACAAGTTCTTTAATAAACTTAATTTGGGCTAGATAATGTTGTGTGAGTGTCAGAAATATTTATTTATTTCTTTAATGCTCAGTTATTCTTAAATAGCTGAAAAAATATGCTAAATAAAAAACTTGAAAATATTATTAAAAAATGAAATGCTTCACTTTAACTGAGATTTACAATTTCTGAAAATAAATTGGTCTCGGGTGGTTTAGCTGCGAAGCTATCCCACTAGATGGAGCTACGTTGGCGATATAACGTAAAACAGAATATGCAAAGTAACTTCGATGGCATGTCGCCAGAGCACGGTAGCTCAGTTTGAAGAGCATCCGTCCGAGAAGCGGGAGTCCCAGGTTCCTGTCCTGGTCGGGTCATTTTATTTTGCAATTTTGTTTTAGTTATTTAACACTACTATTTTACCCAAGCTATGGTCACCCTACGTTGTCGATGTCCGATATGCAAATACCGCTTTGTGCCGCCGCTTGCGCCCGCGCCGCCATTGTTCCGCGGCTACTGCGCTACGCCGACCCGTGCTTTATGATTCATACGCCTTTCGGATTACATTTAACCACTTTTTAAGAAAAAGATGATATTTCGATTGTGAGAGTAGAACAAAGCGAGTTTTAAAGCATGTGATGGCTTCAAGTATTTTTGTACTTGAAGATGGTATCTGATATGTGAAATGAATGCTAGAGGCAGGAAGGAATGGAATAGACTAACCCATTAATTTTCTTCTCTTTAAGTAACATATACCTACCTATATATTGTTTTGTTTAAAAACGACAGTAAAGGAAAAAAATCAATTTGCCACTATTTTTAAAATAGTTTACCGCCCGTGAAGAGAAATTCATTTTATACAGGATTTCAACGCATTTTATTTTGTAATGCCGACATTGCCCGAAAAGGCATCTCGTGACCACAATATCTATAAAGCTATTTAAGCTATGAGTAAATGTTTATTATAAAGAAACGCGGTAAAATACGATTATATAAGACTTTTATTTAACACTCTACTTTTTATTCATATACAGGGTGACTGGTGACAAATTTTAGATATTGATTGAAGGAGAGCACTCTGTACTCGATTTTGATCATAATTATGTAATAAAAGTAGGTACCGTAAATCTAACCAACTATGGTCCAGGTTAAAACGAATGGCAATAGTTGCTTATTACGATCAATTGAACCATAGTTGGGAGCTTTATTTTACAGAATACTGAGCACTTTTCAGACATAAACACAAATTAGTTACCTTCAATTTAAGTCCAATTGGGTATTTTTTATGCACTGTAACCAATACTAATAAACAAAAGTTTTCAACAGTCACAAAGCCCGCGTAAACAAGTTCTTCTCGCGAAGATCGAATGACATCAATCCATGGCGCCACCTGTCAAATGCACGTGAAACTAATCTCTTCGTGCCTCAAGCAAACGAAATAGTACAAAACAATAAAAAGTAGATGGCGTTTCCTACCGCAACAAAAGGGTTTTTGTTCGTTGAGATCAGTGGACTATAGTTGAGACACTGGACTATAGTTGTATAGTTTTACCAGTACTTAATTTTTCACCAAAATTCCTTATAGATAAATAAAGAGACATTTTTCCCGACTCGCCGCCTAAGTCAACACGCACACAGTAGTGTTCCCGCCACACGCCCACGCCTTTTTAACCATGTTTTGCTTTAAGTTTCGGTTAAGTTTACTCGGTAAATAATAAATATTTATTTTTTATTTTATTTTTTCTCTTCATGTATGATCTCAGACTATCACGTCCTCGAATTTCGAAAGTGCCACCAGTCACCCTGTATGCTTAATCGACTCAATGCTTCCGATTTACTCAGACATGTACAGTCACGTCTAAGAATATACATTTTCATTGGAATTTGAACCTTATCACAATCGAATAAGTTGCGGTAGATTAAAAAAAAATTCAAAAGGTTTTATTCATATTACGAATTTCACAAAACACTTGATGAAGTCAGTCATCACATACTTCGGCTTTAACTAGTTGTTAAATAAAATATTACAGTAGACCAAGAGACAAAAAAAGCCGGCGGAAAAAAACTCTTGGCACTCTTTTTCAGTCAGAATTATCAAATCAATACAAATAGGTACATTACAAATTGACCGTGACATGAAAAAAAATGCCACAACCAAATTGCTTACATAGAAGGTTCACTAAGCTATAGATGCACAATACGAACATTACAAACTCGGACCAGAGTATTTGAACAAGAATGGAATAAAATAGTCATATTATCATCAGCAAAACGACCTGGCACCGCTAGTAGCACCCGTTCACGAGTATAACGCAAGCACCAGCCATCACCCTCCTCAGCCATATTTTAGGGAGGAGGGTGACCCGATACCCGACGCTACCACTAGCCATGCCGCCTAAGGGAGCATGACGTTCTTGCTGTTGTCTTGACAAGAAAATAAGTGAGTGGGACAGTCACCAGTATGTCATATGTATACTGCACAGCCAAGCCGTAAACAAAATTATTAAGTAATTAGAAACTTTTAGAAATATCCTGTTGTGCTGAAGTGTGTACATATTAATGCAGGTGACTGTACCTACTGCAGCTGAACTCTATAAAGTCTGTCTTAGTTTGGTAGTAACTACAGACCGCTGGAGTCTGCTCTGATCAGATGTTGGTCGGTGGCAGCGGGGTACAGATAGCAGCGGCGCGTCGAGAGCGTGTTATCTTAATTGGTGACCTTGTAATTTATAGTTAGTTAAGCTCCGTGTGACGCCGCCCGTTATAACTTAATATATACACGCATGTTGAGGAGCTATCTGGAGTTGCTCGCTTTGGTAGAGCTTTGGATTGTTATTTGTGGACTATTTCTGTTTTGAGATAAGAGCAAAGATTTGTTTATAAATATTGTTTTTGTTTATAAATATGAATGTAATCACAAGGTTACACTTTGGCTCCTATCGCAAACCTACGAACAAATTGAATCAATACTGGCTCCACTAGTTTAGGGAATAAAAAAATACACAAACACACACTCGCAAATACACAACATATACACTCTACACATACATTACACTACTTAATTTACACTTTCTTAAACCACTTCGTGCTTATGCTACATACCAAACTATATGTTCATTTCAGATTTATTTTATGTTTGTTTTTAAATTTAATGTAATGTTTTTCTTTTTTTCTTTAATTGATAAAAAGTAATAATGCTGGAAGAGATTTCTGTTGAAATAAGCTGTAAGTACCTTTGTACTTTTGTTTTCTGCTAAAATTTTATGTAATGTGATTTTTTTACTAGTGTGTACATAAATTGTTAAATAAATAAAATAAATACATATATTCCATGCGTTATCTGGTTGTTATATTAATTATTTCATTTGAAATACATGATTTTAAGTACTTAAAACAATTTTTCAGGCGCCTTGACAACTCCACAAGCATCCCTGCAGCGAGTTAATCAGCGCTGCGTCGCAGTAGGCACCACATAAGACGCGTTGATTTACTGTACCCACGGAATAATCACTACGCATACATATGCATGCGGTGATTAGGCTCAATTTCACTAAACTAACATACACTGCTACACCTGCCGTATATTGTGCTACTAGGTGTTAGTCAACAGTATGGAGATGCGTAATTATGTCTTATTGCTAATTTGTGTGCAGATATCGTAATTAAGATACATTACTTATCATTCTATCCTGTGTAACATGAAGCGATACTTTTAAAAGAGGTTCAATCTAAAATGAACATTAACAAAGTAACTTTTTTCTAACTTGAGTTTATTAGTGACAAACAAAATCTTTAGGTACTTCTTTGATAATCAGCGTAGATAAGATGTTAAGTAAATAAAACTTAAAAGTTTACGTTTCGGTGGCTTTTCAAAAACCGTAGTCATACCAGAAGTCTTTTATACTAAGTATTATATGTTGTTAGACGTGATAAAATCCAGTGAAACGCCTTCTAATGAACTATATAGACCTCCTGTTTTTGTATGTTAGTCTGTTTAACACTAACTATACTGATTTTGATAACAACAAGTCTAAACATATTTCAATCTTAAATTATCGTGCTTTGACATCAAAACAATGACTTAACTACCTCGACCTCGACCATTCGCGATAACTTTGAGCCATTTTTTTTTTATTAAAAAAAACGCAAAAGAATCCAGATTAAAAACACTTTATATCTAAACGAATCGTAACGTCTTTAAACAATTCTGTGCGTCAACGTCACAGAACACCTCAACTTGACACCACATTTATCGGTATTTGTTGAGTTAAGTCGGCAGTGACTGCCGGTACAAACCCCGGTTGCCGGCGGACATATATCACGGGTCACAATACACTAGTTGCCAGTTGCCGGCGATCGTCGGTTGTTTTTTCGCGGCGGAATTCATTTGTTTTTGAAACGTGGTGCGCGGTTTGGGTCACCTATTGTTCGCGGTGCGTACGCGCACCGAGGGTAGTGCTTCTCAAAGTTTATTGTGATTTTTTTATTTGAAGGGTTATGTCAAACTGCTTGAAAAAATTTACTTTGGTTTATTTATTATCTTTACCTATGAAATTGCCGCTCTGATGTACTGGCTATTCCAAAACAAAAAAGAAGCAATAAAAAAAATTCTAAATAAAAAAAAATAATGGAATTGGTTTTCTTATAATTATCATTCCTTGAATGGTAAGCGTGCTGTTAACATCACATTGAATCTTTTGTTTACTATGAATACGATAAGAAACCGATATACGATAAGTGATTATGGAGTATGATTTCCGTCGTGGCAGCAAAGGGACATGAACCCCGTGGTCGGTCGAAAACTTTGAACGACATTGATGAAATTAAATAATTATCTGAGATTCATGTTCATTAAGAAAAAATATGGCCATATTTGAAAATAAGACAAAGTTTGAGAACCATAGAATGCAGCGTATCGAATCGCTATTATTATAATTGTAACAAAGACGGTAGTCGGTGTATTGTCTCCTCTCCCTTATCCATCGCACCGCCAGCCGATCCATGTACGATCGTTCGAAAACAACAAAATTTATTACAGAGACAAATGAAGGTAAAAACTGCAATCTATATTCCACATATCAGTTAAATCTAAGATTACATCGTAAGCAAAAACGAAACAATGTTCACAGAAGTTTCCCATCATAAACATCGGATGTGATTCTCAGCTCGTTAACAAATCAGATGTTGGGTTGCACTGGCGAGTAGAAAAACTAGATGGATCGGTCGATAGGGCGGCGCGCGCGCAGCGTAGACCTCGCGGCGCAGGTAGCGCCGGTTCTGCGAAGTTGAAGCGCTTCGCGACTTCTTGCAGCTTCTATTTTTAAATTATTTAATGCTTTCGCAGATTCGAAGAATAACTTAAGTTTATCTGGAAATCCAGCTAGACTAATCAAACCTAGACTAATCACTAAACAACCCGTCAAAGGTTTACCTAAAAATAGTATTCAATATTTAGCGATTTAGAAAGTAATGAAGATCTAAATAGAGCTGCAAAAAGGCAGTGTCGTTGAGATAAAACAGAAACAAAATTTCATAGTCCATCAAAAGATATAACGATGTCATAATATGACCAAAGTTTTTAATAAATACTGAATACCTTAACAATTGTATTAAAGAAATTAGATTGAACAATTAGATACTTATTCTGATATTATATGATAGTAGCTAATATCATTCAATTTTAACACAACGTTGGACTGTTGGGTATGCTGTAGGTACTCACAGATCTAAAGACCATGTAAATTACCATATTATAAATAATCAAATTCTATTCTATTCTAAATTCTTATTGTATGGACAATTATTATCATTTAGTTGACCCAAAACACATAATATAGGCAGTGGCGTATTTCAAAACAGTTTTTTTGTTAATGGATATTATACGAAATTATTCTTTAACCTTCCCATTTTCATGTATTTTTATAGGATGTCTATGTATGAGCAGTTTAATGTAAGTCGCTGAAAGAAGTAGTTATAGATACGTAATAGGTCAGAATTGTAATTTTGGTCAATGTCAAGTTTTAAATAAAGATTTTAAAAAATGTCAAAGTAAAATTTGCTTGAATAGAGTCAGCTAATTAGTAGCGCTATCGCCTCTGGATAAAATTGTCGTAAAAGTCAACAAATTTGAGTAATGTCAAATCCAAAGTCATAATCTGTAGGTAATTTCATATACAGGGCGTATCGAAATGGGTCAGTATGGAGAAGTCAAAAACTATGAGAGATAGCGAAATCTGTTCTTAGTCAAAAAAAGTCAAAAAGCAACATTATTAACAAATCGAAAAAAGAACGACAAATTTAGATCACATTCAAAAATTTTACCTAGTCTAAATTTAAGTAAAACAATATTTTAGTTTATCCTTTGATCTCAATATTATCGACTAGTGAGTTAGTTGGTGGATAAATGATAAGTAATTAATTAACGAATGCAGAGTATTAAAAAAACCGAATTCACGTTAAAACTTTGGCTGAGTTATAACGTTGTCCAGGTAAACACGTAATTTCAATTTTTGAAATGAAGTATTCTCTATCAAAATCGATTTATAATTGTCAGAAATATCGAGTAACAAAGACACAATCATACAGACGAATTGAGAACTTCCTCCTTTTTTGGAAGTCGGTTGATAAGACAAAATCATCATTATACACAATGATAAACCCAAACCTACTGTGACACCTGTCACCGTTAATAATAATTATTTGCCGTTTAAGCTCACAACAATGTGATAAGGTGCCTAAATACAATGGTAGGGTGTATATTACCAGGATTGGCTTTAACCTATATGATAGATAATGGACTAGTTTTAACTAGATACCCAATTTTATCACTTTAAGCAAATTATATTTTTTTAGTGACTACCGGCTGGTGTAGTCGTAACATACATTGCCTTCTATGCATGAGGTCCAGGGTTCGAATCCCGGCGGCGGCGGATATCGGTGTGCTGAACACAGATATTAGTCGTCAAGTCATGGATGTTTATAATTATGTTTATTTAAGTTTATTCTAATAAAAAATATGTATTTATTCAATATGTATGTTTATATATTTTTTAAGTATATCAGTCATCTAGTATCCATAACACAAGTTCTTTAAGAAACTTAATTTGGGCTAGATAATGTTGTGTGAGTTTCAGAAATATTTATTTATTATTTATTAGTAAAAATGTATGAGTCAAAACTGGTCACAAGCGACAGTGAGAGTCACAGACAAGACATCGAATTAAAATGTTCAATATAAAATCCGGTTTAAAAGTTTTTCTTTAAGAATAAGTAAATTATTTCTTGTTTTTCATAAATTAAGGCTCTATATTTAAAAATACTGTCAGGCTAATATTTAAAACCTATTCATCTATCAATACCAATAAAGCACAACATTGCGAGAAGTTCATTTCAAATGTAAAAAAATACGAAACTTTACGCGTCATGATCACAGCTGTCCTAAAAACAATTTTTCTGTCTTTGTTCTTACTGTTGACCTCCACTTCCCTGCAACAGTTTTTGGATACAGGAATAACAATGAGTTCAGCGCGGACGACGCAAGCGCATCTACAAACCAAATTCAGATCAAATATTGATGACTTCTCGAAACTCGATCGTTACGTCGACGCATTAACTTTGCATACATTTCCACTGTTTTTCCAAATGATATGAGGCTCGTGACGCCAGCCTGTCACCGCTGCCACGCTTGTCCATCAGATCTAAAAATACTTCATGAATAATTGATACAAACTAAAAAACAGATAAAATTCAAATAGCTTTTAATGTAGCACTTTCAAATGAGGTCCACTCTCACATAAATCATAAGGATGAAGTGTAAAGAAATTAGAGGAATAAAGGCATCGGAGTACTGCAAAGGGTTCTACGTGTCTAGGGAACAATGACTCGACAGGGATATGATATAGTGCGGGTCGAAGGTGGCAGGTAGTCGGCGCGGGCGCAGGTGTTCATATATTCGCGGAACCTACAAGAATCCCTGTATCAAAAATAATACCGTTGTTAACCCGTGATGTCTGAAACGTGTACTCACGAATACCCTTCCTAGAACACATAATCTTGACGTTTTAATTAAGTGATCAGTGTATGTCAAAACAACGCTTTCACTGTACTACTTGAGGGTGTAGTACATTGGGGTGACCATTGCGATGCGTTGAGGCGGCAAATAAGTTGGTCCAGCACGCACCGCGCCGCCCTGTTTGTTTGTTTGTTGGTGCGTGTGTCGTGACGCGTGACGTCACGTGGCGCTGAATGATCGCACCCCTTTGCCACCTCTGCGAGTAAACAATTGTATGCATCGATGCATGATCTTCTTGTTTGAAGCCGATCACTTATTAAAATAGTAGGTGTGGCTCACTCGTGTCCTGTTTCTAAAGATTTTTTATCGGTCTTAATTAAAAGCTAATTATAAAAGTGGCGATGTTAGATAAAAATCGAGATCGTAGGTATAGGATTCAAACTAAGATTAATTATTGATTAATGGGGAGTTTTCTGACAACTCATTAAAAAACAAAACTGTACAAAATTGGTACAAAAGGCTTCGATAGATGGCGCTTTACAAAAGGTGAAGTCGAAGAATTTATTCCACACTGCGTTTTTAAAAGTAAAATAAATTAATTGACGTCTGTATCAGAAATTGAACGTATAAATAACCATAGATGGTAGATACCACTTACCTACATTATAGTTTACAGACTTAACGCCTTCAGCTTTTTAAAAGTGCCATCTATAGAGGTTTTTTGAACTAATTTTTATGAGCTGTCAGAAAACTCCCCATTAATGTTTATACATATAATAAACAAAACATCTTTTTCTATTTTTTTATTGCTTTACCTAATAACTAGCTTTAGCTCTGTAGGACTTCTCTATAAAATATTACCTTCAATATTACCCAAGAGTTAGGCTGTCAAATTCATAGATTTTTTCAAATTCAAGATACGAGCGTTTAAAAAATAAATCATTTTTTAGCTTAAGTGTATTGGGATCTATAGATAAACATTTTTATACTGAAGTTCACTTGCAAACGTATCCAAGACTTAACAATTAAACATTAAGCCCTGTTAAACCTCAGCTGTCAATTACCGCGTCACAATGACCGGCTTGTTCTCGTATAATTAAAAATGCGAGCTGTCAACTTTGACAGCTATTTGTTTACCACTGACGCAAGAGTTTAAACAGGACGCAATAAACAGGGATTTAGTTAAATGGAAGTGATCGAGTGAGACAAAGTAAGGGGTATTTGTTTGTCTATGAAAGAAAACTGGGGAATAAAATGTGAATTAGTTTCAAATAGGCGATAAAGTTCTGATTTAACTTTATGTTTATTTGATGTTATTTTTTGGATAACCTTAACAAAGTACCTACATAAATGAAATATCGGTATTTTCTATCATATTTCGTAAGTTCATGGATCCTATGTGTCAATTTCAAATCGGCATAATGGCGTTAATTCTCAAAATAGTGCTATTTCTCAAGTTTGTGTGATTCTGGAAATTTAAAAATTGCGTATAGAAAATCAAACTGCTCTTAAGTGTAATATGTTTTACTTAACTTCAATTCAATTGATTATAACGTAATATGTTTCGACGGCTGGTTGCCACTCAACCCTAAAATTGAATTAAATTGAACGTAATATGTTATGCATTAACTACATTATCTATAGAAGTTGATCTCTACAATAATGCGTTAGTACCAAATAGATCAATCTGTGACTTTGGAATAACATGACTATAATTCAAAACAAATAAATATTTTTAAAGGAAATTTTATACTTATATTATAATAAAATAATCTACCACAAAAATACGCTGTAATCAACTTTACACTTGATCGGAGATAACCGTACATAGGCGTGCTAAGTTTTTAAATGGAGGGTTTTATGGCCCTTCGGATAAGCATATCTTGATTTTAGCTTTTGGATTTATTTTTATTGAAGTCCGCGTTTGGCCTCAATCTCACCTGATGGTAAGTGAAGATGAGGAAGATGACAGCACACGGGCCTAGGAAAGAACTGGCTATTCATAAAACATTGCCGGAACACATCACCGCCGGAGCGGTTATATTTGGAGGCTTTATATGAAGGGTGGTCGCTAGCCAGTCGGACCCTGACGGGATTCTACAACCAAGCAAGATTAGTCGCCACTCGGATTAGTCGCCTGTTACGTCACGCTTATACAGGGCGGCAAGGCTATTCTAAATAAATAAAATAAAATCCCCAGACATTCACACCAACTACATGGCCCCAAAGTAAGCATAGCTTATGTTATGGGATACCATGTAGCGAACTAGGGGGGAACCTAGAATATAAATACATAAATAGATAAACACCCAGACACGGAACATTTTTTTTTCTTGTTCCGTGCGGGAATCGAACCCGCAACCACTGGCTCGATTCTAAGCCAGGTCTACGTCGATAAAATTACCGCTAAATATCATCGTTCTGCAGGGCTAGCATGCATCCGTCGACATCGATAAATCGGGCCTTTTATCTATATTTTCTTAGTATATGCTATTTAGTGTAGGTACCTATGTAATTTATTAAGATTATGAAATATTTGGTTCTGTGGTCTTAATCATGGTATCAAATCGAGTAATTCTATCTATTATGGTGCGCATATTAGCTTACATAATAAGATAAAATAACAAAATAATATTTATCTTGTCGATTCGGCTATTTATCGAAGGTTGCATGATAGCCCTGCTGACTGCTCGGGCTTACAGAAGGCTAGCACAGATGTAAAGGCTCGCAACAAATTAAATAACCAAATTATTGTTTAATTTGTGTTTAATGAAACAGTTGATTACCATCCCGTATGTGCTCACCGCCCCATTTTTAAAACGTCTAGTTATTTATTATCTGTGTAAGTCAAAAATGATTAAATCCTATTAAAACGGTACTATTTTTTTTCTTTACGATATGGACGCATGAAAAAAAAAATTACTTCAAAGTTTTGGCGCCATTTTAATTGTCATTTGACAAAATAAAAACTGCAAGTTTGTGATTCACGATGGCGCACACTAAAAAGTAAGTTTATTATTATTATGTTTATATATAAAACAATGTGAACCAGTTTTTTTATTTATTTATCCATGATGAACGAGTATAGTGACATAAATTTGATTGTTTCTGTTTTTATATAAATATTTAGAGGCATTTTGTGCACCGCCCCAATAATGGGGCGCTGGGCACGAACTCGCATGTTGATTTCAAACTACATATCACTGGCGTTTTATTTTTTTTACATGGATAATATTATCTTTCAGTGATATTTGTATATATATATATTTATATATTATGCATTTTTATGTAATTAAAATTATAAATTAAATAATTTATAATTTAATTTACAAATATTTTTGTTCCAGCTGGTCTTTGGCTGACATTTTAGACATATTAGAGACAGAAGAGGACATTATTGAGGGTACTATCTATACATGCCCGCCTAACAATCATATGTTGAGTGATGGTGATAGTGACGAGGAAGATGCACTTGTGGCTGATTTGAATCATTTGACAGGCAATCAACTTCGGGCCGAGGCACAATTTGAATACGTGCAAAAATCTGGTCAAGCGTTACAATCACAAATGATAGGGCAAGATGACTCAAGTGACGATGATGACGTGCCTTTATCAGTGATCGCGTCTACTTCTACGGTTACAAAGCAAGTAAAAAAAAGAGGGTTGTGGAAAAAAGAAACTGGAAACGATTTGACTTAGAGGAACCTCCAAGAAGAGAATGGAATCGTCCTGAGTTTTTGGACACCAACAGGTCACCCGTCGAATGGTTTGAATTATTTTACGATGAAGACATCATAGACTTGTTTGTCGAAAATTCAAAAAGGTACGCGGTATTTGAAGGAAAGCAATTTCAAGTTACAAAACACGAAATTCGCCTCGTATTGGCAATATTTTTGCTAAGTGGATACAATGTTCAAGCCAGGAATCGTATGTATTGGGATACTGGATCCGACACCTATCACCCTGGCGTAGCTAATACAATATCTCGATCACGATTTGAACAAATACTTCGGTTTATGCACGTTTCTGATAACGCGGCTTTAGACATTCAAGATAAGTTTACAAAAGTGCGACCTTTATGGGAGAAACTAAACGAAAAATGGGTGAAGTATTGGCCTCAGTTCAACGAAGTTAGCATCGATGAATCCATGATTCCATATTACGGACATCATAGCACAAAACAGCACATTCACGGAAAACCAATACGTTTTGGTTTTAAATGTTGGTGTATGGCTACACGCCTGGGATATCTCATACAAGCTATACCGTATCAAGGGGCTAGCACAGGCAACACTAATCCTGACCTCGGCGTTGGAGGATCGGTTGTTACAAACTTGGTTGCCAAATTACCCACAGGTTTCTAAGTACATATTTACATAGACAATTTCTTTACATCTTTTAGACTACTTACAGCTTTGAAGGAATCTGGTCATCATGGCACAGGTACAATACGAGCGAATCGTGTAGAAAATGCGCCATTGCAGTCAATCACAGAAATAAAGAAAAAAGTGCGTGGTAGCTACAATCAAGTAACTGATGAGACATCTGGCGTGACTCTGGTTCGATACAATGATAATAACGTAGTCACAGTAGCATCAACCTGCGAAGGTGTCACACCCATAGGATCTGCACAGCGGTGGTCAAGCAGTGAAAAGAAAAAAATCTCTATTCAACAACCTTTTTGTGTGCAAATGTACAATAAATATATGGGCGGAGTTGATCGCCTTGATCAAAATATAGGCTGCTACCGCATTAGCATCAATAAAAAAAAATGGTATTGGCAACTTTTGGTTTGGCCTTTGAATGCGTCTATGAATAACGCTTTTCAGTTATATCGGCTATCACCAGCTGGGCAAGAGAAAGGACATCTCGATTACTTAGCCTTTATCAGATATGTGGTTACAACGTATCTGGGGAGGTATGCTTTGACTCGTTGTATAGGCCGTCCACTGAAGCCTGTCTCAAGGAAAAGGAGGATGACAGATGATGTGCGGCTAGATGGGGCTGGTCATATAATTATTTCCAGTGCAACCCAGATACATTGTGGACAATGCCATAAAAATACTACCAAGAAATGCCGCAAATGTGATGTTGGTTGCCACACTAATTGTTTTGAAACATTCCACTCGTAAATTGTATATAACATGTTTAGAATTACTTTATTAAAATTAACTATAATAAATAAATATATAATAAATAATAAAATATATGTATAATAAATAAATATAATTTTGAATATATACTTTAATTGGATATTTTATTGAAATTCACCATTATTATAGTCGCAACTAAACTATTTTGGAAGTTATTGTTAGCGTGCTCAGATATGCTCAGCGCCCCAAAATTGGGGCGGTGCGAATTTCCAATATGGTAATTTTTTTATAACTAATTATCAAAAAATCTTATTCTTTATGTCTCTTAGACTCATAATTAGGCAAAAAAACCATCGCAAAAAGAATTGCAAAAACTTGAGCACGTATGGGTTAAACTTTTGACATAATTAAGACATATTTACAAAGGATGTTTTAGCATACGTACCTACGTTTTTCGTGCGTCCCGCAGCGCGTCGCTACTTATTGTTCAGCGCATAATTGCGACAACACCGAATTAATTTCGTGAGCCATGCGCCCTGACCTCCCGTCGTGCACCACAATACTCCCGATTAAATGATTGAACTGATTGATCGATTGACGCTTTTGCTACCGAATGTTTGTTTATGCACATTCAATGAGAGGTTTTCAAACTGACATTTAAAACTATAAAAAAAATAGTTACTATATTTCATTTTAGATGGCGCCACATGCTTTTCTTACAAAAGTGCAATGTCAAATGTCTTTTCGCATAGAATTTTGACAGCTAGCTTATTACCAACGCCATCTTTTGAGAGAAAGAGATATGATTTTTTCTTTTTAAAATCAATTAGAAAACTCCTCATTGCCAAATTATAAATAAAGGATTAATGAAAGGGTCTCTATGGTTTTTACGTTTTGATTCGCGGTTTTTGCACAGCTCCGATTACGAGAATCGGTTTTGATTGTTTGTATTGTTGTTTTGACGTTCGATTTTTAATAACGATGATTCCCACTGTGAGAGGAGCTGTTTTTAGTAAAGAAAGTCTGTCTTTTATTGTTCTAATAAAGCTTACCTTTTGTTTAATCAAATTGAAAGAAAGAAAGAAAAGAAAAGAAAGAAAATAAATTTATTCGGTGCCAAAAAATAAATAAACATACAAATAAAAAACCATACAATTGTAACATAACAAAGCACCGAAAAGCACTCAGCATAAGTCATGGAGTGCGGACACACCAAGACGCTGATCTTCCGTAAACGCCTAACACAAGGAAAAGACACTGCTGTGCATTACACATATCAATATATTAAGAGTTACATTAAAAAGATCTTATTTTAATAGGCTGTTATGACATAAATTCCATATAAACAAAGCCAAGCTGGCTCAGTATAAAATTTCACTCCTTACAATAATACAGAATAATTCGATTTGCATATAAACGTAATTTAACATTAAACATACACACTGCACATATAAGATGATAAAATAGATAGATATATAGATAGATATATTTTAAGTATTCGATTTCTGTAGGTTAATTAGATATTTTTTATAATTTATTACCACCTTTGAACTAAGAATGTAATATGTGTATTAGTATCTAGCAAAGGTGGATTAATTTATACAGTAACACAAAAAGTCTTAACATGAGCTTAAGATAAAATGCTGCAAATATTACACGCACCTTTAATGTGAGATACCAACATAATAAGTTAAGGTTGCGTAGCATACTTGGTTCAGTTCTTACTGACGCGGCTAAGGCTGTGTTCACTTTATTTCTTTCATCGGCCATCAGAGTCACCTAAAGTTCACCAAAAAGGTTTCAAATAAAAGTCCTTAGCAACTACGAGGATCTACTAGTTTAAAGAAAGAAAGAAAGAAAGAAAAAACGTTTATTTGATATTTACATGCACAACTTAATACTAATTACATATTTTTATATTCTTGTGAAAGTAGGTACATGAATAAATATCAAATGGGTCCCCGCTCAGCTTTTTGCCGCGGTAAGAACCACGACGCTGGTTTTCTGCGGATGCCCACATAATAAAAAACGATATAATTATAAAAAGGATGAATAAAATAAAATAAACAAACAACACAAGAACCTATTACTGAAATTGCAACATTTATATCGTAAGTCACAAAACAATTAAAGCCAACAAAGTTACAAGACAAAATTATTACAATACAACAATACAATTTAAAAGAAAATAACAAAACAAAAACAAAACAAAAACAAAAAAAGTTTATCGGTGTCCATGACCAGTGTGGTAGTGAAAGTATTATCTAGGTGTTAGGGAGAGGTCTGTGAGAGCGACTTTGAATAACTACGTTTAGGAGAGGTCTTGCTCTTCATTTTGTTTATATTTTATTTTCAACAAGTTATTTTGGTTTTTACTTATTTAATTTTGATCAGTCAACACATTGAACAAAGTTAGTTAGTGTGGAGTTAGCAAAACTTTAAAAAAAAAATGAACTTTTATTGATATTTGCTATTTTTATGAATATCGTTTCACGCATCTGGTTAGGTAACGACAGGCCGAGTCGTGTTGTGATGGGTGTTTGTCGATGATTTATTTATCACTCCGATTTTCATGCTCTGGAGGGCAAGTAAAATTCAAAAAGTTTTATTTATCTCAGGAATTTCACAAAACACTTGATGAAGTCAGTCATCACATACTTCGGCTTTGACTAGTTGTTGATAGTTATTAAATAAGATATTAAAGAAGTCAAAAAAAGCCGGTGGAAAAAAAAAAAACTTGGCACTCTTTTTCAGTCAGAATTATCAAATTAATACAAATAAGTACAGTACTAATTGACCGTGACATGAAAAAAAAACAAACACAAGACAGCAAATTGTGAGAGCCAATGTCATGCCACAACCAAATTGCTTACATAGTAGGTGCAATGAGCTATGGGTGGAGCTATGGATGAAGTAAAGACGTGAGATAGAAACTATCCTAGCGACCTGAATATTCTTTTTGGTAAAGAGCTCAAACCACCTCGTTACTGTATTACAGTAACAGTGGATCGTATTTTCGTCGGAAAAAAGTCCGTTTAAAAAAAGTTTAATATATATAACATATCGATGTGTACCTCTACATTTTTATGTAGATGTAGGTACTGTAGAAGACTAATACAGATAAGTACTTCTAAGAAGTAAGACGATAGCTATGTGCGACAAAAGCCTTTTATGAACTAAGTATCAAACAAACTGTTTTTTTTTTAAATCTTACTAAGTATCCTTTTTATTAATTTAAACTTAGATCCATATATTAAATTTAATCCTCACTTTTACTTTCACTCCTTCTTAAATAAACATTGAAAACTTCAATTTCCCTGCAAATAAACGCCCCTGTCTCAAGAACTGCTAAATTCTTTGAAACCCTGCGCGGCGCGGCTCAAGTGCCCTTTATAGCACAAAGCTATGGGGAGGGTTCGGAGGCATTGCGAGGTAACGCTGTGTCCCTGTCACGTAAGTGGTTTTCAATTGTTTTTGACGAAAAAAAGTCTGTTAGACATTTTGTTATTAATGTTCAATAGTTTTTTTTTTATTGAGAGAACTTTTTTATGTCTAGTTGTAGAGGTAAGAAAATGTGTGTCTCATTTTTTAAATCTAGCTATATCTAAATTTTTAATATTATTGTGATTTTTTTGTGTTTAAATTAATTAATTAGATTTTTTTTTGTACAAATTCATTCTCAATCACACTCCCAAGTCATATCGTTTCTCTATGCTTATTTTATTTTTGCGGACTGCGCTACAGATATGGTAAGGACTAACTAAGTGACCATTCCTCCATGTATAAATACTAAAAGGTATTCTAATAAAGAATCAATAGGGATGTCATTTTTAGAATTTATATATTTTAATTTGACTTCGTTGGAAACCCTATAACAGAAAGGCCATAGATTTGTAAACATTCTAAGTTTTAATATAATACACCGGGAAAGTACAGTCACCTGTTACTATTATAGTATTGTAAAAAGGTTTTATTTTTTCATCGAAGCTCACTGAATATGATTTCAGTAAGGTACTTTGAAGTCGTCGTCGTGGCGCCGTGGTTACTGTGCATATCAAACGATATCGCAGGTTAAGCGCGCTCGGTGCGGCCGGTATTAGGATGGGTGACCGCCGACCATTCATTTTTTACGAAGACTTCCGTTCTTAGGAGGGCACGTTAAGCAGTCGGTCCCGGATGCTGTATACTTGTATACAGTAGTTGTTAGGGTTTGTCAGAAGCCATTTCGGCACCCTGAAATATAATCCACCAACCAGCACTGGGCCAGCTTGGTGGATTACGGCCTAAACCTCCTCGTCACCCAGCGGAGAGACTCATAGCCCTGCAGTGGGCTCATTACACGGAATTGTGATAAGGTACTTGATTTTAATTAAGAATATCAAATGTAAATACTATGAATGGGCCGCAAACTATGTGGCTCTGAAGGTAACCAAGGGTATTATCCAACTAAGGTAAGGTAACCTGGTATACTCGTAAAAACGGACCTTACAATAAAGTAAGTACCTACTCCTAACCCAGCTTAGAATAAAACAACTTAAATAAGAAATGGAAAACACGAAAAATAGCAGATGCAGATGTAGCACCCAGGGGATTTTTGAAGTTAACGTTTGTACCAATTTTCAACTCTACGCAATTCTTTCCTAGGTTATGACTTATTTTTATCTATTTCGACTGGACTATCACTGCTGCCGAATGTACCTCTAAGCATTATTCGTGTCTCCACGGTGGTCCGACAGCCTCTCACCACAAGATCGTGCGTCACCTCCACTCACGCTCGCGTGTGACCAGCGCCTTATCTGCCGAGCACAAACCGAAGCGATGCGGCTATCACGCGTTATCAATGAGGAGATATGGTACAGGGGCGGGCCTTATATGTGTGTGGGATAGTTGGGACTTATGTGGAGTTTATGGGAATTCTGGTAAGAACAGCTGGGATTTAGAGTTGGAGCACCAATTTGCAGAGTAGAGTGTGTAAATATAATATCCTATTTTATTGCCCACCGATTTGTGCTTTCTTTTTCAACTTCCATATGGAATAAGGGTATGCACTGTTCTTACTTAAGTACCTTTATAAGTTTATTTATTTTTTATTTATTTATGGCTTACCAACTAAAATACATCTTTCAAATATTTTTTATATAATTGCACAAATAAAACACTTCTGAAATGATTTTATTAAATTAAAGGTCAGCACAACATACACTATTAATGATTAATTTAAATTTACTTAAAATTTTATACAAGAATTAAGTAACTTTTTGAATTTGCCGATTTTAGATGCGAAATCAATATCAAGTCTGTAAAAGACAGAGTTGCATTTTCGGAGGACATACGATAGTGGTGTATTGTTCCCATACCTAATTATTTCGACAAATTTTCACATAAAAGGGTATATAGGGTCGATTAATAATAGTCAATAATATTTTAATAGCACATTATTATTGAGGAGTGTAAAAATACGAAAAAAAATTTTTTTTGTAAATCATTTTTCTTAAATTAAAATTTCAAAACTCTTCAAGGTGATCAAAATTTAAGTTTGATCTGTAGTTTATAACGACACAGCAAGTAACAAAAACGTTTTCATCTAATTGTAGGTATGTAGTCATAAAATGTAGATTAATCTTAAAATTTACTCACAGAGAAGAATTTTGAAATATTAATTTATGAAATATACAAAAAAAAAAGTTCGAAGTTCAGACCCACTCATCATTCCTAATCTGCTATTCAAATATAATTGACTATTATAAGCGGACCCTGTATAGTGTATTAATCTTGATGATGATCTGGGGACATTAATAATATAAAATATTTTAGTTAGTATTGAGTTAATAAGTTAAAAGTAAACAAATTTGTTTCTAACATTCACACTAATTTATCTAGTCCAAATCAAGTTTCTGCAGTAACTTGTGTTGATAAGTCTAGTTAACAGAAAATATATAATTTTTAGAAGAAAACATATCCAGCCATGGCTTGGCCACTCAATACAGTGCTCATCACACAAATATTCCTCCTTACCGGCATTCGAACCTAGAACTTATGTTAGAGGGCAATATTTTAACCACCACACCAGCGGGTCATAGATACAATTTTATGGTATAACGTGGTTGAGTTACTGTACCTACTTGCTTATGAAAACTAGTTACCTACCTAATTTACAAAAATCGCAGACATTTTTTTATGGTAGATACCTATTAATAATACCATAAGGGATGTTTATCTTGAATTCTCGGTATTAATATTATAGGAATTAAGGTTATCGTCTAAAATTAATACCCATGGATTTTTGCCAAAAAAAAAACAAAAAGTTTTATTCATCTTAGGAATTTTACAAATCACTGAATGAAGTCAGTCATCACATACTTCGGCTTTAACTAGTTGTTGATAGTTGTTCAATAAGATATTACAGTAGACCAAGAGACAAAAAAAGCCGGCGGAAAAAAACTCTTGGCACTCTTTTTCAGTCAGAATAATCAAATTCATACAAATGGGTACAGTACAAATTGCCCAATAAACACAAGACAGCTAATTGTGAGAGCCAATGTCATGCCACAACCAAATTGCTTACATAGTAGGTGCAATGAGCTATGGATGCACAACTCGAATATGACAAACTGGGACGAGGATTGGTAAAATAAACAAAGATTATTAATTTTACTCACAAGGAAAGGTTTTATACATTGTAACGGGAACGGGAGTAATGCAGGTGGAACTGCGAGGACTGGCTAGTATAATATACCCAGACCGCGGCATTACCTACCTTCAGCAGGTCTTACATTAGATAGGTAAAAAATTGATACTTTCTCTACATCCATCACCCATGGTAGTAAGTAACTTAATAAAATATATTTTCTTTTACAGGTTTTATCGCGTTTGACTATAGTAGGTTGATTTTAACTTGAAATGTTGGTGTCTTTTCGGACACCGCGGCCAAGTGTAACTAGAAAGTGACTTTCAGCATTTGTGGGTTTAATTTACTGCCTCTTATGGTTTATTCTCCGTCCTCTTATAAATTAATCAATAAAATCGTTTATTCGCCAAAAAAATATTTTTTTTTGTTTTTTGGCGAATAAACGACAGGTCTTGTAATTGAACATTTGAGTCTCAGTTGTAGTTACCAGGAAGGGTGCAAAATTAGTTTTTTTTTACAAAATAATAAAAGAAATTTCATTTTATGTTATAATCATCAAGAGATAATTCTACCAGATTTTATGTCATTTAATTTTACTATTACACCTAAACTCTTTTGTTACCATGTGGTCACGTGATTAATTTCAAAGGCATGTTACGTACTGACAACAGTGCATGATTCAAATAGACATGATTACTCATCCTGACTACGTGTTTATGAACTATAGATACACAGTATGGAAAAGGTTCGATAAATATTTGCTTCGAATGTTTCCACTTTAATTTTCAACATTTTAGGAACCTACATGTAATAATAAAAGCTGCGTTTTCTCAGTGCCCACATTTAGCGAAACTTGTTCAATTTTCTTTTCTGACACACAACATTATCTAGCCCAAATTAAGTTTCTTAAAGAACTTGTGTTATAGATACTAGGTAACTGATATACTTAAGACATACCTATACTTAGAAACATACATATTGAATAAATCACATTTTTTATTAGAATAAACTTAAATAAACATATAAACATCCATGACTTGACGACTAATATCTGTGTTCATCTCACAAATATCCGCCGCCGCCGCGATTCGAACCCAGGACCACTGGCATAGAAGGCAACGTATGTTACCGCTACACCAGCCGGTCGTCAATGGAAACTAAACATCGGATACGTACCTATACCTATTTGGCGTTTGCAGTGCAGTGGTCGAGAGTTCTTCTACGATTTGAGAAGTACTGGTGTCGAGTCCCAGCAAGGTCAGCTTAGGTAATAAACTTTTTCGGGTCCTGGGCGTTTACTAGTATACTCCATAGTTCCGCTTTGTGTATTACATAGTTGGTGAAACGGTTAGAGTGCTTTATGATAATTATTAGACCAATAAGTTGGTTCTTATTTTTTTAAAATCTAAATACGAGTACATTTTGCATATTTAATTGGGATAGACGCCAGTGGATGCGGGTACGATTCCCGCACGGAACAGATAAAAAAATGTTCCGTGTCTGGATGTTTATCTATTTATATTCTAGTTTCCCTCTAGTTTGCTACATGGTATTTCATAACACAAGCTATGCTTACTTTGGGGCCATGTAGTCGGTGTGATTGTCTGGCGATGAAAAAAAATATTCTACACGTTTTTTTTTAGGTACAGCAGGATTATTTTTAAGATAATGCGGTTACTTCTATAGCGCCTACTTATAATTTTTTGTTCTATATGCTCGTATCTATTAAGTAACCTAGTGTTGACTGGTAGAAGGCTAGCTGTTTATAGACACGGAAACTAAATAATTAATCACAGATAACGTAATTAATAGCCTGGATTTTCAAAACCAGCTGTCAATTTGATGCCGTCACTTGTCACGCGCCTGTGGTTGCGCGCGCAATTTTAGCAAAGATGGCGTCGCAACATCGCGTGTCGTTTTGCAGAAATGATTTATTGTTTTAATGTCTGACAATTGCAGGTTATTCGTGATTTTTGGTTTAAATACATGATGAATTGTTATGATACCTACCTATAATGTTCATAGATATATGATATGTTTTATTTTGGTACTTTCCTTAGTAGGTCTGTTAATTTTTTTAAAATTATTCTTAATAAGTATTTGCTTATTTATATGTTTTATATAAACCGATAGAATTGGTTAAAATAAATATTTTTAGACTGTCTAAGAATCAATTAATTTAAAAAGAAACTCCTTACCTACTTGTTCTAACCTGTAAACAAAAGACTAACATCTGCTGATATCAACAAAGAACAAAAGATGTCAATTTTTCGAATTTCAAAAAATAGAAGCATTGGAAACGGAACGGGTACCGCCCGGCGTGCTTCGACCAATCAGCGGGGTTCGCGCCGCCCACTGAACGCGGGAAAAACGCGAAACAATGCGACTCACTCATTGTACACTTAACCAGTGTAACTAGAGCTGTACTTACCTTGTAATGACCCCTTGTTGTAGATCGGTTGATAGGAATTGTGCGGGGGTGTGAAGGTCTTGCAGAATTTGTTAATGGTGTACGTGTGTTGGTGAAATGTGTGGGTATAGTCGAGTGGTAGTAACCGAAGAGGTACAACGCTCGAGGACCGCCATTACAACTGCACTTTTATCACCACTTGTAGGACGCATTTGAGACATGTTTGATATTTGCTTACTTCGATAGAATTTTCTATGAAAGTAAGTGTTGCGACTAAAATTAATAAATAAATATGAAATTAAGGAACAAGATAATTTTTGATATTATATTATAAACCATTTACAAAAATGGCGAAGTAGGTGTATGACTCGATTCATAAAAAAAAAAAAATTTAGAAAAAAATATCATTATTAAAATGAATAGCATTCTCGTTAAATTCCAAATGCACCTTCCACTTAAAAGGCATAAATCATTTCCTATTTTGCGGATTTCAATTTTCATTTTATTAATTCACCCCGGTAAAAAATAACTATTGAAATCATTTTACAACGGCCATATAGGTATTATTTCACACCGTTTTACTTAATTGCACACCTCTTTTATAAACGGCATATTATACTTTAATCCAATGATCAGGTATTCAAAAATATTACCTACAATAGTGACTTTAATTATATCGGTAAACACATGAAATACCTAATACAAAAATAGCGTTTGAATTTTTTTATACCTACTGTAAGAGAAAATTTACAGCAAGAACCTATGAGCAGTGATAGCAATGAATTCCAGATCAAAAATTAAGTTAAGAAATGGTAAAATAACCTTTCACTGTTTTTTATAGGTACTACATTGTAACCTCAATTTATAAGTCTCCTAACTTGTAAAAAGTAGTTAAACAATATGATAATATAATTTATTTAGTTTCATTTGTGTAATTATATAATATTTTAAATATTTTTACATATAAAAATGCTTCAGGGCAAGAATAGCGCTTTCAGTGGAGAGTTTGGGTCGAAATCCAAATTGAGCGTCGTCGTGAAGTAAAAGATATTTCTCAAGATGGTGGTCCAGAAGGCCATCAAGCACTCTTCCTAGGATTATTTGTTATAATCAACGAGATAAAATCCTATTAAAAAATTAAGTTATATTATTCCGTTGAATAATGTTATTGTAGGTTCACACTCGAATTTAGTATTTCTCTCAGCACAGATTATATCTATTTACAAATTATATCTCTTTATACTAAAAGAAGTGAGCACAGTACTGACTTGGGTTTACTTTTTAGCATGCTTTGTATTTAAATTTTTACTAAATTAGAACTCAACGCAGGCGCCCGAGATGTACCGTACGAGTATTTTTAGAAAAAAGTACATTGTATAAATCTAGCCTTAAGAATGAATTTAAAAATAGGTAGGTAACCTACTGTTCTAAATAAAACTGGACCTCCACATAGTTCTAAACGATCCTGTAAAATTTAAAAAAAATCGCATTCTCTTCAAAGAATAAAAACTCTTTTGACTTAGAAAGAAATAAAAAGCAAAAGTTCATTGCTCTCTACAGCGAACCATGGCGTATGAGTACAATTGCGCCCGCGCATTCGAACTGCGACAACGATGACGTCATAATCGCACAGACGTCATTCATATTTCATGCACAATGTTCGCTCTACAGAGTTAGATTGTAGCATGAATATGTATCTACTAATTGCATAGTACTTCAACAGAATAAAGAAATTAACTTGTGATTAGTCAATGAATAGGCAATTTGAATTTATGTTGCTTTATGAATTAAGGTCGTGTTTCTTATGCGCTATGTTGATAGGGGTTCTTTACGTGTGTTTGTAAATTAAAAAGTAGCTTAATAAGGAAACTAGCATATTTATTGCAGTAAAAAGACAATTATCAGACTTTGTATCGAGCACAGTACTCAATGCCCAATAGTTTCTTGCGGCTTCTACCAAAATAAAATGTACTATTGATCCAACTGAATCATGACCCACAACAAGTTCATTATGGAAATAAGTAGGGTCTAATTGCTGGTAGGTCGAATTTCGCTTGAAGATAGGTTTCCTTGGTGACGAACTTGTTACAGCCCGTTCACACATGATACGTTTTACTGGATACCTTTTTTGTATCGAAAATACGTATACTGAATACTGTGCCAAATGTGAAGTCGCGCATACAACTCCATGCGCCATCGATGAAATAAAAAACGTGTCCGGTAAAACGTATCCAGTAAAACGTACCATGTGTGAACGGGGGGGTATTATCAGTTCATTTGATACTGACATTTACTGATTACAGAATTAGTACAGTATCTAAAACGTCCTAAGTGCATTATACACGATAGACCTTACAAGTTTGACAGTTTCAAACGAGTTTTCAGCAAAATGGGTCGTGAAACAGTTGGTTCGATCGCCTAAGCTTTGTGTTATTTCAGGCGTTGCTTTTGAAATTTAAATTGTATCCTTCAGTTCGTTAACACAAAAGAATGACAACTTTATCCATTCTCTTTTGTACGCTTCATGGAAGCCAGCAAGCGGGGACTGGATCCACATGATGGTAAGTAGTATTCAGGCCCATGGACATCCATTAATTGAAGATGGTAAGATTAATGACGCGTTGCCGACCTAAGGCAAGAAAGAAAGAAAGCTGGAAACTTATAAGGACCCGCGCAGGAAAATATATGAACGCGCGCTGATAAGCACTGAACGGTGTCGACAAGTTCCGACAAGCTTCAAAACGCGCTGGTCATCGCTGGGAAATCATCGTCCGATGAGTCCGACATTTTGCTTGGTCTGCCTCAACCTGCTTCTTTTGTGTCGAACGGACCAGTGCTGTCAAGCGCCGGTAAGCGCTTATAAGTTTCCAGCTTTGTTTCTGTATACGGCCTTAGGCTTCAGCTGCTAAACCCATTTGCAACTGTCGCTTTCACGTAGTTGCTATGGCGGGAAAAATAGGAAGGACTGTGGTACAGCCCCAGGCGTACCACATTTTGGCACAATGTGTGGTACAGCCCAGGCACATATTTTGTGTATAATTATCAGGCCACACAAAAAAAAATCAGATCAATGTAAGCAATAGTTTGGTCATAGGAATGTTTTTTCGATTTCTGGCATAGTTATCATTCACGGCGAAATGTCAAAATGTCAGTCCAAATCTGTACAAAGGATGTTTTCATTTGAACTTAAATATTAAGCTATTTTAGTTCTTTGAAAGAAGTTTTTTCGTATACATTTCGTAAACTTTTTTTAATAGTTTCGGATTCACAGTAGGCGCTTATAGTATAATATGTGGTTTTATTGAATGCTTCTCGCTTGTATCAACATTGTATAAACTTCATCCATCATCATCCACAGCTTCTAGACGTCCCACTGCTGGACATAGACCTCCCCCAAGGTCTTCCACGTCACTCGGTCCCGCGCCGCCCTCATCCAGCGTTTACCGGCGACTTTGACCAGGTCGTCGGTCCATCGTACGGGGTCCAACATTGTATAATACATTACTAATAATCTGAAGTCGCCGTGGTGCAGTGGCTATCAACAATATTACAACCAAACGACGCTCGGCCGCGGGCTGGGTCGTTACAAGGATAGGTGACCGCCGATCATTCATTTCACACGCGACTTCCGTGCTTCCGATGGCACGCTGAGCAGTCGGTTCCGGGTGCTGTATACTCGTATTTAGTAGTTGTAAAGGTTTGTTAGAAGCCATTTTCAGCGCCCTGAAAATCCTGAAATCCTTCAACCAGAACTGGGCAAGCTTGGTGGATTTGCGCCAAAACCTCTTTGTCACCCAGGAGAGAGTATCATAACCCTGCAGTGAGCATGTGGCAAGGAAAGGAAGTTAGATCATTAGTAGTCATCATTGCAACTCTTTTCTTCCACGTATGTATTTTCATGGTTAATTTTATGAATACTGCCAAAAATATACAGGCTGTTGTGTAGTTTTCGTAAAACATTGAATCAATAAATAAAAAAAAAAATGTTTATTAGGTATAATAAACTGCTGGCGAACCAAATAGGCTGAATATATAAACTATATGGATCCCTAGTGTAACTAGACCCAAATCCGAGGCTTTTTTCAAGAAATTTCTACTAGGTGTACTAAGATAACTTATGAATTTCGGCATAACGCTGAGTTTTCGGCGTCAAATTAGTGTTTTTGTTTTCCTTTTGTTTCTTCTTAAGACCTTATTTTATGTCAAATTGTTTTTCTAAATGTTGTTAACATTTATAAAAATTGTTGTGTTGATTTTGCGCCGAATAAATAACTTATTATTATAAGAACCTATGCAGGTGAAAAAACGATAAACTGCCCCACGACGAGCGTCACCCACCATTCATACCTTCCAATCTTGATCCTGTTGGACCGAGTCTCTTTATAAATTAGCTGTAGGTAAGCTATTTTTATTGCGTTTATCAGACTTAGGTATGTAAAGATAGTTTACAATAAGCTTTTTTTATATAATAGAAAATCAATTATTATATTTTTTTATGATTTCTCATCTCGGCTTGCGCCGGTTTTTTTTAAGGCATACACGGGCCTAAGCCAAGTGCATGTCAGATAGGGTAGAGTTCGGAGGGCTTGAGTGTGACTGAGCGATAGTGTTAGGTTGAGATAGTGACGTATTTTCCTGTTCGGTCTGTAAAAACTTTCTCACTATCCGGCACGTGTTAAGGATAGCAGCTTTCTGCATAAGATGGTAAGTGTTTGGGGCTAAATTGAGAGTTTCAAGGGATTGGTGTAGTTGTTTCGGTATTACGCCGGTAGTAGAGATGACTATTGGGACTATCGTTACTTTTTGAAGATGCCAAAGGCGGGTTATTTCATCTTTCAGCTCTATATATTTGGTCAATTTTTCTGCTATTGAGGACTGGAGATTGTGTGTGTTTGGAACGGTAATATCAATGAGGAATCCTGTTTTACTGGTCTTGTTAATAAGTGTGATATCAGGTCTATTGTAATGAGTTGTGCGATCTGTGAGAATTGCTCTGTCGTAATACAATTTAGTTGTGGCATTTTCTAAAACAGAATTGGGTCTATATTTGTAGTATGGCTGGGTAGAATTAATAAATCCGTATTTGTAGGCAAGTTTTTGATGGATGATATTAGCTATTTGGTCATGTCTGTGTTTATAATCTGTCTGGGCTATTGTTTTACACGCGCCTGTAATGTGTTGGATCGTTTCTGGGGAGCTGTTACATTTTCTACATATATCGGATGGAAGGCTTCTCACTATGTGTCTTAGGTAGTTTTTATTATTATTATTATCAATTCGTCCACGGCGCGATGATTCAATATACATTTCCTGTTATAAGTTATTATGAATATTTTATCCACAATTCCACCTAAAGATGAGCCACGATGCGATCGAAAGATATAGCGGATATTGATTATGTGATATTTGGCCGCAAACTTTTCATGAAAAGTGTTCGCTAGTCACGAGGGGTTCTACTACTTTTAATGCCCATGTGAAAGAACACGTCTGGGGCGATACTACAGTCCTTTCTATTTTAACCGCCATAGTAACTACGTCTACTTCTACGTCATAGTAACTACTTCCATGCTGGACTGGGAATGAAAGAAAAACATAGAATGTGCCAGCTGCTTCTCTTCCCGGGCATACTGTAAAAGTCAGTTAAGGGATCGAGGTGTTATGGGAGGCTTTTTTGTGGGCGATAGGCTGACCCCTGTCACTGCAATAGTCTCTCTTCACTATTATAAAGCCTCCAAATTTGTCAAACGTGACATCAGATGGTTTTATTACCTCTGGTGTTCTGCCTACCCCATACGGGATACAGGCGTGAAGTTATGTATGTATGTAACTACGTAAAAGCGTAGGTGCGTTCCGGATAAAGGGGAGTTTTATTTTTAGATGACCACTTTGGCGATGAGGTAAACCTGTCTGCCTCAGACGCGAGTAGTTACGATTCCTGCACGGAACAAGAAAAAAATGTCCCGTGTCTGGGTGTTTATTTATTTATGTATTTATATTCTTGATTCCCCCCTTGTTCGCTACATGGTATCCCATAATACAAGCTATGCTTACTTTGGGGCCATGAAGTTGGTGTGATTGTCTGGGGATTTTATTATTTATTTATTTATCTGGGACTGTAGGGCTATTTTCAACTGGCCCTAAATAGCATTGAGGTTTAACGACATTTTATGGTGTGAATTTATCAAACATGTATCAAATTAAAAGTTTAATTTTTAAGGTTTGAGTTTTTTTTTTTTATTTGAATTTTTAAGGTAACTACCAAAATCTACTGCGCCAGCTTGCACGCAAAGAAGCCATATGACGTCACAACTGGGTTGAAAAACGTCATTCAAATTCCTTGTATGATGATTGCTATGCTACCTATTATGAAAAGTTCCATGAATATTTATTTACATTAATTGCAATGGATGTGAATATAATTTGAATTTAAATGAAGTAATTAGTTCGTTGCTAATAGATTACTTACATTACGGCTTGCATTATTTACACTCTTGTTTTATAAACGTGTTTCATACAACACCAGTTTATTTAATATTTCTTATGTTTACTTAAGTTCACTTTTTTCATCAAATATGGATAGGACATTTGTCTTACATGACACCTGGTGGTAAGTGATATTAAAAACTAAGGTGGGACACGTCCATCCACGAGAAGCCCATTCACTTGACGCTTAAAAGTACCAGGATTATCCTGGTCAGGAAAATTTGACGCAGGCAGTTCATCTTAGCGACCAGTTAGCGAGGAACTGTCAAAGCATAATATACATTTGACATACATAACTTCACGCCTGTATCCCTAATGGGGTAGGGAGAACACCAGAGGCTACAAAAACCACCTGATGTCACTTTTGACAAATTTGGAGGTATTATTATGATGGAGCGAGACTATAGCAGTGACAGGGGATCAGCCTGTCACCCGCAAAATCGCCAATAAATTCTCCGTTCCTTAACTGACTTTTACAGTTGCCCGGGAAGAGAAGCAGCTGGCACATTCTATGTTTTTCTTTTTCTCCCAGTCCAGCATGGAAATAATATAATAAAACAAAATTAGTTTGACTTTTTTAAATACACCACATACGGATGAAGATTCTTTCTGTCTTGTAGTCTGTGTGAAGGTATACGAGATAAAGCTGTTAAAATCCTTATATCGGTAACCATCTTTTTAGTTTTCACGATTCTACCAGTATATAAGATAGTAAGTACTTACATATACTTAAATAACAAATGCCTGCCTAGTTCTATACTTTCATTCACAAATACACGTTCGTGCTCCTACAAAGAAAAACTCCACTAACTCAACCCTAGCAAAATCTTGATGTAACTATCCATAAATAACAATATAACCCACTGCTAAAAACATCTAATGCCCAGTAATTACAACAAACGATCCGATCAATTTTCATGATAATTAAGTATCTAGAATTCACATAACAATTAATCAGTCTGTAAATAACTTTCGCGTGGTACACGCTGGGTATCAAACCGAGAACGTCGTGGTTAAGTTTTATGGGTATTCTCTGCATGCCACTGCATACCTCGGATAAGTGCAATCGACAAAAACCTTACATAGTCGTTGATAGCTACGTATATATTTACGAGGTAAGAGAATGTCGTCTGTATGTTGCTGAGATTTATAAAGTTAATAGATAAAAATTACTGATAAGTTCTACTTAATATTAATGATAAAATCAAACATATACACATAACGTCACGCCTGTATCCCTAATGGGGTAGGCAGAATACCAGAGGTTATAGGACCATTCTGATATTACGTTTGACAAATTTGAAGGTATTATAAAGAGACGACAGGATTGACGACCGGCTGGTGTAGCGGTAAGATAAATTGCCTTCTATGCCAGAGGTCCTGGGTTCGAATCCGGGCGGCGGCGGATATTTGTGTGATGAACTTATTAGTCGTCAAGTCATGGATGTTTATATGTTTATTTCAGTTTATTCTAATAAAAAATATGTATTTATTCGATATGTATGTTTACATATTTCTTAAGTAGGATATATCACTTATCTAGTATCCATAACACAAGTTCTTTAAGAAACTTAATTTGGGCTAGATAATGTTGCGTGAGTGTCAGAAATATTTACTTATTATTATTATTAATAGAAAGTGATAGAAAATAATCAAGAGTAATTGTTTTTCTTGCAGGGTTATTTTTTCACTTAATCCGAGTTGGTTGAATACCAAAATTTAAAATTAGATCGATTTTTTAGTAATTTTTTCTCAAAACCAATTTTATTATATTACTAGTGAAGCATAATAGGCGTGCAATAGTAAATAAATGAATAAAATAAAATCCCCAGACAATCACACCAACTAGATGGCCCCAAAGTAAACATAGCTTGTGTTATGAGATATTTATTTATTTACACTTTATTGTACGGCAACAAAAATGGGAAATACACAACATGGAACAAAATACAAAAGGCGGTCTTATCGCTCTAGAGTGAACTAGGCGGGAACCTGGAATATACATAAATAGATAAACACCCAGACACGGAACATTTTTTTTTGTTCCGTGCGGGAATCGAACCCGCCACCACTGGCGTCTGAGGCAGAAAGGTTTACCCCATCGCCAAAGTGGTCCTCATAGAAAGTATTTTATCAACATATCAGAGTACATACATATTTATGTAAAAACTTTTAATTTCGGTTATGCTGTTATAGTTTCGGGTTCCGCTGTCTGGTCTCCTTAACAAAAAGTTATTAAAGCTAGCCTTAGGAACACAGTCCCTGTATTAGACTAAGTTCTTTTATTTTGTGTATTAGTTATTGATGTGATTATTCCTCTTGGAAGATAATAAAAATATCACTTTTAAAACACAGGTAAAAAATGCTAATTGATAAATGAAGTTTCTTCTTGTTAACTTCTTTTATATGACAAATGCATAATTTAATTAAATTTAGAGATACTCGTACATACCAACCTCTATCGAAGCTGGTCAGTAATAGTATATTATGTAACAAGTGAGCGAAGTCTCGGCTCATTATTAAGCCCTCGCCTGCGGCTCGGGCTCAAATCACAGCCTCTACTGTAATTAGCAACGCTCACAAGTTACATACGACGTATTTCAACACACTTGTGAGTAAAAGACAGACATACGTGGTCATAAAATAACAAACACATTTGATAACAAAGCTGTGAATTGTGATTGAAAAATGGCGCCGAACCTCGCGCATGCGCGTAGGTTTTTTTTTCCGCCAAATGTGTCAATGTCTGTGTAGCATATACAGCCTATTTTAAGTGAAAATGTTTAATTTGGAGTTAAATGCAAATATTTTAATATTTTATAACAAATTATTGTAAATTGTGAATAATTTGTTTGATATACAAATTTGTTTTACTAATATAAGGCGCAAACATTTAAAAATGTATATGGATTTGAAGTGGTATAAAACCTCTTTGTTGTTTCTGAAAATATTTAATGTATAACCCGGACCAATAAAATATGCTCTGTTTACTCGCATGTAATTTGCACAAAGGTACAATTCAACTTTGTAGGATTCATTATATTATGCAACTTAGCTCATGTAACAAGCATAATATACTATTGTTCGCGACCGTCTAGGATGGCATGCCGATTATTAATATAAAATATGTAAGGAGCTTGTATTTATGGGTATCTTGGGTGACCTAACTCTCACCTCATGATAGATAAGTGTAAATGACAGCGAAAATAAAAAAAATGAGTGAGAGAGATGAATTTATTTATAAAACGTGTCAAGCGAAACATAAACTCTGATGGTAAGAAGATTTCGACTCTTAACTTTAAGTTAATCACAGCTTTGTACCTACTTAATATTTTACTTTTATTTTATTTTTACATTTCTAGGAAGACTATCTATATTATGGTTTACAATAAATGAAGTACAATAGCATTGTTACAATCATTAAAAAGTATCCACTGATAGAAACAGTATAAAAATACAAAAATGATTTGTTAATCTTAATATCCTGTTAATGCCTACTCGAAAGATTATATTTTGAAGAATGTGTTGAAAACACTAATTACTGCGGGACACTACAAATTAGATTACCTTTATCTTAGAAGAGCGATAGTTTATGAATAAAATTATGATACAATATATATTAATACAGCTACATCGACCAACTACTCAAATCAGACATCGGAAAACTCCTCTCCGTCTTAATCGAAACCAACTGCGCGAAAATGCTACCAGAGTTCGCTGAAAACATGGCGGCTTTCCTCGACATAACCTCAAAGAAAAACAAAATCGCTAGCGACTACAAAGAAACGAAGATACAGGACTCGCTACAGAAGTTTCTAGACTCTAGAAGTGAACTCAGAGATGAGCTACAAGCTGTCATTCGAAATGTCATTGCTGTCATCTCGGATAATGGCAAGTAAGTATTCGATTATCAGGTTTTAACCTTTGACCTAAAATATTCCTAATATTTTTGATATTGGATGTTATTGTATTTTTCTCGTAGGTTCTAGAAGTTCGCGTCACGAAGTTTATTTTTTTTTACACTTGTACATTTTGTTGGAAAATACTTTATTATGAGGATTACGTTTTTATGTTTAAATGATTTGAATTTACTCAGAGTAACCAAAGGTCCCGCCTTGGGTGTATGGGTGGCCGCCGACCATTCCTTTCTCACGACGTCTTCCGTGCTTCGGAGGGCGCGTTAGCAGTCAGTCCCGGGTGCTGTATACTTGTATGCAGTAGTCGTTAGGGTTTGTCAGAAGCCATTTCGGCACCCTGAAATATCAAACATCCACCAACCAGCAACGGGCCAGCTTGGTGGGTTACGGCCTGAACTCATTACACGGAGTTGTGATGATGGTGATTATATATAAATACCTACTCATACATAAGTATAGTGCATAAATACAAATTAAATTAAAAAATATTATAAATGTGAAAGTTTGATTGGTTTACGTCACTTTTTCTCTTCAAATAATATTGAAATCAAATTAAGTAAAACACAAAAAAATATACCAAACTACGTCGAAAGCAAAACTTAGTTATCACTTATTATATTCAAAATCAAAAATAAAACTTCGAAAAAGGCATCTATGGAGCTGGACTTAAAGACTAAAAGTTCCATTTAACGTCATCACATGTACCTTATACGGCACAATGCTTGTCGACAAAGCGGAGGAAAAACTTCTACTGACATAAATATAGCGAGGACGAGGCTCGCATGGTGATGAGTTGTTGATGCGCGTGCGCGGGCTGCCAGCAACATTGTAGCTTTGAACAAAACTGTACTATCTTAGGTTTAGACTACCTAATTTGAACTAGCTCTATTTCATTGAACTTAAATATTGCATTAATGACGTCAGAAATGAATGACGACATGTTGAGTAATTATTTTTTGAGTTCTAGTTATCTCTCATTACGATGATATTTACTAATTTTAGGACAACATAATTAAAACAACGTATACAAATAAAAAGAATCGTCATTCATGCAAAAATATCGGCAACTCAAAATACAAAAAACTTTAATGATAGTAGTTTTTAAAATTAAATAATGATTTATTTATTATATTATATAAATATCCAATGAGAGATCTTATACTGGAAACACCTCTAATGTGCGTAAAGTCTTGTCACGATAGTCAAATACAGGAATGCTATATAATGATTCAGTAGGTTCATAGGTAAATCATTAGATCGAATATCTTAAGACCTTCCAAAAATCCAAAAATCTTGTATTGTTCTCTACACTTGATCCTTAGGGATCAAGATTTATGCGGATAGAACCGTTCGAATCTGCTAACCGCTAGATACAAAACAGTTTCAACAAAATAACATTGGATTTATCGAACTCGTCAGAGCAGCACTAGAGGACCTGGGTTTGATGCACAGTTTGATGCAACTCGAATAAACAAGCTCAGGTCTATTATTATAATAAAAATACCCGACATACGCATCACATCACATCACACACATCACATCACACACATCACAATTCTTTGTAATGAGCTCACTGCAGGGCTATAAGTGTCTTTCCTGAGTGACGAGGAGGTATAGGCCATAATCCACTAAATTGAACCAGCGCTGGTTGGTGGATGTCAAAATTTTCAGGGTGCTGAAATGGCTTCTGACAACTCTAAAGACATATTATTGTCTTAAGTTTTCGCGATTCAAACTATTAAAAAAAACACTTTTTAATCGTATTTATTGCGTATATTTACATTTTCAATTTTAACTCGACATTTCTGTGTCTTTGCCGACCCCGTGGTCACGAGCGACTGAGGTGTCAAGCGTCGGATTGATAGATGGAAAAAGTTATACATTATCATCTCCATGATGACGGGGTCTGCAAAGACACCGAAACGTCGAGTTAAAATTTAAAATGCGATAAATCCGGTTAAAAAGTGTTTTATTTAAAAGTATACAACACCCGGGACCGACTACTTAACGTGCCCTCCGAAGCACGGAAGTTGTCATGAGAATTTAATGGTCGGCGGTCACCCATCACAATTACCAACTGCGCGAAAAGTTGCTTAACCTACGATATCTTATGAGATACACACCATGGCGCCACATCAGTATAATATATATAATTATATAATCACATTAATACCTATAATCACAGGTAGGGTGATATCAGCTCAATACGTCAAGTCATGTATTGCTGCGTGAAAAGTAACAGATATCCACCCATAGTAAAATTTCTCGTTTATAATCTTAATAGAATATCACAGTATTAAAGTAATGTGAATTATTGATTCCTAGATTGGATATGACAAAAATAATGTATCAAAGCTAGCAAGTTTGATTGTCACTCTCTTCTTTAATCATCCACTGAATTGGTTTCTAATTGGCCAGTTCTTTCTCTAATTAAACCCGCGATTGGTTCACCTTAAAATGACTATGAGTTGTTTCATATTCCAATTTGAGTGTGATAATAACGCCAAATTATAATCAAATTTTATCATGTTTAGGTATGATAAGAAGTTGAATGTATGTGTTTCTTTATTCCTTTAAAAATTGCTTCAGGGAATAAGTTATTGATTTAAAATGAATCTGCTTACGTTAAGGATAAAATAATTAGCATTTTATTGCACCATTGAAGAAAAAAGTGCCTGATCATTTCAAATTATCATTTTTAGTTTCTGTAGCATTTCCTATAATAAAAGGAATGCTGATGAAAGAAGTAGATTTGAGAAAGAGGTGTACACAGCACGAATGGATAGTGTTATAAAGGGCCTAGTTAAAAGTACCTGTAACCGGCGATTATATATGAAAAGATTAATGAACGTGGAGGAAACGAAAGAGGTAGATCGTAGCAATTGGCGTTCCTTAGTCTCTGCCTGCCCCAAAGGAAGACAGGCGCGATGTTGTGTATGTAATGTATGTATGTATGTTTAAACCTTTACAAGATATACAATTTGAACGTCTTGTACAATTTGGCGATGTTTTACACATTAAAGTAAAAATAAAAATCGCTTGGAATTTGGCATTGAATCCCCATATGGGGAATTTTCGTGATTTAAATAGTGTGTCCTGTCTGATACTGCTTCTTAAGTTTTATTACTACAGGCCGGGACATACTGTATATCGAGTAACTGAAATTAAATAAAAAAAAACATAATTTAATGAGGGATTGGCAATAATATTACTAGCACATTTGTACACATGTCTACAAGTAATAAATTAAACATTCATTATAATAACACTATCCATCACTTGGAAGAGTACGCGCCGAGCCGTCTCGATCGCAAAACATTTAACTAACTATTTACATATCTTGATAATAGAACATTGTAAACGTATCTTAGTAAAAAGCGAGGAAATTCTTACATTAATTAGACGTTCTGCTGGGACCGTATCCAATAAAGGATGGTTTTTTGTTTAGATAAACAGTAAGATGTGTAGATTTTTTGTAATTCTTTGTACTGTAGTGAGGGTACTCGGCTGATTTAAATAAAAGGACAATTGTTACATTGACCTGCAAAATGGATTGCCATGTCCCTTCTTAATACTCATATTGATGACCACTTTGGTGATGGGGTAAATCCCCGGTTCGAGGCCGATTCCCGGGCCCGATTCCCGCACGGAACAAGAAAAAAAATATTCCGTCTCTGGATGTTTATCTATTTATGTATTTATATTCTAGGTTCTCCCCTAGTTTGCTACATGGTATCCCATAACACAAGCTATGCTTACTTTGGGGCCAAGTAGTTGGTGTGATTGTCTGGATATTTTATTATTATTAAAAAAAAAGAACATAAAATATAATAATTATTTAGCCTCTTTAAAAAAATATTACTTGGTGTTTTTTATTTGATGGATCCGTTATCTTGCTATCATGAAGGTTTGGCCAGGAATCAGTGATACCAGAGTTTTTAAACCTTTTAAAAGGGTTCTTGCAAACGTTGCAAACGTATCTGACAAGCAACTGGGTTCAACGACAGCGCAATCCAAAAAGCTCGAGCTTTCATCGCCATAACTTTTCCCTGCAAGATAAAATAATCTGCAGTCGCCAATCCTTGTGATCACCCTGTCGATGTTTCTTAACTGGTCATATGCAACAAAATACTCAAGAGCCTCTACGCCGCGGCGTACATTGGAACTTCTCCAAATTTGACCTTTAGACTTTGTAGGTTTGACCTCCAAATATCCTGACGAAAGTAATGATGAAGAGTATATTGTTGATGGAATGTGAGGGTGCAGACTTCCCTATTTGTTTTTAAATTTACATTTAATTAGAACCCTCATGAGCGGCACCCAAGAATAAGCAATGCACATACAATAGTCTACTTATATCCGTAACTGTTCGGAGTGTACGTTTAGGTAATGAAGGAGTTTAGGATAGCAACAACACTTTGTGGACAAACGCTCGGTGGCAGTAAGTCAGTGAAAACGCAGTTATAAATGAAAGTTTGCCTGGGTAGCTCAATACAAAAAAATATTCTACAATTTCCATGGTTTTTATGACAAAATTTCAAGCTAATTTTAAGTATGGGTACAAAGATTATATATTTTTTTATAACCAATATCAAAAATGTCTAACATCGCCTAAAGTTTGAATAAGTGTGCAGATCACAACAACTTATTAAAGTGATTAAAATTAGACCATAAGCGGCATTTATAACGGTGTTGATTGTACAAAGGGAATTTCCAATTAAGCAAGGCATCGGATGTGTTTCGACCGCGAGCAGCTGTACGTTATTAGTGGGCGGACGTATAAGGCGCGCACCGGTGTGGCCGCACTAATGTCATCGCAGTTTTTACCATAACCATCATGAGAACTGACAGCCATCGCAGAACTATGAAAAACCATTCGCCTTGTCACATGTCCTATTCATCAATAGACAGGCAGGAGAAAACAAAAACCGTGTGTTTAATTTGCGAAAGTATTTGTGGCGAGGACAGGACTTCAAACGTATCGCCAATTAAACTTAGTCGCGAGATGCTATCGGATGCCCGGCGCAGTCGCATCGCACTTATGATAAAGAAATCATCATGCTTTTAGCTTGGACGGGAAAGAGTGGAGATTGAATTTCAATCTTATGAGTAAGCTAAACGGTTGATAGTTGTGTTGTGTTTCGGTTTGGACTACGGCTGCTCGTCGCCCGCGCATTCTCGCGCATGCGCGCTGCCTCGTTGGTATTCGCGCCGCGGACCTCGCTCCGCAAAAAAGACAATGACTCCGTATTTTATACGTCCCTAAACCTTCCATCGCGTATCGATATGATACGTCTGTCCGTCTATCCTTAAATGATTAGTCGAGCGATTTCGTTTTTGAACGTCGTTTCGTTGGTTTCGCTGTTTTTTGACGGTTATAATGAATACAAAACGAAAATGAAATCTGATCACAAATAAAACGGTTTGAATTTAGTTATCTTGAAGTTTCCCAGGCGGGCTAATTATGGATTCGGGTTTTGGAGACTCAGCTGCCGTTGTTTAATGTTTGTTTAAACGTGAGGTTTGTTTAGTAAGGCGACAAAGCGGGCGGCGTTGCTGTGTGGCCGTGGAAGAAAAGGGCCTGTGCTAACACCTATGTGTTTGATTCTTCTGAAGCACAAACATTCGGAATAGTTGTAAGATGGTTGGTTGTCGGGAGGTTGTCAACCCGGGTACTGCTGGGACTTGAACCGGGGGTCACCGCGCGACGTGCCGTTAGGTTTTATTGCCGCACGGCCGGCGCCGGCGCCGCGGTTGCGGTTGGCAAGGAGATTTGGTAGCCACGCTTGTTTCATAACGTGACTAGTTAGCTTATCATGTATTTTGGGCTAAATTGGATTATATTTGTCTAATGGCTTCAACTTGGTGAATAATTTCCTTGAATTATTTTATGCAAGTAGTGGTTGGATTGTGGTTTTTATTGTAAATTGCACCTTTAAAGTGTAAAGTAAGATACATATTACCGGTACAGGGTCCTGAAAAATTTAGACAGCACAGATATGTATCCATTTGATTAAAAAGTTTTAACCATGTTTTAAGTGTTTACATTACCATCGCGGAAAGCCTAAAAGCAGCTCCGAACTCAGGTTGGCCGGAGCAAAGACAATCAATGGAGTTGGAGGCTTTGAAGATGTGAATGCGGGCATTCCTGCCAATCAATGATTGCAGCAACTACCCATTTGCCAAGAATGTCCGTATAGCTGCACACTTCACGAAATGATAGAGGCTTACGACACTGATGGGGGCTGAAATTCTGGATGAGCAAAACTTGAATTTGTTTCGACTATCAAGAAGAAGAGGAATTATTTGTATTCAAGTTACAATACATGGACCATGATGACTATCGAGGAACAATATTGATTAGGTAAACTTATTTTTTTTTTGTCATAAGTTTACCAAATCAATCTCTTACAGGGTTGCCTGTAAGAGATCATCTTTCGATGATAAGGCCGCCTATTGTGCTCTGTATCTTAAAAATTTGTTCTTAAATAAATAATCCAGGTTACAACACTACACCTACTGCATCATTGAATCTTCAGAAGTCAGTTCTGAATGATTTAAACATTTTATGGTGTTATCGGTACGGCTCTCTACTCAGTTTTGTAACTATGCTGTCGACTACCTTAGTATCATGCCTACGTATCAAGATTGGAAATATTTTCATTAATAATAATTTAATAGTGTATGCAAAACATATACAATGAAAGCTTTTTCAAATAGTTCTACCAATGTCTCTTAGTAACGCCGTCAAAGTCGTGATACGCATTCAAAAATCAAATTATTATTTCTAGTAACCAATTCATAAATTGTTAAAAATATCTCATGCGACATTGAATTTGGAATGCGTGATGAATTGTTGATAAATCTAAGTTATTTCAAACGTATTAGAATATAGAAAGTAGTTTTTGAAATTACAAGCTATTTCGTAAAGTTATTAGTTAGAAAGGGTATTTTAAAAGTAAAAGCATCCATTCTGGACTGGGAGCATAAGAAATTCAAATGTCTGTTTCTCCTCCCGGGCATATTGGTGTTTTTATGGGCGATAGGCTGACTCCCCGTCACTGCAGTAGTCTTTCTATATGATAGTAATACCTCCGACAAACGTGACATCAGATGGACTTATAGCCTTTGGTGTTCTGCCTACCTCATAAGGGATAAAGCCGTAAAGCTATGTACCTTTGAATGACATTGAATTTGGAATGCGTGACGAACTGTTGATATATATAAGTAATTTATTAAAACTTATTACAGTATAGAAGTTGGTCATTGAAATATACTTTTTATGTTTAAAAAAAAAACATTTTTAATAAATAATTAATATACTTAGGAAAAATATTATATTTTTCGTTCTACCATGTGTTGTCTACGGGGCAACATAGCGCTGGGTAAACAATAATAATATGATCAATATAGATCGTAGAAACAATAAAGTAAACAAAAAAAAAATTATGTTCAGTCAAAGTATGTGATGACTGACTTCATCAAGTGTCTTGTGAAATTCCTAAGATGAATAAAACTTTTTGAATTTTGAAAGTCCTTTCGTTTCGGAGATACTAGATAATTTCGAAATTTTAAAAATATTTCTTCAAAAAAGTTCAATTGTAGTCTTGGCGCCAAATAGAATGTCGAAGAGTGAAATATTTTTTAAATTTAGAAAATGTCGGATATCTCGGAAACGGAAGGACTTTTACTAAACATAACATTATTTTTTCTGAACTAGTGTCCTTTACCCATAGTTGCCATGTTATCCATTCATTACGCCACACCCTGTATAGTGGAAAATCTTCTGCGAAGAGTGAAGAAACAAAACCTTGAAACCCTACTACCTAACCTAGGGTTCTATGATACCACCTACTGCGGCTATTAGGGCTATGTGTGGGGAAATGGTCTCGTGTACTGGACTATTTCCTACGTGGGGGGCCCTTGGCTCAGGCTGAGCGCAATCTGCCGGGGCTCGCGGGTAATGCGGTACTGTGAGCTCCATCTATGACGGATGAGGTACACCTGGAGGTTTTTAGTGGGTAGGGCCGGCTTTCTGCCGGATCATCCCCCCTTACCCGCCGCTCCCCATAGGGTGGTCGGGGACTTGTTTGCACGGTTTTATTCCAGTAAAAAAAGGAGTCTAACCTACCAAGGCGTATATGATTGGTTATGGTATGGTTACGCCACATCCTGTATATAGCTGTTCCAGCAGTAGTGATGTGTTCCGCCATTGTTTTATGAAGAGACATTTTCTGCCTTAATTCCGGTTCATTTAACTTCGACCTCATCGTCCCTTATACAGGGTTGATTTGTAGTCACCGGCCAAATTTTTTTTACACAACATTTATAGAAACGATTTTTGCAAAAAAGTATTTTTTTTACAAAGAAATAAATATATCCACTAACATATTAAGCAAACCATGGCCACTCTAGATTACCATTAAAATAAAGACAACTACGCGCTTCTACAAAGCATCTTGTAGTAGTACGTCGTAGTATTATCAAAGAACTAGCTTTGTTCATCAACAGCGACTATTTGCATAAAAGTTTGTAGTGCCATATCTTTATTTTTTTGTACTGAGCTATACTATAATAAATATGCAGGTACGTTTATACCGTATCAAAGAAACCAACATTTAAATTTGTCATGTGACTACAAATCAACCCTGTATAAGGTTTATTATCATTTATTTAAGAAACGATTAATTCGACGACTTACTTATTTCCATCAGACATTAAATCATCTTTATAATCACATCGTTGTTATTGCTTAGTAGGACCATGTGTTTTATATTCAAAAAAAGTTTATACAGGAATGATATGGCCACATAGTGCTATAGGATTTAATTCGTGAAAAATCAGCATAGATAGACTCTGCCACCCTTTTGAAAGATGATAGCTGTTGAGTTTCCTTCTTCTCAACAGATCAACTTAGCGACGTGGTGGTGTATTCAGTTTAATTTTTAAATAATTTGACCTATTTCAAGTGTATTTATGGTAATATTGTCTTAAGTTTTCACGATTCATAATTTACCCCGTGGTCAGTCGCTTGTGACCACGGGGTCTGCAAACACCGAAACGTCGAGTTAAAATGTAAAATATAAATTATACGCGATTAATCCGGTTAAAAAGTAGTTTTATTTGTATTTGTGTTCCTACGAAATAAAGATTATTTTGAGTTTTGAGTTTGACCCTTGAATAAAAATGTCTTATGTTTATTCTACACTAGCTTTATCCCGCAACTTCGTATGCGCTTAACTACCCTTCTCGTGAAAATTTCAGAAACTATACTGCCAGACACCCACTGCAAAGAACCTTTATACTAAGTATCACACCCATGCACTCAAGGAATAAGTTTTTTTAACACAAACTAAAAATCATATATTTCCCGTGCCCGTGGGAATTTCGGGAATTTTTTTCGTAACACAACCAGTCACTCTTTGAAGAACCTTCATGCCAAGTATCACATCCGTACACTCAAGGGGTAAGATTTTTCATACAAACTAAAAAGTCCAACCCCTTCCCGTGGGAATTTCGGGAATTTCTTCCATAATACAAACAGACACTTATTGAGGAACCTTTACATCAAGTATCACATCCGTGCATTCAAGGGATTGGATTTTTTCATACAGACTAAAACGTCATATATTTCACGTTCCCGTGGAAATTTCGGGAATTCAACCAGACACATATTGAAAAACCTTAACACCAAGTTTCACATCGGTGCAATCAAGGAATAAGATTTTTCATACAAACTAAAAAGTCCTATATTTCCCGTTCCCGTGTGAATTTCGGGAATTACTTCCTTAGTGCACCCCTACATCCCCTAAAGAATGTATGTTACAAATGTCAGCTCTCTACGCCCAGTAGTTACGGCAGTACGTTGTCTGTCAGTCACTCAGTCACTCAGTCAGTAACGGAACAGTTTTATATAGATTGATGATTATCCTCACGGTTAAAATAAAGCGTGATTTCGAAAATCATAGTTCTGGCCATTATCTGCTCGGAAAAAAATCAGTTAAAGTTACTTCGTTAATCGTAAGCTCCATTTTCGACCCTTTTCTGACTTACTAGTTACATTTATTTTTCAAATATTCATTGCATACACCTCAAAATTCAATACTAATAATAGGATAAAATAAAGGACTTTGCCTTTGCTACATACATTGTCCGCCCCGATATTAGGAACAGTGGAAAAATACTTTTTATATTCAAAATTACTATTAATTTCATCCAAAGTATCGTTTATGAAACGGACAATTTGTTACACCTTGTTTTTACCCAAAAAATTTTAGATGTTGAGGTTATGATCACTAGACAATAAATATATAATAAGACCGAAACAATTGAATGAAATATCCGAGAAAGTAAAAATAATATAACCAAGAAGACCACTAACCTTTTCATAATGTGCTTTCACTTAATATTTCACAATGTTAATTGGAATAACAGAATAATTCACAACCTTGTGTTTGTTTTGGTACATTTCGAATCGAGCGACGATTGATAAAGTGATGGGCTCGATTAAATACTCGATAGAAAATCGAGGAATATCAATATCTTAGATTAAATATAATCTAAAATAAATAAATACCTATTTATGCTATTTTATGATATAGACTTTATGAGATGATTGTTTTTAATATGCTGATGTGAAATTGTGAATCGTCAATCGATGTAATGATAAGTGATCGAAAATAATAATACAACCCTCATGAAAGTTTTGTGATGACAATGACATTGTTTTAACAAGATGTCGGCAGGTTCGAACTGTGTCCATTAAATACTTTTAAAATGTCTATTCAGCATAGCAAATTGTCCGTTACATATAGAAATAAGTAACTATTTCAGTAAAATATGCTAATAATTACTATTAATAATTTAGAAATAAATAAAAATAGTTGTCTGACAGAAATCGATTTCCGTATAAGACCGGAAAATGTGTGTCAATATTTATGTATCATTATTTTTTCAAGTAAATATTATAACGTAATATATGATTAAATGAACTTATTTAACATTAAAATTTTAGAAGCGCAGTGAAATAAAAAAAAACAAAAATGTATGACTGAGTCCAAAAAAAACCATACATCTATGACTTGAGTGCACAATACTTCATTGGATTATTCTTATTCTTTACATAAATATCTACGGCAACCATTTTAAATTAAAAACATCATGTGTGCTCTGTTTGTAGTACCGGGTAGTACTCAAGCTTATTGAAACATAATTTGGTTTCACAGTTGCTGCGTGCGTGTTTCAAATGTAAGTAATTAGGTTAGGTAAGTGAATTAATAAAAGCACCTTTCCATTGTTACTTTTACGTCAGATGCAATTAGTAAAAAAAATATTTCCATTGACAAAGCTACAAGAAAAATGCCTTCCCTTTACAGTCTTAACAAAAAAAAACAAAAGACGATTCCATAATCAAAATAATATATATTCATAGCTAATTATAATGATAACTCCTTTAACATAAAACCAGTAGTAAGGTTTCCGTCGGCAGATGGCGCGATTGTGCAGCGGTGTAATTGTATCCGTACGTCGCCGCTGAATACCAATGTGCTATTTGCCTGATCTGATACAGATAGCTCTGTTGCTCTGCTAGTCTCCTGGTACTTTGGTTGTGGTCGTAAAAGTTACTAATGTGTGTCAAAAGGAGACAAGGAAAAAAATATTATGAATTTAAATGTCGATGGCCGCTGTGAAGTAGTGATTGAGTATGAGGGCGGCATGAGAGGTACGGGGTTCAATTCACAGATGGGCCAGTCGATAATTTCTTTTAACGAAAAGTACAGCTCAAACCTAGGTACTGATATTCAAAATTATTATTCGCTGTTCCTGAGTGGAACCTATTGTATTGATAGCGAGAGCGTATAGTACCTACTATCGCCGTACTATGATGTATTCCGGAAATTTTAGACTATTGTCACTTTGCGGCCCTTTTGTCACAATGTTTTAGACGACATTATGGTTGGGGTCACACAGATAGCTTGTGTGTAAAATGTTCTAGATATAGTCTCTACTTTCATTACAAATAGTTATTAAGGGAAGAATGATTTAAAACAACTTGAACGTTTTATGGCAAGTAGATTTTTTCCCAAAGATCCTTGTTCCCATGCGCGCGTGCCTTATCGACCCATCACGGTTCCTGCGGCGCTATCACATCAGATGCTCGAGGCTTCTTTCACACGAGGCTTTCGATATCGACCGAGCTGGAGGTCAGCTATGGGCATTTGCATAAGTGCGTGCAGGACTCGTTGCAAATCTAATGTCACGTCGCCCGCGTTCTCACGTCGGAGTGGGCGCTTCACGCGAACTGCACCGTTAATCAATCGCTACCGTGGGAGCTGTTCCCCCGCCCCGCCGCCGCCTGACGACAGCGCTGCTGGTTATTGACAAGCGCGGTTGACGGACGGACGGCGCGGGCGCAGCAGGCGCAAACTACCGAACAATGGCGGTTTACAATACAATGAGTGCGAGCAGAAACACACGCCGCGGCCACATTCCCGTCACGACCGCTCGCTTACCTTTTTCGACTATTTTGTTCGTGTCGCAGCGCTCACGAGCGGCGACCTCTCTCCTTATTAATAACGTGGTTTGAATTGGAAATCTGGTGGCGGCGGGATGCTCCCATGATTTGGAGTCCCACCACCCACACCCTTCATTAGCGGTCACTGTGATGTATTCGACGGTGACCGTTACCCACATTCGCGATGCGTGGCGAGGGCGGCTCGTGAACACGACGGAGTTAATTGTCTCTGGCCGCAGATTTGCATACATTTACAATAGAAATCAGCTTCTGAGACCACGTCAAGACGTTGTCTCGTGATTTAGGATTTTGCATTGAGTGTTATTAGGATAAGGTGCATAATAGAAAGATCATTTATTTGTGTTTAAGGTCATTCTACTAGTACCCAAGAGTATGATAATGTTCTCAAGTGGATACGCAAATTGTGTAATTAGTCGTGCGGTTGGCCGGAGCGCGTGGTGTTTCAATAAGACATGTAAATGCGGGCAGCGGCGCGGCGGCGGCGTGGTGCCGGCGTGGTGCCGGTGCGGGGCCGGCTAGTTAGGCGTCGTGTGTATGTGCGGCTTCACGCGACTGCTTTATAGTCATTTGCTAACTTCGACACACATTTTTTGTCCGTGACGGCGCAGGTGGCGAGTTTACGGCCGCACTTCTCTGACCAGAATACAATAAGGACAACGTGCTGCTCTCTCGAGGACACCGTCATATAAATTGCCTTTTGTAGCTTCCTTTATTGGCCAACCTTTTCGTGTGCTAGTTTGAATGACAAGTTTACGATTCGTACGAGGACATATAAGTAGATATTACCAATTACAACTTGCTCGTAATGCGGTTATTGGGTGCAATTTTGCTAGTTTTTTGTCTATAGTCACCAGTTAAAAGTGCAAGTACAACGGAATTAAAGTTATGGCATTAATCTTTATTAATTGAGAATTGTGTCATGTCCTTTTACAAATATTTATTTCCTGCTGATAAATAGGTAGTCTATATTGATGGCAGATGATAAAAGACTTTTCATTAATTTCATTTTCATTGTCATAGTTTCAAAATTGTGATAATACAGAAAGAAAAACAATGTGTATAAAACAGATGAAAGTTTATTTATTTATTTTTGCACGAATACAGGTATAATGAGGTGTTATAGAGAAATATTGGTCTAAGCCATATTCTGCCTTGACAGCGTGTACAATATAAGAATATAATTAAGTTATGAATTTTGAAACAATTAATCAATAACACTCAAATGAGCTATAGGTACGACGACACCAGCAGCGTAATGAATTATTAAAGAGTCGGAGCGGAGTATGTAAACAACTCTAACCTTCTTATTGTTGGCAACCTTTTTATAGTTACAATTATTTGAGCTATTGTAGCATGTCTTTAGTGCCAGAGGACAGATGTTATTAAGTTTTTGGCATACACATCAATATATTAATACATAATCTTTGAAGTTCCTTTCGGTAGCTTTTACATTCCGGGCTCCGCTACAATTCAAGAACGATATGCAAACTCCTTTCATAATTTTTTTAAAACTGACATTTAAATCAACACCTCTTCGTTGTTTCCAGCCAGTGCCTTGGCTCTGACAGCAAGGAGGTTGTAGATGGTATATCACCGGAAGCACGTGGGGCGCGTGATCTCCGGCGATGGTAGCGACGTGACAACTACCTTCCTATCTACCTTCAGAGTCCTTTGTAGACTGTTGTATAAAAAATAAACAAATAAAACACTTCCTAATAGCGAGTGCATGGGGAAGTTTGTTAATGTCTTTATGTGTTATTTGCGTTTTCATCTGTCTTTAAAGCTAAATTTTTATTATTATCGTTTATAAATAATAAATATAATAAATTAATATTTCTGACACTCACACAACATTATCTAGCCCAAATTAAGTTTAAGAACTTGTGTTATGGATACTAGATAACTGATATACTTAAGAAATATCTATATAAACATACATATTGAATAAATACATATTTTTTATTAGAATAAACTTAAATAAACATACAAACATCCATGACTTGACGACTAATATCTGTGTTCATCACACAAATATCCGCCGCCGCCGGGATTCGAACCCAGGACCTCTGGCATAGAAGGCAATGTATGTTACCGCTACACCAGTCGGTCGTCAAATGGTTCGCTATTGAGACATTCGTCTGGTTTGCCAAAATATACGCTAGCAGAGCGGTACTTGAGTAACTTTGCTTGATGGTAAAGACTTACTGACCAGCTTCGATAGAGATTTGTATGTACGACTATAACCATCCGGTGGTATTGGCTCTAAATTTAATTAAATTATGCATTTGTCATATAAAAGAAGTTAACTAGAAGAAACTTCATTTATAAATTAGCATTTTTTACCTACATTAATGTTTTAAACTGTTTTATGTCTATAATTTCTAAAAACAAACTAAAAATGAATCGCTTAAACTGAAAAATACATACAAAATATTTTATTTCAATATGTAATTGAAAATAGCCGGATTCTCAAAACTAAAAGCCAGATAAACAATTAATTAGAATACATATTCGTGTAATAGTAGTTACATTTTACTCTTTGCAATTAGTCCAACATTAAACAGAGGCAGTTGCGTGCGAGTTCAACATAGTGCTTGTTGGGAGGGAATACGGGACCCTAATTTGGAGCAATCACTTTTAAGGGCAAAACTATATTTTACATTATCCTACTAATATTGTAATTGTGAAAGTGAGGACGAATAAAGGTAGTCTATAAAGTAAATATAGCCCAGTCATTCTTGCGCGATTTATTCGACGTACAGCGATATCTATTGAATAAAAGCGAACTAAAATTTTGTAAATTATAAATGTGAAAGTTTGGATCGATGGATCTATGCATGTCTGGATGTTTGTTCCTCTATCACGGCAAAACGGCTTAATGGATTTAGATGAAATTTGGCATAGGGATAGTTTACAGTCTGGAATAGCAAATAGGCAACTTTTTATCTCGATATTCCCGTGGGATTTGAAATGATGCGGGTAAAACCACGCGAAACAGCTAGGCTAGTTAATATTGCATTCAATCATGGGTATGTCAAAAGACATCGAAATACCGAACTGAAAAATGAAGAGTTGAGAAAAATCTTAATATACAGAATTTACAATACTTTTAACTGTGTAGAGTAATAAAATTGGAACAAACTTAAAATTCATTTTTGCTTATTTTGTCCTAAAATGTAGATACTTATTGCAGTTGAATAAAATCCATTTTGTGTTACCTAGCTCCGGAGGGGCATAGTATGGCTTTAAGATATTGCTTTCTTGACATTTGAAGTCTTTACTAATTTTCACTAATTTAAAAAATTCAAAATTCAAAAAAGATAATCTTAGGAATTTCACAAAACATGAGTTAAACATATTCATCGACACGCAAAGAAGAAGATTTCACAAAACACTTGATGAAGTCAGTCATCACTTAGGTACTTTGGCTTTAACTACTTAGTTGTTGATAGTTGTTAAATAAGATATTACAGGAGACCAAGAGACAAAAAAAGCCGGCGAAAAAAACCCTTGGCACAATTGGATTGGCCTTCAATGGCCTTCCAGTAAATACTTTCATTGTAACATTCAGTAAAGTTAGTAAATGCTGCATTTGACCGCGGAAGTGGCCGTCACATCGATTCGCGGGCTGTCGGCCATAATTGTTGTAGCCGCGCGCTGATTGGTTAACGCGTGACAAGTGCCGGTGCGGGCGCAACAATTATCGTGACAGTTTCCTTGTGTGTAGTATTGTTGTGACTATGTAAGGTTAACAATTTCTTTTATAATTAGAATCAGTCGCGTTTTAAACTCCTGTGTGAGTTACTTATTATGAAAGCGTGTCACATTTGTAAAATCAGTAACTACTAAGGTATTTATATTAAAAGTAATTCTTAGATTCAAACTAAGCAAAATAAGAATCAGATTTCTAAGAAAACACTAAGATGTTTACTAATATAATTAATTTATATTAATAAATATAATAATAAAATCCCCAGACAATCACACCAACTATATGGCCCCAAAGTAAGCATAGCTTGTGTTATGGGATACCATGTAGTGAACTAGGGGGGAACCTAGAATATGAATACTTATATAAATAGATAAACACCCAGACATGGAACATTTTTTTCTTGTTCCGTGCGGTATTCGAACCCGCAACCACGGGCGTCTGAGGCAGGCAGGTTTACCACATCGCCAAAATGGTCGTCAAAATTAAGAAAGAAATGACGTATTTTGCTGAAATTTATAGAGCTATAAAAATTTTGTATAGTTTTATTATTTTTGACAATCGCCACCCGTATTTAAATTTTAAACTGTAGTAGAGGTACACTCCAAATATTTCAAGGCAGTAAACTGACGGTTCGAAATGTTTAGTAGAAACTTCGTAGTTTAAGTACGGAATGACAGTGATTGAAAATGAACCAGTCTTTGTCATTCGTTTTACATAAAATCTTAAAGCAATTTATAAATAATTGAATTTTAGGTGTTTACTTTATCTTCAAAATAACATTAACGGAAATAATGAAATGCTCAACATACCTAAGTAGTGCTTTAAAACAGCTTCAAAACTGTTACAGTCGAAGTAAAATCGACTCTATAACTTCTTTAATTTTAAACTCCTTCCCTTGAAATGGAATTTTAAAAACCGTTGTCCTTTCCTAACAGAACCATAAATAAATAAATATTTTGTAAGGTAAAATATTACTTTCCATACATTGAGATATTATTATTAAAAATAATTACATTAATTCACTTTAAAAATTTTTTGCACATCACAATTTTTTTCCTTCCCTAAAGTTAGCAAACAACGAAATTTACTCTAAACTAAGCATACATTCATTGGCACTTAATGACGAATACTAAGGTAGTATATATATTTACTTATAATATATACATAATTATGTAAATTACCTAGACATACATCTGCGGATGGATTCATATGCAAGGTGATTCAACCCTTTTGCTGTAGGTATAGCAGAAAATTGCCCAACTTAGACCGTCCATGTATTTGTAGGCAGTCAAGGCAAAATTTGTTTCTTTTTTTCTGATATTTCTTTTGTGCAGGCTTTCAGTACACCTACCTAGGCTATTATTACTAAATCCAAAATTTAAGTATCAGCCAATAGGTATATAATTGTATCGTTAAGAAAAGTTTTGAATTGAAAATAAAAAGTTCCTGAGGCCGCAAATGTAGCCGCTCTCATAGAGCTACAACATGGGACGAGCACTACAACATGAGGCAACGCCGTTACAATTAGAATCCATATTTACATTTAAAGCTATCTTAAAAAAAATGATTTCGTTTAGAAATTTACTATGAGTAGATTATATATCAAGGATAAGCGGCTAATATCGACTGTAATTAAAACTAACCACAACTTCACGAATCTGTTGAATCTATTTGTTGAAAACCGACGAATCCCTTTTAACTTTATTGCCTAGAAACAGCGCTGTCTAAAAAACCTTTCGGAGTATAGTTCCCACAAGTGCTGTCAAGTTTGTCTCACAGCGCGGGGCAGGCACGTCGCGTCGACGTGGCTTCCTGCGCCCGCGCTGCTGCTCACGCGCACGTTTTGTAAGACTGCTTTATGAGTAAATATCAGCTATTTATATTCGATATCACACTTTATGTATGTAATTCATAGTTATTTGTAAAATTGTGTGCTTTGGTAATTCAAACTTCACAATATTTATCAAAGGATTATTATGACATAATGTGCTTGCTAGCCTAGCGCTTTCTATCGGCATGCTATTCACCGCCGAATTATTATTGGAAATGTGGTAATTTCTAATACAATCGACGCCATTTCTAAGATCGTTTAAACAATTTTCAATCACCAGATCTGTTTAAAAACGAACATGCCTACCATTTATATGAAATACGTCAGACCTCAGGTCAAGTATATCCAGGGTGGTAGAAGCATTCTTAGACGTCCGTATTTGCTTCTTACAAAATAACATTTCACACGATACTCTGCTTTTAACTAATTATCTCATTTAGCAGCATCGCAAGGTATCCACACAGCGATCTAAATTCTACACAGCATCCTACAGGTTTTCGCAAAAAACTGTCTCTTCCAAGATTGGAGTGCAGAATAAATTACACCAAATCAATAGCCAACGTCGTAAATCAGAATTCTGCTGGTCGTCCGATGCGTGAGCTTTTTTAGATGGCAACCCTCTCCGAAATGCTTGGTATTGCCATTCTATCGCCAACCGAAAGTTGCCAGTGCAAACAACTGCATCAACATCTTTCAGTTTTTGTTCCTTTATTAAATTTAAAAGCTGTTTCTGCAGGCTGAATGCAATGAGGCTTTAATTACTAGTTCACAACTGGCTATAGACACGCGATATTACTGCTGTCTTCTAGATCAACAAAAACTGTGACGGATATGCTGTACGTCAAGCTTTGCTGTCATTTTAAGCTCCAAATATCTCAAATATTTGATACAATTCCTTATGAAGTCTGAACATGAAATAAAAACTTAATTTTATGTAAGCACCTGCGATTAACCTAGTAGCGAGAAGTATAAATAATAAAGGACAATACATTATGTTTAAACATCAGCTAGTTTTTCATGCGGTCTGTAGTAAATTAAAATATTTTAATGCATGCATGCCTATTTGTCATACATTTTGTTGTCTTGACAGTTGTAAACTTCAAAAATAAAAGGGAATTCGTAAACAATGTTTAAATTGTATGTTTGTTTGTTTGTTCCTTGGTTAAATTTTGTTTTTCTTAAAGTATTATTGTTTGCACTACATATTAAATTTACCTATGGCTTTCTTGTCTCAAGTTATTGTGCATTGTTTCACATAACTTTTCAATTTCTATCATTGGAAGTCCGAAAATCTTTCTCACAGCATTTAAAATCATAATGATCATTATTCATAAAAAATCTAAGAACTAAGTATTTAAAAACATAATCATTGATATTCATAATATAATTAATCATACACTTCGTTTATGCTAATATTTTTCTTAAAATATTTGTATATTGTAATGATCGAAACTCTCATCTATTCGAATAAATAACTATCATATTCATAAATGTGATTTTATAGTATATTATGTAACAAGTGAGCGAAGTTGCTAATTACAGTCGAGGCTGTGATTTGAGCCCGAGCCGCAGGCAAGGGCTTAATAATGAGCCGAGACTGTAATTAGCAACGCTCACGAGTTACATACGACGTTTTTCAAAACTCTTGTGAGTAAAAGACAGACATACGTGGTCATAAAATAACAAACACATTTGATAACAAAGCTGTGAATTGTGATTAAAAAATGGCGCCGAACCTCGCTCATGCGCGTAGGTTTTTTTTTCCGCCAAATGTGTCAATGTCTGTATAGCATATACAGCCTATTTTAAGTGAAAAAGTTTAATTTGGAGTGGTAAATGCAAATATTTTAATATTTTATAACAAATTATTGTAAATTGTGAATAATTTGTTTGATATACAAATTTGTTTTACTAATATAAGGCGCAAACATTTAAAAATGTATATGGATTTGAAGTGGTATAAAACCTCTTTTGTTGTTTCTGAAAATATTTAATGTATAACCCGGACCAATAAAATATGCTCTGTTTACTCGCATGTAATTTGCACAAAGGTACAATTCAACTTTGTAGGATTCATTATATTATGCACTAGGGTATAATATATTATGCACGCGTGACTTATAGCCCGGTTTATAGTTCTTAATTCAATAGAATAACGCTCACTTTACGAGCAAGTGTGTTGAAAATAAATTTCTTAAACATAGGTATTTAATAATATAATTATTTTTATCCATATTGTATAAAATCATAATGTCTTTATAATATGATACATAATCTCTTAGTATTTGTATCTTTGTTTTATACAAATACTAAGAGATTGTCTACTTCTTTACAGAGATTAATTTTAAGACAAGACCGAATCTCACAAACCCGATCACCACAACCCCGATAAACACAACCCCGATAAACACTTCAGTGCTTGTATGTACCGCCCTAGAGTGTTTTTTATAAGCCGGAGGCGCGGAGGGAGTGCACCTCCCGCTCGCCGTAAGCGAAGCGCAGGCAGCATGCGAACCGTACCGGCTGAGGCTGCAGCAAGCCGAAGCTGCGAAGCTGAGCATGGGTGCTTGCGCTTCGTTACGCAAGGGCAAAGGGGCTGCAAATCCCGCAGCGCTGGAGACGTTTCAACCCGAATATTTGCTCCAATCGAATTGATTAAAATTTATCATCTTAAATTAGCGTTTTATGTCTTTGGAGTGGTATATTGAACTCCTCCACGACATGTTTTAAATGAATTTATATAAATGACATCCATTTGTATGAGTTATAAAAACATATCTATTTTAACACTCATTGAAGTGCTGCACTCTGATACAAATTACGTAAGGCTGAGTCTGAAATGCGCCTATGCCGTTCAAGCGTACCCGCAATTTTATTATTTTCTGTTGATATTTACTTAGTTTGCCTTTATTAATACAAAAGTTATAATTATTATATGTAATGAAGTAAGCTATTCTGAAATAAGACATTATGAGTTAAAGTATTTCTTGATAACAATATTATAAATTAACGTAATATGGTCATTGAATTTTATGAAGAAAAAATATCTGAAAAAAAATATGATTTAAACTGGTTCTTGGTAGAAATAGCATTAATAAAAAAATTATGATCATTAATTATGATTGGTTATGATTATGGTATGATTAGTAATTAAAATGTATGAACAAAAAAGTATGGAAAATAAAATTATGAGGAGTGATTATTATGAACAGAAATCGGAAGTAAGACAACGAATATGATAAAAAAAATTATGTGAGCCGATATGGACCTATAAAAAGGCACATAGCAAGTGAAGTCAAAATTATGCTTTATTGTTAGGTATATTGTATTAAAAAAGATTTAGATTTATTTTCGCTAATTTATTTAGTTTACAAGAGCGCACTGTTGTGCGCTATCGTAAGAGTTAAATCAACTCACGCTCTAAGATTTATTGTAAGTATGTCCAAAAAAACTCAAAGACCCTGCATACGCTTATTTGCAGCAATCAAGAAATTTGACGATTTAAATTCTTATATCAAACAGACAATTCCGTGGATCAACAGCGTGTATGAACAAATTGTGGTAGCAAAATAAACTTTAATGACTGAACTTCAATTCATTATTGACACAATAGGCCTGATTTGTAATTAAGAAAATAATTCAGCGTCCATATCCACATAATGACTTATTAAATGTGTATTGATACTGTTATTTTAGTAGTGTTATTTTTCTGTAAAGTTATTTTGAATTCGAGGAATTCGTTCAATTTTATCATGCACATGAGGTTTATAAATGAACATAATGTATTTAATAAAATGCTTATTAATCGGATATTATTAAAAAGGTGGTTGTTTTGGTTTTTGCTATTTAACCCAGGGTTGAATATAAATTGATTAATAATCAGTTTAAAAACATTAGGCAAAATAATAACAAGATATTTATCACAGAATCGAGTATATCCATCCAACAGTGGTTTTTTGGATAAATATTTCAGGTTGTATTTTTTTGTGATGGTGCATTCTTTTAGGTCACGTAGAACAATGCTTAAGGATAAAAAGACAACGGGAGTACCTAATGTACCGTTCTATTGGGCAGCCTTTTTGAAATTAAAATCGTATTGCAAAATTAATTTTGAACAAGAAGTTTACTTCATTATCTATGAACACACCATAAATTAAGTATACAAAAAAACTCTAGATCTTTCTACCACTAGTTCTAGGACAGGAGAGTTTGATCAAAGAAATGTCAAATATGAATTTGTTCAATATTGTGAATATTTATTAATTTACACTTTTTGGTACAATAACAAACATGGGAAACAAATAACATAGTACAAAAGGCGGTTTTATCACACTAGCGCGATCTCTACCAGACAACCTTAACACCCAAATGAAATGAAACAAATGTTGAATTTTATGATTACTCAAACTGTTATTTAAAACTGTCTTCAAATGTAAATTTAATAACAAAAAATGCAGAATAACAGCAGATTCGTAGTCATACGAGCCATCTCCCGTTACTTCGGTTGACTTTTTTCTCTATTATCCAAGTTTAATCTCCAAATCATCGTAAATTAGGCGAGGTAGGTTTTTGCTGCCAGTTCGTAGCGGGGCGGGCATTGTATTGTAATTGCGACCGGACCAAAGCGGAGCGGGCAAAAACCACGGCTGAATATGCACTGTGTGTTACATGATATTCCGAATACGTCCGCTAATACATTTTATTGTTCTACATTACGACTATGCCCAGCTTTATATAGTTTCTTTATTTGTCTTTATTTTGATTTCGAACTTTTGTTTTGTTTTAAAGCTGTGGAGTTGCAGTTTTTGTTTCGCGTTGAAGCTTGTATTTTTGTATTTTAACGGGGTTTTCATATAATTTATAGACTATTGTTGTAACTAATCACCACCATTTGAGAATTTTAATTGAGCATTATGAATTTTTATCGTTTTTGTTTCAGTTGGTTAGTAAACGAAGGTTTTATTTTAGTTTTTTTATACAATATGTACGGGACTCTGCGAAGTGATTACTTTTTCTGGCGAAAAGCTATTTGGTAAGACAAAAAATGTTTCTTTAAGAAAATTTGTTTGACGATAGCACAATATGACTACTAAATGGTTAGATCGTTATTCATATTTTTTATCCAGTTTAATTTTATTATAAATGAGATTTTTTTGTTGTAATTCTACATTGAAAGTGAAAACGTTGAAACACGTTGAAAGTCAAGTAAATAATTGTGTTAGTTTTAGTGGAAATCTTTTTCATAGTTTATATTTAGTTATTTTTAGGGAGACTTTGATCCATAAGGAGACCTTAGAATGTCCCCATGAGATAAATAATAAGAATAACAGAAAGGTCCCCAGTTCCACCAAATTAACAGTGCGCACCCGTTTTATTTTTTATCTATACTAATATATAAAGCTGAAGAGTTTTTTTTTTTGTTTGTTTGTTTGTTTGAACGCGCTAATCTCAGAAACTACAAGGGGATTTAAAAAAAATCTTTTTGCATTTGATAGCCCAACTCTTGAGGAAAGTTATAGGCTATATTTTATCCCGAAACTCCCTTGCGCAATAGTAAGTTGTGATGAACGGGATCAAAAGTTACGCGGGTAAAACAGCGCGCGGTGGCTAGTTAACTGATAAGACTGTGGTGAGCAACAAAGAGTTTATTTGATCCTCCAATTCCTTTCATCACGACTTACTATTGCGCAAGATTTCTTATTACTGAAAATATGGATACGCAAGGTTTTATATGCCAAACACAAAGGATACTTTTGTCCTTTATTTAGGATTTCCTAAATAATCCTTAAAAATTAGATTCAGGCTATAAACAAATAAATGAATGAAGCTTAATTCACAACACTACGACAACCAATGCAATTCCTAAAGCTCCGGTGACTTAGATTCTACCAGCACGTACCAACTAACAGTTCAACACTTCCTAACAAAGTAATCTTTGGAAGCTGTTCTTTCATCTGATACATAACAATTAGCACATTATCTGTGAGATCGCGGCGGTGGGCACAGTAGCACAGGGCTCGCTGCTTGCTGAATACTAAACCGGATCGCTTCTACTAGGCTGTAATGTGATATGTTTTGTTGATGCTATTGTGGTAATTCCTCACATTTTTAATATGTTTATAACGCCTTATACAGGTGTTACAAGTTTGAAATGTGTAAAACTTGGCACCTGTATCAGGCATGGTAAATAATAAATAAATAAACATTATCTAGCCCAAATTAAGTTTCTTAAAGAACTTGTGTTATGGATACTAGATAACTGATATACTTAAGAAATATACAAACACACATATTGAATAAATACATATTTTTATTAGAATAAACTTAAATAAACATTCATGACTTGACGGCTAATACCTTTGTTCATCACACCGATATCCGCCGCCGCCGGGATTCGAACCCAGGACCTCTGGCATAGAAGGCAATATATGTTACCACTACACCAGCTGGTCGTCAAATGGTAGATCTCAAATAGACAAAATGAATTGAGTTCGATTTTTGAATTCAGATTCTTGGATGTCAAGGTGGTTCTAACCTATGATTGATGCAAACAAATATATGACGACCCCTGCTGCGGTGATGGCGTTACACTACCTGATCCAGATGGGGTAATGCAGCAGCGGCGTCCGCACGACCTCCACGCCGCTGCTGCTGCTCAGGAACTCGGCTGGTTATACTTGAGGAGATAACAGGTCTTGCCGTAACATGGCACTGCTTAAAGTGACTGCATTGAGTTCCCTTCTTAGCGTGCTGATTGCGTTTTTTTCGGCACTTTTTCAGCAAGTAGTAGACGGCACCCATGGATACGATAACAACCAATGTGATTAAAAGAATTTCGGAAGCGCTCGTAGCGTGCCTGGCTGGTACTAGCATTTGCTTCTCCATTTGCATTCTGCGCTATAACCACTTCTTCCTTAGAGTAGCTTCTTCCGATTATCAATATATATAAAACTGTTCCGTTACTGACTGAGTAACTGAGGTACTGAGGTACTGAGGTACTGAGGTACTGAGGTACTGAGGTACTGAGGTACTGAGGTACTGAGGTACTGAGGTACTGAGGTACTGAGTGACTGAGTGACTGACAGACAACGTACAGCCGTAACTACTGGGCGTAGAAAGCTGAAATTTGGAAGATACATTTTTTTGAGAATGTAGGGGTGCACTAAGGAAAGAATTCCCGAAATTCCCACGGGAACGGGAAATATAGGACTTTTTAGTTTGTATGAAAATTCTTATTCCTTGAGTGCACCAATTTCAAACTTGGTGTAAAGGTTTTTCATTGTGTGTCTGGTTGTGTTATGAAAGGGATTCCCGAAATTCCCACGGGAACGGGAAACATATGATGTTTTAGTTTGTGTGAAAAAATCCCATCCCTTGAGTGCACGGATGTGATACTTGATATAAAGGTTCCTCAATAAGTGTCTGTTTGTATTATGGAAGTAATTCCCGAAATTCCCACGGGAAGGGGTTGGACTTTTTAGTTTGTATGAAAAATCTTATTCCTTGAGTGTACGGATGTGATACTTGGCATAAAGGTTCTTCAAAGAGTGACTGGTTGTATTGCGAAAAAAATTCCCAAAATTCCCACGGGCACGGGAAATATATGATTTTTAGTTTGTATGAAAAAACTTATTCCTTGACTGCATGGGTGTGATACTTGGTATTAAGGTTCTTTCAGTGGGTGTCTGGTTGTATAGTTTCTGAAATTTCCACGAGAACGGTAGTTAAGCGCATACGAAGTTGCGGGATGAAGCTAGTGTTTTATATAAAAAAATATTTGCGAGGCTTTTGAAGTAGGTATTTGAAACTGCCGGAGATCTTTTTCTAAATTCAAGGTAATTTTTTACTTCATCACCAAATTATCTTGGAATATCCTGGCATGGTCGCCATGTGATATTAGGGTTTCAGGTAGTTAAAATAAGAAGACGTGTAGTCCATCAGACGGAGGTTTATTCACTCAATCCAACATTAAAAAGTTTCACACGAGACCACAAGTTTTAAGGATACAACATCAGCATAAAGTGACTTATGCGAACGATGCAATCTGATACATTTGTTTACTTCAATTTAAATCTATATGTTAAAATAATGTATGTACCTACTCACATACTACACCTCAATGATACTTGATGGTAAGTGAAGATGAAACAATTTTCCAACAATTGTTCATTTATTTATGTTTTATTACAAATTTATGACAATTAGCGCATTTTCTTGTGAGATCGCAGCTGCTGTGGTACAGTAGCACAGGAGTCACCGAGGACTTTGCTTGCTGAATACTAAACTGGACCGCATCTACCCACTAGGCTGCAATGTGGTATGTTTTGTTGATGCTGTTGTGGTCGTTCCTCACATTTTAATAAGATTTTAACGCCTGACGTAAAAAAGAGGTGTTATAAAAGAGGTGGAAGGTGGTCGCTGGGTCCTATCACTAAGAGAGTTTAAATCGGAGTTGACATTTACGATCCGCTTATCCAGAGTAGATAGGGCTATTCTACGCCGGACCTACGCGGCTAGAACTAATATGTTTAGTCTTTAAAGAAAACAAAAAAAAGCGTTTCTCCTTCGTCCATTCTTCAGATACGCCATGCCGAGCACATAAACGTACTCTCTTGTATATAAAACGCCATAAAACCGATTTCTTTTCCTACTCTTTTAATATACATAATGTCAGATTGTGGAATTCATTACCATTTGAAATACGCGAATCAGAAACTATAATTTAATTTAGAAAAAGAGTAAGAGAACATTACTTTTCTCAAAATGCGTAAAATTGAAGTCAAATTAATCAACGAATATATTTTATTTATTTATATATGTATGTATATATTTATTTATTAGCATTGTATTTATTATATCTTAGTGTAGGTATTGTATTTAAGTATTTTATTATTTGAATATTGTTTTTGTAACGCACGCACTGATTTTGTTTCAATGTATCTCTCCAGTCACAGGTCTGCTGGAAGAAATTTCTCTTAGAAATAAGCTGTACCTTTGTACATATATTAGTCTTTAAGTATCATTGTATATTTTAAAGTGTGTGTACATAAATAATTAAATAAAAAAATGTAAACTGCGTTAGATGCCAGCGGTAGCGAGTTCCACATTTGTGTGCATAAATATGTTTGCGATGGTCTAGGTGTATGTATGATGTGATATGTAGGTTGATATTAAAAAATGTATCTATAAGTTGTTACCAAATGCATTGTTTTTGTTGTTAATTAATTCACAGACTGAACGGTTGAGGTGAACTCATGTTACTTTAGCTGTGATTGGAGTCAAGAAAATTTAAATTGAAGGTAAGTATTTGATTCGGAAGCAAGAGAGCTATAGGTCCTCATAAGTGCCTCATCCAGATTTATATCTAGATTTTTTACTTAATATTTGTAGGTTATTTAATATTTATTGTAAACCTACTGCTTATGTTTACCGGGGAGTGTTTTTGTTTTTCTAGATTTAGTTTTTTCAAAGGTGCATCACGGACTGTAACATACTCCTCTTTACTCGATCGCATTAAGAGTATCAAGACACGTATTAATTGTTTTATCGATTTTTTCTCGTAACAGTGTCGATGGCTCCGTTCGTCTGCATACAGATTATCGTTTTATTCACGGTTGCTAATCTCCTGCTATGGCACGGTTTTCGATCAGGTGAATCGCTTATACAAACAAAAACTGTATTCTCATTGCCGCGACCGTTGCTAGGCCTAGTGAGCGAACGATTCATAGAAGACGTCGCAAAACATAAGTTTTTTCTTACTTTCGATGTTGATGTTCCCTCGCTAATGCGTTTTAATGTTTCCATGGCCATGTAAGGCAGTATTGCGATTGTGTGGCGAACGGCGCAAAAACGTGTTTGTTTAGTTTTCACAACCGCTCCAGTGCGTTGCGCGCGCGCAGCCTTCCTGCATGCGAGGGTCCCGAGGTAAACGTCAGCTTATTTGCTACTATGTTACTGCTTGTATTTTTCAAATTATTACAGTATTTTTAAAGTGGAGTGAAAAGAGGTTGAATCGAAACATCAGATGCCCTGGCTAATTATTTATACGTAGGTACCTACATTTTTTTAACTTCATACTAGTTGAAGATGGTTTCAGGTGTACCTAGCACGAATTACCAAACAGAAAAGAAAAACAGTACTAATGGATTTTCCATAATAATAATAATATTTATGTTTGCGATCCAAGATCAGGTCATCGAAACGCGCAACTACCATAAGTACATAATGAAAACCTGAATACCTACCGACTTATGCAGACGCTGCCATAGTGCTTCGGAATCTATTCAGCACATCACTGGGGCCTGCAAAAGTGTAGCCCAAACTGATTATAAGTATCGACATGACCAGGTTGCAAACATAATTCACCAGAAACTGGCAATTAAATCTTGTCCCCCCACCAGCTGTGTCCTACTACAAATATCAACCCGAAACAGTTTTAGAAAATTCAACTCGTAAACTATTCTATGATAGAGCCATTTTAACTGACAGAACAACACACTTTAATAGACCTGACATTACAAAAGTAATAATCTATTCAGGATACAGGAAAGGTTTGTAACGACGGAAAATATTAATAATAACTTTTATTTTCATTAAAACAAGCTTTACAGGGTTATCATCTGAGGCCTTCTGTTTAGTTCAAAATTATACAGCTCTTCCGTACATTATTTTCAAATACAGAGTTATATTTACAAATCCTACAATTATCTACGCTGCGCTGTAGGGTACACTTCACAAATCATTACTATTACCTTCTCCCGTATTAAGATGCTGTACTTCTAGCTTTATAGCTTTGTCAATTTGTTTATATTTTTTCTACTAGGTTTTGCTCGTCACGTGTCGAGCGTTATCGGGCGTCATCGGCTAACTTCGGCTGGCCGACGCCGGCGCAACTTACGGTTTTCCTTCTTTTCCTGCTATCACGTATAACGTTGCATGCAAATCACATGTCTTGATGGTCCTATTTTTAGACATCATTGTTTGTTTTGGATGTGAGGAAATGTTTTGGAAGACTTTATTCAAAAGTCACCTTTTCTTTTTCATTAGTTACCTGTTATCCCGTTTAGAAAATCGTAGGGGCTACTTTTAATTAATATGAGTGGGCTCTGCTTGGTGGCAAGATCCAATAAAGAAAATTAAAGAGCCATTAAATGAAGTGGAATGAAGAGCCATATGTCAGAATACACGTTCTCCAAAATGGCTTAGGTAACTGTCATTTGTCCATGATGAGAGATTGACATTGATATACACGAATCATACGATGATGATCATTTAAATTTTTGATACTGTCAAACACACACTAACAAACTTTGCATAAACATTCACCATGCACACACAGTCGCTCGCTCGTGAGATTTAACAGCAACTAGCGATTATCGCTTTATCGTTTCCATTTCATATACGAAAGTTAGGTATTAAATACTCTATCTGCAATCAAGGCTGGCTCAACAGCGCCCTCTCTGAGCGCATTCTTGTACTCGTGTCGTAGTAAAATGTAGCCATTGTTCACTTGTTTCTGGAATATTTAACTAATCTTAGCGAGTTGGGTCCGGGCCGCGAATGCCGGGAGTTTATCTAGCCGTCGCTGAATTATAATTGGTAATTTTGAAAAGTTTGTATAGGAAAGTGGAATTTCATGTGCTTTACATGTAGTAATCTTAATGCTTTGTTCGTATTTCAAATTTATTTTATTAGTTTTTGAGTAGTTAGTACAATCTAGGGGAATGGATTGTAGTAAGTATACCAGGTAAAGCTTTAGCTTATTTTACTACCTACTCATAATTATTCTGAGAAAATTAGTACTATTGCTAGATTTTGTTAGTGCCACGTCTGAGCTGGATAATGATTTTCCGACATTTATAATGATTTTTTAAAAGATCCATAGTCTCAAAAGCTTTAAAAATTCCGTATGTATGTAAAAAAAGGTTATTTTAGTATATCTCATTATGGGAAGAATTTTTGTATTCAGCAGGCAGAACATTTTTTGCAGAAACAACAAATTCACAAAAATGCTATTCTAGAACAAATCTAGACGGCCTAAACAACCTCGTCACCCAGAGAACAGACAATTTATATAATTTGTACACAAATATCTACAAAAATACAATGGAAACACCTTTGAGGTATAGTTGTATTAGTATGAAAAATAATATAAAAGATCTTTCTCACAACGAAGTCTGACCCAAAGCTCCCATATAATTCCTTCAATAAACGCCACCGGAAGCCGATTGGGTCTCGATCAATAATTGCACTGTGTAGTCTCCGCTAATTAATATCGTATATCATGAACTAAAAAAGATAAAAAGCACTTACGCTGTAAGAGGCAAAGCAAAGAGTAGGAAATATTATGAGCGGGGTATTGTCGGTGAGGTCGGTGCGTCCGTACCGCCGCCGCGGGCGATGATGCTATCCGATGAGCTTAGGGTTACCAAACAGATTATTGCTGGAATCCCTACTCTAATATATAAAATATTTTTATGCTCAGCTTCTTAATACCTCAGCATAATTTATAACTTAGTTTTCTGTACATGTCAACGATGTTTTTTTATTTAATAATTTCATTCGAACTTAACAGTAGAGTGACAGTGGTTTAAATATTGTATGTTATCATTACAAAATTTCGTAGTAGACTATCTGAAACTGCCATGAAATTCTGCAATGTGGTGTTATAGTATGTGCAGTAGTTGTTAAGTGTGAGCATGATTATCGTATTATCTTCTGTATTATACTATTAATCAGTAATCAAGTTTCACGTCCAACTTTTCTTGAATTGACTTAGATTCACACTAGGTTACTACAGAACACTCTTAATTTATTTTCACATTATTTGTTTATCTAAACAGATAGCTATATATTTTTTTATTCTGTACTAAGTTAGTTTTGTATTTGATTGGTTATTATAGTTATTCAAAACATAAATCATTGGATACTCTACGTATAAATTAATTTCTAATATTTGCAGCAAATTACCTCGGATTGGCAACACTAAACGCCGGAGGCTATACAAAACGCATCTTCAGGTACTCTAGTTTATGACGGTGAAGTTAAAAGTCATTTACTTGACAAAATAATAGCCGATTGCTGCCGCTAACGCAACTTAGTAGCAATTTTTGAGCATATTACGCGGGAGCTCTAGGGTTGTGGCTGTTTTTTTTTTAATATACCATCTTAAAAGATTACACAACTTTTGCTACTTTTCTAATTTATTTATATAGTTTTTGATTTTAATTTAAACCTCTTTTTAGTATAACATCAATGCTGAATACAAACGTGAATGTTGATATTATAATATCAACATTCACGTTTGTACTTACTATTTGCTTCCTTAATACCTAAAATATACTTAAATAAATATAGAAAATGCTGCGAAGTACCATCGGTCTCGCTGAGATATATTCCTATAATATTAAATCACATTAAGAGCTAGTACCTACATGGCATCCTGAATCCATGTGCTTTGACTGACCTCATTTTCTTACTTATCATCAACAGGCATTGAGATCAAATTCAGGCTAAGTCCACGTATTTGAAGAGAAACTAGCACATTTTCGCCTACTTTCTATTAAACCTTACTTATTTTTTTGTAATATATAAATTTTAGTTCAAAATTTAGAGTTTTGAACCAAAATTTGAAAGAGTTATAAAAATGTTTCTCTAAAATTAAACTAATTTATTTCATAACATATTTTTGGATATTTCCTACAGATTAAAGTAATTTTAAATTTAACATTACTTATTCGTTTTGCCGTGATTATTTCCATCATTAACTTAAACGCGGTCGATTTTTCGGTTAACTTTAATAGGTTGGTACACTGTATCAAAGTCCTAAACAAATTGCAGTTATTATGTTTATAAGGTGGTTACGCGTTAGCAGCCTGGCCGGCGCGCGCGCACCTCGCCCCACATTCCGCCATTTTTATAATTCCTATTAATTTTCGAAGCAAGTGGCCAGCGTTGTAGGGAATCGATTGCGTTTGATAGATCGATCAAGTACTAACTGCAAAAGAAACGAATAAATAATCGTTATACTTTTTTGGTATGGAAGCAAAAAGCGTTACATAAATATAATTAAAGATTGCGAAATACTTTAGTTTGTTTTATTAATACGGTAAAAGAATGAACGGATAAGTTAAAATTTATTGTTACAAAATACAAAAAAATATTACAAATGAATGTTGTAACTAAATTTTGCAACTATGGTGTTCTGTCAGCAACTAACATAGAGAATAACGGATTTTTTTTGGGACGAAAGTTAAAATTATGGAAATGTTTTAAGAACTATGTAAATTGAAATTCATAATATACAACCTAAAACTCTTCCGGCAGACTTGATGAATGGAGAGCTTGATTAAAATACAATTTAAGAATTAGAACCATTTAATTAAATCATACTTTTCTATCGGTATGGTTCGCATCAGAGAAATCCCATTAAGTCAAAAGAATATGTCGTTAAATTATATCTAAGGCCTAATTTGGCTTATATTATCAAGTATCCGCTCTACTGCAGTGTTTTCAACTCCCTTTTGCAAAACAAATTATTCAAAAAATAGATTTTTAGTAAGAGCTTACAGCACACATAATAAGCGTTACCAAATTATAGATATATTTAATACTAATTTAAACGGCTTCATTAAATCTGTAAAAAAAAATGTAACTCTCACCTAAGTAATGCGACACGATTTATTCTTTAAAGTAATTTAAAATTTGGTTAAGTAATTTAAAATTAAATAGAGTTAAAAGATCTCCTTTATTCAGAGCTAAATTGAAATTGTATCAGATTAGGTGCTATTAATATTATCTCATTACGACTTTTAAATTAAAATTGGAAACTATTTTGGCTAATGAAATATTTATTGTCAATTCTGTTTATAAGTAATATTGTAAGCTGTTTGTTTCTTTAATAAATAAATAAAATAAATAAATATTCTAAATTCACTAAGAAGGGTGTTTGATACTGATTTCTTACGTTACGGGTATGTACAAAATTATGGGGGTTTAGGAACATAACAAACTTAAAAGTAAATGTTGCTTCTGTTCAGTAAATAGGTGTTTTCGATTTTGAATTTGGTAAAAGGCATTTTTGATCCCAAACGCTACCCAACCGTGTTCTAAGTTTGACATGTATGTTTGTGTGCCTGTCAAAGAGAACAACCTATCGAGATGTTCTTAACTTAATTTTATAGGAATCAAAGCAGTCTTTACCAAGATCAGGCCTTTTTCGAACTTTGGACCAGACAAGCAATTAAACAATATTGAAGCAAAGGATTCAACGTGTATTTTTATATGTTTCTTTCATTTCCTTTTCCAATCACTTAGAGGGTTTTGTCTTTACTATATTCTGACTACATTTTGAACAATAACACCGATATCAATTCAAAAGGCCTAACCTATTAAAACCCTATTTTGCTGACGCTACGTTATCACGGTGGCGGGTGTTTTAATATCGCATGCTGGTATCCTGCTACATGGAGTAATCTGCCGGCTGTCGGCTACTGGGCTTGCGACAACACTGCCTTCCAGCTCCTGCCTTTGAAAGAGGTTTACTTAAACATGTCTTATAAAATGCTATTTGAAATTATGAAAGTATTGGCAATCGTAAAACAAATGGTTTAAGTTGAAAACTGCTTACATTGTCATATATTATCATACGTACATACCTTATGTATGATAATAATGACAATGTACGCAACGATGTCATTAATACCTTATACAAATTGCAACACCTTCAACAAATATTTAAAAAGTGTTCTACATATTTCTTCTTCTAGGTATTATTCAGATTTAAAAGTCTATTGAGTACAGATCTGACTTGTTTACAAGAAATGTAACTGGCTATTGTTATCTTATCCTGAGTGCTACATTAACTTATTGACCGCCAACCTCTATAATTTTCTATACATGCAATACTGTTCTGAGACAGTTGACTCTAAACGGTTATCGAAGGCTAATAACAATGATTTGGTAGAACGGAGAGCAGATAAGTATATATAAGTATAATGTAAGTAGATCGCTACCTGCGCAGACGCAGAGCGGTAATATGACTAAATGACAGCTCGACGTAACACGGGAGCAATCTTAAAGCAATCATCGATGATTGCAGGATCGATCGATCGATGTTGACCACCATAGATTAAATGCTTAGCAGCAAATAATCTCCAAAGGGTTTCGAGGAAATGTGTCCCCGCTGATGTTCATTAAATTGTTAGGCGATGAGATTTTTGGATGTATTTTGGTTTATGTGTAAGTTGTTGAAATTCGTAAGTTTTAGGTTAAACGTTTCTACATATTTATACTAAGAAAAAAATGGCAGATGCTTTACAATAGCAGACCGGATCCGGATTATTGGTATGGTTATTGTCAAATATGCATTTCTACTTACCTAATAAGTTAAAAAGTCTAGAAATCTATTATTATAGTAAACAAAAATGGAATATCAATAAATCACGATGATCAAAAATCAAAAACTTGCAAGAAAGTCTAATCGTAAAAATAATACTAAAGAGATAAAATTTAAAAAAATTATTAGGAAAAAAGAAAAATTGCGTATCAATAGTACGCAAGTTTTTGCAATTAGAGCATGTCATAAAATAGAAACTTTTATAATTTATTATTAAAGAATTATTCACCACGGCTAGAAGGCAATGTATGTTACCACGGTATTTGTATTTGTGGTATTTGTGTGATGAACACAGATATAAGCCGTCAAGTCATGGATGTTTATATGTTTATTTCAGTTTATTCTAATAAAAAATATGCATTTATTTAATATACATGTTATATATTTCTTAAGTATATCAGTTATTTAGTATCTATAACACAAGTTCTGTAAGAAACTTAATTTGGGCTAAATAAATGTGAATGTGTTGTGTGTCAGAAATATTTATTTATTATTTTATTCTAAAAGATATTGTAATCGCTGGTCGACCTGAAGAAATATGTAAACTTGCTTCTCCTGAAACCTTTACATTCAGAAGTGCTAATCCGTTATACATTAAATCACAATCAAACATACATGAAACAGAATGTGTGAAGGACAAAATACTGCTATCTAATAAAAGTATTATAATTCAGCAATCAATCTTACTTTTAAGATTGATACCATAATCAAAGTAAAACATTTTGAATCTCCCCAGTAGCCATCTGCCGCGATCGTGCGTCGCGTCGCCGCAAATAAACGACTCTCGCGCAACAAGACCGCGCCGCGGTTATCTCGGACACCGACAACCACTGTTTGATTGAACTCCTCCCACTAATTATATTCTTATGAAATAAACTCTGCATTTAACTTGGCAACTCTTACTTTTAAAATGACGCAACTCTTTTCAATACCAAACCAATTTGAACCGTATGTTAAGAGAACTAAAAATTATAGTATTGTTGACGCGTTTTGTAATAAAAATTGTTCTATAAGTCTCAAGATGATACAGTAGCAAAGAATAACAGATTCCAGAGAAATTCGCAGTTAGAACCCGATGGTCGGTAATGGGGGCCTCCTGCGCATATATTTGGCTAATTTAACAACATTTTTGGAGTCGCTACTGGAATTTTCGTTTTCGTTTATATCAATGGAACGTGTTGGCAGGGAGAGTGGTCGGGTCACTTTTTAGTCTGAGTCGTTTTTATGCAAAATATTGCCGACATGAATACTGAAGCTTAGGTATGTACGGTACTTAGGTATACCGATCCGCCGTAGGCGGAGGGGGGGAGGGGGGAGAAGGAGATATGCTTACCTTCTTCCTCCCGATAGTCAGCCGTAGCAGGTGAAGGGACCTGATGCGGCTACTAGGGCTATGGTGGGGAAATGGTCTTGTGTACTGGAGCATTTCCGTCGTAGGAGAGCGCTCGGCTGAGGCTGAGCGCAACCCGCCGGAGCTCACGGCTAATGACAATGGCGGTACCGTTAGCTCCACTTATCGCCGATGAGGTACACCTGGAGGTTTTTAGTGGGTGGGTTCGGCCTTCTGCCAGATCATCCCTACATACCCCGCCGCTCCCCCTTGGGTGGTCGGGGACGTGATTGCACGTTTTCCTCGAGTCAAAAAAAAGGTATATACGGTATAAAAAATGTTTTTCCTTTCTTGAAGTTAAAGTACAAGTATAGGTAGTAGTTCTATAGACCTTACACCATAAATGCTAACCAAAATTCATAAATTTATTTTATTATTATCGCTTACCTAGAATACCATGCCTCAGACCTATTACACCCTCTCAGATACTTCAAAGACTCTACATTCAATTTCCAAAAACCATTGCATCACACCATCACCAAAACTCCAAACTTTCCCTTACCTCCTGAAATTAATCATCCCAAGGTAAAGGCTTCACAATTAAACCCTACAAACGAGGATTGCGAGGCAATCAGTACGCAGGCGGGTAATTTGCCGCCGGCCGGCGCGCGCGCCGCTCCCGCGCCTAGGGTTACCATATCTCAGGATTGTCCTGAGATTTCTGGATTTTTGGCCTTAGGATTGCAGTCGAATCTTATAAAAGCTCAAGATTAATTTACCAAAAAATACAGTTTAAATTTTACATTGAATTGGAATCGAGATGGACGTTTAAGAGTGTATGTGTGTAGTGTAGTGTATGCAAGTACAGTCACGTCTTATAATATGTAGACGATGAGTAAGTTTATTTTTATCTATTTCGTTATCTGGATAGGTAAAAGGTCGAGTGCTAGCTCTTTAAATTTGTAAAAACTGTACGTCCAAACTAAATACGGTTTTTTTTACTCAAATGGGGAAGACAAGCTGAGATATTTTTACCCAAAGTATATTTTGAACTCCCTGATTAAACGGTACATTTAGTATTTTATAAAGTTCTTTAAAAAGCAGGATTTTTTTACTGGAAATCAGGTATTTTCTCTTCGATTACTGCATCTGGTAACCCTACGAGCACCAGATATTAATGACACAATATGTAGCGATGATACCGACATGTATGACCCGTTTTGCCAGCGTTTTGTCTTAAGGCGTGGCTGAGGCGAAATATGTGGAAGAGATTGGTTTGGAGTTATACTTTTCGTGGTTAATGTAAAATTCTGAGTTATTGAGGATTTGTTACAAAAGACGTTGTTCGTGTTCGTAAAGAGACTTAAGTTAAAAAATTAAATATGATGGAATGCGACAAAAATTAACCTATTCAGATATTTGAGTGAGAAAACCTATTCAAAATTCAAATGAATAGCAGAACTTTGCTGAACTAGTATTGTCTTAAGTTTTCACGATTCATATTTTAAATAAAACTACTTTTTAACCGGATTAATCGCGTATAATTTATATTTTGTCGCTCGTGACCACGGGGTCTGCAAAGACACCGAAACGTCGAGTTAAAATGTAAAATATAAATTATACACGATTAATCCGGTTAAAAAGTAGTTTTATTTGCTGAACTATATTGTTGGATAAACAGAGAAGCCATTACGCGACAATGATTTCAAAAAAAAAAATTTTTAGTTTGTTAACCTGTAAGTGGATGAAATTGTCGTGATATACGAAACCTATTATTTATGACAAACGTCTCATTATTTTATTCACTCTATTTTTTTAATAAAATGAATTACTATTTTAGGAACGTTGTAATTGATATGAAATATCTTCTTGCTTAATAATATATATATTTTTTTATATAAATACTTGATCGACCAAAAAGGATATCATTACAAGTAATTGCTGCAAACGGCCAGTTATAATAACCTTTTTATCAATTATTTAACGACAAGTGAATATCTTGTAACCAGAAGTAAATACTTCATGAAATGACATAAATAAATAAAAAATTGAACTTTAATACAACTTCTAGTCTTGAATAAGACATTGTGTGTTAGTGATTGCTAATCTTAATCCCTTTTGAGAATCCCTTAATCCCTTTCTTAAAAACATGGAATTTATCAGCTGCTTCTCATCCAGGGCATACTGAAAGTCAAAGCGAGAGAGGTTGGATAGGAGGTTTTTTTTGCGGGCGATAGACTGACCCCCTGTCAATGCAATAGTGTCTCTCCAGCATTATAATGCCTCGTTTGGCAAACGCGACATCAGATGGTTTTGTAGCCTCCGGAGCTCTGTTTACCCCGTTAGGGATACAGGCGTGAAGTTATGTATGTATGTTTATATTTGTTAATTTTTTAAAAGGTTATATTATTGATTGGTTTAGCATATAAATATATAGAAAAACAATTTTTAAACAATATCACGTAGAATTCTGCCTAATAATTATTATTTATCAATAAGGAATTGAAGTCGTCGTGGCGCCGCGGTTACTGTGTGTATCAAACGATATCACAGGTTAAGCAACGTTCGGCGCGGTCGGTACTTGGATGGGTGACCGCCGACCGTTCATTTCTCACGACGACTTCCGTGCTTCGGAGGGCACGTTAAGCAGTCGGTCCCGGGTGCTGTATATTTGTATACAGTAGTCGTTAGGGTTTGTTAGAAGCCATTTCGGCGCCCTGAAAATTCTGACATCCACCACCCAGCACTGGGCCAGCTTGGTGGATTATGGCCTAAAACCTCCTCGTCGCCCAGGGGAGAGACTCATAGCCCTGCAGTGGGCTCATTACAAAGAGTTGTGGCGTGTGTGTGTGTGAAGGAATTTCCAACATGAACGTATAATACTTACCTCAGTTATCCTGTAATTATTAGAATAAAAAAAAAAACAAAATAACATTTAAGTTATTTAGCAAATTGCGTTAATTTTTTGCGCTAAATACTTTTTAAACTACAACATTATGAACTCTAAATTAAGAGTCACAAGAGTGAAAACAGTAAAGTGAATGTGAAATATCAGTAATGATATCGCGGGCGATGATTGCTGTATAATTGCTGTAATGGAATGGATGCAATTAGACTAACTAGATAGGCGAGGCCCCGACTGCGGTTACTCCCTGGCCAAGCACGCCTACTTCACCTACTTAGAGGTAGGTAATTCTTTAGGGACTTTATCAAAGCTATCATTAAGATGATAAGTATGTAAAACGTTTTCTGATAAAATGTATGTGTGGTTATGTGACCTGTTGTAAAACGTTTTCTACTAGTAATTGATATAGATTAAATAAATAAATTGCTAATGATACTATGACTATTTTATTCCATTCTTGTTCAAAAACTCTGGTCCCAGTTTGTCATGTTCGTATTGTGCATCCACAGCTCATTGCACCTATTATGTAAGCAATTTGGTTGTAGCATGACATTGGCTCTCACAATTAGATGTCTTGTGTTTGTTTTTTTTTTCATGTCACGGGCAATTTGTACTGTAATTATTTATATTAATTTGATATAATTCTGACCGAAAAAGAGTGCCAAGAGTTTTTTTCCGCCGGCTTTTTTTGTCTCTTGGTCTACTGTAATATCTTATTTAACAACAGCTATCAACAACTAGTTAAAGCCGAAGTATGTGATGACTGACTTCATCAAGTGTTTTGTGAAATTACAAAGATGAATAAAACTTTTTTTTTAAGTGCAATTTTTCTACACTTCTTTCAATGGACGACTGAATCCGCGTTTCACCGCAATATTTATTAATTAATCACAGCCAAAATTTATTTATTATCATGCGATGGTAAGTGAAGATGGGATCAAAGACGATACGGGTTAATGAAATTACTGGCTCTTCATAAGAAATTGTAAATGCATTAAATAATATCATCTTCAGTTTTTGCGATTCATACTATTAAATATACCTAACACTTTTTAGCCGGATTTATCGCGTATATTTACATTTAAAATTTTAACTCGACGTTTCGGTATCTTTGCAGACCCCGTGGTCACGAACGACTGAAGTGTCAAGCGTCGGATTGGTAGATGAAAAAAGTTATACATCATCATCTTCATGCATTACCGCCGCCACGTCGCATTGCTCATATTTGGTGACAGCTTTCATATGTAGAACAGTGGCTTTACGGCCTAAAGCTCCTCATCACTCAGGGAACAAACTCAGAACCCTGCAGTGGGCTCATTATAAAGAGTTCTGATGATGATAATGAGCATTTCCTGGGTAGAAATTTCAAAAGAGTGACAAAAATGGACTTCCATGCTGGATTGGGAGCGAAAGAAAAACGTAGAATGTGCCAGCTACGTAAAAGTAAAAATACTGAAAAAGTCAGTTAAGGGACAGAGGTTTTAAAGGCGTTTTTGTGGGCGATAGGCTGATCCCCTGTCACTACAATAGTCTCTTTCTAATACCTCCAAATTTGTCAAACGTGACATCAGATGGTCTTGTAACCTCTGGTGTTCTGCCTACAGCCTACCCCATAAGGGATACAGGGGTGACGTTATGTATGTATGTATGTATGACAAAAATGGACAAAGCTACTATATTACTAAGTTTTCAAAACTAATATTCCAACTTAAGGTTATATCATATGACGAGACCTAAATATCTACTTTTCAGTGCTTTTTACTGTGAAGATTTATACTCTAAATTTTCCTTAAACAATTTCTAATATTAAAAGGATAAACTAAAAATAGCATGCCTAAATATCCAATGGAAATATCCTTAAACATGACCAAGCTGGACCGCCTTCGCAAGCGATAGCCCGCGGGCCCACGTCGGGAATCGAATCCGCGGCCGCTTATTGTAAGAGATAACATCGCACCTATGAAATCAATTACGATACTTTAGTGCGGTTCTGCGTTTGATTTCCTTGGGAGGTCAAATATTTATTGGAGTTTATTGCATTTTACATCTGGTTTATTGTTAGTTTTCAGGTTTAAAATATTAACTTGAATGTTTGTGAGGTTGTTTGTTTACATCAAACCTAACTCTTGTTGGTGTTACTTTTTTAAAAAAAAATTTAGTGTGATAACTCTTGTTTAGTACCAGACAGTGCCCTTAAACATCGTTGATGTTTTTTAACTTCTGCTTGAAAATATTGTGTAAATAACTGTAACAATATGTTAAATAGGTAAAAGAATAATTGAGCATTATTAAATGCAAAAACATTTATTAAATCGTGTAAAATCTACAGATATTGGTCAGGTGAATTGTTAAAATTCATTTAATAAGAAAATATGGTCAGAATTTTAAGCACATCAGTAATACTTAGTATTAGGAGATACCTAAGTCGCAATGTGTAATATCCATTACACAAATTTTAAAGCATACTTTATCGTCAGTTCAGTTTTAAAATCTATTTACAAGCCTGCCGTGTACCGAAATTCTCGAAAGAATGTTGCAGATCTGTCAACAGACATTTTGTGGACTCGACGAGCAGGCCCGCCGCGCCTATGGGGCAGCTTCGATGGAATCGCTTGCGCTTGCGGCCTTATTCACAAACTTTTATGTTAGTCATTAATATTTTAGTGATTTCAATAAGTTTTTAAAAACAATAATATAGGTGCATTAAATGATTCGTCTGGCTAGCGACCTTACACACTATGCCGCCAAATATCATACCTCCGAGGACGATGTTTATTATTTTATGAACGATGGAACCATTTTTAGAACCTTACAATTTTTCATTCAGGTGCAACAAAGATTCGAAGCGTGGGGTAGCCACTCCTAACTATGAAAGAAATAATCAACGAATGCAGAGCATTAAAAAAACCGACTTCACGTCAAAACTTTGGCTGACATATAATGTCATCCACGTAAACATTCTCCGAAATCATACATATTGTTTCAATAACTTGAAATTCTGAATGAAGTGCCGATTTCGATGAAATTTATATGGGACCAACCAAAGATTTAAATCTTTGGGACCAACTATGAAGTATCTTCTGTCATATGAAATATGAAATTTTAAAATCGGTTCATAACTACCTGAAATATCGTGTATTAAAGACACAAAAAAAACATACAGACGAATTGAGAACCTCCTTCTTTTTTGGAAGTCATTTAAAAATACCTCTTACATGACTTTTCATTACACATTCATGCTCGTAGTGTCGGTTAATATCCGTACATCGAATTAAAGCATAACGTAAGGTTATACGAGATAAATCCGGTTAAAAGTATTTTATTTAAAACGAATTAGGTTTATTCACCGAACAAATAAGTAATATAAATTGCTTTCTCGTGGCATAAAGTTAACGCTGGTCTGACGACCACTTTGGCCGTGGGTTAAACCTGTCTGCCTCAGACACCAGTTCGATTCCCGCACGGAACAAGAAAAAAACACATGTTCCGTGTCTGGGTGTTTATCTATTTATGTATTTATATTCTAGTCCCCCTAGATCGCTACATGGTATCCCATATCACAAGCTCTGCTTACTTTGGGGCCATGCAGTTGGTGTGATTGTCTGGGGATTTTATTAATTGTTTATATAATATTTACTGGTTTATAAAAAAATACTGAAAAATGATAAATCTCGATAAATCGACATGACAAAATCTTACAGACAAAAATGTAAGGCCATAGCTGGCTTGAATAAGGCTCGCGTAATATCGATACTTGCATTAAGTATAGAGTACAAGTGCGCGGAACAGATGCGTTCGACACACTCCTGCGCAGCCGTCAAATTGAAAATTATCCGCATGTTTGTAAACCTGAAAGTAAAGTTGGAAAATGTTATGTAAGTGGTACTGTCGGGACCAAAAATATCAGTTTTCATTTCATGATAATGGTTTTTAGGTTGTTTTAAGGTTATCTTATTTATTTTTTCAACCGACTTTCAAAAAAGGATAAGGTTTTCTTGTGTCTTTGTAACACAATATTTCAGACAATTATGAATTGATTTTGAAAATTCTTCTTTCATATGATAGAGGATACTTCATAGTTGGTCCCGTTTAAATTAAATTGAAATCGGTTGGGTACTTCATTTAGAATTTCAAGTTATTTAAACAATATGTATGATTTCGGAGAATGTTTACGTGGATGACATTATGAGTCGATCAAAGTTATAACGTAAAGTCGTTTTTTTAATGCTTTTGGGTAGGTACGTCTGTAGTCTTCGTAGCCTATATTCTGAATGTTATTCTTTACCTACTCGATGATTAAAACTTAAATATATATTATATTCCATATAGAGAACTGTCCAAAAGTCTGCTAAGTTAGAGTTAAAGCTCTGCCTAAGTCTCATTTTTATTGTTCGTGTAGGGTTGGTTTAGAAGAGCCCTATCACCCTTGGAGCTTGTTATACCTAATGTAATGTGATTAGTCCGAGTGATCCCTGCTTGGTGGTAGGATCCCGTCAGGTTTCAACTGGGTAACGACCAAACTTGACGACCGGCTGGTTTAGCGGTAACATACATTGCCTTCTATGCCAGAGGTCCTGGGTTCGAATCATATTTGAGTGATGAACACAGATATTAGCCGTCAAGTCATGGATGATTATATGTTTATTTAAGTGTATTCTCATAAAAAATATGTATTTATTCAATATGTATGTTTATATATTTCTTAAGTATATCAGTTATCTAGTATCCATAACACAACTTCTTTAAGAAACTTAATTTGGGCTAGATAATGATGTGTGAGTCTCAGAAATACTTATTTATTTATAAACGTCATAAAAAATTTACCGCTAAATATTACCGCCCTGGCGATGAGATATGTGCAGACAATTTTCTAAGACTGTGCTTCGACCTCATCTTCAGTTTTCTGTCAGTTGAAGTTGCGGTCAAACGCGGGATACAAGAAGAAGATTTATAATATAAATTACCTGGGCGGGTCATAAAGTGATCCATGACTTTTTGAATTTCTGACCTCTTTACTGAAAAAGCAACACTACTCCTGTCAACAGTCATCTGTCAGTTGACTCCTGTCAAAGTTTGAACTTGCTGCGTCATTTAGTTTGTGTTTGACAGCTATCTTTATCAGACTACCCAGTAATTTGAGGAAAAAAGTGAATTTCGTGCTTATTAAGCATTATTTTTTGCGAAAAAAACCATTGCCGAGACCAAGGCTAAACTTGATAAATACTTTGGGGACTTTGCACCATCGACTTCAATGGTAAAAAAGTGGTTTACTGACTTTCGTTGTGGCCGTACAAGCACTGAAGATGCCGAACGTCCTGGACGCCCAGTCTCTACACCCGAAAAAATCGAAAAAATTCACGATATGGTGTTGGCCGACCGAAGATTGAAAGTGCGAGAGATTGTGGAAGCCGTTGAGATCTCACATGGTTCAGTAGTTTCAATTTTGAAGGATCACTTGGGCATGAGAAAGCTTTCCGCAAGATGGGTGCCGCGTTTGCTCACACTCGACCACAAACGCAATCGTGTAACAACTTCACAGGAAGGTTTGGCGTTGTTTAATCGCAATATGGAGGAGTATTTGCGCCGTTTTGTAACCGTGAACGAAATATGGATCCGTCACAACACACCAGAGACCAAAAAATAGTCAAAACAAAAAAAAATACAATGAATTATTAAACCTGAAAAAATCACGCAGAATTCCAAGTTTTATAAAATCAACTAGTACTAACACGACCGCCATCTACAAACAAATTTGCAAACAAACAACATATTACAATGTACAGCATCTGACGGAAGACAAGCACACAATATACGTGATATCACGACTAGATCTAATTGCTGTAATTTATAGACCCAGCTGTCTATTGTCGTCGATAATAGGTTTCTAAGATTATTTACTAGAAAACTGCACATTCCAACATAGTTATAATTTACTACTTTAGAGACGCGTTTAGACTTATTAATGTTGAATATTTATAAATACCTCCTTAAAATTTTTTTTTCAAAAGTAACAAAACTTGAAACTTTAAAGGTAGTGTAATGTGTAATTATGTATAAACATGTACAAATATTTAAAAAACTTGACAACCTTAATAGTATCAATTTAAATTAAACACCCAAAAAACAGTACATTCCAAAGTCGCATAAGTTTTATAGTTCATGTTGTTTACATCATTAAACGATTCAAATAAGTCTAATGGGTTGAAATCCACGTCGTTTAGGCTGTAGATCTTGCTAAAGCAATAGACATAGGTGCAACCTACATATAGTGTCCTAGTTTCTGAGCAGAATAAAACTGGAAGTCACCAGAGTTTGTGACAATATTTTTTATGTTTTAGGTCTGTTTTAAACGATAGTAAGGGCGAAGTCATTGTTGTGCCGTGGTTACTATACGATATCGCAGGTTAAGAGAAGTTCGGCGCGGTCGGTAACAGGATGGGTGACCGCCGATCATTTATTTCTCACGATGACTTCCGTGCTTCGGAGAGGGCATGTTAAGCAGTCGGTCCCGGGTGCTGTATACAATGGCTAGAGACAGACATGCAATGGAACTAGATGACTTTTTCATAACGTAAGGACACTTAAGGAAATTTTAAAAGCGGTTATAAGCTTAAATGTTTTTTTATAGATCAATATATGTAAATAGATTCAATTGCATAGCTATAACAAGTATCAACCAACATACAAAAAGTACATCCATTTGTAATTAACTATTTAGTTGCTACAATAAAGGTGAACCGATAAATATTTTTTTAAATCTAATTTGGTAATCTTAAGGACTTGGAGTCTAAAAGACATGCAAGTCCCATCGCAAAATTAATATAGGTGATACGTACATACAAGAAGAAGTTGATGACGAGGACACTAAAAATAGTATGCCCATTTTATCAGCAATCGTTCACGGTAAAAGCCATGTCATTATGGAACTCATTGCCTTTGTCACTTCACAATGAAAAAGCTGTAGATTCCTTTAAGAAAAATGTTAAGAATTATTACCTTCAGACTACTTCTCCATAAATTTAACTACGCTCCAAATATTTATGTACTTATGTCATTTATTTATATGTATTGAGAAATAAAGAGAAATAAAGGAAAGGGGTCACAGCAGGAATGCAAAAACTTCCGTGGCATTAGCCTTTTGAGTATTGTAGGAAAAATGTATGCAAAGATATTAATCGAAAGAGTGATGGATGAAACAGAAAGCAAGATCTGGGATGTGCAAGCGGGATTTCGAAAGGGGATGGGATGCACGGATCAAGTCTTTGCCTTAAGATCAGTAACCGAGAAGGTTCTGGCTAAACACCGAAAGGTTTTCTGCTGCTTCATTGACTTGGAAAAGGCGTATGACAGTGTGATGAGGAATGAACTTTGGTCAACTCTATCCGAGTTTGGGGTGGACAGTGACTTGATACGAGCACTCAAATCCTTATATAAGGACTCGAGTGCTTGTGTCAGGTTGAATGATGACTACACAGAATGGTTTAGCATCGATCGCGGTGTTAGACAGGGCTGTGTAGCGTCTCCATGGCTGTTCAACCTATTCATGGATAGCTGTTTGAAAGATCTGAAAGAGTGTGAATGGGGTTTAAAAATGAATGAGACAGTGATCAAAACTCTGCTTTACGCTGACGACCAGGTTCTACTTGCATCGTCAGCGTCGGAATTGCAGCAAATGGTCACTGTGATGCATGAGTCGTTTAAAAGAAAAGGTGTGAAAGTGAATGTTGGAAAGACGAAAGTTATGGTTATGGAGAGGAATGAAGATATGACGGAATGCAATATTATGATAGGGGAGGAAAAAGTGGAACAAGTGAAAGAGTTTGTATACTTGGGGTCCTTGTTTACAAGAGATGGGAAGTGTGAAGGTGATATTGAAAGGAGAGTAAAAGCAGGAAATTGTATTAATGGCGCCATATACTCGATAATGGCAAGCAAAACTATACCAAATAAGGCTCGTCTTGCCGTACTTGAGGGAGTTTTGGCGCCAACGCTTATGTATGGAAGTGAATCTTGGGTGTGGCAGAAGAGACATGAAAGCAAGATTAATGCTGTGGAGATGAGAGCGTTGAGAAGCATGTGTGGAGTGAAATTGAGTGATAGGGTGCGCAATAGTGAAATAAGAAAGAGATGCGGATTGAAAGAAGATGTAGTGACTAAGATTGAAAAGGGTATGCTACGGTGGTTTGGACATTTGGAAAGGATGAGTGAAAGTAGATTTACGAAAGAGGTGTACAGAGCAAGAATGGATGGTGCTGTCGGAAGGGGCCGCCCTAGGCGAACGTACGCCGATCAAATTGGCGACGTTCTTAAAAAGGGCCTAGTTAAAAGTACCCGTAACCGGCGATCATGTATGAAAAGATTAATGAACGTGGAGGAAGCGAAAGAGGTGTGTATGGATCGGGGCAATTGGTGTTCCCTTGTCTCTGCCTACCCCAAAGGGAGACAGGCGTGAGGTTATGTATGTATGTATTGAGAAATATGTATCTATTTATATATGAGTTTATTATTATTATATGTATAATTAATATTTTATATATATTATTTTATTTTATTATTATAATGGCCAAATTACCAAACCCTACAAAATTATTATTTTTAGTCTGTTTAGTCTGTGGTTGCCAGGAAGAGATCGCTTATGAATGATAAGGCCGCCTAAATTGTCTTGAATCTCAGTTTTTTTTCCTTCTATTTTTCCTTCTACAATATTTTAATATGTTTGTATCCTTTTGATTCTGGCAATAAAGTATATTTGTATTGTATGAAATAATTTATTAAATGTGGCTTTACAGGATACCTACTTCTTACTACTTACATAACTTCACTAATAAATCCCTTTTGGAGTAGGCAGAACACTGCAGGCTATAAAAAAAACTGATGTCACGTTTGACTTTGGAGGTATTATAATGATGGAGAGACACTGTTGCTGTAACACGGAGTCAGCCTATAAAACAATAACGTTCAGATGATGGTAAAAGCCCAACTCAGGATTTCAAGCAAAGGGGGTGTTTATCGGGTAGCGCTGGGTTCGGTGAGTCCCGCACTGTTAGGGTTTGGCTGGCGGGGTAGTCCCCCAAAGGTCTCGTGCATGAAGCATTCACCTCCTCTCCTTCTGAAACTCTCTTAGGGGTACTCTAGTAGGTAGTTCAACGTTTCTTTGGCAGAAAAAAGTCCCTTTTACAGTATGCCCGGGAAAAGGAGCAGCTGACACATTCTGTGATTGTCTTTCGCTTCCAGTCCAGCAAAGAAGAAAGAACCTATAATGAACTTTAAAGTTATAATAGTGAATATCTCCAACACATCCAAGACTTACCTATTATCATGTCCAATGAAACTAAAATGGAGTAATCCAACTTAATTTGAGTCTCAAATCAAAGTAAGAATATTTAAGAACTCTCAAATCTTGTTAAATTATAATTTTCAACTAAATAACTGCTTTCTTTAATTACAGGAAACTTTAACAAACTTCTAATAAGATGGTAATATTACTTATTAGAATTTTAAACTGAAATCTAAAACAGTTTTGCATCTGTATTTATCTATAAATTAATATATTAGAAATCCTAATTAATATACGAGTAGGTAGGTACTAATGGATAAAATAGAAGTAAGTACGATTATTAAATTTATCGTTTTTCTAGATTGACTTTCTCGCAGTATTTTTTGGGTTCTAACTGGACTTAATTGCATTTCACTTGATTAGCATTTTAAATTTGACATCGACATCACGGGTATTTATTCCTGCAGGGTTATTCTCCTAAACAACAGGTCGAGTTCATCGATACGTCAGCGACGAGTGACATGATTGGTATTCACTTATATCATAACACGATACCAGCGCTCGTCACTGATGACGGCGTGAGTAAGAACTGTTATTTATTTGAAATTTTTGTTTAGGTTTTTATATTCAACAAAATGGTAACATCCATGAACTCGACGACGAAATCTTTGACATCTCGTAGATAAGCTGGTCTTCTTACTTTAGTTATGCGAATGACCCTGCTAGTTATAACTAGCTAAATCTCCCCTGATGGTAAGTGATGTGGTGTTTGAAAATGGAGCACATAAATAAAAATAATATCCCCAGACAATCACACCAACTACATGGCCCCAAAGTAAGCATAGCTTGTGTTATGAGATACCATTTAGCAAAAAAGGGTAGCAAATGTAGGAAACCTAGAATATAATTACATAAATAGATAAACACCCAGACAGGGAACATTTTTTATTTTCTTGTACTGTGCGGGAATCGAACCCGCAACCACTGGCGTCTGAGGCAGACAGGCTTACCCCATCGCCAAAGTGGTAGTCACATGAATATAGGAAGAGACCACCTCTCATAAAACTACCAAATTTGAAAGTATCTGATTAATTAGTTTTTATCGCCGACTGACGCAGACATTCTGTTGCGAAGATATCTTATTTTTTTTGCCGTCAACTAAACCCGGTGCTTAACTAAACTAATTGACGTCAATCTCACCGAATAGTATATGAAGATGATGGCAGTACACGGGTTCAGAGAGCAACGGAATCTTTATTGCACATCACCCGAGGGGTGATTATAACCTCATCAACACTCAGGTTCCAACTCAAGCATATCGCTTATCATCAGCGACCACTGGGTCTACATCGACACCGAAAAGTCATGTTAAAATGTCATCACATCACAACTCCGTGTAATGAGCCCACTGTAGGGCTATGAGTCTCTCCTCTGGGTGATGAGGAGGTTTTCCTTTATCCACCAAGCTGGCGTAGTGCTGGTTGTTGTATGTCAGAATTGCTCAAAGTGCCAAAATGGCTTCTCGCAAACCCTCCGAAGCACGGAAGTCGTCGTGAGGAATAAATGATCGGCAGTCACACATCCTAGTACCAGCCGCGCCGAGCGCGCTTAACCTGCGATATAGTTTAATATGCATGGTAACCACCACGGTGCGACAAAGACTTGAAAACATGATTATTAAAATATAATGATGTATATACACGATAAAGTATTTTATTTACGATTATGAATCTTAAAAACTTTAAACTTTCTTATCCCCACAAACATCTCTGAAAAGAAGACACTAGGTGCCTACTTTCAGACAGAGTTCGATGATTCAAAACAACCTATAATATATATTAAAAAATAATTTAAAATCCAAATATATTAAGTCTCTTTAAATATGTATGAAGCTCAAAGTAATGAGAAAAAAAAATGGCTTTTAAAATTGCAAATCGAAATTCGCTAATTTTATTAATTTATCCAATACATAAAACTAATGCAGGTCGATATGTCCTTAAAAATAGACTATTTCAATTTTAAGAACTCATTTATTCAGACACAAATTATTGAATATTCAATACAGCTGTAAATTATACAAACTAGTTATCGATTTAATAAACATTTTCGCTATCGACTGGAATTACTGAAGCAAAGTAACCAAATGATTTCTATGTATGATTTTTTTCAGTAATTTCGTTCATGATTATTGAAAGATGAACACAATGTATGTATGTAATCACCAGGTTACTTATTATTAAGTATAAATACGGAGATGTTAAGTTATTTAGTTCATTAAGTAATTACAGTGAGGTGGTAAAGTGTGTAGCTGAAGTAAATCAATAGAGCTATTATTTTGGATCAAGTCAGTCATGATCAAGGTAACTTTTAATAAGTAGTAATTAAACCATAGCATGATTTCAGGAGAATCGCATCTCGTATTCTCTGGCGTTGACGATCTGTGAGTGAATCTCATAAAAATGATTTGCGGAAGTTCATCGCAACCAGTAACTTGCTATCTAAAAGTTATTTAGGATTTTCATGTGTTGGGTTACACCGTCTTTAGTTTTACAGTTATAGTTACACGCTAAGGATGTTTTTGGTTTAAGTGAAATACGTGTTGGTGGTGGCTGGCGAACTACTTTATAGGAAAAAAAAATACTCTTGTAATAAGGCGCATAATACACATAGCGACATATGCCCTAAACTAAGCGGGACCTAGCCTATGATATCGATCTTATTTTTAGCGTGTCGCTGAATATGAAATTACATACATAACTACACGCCTGTATCCCTAATAGGGTAGGCAGAACACCAGGGGCTATAAAACCATCTGATGTCACGTATGACAAATTTGGAGGTATTATTATTATGGAGAGACTATTGCAGTGACAGGGGGTCAGCCTATCAGCCGCAAAAACGCCAATAAAACCTCCGTCCCTTAACTGCGTTTTACAGTTTGCCCGGGAAGAGAAGCAGCTGGCACATTCTATGTTTTTCTTTCGCTCCCAGTCCAGCATGGAAGTTATGAAACTATATATTATAATTTGCCCTCCCAGAAACTTGCCACCTTTATGGCGTTATCGGCGTACTGCTCTTGTATGGATTGCAAGAACTTAACAAAAAAGTTATTTCCAATATATACGCGAGCAGTTTCCTATGGCTGCGTTCTGGCGTTTTGTATAGAATGGAAAGACGCGTTATCGGTGGCTTGTGCGAGGTCCTCGGTAGTGCAGGTTTCCGGGCACATGGGGCAGGAGAGAAGGTGTAACATTGTTTGTGGATTCGCGCCGCACAAAAAATGCTCATCTCCGTCAACAGTGTTTTCTTTACTACGACCGACCTGGGTTCAGAGTCTGTTTAGGGACTTCCAAAATTGGCCATGGCGAATCTTGGGGTGGGCAAATTTCCAACTGCATAAATTGACTCTCGTTTTAGCGGGATCGGCAGGGTTTATTGGGGGAATCGAGTGGTAGAAACTTTTTCGGCTTTTTGCCTTAGTGGCACGGGAGAATAGTGATGCATATTGATGCCAGATAATTAATACCATATTTAAATACTTTTTTCTTACTCAAAAACATCGAAATACATTATTGCCACGCTAGCAGACCAACGTCAGCAGTCTGCAGATAAAGTACTCCAAAAAGTTAGTTAAATTTAATCCGTCGGCGCTTGCGGTATGAAAGGCCCTGGGTGCGAGTCCCAGCTTGGCCTTGTCCAGTTTGGCGAGTGATAATTATTTTTTTATTTATTTATTCTTTTTTGTACAAATAATTTTTAAATAGTTAATTTACAACAAGACAATAGAGTACAATTGGCGGCCTTATCAACAAAATATGATCTCATCCAGGCAACCTTTTATAATTTCACATCTTAGGAAAAATAACTAAACTTACATTTCGTACATCGACATTTCTATTGGTTTTCTAAACCTTTTTAAATCCAGAAATACTTAATAATTGTAGCCTTACAAGAAACTTTTTTTGGCACGTGTTAAAATCTGATTAGAATCATTTTATGTTAGAGTAAACCTTAAAACAAGTGCAAATATTGATCTGAAAAGGCTGAAACTATACACACTATTTATATATCATCAATTAGGTATTAAGATAAAGTTGTTATTAATTTTAAGTTTTGTTTATTTTTACTGGTGTAGAAAAGATTGTTATATTTTTAATTGGTCTGTATGTACTAATTATGCACTGTTTTTTACAATAAATTATTTTCATTCATTCATTCATATTTGCCAATAAATTTAGTTATCCATAAACAAGTTCCGCCTTCCTAAATACAGATAAATATTCTGCAAGAAATAATTCAATAAAAAGAAAAAGGTTTAATAATGGACTTTATAAGGTCACTAACTAATTTATTCACCGATGCATGTAGTTTACAATATATTTTTTACCACAAGATAAATTTCACATTGGGTACTTGAAAACAAGAGTGTAGTAACAAGAGCTACTTACCGAAAAGGCGATCAAATAATTTCCTGACATTTCTCCACAGAGCGAGCTTCTGATGGGGCTAACGAATAATTTAATTTTTTAAAGAATGAGATTATTGCGATGGGCTAACACTGTCTGCGTCAGACGGGTTCAATTCCCGCACGGAACAAAAAAAAATCCGGGTCTGGGCGTTTAGCTATGTGTATATTTATTTATATTCTAGGTTCCCCTTAGTTCGCTACATGGTATCCCATAACACAAGCTCTGCTTAGGTTGGGGCTATGTAGTTGGTGTGATTGTCTGGGGATTTTTAACGGAAAATTAAATCAAATAACCCAAACTGTTACACTCACTATGTGACTCAAGCTTTTTAAATAATAATAAATAAATATTTCTGACACTCACACTCACATAGCATTCATCATCATCATCATCATCCACAGCCTGTAGACGTCCACTGCTGGACATAGGCCTCCCCCAAGCAGCATTTCACACAGCATTATCGAGCCCAAATTAAGTTTCTTAAAGAACTTGAGTTATGAATACTAGATAACTGATATACTTAAGAAATATATAAACATACATATTGAATAAATACATATTTTTATTAGAATAAACTTAAATAAACATATAAACATCCATGACTTGACTAATATCTGTGTCCATCACACAAATATCCGCCGCCGCCGGGATTCGAACTCAGGACTTCTGGTATAGAAGGCAATGTATGTTACCACTACCTACACCAGCCGTCAAAATAAGCTTATGTGTTTTTTTTTTGTTATGGACTAAGCCCAAATTGATCTGTAGAAAAATGACACCACACCACCTTACGAAAGAGCTCTTCATAAAATATTCATCTCCATCCACTTTATCTGTATTCTCTCTCACCTCTATCGCTACATCTATCTTTACCTCTATATCTTTATAATAATAAATAATAAAATCCCCAGACAATCACACCAACTACATGGCCCCAAAGTAAGCATAGCTTGTGTTATGGGATACCATATAGCGAACTAGGGGGGAACCTAGAATATAAATACATAAATAGATAAACACCCAGACACGGAACATTTTTTTTTCTGGTTCCCTGCGGGAATCGACCCGCAACCACGTGCGTCTGAGGCAGATAGGTTTACCCCAACGCCAAAGTGGTCGTCTCGTTCTTTACTGGAACACATCACCTCTGGATTGGTGTAGGTAATCTTTGACGACAGATTTTATATGAACCTATTTAGACCAATAAGCGGGGTGCCTTGTATTAGTCAATTTCAGTTAAGACATGCTTACCCGGTGTACCCTACATGGACATAGGTTTTAAGTGTGCACTGAATAAAAAGTATTGATAAATAAATGAAAAAATATGTTAAATAAAAATCATCCGACCAGGACACGAACCTGGGACCTCTCGTTTGCCGGACGAGTGCTCTTCCCACCGAGCTACCGAGGCCTGGCGGTACGCCTCGAAATTACTCAACACAATTTTGATTTTACGTTATATTGCTAACGTAGCTCCATATTATGGTAGCTCCACCCGAGACCAATTTCATTAGGTACAGTAATTGTGAATCCCAGTTAAAGTGAAGCATTGCAATGTTTAATAATATTTTAAAGTTTTTGCATTTAAAATATTTAATTAGTCTAAAAAAATGAAAAAAAAAATCAGACCAGGACCTGATTGTTATTTAACACAGTTTTTCATTTATTTAAGCCTAATTAAGCATTTTAAATGCAAATACTTTAAAATATTATTAAAAAATATTGACTTCGACAACCACTTAAACCTATAAAGCTTATAAGCAAATATATATTATCGCTTCGATAATGATGTGGTCCGATATAAATATTTATACCGCCAATCATTCATTGTCATTTACCATAAGTTGAGGAGAATCGAGTTTTAATAACTATTTAGAAACATTAAGGAAATACTTCTTCAAAACCACGAGTATAAAGTCTAACAAGATACTAACTTCTTATTTGAATACCTAGGTCGTTTCATAAGCGGACTGCAACAAGATATCTTAGAAGCAACAGAGAAAGTAGTCGTTTTTTTTCATAATCAGGTAAATTATTACAAGGACGTTATTAATTTTGCTAACGATACTATGACTATTTTATTCCATTTTTGTTCAAATACTCTGGTCCCAGTTTGTCATGTGCGTATTGTGCATCCATAGCTAATTGCACCTACTATGTAAGCAATTTGGTTGTGGCATGACATTGGCTCTCACAATTAGCTGTCTTGTGTTTGTTTTGTTTTCATGTCACGGTCAATTTGTAATGTACATAGGTACCTATTTATATTAATTTGATAATTCTAACTGAAAAAGAGTGCGAAGAGTTTTTTCCGCCGGCTTTTTTGCCTCTTGGTCTACTGTAATATGTTATTTAACAACTATCAACAACTAGTTAAAGCTGAAGTATGTGATGACTGACTTCATCAAGTGTTTTGTGAAATTCCTAAGATGAATAAAACTTTTTGAATTTTACTTGAAAACCAGCATGGCTGAAAATCAACGTTTCTAATTAGCATTTTCCTAAAATATTTTTCAGACTTGAACTGTATTTATTTTATTTTCTTTTATTCATATTGATAATACAAATTTATTTTCATTGTAATCTAGGCAGCTGGGAAAAACTACAATCAGCTTATATGTAACTTCCCACAACTTCCATAGTTCATTGGTAATAAATGAAAAATGTGTTTTTACGTTAGCAATATAACGTAAAAACACATTTGTGGTAAGTAAAAGTAAAAAGACCACAAAAATGTGGTAAGTAATTTCGAGGCGTTCCGCCAGGCCCCGGTAGCTCAGTGGAAGAGCACTCGTCCGGCAAACGAGAGGTCCCAGGTTCGAATCCTGGTCGGGTAATTTTTATTTATCATACATTTCATTTATTTAAGAATAATTGAGCCTTTTAAATGCAAAAAAAAACTTAAAAACTTCATTGGTAATGTTCACCAGTGCTTTCAGAGGACTTGGGTTCAAACTTAGAACTCAGAAATAGTTTATTTCGTAAGGCATTTGAAAAATACCTATCGTATTTCAAATGCCACTTTGTTTACTACTTTGGTGATGGGATAAACCTGTCTGCCTCAGACGCCAGTGGTTGCGGGTTCGACTCCCGCAAGGAACAAGAAAAAATCCGTGTCTCGTTGTTTATTTATTTATGTATTTTTGTTCATAACACAAGCTATGCTTACTTTAGGGCCAAGTAGTTGGTGTGATTGTCTGGGGATTTCATTTTTTTAAATTTATTGTACCTATAAGCAATTTAAGAAAACGTTTTTTTCTTTATTGGTCTGGTCTGGGTAAAAAATAAGGTAAATAATAAAATTAATAAACGTACTGGTCAATTACCTAGCTGACACAAGAGAAGTTACAGGTTTTATCAGGTCTGATCCCGCTGCATTTTTGCGTGATCTGCAGATACTTAAGGGATTGGTGTTTTTCAATATTTTATGATTAACAATTTTCAAAAATAAAATAAAATTTAAAATTTACAGTAAATTTAGAACAAAATTATTATGGGATACTGAATGGAAGGTAGATAATACATCTAAATTACACAATGTTAGGAATTATATTTTCGATATGTCACCAACTACTTTTGATTCAAGAAGAGATCAAGTCATTATAACTAGATTGCGACACTAACGCAACTCATATTTATTTAATTACAAAAAAATCGGTTAACAAGTGCAAATGCGGAATGGATATAACTGTATCACATCTTTTGTTAGATTTTGTTAGATTGTCAAGCCTTTGTAAATGAGGGAAAACTATGTAATTTACCTAACTCGATAGCTTACTGTTTAAACAATGATGGATGTCAGAAAACTTTAATTACCTATTCTCAAAGTTACTGAAATGTATGAACTTTTGTAATTGTATCATGAAGTGAAACAGCGACTATAAATATTGAATGAAAAAAAATTCAAATATAAAGAAATCAGTATTTTTTACTTATTTCTTATATGATTCCTATATCAAAAACTTTAAACTTTTCAAAAAGATATGCAAGTTTTTAATTGATTAATTGTGAAGTTGTAATGTGCAAATATTATGTATCTGTTATTAAAGTTTTAATAGTTAAAATCTATTTCATTTTATACATACCTTTTTTAAACGATTTATTTTACACCTTTTTTATTGTTACTTCTACGAAACGATCGCGGATAAGTTGCCGACGGCAGCTCAAATTTCAACGGAGATTTTTGCCATATTCAATCAATTGAATACAAGCAGATGTTAACTGCAATCTAAAAATAAAAAATGTACATGAAAATATGAACTAATATGAAACTAGAGTAATGTTCTTGAAGTTATAACTTTCGCCAAATATCATGGACTTTGATGTGATATGTTTTGATAATAGGTAGATACTTTAGCAATTGTTATCACTGTCTCTGACCTCACCGACTATCATAAGATTTCAAGTAGGCTGATTAGGTATTAAGCAAAAAGTAAGTTATGATATTTGTTAATGAAAGGCTTCGTATATCAATTAATAAGTGCTTTGTGATGTACACTGAGCACTCATTTGATATAGGAAGCCTTTCATTGACAAATATTATATAATTAAAATGTAATATATGGAATATAAAAGGTAACAATTGCGAGTTATATAAAAATACATAGGTTCAATTTACAATTTATTTATTTATTTAAAAGTTTGTTTGGCCGCACTCACTTTTAAAACAAACAGCCGGGTTTTTTTCGCCTTTGATAGCCTAACTCGTGAGGAAGGCTATTTTTTTTCTAACGATACCAAAAACTATACCTACTGGTAAAACTGGGCGCTAGTGATCGAAATCATTTTTTTAACCAAAAAAAGACTCATCATTGATTAGCCATTCTTATAAGATTTTGAATCTAAGTATTTTTTTTATTTATTCATAATAAGAACAAACAGTTTCTTATAAATTACAAAAATCACTATAAATAAATACTATATAAACCAACAGTTCCCTAAAAGAAGTAGAGTTAAACAGAAAGTACAATTTTGTAATTTACCTATGAACAGTTTTTTTTTCTTTTATATCTTAACAAATAATTTTATATAAATATATATTATCGGAGAAAAAAATAAAACAAAAACAAGAAAAACATATCTGTGTAGGTAAATTATATAAACAGAAGGCCCTTAAGTACCTAAGTAAGTAAGTATTATTCTAAGTAGGTATTAAAATTGATTTACCTAAAGAAATATTTAAAATGTAATAGGTATTGGAAAAATAACTCACAGATAAAAAGATAGTAACTTGTACCGACGGCTTCTACGTTATTTAAGGGTTTTACCAATCAATCGATCGTCGTTTGACGGACGAACCGAACTGTCGAACAGTCGAGACTTCTTCTATGTCTTTTAAATCAGACCAACAACAATAAACACTTTTATTCTACATACATACATTCATAACGTCACGTCTGTATCCTTTATAGAGGCAGAACACCAGAGGTTACAAGACCATCTGATGTCACGTTTGACAAATTTGCAGGTATTACAAAGATGAAGAGAGACTGTCGTAGTGACAGGGGGTCAGCCTATCGCCCACAAAAACGCCTTTGAAACCTCTGTCCCTTAACTGACTTTTACAGTATGCCCGGGAAGAGAAGCAGCTGGCACGTTCTATGTTTTTCTTTCGCTCCCAGTCCTGCATGGAAGTAATTTTTATTGTGTTAATTGTAAATGAATTGTAACTTTGATTTTTAACTTGCCGAAGTTTATGGTCTTCTTTGTTTAACTAGCCCAGCAGGATAGGCTCAATATTATCGGCCTAGAAGTTCCCGACAAATCACTAAAAAAATCAGATCAAAATTTATTTCTGTATTTTAGTGCAGTCTTAAAGAACTGATCTAGAAATATACTATAAAATTAATATTCCTGATACCTAATTGAAATTAATAGTTATCTACTGTTTTAGAAATACACATTTCTTATGTCAACAGAGTGGGTAAATTCTCTGCTAAATCTATGTATAAGCAAAGTGATCTCTTGAAAGAAGGAATGTTTGTATATTCTTGCTTATTAAAATAGAAGTCTAATAATAAACCGTACACGGTAGGCAAGCTCCCATGAGATCAATTTACACAATGATCGCTATCCCCAAAAGAAAGGGTTAAAAATTCGTTCTACTACTCGCCACCAGAGAGCGTTACTTAAAGTTTTTTTTAACTACGATTTGTTTTCTTATAAACTCGAACGTTATAAAAAGGAGTTACTAATACATATGACCACATAAGTAATATTATTTACTAAATATGTAATTTAATCACTCTTTAAGATTCCTTTCATTATACTTTTTAATCTATAGTTAGTGACTTACAATAAAAGTCGCCTCAAATGAATTAGGAAAAAATAGTAGCTACATAAAAATAATCTTTTTACATTATTTTACAATTAAGAAAACCTTCAAAGTACTCGTATCCAACTTCTAATACAGCGTTTAACACATTGAAAAACTTTACGAACAATGTATAGTTTCAACTACTCGACGATAGATGTCGCTAGTGGTTCGATATTTTACAAAGCTGCTTGTTGTACGGAACGCGGCGGGCCAGAGCGCGCCGATGAATAATTTATAATAATGTTTATAAATTGTGTCTAAAACACATCATCAAAACCATTTGTTGCTTTAAACACATCTACTTAAAGCGATCTACGATACCATAATAATGCATTTATTTATTCAATTTTGATTTTGGACTGCTTACTTTTGATTTACATAATTAGGTATTAAGTGTTAACTTTTGTAGTTTATTGGAATTCGAAAGTGTATTTGTGAAGTGTTTTTGTGAATGCTATGTTCGTCCAGGTATTTAATTTTCGGAAGTTGCGAAAACTCTTAAGTCAACAAGTTGCCCAACCAGTCGAACTTGATGCAGATAACGCCTACTGCTTTTCACCTCAGTATTTTATATGATAGAGTTTTTTTTTAAGAAAAAATACTTCACTATATTTTTGTTTTTTTATTTTCCAAAAAAATACTTAAATGTTTTCAGTTGACTAAGTCACTGTACGGGTCTTTTCAATTACCTACATTATCTTTAAAACGCGAGATCACTAGGAAAAGGGAAATATTATTAAAAATAAAAGTTATTTTAAAAATTATAGGTAGTATAAAATTATACCTATTCAATTGTGTTAAAATTATTGAAAAAATAAGGTTTAATATTAGAAACATCAGTACCTACGTAGCCTATCAGTAAAAAACGAATAAACATTTATGTCTTGTATACCTATTAGGTATTATTTAATTTACCTTAGTAGTTTTTGAAGAAAAAAAAACACAATTTTTTAAAAAATATTCAACTCCTACTCAAACATTATTTGTTTTACAAACACAAAATTTAAACCTTATTGGTATTCTAATCTAAGCAGATCTATCAGGAAGCAGAGTGTTTAAAGTTTGATCTAATATTTTCTAAATATTGCGGAGTTTACTAATTAAATTAGTTAGTTAGCGGGACACTGCAGAGATCTGTGTACTTCATAAGTGTAATTAATTGGTTCGACAGAAAGAAACGCGCCGAGTCGGCAGACGGCGGCGCGGGCGCGGGGCGCGGGCGGCGGGGCGCCGCGGGGCGGGCCGCAATTACAGCGTCATTAGCGGCGCGGGGCGCGCGGCGGGGGGCGGGGCGCGGGGGGCCAGGGGGCGGGGCCTCGCCGCGCTGGCGAACCCGCGCCGCGCAGCCCACAGTCCGCTCCGTGCCGCCGCCGCGCACGCACGCGCATGTCGCTCGAGTTCGCTGTCGGTGATGTGAGGTGGCCCCCGCCACTACAGTTGCGTCGCGCGATACTCGCGCTCGTTTCTCTCCCGAAAGAGTCAGTCGTTGGAGGCTTCCGAGCCTTCGAGCCGACAAAACGCCGTCCACCGTGGATCTAAGGTACGGCGCCATGGCGGCGACCACGTACATGCCCGCCGAGCTGGAGCTCGGCAACCTGGGCGGGTACGCCGCGTCGCCGCGCAGCGCCGAGCCCGCCGACATGAAGTACGCGCACCACATGCACGCCGGCGGCTCGCCGTCCCCGGGCGCCGCCGTGCTGGGCAACCCCTGGGCCGCGCTGCCGCCCGCCGACCCCTGGGCCGTGCACGGCCACGCGCACGCGCACGCGCACCAGGACGTCAAGCCGGCCGACGCGCGCCACCTGCAGCACGGCTGGCACGCGCCCGTCATGTCGCCGCACTACGGCGCGGGCTCGCCGCTGCACGGCTACGGCGTGCCCAGCCACCACCACATGCTGCGCGACGTGCCGCCCAGCCCGCACCTGCACCACCACGCGCACCTGGAGCGCGACGCGCCCGAGGAGGACACGCCCACCAGCGACGACCTGGAGGCCTTCGCCAAGCAGTTCAAGCAGCGCCGCATCAAGCTGGGCTTCACGCAGGCCGACGTGGGCCTGGCGCTCGGCACGCTCTACGGCAACGTCTTCTCGCAGACCACCATCTGCCGCTTCGAGGCGCTGCAGCTCAGCTTCAAGAACATGTGCAAGCTCAAGCCGCTGCTGCAGAAGTGGCTCGAGGAGGCCGACTCCACCACCGGCAGCCCCACCAGCATCGACAAGATCGCGGCGCAGGGCCGCAAGCGCAAGAAGCGCACGTCCATCGAGGTGTCGGTGAAGGGCGCGCTGGAGCAGCACTTCCACAAGCAGCCGAAGCCGTCGGCGCAGGAGATCACGTCGCTGGCCGACAGCCTGCAGCTGGAGAAGGAGGTGGTGCGCGTGTGGTTCTGCAACCGCCGGCAGAAGGAGAAGCGCATGACGCCGCCCAACACGCTGGGCGGCGAGATGCTGGAGGGCATGGCGCACGCGCACTACGCGCACGAGGCGCACGGCGCGCACGGCAGCCCGCTGCACGCGCACGCGCACTCGCCGGGGCTGTCGCCGCAGCTGGGCGCGCACTCGCTGGCCGCGCACTAACAGTTGGCCCCGTGGGCGCCGCCGCGGCCGTACTAGCCGCCGCGCCCGCGGGAAGCGCGCCGCCAGCAGTGGGCGGCCGCGCCGAGATATAGACTCTAAACCGTTCTTATGATTTCGCGGCTCCAGTGAAGTCGTTGTTAGTTATGTGACTGAGACTATGATGCCAGTAACCGTTATATCGAAGCGCCGGGCTTCGGAGTGTTCGCCGATACCGTTCGCCTAGATAGTCTAATTGATAAAGAGAGCTTAAATCGGAGGAGCGGCTCGGCGTGTCGCCGCGGCGCGGGCCGGCTCTCGCGGTAAGTACGCACTCACACACAACCGGCTGACCGGCCGACCGGCCGACCGGCCCACCGGCCGACCGGCCCGGGGCGCCTGCCAGCCGGAGCCGGCCCGCCCGCCCGATACGCACTAGCGTTATTATTTTTTGTAAAGGACGATTTCATCGAATTTATTTATAGATTATTATAAATTAACGATGTTCATACATGCCTACCTGTCTGTAGGGAGTCATTGTGGTGTGTGGAGTATAAAATTGTTGCTACTACTGTAAATTTATAATTAGTGATGAAGACGGGAGTAAAATATGAATCGGGTCGAAGCTTTGTTTTGTAAGGGAATACGAGTGAGTCAATAGGTGCAATTTTTATTTTAAGTGATATAAAGAAAGATCCGCGCGGCGGCGCCGGCGGCCGAGAGGCCAGCGGCCCGCACATTGTCACACGCATAATTTATTAAAAATATTATTAAAAAATGCAGACACGATGCCAAAATGGTTTTATTCCTGTTTTTACTTGTTTTGTTGTTTTTTTTTCGTTTGTATGTATTTGTGGCCAATCTTGGTACTTAATTATTGTAAAAATAGGTATTTTTTCTATATAAAAATAATGTACCTACGACGTATATGATGATATATATTAAAAAAGTTCTTTATAGAAATGGAAATATACATATGACTTTTATTGAAATCCTACAAAATTTGCCTCGATGACAATTGAAATTTTTGAATTGAAAGAATTTCTTGTGAATAAAACAAGTTTGTGAAATAGTGTAAATTACCATATTAAACGTAACAAATCACAGAAAATATATTTTCTAAGTCAGATAAAGTTTATAGTCTTGTATAAAATAGTTGTACCAATATTGTTAGTTATTATTTGTAAATCTGTTAGGTAAACATTAGCACACGCAGAAAATTTACTGAAACAGTCTTAGTTTAAGATAATAATGTTAATAAACCTGAATATAATTTAAAGATAAATATACAGAAATAAACCCGGTAAAACATTTTATTCGTCAGTTATTTTACTTGATACCTGGTCAGTAGGTCAAAAGATAATAAAAAAGTAGTGATGTTGCGGCTGCGCAAGTTATTTGGTTATTTTATTTATGAAGACAGCAGCAGGTAGGGAGCTGCGGACCATCTCATCGCTCGCCTTTTGCACCGCTATACAAAAAGAGTAAAAAAACTCAATCCCTCATTATTAAAAATGTCACCTTAACAACTAAGATTCAAACCTAAAAGAAGATATCATTACTGCCTTTTGTTGAACAGAATTTTCATGGTTTGTGTTTTTTTGAAAAAAAATCTATAGTCTAAGTACCTACTTGAAAAGTTCTAGGTGTGTTATGCTTATGATTTTTGGTTTTAGAACTTTTTTTAAACGTTAAATATTGGATTTTAGTGATACTATCTTTGAAAAGCTAATTATATTGAATTTTGATTTAATTTGAATATTTTAGAAGAACTTACTAAAAGCCCTTGAAGACATATTATGTAGTACCTAGTAGGTACTTTTATTTTTATTTGTTCATTTTGTCCTAAGTTTTATTTTGATATAAAATATGTTTTTGATTGGATATTATCAGTTAGAAACATATTTTATTTATTTGTAAAAACTAAACAATTTGAAACTCTTAAGAACCTTGTACTCATAAACAAAACGTTGATAAAATATGACGCAATTGCTGAAAAAAATGTTGATATCACTATGAATTATAACTTGTTGAACAATATTATAGACTCTCTCTTGTCAATCAGACGCGCAAAAACTGTGAAAGGGTAAATTCGTCAAAGTTTCACGAGGCACATTTAACGTTCGCGAGTGAATTGCCAACAAAAAGTTTACGTGTTGAGCTCCGGCCAGTAAACAACTGGCTATGGACAAAATTACATTCCAAACGGCTAATGAAGCGTTAATCCACTTCTGCCTAGGTACACTGAAACAGCCAACGGTGTAAATTGTAGTCAATATGACAGTTGTTATCAACTTTGAAATGATTTTCTTGTAAAAGCCAATCATTATAGCAATCATTGGTACACGTTTTGCAATATTTAATCGTTTTGCCTTTTATATTTTTTCATTTACAGTTTTTTTTCTTTTATATTCAACTGTCAAGTTGTGCTTAAGCTTTGAAAACTTGTTTACGTATATAACTTGTATAGTTTTGTATTTTAGGCATCACATTACTTTATAACTTATGTAGTGTTATAATCCATGTTTGATTTGTGGCATTCAAAAACACAGTTACTTAGGTAGGTATATTTTCCAAAGGAATCTATTTCTGAACGGAAGGCATTTTTGCGAAACATTTAGATAACTTTCCTGAAGTGACCGTATTTTTTTATGTAATATTACGTTTTGCAGTCGCAATAATAGTATTAGTGTTTTGGTTAGAGCATGTCGTGTTTCAGTTGCATTATGGAGCAAACAAGTAAAAATCGACTATATTCCGAAAACATTGTTTAGTTGCACCGTCAGATATTCGTAGCGTAAGTCATTTGCATAACAGTAACCGCATGCAAATTGTTAAACAATACAGATCGGGCCGTTCTGTTTTAGAATATTTTTGGTATAGTGACTTACTTGCCATCAAAAACTTTTTGAGGAATTGTTTATTTGATTTAGTTTAAGCCATTTCTGTTAGATGCAGTGAAATTTTTTGTAGATTGTTACTTTGAGTATCTACCTTATCAAAATTTATTAAAGCCTTATAAATAAACTAGCTGTTGCGCGCGGTTTTACCCGCGCAATTTCTATTCCCGCGGGATTTTCGGGATAAAAAATAGCCTATACGGATTCGGAAGAATCCTTCTAAGTAATGGTAAAAGAAATTTTGAAATCTGCCCAGTAGTTTTTGAGCCTATTCAATACAAAAATACAAAGGTTTCCTCTTTATAATATTAGTATAGATAAGGACACAATTTTATAGGAATTAAGTAAAGTAGATAATATGCATAAAAGTTTGTTATTTGATATTTTTTTCATTACTTTAAATGATCATGTCAATGTTTGTTTGGTTATAAAATTTAAAGTTTTTAAATTTGCGCAGAATTAAGTTATTTTTGTTTCCGAAGCAAGAGTATGGAACCGTAGACGTTTAGATAGAATATGAATATCAAAAACATGTCTAGTCTACAACAAAACATGCTTCAAAAAGATTTAAATATATCTTTAATGTAAATATAATGAAAACATGAAAGAACAAAAGTATTATGGTGCGTTAAGCCAAACTGAAGAGGTATCTACCATCACCCGAAGCCACGGTGACGTAGGTACCAGACGCGATCGGTTTTTCTGCGTTATACCATAAAATATGTTTTTAAACGGCAGGTGCGGTGTAGCGGCTTTATCAGCCCTGCTGTAGGAAATTTATAGGACCCGCGGTTTTGGATACGCCGCGAGCGGTCCGCGCTATCTACCTTTGTCACACTCGTTTTTTACGCGTGATCCGCCGCCCGACGGTCCTCGGAACAGATTGTACCTGCCTGCTCTTCTACACACGATTATAACAGATAAACAAATGCAACCATTACAAAATTGTAGAAATTATTGTTGATATAAAATGATGAGACTTGGAAAATCGTTTTGATCGAAGTTTATTAGCGCTTTAAGTAAGACAGTCTCATTTAATAGTAATTTGCGAGAAAAAGGAATTCAAATTACATCGAAATAATTAAAATGCTTTAAAATAACAAGAATACTTCGTTAAATAGTTATAAGATATGAGAATTACTGAATCGATATCAATAAAATAATGAGTTACTTGACAGGAACGCAATGGTTTTGTGCAATGCATTCATTGAACTATTTTTTAACCTTCTTTTAAATGTTTTAGTTTGAAATCTATTTAATCATTTGTATAAAAGTTAATTGATATTTCTAATATAACTGAATGCAATTTTAATGCTGTTTTAATTTTAAATGTGAATGAAGTTACGAACGTTTTAGAATAGCAATCATTTAACATGCAAAATTATAACATTAATAATGTGTGAGGAAATGCCTTAATAATAGTATCGTAGTAAATATTTTGAGTTTTTTTGGGAATACAGTGTTCTTTTGTAAGAACATAACGCTTTTTATGATATTTAGTTAACGTAAAATGGATGTTAAAGTTAAATTATTTCAGATTTATTGCATCCCAAAATACTACGAAGAGGTCTTAACTACTAATTAATTACACATACTTGGCAAATTACATATTTTCTTAAAATTATTCACTTATAATAATACTTCCAGAAGATTTCTTAACCTTTGAATACTAATTTTCAACTTCCTATGATATTAAAAGTGACATAAATTTAATATCAACAATCAGTGAACATTTGATGGTAGTAGACAAGGGCCCTGGTTATCATTACGAAATGGTCAAAGCGTCAATTGGTGTCAAATCACTTATAATTGGTGACCCGACGGGTCGCCGACAGAAGTATTAACAATGTGGCTTACACTTGATTTTTTAGTGGCTCTATTTTTTTTTGTCATGGCATTGAATATTTAGATGAACACTTATAATCCTCTTTTATTATTATTCGCTTTTATATTGACTTTTGGTATAAGTTTTTTTTGGCTTGTATAGAAGACCTACTGTAACTTCAACCTTATGACCTATGACATGGGAATATTGGGATAAAAGTGTCCTATAAACTTTTTAACCTTAGCTATATGTGTATCAACTCAATTCAGCCATTTTACTGTAAAATAACAGAAACAAACTTTCAACCCATAGACATTGAGGTTCATAATAATGACAATAACCTTCTCGTAGGTTCTGCGTTTTGATTTCTTCTGGATTTCTGGATATCGATAGAAAAATTAGTCATTAACAACGAAAAATGATTTTTTTCATCCCAAGCATTTTTGATACCGCGTTTATGTAAAAAAATCCTTCTGCTTTAAAATATTGGCAAATATATCTAAAGAATAATAATATAAGTCTTTATTTTCATAATGAATTTGCTTCTTTTACTTAATGTGATAAGGACCATTGTTTGTTTTTAATACTGATTTTTTTTCAATTGTATTGGTCGGTCTAAGTCTCTAACTTTCTGACTGCAAAGGTTACAAGATTAAACTTGGTACTATTATAAAAACACTCTTTTGTATCTACCATTATAATACTTACCAAGAGCTATTTACATCGCGATGAAAATAAAATGTGTTGAATGAATTGTGTTGTATGAATATTTAAAAAAGTCAATGACTACAAGATTCTTTAACATAAAGCATAATTTTCTGAATAGTACAAATAGATAATCTAGATATGTAAGCGGCAGCATAATTGCAATCAGCTGTTAATCTTTGCGTGGGAAGACACCGCGATTCTATACTAAATGTTCTTTTACTTCATGCTCAGGTTTATTGTTATTATTCTTTGATATTTAATGTTCATTGCCATTATTTATATCATTGCTGTTTCCGAAGATATCTTTGGGTTTTCTTACTCATACTTTGTTTATAATTTAGACGCTTAAGTATGTACTTTTTTTTTTATTCTTATTTATTTTATAAGCCATATAAATCATATGATTAAGCCGGCTTAAAAAGAAACAATAGAGAAACATTTTTTACATATAACACATAGAAATAAATAGCAGTAACATGCAAATTATGAAAATGTAACTGAAAGTAAAGATTTGTCAGGTTTAAACTTTTTTGATAAAATGGGACATTGCTGAAGTCTAAATTTTGGATATCAATGAAGAAGTCGTAAATAACAATTTTTCTATTATTGCATTTATAAAAATAAAATAACAATATTATTTAAATCTTACTTATATTATAAATGTCAATGTTTGGATGTATGGATGTTTTTTCCTCAATCACGGCAAAACGGCCCAACGGATTTTAATGAATTGTGGCATAATGATACAATATAATCTGAAATAGCACATAGGCTACGTTTTATCCCAAAATTCCCGCTTGAATCAAAAGTGTACTAAAGGGTACAAAAAGGGTACTAAATTATGTACAAAGGTACAAATTATTTCGAACGGAAATTTCTTCCGTCAGGAATGATGATCAGACTCGTACTTACTCCAAAACCAAATTACAAAATTGAAAAAACTTTCGCGAAGTAACATCTTAAGGTTCAATTACAACAATCACCCACCCAACAATTAAAATTATATTTAATTAGCACGATGTACAATGACAATAATTTACACCGAATCAGACATTTCTACAAAGTTTACAATGTCAATGAAAGAAAAAACCAAGCGATTGGGGACATGATCATCTGTCTTGACGCACGCTAGGTGTCTGTAATGGATTCAGCCTCGGCTTACCGTGGGAGACACCACGCCCTTTGTGATCGATGTCCTAGGGCCTCTACTGGATGCAAGTAGATGCAATCTTCTTTTTTTTCTATCTGTCATTGGCCTACAAATCATTGTATGATGGGCGCGGTGTGAGAAAACCGAGGTTTCGCTTGTCCATTTGATTTGGAAGTTACGAGAATTTGTTGTGTTAGTACATTTAAATGACGCTGGCTATAATGTACCTAAATGATATATGTATAACATTTTTTGTTTAAGTAAATTTGAAATAATAATAAATAAATATTTGTGACACTAACACAACATTATCTAGCCCAAATTCAGTTTCTTAAAGAACTTGTGTTATGGATACTAGTTAACTGATATACTTAAGAAATATATAAACATACATATTGAATACATACATATTTTTATGAGATAATAAACTTAAATAAACATATAAACGTCCATGACTTGACGACTAATGTTCATCACAAGAATATCCGTCGTCGCCGGGATTCGAACCAAGGACCTCTGACATAGAAGGCAATGTACGTAACCCCTACACCGGCCGGTCGTACATACACAAATACTTTACTTGAAAATATTGGATACCATGGTAGATTTGTGTTTTAAATCTGAAACACTAGATATAGGTACGCAAGTTGTTGTAAATGTTGAAAACTTAAGAAAGCAGGTACAATCTTCAGAAAAAATAATTTGTTGAATCTGGTATATTTTTAATAAGTATGGTTTTTTATTTGTTGTTTCATGTTCGTTTCATTGGGTGTCTCGTTTTGGCTTCGCACTAGTAAAACTTCAAGTTAACATTATTTTATCCATTATGTTTACAATCCATTTATCTCCGATAGTTTACACAAAACTTTTATGAACAAATATTTCACAAGAATCACTCTGTCTATTGGTAAAACCCGTAGGTATAAAAATCTATTCAATCGCTTTTTAAGCCTACCGCGTACAAGTGCTTCTGGTCACTCAAAGTCTTTCATAGTAGAAGTAAATAAATATGTAAAATTTGCGTTTCTACTGCAAATATTAGGTAAACTCTTTGGCTAAAATTAAACTCTTTAGGCGCAATCATTCTGTGAAAATCTATCTATTTACCGCAGTGCCATTTCATTAAATTCACATTTTAAAATACAGATAATCTACATGACAATTTGAAAGACATAACCAGCCGTTTCACATGACATTAAGTGTCTCATATACTTGCGGCCCCCATTAGTGTGGTGCGGTCAGCCCCGGCCCCCGTAGCCCGACGGTCAGGGGTCCGTGCCCACTCTCCGGAACGTTGGAACAACCACAGTAAATATACCTAAGCGTAATTACGTATTTTTTTACCGTCGGAAAAATAAGATTGTAAATGTTTAAGAACCGTAAAACGTAGCCAAATTACAGTTAAATGTAAGTTAGGAGGTTTTGTTTTGTATATTTTGTTTTTTATGCGTTTTAATTTTCTGCAAAATGATAGTTTTGGAAATAATTTTGCGTGAAATAATATAGTAGGAAGTTACATCAAAGATATTAAAACTTACTTTTCTAGTTTAGTTGTAGTATGTATTAAGTCGAAGAAATGAAAATTAGCATTAAAAAAAAATCTTAAATCTTTTCATCTCAATTTAATACAATGCAAATATTTTTTCTGCCATTGCGTTTTACAAAAGCAATCAAACTGCTTGAACTATATCATTAAGACGTTTTTCGCTGTATCCTAGCTCAGTCTGTCTGTTGCAATGCAACCTTGTTAGCGATAGCATTTCAATTACAGAACTTTTAATTAATTGATTAAACCCAAGAAGCCTCAATTTGAATTCCTTTCTCATTATTTTTTACCTCTAATAACTTAGAGCGATTTGTTTTACGTTGCTGTCAAGTGAAGTCGCAGGAATAATTAGTTATACATATATTATGTTTCAAGAGGTTAGTTTTATTGTTATCACTCATAAGGTGTATAGGATTAAGTTTTTTTTTAAATTGAAAAGTAATAACTTGGTGTAATGTTTTTCGCATACGCATAAAACTCTGGTTTTTGTTTAAAGTTGCACCATAAGGTCTGAAAATTATGCTAAGTTTGCGAACTCTATAAAACTCTATATCTACAATGACAATTAAATATCTTTATACTATTTTGAAATCACGTACTTATAAAATTGTGTTTTTCACGGCGACCCGTGAAGTTTTATTTACACCACCCCTAACTAGATGGCGTTAGCGTATTCATGTAAAGTTTCAACTTTCTATGATTTTTTATATTTTTTAAGAATTTGAGCTGTTAAGTAACAATACTTTCGCTTTCCATACATTTGCATAATAAGATTCATGAAATTTTTTGAGAACGTTAATGTTTATGAATCAGTTATTTAAATTAAATTATCTTGAATTGAAACTGACGTTAAACTTTAACATTAAGTGATATTGGCGGGGATTTAATATTGCTGCTGTCATGTCACGGTGGTCAATCACTAACAATTCGATAACGACTATCATCGTTTCATATTTCCTGCGATTTGTGTCTAGTCTAGACAATAACTCGTGTCCACAATCACCGGATGGCTGTGTCCAGACGAGACAGAGCAAATTAGACAGTCGCTATGTCTGGATTAGATCGCAGTCGAGACAGTTTTGTGCCAATATTGTTAATACTCGTTTGAAATAATGGCTCGTAAATGAAGATGGGTAGATTGTTCTATTAGCTGGCTCCACTTGACTTGACTTTTGGAATACGCTCAATGTTGTACAATGTAAGGGATCTATAAAGTCAGATTTATAATAATAGTCGATTTACATAATTTAATCTCAGGATATTTTTCATACTAAGTTAATTAAAGAAGGTATATACGAACTATAAAGTTCGTTTCATGTGAATGGATCAAATGAATGAACTTACTTTCAATCGGAATAAACGGGACATTTAACTTAATTAGAAATCGGTTGAATAAAAACTTCAAATATATTGAAGTTTAAAACTAATTGTTAGTAATATAATAAATGTAGCTGTTAACGTAAAAGTAATCGTAAAAAAATCTCTCGCATCGAAGCGATGGGAACCAGCTACTGTTCAATAATAAATAATAAACATTCACTATGAAATTACAATCTGTTTTACAGTAAATTATCGATGGCTACCGATCGCTTGTTATATCGATATTCAATATCGAATCGAAAACGATTACGAATAGTGAGCGAGTAGTAATTAACTGCTGGTACATCGAACTCGAGCCACTCTCGATCTCGATTGATCGAGTCGCCGAATGATTTACATAATGACATTGTTCGTAGATGCAAATAAAACAAGTTATGGAGACGAACTTCCTTCGAGTATTGTGTCGAATTCTTTGTATCGCATAACGGGATTGAATACGCTAATTGGGCTGGGAATCGCTTGAGATAATCGATTATTCAATTCGATATTTTTGTTTTTGTCTAATTAGGAATGTTATTGAAACGTATCAGTCATAGGCCGGTATGTAGGAGTGAGCAGCTGGTTTTCGATAATTATCACGCAGAAGGCTTCACAGGTTCTTGTAATTGACGCCCACGATGTCGAAGATGACGAAATTTAGATTAGACTTTGTTTATTTCGTTTTTAAAAAGACAAGAAAAATAATAAGCAAGTTAGTCTAGCTAGAAGCACAACTTGATGAGTTCTTTATTCAAATACATTGTTTACTATACAAATAATGGGGAAGAAAACGAAAAGCTTTAAATAGATGTCGCTTCATACACTTCACCCATAACAAACTGCCAAATCAACAAGCTATTATCAAAATTACTTCTGCAGTTATCTTTTTTGTGGTAAATCTATACAATAATGTGTTTTTTTGCATCAAAATATGGAAAATGTGGACCGTTATAAGTACATTTCCACAAAAGTTTAAATCAAGTACATCCAAAACTAAAGCGAGTGTACGAGTATATCCTCGGAGAAACTGTGGTAGGTATCCATTTTCTATAAAAACTTTAATTACCCAATGATGCATTTCACTATAAAATTTACTTTCACTGTGGTATTTGAAAATTGTTATGGGTCGAGCGTAATCAGCGCCTCTAGTGGAAAAAGAAGGCAGTTTTCTACCCAATTGTCACTCTAGTATGAAATAATCTAATGTTGTTACTACAGGAAGTGTGACAGACTATTTCATTCGCCATATCGAGTAGATAACTATTAGAAGGCAGTAAATAGGTTTAGTTTCCAATTACGATAATTAAAGTACAATATCCTCGAGTGTATAACCAGTTTCTTGTTATTTTTTAATTTACTTTCAGGATAAGTTATTTCTTTTTGTCTCTCCTTTTATTTACGCAGCACAAAGCATTTAAGATTATAAGTGTTATAATATGTTTTTGTAATATTTAATTGCTTCTTATCAAAAACGTTAGAAAACCATGATCTTAGTAAATCCAGTAAATTTACTAATAATTTTTTTTACTAAAAAAATTGTGTCACTACAACGAATATATTGTAGGTAATTCTTAAATAAATGAAAAATGTGATAAATAAAAAATTACCCGACCCGGATTCGAACCCAGGACCCCTCGTTTTACCTCTCGGTAAAATGTGGTAAGTCATTTCGAGGCGTACCGCCAGGCCCCGGTAGCTCAGTGGAAGAGCACTCGTCCGGCAAACGAGAGGTCCCAGGTTCGAATCCTGGTCAGGTAATTTTTATTTATCACATTTTTCATTTATTTAAGAATAATTGAGCATTTTAAATGAAAAAACTTAAAAACATTATTAATATATTGTAATTCTTCTTTTAGTAGAGTTATTTAGTTACGCTATCAACTTGGTATTTACTATAGTGATCATATGTAGCAGTATTCTAAAGGCGTTGCTGTGTTCCAGTATAAGAAAAGAAATAACCAATAAAGTAACTATGACGACCACTTTGGCGATGGGGTTTAAAGTATCTGCCTCAGACGCTGTGGTCGCGGGTTCGATTCCCGCTCGGAACAAGGAAAAAAAGAAATGTTCCGAGTCTGGGCGTTTATCTTTATGTGTATTTATATTCTAGGTTCCCCCCTAATTTGCTACATGGTATCTCATAATAAGCTTTGCCATGTAGTTGGTGTGATTGTCTGGGGATTTCACTTTACTTTTACTAGGAGCATTGGTACTTTTGACAGAAGCCTAGTTCATACATCATTATTTATGTGTTTTGTGGATCATACTTACCATTTGGCAGTAAAGTTGAATAAAGTCACTAAAATGACCAAATGACCATCCGATCATGCTAATACTTATTTTGTGTACTTTCATACTGCATAAAATGTTAGGTATGTATTTATGTAGGTACTGTATTTTGTTCAAATTCCTAATGTAGCTAGATTGCTAGTTTTAAATGTAGCATGTTTAAATAACAATGTGTCTTTTTGGTATGATTTTTGTACAAATTGTGTTGTATTTACGGCTAACTAGTTTAATTAACATTGACAGGTTTGAAGATTTAGTTTTTGAAAAAAAAGCTTTCCAACCGAATTTAAGCGCGTATTGTATCTTATATTTAAGACGATTTGACGTTTCAAAGAATATTTAGATATACGCCATAATCCGGTTGAAAAGTATTTTATTTAATAGCTTATTTGAGTTAAAAAAAATACCTATCATTTATTTCTTTTACGATTCAATTTTAGCAAATAAAGCCTTTATTAGATATTAATGAGATTTTCACTTGTTTATGAGTGACTAAACACTTGTTTAAACTAAATCTCACCTCATTACAAGAGTCAAGGAAGAACCATACATACATAACCTCACGCTTGTTTACCTTTGGGGTAGGCAGAGGCAAGGGAACACCAATTGCTGCGATTAAGACATACCTCTTTCGCTTCTTCCATGTTCATCAATCTTTTCATACTTGATCGCCGGTTACGGGTACTTTTGACTAGGCCCTTTTTCTAGGAAAAACCTTACTACACGTATTTTAAAAAGGGATATAGCAAATAGTCTTACCGAAAAACATCATTGCGAGAGCGATATTTGGCTGCAGATAATATATGAAGGGTCGTTGCTATTCAGGCGATAGAAATATAGCCTTTTATTACCTGAAAATAAAGTCTTTTATTACCTGCTAAGTATGGCTACACTACGCCTAAACTACAAAAAAATGCAGTATTTTGGTGATCTACGGGAGCAGCTAGCGTTGGCGCTGCAACTTTGCACATCCAAGAAATGATGCTATATGTAAGTATGAATCCGATAAGTATAACTTAGCTATAATTTATTTATTAGGAAAAAAATAATTCTTAGATAATAATGTAATGAATTACAATAGAAAAAAAAACACAAATAAACGTAAAGTAATACAGTTAACGCCAATGTATATAATTATTTAGTATCTTAGTACGTACATACATACATAACGTCACGCCTGTATCCCTAGGGGTAGGCAGAACACCAGAGGTTACAAGACCATCTGAAGTCACGTTTGACAAATTTGGAGCTATTATAAAGATGGAAAGAGACTATTGTAGTGACAGGGGGTCAGCCTATCGCCCACAAAAATGCCAATAAAACCTCTGTCGCTTTATTTGTTAGGAAAAAAATATATCTTAGATAATGTAATGTAATGAATTACAATAAAAAAAAACACAAATAAATGTAAAATAATACAGTTGACGCCAATGTATATAATTATTTAGTATCTTAGTACGTATTCGAAGTATAGTATGTATTCAGAATTTGTTTGTATAGAATTTATTTTAGTAACTTTGAATTTCTACATAAAATGTTCCTTATATCTTCTCAAAATAAAAAATATATATTTACTAGATATTAGGTACTTCAAAGTAATAAATAAATAAGAGTTCTGCTGTCAAAAGCAAACATTTTTTAGAAGCAACTTATAGTTACAGACATTTAAACAGACAAACTCTACATTTTTAATTTGTCAGTATACAGGGTTAATTTTAATTATTGCATTAACTCTTGCGGGCTGCCTCTCCACATCAATCCCAACCAAGAACTGTATACCGGTATGAATTTCTGTACATTTTTTTTCTGTATGACGTCATACCGTTAAATTAGGTGTATTTAAAAATAACAGTACAAGAATTCATACTGAAATAATTCTTGTACCTTTTTTATTATTGGAGCATAACTGATTTTTTTTTCAGTTAACTGAAATTTTCTGGTATTAATATTAATATTGATACTAAAATTTTATTTTTAAATAACTGTAGAATGTTCGATAGTTTAGTTGAAGACTATGAAGCGTAGGTACATATGCTGACCTATACATTTCGGTACCGAAATTAAATCGGTTAAAATATTTCTGTACTAAAAACATCTACAGAAATGAATCCGGTATACATTATTTGGGTACGTATTTAATAAATTTAGATTTTAATAACTTGTACAGTTATTGTGTTCGATGAAGCAGTACACTAATAAGGGTACTGAAATTTTACTAGTACTATTTAAAAATTTTATACTGATATGCAGTCCCTGATCCCAACAACATTAAATTCTACAACTTTTTACAAATCTTGATAAATAACACAAAAAATAAAAACAAAAAAATCTCTCCTTACTCTATAATTTGTAAGAAGTACCTATTATTATTTGGAAGTGATATTTTACTGCGCAAGTTGCATGGCATACCTACGCTCAGAGTAAATAGAGTTACGCCTCTAAACAGAGACTATAAATATTTTTTGTATGGGAAACTAAAATTTTAAAAAGTTGAGATTGATGTGGAGAGGCTGCCTGCAAGAAGTGATGTGCTTATTAAAATAAACCCTATATAAATAAACGTAGCAGATTATTAAAATAAATCAGTAGATTTCCACCTGCGTATGTTAGGTATAAAAAATCTAGTTTCGTAAGGTTATCAAGGAACAGTCGATATTGGAGGCCGATGTGGACAGGAGTCGCTACTCACCTTTGATAATAGTATTTATTGCGATTTCGTCGCTAAATACAACAAGGTCTTTTAATCTCAAGGTTTACTAGTTTCATAGGTCAGAGGTCTATTTGATGGCCTCTAAGGTTCAGTGGATGAGTGAATAGTAGGTAACTAGGAGGTTACGGGTTCGATTTTTTTTTTATAAAATATGGATGGGACGTTTGTCTTCCATGACACCTGATGTTAAGTAAACATGAAGACTAAAGTGGTACACGTCCATCCACGAGAAACCTATTCACTCGACGCTTAAAAGTACTAGGACTATACTGGTCAGGGAAAATAGACGCAGGCAGTTCATTCCAAACCTTGGCGACCCGTATCAAAAAAATGTTTACAAACTTTTGTTTTTCAAGTAATTTTTATATCAAACTCAAAAAGTTATTTATTTGAAATAAATATCATACTTGAAACAAATCAAATTATTCACAAATTGAACTGAATCTACCAGAACTTCCAACAGTCAATCTGTTGAGAAGAAGTGAGGGAAACAATCCTTTAAAATAAGTATACTTTTAAACAATTGTCTGGCTGGATCCCATATCACAAACTTTGCTTATATATTTTGGCACTAGATGGCGCTGATGTGATATTAGGAGCCAGGTTTATACATATTTGTTCTTATTTATTACCGTATTTTTTCTATGTATTTACCTGCATTTTATAATCATTATTAATATGGTTATTCACTTTTTCATTCTCTGTTTTTCTATTTAGGTAATTTGTGGAGGTTTTTTTAAATATATTTCATGCATTTTCCCTAATTTATTAATTTATGTAACGGGCTTATTGTCGATTTATTAAAACAGATAAAAAAAAATTTAATAAGTTCATCTATATATTTTATTTACCGTTGAATTATTTTACTAGTATTAGATTTGAACGCGCATATACGATACAATTTTTCTACCAAGTTTTACTTAAACTTTAGTGAAACTCAAAATGAGTTAAACAATAAGTGTATTAATATAGTACACTAAGTCGAAGAGTTTGTGTATTTGAAAAAGCTTGTCACTGTAACTTAGATTTAGCATAAAAAGGCGCTAAAAAGCATTTAACCTCACAAATCATAAATCAAAAGTTATATTATCTTTAGCGATTCAATTATATTATATTCACATAAATGTTACTTTCCATGAGTTTTTAATATTGTCGTTAGTTTTTACGTTCTTTATACCTATTTAAATAAAAATCTGCTGTAAATGAATTAAACAAGCTTTTATTCCTTATATTTCGTCTTACACTTAGAACACACATTCATTGAAAGCAATGCTCGTAAGATAAGAAACAAAGAATCATGATTAATTTTTTTTTCATTTCCTCCTGACAATTGACAATTCAGTATTTTGTTCATTACTATAATACCTTAGAAAGCTGTATAAAGTCAAATATAAAACACTTTATATTTAAAACGTGTCTAATATTATAAATGACTTTGTTTAGTAAGACTAGTTTTCAGGATCTGCTCATTCATCAAGGTCTTCTTCAATAAAATTAATAAAAAAGCGATATTTTTGCAATAAATAATCTAATTTAGTCAAATATTTGTAAGATTATTTGTTTTCCGCAATAGGTCATTGCAGCTTCAACATGTGGTCGTCCTTGATCTTAAAATCAAAACTGCCAAATTGCCCCGGTTTCGATACTATTTATGATTAAAACTTGATCCATAAACATATAAATAATATCTATTTTTTTTTTTTATCGTCCTAAGATTTCGCGACTCATTAAAATGAATAAAAACGTTTTTGACCGGACTTAATCACGTTTTTACAATAATTTTGATAATATAGAAACTATTTTAATGAAAATTACATACATAACTTCACGAATATATGGGGTGGGCAGATCAGCAGAGGTTATAAAACCATCTGATGTCACGTTGAATTTGGAGGCATTATAATGGCGGAGAGAGACTATTGCAGTGGCAGAGGGTCAGCCTATCACTCACAAAAAAAACCTCTTTCCGTAACTGACTTTTACAGTATGCCCAGGAGGAGATGCAGCTGGCACATTCTTTTTCCTTTGCTCCGAGTCCTGCATGAAAGGAATACTCCAAATTTCGGTGTCTTGATATAAACAAAAAACTGCTTTTATGCCTATAGCTATGTTTTAGTAAAAACTACATGTGTCTTAAGTTATTTTACAGCTGTGCCAAATTAAGTCCTTCATAGATCCACCGTGCTTCCTGCTCGGTCTTACCATCTGTTATCACGAAGTGAGATTCTAATGTAAAATGTAGGCAAATATAAAACACCCTCAACTTTATATAAAACACGACTTTACATTTGTTGAAGTCTGATGTAGGACAGTCAGGGGTGAAGAGCTTAGATTAACCCCTTCTTGCTTCGAAGAATCATCATAAAATATTGGTGGATGTAAAGTAATCCTACAACTAAAGCAATACCTACTCCCACAGGAATTTGTGAAACCGTTTAACTAAGAAGGATACAAGAAGTGTACTGTGAGGTAGAGGTTGGGTTATTAAGCTGCAAGATTGATGTATTTTAAATATTTTTTCTACAACCCTTTGAAATTGTATGTTGATATTGTTTTATAATATTTCAAGTTGTCTACTCCATAGCAACAAGTACCAAGACTACATGAATTGTGAGGCGCCACACGTGCTCGCCTGCCAGTCATTCGCCCGAGCACTTTCATCGTCTGCCTGAAAGTTACTATCACTTACTTCGAAATGTGACGAAAGGATGTACTTGATTGCGGCATGTAGATAAGGTACCTATTTAAATACTGCTACTTAGCATAAATTAAGTTTTTAAAACATTTTTTCTAAGAAGAACGTATTTAATTTTAAGTTTTTATAGATGAAATGCTAGTTTAGTAAAGCAATTTTGATTTATAAATATAATCACCGGATGAACGCAACATAAGCTAATTTCTTATATGTATTTTTCTTTTTCCCTGATGTTACAAAGGAGGATGTTATTTGGAAAATATGATACAATTTTATGGGTGTCCAAACAAGTAATATCAAATGGAGACATACAAAAGTAGTGGCTAAATTACAATAATATGGAATATCAGCACATTGTATCACGCGGTAGATATTTACAATATAAAAAATACAGGGGTTTTTTTTATATTGTAAGGATAGGACGTTTGTCTTCCATGCCATCTGATGGAAAGTGCGCATGAAGATTATGGTATTACACGTCCATCCACGAGAAACCTATTCACTCGACACTTAAAAGTTCCAGGACTGTAGTGGTCAGGAAAAACAGACGCAGGCAGATTGTTCCACTCCTTGGCAATCCGTACCAAAAAGGAACTATCGAAGCGTTTTATTCGACTTCTTGGTAGATCCACTATATACGGATGGAAGTCTGAAAGTCAAAGGATACTTTCAAGCAATAGACTAATATGTTACTCCATATTTTTTTAATAGTATTCACCTATATTCGAGATAATGCGAATGTGTACCATGTTTTAGAAAAAGAGATATCTTCAAATTTCGTCCACCAGGTGGCGCATACGGTAAAAGTGAGCTAAGGAGCGGTTTTTGGTGTGGACAGATTATGATGTGAGGACAAGGTAACATAGAAGGATTTCTTTATGATTTTAACTCATAGTTTCATTCGTTTTCATCTTCTCAGTAGCATTGGTACCTCATTCCATAGGCACTATACCTAACATCGAAAATAAGCCTTGGAACTTACACATTAGGTACAATACGTATGCATATTGTATGAGTGCGGGAGTTTGGCTGGTATACATAATTCTGTTGCAGACTGTACATAGCTCTTTAATGGAAAAACTTATATGTGAGTAGTGCCTCGAGTTTATCGAATAGAAAAAAACTAATTGAGTATATTTTAACTCGGTCTTTTATCGGTGTCTTTGCAGATCATCTTCCCTAAGCATAATTTAATTCAATATTGTGAATCTCGAAAACTTCATACAATATCAATAGGTAGGTACCTAAATGAAGTATTGTTTATATCTAAGTTTTCCCACTCGACTGGACTTGAGCTGTACGTTTAAAACATCGTATGAGAGTATATTTTCTTATATTTCCTGTGAATGATAAGATTTGGGAGTCCCGTACAATCGACGCTCCGTGTGAAACAGAAACAATGGCCGCTAATAACTTGTACGTTCAGCTTGAAAATAAAGTAAATTTGAAGATAATCTATTATATTAAACAAGTAAATCAAAATATTTTTAAATTTACCTAAATAATACGCTTACCTAATTTTAAAATAGCATTGAAGGTATTATAAGGAATTTTAAAAGTAAATGAGGAAAAATATACTTTTAATTCTACATCGTGCTATTCAAAGTAAGGAACTCACTAAATACTTACTCTGACAATTAAAATTAAAATTTGAGACAGATCATTCTCTTTTATACTTAAACCATACTTTAATAAGAACACTTTCAACAGAATAACATCTAAAACCAACCTAAAACAAAACATATTTTTTGTTTTTCTTTATATTTTTTTGTCTACTCCTTCCGTCGTGTGTACAGGTCCAACATAAGGGCAGGTGCAGACCGCGCGTGACGAGAGATCGCGCGATAACGCGACGTCACGGCCGCGAGCCGCCGACGACAGCCCTCATTCATTAGTGTTGCCACGCCAATTTAGTAACATTAAAAATATTTGGCCTGTTATGATATACGTGAAACTTTTGTTAACTGGCAAGCCTAATCATTTTCATTTAAATTTTTTATAGTTGTAATTTATATTTAGAATGTAACGAGCTATCTATAATGTTTTTTTTTTATAATACCTTCCTACTATTGAACCTTAGTTATTTTATCATCTTCTCAAAGGTTCAAAGGTTCATAGTTTTTTTAAACATCGATTTCAATTAGTAGTGCAAACTTATAATAGTTCTTTAACTGTTAGCAATAGGTATGTTATACACTAGCGTGCTACCCCGACTGAGAGTGTTTTTACATCATTGACAATTATGATGTAATCCCATATTTAAGGCAATTTAAATAAACTTTTTCAAAAATTACTACATCCATTGAAGAAAATCGTATCAATATCGGTTCAGTAATTTTGAAGTTTGAAGTGTTTAGACTCATATGTCTCAAAAATGATATCCTGTTATAATTCTTTTTTATCTTTCAATACACCTGCGCTTCACCTCAATCTCACCTGATGGTAAATGATGATAAGGTCGAAAATGATTTGCTTCAGAAAGAACGGTCTCTTCATAAAATATTGCCGCAACACATAAACGTGCAGCCATATTTGACGGCAGTTTATATGACCTCCTGAACCCTAAAGTCAGGGGGTTGCCAGGTGAACGCGAAAGGGGTTCCGCCATTAAGCGATCTCTGCCTACCCCAAAGAGAGACATGCATGAAGTTATGTATGTATGGAAAACATAAATATAAATAAATATTTCTGACACTCACACAACATTATCTAGCCCAAATTAAGTTTCTTAAAGAACTTGTGTACATACATACATACATAACTTCACGCCTGTATCCCTAATGGGGTAGGCAGAACACCAGAGGCTATAAAAACCATCTGATGTCACGTTTGACAAAGGAGGAATTATTATGATGGAAAGAGACTATAGCAGTGACAGGGGGTCAGCCTGTCGCCCGCAAAATCGCCAATAAATCCTCCGTCCCTTAACTGACTTTTACAGTTTGCCCGGGAAGAGAAGCAGCTGGCACATTCTATGTTTTTCTTTCGCTCCCAGTCCAGCATGGAAGCAAATAACTGATATACTTAAGAAATATATAAACATACATATTGAATAAATACATATTTTTATTAGAATAAACTTAAATAAACATATAAACATCCATGACTTGACGGCTAATATCTGTGTTCATCACACAAATATCCGCCGCAGCCGGGATTCGAACCCAGGACCTCTGGAATAGAAGGCAATGGATGGTACCACTACCGGCAAATGGAACTTGAAGTAATCTTGTTTCTTAACTTGACCTATCCAAGTAAATACTGCCTTCTCGTTGTAATTAAAAAGTAGGTATAGTTAGAGTTTTATAATTACCTACAACCTGTTAGACGAGTACAAAATTAAACACCTAGACTGATGTAATTGTTTTAATGGATCGTATTAAGTAGGTAATAAGAACTAAAATAGCATAAATTAATTGACGATATAATAAAGTTGTTGCTGTAATTACGTCAGTAGGTTTGAGTCCTGTTACGTAAAGTATTAGTCTTTATTTATATGGGTATATTAATTACCATTGCTAGGTCGTTGGCGTATTCTAAGTATTAAAAGGATTTTATTTTAAGTGGCTGCTTAATACAGATAAATGGTATAACATTAAAAAAACCTGCAAAGTAATTATGTGATCTCCCTATAAGTCTATAAATAAATAAATAAATATAAATATTTTTCTGACACTCACAAAACATTATCTAGCCCAAATTAAGTTTCTTAAAGAACTTGTGTTATGGATACTAGTTAACTGATATACTTAAGAAATATATAAACATACATATTGATTAAATACATTTTTTTTATTACAAAATAAACTTAAATAAACATATAAACGTCCATGACTTAACGACTAATATCTGTGTTCATCACACAAATATCCGTCGCCGCCGGGATTCGAACCCAGGACCTCTGGCATAGAAGGCAATGTACGTTACCTCTACACCAGCCGGTCGTCAAATAAGTCTATAAAACTTGGAAGCATTTTAGTAAACGGAAAGCTGATTAATGGAAGTTTTCACCGTTGGAATCGAACACAGGACTGTTCGTTCTACATACATACATAACTTCACGCCTGTATCCCTTATGGGGTAGGCAGAACACCAGAGGTTATAAGACCATCTGATGTCAGGTTTGACAAATGAGGTATTAAAATGATGGAGAGAGGCTATTGCAGTGACATGAGGTCAGCCTATCGCCCACAAAAATGCCAATAAAACCTCTGTCCCTGAACTGACTTTTACAGTATGCCCGGGAAGAGAAGCAGCTGGTACATTCTATGTTTTTCTTTCGCTCCCAGTCCAGCATGGAAGCTGTTCGTTCTACAGCTTATAATAGCGGATCTACGGGTAAAGTATAATTGGTTTGTATAATTAACTAGCTGTTTTGCACGGTTTTACCCGCGCAATATCAAATACTTTGAGGTGTTCTGCCGTGATTGAGGAACAAATATCCATACATCTAAACTTTCACATTTATAAGTAAGATATTTCTTTTTACTAATTTTTTTAATAAGATTTTGAGCTCAATCTCACCTCGATCGTAAGTGAAAATGAGCTCGACCATAACAACACAGGTTGAGGATAGACTGGGTTCTTCAATGAAATATGCAGGAACACATAACTGCCGCAGCGGTCATATTTGGCTGCAGAATTATATCAAACAGTATTTTGGAAAAATAAACAGTATTCAAGTTATTTAATGTTTTATACAAATATTTTAGGAGGTTCTTGCAAAAATATTTTTATGCTGAAAACAGTATTTTGTATACTTTATTGTTCCAGAGTAAACAGTATAGGTAATACTGTTGAAAATAGTTTGGTTGGTAACCCTTGCGGTAGGGATATTCTAATACGACTGTATACACAACTTATACCTGATTTATGTTTACTTTATTGTCCAAAAACCATTGAAAACTCATTTTTGGGCCACATACTTAGTTGGTGTGTTAGTATGGGTAATTGATTAATTTTAAAACTAAATTTCTTCTAATGCCTTTGTACAGCGCCATCTTCCAGAATAATGTTTAAAATATAAGTAAAAATACAAGCTAAGTATCGGTTAGTAGTAATATAGTTTAGTTATATGTATAGCCATGTTTGAGAACTATACAAAACAATATAAAAAAATACTAGGTACTGAATGAAGTTTTTTTTTAAATAAAAACATTATTATGAAGTTTTTTTTATTCCTGTAAAGTTTCCCTTTTTGACTACCTAATGTTCTTTGTTCTCCTGATCCTATAATTACACAAATTAAGTACATATTTTAAAATAAATATTATCAATTGTGTTGTGTAATATCAGGTATGTACACAAACACAAAATTAGATATTCCTTTACTAACGGTGTGTAAAAGACAATAAATCTTACACGTTGCCTCATCAATTGAGAAGAAATAAAACAACAATATATTTAATTACAATATATTTATTGATTCACACACAGAAAGAAAAAGAAATAAAACAAAATTTTAGTTCATTATAATCCCACAATGAGCTCAATTCGCCATTACTCTTTCTGATTTAGGTCTTCCTTATTTCTAATTAAAGGACATCAAACACAACAAATTGCTAACAAAAAAGAGTTTGGAGTCTCAGTTAAACATTGGAGACACTAAGGAGTTTCATGTCAAATTGAGACCATTCAAATTGAGCTTCAACTGTTTACTCTACAAAAATACCTGCAAAACTTACCTCCCTTTAAAAATGCCTAGTCTTTGTTCAGTTACGCCAACCGGCCGCTAGAGGGCGACAGTGACATCTGTGCAGTGACAACTGGACACTGGGGTACGGTATAGCCGTATATAACTTAAGTCTGCCAATTGAAGGATTAATGGTCGACAAACTGTCCAACAGCATATGTGGTGGTTAAAAGCATTTTATTACGAAGGGTCTTGAACACTTTTGTTATTAAATGGTAGCGTTTGCATGCAGATTTTAGTGGATTTATAAGACAGAGCCTTATTTAATTTCCTTACAAATGCTATCATAACAAGTACTAGATCTTTAGTTTGTTTCTAAAATCTAGTAGGTGTTCCTTTTGATCCCTTTAAATTTAATTCAAATAACTTACGCCGGTAAACACTGGGTGATCGCGGCGCGGGACCGCGCGAAGACGCGTGCAGAACCTTGTGGGAGGCCTATGTCCAGCAGTGGACGACACCAGGCCGATGATGATAATTATGAACTTTAATTAAAGGTACCTATCATTCGTACAGAAATATGCTATGCGAAAAGCAGATTTATTTTTTATAATTAGACTGTTAGCATCAGAGATTTGCGCATTCAGACAATTAAAAACCCTTATGAACTATTCAGTATTCATTATACAGGGTTGTTTTTTGGTCACCAGCCAAATTTAAATGTTAGTTTCTTTAATACAATATAAACGTACCTGCATATTTATTTTAGTGTCGCTCAGTACAAAAACGTAGAATTATGGAACCACAAACGTTTTTGAAAATAGTCGCTGCTGATGAACATAGCTATATCAACGCGGCATTTCATTGTTAATACTACGATGAGTACTACGAGATGTTTTGTAGTAGCGCGTAGTCGACTTTATTTTAATGGTAATTTAGAGTGACCATTAGCTTAACATGTTAGCGGATATATTAAATTCCTTGCTAAAAAAATGTTTTTTTTGCAAATATCGTTTCTATAAATGATACTTATTGTGTAAAAAAAATTGGCCGATGACCAGAAATCAACCCTGTATAGAGGAAATAAATGGTAAACTTTTACTTAGTTTTGAGACATATGACGACCGGCTGGTGTAGCGGTAACATACATTGCCTTCTATGCCAGAGGTCCTGGGTTCGAATCCCGGCGGCGGCGGATATTTGTGTGATGATATTAGTCGTCAAGTCATGGATGTTTATATGTTTATTTAAGTTTATTCTAATAAAAAATATGTATTTAATCAATATGTATGTTTATATATTTTTTAAGTATATCAGTTATCTAGTATCCATAACACAAGTTCTTTAAGAAACTTAATTTGGGCTAGATAATGTTGTGTAAGTGTCAGAAATATTTATTTATTTATTTTAAATACTGTTCTCTAACTCTTTTGTTTATAAAACCTCAAGATTTACAATTAAGAATTTAGAATTTCACACACAACCTAGACTGCAAACAAATATGCAAAGAAATCGGTTACTATTGAATGGCATTATATTCTACTCACATTACCGGGTTCTTAAGTTTCGAGCACTTGCACTTTATACACAAACTGCTGGTTTACATCGCCCAGTGATATTTGGCGGCATACTTATTAAATTATGTGGAACACTAACCTCTAGGTTTGTACGATCTGATGTAGTTATTCTTTCTAGGCTGCCACTAACGTCTTATTTTCAAGAAGATCCTTGCCGCTTATGAAGCTGAGAATAAAAGCCAAGAAATACATACAAAAATAAGGCCCAACTATTTGATCAGATCTTCACTATAACCTCAATCTCGCCTATCAACATTTTTTGTCTCCATACCTATCATTTAATCTAACGTACCTACATATAAAGTCGAACAGCGTGACAGTCGCGCGCGCATCGCAGGTGACATTAATTCCCGACGCGCTTGCGGCTGATTTGTGCTTCCGGTCTAGCCCGATAAACAGACCGATAAGTCGATATTTGAAATTTCGACTAAACACTATATCCGGTTATGTGACACCGTCTACTTAATTTGGCTTATGTGTATTTATATTGTCTTTAGTTTTAAATACGTTTGAAACCAAATATTATAATAATAAATAAATCCCCAGAAAATTAAATCAACTACATATTTAAACAAAGCTTGGATACGGGATACCACGTAGCGACCAAAAACAAACATACATACATAATTTCACGCCAAATTTGAATGCATTATAATGGTGGAGAGAGGCTATTGCAGTGACAGGGGGTCAGCCTATCTATCTATCTATAGTCATGTTCTAATATAATTTGCTTTACTTTCGCGTTAAGTAAATCTCATAACTTGGAAAAAAATTGTAAATCAGCCATACCACAGTTTCGAATGCCGTAAAGCTGGCGTTATGCAATCTCCGTGGTAACGGTCACAAGCAATTTGCCATAACAAAAGATGTCTTAATAGGTGTGCTAAACGATATCGCATGTCAAAAGGTGCTGGACACCGCTGTAGTTAGATTTATAGACTATGTGGTTTTAGAAATTACAATTATGTCGACCCAGTAATGATAAATTCATCACTGTTTGCCTATGTAATCATTGAATACTACTACACTGATCAAAAGAAAATCATACATACATACATAACTTCACGCCTGTATCCCGTATGGGGCAGGCAGAACACCAGAGGTAATAAAACCATCTGATGTCACGTTTGACAAATTTGGAGGCATTATTATAGTGGAGAGAGACTATTGCAGTGACAGGGGGTCAGCTTATCGCCCACAAAAAAGCCTTCCAGTATTTAGCGATGGGCTTCATTACGAAGTACAGAATTTAGGAGTACTTATAATTAATATGAGTCTCTTACATAAATTCTAGTTTACGACGGTCTTATTTATGACATTTTTTATTGAGAGCTCTACATTTATATAAACTGACACCTTAATTTCTTTAGCATTCTAGTGTAAAGTGAGCTTCGAAAAAATCTGTTTCAGAAGATTACTTCAAACATACTGACAGACTGACGTTCCTTTTCATACGATAGAAAGATTAGGTACATTTGAAGCATAAACTTTTTCTACATTACGCAAAGATTATCATTTCACAAGTATAGTTTCATTTTCAAAACATAAAAAAAAAACTAAAATACCTATCCCTGACTACAGTTATTTACCTTAGCTAGCGGCGGCGCTGTAGAGCGCGGGAGCAATCGACTGCGCCGCAATAAATCGAAGTGCGTACGCGCAGCCCGCGGCCATCGATCGATTACATCCACCGTTGTAATTAAAAATAATAGCGCTCGGGATTAAACAATATCGCATTTCGGTCCTGTGGGTATAAAGGTACTGTTAGCTTTCAAATGAATGTGCCTTACTTAAGATAGTATGTAGCAAATGGAATTTTGTTTGTAGCTTCTGTAAGGTTTTAAAGTGGTCAACGCTGGTGAGAGAAGTCTAAGTAAGAATTGCAGACGCTGGAGCATCGTCGTAAGGTTGCTTGTTTGACAGTATTTTATCGGCTACATTTTGGTGAGTGTGCGAGTGCTCTTTTTGACCAAATTGAACCCACTCCTTTTTACCATCGGACTACCAGACGCAGACAGAACTTCCATCCCTATATAGTGGATTTACCAAGAAGTCGAACAAAACGCTTCGATAGTTCCTTTTTGGATTGCCAAGGAGTGGAACAATCTGCCTGCGTCTGTTTTTCCTGACCACTACAGTCCTGGAACTTTTAAGTGTCGAGTGAATAGGTTTTTCGTGGATGGACGTGTAACACCATAGTCTTCATGCGCACTTTCCATCAGGTGGCATGGAAGACAAACGTCCTGTCCTTATAATATAGAAAAAAAGCTTTTTTTGTTAGTGACTCAAGCGTTTGACCACAATTTCATATGATGGTAAGTGATGAGTTCGATGGTAAGAGTAAACATGCCCTTTGTAAAAATGCTGGATGGTTAGTTGGCGGCAGAGCTTATATGAAAGGTTGCTAGCTCGGTGGATCTGCCAGCAAGCGAGAGTCACTCGCATTAGTCGCCTTTTATCTTATTAAGAAGTTATTATCCGATGTTACTCTAAGCTGCTTCTGCGCAGCTGCAAATTTTAATATAATGATGCAGGGCTTATATAAAGTCAGCGATATGATGATGATGATGATGTAATCCGGCCGATTTCGACCACGGCGACTGTCTTCAACTCCGGTTTTGCCGTTGGTGTTCTGCATGTGGCTTATGTAGCCAATTTTGTTTGTAAAAGCTCTCGCACATTGCGGGCATGAGAGCACACCGTTCACATAATTATAGCTGACAGTCGCTGGTGGTCGAGCTTTCAGCTCGTCGCGTCTGGCATCCAGCTCAAGGAGCCGCCGGTTTTCAGAGGCTTGGACGCTAGATTTAACAAGCGCTCTCCATATATTATTCCATCGAGACGATAAAATATGTCGACTTATCTAATTATTTGATAATCTAATTAATAGATAGTTTTTTTGTCTTTATCAAATTTCCATATTTGAACGTTTTGCTGATTTCCACCTGCTACGCGTGAAAACAATCAAACTAGCATAGACCAAATATTTTTAATATTTAAATAAAATGTTTATTTTTTTTTCAGGTTAAAACAAGAGGGGATCTTGAATACACATCGAATGCATTTCGAAGTTTAATTTTATTCCCCAATTCTACTAGGTACTAGATTTTATAACTATTTTCCAGTCACATAAAATTAGCTCTTCAATGTTTTCTGTAATTTCTGTGGCAGATAAAAATATGACTAGGACACCCGAGGCGGGAACATCACAGAGGATCTACTACCACTGAAAAGGTATCCATCGTTTGTTTAGCGTACATGCTATAATAGCTTCAGGCAGTTTTGAGAAGGACTAAAAAATTTAAAATAAGTTTGTGATCGAAGGAATTGTGTGATTCATACCTAGAATATTTCTTGATGTTCTGCAGTTTGAGCAAGATATAACAGGTGAGTTTGAACCTTGCTGCGTGAAATTAATTTTTATTCCTTACTTAAAATAAAAAAACCGACTTCACGTCAAAACTTTGGCTAAAGAAAGAAGGTCGTCAAGGTAAACGATCTCCAAATTCATACATATTAAAAAAATAAATCATCAAGTACTCAATCGATTTCGATGAAATTTATATGGAACCAAATGGGCAGTATCCTCTATTATATGAAACAAGAATCATCAAGAAGGTTTACCCAGTCTAAAGTTATGAGGTAACAAACATTTTAAAAAAAAAACATACAAACGAATTGAGAAAATTCTTCTCTTTTGGAAGTCGGTTGAAAAATGTTTTTTTTATCATTCACTAAACTCTCGTTAAGAGGACGTTAAGCAGTCGGTCCCGGGTGCTATATACAGTAGTCGTTAGGGTTTGTCAGAAGCCACTTCGGCGCCCTGAAAATTCTGACATGCACCACCCAGCACTGCGCCAGCTTGGTGGATTATATTATTACTAGCCACCGCGCGCGGTTTTACCCGCGTAACTTTTGATCTCGTGGGAATTTCGGGATAAAATATAGCCTATAACCTTTCTCAAGAGTTCGGCTATCAAATGCAAAAATAATATTTCAAATCCCACTTGTAGTTTCTGAGATTAGCGCGTTCAAACAAAAAAACAAACTCTTCAGCTTTATATATTAGTATAGATTATGGCCTCCTCGTCACCCAGGGGAGAGACTCATGCCCTGCAGTGGGCTCATTACAAAGAGTTCTGATGATTATGAAACTCTCGTGTGATCTCCATCTCCCCTGATTTTAAGTGAAAATAATATCGAAGGTCTCAGAATAAGAGCTAAGGAAGGAAATCATTACCAGAACACATCACTGCCAAAACGGTGATATTTGGTGACACATTTTATATAAAGGGTGGCCGTTAATACGACGAAACCTGAAGAATTGTCACTAAACCAGTGGTAGGGCTAAACCGACACTACACGGCTAAATCAATGTTTTCGGGCCATTAACTACTGTATTACATACGTATATAACTTCACGCCTGTAACCAATATGGGGTAGGCAGAACCATCTGATACCTATCACATTGGACAACTTTGGAGGCATTATAATAATATAGAAGACTGCTGCAGTGACAGGGGGTTAGCCTTATGCCCAGCCTCACAAAAAAATCTTCAATGAAACTTCTGTCCCTTAACTGACTCTTACAGTATCCCCGGGAAGAGGAACAACTGGCACATTCCATGTTTTTCCTTTGCTCCCAACCCAACATAGAAGAAGTATTAACTACTGGATTAAGCAGCTATATAGGTACTAACCAAACCTTGAAATACCTATCCCTTCTTAGAAACCCTCACGTAAATATGAGAATAGTGTAGGATTGAACCCAAGCCGAGGTACAGCTACAACCTATTGTAATATTTTTAGAACTACATTCCGATCGCAGTAACGGTCAGCGCCACCTGCTGACATTTAATGTATTTGTCGTTTCTGTGGATATTCACACTTGAGTTATATCTTTGGATGAAGTGGTGGAGTGAGTATTGGCAGGGCTTGAGGTTCGATTCTCATCCCCACTTTTTTGTATGTTCTGCAGAGTTTAGATCTGATGACCGGATCGGATGACTCATGGGTCAATTTCGAATTTCTATGACGTGATAGTTTTCATATATAAAGAGAAAAAAATAAATATTTGCTGAGTTAACCTAACTGAAATGTATTATGCAACGCATGGTTACGGACGTACGCAAGGCGCTATCTACACTGAATAGATAGGTAGGTATAGACGGCATCACGAATGGTCCTAGTAAAACTCTATTAATATTTAAAGGGAATTCCGCTGAAAAATTAAGTAAGTAAATTAAGATCAGAATCAAGTACAGAGTGCTCTCCTTCAATATCTATAATTCGTCACCAGTCATCCTGTATAAGACGTTTTTTTACATATTAAGGGTGGTTTGTTTTCGACGGCTTCTGGTTGAAAATGAGCTTGAAGACTGTGGTGGTACACTTCAAAAGCTGTTAGAATGTAAGTTCTTAAGCATATGGTATGTTTGCATTTATTTCAGGTGATAAATTAATCACTTAATGGCGTAATGGATAAATCGAAATTTATAAATCTACCCCCTAATGCAGTCGTATACAACTGGTTCTTGATATTGTAAAATTTATTCAAGCAAAGCATGGTTACAAATGTTTGGTCGATGCATTAATAAACTATCGTTATTTATTTAAATATTATTTTCCAGTAGCTAAATTGTAAAGAACAGTCGATTCATATTAAAAACTGTTTTGGCAGTCATATAACTCTCATTTTTATTGTTTATGACTAACTATACATTATAAACTTGAAGGAAATATAAAATATACCAAACATCGCATTCTGTTGCGCAGTGTCATTTCAAAAACATAAATCTAGGAAGCGACTGGTTATAACAACATTATATTTATCACCAATAGACTATTTATTATAAGCTTTCTAAATCATAATTTTAAATCTCGGTTTGGTTAGTCATTTAATGTAATAAAAATATATTTATTAATATAAATATTTGTTTGTATACAATAGTCTTAGGAATCTGTGTAAAAAGTTAATGACTAAAATTACGCGGACATAACGCGCGTAGTCAGCAGGTTCCCACACTCGCAGCAGACAGAAGCATTCTATTACTGCTGCATTGTCATTTTTAGTCGATATCATGTTTTATATTTGTATTATTTTAATTCAGTCTTGTTCATGTCTTTGAATTGTAACTATATTAAAGTTTTATAAAGTAAATTGTTTTTTAAAAGCCTTACTCCGACGGCCTGAATATAACTGGCGCAGTCGGTAGGATCGTGGCATTTCGGGTATCGTTGAATTAAACTCTTCGCGAATCATCGAAGTGAACGGTTTTTATCGTTTCTAACCGCGATCCGTATAAGAAGAATCTACGCAGGCGTCGGAGAAGAACGGAAATCCGGAATAAAGGAGATCCGTGACTGACAAGACCCGGTGGGAGAAGCAAAGGATATCCCGGTAAGCTCTTTGAAACTTCCGAGTTCCCGTGCTATATTTCCTTCCGATAATTAGTTATATACGTATTATTTGTGTTAAGTGTGTGTTTCGGTCTATTTGCTATTATCGCTATATAGTCTACGCGTTTCTTAATAGTATATCTACGTAGAAAAGTGGTATATTTTTTTTAAGATGGCGTTATCAGATTGCGGATCTAATTTTAAAATAGTTGCGGATTTAATGCCAAGATATGATGGCAATCCGAAAACCCTTAATTTTTATATAAGAGAAGTGGATAGCATTATCTCATTAATGACCCCTGCGGATGCGAATCACCCAGCATTAGTGTGTTTAATTAAGAGCCGGTTAAGTGGCCCGGCTATCGATAGTATTGCGTACGAGGAGTGTTTAGACAATTGGGTGTCTATCAAAACCGCACTACTTAGGCGGCTAGGCGAACCCCGTAACGAGATACAATTGATGCAGGAGCTCACTAGGATGCGTAGGAATAAGAGTGAAGATGCGGATGCGTTCGGAAAACGCATTCGAGAGATGCTCGATACGCTTCACTCAGTCGGTGGTCATTCAGATAAAATGTATTATGAGAGTATGGCTATCGAGCAATATATACACCAATTAGAGTTTAATATTTCAATTGGCGTTAGAATCACTCAACCTAGTACATTAGAGTTAGCTATAGTTGCCGCTCGCCAAGAAGAAGCTAGGCTTGCACATAACCGTATAATACCTTCTAATAATCTACCTCAAATGACGTCACACGTTAGACCCAAGGAGCCACAAAAGCCCACCAGTAATTTTAATCCCAATTTTAGACCCATATACCCCATGATGCAGCGGCCTGTACTATATCCTGTGCAGCAGCAAACGGTAACACCTTTCCAGAATCCTCCAGTACCAGAGCAAGTACGCGAGTGGATTAGACCTGCAGCACCATGGCAGCATAATTTTACTCAACCTAGGAACTCAGGTAATTTTAGGAACAGTAGAAATTACAGGCAGCAGAACGTGCCGCAGCACAACCCTCCGCAGAAAACATCTGACGTCACCATGAGATCGGTAAACAAACCTGCAACCCCACAGTTTCAGGAACTGTATTACACGCCTGACGAACAGTTTATACCAAATAATAACCAACCCTATTTTTACAGCGAACCGGACTACTACACTACACTGAATAATAATTGCGAACCGTACCAGCTAGAGAATGTTGCTGAGCAGAGTAGCAGTAACGAGGTAAGTAATAGTATTAATCAGGATTTTTCATTGACCGAGGACACCGAAGGCCAAACTTAGTAAAATTAAACCACCAGGATAAAGATCACCTACCCTATGTTGAAATAAAAGAATTTAATGGTAAATTTTTGATAGACACAGGGGCCTCTCGATCAATGATTTCTCCCGAAGCAATTAAGAATTCTATTTTTGAAAATTATGTTGAAGTGGAACCTTTTGAAGTTAAAACTGCACATGCAATTACTCGCCATAATCACGTAGTAAACCTACCCCTGCCACCCATTTTCAACACTAACATTATACACAAATTTTTAATTTTTGATTTTGACACTAAATATAAGGGATTAATTGGTTTAGACTTATTAAAAATTTTAGATAGTAACATTGACTTGAAACATAAGACTTTACATACATCCACAGCCGCCATACCTCTTTATTTCGATTATCCAGTTAGAAAAATAAGTGTTGATCCAAAGTGTTCTAAAATAATTACAGTTAAAACAAACTACACTGACGGACAATACTTACATGATGAATTTTATTGGTCTGATGAACTTAAATCTCCTTCAGCTGTAGTTACAGTAAAAAATGGATCGTTTAAAACTTCTGTAATAAATTTTAGCGATAAAAAGAAAATCATTTCAAATAAAACTCACATTGACTTAGAACGGTATGACTTAGACCTACAAAATTTTTCACAAACTAATTTAAATTCAATGACTATGGACGTAGAATCAGATTTGGAGAGAGAACTTGTCGATAATTTGAATAAAATAAAGACAAGCCATCTCAATGACGAAGAGAAAAGGGAAATTACCAGACTCTGTTACCAGTATAGGGACTTGTTTTATTCTGAAAACATACCATTGACTTTCACACATGCAGTCAAACACGAACTCAGACTTAAAGATGAAACTCCAGTTTTTGTTAGGAGCTATAGACAAGCACCACAGCAAAGAAAAGAGATTAAAAATCAGGTTGACAAATTACTTAAGCAGGGATTAATTAGGGAAAGCATATCACCTTGGTCTTGTCCTGTACACATTGTACCTAAAAAGCCTGATGCATCCGGACAGGTGAAATGGAGACTTGTCATCGATTACAGGCGACTGAATGATAGGATTATTGAAGACAAATACCCTCTTCCTAACATTCACGACATTTTAGACAGGCTAGGGCGGGCGCAGTATTTCACCACGCTAGATTTAGCTAGCGGGTACCATCAGGTTGAAATGCACCCGAACGATATAGAGAAAACTGCATTCACCACCGAACGAGGCCATTATGAATTCCTTCGAATGCCCTTTGGTTTAAAAAACGCGCCTAGCACATTTCAAAGACTAATGGACCATATCCTAAGAGGCTTAAGTAACGTTTTTACTTATTTAGATGACGTAATAATAGTATCCACATCCCTACAGGAACACATTCAAAAAATCAAAGATGTGTTTGACAGGTTTCGAACCCATAACCTCAAAATTCAATTAGATAAATCGGAATTCTTAGCAAAACAAGTCAACTTCTTAGGGCACGAATTAACAGATGAGGGTTTAAAACCTAACAAAGATAAAATAAGAGCAGTATTAGACTTTCCCCTACCCAGCAACCAAAAAGAAATAAAGTCTTTCCTAGGGCTAGTTGGTTACTATAGGAAGTTCATAAAGGACTTCGCTAAACTAACTAAACCTATGACAGTTTGCCTAAAGAAAAATAGTAAAGTCATTCATTCCCCAGAGTTTCTCGACTCCTTTTGCAAATGTAAAGAGATTCTCACCAACGCACCAATTTTACAGTTCCCCGATTTTGACCAGCCTTTTGTACTCACGACTGACGCTTCAGACATAGCTTTAGGAGCAGTATTATCGCAAGGTAATATTGGATCCGATAAACCAATAGCATACGCCTCTAGGACGTTATCCGACACCGAATCTAGGTACTCTACCATCGAAAAGGAGTTACTAGCAATTATTTGGGCCGTAAAATACTTCCGACCTTACCTGTATGGTCGAAAGTTTACCATTTACACCGACCATCGCCCTCTAATGTGGCTAATGTCTTTAAAAGATCCGAATTCAAAGCTCACCCGATGGCGCTTAAAGCTAGCCGAGTATGACTATACAATAGTGTACAAAAAGGGCCGACAAAATACCAACGCAGATGCCCTTTCACGTGCAAAAATTTTTCACAATAGTACAGAGTCACTTGCTGTTAACGTTGACAATGAACATCAAATAATTGACGATATACTTGACATGATTGACGAGCGTGCACAAAATGAAAATCAACCAATTGAAAATCCTGTTTCTAATAACCCACCTAGCATAAATAGTGACCATAGTCACCCACCTCCTTCAGTAGACAACGAATCAGACTCCATGAGTGTTGTAACTGACACAAATGAATTAGTATCTACCAACCACACACAACCTGACAACGACAATAGAGGTATCCCAATAGTAACTGACGCCATTGACCGACAACTCAAACAATTTCATATTCGTTCAACACCAGGTTCTGAATACAGAGTAGAGAATAGGTCAACCAATTCCCGAACTGTAATCAAAGACGTTTTCATACCTATTAATAATACTGAGGAACAAATAATAAAATTTTTAAAGGAGCACACTATAGCAGATAGAGTTTTTCATTGTTATTTTTATGACGAACAACTTTACTATGTATTTTCCCGAGTATATACTACCATATTTAATGACAGAGGTCCTAAATTAATCAAATGTTCAACTCGTGTTACTCTTGTCGAAAATAAATCTGAACAAGAGGCCCTTATAAAGAAGTACCACGAGGGCAAAACAACACACCGTGGTATTCAAGAGACGTACAAACATCTTCATCGCAATTATCACTGGCCTAATATGCTCCTTTCTATCCAAAGATACGTCAATCAATGTGACACTTGCTTAAAGGCTAAATATGAACGCAACCCTTTAAGACCTCTCTTAGCCATAACTGAAACCCCAACTAAACCGTGGCAGCATCTTTTTATGGATCTTTATTCCACAGGCGGAGCTACTTTCCTAACTATAATTGATTGTTTTTCCAAATATGCTCAGGCCATTGCACTAACAGCTTGCAGTAGTGTCCATATCGCGGAAGCTCTGATTCAAATATTTTCTGTATTTGGCCTACCACTTAAAATTACTACAGATTCAGATACCAAATTTGAGAACGATGTTATTAAAGAATTGTGTGCACTCCATAACATAGAAATACACTTCACTACACCATATAATCCTAATTCTAACTCCCCCATAGAAAGGTTTCATTCCACAATTGGCGAAATAATTAGAATCAAAAGAATGACTAACAAAGAAGACCCCATTCAAAATATAATGAAATATTCAGTAATAGCCTACAATAACTCCATACACTCTGCCACAAATTACACTCCACACGAATTACTTTTCGGTCATACTTCATCCAGAAATCCACTTGAACTATATTACCCAAAAGAATTCTACCAAGACTACATTATTAAGCATAAGATGAACGCGGAAGCCGTACAGGAATGCATTTCAGCGCATTTATCTAAAAATAAAGATCAGGTCATTTCTAGGAGAAACCAGCATGCAGAAGAAATCACCTTCAAGGTAGGTGAAACTGTTTATAAGCAGGTTGCCAAAACGGCACGAAATGATAAAACTAAGCCGGTATTTAAAGGTCCGTATAAAATTATACATTTACACCCCAACAGCGTCGCTGAAATAATAGGTACTCATCCTAATTCTAAATCGATTCGAGTACACTTCAAATTGCTACGGAGACCTCACCTTGTTCCAGATTTGTCATCTCAGGAGCCATCCTGCTCTGCGCCAAGGCAGCCCTAATCCTAGACCCTATCGACAACACCAACGGTATAGTACTACTTAAACAAGGCGAAATACGTAGACATGTGGACTCCTTTAGCCTAGCATGTGTCTATAATGTAACTTATCTCCGAGATACAACTTTTAGTATCACTAATTTATATGCAAGCACTAAACGAGCAGAGGCAAATACACCATCCGATGATATACACAAAACTTATAAAGACCAAATTGAACATAACTTAAGTTTAATAAATAAAAAGTTATCTTTCCTTGCGCCGCCAACCAGACGTAAACGTGGTTTAATTAACGGTTTAGGTTCAATAGTAAAATCAATAACAGGAAATTTAGATAACGAGGACGCCCTAAAAATAGAAAGTGAAATTAATACTTTAAAATCTAGCTTACAAAACCTACAAACGCCATTAAAGAAAACTATTTCTTTAGCACATAACGCTATTAAGGAGTTTAGTTCTCAATTAGAGAGAATTAATGATAATCAAAGAAAACTTTTATTTAACCTTTTAAGGGCTACAAATTCGTCAAATTTAGTTAGTAATCATTTACAGTTTTTAGATATTTACGTACAAATAGATTTTAGTTTACAAATTATTTTAGATAAGCTCTCACTATTAGAAGATGCTATTAGTTTTTCTAGATTAGGGACTATGCATCCAAGTATAATAAGTCCACAAAATTTAATTTTAGAAATGTTAAATATTAGTAGTAAGTTACAATATAAACCAGTAGCGGAAATAGACATAAGAAATATACATAAGATTGAACGGTCAATAGAGGTAAAAGCGTATAGTACTGAGCACTCACTTACCTTTATTTTAGAGATCCCTGTAGTCACCCCTAATATTTATGATTTTATTCACCTCTACTCCATCCCTAATAAGCAAAACAAATCTATAATTCCCAAATCCAAATACCTTGCACTCGGAAGCGAAGAGTTCGCTTACCTGGAAGAGGACTGTCGCAGCATCTCCGATGATACACGTCTCTGTAAACTACCAAATCTAAGAAGAAGCCATCTCACCGAAGATTGCATCATCTCGCTCATCCAACACAGGCCCACCAACTGTACTCACGCGAAAGTAGATTTACAAAACGGAAAAATACAGAAAATCAAAGAAAACACCTGGATAATAATTACTAAAGAAGACGAAATTTTAAGAAAACAGTGTGAACAAAAAGTAGAATACAAGCGGTTATCTGGTGCTTACCTGCTGAAACTCACGGATGATTGCCAAATAACCATCATGAACAGAACCTTGCAGACACACACCAAAACATTATGTATAAATGATATCATACCTCTCCCGAAAACTAACTATATCAACAATGAACTAACGAAGTACGAGATCAAAATTGAGGATATTCGACTCGACAGCATCCATGAGCTGATAAATCAAGCCAAGGAGATACAGATGGAAGAACAGGACTTCAGTTTCCCCATAGCAGTTGCAATACCAAGTCTATCGAGTGTGACCATATACATTGCCGCTGCGGTCGCCTTCATCGCCTGGAAGCTGCGGTCAAAGAAGAAGATACCATCCCAACCTGATGTCAACGAGGACGTTGAAAGAAGCTGCGGGTCGCGCTTCTCTCTTAAGGACGGAGGAGTTACGCGGACATAACGCGCGTAGTCAGCAGGTTCCCACACTCGCAGCAGACAGAAGCATTCTATTACTGCTGCATTGTCATTTTTAGTCGATATCATGTTTTATATTTGTATTATTTTAATTCAGTCTTGTTCATGTCTTTGAATTGTAACTATATTAAAGTTTTATAAAGTAAATTGTTTTTTAAAAGCCTTACTCCGACGGCCTGAATATAACTCTAAAGGTGATTTTTTACAACGTTATCAAAAATAATAGTCAACGCGGTACGAGCACAGAACTTTACCGACTCGCATGTTTACGAATGTTCGTATAGTATGGAGATGGTTTGTAAGCAATAATTGAAATCTATCCATTGCCGCAAGGCCATAAATGTATGCCTTGTTAATTTTGAATGCTAGTTTGTTGCACTCTGAAATAACTGTAAAATAAAAAATACAATGAGTACAACATGTTTACAAACATTCAAAATTAACAAGGCACACATTTATTTAAGCTGGCCGTGCAGCAATGGATAGATTTCATTTTTTTCTTAAAAACCGTCTCCATACTATACGAACATTCGTTAACAAACGATTCGATAAAGTTCTGTGATCGCACTGCAGAGTAGGGAAGTATTAAACTTTGAGGAAAGAAAAAAATATTGAAAATGATCAATTTTAGTTAAACGTAAAAAAGAAAAAAATTAATGTTTTAAATTAGTCTCGATTTATTGTAAATTTTCCACGATTTCCACGATGAGTAAGTATATTAACGTATAGTAATATTATGCTTAGTAAAGTTAGCAGTTTGAAAGAACATGAACCTACCACATATCATCGTACGATATAATTCTTGTTTTCAAAATCTTTATTAAGTTCATATAAAAATATAGAATCGGCCAAAACTCTTCCTTCAGACAAAATTTCTTGGTTTATAATTTTTTCTTGTGTGACTTCAGTTATTTTTGTAGAGTATTTATTATTACACCAATAACTACATTTTTATCTTTGCTAGCAATTACATTTTTCTGTTGCATATATTTGTAGGTATTAAAAAACCCTATTAATCTTACAAAATCTTATGATAATAATAATGCGTTTAAAGTACAGTCTCAAATATTTCAAAACTTCATTCTTTTATAAAAGTCCTTATTCCAACCGCATTGTCTACGACGACACACATAAATCTGCGACTGTACTGGCACAGTCCATCGCAGTGCTAGTTTGATTGACAGGCGGTAGCCGCGAGGCGGGGCGGGACGTGCGCCGGCGCGGCCTACAGGCGGACCTATGCTAGATCACTCGGGTTATTATTAGACTAAACGACTCTAAATGACTGTTTCAATGTAGAACTGGGAGATTTGATAATTTGGTAGCTATGATTTTATTTAGAGTACCTAGTTGAGTAACTCTTGATGTGTTATTTGGGAAATTTAGGAATTGCAAAATGGAGAGTAGGCTGAAGAACAATACCGCGATTGTGTGATGGGTTCGATCCTCGTACAATTGAATCAGTTTTATGATTTAATGGGTCTCCTTACAAAAAAAAAGTAAGCAAGACTATAGTGTTACAGTACGTATATATCAATTTTCTAGTCGTCCACCTATAATATCTACAAGTGATAAGCTTGAAAAGAAAATGATTATGTTATTATAAATATTCTACGATACACAAACGTATCCATTACTCATTTAAATTTTGTTAGTTAAAAAAAGCTAAAAGTATTCTGTAAGTAGAACTAAATTGAATCGCAGCCGACACCACCTCGGCCATTACTAACATAAACCAGAACAAATAAACCAGCAAGAGGCCTCGTACTATACCCGAGCCGAGAAGGTGTATTAATTTGACAGATACCGCTCATCCAAGGACCAGCAGGTGTTCTTAAATTGTTGATGATAAATGCTAGCCATCAATATTGAGCCAAGCCGGCCACCCCATCCCTACACCGCGCTCCGGCCTATAATTGTACCCAGCACTTATTAGTTGCTCCATTACACGCTAACCAACAAAAAACAACGTAATAAATAACCTCAACAAATCGATTCTGTGGTCAACTCGAAACCAACAGACGTGGTGTCACAAATTTATAAAACTGTCTAATATTTGCGTCTAAAGTTGAGACGCACTTAAACGAACAAGATAAATTAGGAGGAACGTTATTTCAGAAACGATAAACGTTATAAATCGATGCGCTTAGATAAATGTCAACACTAATGAAGTGAAAGGTTCTCAAGGAATATCAAAAGATTCAAGAAATGGATGCAGTTATCTCACTGACGACTAGTTGATAAATAAAATGCAAAATGTGTGATTTGATGGAAGTTGCGGTCGAATAACGTTACTTGGCTCTTACCAAGGAGAACTGCCGTATCTTAGACAGGTTACCTGCGATACTAGGCCGCAAAGGTTAAAGATACTATTAACAATCAATGCGTTGAGGGGTTCTGTCAACGGAATGTTAAATATTTTCATAACTTAATGATGACTACCAAAACTTAATTATGCAAATGAATTAAAAAATTTCGGTTACCTAGTCAATTTTGTAAATTAATAAGAGGTCCTGTCACTTGGTGCGACGAAGCAAATTTGCTTTGTATTGTAAAGAAAGTTGTTAAAGCAGTGACATTAGTTACACCGGCGCCGACAATACTAATGAAGTTGTTGGCCATCGAAGAGTTATGGCGTCACATATCAATATTAGTTTCCCGGTATGTAGCGAGGTTCTCACAAACTGAGATCATGTCCAGCGTTCTGTGCGCGGTCATATTTCAAGTGCTATACGCTTAATAATTTATGTCAACAAGATTCTTAATCCGCGGCAATAAAGTGACAGTGTTGCGGCCGAAGCGAAAGGTCGTATATGCCGCGATCGAGCGAGCCAATACATAGTTTCTGGGATTTTGTGTCGATTCTCTAAAACAGGACATAATCGTCGATCACCTTAAGTCCCTAACATTCGACAACGATGCTTAGGTAAATTAAATAAAAGCTAAAATCCAATATCCAGTACGATAGTTGGAGAATGAGCAGGCATAGATCCCACGCGAGTGCGCCCGCACGCTAAACTGGTAGATGTTGCGCAACGCAGAGACTACAGTTGGTTTCCAATTTTATGTTGACCGGTTTCGAAGTTGTCTTAGCCTTCTAATTTCGGCTCGTTTAGATTGGAAAATACATTGGAGATATCAAAATGAAACCCGGATAGGTGAGATCGGGGGACATGTTTTCTCTTGAAAATTTAAAAACGACGAATCATCGGTTGTTCGTTAAATCAAATTTTATAAGTTTCACTTCACCTTTATACATATTTGTATTTTGCTTGTTCATTATGGGTTTACGTAAAACTTGATTTATTTAATGCGATGGTTAAATAATAGGTGACGAGCTAGTGAAGAGTGAGTTTACGAGGCGATGCCCACGCGTGCAGCGGGAAGCCGCACAAATCAGCGCAACAGGACCCCTGATGTGCTGCCGCAGGGCTGAGCTTACTTCTAACAACATTCCGAAAAATATATACATTTTTCATTTGAAATTTTATTTATATAATAAACTTCTTGAATAAAAACTCTTTTATGTTTCTAATACTTAAGTCTACCTACTTATCTGTAGCGACAGTTTTGCCTTGTCCTATTAACATCTACATAATTAGCAATAATTCAAGATTATGATACACTACAAACAAAACTTAATATTTATTATAAATTGGTGTATAATTTATCGTCGGAGCGTCTGTGACTAGCCCTGCGCGCCCCCTGCCGTGAGCTCCGCGCCAACATCTCTCACCTCGTCGCTGCAATCAATGATACAAATATGCTCGAGACTACACTCGTCAGTATACTTCACACCGTCTGCAACAAACAACTTACCAAACTCATCTATGCAATAATTTGTGGTTGAAAAACACAAATTATTTATGTGTTTTTCAACCACAGAAAAACACATAAATAATTTGCGTGACAATATTTAACCGTCTTACTAATATCACCATGATTTGATAACGTAACTTCGTGTGTCGTAAAACTAAAATTGGAAAATGGCAACAAACGACCGAAAATCGGCACGGCACCTTGCTTCCAGTCGTAAACAGTTTTACACAACCAGTTTGAAGCCGTAAACGAACTTCCGCTATTAAACTTAAAATACAAAAAAGCTAGTAATCAAATTATAAAAATAACCTAGAATCATGCATTTTTATGGAAAGGATCATATAAATAAGGCATAGCATAACAATTTTCTAAACGACTGCTAAATTTCAATGCCTATTATAATCCCTTAGAAATTGTCCTTTAAATTTGTTTCTTGTAAAGGGCTGTGACAGGACAACTATTATATTATTACGATCGTTTTGGGTAATGATAGGGCCATGAGCGCGACCGCCGCGAGCTACTAATCACACTGAGCGACGCAAAAAACTCGATGAATCGATACATAATAACTTTTGATACTTACGATGATCTTGGCATCAGATCAAAATTGCTGATTGTACCTTAGGCTACTACATTTAAACTTATATGAGAAGAACTAAAAATAAAATAAACAAGTATGCAGCAAAAATGGAGTAACATGTTAAAATTCTCTATCTAAGTCAGGTCTGGACAATAGTCACTACAAAAACGAAACCGAATGTCGACGGGAAAGGAATTCAAAAACGAAATTCACGAATCACATTTCGCGAATAGTCTCGCGTGTTACTGCATTATTATTTAAGATGGAGCTTTTATAAAATGGTCTGGAGATGGGTCGGCGGTTTTTGGAGGCGCGTGCGAAGCGCATAATTGGCGCGCCGGACGCACGCTGATGGTTTTTGTGCGCGATGCCTATCCCTCCTGATTAACGGACTTTGATTTCTGTGGGCATTGTTTCAATATGAAATGATCACATCATAGCGTAGCCAATGTCTGTCAATTTATCTATCTTGACATATATTTTAGAAAACGGATTTTTATCTTTGTCTTTATGAAATCAGTCAGAGAACTTCGAAATACAAATTATAACATTAAGTAAGGTCATCGTTTTAATATTTGGTGTGAGTGGCACGCAGGTAAGCAAAGGGGTACGAAACCCTTACAACAGATCGGTCGATTGTTGCTCCGAGCGATGCTTGACCGTCGACTCTCGTTTCTTTTGCGTAAAAAGTAATTTAGACGACTTGGACGATGACGGGATCCAATATGATAACAGGAATCCCGTTGGATAGCCTCGGGTGACAGCTTTTGTGCCCGAATTTTGCTAACCTTGGAAAAGATCGCATTCGTGAATAAGATAATGTGGTTTTTTGTCACCGCCCTTTCGTTTGTTGAGCAAAAATGTCTGAGCTAGAGGCAGCGTCACCGAGTCGGGGCCAGCCGTCGCGGGTCCGTCAAATGTCATTCGGCGCACGACACAATAGATAGACTTTGCAAAAATGGTACGCGTGTCGCAGCCCCAACAATGGAACGAAAAAACAAACAATCGGATAGAAATCGAAAACAGAGCTTCTTTTGACTGCCATCAAACGGGATTTTGGAAATCCGGTTTAAATTTTGTTTGGTTTGGTGCCCCGCGAGCAACTATTGTCGACATACCACTTTGGCTTAGCTGCGGGGCTGTATCATATAAAAAATATTTAAAGTGTATTTGCAAATTGTATATCGATATTGACAGTAGATAATGATCAATTAAAGAGAATTTCAAATCTTACTATTCGACAGAGTTAAGAAGGGTTAAAAGTTTTCATATTCTGTATAAATAATATAAAGTAGGCAAAAATGTTTACATGCATGCATGCCATGACTTTTGATGATTGGATTGGCTTACTTTACACGCATGTATAGTTGTCCGTCTGAGCAGTGATAATTTATAAAGTAATAATTTATGTACTCGTTGCCTCGACAGGAATTTTTGATATTACAAACTTTTTAAATAGTTACCTATACATATTCAAAAAACGTATCGCAATACAAAAATAGTTAGAAGAAAGTTACTTATATCCAAAGATAAAACTCGTATAATATTATATTTTCCCCTAAAAATAAAATAACGAACCGGCTAAGGGCGAAGGTGACCGAATACGACTCCAGTATACACACTTTTGTTGCAAACAGTTGCGCTCGTCCTTAGTTTTGGGGATAGCGCAAAATACATTTCAAAAAATTGTGTAGCAATAATTTTGCTTTGTAGGAAATGACCTTAAGGTCAACTTTTTTGCAAACATTGTTGTCGTTTCACATTTCATGATGATTTCAGATTGATCAGAAAAAAACATAGTTTCTATGATTTTATTAGCAAAGAAAGATCACAGTGCAGATAGACTAGGGACAGAAATTAATTTGATAAGATACCTTTTTGTATAAAGGCGTGATCCATCTATACGGTGCCGCGCCGTACCGTTTCAAGGCGTCGTACATGGCGCACCGCTCAGTGTTTCAAATTTTATAAAATTATAAGTTTCATATTATATAATATTATTGTTCACTTCTTTAGTTCTCTTCACTTCATCTCTAGTCGAATAGGTACCACACCGCTCGTGTATTGATAATTATTGTATAGTTATTGAGATTAATAATATTGTTATTAATAAGTTATTTCTGTGTTAAAATTATTATTATTAATTTTATTTTTTATTTGATTCTTTGGTGTACTATTGTTTGTTTAATTCTACCTACTCTAAAAAGTTTTACTGTGTAAAAATAGTGAACCTGTTATTTTGATGCAACCTGTTATTTTGATGCAATATGTATTTAACCTAATTTTTCTTGTTATAATAGTCATAAGTGCTGTTGGTTCTGTGAACATTAAATAAATAAATAAAATCTCCATCATGGTTCATTATAGAAAAATATGCCGTATAACGACTCGGCGCCACCGCCGTGAGACGGCGTGGTGCCGTACGGTAGAGATGGATCCACGCCCTTACATACTTTGAACGAAAAAGTGGTTGTGACGTTCAAAATGTGGATTCTACATGTTCAATTGAAGAAGATATTTGATCACCTTCGTAACCGAATATTTACATAGTTGGTTAACCAAAGTATATTTGCTAGTTTGAATTTGCAAAAAAAAAAACTGTTTATTGCAGATTCCACTGAAAACACACACAATGACAATTGAAACTTGTACTAATAATACAACAAAACCTATTGAATAGAGCTGAGGGTCGCAGGTCACGCGTCCGGTAGCTCCACTCATTGTTTTAATTCAACTACCTACACAAATAAGTTACGTACACTAAATATAAATAGAATTATATATCGAAATGAGAAAGGTAATATTTTTGAAAAGGTCTTTCTGTTCTTTAATAAAAAAATATATAAAAAGGTGAGAAAATCCGCTAATTAGCACATCTGTGCTGACACCCCGCGGTGACGAAATTGTCGCCTTGCCACATTGTGCAACAAAATTTCTATGAAACTATAATTACCTTTTGTTCAAGTACATTATTCCTAAAGTAAAATCCTTAAAAAAATTCACCTTTCAATAGCAAATATTAAAGCACAGTTTACGTATCGGTGAACTGAATAATGATCGAAAAACGTTGGTAAACTATCATCAAAAGAATTCGTAGTCATCGTCTGTAATTACAGAATAACAAAGCTAGTGACACTAAAAATACGATGCAAGATAAAACAGATACAGTAATTGTGATGTAAATGAAGAAGGGAGATGATGCAAAAAATGCAGAAAAGATTCCCCCGTCACGTGCTACTTGACTGCAATAATTAATTCCGGAATGTCAACAAGTAACCTGTGCTGCCAGGAACAGCATTGGATCTCAGGTGCATAAGCTGAACTTACTTTTATGATTTTACTTCCCCTTTGCATAAATTATCATTTTTGCAATTGTTGTCTTCAAAGGGATTTGGCTCATCGCCTAACTTTAAAGCAATAAGGTCAACTTCAACCTGTATGTTCTAATAAGTAAAATAATCAAGATTTTACTATTAAACTAAATGTAGCACTATTATTAGATGTAAAAAGAGCTCATTAAAACTAAAATTTTGGCGCCAAATCCTCTTAGAGATAACAAACAAAAACCACGTATTGCTCTTATTGTAGAACTAGTTACAGATCACTGAACATTTTGTTGTCTAGTGCAATCTTCGTGACGAACGCTATCTTACAACCGAAATTAAATCTTGATAGTTTGGGCTATGGTTCAAGATCATCTCTATCAAAATTCTGTTGAGGAATTTCGTGGCTATATTCAGTTAGATCAATTTTAAGCTTTGTGTCTTGAAGATAGGGTGTGTTTTGTGGATTATTTCTATGATCACCTGGGTTTCGGCAGCTGGGTCGTATTGTGTGCTCATCACTTGACTCCCGCGAAAGGGATGCGACCCTGTACCGCGCCGGCGCATGTGAACCGACAACGGATGAGGGATACTCGCGTGTAGATAATACAAGAATCCTGGCTAACAAGGACAATGGTAACGAGATCTTATTGCTTGACATAAACTACGTCGAGATAATTTTTACTAACTTGCAGGAATAACATAAAGATTAGAAATTAAATTTAATTAGTTCATTAAACTTAAAGGAATAAAATTATGTCATTTTAAACTATGGTGAATTGTTCTAAATTTACTTACACATCGCAGACAGAATATGAAATATAGATATAAAAAAACCTCTATTAATTAATCATCAACTTTCAACCCTTGTCAATAGTTTTTTAAACTTTAAAACGTTAAAAGATTGGGCAAATAATATAGCTATCGCGAATAGTTTTATAATATTTTTTTCTTATTTTTAAAGGCAATTAAGACGCTGACTATGTTACTCTCGAGCAACTCAGCTTAATAAGCTTATATTGTGAACTAACCAAGGTGATATTCTAGGAAGTATACATCTTAACTCAATCCAGTTTAAACCTTTGTTCCAAGCTTTATGAATCGAAACTGGTACTTCTAAAGCCACAGGCAAGTATTCCAACTAATATACCTCAGATACCGTTAGAATAATCTCTGATACAGTCTAAGATGTATAAAAACTAACTGATTAATTTAATCACATATGTACTATCAAACAAATATCAACCGTCAGATGACCCCTTGCAGAATAAGAGACAAAACTCCGTTACTCCATAAATGGCTTTTTACTAATAGATCACATACATTATAGTTAGAACTGGTTCTCCTGAGATCCGTTAGTGGTTTATGTAAATTATTTGGTTTATGGCAGTCGGCAGCCGCAGTTTACATACGAATGCTTTACCAAAAACATGCGCTGTTCAAACACTTGGCCGGTCGCCTTGCACGCATCTCGACCTCTTAAATCATAACGTAGATATTATGTAGAAAGCGTAATTTATCGAGTGTTAAAAACAAATAAAATTATCATGATTATAGTTGTAACTATAATTTCCATATAAAAACGAATTTGTATCTATGCGTATCTTCCCTATCTAGTTGATTTAGTTAAAGCACCTGGGCCAGTTTCACACGATGTTAATAAGACGTTGCCTACAGACATGTCAAACGTTCAATGCTGTCGTTATCTTCATTGAGTATTCAATGTCGATGATCGTACAGAGAAGTTCGATTACTATGCGGCGCGCGGGGCCCCGGCCGCTGCGCCCGCGCCGCCTGGGGCTCCTCGCGACTAGTTCCAGAGGGGCGATCACACGGACCCGTATTGTCGCATTCATGCACAGAACCGGATGCTGCTCTCCCATCCACGATCAAACGGTCACCAGCTCTATAAAACCAGCTTTGACATCTTTTTGTAATCTCGAGATGACCGCCCTTTCAAATCCCCGCGCTAACGTCATTCATCACGCGCAAGATGAAAGACATGCTACGATCAGCTGATACAACTCTAACGGTCCATTTTTGATCAATCTAACCGATTGACTAGTCCTACCCTATCTAATATAGCATTTTAGACTCGCTCCCATAGAAATGGAAAGCTAACCTGTTTTTATTTAAAATTAACGTATGCACGAATCTCGTTTGAGATGCTCAGGTTAAAGTACTAGATACATCCGGCGGTTAGGGCAGACAATGGGCGACGGGAGGGGTCGGGGATGCTGCGATTCAGGCTTTGATAATATCGCGTTTCGTGAACTCTGCGTCGATGTCTAATTCTCAACACAATGGGTACCTTAAAAAATGAGCCCGAAATAAATGTGTCACAGTGCCACCCTCGCAGACAATGGACAAAGGAGGGCTGCGACAATGGCTGCGCCTACGCGTCCCGCACGTGTGTGCCTCCCCACATGTAAATCACCTTATTCTTAAGGTGAAAGTTGAACACCAAAAGTAAAAGTCGAAGAAGCGATGCATCTGCAGCGAACTCGATCTTATGCTAATGGCTGCGGCGGCGGCGCCCGCGCCCCGCGTACAATACCTCACAAATCGCGTTTTTTTATCTCAAAGGATGAAAACTGATCTCAGTTCAAACGTATTCATTTAAACTTATTTTGTGCCTAACAATAATCTCTCGAAATCGGCCAATCTCTTTGTGACAGTCATTGTCATAATGCTCTGAGATAAGTATGTATTTGTAAACCGTGTTTTTTGAAAATGAAATGTTTGAGTGAATGATTTATTGTGTAGGTCCAGAATAGAACCATAGATTGTGTTTATTGAATCATCCTACTTTTACTTTAGATGTTTATCATCTTTTTTTGTATTAACCTACAACTATGACACAAATTCAGTTTTAAACTATCAGTTTTTAACTATTTTTTTACATAATTCGATTAGTCTTACTAATATTATATATGCGACAGTTTGGACGGATTCTCATGTTCCTCAATAACGGCGGAACGGCTCTATGGAGTTGAATGAAATTTGGTTTAGTGATTGTATACAGTCTGGAATAGCACTTAGATTTTAGGTATCTCAATATTCTAACAGAATTACAAATTGCGCGGGTTAAACCACGTGAAACAGCTAGTATTAGAGATATCTCAATCTTAACTATCGATGACGTTTATTTTTGTACAACAATACCTACATTTTTAAATATCAAAAAAGATCAGGAAGCGATTTGCAAGAAACACAACTGGCAAATCGATTCCAATCATATTTCTGATTGGATATCGATAAGGATCAGCGCTGCGCAGACGCCGCGTGACTCCTGGCTTTAAATTACGCCATTTGTCGCTAATGGATGGATTTTAGTCGTCATTTGTAAAGTCCGTGGTTGACTACAATTTGTCGATTACCGCCATATGTCGCGACTTGCGGACAAATCTGTGGCTAAGGAGGGTAAGAGAGAAATGTTACATTGCTAAATGTTATTGATGGATCATTGAATATTGACCATAAGGTGTATCGTTTATATTTTTGGTAATTAAATTTAGTAGTCTTAAATATTTACTCACTGCAGGATAAAGTGTTTGAGCTATAGAAATACTTTGACTAATTAACAAAAATAAAACCGAACCTTAATCTATGTTTTCTTGAAAACTCTACAAAATAGGTAAAATTTTAGTGAAAACTCTCTAGAAATCGATATCAGTAACAAAGTTAATCAAAGCTTAGTAAATTTACATAATTAATAACTAGTAAAATCTGAACGAGTAACCATTTCTTTAAAGTACGATCTTTACTTTTTATATTAATATTTAAAAATCTAAATAGATTCTATATTGGGATTAAAGATTTATCTACTTATTTTCAAAAAAACAGCAACTTTTTGCAGTATTTTTTGCAATTGTTCGTCCATTTGTAACCGCGAGCCACCGCAACCATTGTGTCGCTGTTTCCAGCCCAAACGTAAATAAACGCAGATGTTACCGTACTCCAAAATTTTACAACATTTTACCCTTATCATAACTACCATTCACCTTTAAAGGAAAACGAACTTTATGCTCCCAACAATAAAGGCTTAAATCATGTGGTTGGAATGTAATATGTGTTCGTTTTAAATTTAGCGGATTTTCACATATCCAAGGGCTAGGAAGGTCTATGTCGGTTGTGTGGGTAGTTTAACAAAACCAAAATTGTTAGTACTGAGTTTAATAAAACTCATATTAAAGACAAGATGTCATCGGCAGCCGCGGCCTGATGAGGGACACCGCCATTGTTCAATTTAATTTGTCCTTTGTTGAACCTCATGGTGAGGCGTGTAATATTTAGTTATTGAAGTTTAAATGATTATCTAGTTCTTACCCGACTGCTGTGTTAAAGTACGCTGTACTGTTTTTAACACAAATACCGTATTAGTCTTTAGTTTTAACTAATGCTGAGGAAAGCATAGTACAGATTTTGCACAGTTTAGTAGAGTTCAGTTTCAGTTCTGGTCCAAGATTTGAATACAGATTGGGTCAGCCAGTTATCCAAACTGGATAATGGGCGGTCTTTCCATATTCTCAAGAAAGTTTAATTTGATACTTCAGTATTGCTTATTAAAAAACTATACAATTTGAACAGTAATTATCGGTGTCTTACAAATAAAATTGCGTTAGAAATTATAAGTTATGATAAGTTTGTATGCTTGCTGGACTGGAAGTGAAAGAAAAACATAGAATGTGGCAGCTGCTTCTCTTCCCGGGCATACCGTAAAAGTCAGTTAAGGGACAGAGGTTTTATTGACAGTTTTGCGGACAATAGGCTGATAGGCAATAGTCTCTCTCCATCATCATGATACCTCTAAATTTGTCAAACGAGACCTCAGATGTTTTCATAGCCTCTGGGCTTCTGCTCACCCCATAAGGGCTACAGGCGTGAAGTTACGTATTGAATGTTTAGGAAAAAAATGGGTCAACAATTTAGGAAAAAATGTTATCGTCACTATTAGTATACTTAGACCAAAAATAATTATTGTAGAGTCTTAAAATAATATAGTAACTTCAATGTAGGGCTCCGGAAGCGGGGTGTGCGTAATTTTGGAGTTGAAGAGTTTATTGAACGCATTAATTTATGATATATTTGAAAACATATTTTTGCATTTCATTGCCAAACTTTTGAGAAAGGTTTAGTCTCAAAAGTAGTGGTACCACGCTACTTATGACTATGTTTAGTTAAGGTTTAAATAGTCTAACACATTCACAATTGTTCATAATTTCACATAACACATCTTATTTCAAGAGCGCACTACGACATCAAGATAGCCACATCTAGAAGCTAATAATAAATTCTCCGTTTAAATTACATTCTACAAAGTATTTAGCGTAATAAAGGTCTGCCCAAACATTGATTATGTAAGTCAGTGTAGGTTTTTCGTGAATCACCGACAACTGTTTAGACAAATGCTCGCGTCGAGTATTAGCAGAGCCTTTATGTAGGTGGTAAATTAGAGGCATCTGTGCCTACAGATTGTAACCAAATTACCTGCTATTTGGTATTCCAACTCCTTTCTAACGCACCGCTAAGGTTGACTGTGACGTCTGTTTGAACTAGATTATGTAAGAGTTTTTTTTATTGGAGTGTGTTCTTATTTTGAATTTGAATATTTGTTCTTTTTTATTAGTGACCTGTGGTGCTAGCACGGATCTTTTGTAGATCGTAAGTTTACGAATGCTCGTATAGTATGGAGTCGGTTGCAAGTTTTTAGTAACAATGTAATTTTTTATTTTACAGTTATTTAAGAGTAGAACCTGTTAAAAAACATTCAAAATTAACAAGGAACACATTTATTTAAGCTGACCGTGCGGCAATGGATAGATTTCAATTATTGCTTGCAAAACCGTCTCCATACTATACGAGCATTCGTAAACTTACGATCGACAAAAGATCCGTGCTAGCACTGCTGTCTTGTGTTTGACCTCAATAGGTATTACTTTTTTTAGATCATTATTTATTTTAAATGAAATGTAGTCGATGGAGCGATCTGAATAGGTCCTGCCACCAAAAAGGAGTTACTTGGATAACTCATCTTTTATATCATTGGTTGCGAGGGCTATTTTAATCTAAAATTATAGTTTTAATATTCTTGAATGTTGTTTATAAATATAAAACGATCAACTAACATTTTTTAAACTAACTATGCCCTCTTTGGACCTAATCTCACCTCATGGTAAACGACTGAGGCCAAACATAAAACACGCGCGCTCAGAAAGGAATATAACTGCATTCTAAAAACAAACAATGAAAACAATGGGTGCTAAGTCTAAAATTGATAATCTTTATTCCATTTTTAAACTCAACTGTCATTGAACTGTTAAAATCAAATAAAATTAATATAAAAGTTTATTGTGCGATATCAATAAAGTTAATGACGCGCGCACAATCGGTCAGAACTAATTCAATAAGAATAATGTCTATTTGTCATGTTGATCGATCGCTTTGACTCGACTGTACAGGCGAGTGTTCAGATGACATTAAATCGAATTTTATCTGCTCTTTGATATTTTAACAACATATAAATAAAGCATATTTCGAAATATTATATTTAGCAAGGATTTTCATTTAGATTAAAAAAAATCTCACTAGGTAACGCACTAATTTTACGCTCGTAAGTTTTGTTTCTGAAAGAAAGTCCTGGATAGGTTTTAAGCTAAAAAAAGCTATAGGAAATCACTTACGAAAAATAAGTAAATTATTATCTTTCTTAAGTGATAGATAATTCAAACAAACTCTTTTGCTGTACCTACTATATTAATGTAAATTAACCTAGATGATATAAATTTTTATAGTGAAACAATATTATGCATGTTTTCTTTTTCTATTTGGCATCAATTAAATTATTATAAAAAGTATTTTAAGTAAAGCTTATTAAAATCCTTTGCGTTTTTTTCATAGAATATTAAAGACTTCGATATAGAACATAGCTGTTTATTCAAATATTTCTTCTCAAAAATGACCCCTCGTGAAAACAGACAAAGCGAGGGCGCTCATGTATGCGCTAATTCTTCACCATTAGAACTTGTCGAGTATATGGTGTGGAAGACTTGTCGTTGCTACTTAATTTTATTAGTACTTAGATTTATTGCGGTGTACTGTAGGAGTACTTATAGTCATATTTATGATTTAATTCAATAATGTGCACGAATATATAGGTACGATTGAACGTTTATCTAGTTATACTGAGCAACGCTTAAATAAATATGCAGGTACGTTTATATCGTGTCAAAGAAACTAACAATTACATTTGGGCTGGTGACTACAATTCAACCCTGTATATTACTAATGATAGTCTTGGAGCAAATTAGCATTTCAGCCAATTTTTAGCCGGGCCAATTTTAATTTTAATAAAACTAATAAACTTATTATAGATTCGGTTTCTTATCGTATTTAATCTATTTTTATTAAAAAGCTCATAACACAATTTAGAATCCTCTAAAGCACAACACCAGTTCAAATTCCTAACAATTACGTTCTAAATCTCGCAATCTCGGGCCCTATTCTCAAATCGTTTAATTTACTTATTAACTTTCATCACTAACAAACTCAATCAATTAATTAAACTGCATGCTGCAAGAGGGTGACCACAAATGTTGCCACTTTACACTTCGCTTGAAAGGAATCACAGAGTTTGTGGTCCCGCTACAGACTGCGGTAAATTATCTGTGCATGTGGGGTCAGTGAGTTAAATAAACTCTATATAACTGTTTCAAATCTGAAAATGCAATGAACATTCACCCTCACTGACTTTTACGTTTATGATAATATTAGTGAAATAATACTTAAGGTGTCATTTAAAATATGTATACCTTATGTGAAGTATAACGTTTCTATGGACGGTAACTTACTTAAGGTTATATGCTGTTTTGTTTAAGTGCTGTTGTGGCGGACTTAGTAGAGCAGTCGCTACCACAAACCATGAAGTGGCTGACCACCAAATAGGAGGATTGTTATTTTTAATGTTCGCAAAACATGTATATGACTGATCGGTACATTTCTCTACATTTATGTTCACAAAGCAAACGAGAACTGAATCCACCTGATGGTACATAAGAAACATGATTGCTCATGATCCTCAGTAAAAATTAATGATTTGCCGACCTAATGTCGACAAAGTATCGTTAAGCTGAAACGGCTTTTTATTTTTTTTGGAATTTTACTAGCAAATCCTACCTTGTTTCTTCAATTAAGTTTACAATTCATACAGCTATGAAAGTTATTATACAGTACGGTAAAGAAATTACAGGTTTAGAAACTAAAAGGTAAATTTATGATTTATATTGCTTTTTTCACTATATCATTTGATGGTGTCTTCCGATTACAGTGAATAATATGAAAGCACACGGGTAGAGGGAAGAGCTGACTGTACATAAATCATTACCTGATTGTATTCATGTGGTGTCATTTGACGATAGCATTGACATCGCTAATTGCTTAGAAATTTGAAATCTAATGAAAGAAAGATCAATTGACAGTGAATATTTACATATAATAAAATGGTAGGAAAGTCAAAACTGTACATTGAATATTTTTTTAAAAGAATACTTGGGATATGATCTACAATCGAAACAGAAACAAAAAATATAGTTTTTAGAATTTTTGTCTATTTGTCTGTTTGTCTTTCCGGGATAAACTCAAAAAGTACTGCATGGATTTACTTCAAATTTGGCATGAAGATAGTTAAGAAGTCGGGTCAACATATAGGCTACATATTATCACGCTAGCAGTGTTATAATCGTAGGTGCGTTTGGTGCTGCATAGCGTTCACGCAGACGACGTCGCGGGCAGCAGCTAGTTTTTAATATTTAAAAATTAAACCTATCGGCGTTTTATTTGCACATAGTGAGAACAGGTTTAACATTAAAACATTCTTTCGATTAGTCACAGACGTCATGCGTACGCGCTTCTGTTGGCAATGAAAGTTTGTAGGTACAATACTGAGTGGTTCGGAACCTGTTACAGAACTAAAATGAGATTAGAAGTTACCGCTAAAACATAATCTAATAAAATTGTTAGTTATGATCTAATAAGTTTTGTTTTTTCTTTACTATAAAACCATAAAACTTTCACGAAAAATTATGTTGTATTCAGAAAAAGTAATTAATTTAGAGTGAAAAAATTTCAAGTAGTATTTTATGTGTGAGTAATTAAAATTTTAATGACTTACTTTTTAAAATCGTATTCAAAGAATGCAGTTCCATACTCAAAACAATATTTCGCGTATTTAAATGCCCTCAAATTTAATATACACTTAGGGTTACATTGTGGGTGATTTCAAAGTGTTAAAGTACTTGACTGCGTTTTAAAATTATAATATATAAATAAGTTGTCAAAAGTGGTAAGTGGGCATTTAAATAACAACAAAGTGACTGAATAATTATGAATTTTAAAATACCGACAATAGGGATATGCCGGGAAGTGGTCACAATGGATATTCAATATTTTAATAGGATTATGTGATTTGTGGATGCGTAAAGATTCGCGTGTTTGGTGCTGGTTTGTTTCATCTGCTGTCATAATAAGAGATTAGCATTTGAATGCGCTTGCGCAACCCTGCATCTCGGCAAGCTTAGGTGTCTAGTAAAAAATAATTCAAATTTGTTGAATTTGTGAATTTGAAAGTGTGTCTGATGTTTGGAAATTTGCAAAAACCTATGTAAATTTTGGTCTTTTGACATATTACAATTTTGTTAGTGAAATAAATTATAATGTACGGTGATATCTGCCAAAGATACCTTCTTAAGGAAGTACCTACTAGAAGTCTTGTACTTAATATAAAGTATTGGGTGGTAGGTACGCTACGTTATTTGTCAAGCTTGTAGATATTAAGAGTAGCAGAATACAGATAGCAAACTCTTTAATTATAAAGAAAAGTGTTTACAAGAAATACACAAATATCGTTTACTTCTATGCTGAACTGGGAGCGAAAGAAAAACATAGAATGTGCCAGCTGCTTCTCTTCCCGGGCATACTGTAAAAGTCAGTTAAGGGACCGAGGTGTTATGGGAGGCTTTTTTGTAGGCGATAGGCTGACCCCCTGTCACTGCAATAGTCTCTCTCCACTATTTTAATGCCTCCGAATTTGTCAAACGTGACATCAGATGGTTTTATTACCTCTGGTGTTCTGCTTACCCCATACGGGATACAGGCGTGGAGTTATGTATGTATGTATGTTCACAAATATCGTAAATTTCACTGTAGGTACTATGAATCTAATAACTATTTAATAAGGTATCGTTGGTCTAGATTTCATATTACAACTATCGTTATATCCTCGCGATAATTTAAATGCCGATAGTGTTTCGTCCATTAATAGATTATACGATCTAATATATACCTACTTAACCGTGTTTATTATAAAGTTCTTCTAATTGACTGGTGTTAAAGTTAAAGTATCAAACTTAAAACCATCATATTTTGTATAAATTAATATAACATCTTGCTCAATGTCAACCACCATAAAAATATTAAAGAATGACTTCCGAGGACCGTAAAACGGTCATTACTTACATTATTAAGGGTAGTTTCCACAAACCGAACGTAAAGGTCACTTTACACCTGGCGCGCGTGCGCAGGTTTTCTTTCTCGTTTTGTTCAAACTCAGATTCATTTCCGCTACAACCTTTTTAAAAAACGAATACCTTAAAGTCTTTGGAATGCGAACTCAACTTTTTAATTTATTATTTATCCTAATCAAGTGATTCCGAAGTTAGTAATATATTATATGATTTATGAACTAGCGTCCGATAGTGGTTTTGCCTGCTTTGGCCTGTAGTTTATTATATTGGTTGTACTATTTAATGGAGTGCTAAATTTATTTACCAATAGCTGTATTGCCATTTTAGCAACCAAGTATTCAAATTAATTTTAATCTGTACTCAAACATGTTTAACTTATAAATCATAAATATCTTGTGTTTGAAGCAGGCGATAAATTAATACAAGGCAATTAATAAAGCTTCAAATAATGGTTTTTCTAGCTGATAATCTGAAACTTATGTCTTATTGAGTGTGGGAAAGCTTGTTTCTAAGTTTTTATATTTGCCTTGTACATAACTTGCAACAATGAAACCAAAAAATATGCATGTAGAGTTTAAGAATCAGGCAGTTTTGCGCGGTCTTGTCTCTTTAAGTAGCAATCCATAGTCATCTGGTAATTAATAATAATATATCGATATAATTTAGCCTATATACTTTTGCATTATGTAGCTTATTAATGGTGACAGAGTGTTCTAAATCGGTTTTGTAGTTTTTGAGATCATTCAATATCAACAAAAAAAAAAACAGAATTAAAAGGATTTGTTGACAAGATTATACTTTGAATACGCTGAGATCGCGTTGATGACAAAACGTAGATTGTCAAAGTTTAATTTAACAAGACAATGAAACTAATTTTTTGTAATTTAGTTTTCAATTGTCATTTATAAGTTACAATTTTCATTGTATTTCAATAAGTTTTGTTTTTAAAAGTTAATATTCAAAATGTCTAAACAGTTCTTATAGTCAAAAAAATATTATTGATATCTTATCCGTTGGGTCCCTTTATATAAAAATACATTTCAATAAAATACTCTTATGTGTGTTAATGTAATTACTTATTAATTTAAATATTGAATATTTGGTTCAGTTATAAATATTAGTAAATTGCCATAAGAAATTAAGAAACCATTATAAATAAAAATACAGTTCTTTTTAAAAATACAATTCCTAAACAGTTCAAACATTATTTTTTTCCTAATTCAAAATCAAACACATCCATTAATTATTGAAAACATTAATTAAATTTCATCTTCACATATTATCATAAAACATAACTGTTGAAGTGCAAATTAACAAAAATCTCTCCTAAAAGGCCTACATTAGAAATTTAAATAAAAAAAAAATAAAGATTAAACAAATATATGCGTAGTTTAAGTGGACAATAATTTATAGAGCTGATTTTTGCATTTTAGCCAAATGGCAATTTAGATAAAATTTAAAAAAAAAGAAATATATCTGATGACAAATTGAGCTACCTTTTCCTCTGATTCTGAAGATAATTATAACATATAATATATCGAACAGGATTGAAATTGGATTAAGGTAAAATGAACCTTAAGGATTTATAGGTCTTAGTATATTTTATAGCTTCTGTCTAATATTTTGTTGACCTCTGTGAATTATTGGTAACGGTGAAGGTATGAGTTGGAACTTGGGAAAATAAACTTTAAAGTGGTCAAATATTTAACCTCAATTTCTGATGGTGCCGTTATCTAATATATGAAATTCTCGTGTCACAGTTTTCGTTGCCATACTCCTCCGAAACGGCTTGACCGATTTTGATGAAATTTTTTGTGCTTATCCGGTATCTATGAGAATCGGCCAACATCTATTTTTTTTTTATTTATGTGGCAAAACAACGTTTGCCGGGTCAGCTAGTGTTACTATACCTAACACCAAAAAAGATTTTGATGCTGTAGAAGGGAAAGTCTTTCTATATTCGATGATATATGAAATATAGATGATATAACTTAATTGAAATCTATGATTTATACATTTGTTGCTGAATTTCATAGAGGATGTCAATGGAATTATCAGTTGGAATTTGGAATCACTTTTGTTCCTTAAATTTAAACTGCCTGTTTCTTATCTTTAACCATAACGCTTTATCTGTAACAATTGTTTATTACAACGGCGCTTAAACCAAAGAAAATGTATCTTGACAGTACTTTATTAAGATAATTAATAAAATCACAAATAAGACAAAATTAAAAAGGTTTATGAAGAAAATTGCAAAATTAAAGAATTACAAGGCGACGACACAGATTTAAATTCAAAATACCTATACACATTTTATTTAAATTATCGCTAGTTATATCACAAAAATAATAATAGCATGCATATCGATTTATTTTTTATAAACTTATAACAATTGTTTATACGCCGGGTGTTGCACTGTGCATTGGAAGCTGTCCAGGGGTGAGCTACCCCATTAATTGAAAACAGGTTTTATCAAATACTGTCCAGCTATTCAGTAGTTTCCCATGACCATTGCAACAGTTGAGATAAATTTGAATATTTCACCACATCTCACGGATTTTTGAGAAAAATAAAAAGATTAGAATTACGAGATGGTACGTTTTTATAACCGAATCTTTTTGTTGAGATTTACATGACAATAGTTACAAGTTTTATATGTATTTAAGTGTAGTTTCGTACTGGTTTTATTTTAAAATAAGTAAACTTTTTATATTAAGTGTTGGTTCAATATTAAGTTTGAGACATGTTGCTTTAGTGTTTAATATCTCCGATAACTCAAATAGTAGAGTTTAGTGTACATTTTGAGACTAGAGACTATTTGAATGAATTGTAATTGAAAGTTTTGAAAAAATTATGTTAAGAAAATTATGTCTTTTTTTATTGGATATTAAGCCCATGTTAGACCTCAAATTAACCTCAATCAAAAAAAAAAAAAATCCCCAGACAATCACACAAACTACATGGCCTCAAAGTAAGCGAAGCTTGTGTTATGAGATACCATGTAGCGAACTAGGAGGGAACCTAGAATATAAATACATATATAGATAAACACCCAGACCCGGAACATTTTTTTTTTCTTGTTCCGGGCGGGAATCGAACCCGAAACCACTGGCGTCTGAGGCAGATAGGTTTAGCCAAAGTGGTCGTCAATTGATGATGAGTTCGAAGATCTGGAATCTTCTAACTTATCTTTCATTACTCACGGACTTAGGAAGGACCTGGCTCTTCTATAATAACTAAGATTTAAAAAAACCTCGGCAATCACACCAACTGCATGGCCCCAAAGTAAGCATAGCTGTTATGGGGTACCATGTAGCGAACTAGGGGGGAACCTAGAATATAAATAGATAAACAGACACGGAACATTCTTTTTTCTTGTTCCGTGCGGGAATCGAACCCGCTACCACTGGCGTTTGCCCCATCGCCAAAGTGGTCGTCAAAATATAATGTTTTATTCATAGTGGCATAACCTCCCATCTGGCTTGACCACCCTTGACACTGACTTCTGATATCACTCCGGTCATGTTTTATGATGAGCTAGTTTATTCTTCTGTTTGTTTGTTCATGTCATAGCAGAGCTGTATTTCTGCCAAATTGTACCTATGAGAAGCACTTTTTACAAAAGAGTGCCGAGAGTTTTTTTTCCGCCGTCTTTTTTCCTCTCGGTCTACCTAAGGTTCTACTTTTATTTCGTTTTTTAAAGCCGAAGAAGAAGTAGTAGTTGACAACACCAAGACATTGGTAGATAATGGGCGATCATTATCTTCAAAGCCGAGAGACGCACACTTCTCGACGGAGGCCTCTCCCAGGATTCATCATGTCGTCCGGACCCGCGCCGCCCTCATCCAGTATTTGACGTTCGTAAAGTGTATAAAATTACCTACTACGAATAAAAAGTTTTAATTTTCATTCCAAATCATGAATTTTCTACATGTAATCTCGTCGTCATATTATAATTGAGAAAATCAATTGCGAGAAAACGCCTGCAGAGTCCATAAATATAATTTCAAAAGCGATCTTTTATATAAAATACGATGATATAATAAGGAATTTCAAGTACAAACACCTAGTTACTTACCTTCACATCTATTAATTAAAAGCCCACAAATAAACAAAGGAATAAATCACAAAATGGCCGCTACGCAAAATCCGCAGTAAATTAGCAGTAGTCGTTCAAACCTGCGCAGCGCTTGCGCATAATTACAACGTTACAAACATAAGCAATATAACATTGGACAGCATTACAATTGCTAATACCAACGGTTTGCATACCGGTAATTATGTCAAGTGACCACCTTATTAATTGCTGTGTTGCACGGTTAAGGTAAACGGAGATCTGTGATCTGCGTTTATTGATTTGCTTGGGGTGAAAAGTTTGAAGGCACTTTTGTTCTAAACTCAAACTACTTTTTGGAATCATCTACGATTATTTTCCTATCTGGCAAAATGACGATATAATTCGCTATAAGGCTAGGTTGTATTACCCAGGAGGTGTGGTGAAATGCATCACCGATGGTAAAGTTTGATTCCAGCTTATACAGAGCCTAGTTATGATGATTAAGAGGATGTTGATGAGGCATCTTGTCCGTTGTGTAGAAAAAGCCATTTTTTTTGTGTTACTTATATATGTATAAATTTTCTTAAATATACTTATAACATATTATAAACAATCACTCAGACCCATAATAACTATTTGCAGTTCTTAGAAAAAAATGTGGTGTCGCGGGAAGCGCACACGCATCTTTTGCGGCTCAACCGGGGTATTCGACCATAGCATTTCAGAAGTGGTCCGAATAGCTCAACTACTAATGATATATTTAAGAAAATTTGTTATGCCTGGTGTCGACAAACCCAAAAACATATTTTTTAATAATAATAAAAATCTTTATTTCCGCTACAAAAACTTAAGTTCAGATAGCACAGTAATATACACACAAATACAGTTTTGCAGAGGCTGGAGCCTAACCTAGGATACCCTGTGTCTTAGGACTCCAGGCCTCCACCTTCGGAAAATTATACAAGATTAGGTTGGTTTAACATAATAATAATTAATAATAAATAATAATAATAAATTTAAATATCATCCAATCAAAGTTAGAATCCAAATACTTCTGATTAAGACATCGCTGCTACTTACTATACTTATATATAAAAAATATTTTAACAAATTCATATCAAAGTCACAGATTAATTGAAATAAAACCATTACATTAAGAACACCACAATAGATTATTTCGGTAGATCAGTTCAGCCGTAAACGCGGAACAAACGCGCTGACACGCCATTCCTGATTGATAGCTTAGTGTCGCGCTGACAGCAAACCTGTAATTATAGAAAACTATTTTGAATTAAATTTCACATCCTAAATACAAACCTATCAATTTACTAGGTAAATAAAAAAAATGCTATTGTATATCGAAATTTTCGATAAATTATTTATTAAGCGTTTCATTAAATAATAATAATAAATAAATAAATAAAAACCCCAGTCAATCACATACCAACTACATGGCCCCATAGTAAATATAGCTTGTGTTATGAGATACCATGTATCTAACTAGGGGGGAACCTAGTACATGAATACATAAATAGATAAACACCCAGACACGGAATTTTTTTTCTTGTTCCGTCCGTTCCATTTCCCCCCTCGCCAAAGTGGTCTTCATAATTGCCTGTTGAATTTACTCTTGTTGCTGGCTTCTCTAAGAAGAGGTATGTACCCGGCAATCAAATTATAGTTAGGTATGTTAGTACGTATGCACCAAAATCCTTAAGTCAGAGCCCAAACATTCATGGATGGCTTTAGGCATGGCTGACTTCCCTAAAAATCATTGGTTTGGCTTTCTTTGTCCAAAGACACTAAATTGGTTTTGTACTTATAAATAATTTTCAGTTCTGAACTGAAAATTCACTATGTGTGTTAAATTAATGTGTATGGCAGAAGTTTTTGATAGAATTTAACCACATCCATTGCGTTGAAGACGGTGTCCAACAGCGCATTGTTTAGTTCCTAAATCGTGCAAGTGGTTACTTACTAATCCAGACACTTTCTTTCCACCATACCTCACTCCTGTACAATTCCACTCCAGCCTATAGCAGTAATTACAGTGTTTATCATAGTTAAGCAGATGTGCTAACATGCGCGGGCGCGAGTTGCACACGCGATGCGACGCGGTCAAGGGCGGTGATACACGATACTGGCGATCTAGAAAATTTCTACAATGCTGATTGATAAGAGATAATTTGATGTGAATGCCTTTGCAGAAATTGCTGTCTACTAAGCATCTTGGATTGGAATCCCAGATTCAGGACAAAGGTTTTTAAAACCAACTTCTACTTGTATTCACAGGTTGTAGGTACTGTTAGTTGAAAAATATTAAATCAATCAGAACTTGACTTTATAAACAACGATAAGTAAGTAGTCTGATTGGATTGTGATGGTCAAAAACACATGATAGCAATAGCCATAGTGATATGCACAATCTAGAACCAAGTTATTTCGAAGTGTAACAAATCACAAATAAACTAGCTGTACAGTATGGATACATATGTATAACTTGACAGTCACGAAGGCGGATGCAAATGTACTAAGCACCCATAAACCCAACAGTGCCTTTAACGCGGCAGTAAGAAAAAAAACAACATAAATAACAATACAAACAATCGTGTAGGAAGCTTTAAATCTTGTTCTACGACGACTCACTCGTGCTCCGCATACGCCGTCCGCATTACTTAGAAACGCATGAGAAATGATTATAAACAGAAATCTCCGAAAATCCACAAAGACATGGAACGTCATGCGGCTTTGTTCGGCGTCACGAGTGATTAATCGTCCGCTTTCCATCGACCTCAGTGCAAAATGTTGCGTCACTGTTTCGCTACTCTTTATTAAAACCCCACCACAGTGTGATTATGTTTCTTTATTTATTATTGGTCAGCTGCTTAGATCTATTCATTTATGTTTGGTGATTATTTAGTCTGTGGTCAATATTTTTGACAAAGTATCCATATTACGCAATGTAATAATGCGAACGAATGAGCCGTCAGTCCGATTCGTCACGATCGGAGTGGGGGCTGCGATTCATTGTTGATTAAGTATACCTATTTAGTTTGATCGAGGATATTTGTAGTGGCAAATGTATCTCAAAATGCTTCAATATAGTTGGTATAGAACGCTGAACACATCTAGAAATTTTAAACTCAAACGTCATTTGTTCTTCTCACCTTTAAAAAGGCGTTAATGATTATCATTTACCTTCGATAAGTGATGCATTGCCAATCCAAGGTTTAAAGTTAGCTCTCATCTTTCTTTTCTGCAATTTAACCGTAGCTAGTTGCCTCAGCTTGTTCCTTATTAGAATTCAAACAATATTTGAAGATACAATAATGAAACCAGAGGACCAAATCAATAGCTCCATTCAATATTCAACCCGTCATCATGATGAACCAAACTCTCGTTGGAGATACAAAAGTTAGTTCGCTTAGTGAATATTGTCCCACAGTTGGCCACAATGGCGGAGACGGCAGCCACCGTGGCCAATGTGGACTAATGTTCTACAATGTGTGGTAGACAAAAGTGAGGGTTTGTTTCCATGGTTGTGCTTAGTAAGGAAGAAAAACGACGAAGTTTAAAATATTTGTCTGAAAGGTTTTTAAAATAAAATAAAATGAATGAATGATTTTGGTTTCGAAGAGAATTGATAAATTTTTGACTTACCCTAATATTTCAGGTCTGTAAAGGAGGTCTTATCAGAGGTGATTAATAGACATACAAAAATTAATTTTCTGCCAACCAGGCTCTACAACTCAAAAGTACTCTTCGCTACGGCCTGAAACACATAGCCATTGAGTTATATCATACTTGTTTTACATTTCTTAAGTACACATGAAACAGAAATAGATGACCTGCAGTGGAGAATTTTAAAATAGTTGTGATGGTATTGAAGATCAGAATTTAACAGGGTATTGATTAAATAAATTTTCCACAGTAGCTACCTAACCATTTTTAAACATTAATTTTCTTATCCAATTGTCTAGGAAACCTCGCCCCTTAGATACTATTATGGTGTTTTTTTTTGTGATTTTTAACATATATGACACGGTATTTATTAATTAAGTTTTTATGTATAAATAGGCAAATCCGACTCCTTTGCTATTCTCAATTCCATCTCGTATGTCAATGGAGCCGCGTACTCCTCATACCGTCTATTCTCGCGACACGTACTCCGGACGATAATGAATACAAATACAGGCTATTTAACTTGTTAGAAGATGCACTGAATGTTAATACTGTCGCAGGTTAGTGCCTCCTGATCCTCGCTGCTCTGACAGATTTAGTTGCTATGTTGATAGGTACAGTCAGGAGAGAGACGAAATTCCATACAAGCTTTGATCTTCTAACAAATAACCAAAGAACTTTATCTTATAAATAATCTGATTAATAATCTTATCTAATGTTAAAGAATACCTTTTTTGAGACGTTAAAGATAAAAGCTTCCTTTACACTAACACTTGCATGTCATTAACACAGCTATGGTATTGTTATATTGTTAGCAAAGTGGCTGAAGACAAAGATTTGATTTTTTAAATTATTTCCCGTATTAACAAACATGAATCTCAATTAATCTAAAATTTGTAGAATAATGTATGTTGAATATCTAAAAGGAACCACTTTCATGCAAGTTTGCTTTTAATGCTATATGTTACGCATTTTTTTTCTATCATCCGCCGCACATCAAATATTTAAATGGTATTAATAATTTAACTTGTTACAATATCCCCCAAATACAGGATAATTTGTCAACGGTTTTATATGAGCAGTGGCTAATAGCCAAACCATCCTACCAACAAGGAGGATTTCGTGCTTTGTCATCTCTGACAACATCTATTCTAGGTGTTTTCACTAGAGAAAAACTCATTGGTTTTTTTGTCTACAATTTACCGCCGTAGTAAGTTTTCAGTTCATTATCTCCCCATCAGAACGTGATAAGCTGAAAACTACTGAAAGGATTTTGATACATTTTGATGGGGTAGTTTATGAAGTAGTTTTAAATTTTTTGTACATCCTGATTAATCAACACAAAACCGTGGCAAATTGAATCGCTCCGATGACCGTGGGACTGATAAGAAATTGTAACTCTCACCTAAGTAATACGACACGATTTATTCTTTAAAGTAATTTAAAATTTGGTTTATTAATTCAAATTTTAGTTTAGTAATTAAAAATTAACATTTAGTAGAGATAAAAGATCTCCTTTATTGTCAGAGCTAAATTGAAATTGTATCAGATTAGGTACTATTAATATTATCTCGTTACGACTGTTAAATTAAAATTGGAAACTATTTTGGCTAATGAAATATTTATTGTAAATTCTGTTTATAAGTCATATTTTAAGCTGTTTGTTTTAATAAATAAATAAGAATTTCTTTGATTTTTATTTACAATGTTCAAGACTGAGTTTAAATATTAGAATTACTTTAAATGTATGTAATGTAGCTAAAACTGTCCTAATTCCCAACCAAAGTTGAAGTTTCCTTCCAAACCATCGTAACAACCAGGCTCGTCAGCACCGCATCGCTCGGCGCCTCCAAGTCGCGATCACACGTGACGAGCATACGAGTGTTGTGTTCCGCGCGCTTTGTCTGTCATTACTGGCGACCAATCCACCAATCACGGTGCGAGGGAAGTCACGCTGCCATAGAGGTTTAGTATAAATGGTTTGTATTAATAGAAGAGCGTTACAAGTTTGTTTAATTGTAAGTATGAGAGTGAAGTTAACAGTCTTATATGACATCTTTCACTACTTAATTTCAGGCGGATCCTCACATGCCTTTCACGATGACTTTTCATTTTTCAAGGCTCAACGGATCATTAAATCTTCATATACATCACTTATGTTTTATTTTACTGTAAATATGAGCCTTTTTGAAGCAAGGCGGCAATAATGGCCGTTATTTTGTATTTAGAAACATCATACACGTTTATGTAATTTTGAAAGTCTTTCTAAAATTTTCAGACGTGAGGAGTTTGTGAGGATACATGGTTAGATACTTGTTCTATTTCACGCTGAATCGTCTTAACAGAGAGAATCTGAATTAACATATAAAGCCTGAACACTTAAACATACATACATAACTTCACGCCTGTATCCGTAATGGGGTAGGCAGAACACCAGAGGCTACAAAAACCATCTGATGTCACGTTTGACAAATTTGGAGGTATTATTATGATGGAGAGAGACTATAGCAGTGACAGGGGGTCAGCCTGTCGCCCGCAAAATCGCCAATAACTCCTCCGTCCCTTAACTGACTTTTACAGTTTGCCCGGGAAGAGAAGAAGCTGCCACATTCTATGTTTTTCTTTCGCTCCCAGTCCAGCATGGAACTTAAACATAACCTGGAATAACACACTTTCTAACTAGAGTTGCACATGTGATCTGGATTTTTGCCGGTGAAGGGCTTAATTTGACTCATATTATTTTAAAAAAGCGTCTCCAGCCATCGTCACCAGTTAAATAGGTCAAATGGGGGCTTAGATACCCATACAAATAATAAACGCAAAAATAGCACTAATATACAAATATGTATCTAATCTAAAACGATACTCAAACACTGAGAACTAAGACCAACAAAAACTCTATCAAACTTCAATCTAAAACACTACAACTTGTTAATCACAAGAAATGTTTATCCATTCTTATCAATTCAGGCACTGTTTTTATTTGAATCTAATCGTTCGTTGAGCATTGTTTGTTAATGGGTCTTGGTGTTAATGTTTCGTTTAACTTGTCTTGTAGATGACTTCGGATTCTGTGGGAAAAGGTTCAATGACGCAGGGTGTGGTCAGCGGAGATGGATTCTGTCACGAGATGACCTTGATCACGCAACTCATTGAAACAGATGAGAGATATTTGAATAAATTACCGCTCAAAAATGAGTATTTATCATGATTCTTTATTGTTAAATGCGATCTTATAAATTAGGTGAACTATTTTTATATACCTAATATTTTTTATAATCTAGGGATGGGACCTTTGTCTTCCATGACACCTGATGGTAAGTAAACATGAACACGTGGTACACGTCCATCCACGAGGAACCTATTCACTCGACGCTTAAAAGTACCAGGACTATACTGGTCAGAAAAATAGACGCAGGATTCATTCCAAATCTTGGCGACCCGTATCAAAAAGGAAACTTCTTGGATATAAAGATGAGTATAATATAACTGAACATTTTAGTAACTATCGTCTTCTCATATCACATTTTTACCAATATTAATTAATAATATAAAGACTTGACCTTGTCTTTCAAGGATCGGACCATCAAACTGCCATTCGTGAACTTTGGCACGGAGGAGCCTCTTCAACGTTTATTAAGGAAACACTTAAAATAATTAGAGTATGAAATAAAATTCTACGGCAAGGGAAAGAAGACATAATAGTATATCAGTATCCAACAAATAAAAAAAATTAACACCATCCGTATAGCAGACAATTTATAGCCAATATGGAATATTTGCAAATCTGCCTCTGAAGCACTTCCGAAATATTACTAAAACTAAACAAATAATCCTCTTTCTCATAAGCTATATTATTTTATCTGACCATAAAGAATGTGTTTACAAAACAGCAATAAATCCCCTCGGTCCGCGTAGTGTCCATTTTATTTTTCCATTACTTAGGCAGTTACTTGTGTGCGTGGCCATTACCTAAATTCGGCACAAAAACATCTACACAAAGAAAGTGCATTTTCCTCCACTGTAATCGTATATTATTTGGAGCGATATAAATTATTCATAAGCTATGATACGTGGAGTAAGGTTCACTGCGTACCGTCCGCAGAACAACAGGAATTTTATAATCATTCAAATTAGAACAAACACATTTCTCGTGTTGAAGTTTATTAGTACCATTAATTATGAAGGTATTCTCTAACTAACTAGACACTACTAAATGATATAGATAACTGTGAATCGCTAGATTTTTGAAATTTCATTTCCTCAAGATCTGGAGAGATAAATACTGTTTTAGTAGAGTTAGCTTCCAAACAGAAAAAAATTAAACAAATCAAAATCGCATCGCAGTCGTAATTAACTGGTAATTTGGTACCGTTGGGCGGCTCGCGAAAATGTTAATTAATATTATGAACTTTACCGGGATTTCAATCTTTTTGTAATTTGCGAGAAAAAGAGATCGCCAGATACCTACAGATTGGTGAGAGGTAATTAAAAAGGTTATTTAGTATTTATGTAATTATGATAATTTGAACGTCACTTTTAAAAGATTTTGCCGAGTGAAGAAGGTTTTTAGTGCAACTAAACTTAGTTCTATACGAAAGGGTTTGAATTTCTTTGAAAAAAAGAGATACTTTATTAAAATATCATATTTTGGTAATTTTTAAACAAAAGTATATTTCTTACTCTTTGATAATTTAAGTAAAGATTTTTAATCAAAATGTGCATTCAGTTGGTTTGGATATCCATAGTACCTAATCTAAATAAAAAAACTGAGTTTTCCATGCAATTTTCAATACTCTTTTGACATATTAAAAATGTCCAAAACAGTTGTTACTAAAATAGTTGATTTCACATTCTCTGCCTGAAATGAACCATTCGTATGTCATAGACCAATAAGTCAATATACTCGTATGTACAGATATATGCTTAGCCAAAATCTTAAGCTCCAATATCTTTGTAACCGACTTCCAAAAAAGGAGGACGTTCTCAATTAGTCCGTATGTTTTTTTTTGTGTCTTTGTTACACGATATTTCGGACAAAATTAATCGATTTTCTTAATTATTATGATATAAATACTTCATAGTTGGTCCCATATAAATTTCATCGACATCGCATGTGTGCACTTCATAAAAAAATCCAAATTTTTGAAAAAATGTGTATGGTTTCGGAGAATGTTACGTTGATGACATTATAACTCACCAAAAGTTTTCGCGTGAAGTCGGGTTTTTTAATGCTCTGCATTCGTTGATGCATTCTAAATTTAATATTTTCTGTCAAACCTAAAACAGCACAATCAGGAATTGTTTATGCTGACAGTACCGAGTAGGTAGCCGAACGTCCGTAGCCATCGCGGTTATTGTAGCTAAGTGTTTATTTAAATATTGTGCCTCGGCCACTGCAGGCTGTATCTATCTGCTCATCTTCTACTATTTAACCTCTTTACACTAGACAACAGATAAACTACAACTTTAATATACAATCGAGAACAAATTGGAGTTAACGCAGCTTTACGGACTGTACCTGTAGGGTGCACACAACTGTTCTCATGATTTATTCAGTTTTCGGTTTGCGAGTATTATCAGTTATGTTTTGTGTAATTGTTTGTTATAGAGAGCGGTTTTCATTGCTTAGGTCTTTTGTGTAGTTTTTGTAACGTATTTAAATATGTAAAAGATGTGTAAAAGGTTATTAGACAACCTTTTGGAATCAGATCAGACCCTATGCCCTTTATGTTGTGACTTTTTTATAAGCATGTCGGACGTTTGAATCTATGCAAGTCCTACTTGTAGGTAAATCCTGTATTAAAATAATCAGAATATATAAGTTATATTCTTAGCTCGTTTCATTAATATTTTGTTTTCTGGTTGTTACTTACAATTAGGATTGTTTATGTTCAAAGCCGGGTTTATTTTTGCAAGATTAGACTATCTATTTTCATACAGAATCAAAAAATACACGAGCAAAGCCTACTAGTAATTTATAGATATATAACAAATATCATAGTTTGGACGATGAAAAAACTAATAAAAATCTAGTTCTAGTGCGATTGGAGTTAAACACGAAGCAACGTCAAAGAATTTATGACCTTTTCACACTTGGCCAGTTTTAAACCATTTATTGGATAACGTGCGAAAGGCTTAACAAAACGTCGTAAATACATAATCGATACTAAATATAAAGCAGTTAAGTTTGACATCATTTTTGGAGCTTTTTATAGCTAAAAAGTATTTCATACAGGTGCTTTTCGTTGAAGATATCAGGTAGCTAAAACGATCTTATTTTATTAACTATGTATACACACAGATATAGAAATATTACTTAATAAAAAAACAGCTGATTCTCGGCTGCTTTTCCTATGGTTAAGCTTATAAATAGAAAATAATAAAGCTGCTGGTTAGAGCGGTATCGCACGCACATACACAACGCACACGTCATCACGTGCGCCAGCGCAGTCCGCAGCGATCAGAGAGTCGCTGTCAGCTACTGTCCTTCTCACGACTATCTCAGTACTGATAGCGTTACGTCGCAGAGCTAGGAAATTATAGTAATTTTGAATAAAATACTTTTTTAACAGGACTCATTCGCTAGTGACCACGGAGTCTGCAAAGACACCGAAACGTCGAGTTAAAGTGCAAAATATAAATTATACGCGATGAATCCGGTTAGCAGGTTTACCGTAGGTAGTATATATCTAAAAATAACTTGAAAACATTTTTTGTACAATGAGGCAGCAATATTGTTAGAAAGCGATAATAGAAAGCTTAATTTCCACTTTGGCGATGGGGTAAAACCTGTCTGTCTCAGACGCCTGTGGTTGCGGATTCGATTCCTTCACGGAACTAGAAAAAAAAAGTTCTGTGTCTAGTTTATCTATTTATATATTCTAGGTCCCCTACATTCTAGTTCGCTACATGATATTCCATAACACAAGGCTATGCTTACTTTCGGGCCATGTAGTTGTTGTGATTGGATTAAAAAATAAACAAATAACACGTTTCATTTTACTATGGACGTCTGTCTGGCCAGCACCTTTGCCAAACAAAATAGTTGTGGAACCATTATAAAACACTAAAAATAACTGTTAATTAAATTGTTAATTACTTTTCGTGTACCACTTGAATCGACAATGACCACAGATGACTGACGACGCCATATTTTAATCATATTTTCACTGACATTCCTATATTTTTGATTTCTGCCTGAACGTAAAAGATGATTTCAATAATAAAGAAACTAGAAAAACAAACTGAATTCATAAAATATTGTATATTTTTGTAAGATAGTAGTAGTGGTGAAATGTCACTTTCGTACATTATGTTGACCTTTCAGGATCATCTCTCATTAACCGTTATAACTTTTTGTTTTAAAACTCGTATGCTTCGAAGTAATAATTATAAATAAGTTTTTGTCATTTTTTTATAAATTCTAATAACAAAAGACAAATCTCTATAGGTTTTAAACACATTTTATTGATAGATTGCGTACGTAGGTACTTATAGGAAATACTTACGGCCATTTTGTATAACTTTGGAGATTTATGGCAATAAAGTCATTTTGTTTTTTTATTTGTACACCTAAATTACTGAATCAACTTTAAATGTGGCATTTTTGTTTGGTTTGTGAATAATTTTCACGATCCTAAACCTTGGCACAGGTTGCGGCCAGGAATGCAACAGAACCTTTCTACCAGGCAACCAGGTAATCTTAATACATAGAACTGTTCCGTTACTGACTGAGTGACTGACTGAAAACGTACAGCCAACCACGTGACGTATAGAGCTGAAATTTTAAACATACATTCGTTAGGAAGTGTAAGGGAGCACTAAGGAAGGAATTTCCGAAATTCTTACGGGAATGTGAAACTTTGTACATTTCAGTTTGTATAAAAACTCTTATTCCTTGAATGCACAGATATGATACCTACTTAGTATAAAGGTTTTTCAATGGGTGTCAGATTGCATTATGGAAGGAATTCCCGAAATTTTCACGGAAACGGACTGTTTGGTCTGTATGAAAAATTTTTTTTTCTGAGTGCATGGACTTGGTATAAAGGTTCTTTAAATTGGTGTCTGGTTGTATTATGAAAGAAGTTTCTGAAATTCCCACTGAATGGGTAGCTTAGCGCGTGCGAAGTTGTGGGAAAAGCTCGTATAATATATGACGTTACTGCATCGGTTTTGTAGAAAGTGCTTCGAAAATATTTAATAAAACAGCAAAAAATAGGGAGGAATAGAAGAATTAGAGGAATGCCTTTGCCCAGCAGTGGGATAGCGCAGGCTGATAAAATGATAATAATAAAAAATGTGTCAGCAACGTTGAGGGTAGGTCTCAAAAATATGCAGTGTCCCTTAAATAGTAGGTCTGTTGAATATTTCTATGGTATATATCATCGGTTTAAAGCTAATGAAAATATTCAACTTGATAATTGAACAAAATATTGCAAAAAAATACAAAGATAAAATATAAGTACTTAATATAAAAATTCGACTATAACTTTGAGAGATCTCCTGTGGTACTATACTTTCCTATAAATTGATCAGTTATACAAAACAAACATAAGACACCTAGCAACCTATATTGTATCATCACCTCTTAATTATTACACCTTTAAGCGCCTAGCCTAACAAAGCTCTGTGTTTCACTTGTTATTCCGTATTGTTCGCCTGCGATTTGAATGCGTTTCGCGATCTGCGTGCGCGCAGAACGTGGCTACCGTACTACAAACCTTCCTAGAACTGGTGGGAACATATTCCGGAATAGAGTTTCTATTAATAACGCAGAAAATCATGTTGACAATTTCTTCCATACTGGACTGAGAACGAAAAAAAACATAGAATGTGCTAGTTGCTTTTCTTCCCGGGCATACTGTAAAAGTCAGTTAAGAGACAGAGGTTTTATTGCCGTTTTTGCGGGCGATAGGCTGACTCCCTGTCACTGCAATAGTATCTTTCTATTATTATAATACCTCCAAATTTGTCAAATGTGACATCACATGGTCCATAAGGAATACAGGCGTGACGCTATGTATGTATGTAAAATCATGGACTAAATTAAATATGGAATGATGAACATGTGTGATTGTAAAAAAATGGTGATAAATAGGATGGCCTAAAATAAAAGTTATTATTGTTTTTGTTGGGGAGTTGTCTTCCTTGTCAACTGGTGGAAAATGATCAAGAAGGGACACAACTATAGACGATAAAATTATACATTCCGTGTTTTAAAGTACCAGCGCTGTAGTGGTCAGGAAAAACATTCGCAAGCAGTCCGTTCCATAACTTTGCGTCCCGTATCAAAAAGGAACTGTTCGGCTATGCTACATTATAGAGATGTATGATTACATGTATATGATATGATAAGATGTATAATAATGAAATGATGTTTAGCGGTATATGATGAAAAATAGAGGCATGACTCGTAGGCACACCACGTCGTATCGTAACACAAGTGTGACTAAGTGACTAAGTAACAGGAATATTTTTTCCTGTTTGTCACACTACTGATTTTCATACTATCACTACCTATTCATAGCGAAGCACTGTCGACGTCTTCAACTGTATATTACTTAAAATAAATGACTATCACTTACCGTTTTGTAAACTTTATGGTGTGATACCATATACGGATTCAATAAATAGGTACATAAATATCTTGCTAATTTTGTGTCAATGCATTAAATTGATAATGTACCTACGTTAAATTTGTGGCTCGTGCTATCCAAAACTTCAGTCGGGTTACGAGTTAATAAATTGTATAAATATGCTAATACAATAAGATTACATATATTACATGTTATAAATTTTCATATGTAAAAATCAAGTTATTTATACAGTGTTGTTGTTAACAATAGTAAGGTAGGTTTGGAATATAAATAAATTAGCGAAAGGCCGCAGCTGACGCGATGTACTCGCCCTCTACGTTTATTAAATTTTCCTAAAAGAAAATTTAATTAAGAGAGTTTTTTCTTTTTATTTCACACCCCAGATTTCATTATTGGCGCGGACCGCGCAAAAGGGTTAGACACATAGACTTAACAACGAATAGATGTGTCTACTAAATAAATACATGTGATGTGCCTGCCTATGATAAAATAGTGGCCATTAGAAAAATATTTATCTGAAAGTCTTATTATCATAATTTTGAATATTTAAATACTAAAATGTGTCTAAACCACATATTAATCTTTTACGAATTATTTAATTACAATCTCGAGGCAATTAATTAGTCTACGGCAAGTTTTTACTTGAAGAAGTGACAAAATAAATTATCAACTTTAACAGTTTTATAGTCACCGTTTTATGAGTGCTTTAAAATCAGATTATTATTATGCTAAAGGGCTTATGATTATTTAATTTTTGTTATAAGAGGAAAATTTATGTTTGAATTTGTTAAAAAAGAAAGCCAGTAGTTGCCACTGTTCAACTGGCACCTTTTCAATATTTTTTTGTGTTGTGTCAGCAGTTTTTATATCAAGACGACTTAGTTGTCTTATGTTTTCTTAATAAACAGCATCTTGTGTTTGTTGATTTCTTTGATACTTCAGGGAGAGGACATTAAAAAACTTAAAAATTTTCGATTGTGTACTAAATACCAATAGTTTCATAGATATTAAATGAAAGGGTACTTTAGTGATGGTTATTTAGTACTAAGGCTGTGATCTTATATCATTTAGTTTTTTTTGTAATTTATATAAAATAAATAAAAAAACTCTCATTTTGTTTTAAATTTGATCAGAGAAAAATTTTATCCGATTGAGGTAGGTAAAAGTAGCCTATCTATGACATTCTTATTCCTATGTGCATCTCACGGTCTACGTGTAAAACGCGGCAAGTGAAATATAAAAAGTAGCGAGTGCCCGTCGCGTCGTTATTCGGAATCTGCTGTTAAGCTCAATTTACGACAAGTTCTTATTAAGCCCACACTTTACTTCTTTCTCGACCTAAACTCGCCATTAGAAAATTCTCCCTTTCCTTGCAGTGTGTTATTAATGCGAAATTTTAGCTTTTTGTACCTTTAAGTAATGTTTATATCAGTATTTCGGAGACTTTTTAAGTACCGTGCCTGTTGCACTAGGGATATTATTTTATTTTTAAATTTTAGTAGAATACTATTTAGTTCGGGTAATTCATTGTCAAATACCAATAATATAAGCTTATGTAAATTTGTGTCCAGATTCACTAGCGTACATAGGCGTTGGTGCCAAAACTCCCTCATGTACGGCAAGACGAACCTTATTTGGTATAGTTTTGTTAGTTTTTAATACAATTTCCTGCTTTTACTCTCCTTTCAATATCACCTTCACACTTCCCATCAGTTGAAAATGATTGCTCAACTGATTCATAGAACTAATCCGTTACCAGATCTTGATGCATCAATCGCCACATATAGAACTCTGAGAAAACTGAACTTTTTTTAACGACTCATAAATAATGTAATAAGTTTGATTAACTTTTTTACGGCCGGAATAAGCGCCATATATTTTTGGGCGAGTGACTTAGCGAATATCTTGTAAATAATAAAACAGTGATGTATTTATAGTCAATAAAACATAGACGGCTGATCGAGTCCGCATCAATAATTCAATGAAGTGCCTTCAAATAAAATGTAGTTTGACGCAGTTTCTTGGGTAGTGAAGCAGTGCTTACTTACTAGATGGAAAAGATTTAGGTTTCATTATATTAATAAGAAAAGTATATATGTATGTATGTATCATAATGTTGACGACCACTTTGGCGATGGGGTAAACCTGTCTGCCTTAGACGCGAGTGGTCGCGGGTTCGATTCCCGCATGGAACAAGAAAAAAAAAATGTTCCATGTCTGGGTGTTTATCTATCTATTTATGTATTTATATTCTAGATTCCCCCCAGTTCGCTACATGGTATCTCTTTATGCAAGCTTAGCTTAAATTGAGGCCATGTAGTTGGTGTGATTGTCTGGGGATTTTTATTATTTATTTATGTAGAGTATTAGTCTGTTTTTTCTGAGTAAGTCAATTTATTCTTCTTTTCGTGTCAATGATAACTTAAATTTTTGACCAAAATCTTGTTTCTCTCAGAGCATTAGTTTATCGTAGTACTCGTAGCCAAGTTCAAGTCATTCAGTGTACAACTGTGAGGGCATTTTAATAAGTTTAGCATTTCCTTCCGGAATTTATTAATTATAAAGCAATTTTTAGGTATCTGAACTAAGAATAAATATTTTATACACATGTAATTCTTCTTATAGAATAAGAAAGAATTTCTCGCCAAGAAACTTGCCACCTTAATTGCGTTATCGGTGGCCAGTGCGAGCGATGTGCAGGACAAAAGATGTAACATTGTTAGTGGAGTCGCGTCACACAAGCAATAGTCATCTCTTTCAACGCTCAGACTTACTTTTGTACAGTAAATTTTAAACTCAAGCCTATCAAAATATTCATACACATATCGCTTTAATATAAAAAAACGCTCCCACCTGGTTTCAATCGTAGACTGCAAATTCTTAGTTTATGTGATATCAGAGGCGCCGTAGTGAACCTCCACTCTCGTAATGCATCCCTGGTGAGTCGTACGTTATATGCTCAATATTTGATGTCATCGTGAACAAATCCCAAGTTATGATTATTAGTTTGATTCGATTGGGTTAAGGGGCTTGGGTAAAATATATTGGAGTTTTTTTGATGTTTTTTAACTAAAACTTTCTTGATCTATACGAATTTTTAGTGTTCGTTGGTTTCATGGCATAGTGACTCCTGAGAATATCGATCGTATATTACATTTTAATAAGAAAAAACTATTTTTATACCTCTTAGGAGAAGAAAAATCCTAAAGGATTTTACCTCATGTAGTACATTTGAGTTACTTACCGTGTCTTTATACGACATAATGACTCCAAATTTTGTAAGAAATTACAATATTTAATTCATTCAATTTTTATTGAAAGATTCTTGTCTCATTTTAAAATTGTCTTTTGAAATTAGAAATAATTATGTTACCGTTACGTTTAATATTTTCCATGAATTCAGTTACTGATATCTCTCCCCAGTGACTGACTAGTTACAACATTCATCAAACAGCTCTAAATTAATGTTTTTGACTTTATTGTGAAAAACAAGCTGAATTTGAAAATTGAATTGTAGCGCCATGTATTTGTTCCTACAGAATAAAACTTTTCACCGGCAATAAGCAATTAATAAAGAAATTTAAATTTTTGTAGCCTGTAATATTATTTACAATACAAACTATATACTAATTGAACTGAATCTACCACTACGGAAGGTCGATTTGTTGAGAAGAAGTAGCAAGATACTCATCAGCAGTCATCTTTTAAACATACACAATAACAATTAACAGCCAGGGGATACCATCTCCTTGCATCCGGATATCTTACAGTAGACCTTTTCACACAACACTTATCCGAAAATGGTCAGAAAATTTGTGCATTCGTATTCATAGCAATGACGCAAAATAATAATTATAAGTATAATTAAAGATAAGGTGAGCAGTGAAAAGTGATAAGTGAGAAGGGCACTCTAAATAAATAAATAAATAAATATTTCTGACACTCACACAACATTATCTAGCCCAAATTAAGTTTCTTAAAGAACTTGTGTTATGAACACTAGTTAACTGATATACTTAAGAAAGATATAAACATACATATTGAATAAATACATATTTTTTATTAGAAAATAAACTTAAATAAAGATATAAACGTCCATGACTTGACGACTAATATTTATGTTCATCACACAAATATCCGTCGCCGCCGGGATTCGAACCTCTGGCATAGAAGGCAATGTATGTTACCACTGCAAGCCGAAGAGTTCGTAGTCCATCTCTTGCGAAAAGATATATTTCATTGAGAAATTCTAACGAGACCGTAAATAATAAAGAGGCGCGATATGAGAATATAAGCAGTTAATATAAACTTCAATTGGTTCATTATAAACAAAACATTACACTTGACATAAAAATTGGAATTATAATAACGTTTTATTCATAACATTGTAATAATTATAGCGATTACATCGTTTGCCTGTGAGGTGTAGACGTGGCGTGCGACCGAGCATTTTGATCTAATTGCGTTGACTAATAATATTGTTAACATCACTGTAATTATAAATGGCCATTAACGATTAAATTTGCAAGAGAACTGAATTGTATTTACTTATGAAATTATCTGATTATTGTAATATAAGAGCTGGCAATTGTCAGATGTTGCCAGCAACAGTTGCGGGTTTAGATACTATTCTACACGATATTTTTAATTGTACCTACTTATACTGGGAATTTTATGGAACATAAGTAAAGGTATTAAAAGAAAAAAGAAACGACATGAGCAGCTTTGCTTACGCTTAGTCAGGTAAGTTATAAATAGACAACTTCAGATATCCCTTATATCCAAAATATACAAATTATAAAGGTGCTAATGATGTATCAAATATTATATTTATTTTATTTCATGAGAACATTAATTAGATGATACAAAGTAGTATTGACCTCATTTTGCTAGTTAAGTATCAGTAAGTAGAGTACCTACTTAACAAGGTTTTATATTTTGATCTTATCTATACAAGCTAATAATTTATATATCGCATCGAAATTAATCTAATATCATTTTATCTAAAATAGAAGTCTAGGCTTTAGTTCTCACGGCACCACATTTGTAGTATTTTAAATCTAAGATGATTGAGATGTAATATACAATTCTACAGTTAGGACAACACCATATAGAGGTTGGTAGATAGTAGGTAAGTCATGTGAACAAATGAATTGTTTTTACCTTCCACTCATTACCGTATCAAATAAATTTTACCATTCCGTTCTTTAGATTTCCTGTTATCAAACCACCAACTAAATAAATAACATTGAATAGCTTTGTTAAAATGCCAGCCGTATATTATCAGACTTTGAGGTAATTATCGTTTTTACACTTCCACGGAAAATAACTTTTTTTGGAACAATTAAATGATTCGCAAGTGGAAAGAACGTACATTGTATCTTTGTTGTCTGATTAAAAAAGAAAACTTCATTGATTATTTTTACTAAAAAACGACTTATTTAATAAGGAGGTTTATTTAATATATACGTAAATGCAGTTTGGAAGGAACAAAAACTGGAGCAATTTCGTTTAATGAAGATGTTTTTGAGCTGTGATTTATGGTTGCTGTCGATGCGCTTGTTTTTAATTTCACTAGTGCATTTGTAATGCGCACGCACTGAAAAGGTTGCGCGTTACCACCAAAATCATTGGTGAGGTTGTCAAACTAGGAGTTAGAACCTTTAAACTGGGTAGTGATTATAAATAAAAAATAAATAATAAATATTTCTGACACTCACACAACATTATCTAGCCCAAATTAAGTTTCTAAAATACCTTGTGTTATGGATACTAGATAACTGATATACTTAAGAAATATATAAACATACATATTGAATTAATAGAATAAACTTAAATAAACATATAAACATCCATGACATGACGGCTAATAACTGTGTTCATCACACCGATATCCGCCGCCGCCGGGATTCGAACCCAGGACTTCTGGCATGGAAGGCAATGTATGTTACCACTACACCAGCCGGTCGTATAAAGAGAGATGAGAAAAGAGAAGTTTATTAAGTATTTCTTCTTTAAAATTGATAATTTAATGCTTATAACAACAAAACTTATGACAGTTGTTATCGCTAATAAGCCAGTTTCAAAGAAATCTTAAGCGTTGGTTACCAGTAATAGGCAAACTTGAAAAGATTATTTTAATGTTATTTGGTTGTGTAATAAGCGTTAGCTTCTACATAGATCCAAGTGCTTTATCTGCACATATCTTTTATCTGCACTGTCATCTCCACTTGTCTATATTATTAAGCCAAATGCAATATTACAAAGTTTTTTATAGTTACCAAGTGGGTCGTGACGTTAACAATGGTTAGTCAGCCGCGAGACAAGTGACAATCACTCCAATATGTCAACGATTCCACCGTCTGATTGGTCAGCAATTGTTCGCACGCTGCCTAGTGCCTCATTGTCTGCTCTCACAGTTTCATCTAGAAACTATTCACATGTTGCTTCGATTCTCAATAAAGTTTCCACATCTTATCTTTAATTTCGACTGGTTCTGGTTTTTTATTAGAATAGTTTCGCCTCGATACCGGTCCCGCTGCTAGCTGAAGGTTGTTTATAGATAACAGTAAAGTATATTTATTGGCGGCTCGGCGACTGCGCAACGCTAAGGCCGTTTGTCGCAGCGCACAGCCCACTTCAAATATCATAGCTTCGTGTTTCATAATGAGTCAAACACGTTTTTGTGGGTTAACGCAGGCGGTGGAGTGGTGCGTGTTATACAAAAAATAAAGTAACTGAAATTGGCGATGAGGAACTGGGATAGTCTGACAGTGCTAACGAGTGGCGCTCGTAAAGTAACGCACAAGACAAAATAATAGCCGTGCCTATTGGGACGGAACGATGCGCTTCATTGTGCCCGCGCATTGCCGCGGTAGGCGCATGCGGCGGCGACTAGACTGCGCAAAAACTTAAATGGCGACTCCACGCCACCGCTGTTCCACGCCGTAGACGGATCTGCTGGCTCCGTGAAATACTGATATTACTTTTTTAGACCGCGCTCGTTAACGGAATAGAACTTATAAGAAAACTATCAATTTCGAAATTTATTGTGACAACCAAAAACCTGTGCGAGACGAGATTCGCAAACAAGATTTGGATCTTGATTTATCTAAAATCGGTCTAGATCTTAGGCGCGGATTTGATTTCTTAAATTAATTTTCGTGTTCTTTTTTCTAATGGGTAACTTAATATGACATGAATTTTTTATGTCTAAGACATTAACACCTTTTTAAAAAAATGATCGTAGAACGATCAATTCAGACACCCAAACCTTTTAGAAATTTAGAAATTTGAGATAAAGATTTAGAATCTGTTTTTCCAAAATATTTTATGCTACATATACAATCTACATACTAATGTGTTGTATCTAATTTACTTTAATTATTACCTTGTGTTTCTGAGTCTGATAATTCAAGAAAAAACGTTATTTTTTTCTTAGATACTATATATAAACAGTAGCTTTCATTCAAATAGACAAAAGAGAGTCATCACTCAGACCATAATTTTAACCTTAAATTTTAAACTTTAGTTTTAAAGCACTGTTACAGTTTACTCACATTCAAAGCAAGTAGTTACTTCAAAAAGAAAAGCAAAAATATTGGATTTAAAAATATTTTGACATAAATTAATCACTTCATTAATCAGGATAATTAAATTGATACATTATTAAATATTGAAATATCTTATGTACGCGTTATAACGCTATGTACTTCTGCCATCTCATAGGTAGTTCACTAATGCCTGTTCTAAAAAAATATATTAGAACGGGAATCAATAAACTCTTTGAAGGCGGTTTAGACTGCCTCATCAGAGTTAAATTTTTTCCCCTGCAAAAAGTTATCCAAATTTCTAAAAAAGTCTGTTGGTGCAAGGTCCAGGGAGTACGGTGGATGTCTTAAACATTCCAATTTAAGCTCCTTTAATTTCTTAGCAGTCTGTTCTAATTTGCAGTAATCGTCTGGCCAGATACAAATTGATGAGTAAATAGCTGTATAAATTTGAATTTATACAGCTATTTACAAAGAGGAGATATTTGAGTTTAAAGTGTCCAGTACGACAAAACACCAATTTCATATGTAAGGACCTAATATCAATCATAACTAGACCTACGCAATTAAATCCAGTAAAAATATGAGCTATTTAAAATAATGAAAGGCGAAAACTTAATACATAATATTATTACATAAATAAATATAGCTAAGTATCTTATAAATATAACATGGGAAGGCCGGCCGGTGGAGCGGAATCTCTCACTGCGCTGACGCAACGCCCGCATCGCACTGCGCAGTGCCAGGCCCTCAGCGACGCATGCCCACTAAATACCTGCAATTCATAGTCATAGCAGCTTTAATTATTAACATAAACTGCACTTACTAGCTAGCTTTTATCAGTGGCTTTGCGTGCAAGCTTTTAATTGCCGCATGTTACAGGGGCTCGTGGTGTATATTTTTTAAAATAATATAAGGATGGAGTGTTTGCCTGTCAAGCAAGGTTGAAAAGTTATCATGAAGACTAAAGTAATGGACGTCCATCTATAAGAAACTCATTCATTAGAAGTTTAAGGTGCTTGAAATTACGAGGACTATAGTACATACATACATAACTTCACGTCTGTATCCCTTAGGTACGGGGTAGACGGAACACCAGAAACTTTGAGGTCTAATGTCACGTTTGATACGTTTGGAGGAATTATAAACATGGAGAGAGACTATTGTAGTGAGAGGGGGTCAGCCTATCGCCCACAAAAATGACCATAAAACCTCTGTCCCTTAACTGACTTTTACAGTGTGCCTGGGAATAGAAGCAGCTGGCAAATTCTTTGTTTTTCTCCCAGGCCAGCCTCGTTCCACACCTCGGTGATAAGTTGTATCTGTCAATCAAGCAACCTTATTAAAAGCTACCTCGATCTGCGCTTAATTTTTGAGTTAGTACAGTCATTTCTTATAATATGTATAGATAATTTTCATGGAGTTTGAACCTTATCATAACCGAAAAAGTTGCGAATTGTGTGCATATTAATGCACGTGACTGTACATAATAAAACGCGAGAATACCCGCGATAATTCTTATTATAAACTCTGCGTTAGAATGACCACTTTGGCGATGGGGTAAACCTGTCTGCCTCAGACGCCAGTGGTTGCGGGTTCGATTTCCGCACGGAACAAGAAAAAAAAATGTTCCGTGTCTGGGTGTTTATATATTTATATTCTAGGTTCCTAGTTCGCTACATGGTATCCCATAGAGTCTATGGCAAAAACGGCTTCCAAAAAAATTGGGTATCATCTCGAAGGTCCGGCGGTACTTCAGCCCTGAACGGCTGCTCAACTTATACACAGCCCAGGTGAGATCGTGCATGGAGTACTGTACTCACCTTTGGGATGGTTCTGCCAAATACCAGCTCGAAGCGCTAGACTCTGTTGACCAAAGAGCCCGTAAACTCATAAATAACAACAACCTTACAAATAAAAAATTGCAGACGCTGGAGCATCGTCGTAAGATTGCTTGTTTGACAGTATTTTATCGGCTACATTTTGGTGAGTGTGCGAGTGCTCTTTTTGACCAAATTGAACCCACCCCTTTTTACCACCGGACTACCAGACGCAGACAGAACTTCCATCCCTATATAATGGATTTACCAAGAAGTCGAACAAAACGCTTCCATAGTTCCTTTTTGTTACGGATTGCCAAGGTGTGGAACAACCTGCCTGTTTTTCCTGACCACTACAGTCCTGGAACTTTTAAGTGTCGAGTGAATAGGTTTATCATGGATGGACGTGTAACACCATAGTCTTCATGCGCACTTTCCATCAGGTGGCATGGAAGACAAACGTGCTATCCTTCCAATTTAAAAAAAAAATACGAGCAGCAGGTAGGTAGTCCTTCAACCTCACAAACTTTCAAATTTATTAAATTTGTATGAAATTTCTTGTTTTGTCTTTTAATGTAATAAAAACAGGGTTTTTGTTAACTTATAAACAAATGAAAAATATGAACGTAATCAGGTGTAATTATATCCGGTCACTACGTAACAGTTGATCGAACAGCAAAAAACGGCAAAAACGGAAACTTGCAGCTTTCTGATCATCGACACCTCTCCGTTGCTAGCCAGTGTTGCCAGCTGAACAAAAATACCGCAAATTCAAATTTTCCATAATTTTTGTACGATGTTATAAAAATGTAGGTATAAAACTTTAGGTTGGAATAATTGCAACATGAATTATATGAATCTTACCATAAAAATTCTAGTAACTATTTACCCAAAAGTAAAGGAAAAAAATTGTATCTTTGATTGTGCTAAAAGCTTCTATTTTGTTGATTCTCCAATAGTGACCAATGTATTGCTACTTAACCTTACTTAGCATGAAAACTATCATCTGAACTTCTTCTAAAACGAATTATCATATGAAAATTAAGTAGGTATGACTAGTTTTCAAGATTTATTAATTTCAATTTAAATAAGTGTCTACAGTTCTTATCTTAAAAGACAGTAATCGTTACTTTGAAAATATATCATTGTAAGATAAAAACCCGGTCTTACAATTATTTTATGTCAAACATAAATCGTTAGAAAAATAAAAATAAAATACTGCAAAATTTATTAATAACCCCCACATTGGCAACACTGATGTCTAGCCATGCATATGGCAATGCCTAAAAAGGAAACCCCCATCTACTCGATAACTCATTTAAACACGTTACTTGGTCTACAGTTTTTATGGAAATTCATACCTACTGCTTGCATGTGAAAATATTGAAACATCTGCTGTTTGAGCAGATTGACTGCCCTGCTATTTTTTTATTTATTTTTATGGTTGTATCTTTATAGAATGTGCACGGCGACAAAAATTAGTTTATTTCTAAATCCCATTCTACACTAGTTCTTTAAAAGTTCTGATATCTGTATTAAGCACACAAATATCTCGTGGAAAATCCTCAATGGACCTAGGTCCTTTGCATAGTCGCCCCACGTCAGCGTATTCTGCTACGCTGACGATACCCTTATAGTGGCCCAGGGGCGGACATTCGCCGAGTCAGCGACTCGGATGGAGGAGGGTGCGGCCCTAGTGGTGGGCGGAATTGATGGTTGGGCTTCAGAGTCGAGAAGACCGAGGCCCTTTTGTTTCACGGGCCTCGGCAGGGTTCTCCTCGACCCAGATGGTGAATGTGACCCGAATATCCCTGAAGAGGTAAATGCGGTATCTGGGTCTCGCCCTGGATGGGTGCTGGTCCTTCGGTCAACATTTTAAGCTGCTGGCCGAGCGACCGGACATGGGTGTTTCGGTCACTACCTGCACAGGGTCGCCCGGAGGGAGGTGACGACATAGTGTCACCATTGTGGGGTGGCTGACGACACGGCGGAGCACACTTTAGCGGTGTGTCCGTCGTGGGGTCGGATGTGGCACGAGTTCACGTCTGTCGTCGGAGAAGACCTCTCGCTTCCTAGCGTGGTTAAAGCCATGTTAGGGAGTCGAGATGCTTGGGCGGCCATGACCGCCTTTTGCGAGGACGTAAAGGAGGTCAGAAACAGAAGGAGGCTGCGGAACGGTGCCGGGAGCATGAAGCTTCTTCGGCACCGATCCGTCGTAGGCGGAGGGGGGAGAAGGAGATACGCTCACCTTCTCCCTCTCGATACCCAGCCGTAGCGACTATTAGGGCTATGTCAGGCGAAATGTTCTCGTGTACTGGACCATTTCCTACGTGGGGGGCACTTGGCTTAGGCTGAGCGCAGTCCGCTGGGGCTCGCGGGTAATGCCAATGGCGGTACCGGTATCTATGGCGGGTGAGGTACACCAGGAGATTTTTAGTGGGTAGGTTCGGTCCTTCTGCCGGATCATCCCCACATACCCCACCGTTCCACCTTGCGCGGTTGGGGAAGTGATTGCACGTTTTCCCCCAGTAAATAAAAATGGTCCTTTGCATAGTGGACAAAGTTTACCGCTTTTGAAAGAATGGTGTCTATGGTGCCCTGTGAAGCTTTCTTCAAATAGTTGAGAAAACTTTTATCAGTCAGAAACATTCATGAAAGCTTCTAAAAATTTAAGGAAACTTAAACATAATGAGAAACTGAAATAAGTAATAGAGTTTTTCCAACGAATACATAAAAGTTTTACTAAAAACTTCTAATATAGGAACGAAACAATGGATTAAAATAACAATAACAATAACAAAATAACAATTCGCATATTTGCACATTTATAACACCTAACCATATCTGAAATTAAGTTTTAATAATTTCACATGTCTCCTAAGTCTCTAAGAAAATTATTAAAAAAAAAACATTTCTGTCTTTAAAGAGATATAAATGTCTTTTTAATAAATACAATGTATAGTAACACCCTTGTTTCTCATCTCAATAACGTCTACATTTTACTCAGAAGTATCCAAAGACTTACGTTTAGTAACAGAATTCATGAATATTTGTAAACGTAATGATCTACAAAAAAAATAATGACTTGCGCGTCTAGACCTTAATTATGCTAAAGAAATTAACATAGTTTTTTAATTGGTAATATCCTGGAGCATAGTAACATAATAATTTTCACATAAATAAAAATTTATCGATGAGACAAGCGCGTGCGACCACAGACTCATTACGATTTCCTCAAAATTTCGGATTTGCATTTCATGTTTCTCTAATTCTATGAAATAGGCATATCATGTAAACTTCATGGCACGAGCTAAAATAATATTACCTTGATCTAGAGCATAGACATTTAACTTAATTAATAATTCCGAAGGCCTATGGAAATTATAGTAAGTCTAGGATGCCCATTAAAATTAATACACACTTTGTATTCGATAAAAAAAATACTGATAAATATTGATTACTGTCTAATGAGATGTTCGCATTTGAAATTTAAAAGAAATATAGTAAGGCACAACTTACTGTATCAGTGATATCAGGTATATTAGTGAATACAAGGTTACTAGGTTAGTTTTGCTTTAAGATATCCGGATGAAAGAAGATGGGATTCCCTTGTTGTTAATTGTTATTGTGTATTTTTAAAAGATGATTGCTGTTAAGTTTCTTGCCACTTCTTCTCAACAGATCGACTTTCCGAAGTGATGGTAGATTCAGTTCAATTTGTAAATTGTCTGACTTATTTCAAATGTATTTAAATACTTACGAAATAAAGATTCTTTTGACTTTTGACTTTGAATTATAATCTTGGGTAAAATCTGGCATCTTTTGAAAACATTTTGTAGTAGGTATAATCAACTAACACTAAGCCGGCTAGTTGGTTTTGAAACGAAACTTGAGAGACTCATACATGGCCCTACAGTGGGCACATTGCAAAGGGTTATGAAGATGACAGGTACTTCATTTGGCCACCATTGCTGGAAAGTGTGACGCTTGCCTGGTGAGTCCTGAATGACCACTAGGGTCCTAGGAGTCCTCACGGGTAAGCCAATCCTCAAATTAGCCAATGGCGGTACCGTGAGCTTCACTAAAGGCGGACGAGGTACTAAAGGCACTAAAGGCGGATGAGGTCCGGCCTTCTGCCGGATCATCCCCACATACCCCGCCGCTCCCCCTTGGCTGGTCGGGGACGTGATTGCACGTTTTCCTCCAGTCAAAAAAAGGGTCTTAGGAGTCCTAGTCTTACCACCAGGCAGGGTGAGGTTCTAAATGTATAATATTTTATTGTGCAGCAGAATCCGTTTTGCAATATCGCGAGTTCGGCCGTCGACCTTGCTAAAACCGTGTCAGGGAAATGCTTTCCTTGGGTGGGACGCACGAAATGTTGCTCTACTTGCAATATCGTTAAATATTAATAAAAAAGATTTTTAGATGATTGGCATCTGTTCGATTAAGGTAAACATACATCTGTCGAGTGAAAGGCATTTGCTATTAATAACCTAATTTATAACATTAATGTAAAGTTAATAACATTTATTGAGTTATAGTTTTAAGGAAATAAACTCTTTTTGCACAACCTAACTTGCGTAAAACAGACAAAATCAAGTAGGTATTCCAAAAAATTAAATAATCCAACACATCTTTCTGAAATGCGTATATTCCCTAATTATTATGGCTATCCGTTAAGTTGTGTTATGCTTGAAATGAAATCAAAGACAATTTAATATACAATAAATTGATACAAAGATTATTTCACGGAGATTGCAAAAATAGTTTATAATCGATAAAATATATGTTTGTGTCAAAATTTTTATAAAAATCGATGGTAAGTATACCGAAAATAAATTATCAAAATATAAGTAACATAGTTTAATTATCTATATGATATTGGATGCGTCATGGTAAGTCACATCACTAGACGTCCGGTGAGCGGCGAACGCGACCGGCGGACATTCCTTGTAAGGGCGCAGGGCCAAATAGAGCAACCTCACATACGTGCCTCGATTTCGCGAGTGGAATACTAACAATGCTACCAACCGAAGAATCGATAAAGAAAAAAGTGGCCATCGTAGAAACAATGTTTTTGGCTGTCGGGCATTTTTGGAACGCTGTGTGTCGTCCAGTTGCAACACAAAAACAATATGGCCGAAGTATTGGAAACATTTATTTCGACAATATGCTAGCATTGTTCAGATACAAATTCGGAATTAACTGGCGAAGGATTTTCGATACTGGGCCTTAAATGTTATACATTTTTATGTTTTATCGATATACTGCTAATACTAATGCTTAATTTAAATGTAAACATATTAATGGCATCATTGGTTTCCACTGAAATTTAATTTTATTAATTATTCCAGATTCTAGTTTATCGTAGCAAAATCTGAATAATTTGTTGAAAAATGATTAAAATTTTTAATGAGAAGTATTCATTTATTGAAAATCTATAAAAAGTAGCCAAATTGCGCACGCGTCGAATAAGTTGAAGTTTTATCTAAATGTCATTTACTTTGCCTAATTTGAAATTTTATTACAGGTTTAATTTTAATAACAAGGTTTAGTTTATAATTAAATGATAAAATAAACAGATTTCAACTTCTTAATGGGTAATTGATACGGACTCCTCCTAGACAAGATAAATATTCATTTCAATTTCATTATTTTAATGAGATAGGTATGAATGTTAATTATTACGAAAAAACGAAGATGACCTGTTAAAATCAAACAAAAAATTCGATAGAGACAATTGAGTAAAAACAATGTCGGTTAATATATACTTTACTTCTATAAAGTTCCTTGCCTCTTCTTAGTAATCACTGCCTTATTTTACAATTATACTGAGCTTATATTAGTAATATTTCATGGTAATCATAATATTTTACTAATATTTATTAATAAATATGTTTGTTTTTAAATTTGTCTCTCGTGAACCCACAATATGGTAGCTTAGGTTTTGAGTTACATCGATGTTTGAAAAAAATACATTCTAATTGTTGGTCCAGTAACACACCTTGCGTAGCTACGTAGCTTTAACCTTTAGGTCAATCAATCTTCATAGCCAATCTCCAACTTTCAACCAGGGACTGCATATCGGTATATTTTTTTTAATTAGTACTAGTAAAATTTCAGTACCCTTATTAGTGTACTGCTTTATTAAACACAAACCTGTACAAGTTATTAAAATTTAAATTAATTATTTGGGTACTAATAATGAATACCGGATTAATTTGTGTAGATGTTTTTAGTACAGAAATATTTTAACCTATTTAATTTCTGTAGCGAAATGTATAGGTCAGCATATGTCCCTACGCTTCATAGGCTTGCAACTAAACTATCGAACAGTTATTTAAAAATAAAATTTTAATATTAATATTAATGTTAATACCGGAAAATTTCAGTTAACTGAAAAAAAATCAGTTATGCTACAATAATAAAAAAGGTACACGAATTATTTCAGTATGAATTCCTGTACTGTTATTTTTAAATACACCTAATTTAACGGTATGACGTCATACAGAAATTTATACCGGTATACAGTCCTTACTTTCAACAACAATAAAAAATCACTTATTGCAAGTTAAAAAAACCGTAACCATAGTAAAAAACTTTAAAAACCAGTAATAAAGAGAAACGCACCTAGAGAGCACCCGGATGCCTCAGGTACTTGCGTATGTGCGGCTGGTCGCGTAGAAAGTGACGCCGCTGCACCGCGCGCAAGCGGCATACGGTAATAGGTAAATAGACATTGTTGATAAGATACACTGTTTTCTTCAATCTAACTTTGGTTTACTCTAATACTGCCTTTAATGTAACTAGTGTGATCTTATGCGGAAATAAAATATTGAGAAGGATCGGTGTGGATCATACTTTTCTTAGAAAGAGGTACCTATTCTTTCTGCCGAGATTTGCGTTTACTAGGTCTTGCGGTACGTAGTTACAGTACAATGATACTAATAGAAATGGAGAAGTATCTAATTTTGATTCCTGAATTTCACTGAAGCTTGTGGTAGGTACTGCAGCATATATTAGTACATTTTTTTATATATGAAGTATAGGATTTTCCTTCATGCAAAGTGAATATAGGGACCAAAACGTCTATCCATGTGAAAACAATTCACTCAGGAGTGTAGTTTTCAGGTCAAGAAGTTACTTGATTACTTTCATTAACTTGCTTGAAAATATTTTATACTTAATATGTAGGTTTAAGTAGATACCGGTATAATTATTTTTTAAGTTTATTAATTCCATTTTCTTGTATCCACAACACAAGTTTTCTAAGAAACTTAATTTGAGCAAGATAATGTTGCGGGATGCCACAAAAAAATCTATGGGTACATGAAAGTAACCAGTAAAAAACCTAAGGGTCATCTTTTATGGTTGTCAAAGGTTTTTTAGTTAATCTTTAATTGGTTTGAAACAGCTAATAAAGTTATTTTATTTATGTTGCAATCTATAAAACTAATCTCAATTTTTATTGACGGATTTAACATCAGCTAACACACATTGTTAGTCCGTGTTGGTTTAGTTCAGAATAGCCCCACAGCCCTGCATAGGTCAGCTAATTGATGTCAACGCGTGCTAGAAGGTAAAACTATTGGAAACCACACAAATTCACAAAGTTTCAATACTTCCGCTTCTACTTTGTAAATCGGTTTCTTGGTTTGTAATTTCATTTTTGAAATCAAGGTTTATTTCAAAAAGCAATAAAATCTAATTTGGTGTCTTTAATTCAATATTATTTTATAAAACCTACTTTCAACTTACTCAAGTTAATAATGTCTACTCACATGCAACAAATTAAACGCTTTCTTGAGAGGACGACAAAAAATGAAACGGTCATTATTTCTGTTAAGTAAATTCTTCATTCTGCAGAAAACAAAGCGAATCAAGATGCTTAAACGTCAGGAGCGTTGCATCTCGCAGACAGAAAAGTAAACAAAACGCATCCATCACGGCGCATGCGACATCGGATGAAAAAACCATCGACAATAAGTCAAAACTGCGAGCTGGCTCTCCTGTAACTTACACTCCAGTTTTTTACTGGCTGATGTCAGTCGTCAAGAGTCGCCAGCCGGTGACGAGCTTGCGATGGACGCCTGCCAAACATCACCCACACCCAAATGACACAACTCCACCAAAACTCAACCCAAACTAACCCTTCTACACACAGCAAAAAGAACTAGGTTACCTTCCAAACGCACCAGTTTTAGGACGCTGTCGATCGAAAACAATACCAAGTGGTGGTGTTTTTTTGCCCCCGACGACCTGGCGGGCTCGACGGAACAGACTCGCCCATTGTATGGTAATACCCAACTGGATTTTGTTCGGGCTCAATTATATTATGAAGCTTAACCACACGAAAGTCAAAAGTCACCCGAGTGTCTTTTGTTGTGGTGAAAATGGGCGCGTGTCGCTGCGCCAGCGCTCCTCCTCGCATTCGCTGTCATATTTAAATCCTTATTTCAATAATGATAAGAAACAATTTGACACTCTGCCTAACACCAACAAATCTCCAAAACATGTTTAGCGACTACTTTGCACGATGACTTTCAAAAGTAGTGAAAATCATCTATAATACTTACTGTCATGTCATAAAAAAAAACTTTCCGTAAAAGTTGATATGACGATGCTAATTTGTGTTGTCAACGCATATATATTTTTTAATCGATGCCACTTCTACATTATCACATCTTTGATTGTGATACTAAATTTTGATTTCACGAGAGTTCCTCAATGTCCAAAACTATAAAAATGCATGATAAAAATTCAACTAGGGGCTGTCCAATATATTTTATTTTATATTATATATTTTAATACATCTTGTTTATCTCGTAATAGCTAAAGTAAGCCTCGCATAGAAAGAAATCTTTTTCAATTCATTAGTCTTAGGTAATGCGGATACACTTTAGATATAAATTTACATTAATGTATTTTAAATAGGTATGATGAATTCAGTGAATTGATTTGAAGATGTTTAATTCGCTAAATTAAAAGGATACGTGCCTCTAATTCATAATTAAATTGTTAATCAATTCTATTAGAGCAACTAAATGTTTTTAGTATACCTTAAAAAAACTTGAATATATCCATAATGCGTAAGTAATTTGAATTTAGCAATTTTTAGGTGGAGTTATTGGAATGATTTCGATATCTTTGGATTGTGGAGAGAAGTGGACGCGCGGCCCCGTGTCAAAGCCGACCGCAGCCATAACGTAGCGAGTTTATCACCGCCCTGAGACTGGATCACTTGAGCCTCAGATTGAAAAATCCAATATTCCCACATAAAAAAAAGAATCGAAGACCTTTAAGAAGCACTCCGACCAAATGGACAGAATTATTGAAAATCTCTATGAAATCACTGGCGATTCGACACGGATTAGTAGAAATTATTTGGCTACTGTTACTGTTAATTCTAAGTTATGGATCGTTTGATGTGAATATAGACGTGCGTCAGATTATTGAACGCCTATTATATACTGTAACTGATTCGATTTTAGAGTTTAGATCCGCATTAAAATATACATTTATTTGAATACTATTTGCGTATATCTGGCATACCTAATAACTGTATAAAGTTGAGGTAAAGCCAAATTTGTTTTAATAATATCAGTTTATAGTAATTCACACATATACTTTTAATGTATGGACGATTAATATGACAAATTATGTTCAATTTTTGTATGAAGAAATGATTTAATAAGCTTGTAGATCAACAAATAGTTTTAAACGTTACTCATACATTGATTCTCGGTTTAAATTTAATTGAAACTAAAAGACGTCGCGTAAGAGCATTCCAGGCTTTCTCTTTTATATTTGTGAGATATGTGTAATAGTTTTTTTAGAGCGCAATATAAATATCTAGTGTGGTCAATTAAGTCGACTCCGTGGTGTAACAGTCGAATGTAATAAGGCATCACGCTGCGTGCTATCGGAGTTCTACAAAATTTATGACGCCCGAATTAGTTCGAGTTGACCGTGGAACATCATTCTCCGTTATTACCTTACTGTTATTTCTTTAACCAAATATTTAATACAAGTAACTTTATTAACGTATCACGCGATGTAACCGTTTGTAATCCTATATTTGTCATTTGTTTTCCTTCAAAGTGACCGCTGCCCTTCGCAGTGACCCCTGGTCACCCTGTAGTCATCGAACATCGATTACAATTCAAATTAATTCGATTCACACGATCGACAATGAGTCTATGTTTGGCGTACAACGGTCACATATACTCTTTTACCGCTTTTTACCGCGTTACTTTACAAGGGCCTATAAATTTTACATCGGTTCACATCTTTGGTAATTTGATAGCCCTATTGACCGGTGGTCATTCTTCCACCTGTTCTAAGATATTGATACTGTGCATGTGTACAATAGGGTTACGTATGTTTGGTCAGTTTTAGCTGTCTCTTTCTTTCTTAGTCAAGGGGTAATGTTAAAGTAGGGGATAGTATCTTTTGAACAGGGTAGGAAGTAGAGCCCAAAGGTACTTGAGTGTGAATTGATTGCGTCAGGGTTGTAACCGGATAGTTTTGTGTGAGTTTATAGGTGACTATTGATCACTCTATTACGGTTGTTGTAGAACGATGGAAGTCATAGATTATGCAAAGTGCTTTGATGAAACTTTTAACAAGATGTGATTTATGTGGGAGGACTTTAGAACTTGATTTATAATTCAAATAAATTTCTACTCTGTTATCCGTACACAACCTTCCAAGGCTGTGTATGATAACTTAGTGATAACAGAGAACTCACAGTTGGCATGATATTTTTCGGCATCTTAAACTATCATCATCATAGTATGGACAAGTTTAAATAAATGTATTTAATATTTAATAGGTAAGTACTAAATCTCGCTAAATCTCATTTTAATATTGTATACCTTTCACTAGAAAACACTACTGCGGTGTCTGAAAACATGAAATTAAAATACATGTCATAATAAACGTTGCATGTAAGCACCATATTTATATATTTTTATTATTTATTACGTTTTCTTTTATATAATAAACCTTAAAAACTTCAGAAAATACTAAATTATAAACATGAGTATTTTTAATAAATCACTTCGTCTGTCTATGGAATAACAATTCAATAAGTTCTTTCTGAGTTTATCATGTTCCGGTAGACGTAAGTCACTTCATTTCCAACCGACTTCAAAATGGAGGAGGTACTCAAATTCGTGTGTATGGTTTTTTTGTAATTTTGTTACACGATTTGGCGGACAAATATGAATCGATTTTGAATATTCTTATTTCATATGATAGAGGATACTTCAGAAATGGTCCCGTATAATTTTCATCGAAATCGATTACGTCATCATCATCATCATCATCACAACTCTTTGTAATGAGCCCACTGCAGGGCATGAGTCTCTCTCCTGGGTGAAGAGGAGGTATAGGCCATAATCCACCAAGCTGGCCCAGTGCTGGGTGGTGGATGCCAGAATTTTTTAAGGCGCCTAGATGGCTTCTGACAAACCCTAACGACTACTGTATACAAGTATACAGCAGCCGGGACCGACAGCTTAACGTGCCCTCCGAAGCACGGAAGTCGTCGTGAGATATGAATGGTCGGCGGTCACCCATCCAAGTACCGACCGCACCGAACGTTGCTTAACCTGTGATATCGTATGATACACACAGTAACCATGGCGCCACGACGATTACGTAGTTTTTTTTAAACCTAAAACTTTAAAAAAAATATGTATCAGTACGGTGAATTGTACCTTGATGACCTAATTCTTCATTCAAAGCTTTGACTAGGATTTAAAAATGTTAGTGAAGTCAGTTTTATAATGCTCTGAATTCGTTGATTTTACAACATTGTAATATTGATCTCCTAAATAGCGAGTAGCTTAGAAATCCATAAAAATTAGTCCAATACTACCGAACCGCGTCGTGAAGCTTCTTAGAAACTATTCTTTCTTTGCCGCAGTAGGTGCAAAAGTCAACAACAAGTGTGTACCAACCGTTCATCCTACATTCTTATGTCTTTGTTTTTGTACTTCTGTATGCTCACCGAATCGATGTGAGGTGACATGGGAAACATGCGGTGTAGCTTCGAAGAAGAGCATTTCTACATTAATAACTACTAATGATTCACAATTGGGAATATCTTCGGGCAAGACAAGATGACAAGGGAAGTGAATTAGCTAAACTTTAATTTTATTTACTTACTTATCAAGATTGCAGATATTTTGGACGAAATACTTAAGTAGTAATTAAGTTTAGAAACACTAATCATACACACACATCCATACACATACATCCATCACAACTTTTGCAGTTTTTGCTATGAGTCTCTCGTGCCAAAAATATATGAAAAAATACGCACTTATTTCCAACCAGGTGCTGCCAAAATCTAAGAACATCAAATAATCCTTGTAACATATAACTCAAAATATCAATAGTAACGTAACATCTCAAAGACAATACAATATTTGGTGTGAAGCGACGCGGGCGCAGCCTAATATTGACGCTTGTCAATGTCTCAGCAAACTGTCAAAGTCACTAATATTGCAAACGTCAACATCACTGAGAGTTCGGGAAATGGCGCTAATTGCATATACAAATATATCGGCTTTTTAAAACTTTTTCAAAGCTCTCTGTAAACGACATCGATGTTTGTTAGAAACCGGTGCTCGTATGTTTACTATTTTGATTTAATTTTGGAAATGGTAACGACGTGATTAAGAAATGACTAGTTATTTCTTGCGGCTTCACCTGGGTTGATTCCGACTCTGTGGGGATGTTAGCATGAAAATTATTGTTAGTATGTGCTATTTCAGGTGATGTTTGAGTAAGAAATTTTAGATCAACTCGTTTAGACGTTTTACTAAAAATATCTATCCATCCATTTATCTTTGCAAACGTTCGCATTCGTAAGGTTAGGAGAATTACACTTTTTAACCTTTAGCGGGCGTAAAGATTATTACTTATTTAAAAATTTACGGTAACCATTTAGGTGTCGCATATTTCTATATATTATCCTATATCTATACCTGCTAAGTCAAAAAATGTTTATCAGTTCAATAACAAGAAGTGCAAGTATTAGCCATCACATCAAAAAGTGATTTCAATCTTTTTATAGGTATTTATTTGGTAACTTTAATGCTGATTTTATAATTTAATATGAGTCAGCTCGCAACCCGTTACCACGTCGCCGGTACTTCTGTGGACTCAGTGTTTTGTTCTTTTTTTAAAACTTTGTGTTGTGACTTCTGCGAGTCTCTACCTAATCTGATGGCTTGTTACTTTCAATCATATTTGTACAAGTTAAGTGTGGATATGCTTTTATATTATTAGTTCTGATTGAATAAATTTTAGTTCTGGTTTTGGAAGTTATTCTTTCTGTTTTTCTCTTAACTATCAATTTTTTTTTACTTGGTAGTTGAGTGCGTATCTTTCAAAGCTTATCTATCATTGACGATGAATAGTTGAACAACCCTATGCCTATTACCAATTTAAAAGTCCAATCAAAAATAAGTATCTATATTTATAACTAGTTGCCTAGGTACGGTTGCTTCTTCTTGGAGATGCCTGTATGGTTACTATTTTAACTAACATAAACCTAAGCATCAACTTGTTAAATTACAGTCAAATACAATTGCATCAAAGACATTTTTGATTTTTTGCAAAGCCTTGTTTTTAATTTTTGGCATCCATTTAAAATTTATTCATGGGCCAAAAAAAACATTTATTATCATTATATCCAATGTTGATTTGCAGTCTTTCTTAGAGTCTGGCTAACGAAAGTGGTTTTTGCAAACTTTTTATATGGCAACTTTTTTTGGTGTCACTGTTGTCAATCGAACGGTTGTTGGTGGTTTTGATAATTGAGATTTTGGAATTTTCATATTTGAAAATGAATAAAATAAATAAAAAATTGATAGTTTCATAACCAATGTAGGAAACAGCGATACCAGTGACTCTGACGATTAATTTCATATAAAATTGCTGGATTAAGGTTTTGATTACAAAGAATAAAAATAATTACTTATTGCATTTTATTGTTTTATTTTTAAGCCTGATTGATACTAGTTACCTATCATTTTAATTATATACATCTCATCAAAAAGTAGGGCAGTACCACAGACATACATTAACATAGACAACGCAAGTGCATGTACTTCGCGTGTCCGAACCCCGACCAAGCGTCAAGGTTGGTTGCTGCTAGACTCAGTCCCCGCTTCATATGTCTGTTAAAAAATCGATTTTACAATATCGATATCGTTCTTAATAATTGATTTCAATCGGCGGCATCGGTTTTTTTAAATCGATTTGTATTTCCCAGCAATAAATAATATGAGCTGTGACGTCACAAAAGGTGTAAAAAAGTCGGCACCCTTGGTTTCTATACAAATCTTGACTCTTGATTTGTCTGTGTCTGTGGACAGTACCAATATTGTTATTTTTTATGATAATTTTATCAAAAAAATAATCAAGTATAATTTTAGTTTAATCCATATGGTATCGTACTATGGTCGGGGTTACCATGATGGGTTTTCCCCAAATTCCCCAGATTTTTTCATTACTTACCTACTTTCATTAGCCATCATTTTAATGTATTTATTTTTTATTTGTACAAGTGTCATAAACAAGAAAGACTTCCAAGATTTAAACTTCGAACTAAGTTTCTTGCGCTTTCCAATGACGTCACTGATACCTAAAAGTAAGCTTTAAGTATTTAGTATAAATCCTACTATTCCTTACCGTATTGTCGGATTAACTCATGAAACCCGATAGAGGAGCGTAATAAGCGTGTGACGACGCATGATCAGACGTTGTTTATGATGGGGACATACTGGGCAAATATACGGACTTGGAGACATGCACTGACTTAACTGATTGAGAAAAGTAAGAAAAGGAAGCCAATTTAATATAAAAGAGGTGAGGGAAAATGACCGTTTCTTTTGACTCGTAATTACAATGGTTAAACATTTAGTGCCATCAAACCTAAGAGAAAATATTGACGCGTATTCAATATCTTTTTATCGAAAATAGATCAAGAATTTGTTTCTATAAAAATGGCATAGCAATGGGAAGTTTAAATTAATATAATATAAGAATTCTTTTTCCGTTCTTTTTTATAAATGTACTTATGTACCATTAGATGAAGATACTTTTCATCGAATTCCTTTGTTCTTATTTGATTAACGTCAAACGTAAATAGACATGACATAAGAAAATCATGTCTATTTCTAGATCATTCATAAAACAAAAAAAAATACAACATGGATTTTTCTTGCGCTATTTACTCAATGATCAACGGTTCCTAGATCGTCTACAAATTCCTAACGCTACGTACTGGCCTTGAAGGCCACTTCGCAGGATCAATATTTGCACTGGCGGCGCAGGCGCAGGCTTCTGTATTAGAATTACCTACAAACACTTTACTGTGGTACTTTGTACTTTAGTGCATTGAACTAACGAATGCTTGGGTTAATAAATTACGAAGATATTTAATTCATCTCTGAATAGCTTTTTAAGTAGGTGCATTAATTTGGTTTTGGTCATACTTATAGGTTTTTTTAGATTGTTTTTTGGTACCTTAGTTCTTATTTCTTTTTAACTATACTTTGTGGTGATAGCTAATGATATAGTCAAATTACACAAAAGGGAAGCAGGGAATCTGAAGCATAAACAATTAAAACAATATCTTTTAAATTTTGTTTTGGCAAGTTAGCATTCGTTGTATTGTTACTTTTTAAATTAAATTCAATTTATGTTCATAATTTTATCTTAACCAAATGTACTTACTTATTATGATAATGTTATAACAAACAAACTATAAGTCCAAAATTCGTAAAAGCATGCTGAAATGTGTTCCAACAAAGCGAATCATGTTAAAGTTGTTTTACATTTATGTTTTTGTACTTTGTAATGTTCAGCTTTATTTAAGGTTTCATTCAAGTCCTTCATTGCTTTCCAAAAACAGATAATGCCACCATGATTTGACGCGAGAGTATTGAGTTTCACTGACATGTCTCTAAAATAACAGTAAAATCAAAGTCGTAGCAGGTTGAGAGCTGCGCAGCGTGGGCGCAGACACCTCGCCCTCAACGTCAGTAAACGATATTTAATACCTCCAACATTTTTATTTACACCAATAAAAACAAGATACCCACTTATCAAAAGATAAGTACCATTCTACGATTCAATCTACAAAATTTATAACACGTTAGTACGCTTTAATGATATAAAAACTAGTTTTTTTTTTCATTATGTGAAATCACAACTGATATTACAATCTGCGGTCTTATCTATAACTCTAACTAATAGTTCGTTAGTCATGTGATAAATAAATCTGTTCAAGACATTGATTGCTTAAAGTGTTTCCGTGATTTTTACGCAGACCTTGGATTAATAGTCTGTGTAAAAAAAACGTCTTACCATCTTGAAATTATAGGGCGAATATCTAGCGTGTTTCGTAACGGTTGAAACCCGTTATTTTCAAGGGTACAGCTGGTTGTCAAAGAAAGTAAGTTTGGACTCGATGGCAGAGCAAATATCTTTTAAGAACTACATACTCACAGTGGAATCGTTACGGCCGGTATTTGCATAAGTGTGCGTTACATTTGTGTAATGAGACATATTAAGGCCGGCACACGCCACTTTGCATCAGTGTGCGTGTCATCTAACCACTTGTTGTTGACAATTTTGACAATCGCCGTGGGCTTACAGAGAGAGATATCATCAAATTATTGAAATATTAATATCGTTTCACAAATAAAGTGCTTGCTTTATCTTATTACTTTCTTATTACACTTTATTTTATTTATCTATATGTTAACTTCGTAATTGGTTATTTGTGATCAAAATATGACTATAAAAAATTCAGTTGAGTTTCAAAATGTTAGAGAACGGTTAGAAATGTGCCTTCGATATTCGAAGTTCCAACAGATTGCTTCTTGGGCACGTGGGCGAGGATGACTTTATACCAAATATAACAATACTATTCTTATAAACAACTTGTGTTGACCGATATATTGCAACTCCTCGGAATCTAAAATCCTGTTCTGGCAATTATACTGCCTTTCCTGCCTACCTATCCAAAGCAAAGCAAAGGTGTTTAGCGGCGAAAATAAGCCAGACAGTTATAATTACAAGAGAAGCACTCTACACCCTACTACCAGTTCAATTTATTAATACCTTATTCATTTGAAAATATCGATCAAAATAAAGAGCTGCATATTTTAATTACTAAAAATTTGCTAGTTTCACTAAATTCACAAAGATTTAGAGCAAAAATTTATTTTCATTAAATTCATACAAGTGTGACAGATTCAGAGAATGCAAAGCTATAAAAAAATAGAAATATACAGAAGATTATGCTTTATTAGAGAGCTTTCAATGGTGTATTATTTCACCAACAAGTAATATTTTGAAATTGAATTAATAAGACGTCCAGAGTCATTTAAGATGGACCGGTAAGCGACTAGCCTTCAAATACATCAACAAATATTAACTTATGTTTATGTCATATACCATTATGTTTTTGTCCTATTTTGTGAATAGTCTGATTCTCCTAAACATGTAAGCTTCACTTTAAATGTTATGTGATGTTAACATCAGATTAGATTAAAATTAAACGCAATTGCGAAAAAGCACTAAAACAGAATAATCAAAATCTGTAAATATAAAATGGCGTAAAATAACAATCAAGCGTTAATTTTATTCAAGATCGCCAATAATCTACTTTCGTAACAACAAATAGTTCGAAGCAGTTGATGGGGACACTTATTTTTAACATACCAAACCAATTAATACCGTGAGTTATGTTTTTAATTGACGTCAATCAAGCTTATTATCATACATTTACATGGTCACGTGTTTCTTTGATCCGAGAGCTGGTTCTGTTAAGCATAAGACTGTCCTAGGTTGACACTACGCACGATTACGAAATCTAGCAACAAGTCTTGTACGCGTTTCTATTTCATTATTTTATATCTAAAATTTTTCATATGAAAAAAGAGGACAGTACGATATCTCTTTTTGAGGTGTTATAAAGTGTTATAAAGCAATATTAGGTGTAAGTCTTGTGATGTTTCAACTAAATAGTTAATTGCAGTTGCAGTCTTAGTTAGCACTAAAATACTTCAAGTTCTATAAATCTTAACAAAGTTTGTGACACAAGAGGGCGTCTTGTAATCTTAAAAGTACATCGTTGTTCTTAAATATAGTTCGACATCGTTGTTCTTATGTGTAACAAACACACTATATACAAGTTATCCGATTTTGAAAAGTAATGTGACAGCCGTAAACTTTTGTCTTAAATTTACTGCATACATACATACACATACATAACGTCACGCTTGTATCCCTTATGGGGTAGGCAGAACACCAGAGGTTAAAAGACCATCTGATGTCATGTTTGACAAATTTGAAGGTATTTTAAAGATGGAGAGAGACTATTGTAGTGACAGGGGGTCAGTCTATTGCCTACAAAAACGCCTTTAAAACCTCTGTCCTTAACCGACTTTTACAGTATGCCCGGGAAGAGAAGCAGCTGGCACATTCTATGTTTTTCTTTCGGTTGCAGTCCAGCATGGAAGCAATTCATTCTAGAGCTTGTTGAATTTTTTGGCATTAGAAACTTCAACTTTTCCTAATATCCCGAGTTTCGCTACTAAAAATCTCGTAATTTAATTGAATCTAAACCACTTTCATCACAGCACGTAATCCGGTACAACATATCATCACAGATCGTATCTATCAGCATCGGCATCGCCACAGTGTAACTACTTCGGTAGCCGTAACAGATGTTATCTCTACCACTAATAGAGTCGCTTAGACTTCATGCCTTGAATGGAGCTAGACTGTGGCAGTCTAACTCCGTTTTTACTTATTATGATGAAACAAGTAAATTTTTTCATAACTTAGTTTCGTTCATTAGATATTAGAAGCCTGGAAGAAGTTATCTCAACATCATTTTTTTTACTGGAATGTTGAATGCAAAAAAACAGATAAAACAGTCCTGGAACTTTTAAGTGTCGAGTGAATAGGTTTCTCGTGGATGGACGTGTAACACCATAGTCTTCATGCGCACTTTTCATCAGGTGGCATGGAAGACAAATGTCCTATCCATACAATATAAAAAAAAATCTTAGATAACAACACGCCCTTTTTTATGAATAAAGAAATGTATAAGTACAAGAAACAATAAAATGTATAGAAAAATGGTTTTTAATTCGTATAAAACGTTTATTTGGTGCTTTAAGTCACGTTTATGTGACTATAACAACGATGATAAAAGTTGAGTAAAAGCTGCATAATTTGCTTATTTACAACTAAATTGTTGTATAAATCCTTTGATATTACCATCACATTTTTATATTGTAGAATAGAATACATCTTCATTTTACTGTAACTGATAAACCAAGTATATTACCCCAAAGTAAACTTTTTATAAATGCTTGTGCTATGGAGCTCACAGAGCAGAACAAAGTCTATCCTTGGTACACACCCAGACCTGAGCCGGTTAAAAATTTCATAAATAAAATATTTTGTTTTTTCTCTCATCATCATCATCAACAGCCTGTAGACATCCACTGCTGGACATAGGCCTCCTCCAAGGTTCTCCACGTCACTCGGTCCCGCGCTGCCCTCATCCGTTGTTTACTAGAGACTTTGACCTGCAGGGCTAGCATGCAACCATCGATAAATAGTCGAATCGACAAGATAAATATTATTTTGTTATTTTATCCTATTATGTAAGCTAATATGCGCACCATAATAGACGGAATTACTCGATTTGATACCAAGATTAAGACCACAGAACCAAATATGTCATAGTCTTAATAAATTACATACACTAAATACCATATTCTAAGAAAATATCGATAAAAGGCCCGATTTATCGTTGTCGACGGTAGCATGCTAGCCCCGCTGATCGTCGGTCCACTTTGCGGGGTCTACTTACGCTGCGTCTCCCAGTATGTGGCCGCCGCTCGAGGACTTTTCCGCTGGCCTGAACAAAATATATTTTTTTTTTCTATACTGAAAGAAATTTTCTACACTTGACCACTGCTTCACAGACGCCATGAAGTAAACTTTCCTACATTTTTATCTTTATCTTCAGTATGTATAAAAATACTCGTTTTATTACATGGCGTATGGGACAGCTAAGAAACAGTTACTTAAGTAATTGAATATCGATGTACTGATAGTATGCGAAATGTTAGTAGCATTAAATAACTTGATTTCATTTGATTAAGGCATGTCTTTAATTATTTTGTCAAAGCTGTCAGTATAGGCAAAACTTGATATGAAATATAACAGGTCTAACACTTTAAACTATCTTTTAAAAAATTACTTGCCTTCTAAATACTAGAAGGTTGAGTAAGTTTGCCATTTTTGGGGTTTAATATGTAAAATAAAGTTTTTACCGCCCATTTCTGAAGCTAAAGGGAATACTAAAAATCCCTTTGTGTACTTTGCGGTAAAAACTTTGTCCTGTACTTTAGGACCTTGGCATTTGAGTTCGAATCATGAATGCTTTATATAGGTATTCGTGTAACATAGATGTTAGCTGTCGAGTCAAGGATGTTCGAAAGTTTATTAAAATTGATTTCTCATAGGTATTTGTAGATATAATTAGAATTACATACCTAACTTCATGCATGTATCCCGTAAGGGGTAAGCAGAACACCAGAGGCTATATAACCATCGGATGTTACGTTTGACAAATTTGGAGGCATTATAATGGTGGGGAGAGACTATTGCAGTGACAGGGGGTCAGCCTATCGCTCACAAACAAATCTCCAATAAAACCTCCGTCCCTTAACAGACTTTTACAGTATGCACGGGAAGAGAAGCAGCTGGCACATTCTATGTTTTCTTTGCTACCAGTTCAGCATAAAATTAGATTTTCTAAATATTTCGTAAATATATTTATGTGTTATAAACTATCCAAAACATTAATGAAATTTAATTCTGGCTAGATAGTGTTTTATGAATATAATTTTTGAATTAATGTGACGTATGAAAAAAAATATATTTTTTTATATAAGACAAAGCAGTTTTAGCTAATTTGTAGGCTATTAAAGGAATTCAAGTTATTTTTAAAATAAACAACACATATCTTATGAAAAGATAAAATACCAAACAAAATATATACAAAAAGAGAACATTTAGCGAGCTATCAACTGCATTTTATCTAGCTCTTAATAGCTGCCAAAAAATGGATGTTTTTGGTTATACAGTATAATTAAGATATTTACAGAGAAACTAAGAACTGTAAAAGAAAGATATGAAGAAAGATTAAATGTGTAAATTATTCAGAGCCCACCTTGTAGAAACAAGACATCGTTGTATTTAATTATGAAGAAAACTAGAAATGTTATTTTTTATTTACCTTAAGAATTCTTCAAATTTTTTTAAATTTATTACCAAGAGATTCTAGAAAATACATACTCGCACCGTAAATAAATTGTAGTTGATAGTTTTGTATGAAAACACTTCACTACTTAGCCATCAAGGTAAGTTATTACTTGGAATGGTACTTAACTCTGATTTTATCCTCGTCTTCACCAATTTGTCCCTTATTATGCCATGAACCATTTCTTATACAAAGTTGCATAGTATTGTACAAAACATGTACAAATTTCAATTACATCAAAATTTAAGTAAAGAAAGGTCTTAATTTAACAATTATACCCATGATCAAAAAAAGCTTTTTAATTTGTAGGTTAAAGTGTTTATGTTATACATAAGTTATCATGGATTCATAAAAGTTTCTAATTAAAAATCTCAACAATTCTAAAAATCAAGTTTGTTTTTAAGGTTATTTAAATGGATACTAAAGCTGTTTTAGTGGTTTCAGCCGCCTTAATTTAGCGACACAGAAATATCAAGGCATTTAAAAAAAAATGTTATGCTTTGGAATGCCGATTTCTTACTTGAAAATAGATATAATAATAAACATTGTCTTTCAGATATTAGTCTAACGGTACTTTATTTCATCTGTCGTGTGTATTTTACACTAAAGTTATTGCCATCGATATAGGATCGAGTCGGCTGCGAGATAAGATCGATTTTCGATGTCTATCGATAACGCTGGACCTCGGATAGAACAACATAACGTAGTGTGTATTTGTCGGGATCTCATTGATACTTCAACAACGATACAACGATAGTTGTATGGACCAAGTGGGTTTCATTAGTAGGTACTTGAAACTTCAATAAGGCAAAGTTAAGATTCCAGAAAGGTCTTTATTTGAAACTTGTGCGCAATTCTTATTTCAATGGTAGAGAATGAGATAAGAAATGCATAATGCTCACGTCTATTTTTAATAATCTTTTAAACTAATTTAAAATCTATGGAATCCGTAAGAAACACAGTTAATTAATTGTATTTAAGTATGTTTAATAAATTTAGTCATAAAATAAAATTGTTGACTATAATGGTAATACGTTAAAAGTGTGTTGATTGAAAAAGTTCTCTTCTGGATAAACTGGTAACATAGTGTTTGTGTTTATTAATTAAATATTACTAAGATTTATAATTTAATCATGATAGGTATGTGAACATATTATCTACTAATTGTATTCTTAATTTTTTTTTATTTGAATATTTGATATACTTTGTAATATTTGCTCACACCCTTGTTCGTGAAACAAGGCCTATTAAATAATTGCGTACACACACAGCCAATCATGCTAAATACCACTCCGTAAAAAATCTAACAAAATGATAATGTCATCCGATTTCGTCAGTTTCACTAAATTTAATAGAAAAGTCGATTTTTACCATAATTAAAATCCATTATTTGCCAAAAATCCAAAATGCTGTTTTGAAATTAGAAATTTGACCCACTGTTCACCGCTCAAGAATTTTAAAGCCACAACTAAGTAATTAACGCATAACAAAATTAACATTTTGGAAAAAGTAACATAGAAAATCAGCGCCCAGGGTGTTGTAGATTTTATCTTGTGCCGAGTAATTTACATACATTTCGGTTAAGTTTGGACATTTTGACAGATTTTTCTCGGTCGGTTTAATATCGTGGAGTTGGTGCTTTCTGTCACGGTGACTGCACAGTGGTCATTAACGAGTTGCGCGGACGCATGGACATAAGGTAAGTTTAGTTTAAAGTGTTATAGCTGCCGGATTTATTCTATTGAATAATAATAATATAAGTTTTTAGTCACAAAATACATTTTTATATTATTTCAAAGCCTCAGAATAAACAACAAACTTAAGAAGGCTTAACAAGAGTTTGTAGTAGCACTGCCTAGTTGAAACTTGAATGACGCAAGTGAAATTTTAAACGTTTTTATATATTAGTCCAGCAAATAAACACATTCGATAATTAGTTGTCAGTTTTTACACATTATGTTCTGGCTCATCACTTTATATTGATCTTCACAGCTCATTATCAAATTATTAGATCACTTGTTTTCGAGGCTTCTTCACATAAACCGCTGGAAGCCTCTCGGTAAAACGAGAAAATATGAAATTTATTAAAAAAATTATTCAATCATAAATTAAGGTTGTTCAGTAATTCATTTTCGTGGTACGTTTAACCAAATATTACAATATAAGATAAATAGTTAGGCTCTTCGAAAGACGACCGGCTGGTGTAGGGGTAACGTACATTGCCAGAGGTCTATTTCTATGCCAGAGGTCCTGGGTTCGAATTCCGGCGACGACGACTTTTAAATTTGTGTGATGAACTGTTACATATTATTTTGGAAGGCTGTTTATTATGTTTATTTTCTAATAAAAATATATATGTTTATTTATTTCTTAAGTATATCAGGTAACTAGTATCCATAACACAAGTTCTTTAAGAAACTTAATTTGGCCTAGATAATGTTGTGTGAGTATCAGAAATATTTATTTCATTTATTTATTTATTCATCCCATATGGTGATACAAGTAAGAGGTAGCACTCAGTATGAAGAGGACTCAGATTTACCCATACTCCCGATATAGTTCACTCATATTAATATCACTTTAACTGTACAATAGGGATTTTTGAGCCTACGTTGTAAAAAATACCACTTTATAATTATTGTACCAAGTTAAACCAAAAACAGATTTCACCAACTTGCTGATAGAGCCGAGGTCGGCGTCCGCAAGTTCGACTCCCGGCATAACTCTAACTTTTAATTATCATTACGATGCCGTCTGTCACGGCCACTGCGTTGCTTAATGTTTCCAACTTTATTACTTAACACTATCATATTTTTTGGCCATGTTAAAATTTTTTGTACAATCTTTTTGGGTGCCTGTGTACTTTCTATTTTTTTAACTAGGAGCTATAAAATGTTTGTAGTTGTATTACGCCTTAGTTAGCTTTTGAATTTACAGTTACACTAAACTTACCATAATTATATCTTTAGAGCTATCTAAACCCGCCTTTGGCCTCGATTTACCTCTGAAAGTATCTTCTCAATATAATAACTGATTGTTTCGTTAATTCTGCAAAAGCTAAGCAACATTAAAATATATTTTGCAGTGAAATTATACAAGCATGATAACATTCTAGATTTAAATAAAACACTTTTTAAACCGGATTTATTGCGTATATTTACATTTTAAATTTTAACTCGACGTTTCGGTGTCTTTGCAGACCCCGTGGTCCCGAGCGACTGATTTTCTAGATTTAAATTACAGAGAACTTAGACTTAGCCAATAGGATAAATCACTGACAAAGATACATTTTGATAATCTCGTGGATTAGGATTTCCAAGAGATCATCCATAGGATATACAGGGTGATTGGTGATGACTGTGGTAGTAATGCCACTTTATTTATTTATAGGGAATTCTGATGAAAAATGAAGTACCTACTTTTATTACATAATTATGATCAGAAGCGAGTACAGAGTGCTCTCCTTCAATATCTAAAATTTTATACCAATCACCCTGTATAAAATATGTTTGAGAAACTCAAACAACTTGATAAGTTTATATTTTATAGAAAATATCGCTTGCTAAACTGGCCCAGCTAGGATTGGAACTCAGGAGCTCTCAGGCCGTACTCGAACACTCAGCCATTGTCTACTCACCAACTTTATGCTTACTGAAGAGTTTTCTCTAGTGTATTGGAGACCTCCTAATGGAATTAGGAGCATGCTTATAAGCACACTAATCTGAGACAGTGTATAAAAAATTATAACCCCTGATGACTGAACCAGGACTTTTTGTTTGCTACCAGACTAGTCGAGAGAACTTGGCATTCAAATAAGAGCAAGATGCTACATTTTACAACCATTGAAGCGCTCTTATGGGGCTATAACCAGGCCTGGCTCACTCCGCGCGGTACATCCGTTATTTACCTACAGCGAAGCGCACCGCCGGCGCTACTCGAATGGGTCGTGTATCACGCGCGCGCCCATCGGGACGTTGTAGATACCTACCTACCTAATAGCACTCACAGTAATTCTATGATCGAGGTCGCAAATAGTATTTAAAAATGGACTTAAAAAGAAACAAATATTCAATTAGATAATGTTTGGATTTGATTATGTTCAATTTAGCAAACAAAACATATGTAGTATTACTAATTATTCGTCGTCACTTTTTTTTCATTTTGTACTGTAGGTAAGTTTAAACAATATTTTTTACAAAGGTAGAATAACAGTAATACCTACATCGGTAGATACTTAATTACAAATAAGGAGATTAATTATTCTTCACTAGGCAGCAACCCTAACAGCGTAAGAAAAGATAAGAGGCATGCGATAGAAAGAGACAAAACTTCTAGGTATATAAATTTGCAGGTACGTAATGCTGTGCGAGCTGAATTCCACCGTATCGCGTCGTAGCAAGACTCGAATTTATTTAGATCTTCTTGCGGAGTAATTCTTCTGTACCAACTATTACTTATTCTGTGCTATAACTAAGAAGGTTAGCATACATCGTGTCTAAATGTTATTATTATGAAGTTTTTACCTGTAATAATAGTTTTATACAGGTAATAGCTTTGGATGATGTAGACAAGATGACACAAACACCAGTTTGCTTGTCGGTAGCAGCGAGTGGTGTAATTTATCGCCGCAGGCGCACACGGTAAGCGCGCTCGAAAAGTGCATAGAAACTATGAAGGTACTGTTATTTTATATGGATAATATGTAATTAATATCAAAATTATATGTGTAGTTTTAAGATATTATACTTTTAAAATATTCAGATGTTCTGGGATTTTATTTTTGTGGTATTTTAATCTGTTAGCGAATAATTCCGAAATCTACCTCAAGTGAATTATTCGAAATAAATGAAAAAATTGAAGTCGCAATAATCTATCTATCTACCGTTTGCTAATGGAATAAATAAAAAGAACTTAACTTAACTTAAGAGATTTTTTCATAGTAAATAAATGAACTGTAGGTACTAGCAAAAATCTTTCGCAAATCTCCAGTCTACAAGCTCTATTCTTATCACCTAAACACTTAATTGCTATCCACCATCAGATGAGCTTGAGGTGAATTCGTGTAGGTATTCATGTGTTCATTGCATTCAAAAAAATCTTAAAAGCATTTTTTAAATATGTGGTATGTAAGTGTGGCAGCTAGACAAACACACATTGAAGATGGGTTGCCCAATAATAGCAAAAAGTACCTAGCCAGGCACCTCTGATCAGGTGGGATACTTACACAAAAAATATTAAGATGGTAGCTACATAATTTCGGTTACTCCAAGCTGAAGTAACATTTTACCATAGATGAAGGTACATCTCACAACATCTAGCTCGCAGCTTTTTGCTGTATCAAGCTATTTCTGTAATACGTCATTTATTCAAGATATCGGCGACATCCTTTATTTTTTCTTAGATTTTCTCATGAGAATTAATTGAGGTATTAGAGAAGATTATATCTATCAGATACTGCGTATGCAATTTGCTATAAAGAACGTTTAAAAAACCTAAAATAGACTGAAAAGCTACCTGTTTTTTCTCTTTAAACACTTGAGACAGGTTCTTAAGCAACTTTTGAAGTGTGCCTTCAAACATAAAGATATAGCAAATATACACAAGTAAGTATTATGTTGGACAGTTATTTCAAATTATTATTTGTTTCTTTCGAGTTGTTGAGGGAAAGTGACAGAGATATCTTCCGTTTATCGTCTCCTTTTTCAAAGAAATATTTTTCTGAACAGTAGCAGTTTTGGTCCACATCACGTACTTCATATAATACCTACAAAAAAGCGGATTAATATGTGGGTCAATCAACTATTTTACCCACACTAAGGACAGGACAGAAAATTTGTTTTGAAAAAAAATTACAAATATATTCCTTTATTTAAAAAATATAAGAATATCAGAAATATCATTTACTTTAATAAGCTAGAAGGGCAGAGACGTGTATTAATATTTTCGATAGTTTTTTGAGAAAACTACTACTCAAACTGTCAAAATCTGTCACCTGAGTTACATGCATTCAATGTTACACAAATGATAAATGAAACACTCAAGCATTATCCATTTTTGTTTATTTACTCTTGCGTGCATAATCAAATATTTTTAAATAATCAGTCTTCGTATTATTCATAATTTAAGTACAAAACTAACAAACATTGGTCTCTTGCGTTACCTTTGGACAAAGAATAACATCTATTTTTAAAATAAAACTTAATACATAAAAATTACAAATGAAAATGAATTATCTATAAAAGCTTAATAGTTGAAAGAATAAAAAATTGGTAATCAATAAATGTACTTTGTTTATTTTTGCTTTTTATGATCGGAAATAAAATGTTTATATTAGGGACAATAGTAACTCCAGAGACTTGGTTTGCGAAATTTGGGTAACGCCTGAGACATAATACCTATTAAACTATTAGTATTACTAATAGACTACATAAATTGAAAAAGATTAACTTATTCATTGTGATTAAATAAAAAAATAAACATAACGAATCAACAATAACAATAACTTTAGTACCTATAGCTAATTTCTCATTTCAAAAACATCAACTGTGGTTTCAAATTCGTATTGGCCTGTTTCTAATAAGGACGGAGTTGGTAAGATTTTTATAATGTCTTCATAACCAATATAGCTAATATCATTATAATCCATTCTGAAAATCTTAGCATCGTCACTTACGACCCGTAGGAACATGACTTTAACTTCGCCGTCTTCTTCAATAGTTGTCAAGGCTTTACATACGTATGAATACCTTTTCTTTTTCATGCCATTGACATAGACATGCAGAAAATCCCCCGCTGACAGCAATGGTGTACCTCCATAATTACTCGTCGTAGCCAACGGTCCTGCTGAATTGGATTCGTCTGATGATTTTTTTGTCTTGTTTTCTTTATCAAGGTCATTTTCTGGCTGTTCACTATCACTGTCAGATGAATATCCATAAACTGTTCGATATATACTTGGACGTGGAGGTATATTTTGAATATCTTTCAGTACGGCAAGTGGTATATCATCGTCAGATGTATCGGGAGAATAAGAGCTAGAAGGTTCCAACTTTTTATTTTTAGAGACCTCCATATTTTGAGATTCAATGGTCTTTTCTATTGCAGAACTCACAGACTCAATATTCACTCTATATATTTTGGGGTTCAGACAGTTGCAAAAACCTCTTTTTGCAGATTTACAAAAGCAGCTAAGCCACCTGAACTTCAATGAGTTTCTTTCTGTTGTGAATATTTGATGAACTTGTAAAGTTCCAATAAGCCGTGGGATTGACTTTGGGAGCTCATTATTTATTTCTTTAATAGCATCGTCTTCTATTAAGAAAAGATTTATTTTACTAGCCCCATTTAATTTACTAATGAACTCTTGAGCATTATGAATGTCCGTACCTGCGGCAACAATCTTATCGGCAGTGCGCTTCAAAAAACCTCCAATTCCATCTGCGGGACCTTTTCCGTGACCCGCTTCGAAGAAAGACCAGGTAGTTGCAGTAAATCCATAGTCAAAATATTTTGTACAAAGCAAATAAAAGTTTTGCTTCTGTCGGTACTGCGTCGACGGTCCATCGGAGAAGAAATGAACGGTATCCACAGCTTCATGGTTATTTCTTACCCATTGCAAGATTGGGTGTAAGTGTGCCCAGATGGCGGCAGGCTGATGACAATTAGATGAAGAAATTGTACAAAATGAGTTCGCCAAATATTTCTTTTCAGGGACGTACGTATAGACCATAACCGTATGCAAGGACACTTGGTTTCGCGAGCCTCCGAAATGGTGGGACTGGACCTCTTCATGATATTTACAATTGTAGTTTTCACTAAAGTCGACTACAACTGCGCACTCATTAGCTTGTAGATCATTCAGGCATTTCCGGAAATTATGAAACTGTATTTTAATATTATATATATGTTTCTTAAAGTAGATAAAAGCTTCCTCAAATGATTTCAATAAGCGCGCAGCATCTACACATTGCTCTTCTTTTACATTTTTCATTGACCTAAACTTTTTCCCATCTTTTTCATATTTTTCTTCCTTTCTTATCCATTCGTTGTACTTTATCATACCGGTTAGTTTTTCTTCAACATGCTCCATCTTTTTGTCTTTGCATTTGTCACAATCATTGTACATACAATCCTTAGAATAGTCACTGCAAACTGTGCTTTTGATAATTGCATTCAAATCGTTACTTATGAGGACACCTTGTTTTTTCAATGCTTGAGCCTTGTACGTAATGTTGGCATGGATTTTACACAAACACGTTTCTCTAGCATCAACTGATGCACTTTTGACGTAAAATGGTCGGTTTTTTGTAAAATAGTAATATGAGCAAGTCATGTCAAGGTTTTCTTCCTTAAAATCTCTGTATAGTTTTCGCATGGTATCCAGCAAATACCTCTTTTGTACTTTCTCGCGATTTCGAGTTACTGTTTCCTTTTTTCCGGCTGTAGCTCTAGAGACATCATCACGCAGGAAAAACTGATGAATTTTTTTCTGAAGCAGCACAGGGCGTAGTGTCGTTTTCTTTTTAGCGTACTGTCTGCATATTCCCAACGTTTCTTGTAATAGCTGTGTCTTCTTTCCACATTTTTCTATATCAGTACTTTTAAAAAGGCTTTTGAAAAGTTCTTTTTCTTTTTGGCTCTTAATTATTTCATACCTCTTTCTTATCGAATTTGTCAATAGGTTATACTTATGTTTCTCTTTCTGATCCTTAGATTCCTTATTTTTAAGTGTGTTTCTATTTAGTCTTTTCCTGTACTTCTCACAGTTATTTTTTAACCTTTTGTTTTCTTCTAGTAATTTTTTGTTCTCCCTGTACACTTTACTTCTATCCTGTACAGGGAAGCAGCTGTACAATAGGTCTCTATGTTACTAGGTTATGATGCCACTTGAAATGTCGAGTAATCGACTTTTAATGTAGGTTATTATAACGCTAACTAATAACTTACAAATTTATGCTTATATTTATAGTTTACCTTTAAGATTAAATAATGAATAAAGTTCAGTGTTAGATCGACTATCTTTGGGTTTGTTTCTTACCATCCCTCATCTCTCACTCATCACATCACTGTAGAAAACCACTACAGTAAATGGTCCTTCGAGCCGATTATATGAAGACTACAGTAATTGGCCCTTCGAGCATCGAAGTAAATGACTATTCGTCGAGTGAACGGACAAGACAAGTTAACGAAGACCAGAACCTGCCCCTGTCTCTCAACGAAGCCGCGACTTAAAACCACAATCGAAGACTACCGTGAACTACGTCGAACCTGTGAAACTCCATCGAACATTTGGGGTATGTACAGCAAGACACAGTGGATTAACGCTTACACTACTTTGTGTTCCTAGTGGATCCGTACGAATGCGAATCGGTTTTTCTGGCTTCTCACAAGCGAGATCCCCCAGTTAAAATTGAGAAGGTGCGAAAAGTCGTGCTGGGTTCACGAAGACATAGAGTAAAATTGACCACTGCGTATCCACATATACTGAGAAAAAGATCAGTATTTATTGAGTGACATATCAGTTACATAAAGCTCAAGCGACGTCCAGCGTACCTACATAAACTCTCTGCTTCCTTAGAGGTTTAACGCTACACACGTGAACAAAATGGAGAGCCTTCTTCAGCGACAACAAGAAATCATTGAAGCTATCAAGAAGGTAGAAAGAAACTTCAGTAAAGATTCTCAAAGCCGGAAGACTCGTACATACTTGGATGAAAGACTCGACTCAATTGACAGACTATGGGGAGAGTTCCAAGTCAACAACCATAAATTATCCGACTTTGAGAATGACAAAGAACCTTATTTCATTGAAAACCAGTTTCAACAAGCAAGAGTATACTTTGATGCAGTGCGTAACAAAATCGCGTCATTTGCTCCAATAATCGAGACCTTTCAACTAACTCCAACCAGACGAGAAGAGAAGTCTAGGATTCAGTCAGATTCCGATCAGAGAGAGGCTTCTACGTCGAGAGGGCGACCTGTACCCCCGACGCCAATAACAACACTCCAAGGGCCGGTAGCTGAGCTGCTATCCCTACAACGAACCAACTTTAGAGCGTATCTACGGCAAGTAAACAGCTTAAAAGTTGATGAGATGCGTGACAAATGGGAACTCGAAGATGAGCTACGCAGCATCCAAACACGGTGGAATGCAATCGACGCTCTGCACCTCAAGATTGACAATATTTTACAAGGCTCCGATTACAATTATGATGAAGAGTTCCTCAAGTACGAAAAATCATTCAAGGAGGTGAAAAGAGCCCTTAACCTCCAGCTAGCCTCTACGGCGCATCTTCAACAAGCAACCCCACACGTCGACATCCCAATATTCACGGGGAAATACACTCAGTGGCCTACATTCTATGACCTCTTTGTAGAGACCATACATAATAACAACAGCCTGACCAACGCACAAAAAATGCAACATTTGAAAGGACGGCTGAGAGGAGATGCTGAGCGACTAATTCAGCACTTACACATTTCAACCGAAAACTATGAAACAGCATGGGAGATTATAACTCACAGATATAATAACCCTCAACTGTTGTTTACTAAGCAGATTGAAATATTTATAAATCAACCTGTCGCGCATAAGCAATCGGCACATGAGATAAGACGACTCTATGACACGACTAGAGAGTGCATCTTTGCGATACAGAATCTAGGTATAGATACAAGTACCTGGGACCCGTTATTAGTACATCTCATTGCCAAAAAATTAGATAGTGAGACGTACAGCAACTACAAGGAAGCGCGAAAGTCTCCACGGGATTTACCGTCGCTATCTGAACTTATGAATTTTCTCGAAGACAAATTCAATGCTTTGGAGCCCATAAGCAAGAAAGATAAAGAGATTATGGCACCTTTTTACAAGTCTGATCTACATAAAACCGTTAATAGCAAGCCGTTTAAACATCTTCAACCACGACTTGGGGGTCATCGTTTTGGAAAACCTCAAAATCGAGAATATCAAGCTGCCGCCACTTGTACTACAAGGTGCCCACTTTGTAACAAAGGTCATCTATTGTACAAATGCAGCAAATTCTATAAATTGAGTTCAGACGACAGACTGATGACCGTCATAAAATTGAGTGTATGCAACAATTGTTTATACTCACACAACGATAATATATGTACATCGACGAAAAAATGCAGAGTTTGTGAAAAAGGCCATAACACAATGTTACATGAAGCGTATGCGAATTTAAACAATGTAAAGCAACCGAATGAGACTGCACATTCATCAGTTTCTCCAACCGCCCCAATAACACAGAAACCTCAAATAACGTCACGACAAGATAACAACCGAGACCTTTGCGTTAACCATGTCGCTGCGGATAACGAAGAGATCTTGTTAACGACCTTGTCAATCAAGGTCAAGGCAGCCGATGGAACCCATGTTACCATGAGGGCGCTCTTAGATCAGGGCTCACAGATATCCCTTATATCTGAAAATGCCGCCCAGATATTAGGGTTGCCTCGGCAGCGGTATCACGCATCCGTATCCGGAATCGGGAATGGAAATAAGCAAGGGAAAGGAGTTGTTGTCCTGGAATGTCAGTCGGTTTATGAAGACTACGACTTTACAACACAAGCATTAGTCATAAATAACGTCATAAACAACTTTTTACCTAATATGACTTTCAGTAAACAGTCCTGGACGCATTTGCAGCACATACAACTGGCAGATCCTGAATATAACGTCTCCCGACCCATAGACCTGCTACTAGATGCCAGTATATACTCCGATATAATCATGAGCGGTCTCATAAAGGGTCCTAGCATGGCACCCATCGCCCAACAGACGAGGCTGGGTTGGATCTTATCAGGCAATGTGAAAACATTTAAGTGTCACGTTGTTATTAATGACTTATCAGCCATATCTCAATATTGGGAGCTAGAAGAGATAAGCGAATCGAACTCCGAGTTAACGCAAGATGAGCTATACTGTGAACAGCTGTATAAGTCTACAACGAAGCGCTTAGAAACCGGAAGGTACGAGGTTGCGCTCCCGATGAATCCTGGATTCGAAAAGAAACTCGGTACATCGCGAGCTAAGGCCGTCGCACAGTTCTATAACTTAGAGAAAAAGCTGCATAAAAATGAAGAATATGCCACAGCATATAAAGATTTTATGCAAAGCTATGAAAAACAGGGTTACATGGTTCCAGCAAAACAAAAGGGTGAACCATCGTGCTATCTCCCTCATCACGGCGTGTTGAAACATGAGTCCACGACAACAAAACTGAGAACAGTTTTTAATGCATCGTCAAAAACGTCCAGTGGCTATAGTCTTAATGATTTGATGAAACGGGGTCCTAACCTTCAAAAGGATCTCCAGCATCTCATCTTAGTATGGCGGCAACACAAGTATGTCATAACAGCAGATATTGAACGCATGTTTTGCAGAATTTTTTTGAGAGAGTCCGATCAAAAGCTTCAAAAAATCGTATGGAGAAACTCGCAGGAAGTACCTTTGACAGAATACCAACTCCGAACAATCAGTTTCGGGACAAAGGCAGCACCTTATCTTGCTATGCGTACTTTGAGGCAGTTGGCTATGGACGACGCACACAAGTTTCCCTTAGCTGCTGTGACCTTGATGACGTCGTTTTATATGGATGATCTGTTGGCAGGTTGTGATAAAATCTCCGAAGCCAAAAGACTACAACAAGAAATTATAGAGATACTAGCAGGAGCTGGAATGAACATACGCAAATGGTCTAGTAACTCCGACGAACTCACAAAGGATCTATCGGCTGACCAGCGTGACATGCCCCTCCACTTTAAGTGTTCTGAAGATCGGAAGACATTGGGGCTACAGTGGAACCCCTCATCCGACTCTTTCTCTTTTCAAAATAAATTCGAAGATGACACAGGGGACGCTATTATTACTAAACGTCAACTATTATCAAAAATATCGAAGATATTTGATCCCTTGGGTTGGCTTTCTCCGATCACGATAAGGGCTAAGTTATTATTTCAACGTACGTGGACAGAAGAAACAGCTGATTGGGATAAACCACTTACTGAAAATATTAACAAAGAGTGGATTCGACTAAGAAATGACATGCAAAAGATAAATACATTCAAAATCCCACGCTACTTGGGTGGTAAAGACTATATTATTCATGGCTTTTCTGATGCATCTGAGAAAGGATACAGTTGTGTAATTTACGTAGTCACAAAAAATCCTTACGGCGAATCCACATCAACACTAGTGATCGCAAAAACAAAGCTAGCACCTTTTAAAAATAAATTGACTCTTCCAAAACTAGAGCTTTGTGGAGCGCTTTTACTATCACGCCTCATTAAGAAAGTAAAAGAAACCTTTAAACAAAATACTCAGGTCTACGCGTGGACCGATTCCATGGTGGTGCTTGGTTGGCTTCATGGAGATGTCAATAGATGGAAACAGTTTGTGGCCAACAGAGTTCGTACAATACTTAGCATCATCCCATCATCGTCTTGGCACCACGTCCGATCTGAAGAAAACGCTGCAGACTGCGCTACCAGGGGTCTCACTTCGTCACAACTGGCTCAGCATTCCTTATGGTGGCGTGGACCGTCATGGCTACCGACATTAGATCCAAACAGGATCATTAAAAATAAATATGAAGTACCACTAATAGAAACAAAGAAAATCCACGTGAATGCAGTAGTATGTTATAAAAATGAGCTATTTATAAAACTACTAAATGAATGTAGTTCAATTCGACGTATAACAACAACAATATGCTGGCTATCACGTTTTGTGCAGTGGTTGCATAATAAAAAGACTACACAACTTAACCATTTAACAGCCTCTGAAATGCAAACTTCGCTTAATTTGATTATCAAGGCTACGCAATCTATCGAGTTTGAAGACGATTTATTTTATTTGAAGGCACACGGAAAATTAAAAAGGGAAAGTAAATTAGCGAGTCTATGTGCATACATAGACCCCAGGGATGATCTGCTGAAAGTCGGAGGGCGATTGAATAACTCCATGCTCAGTCAATCTGCTAAGCACCCTATTATTTTACCTAGTAACAGCAAGCTCACCGAACTCGTAATAAATCAAGCTCACTCTGTCACGCTACACGGTGGACCGAGCTTAACGTTATCGTATATTCGAGAGAAATACTGGATAATCAGCGGTCTTCGTTCTGTAAAAAGGGAACTCCGGAAGTGCGTGACTTGTCGGCGCTACAGAGAAGAGAAAAGAACACAAATTATGGCCGATCTACCAGAGCCCCGTGTCACTCCTTCACGCCCGTTCACTCATACCGGGGTTGATTTCACCGGACATTTTGACATCAGAGCCAACAAAGGCCGCGGCGTGCGAACCCATAAGGGTTATGTTGCAGTGTTCGTATGCCTATCAACAAAGGCAGTTCACTTAGAGTTGGTTTCTGATCTCTCTACGCCGGGATTCCTAGCCGCATTCAGACGTTTTTGTGCTAGAAGAGGAGCTCCAAAACATATGTATAGCGATCAGGGACGAAATTTCATCGGAGCTAGCAAACTATTGAAGAAAGAGTACGCTGAGATAATTCAAACTCTCGATGTTCACGCTCTTAACAGTATCGGAGACTACGATATTCGGTGGCATTTTAACGCCCCAGCTAACCCATCTGCAGGAGGATTATGGGAAGCGGCAGTTAAAAGCTTCAAATACCACCTTAAGAGAGTAATCGGCGAGCAGAAACTCACGTATGAAGAGTTTATTACGATACTTCATCAAATTGAAGCCTGCCTTAACTCTCGGCCTCTAATTGTTTTGAGTGAAAGCCCAGATGATGAATATCTATCTCCAGGACACTTCATTATTGGTGGCCCACTAGTATCCAGACCACAGACGGACCCCGGTCACATGAGCTTGACCACCAGATGGCAGATGATGCAAGATATAAACAAACAATTTTGGAAGAAATGGTCTATTGATTATTTACAACAATTGCAAGTTCGAACTAAGTGGAGGACACCCACAAAAAACATCGAAATCGATGACATCGTTTTGATAAAGGAGGAAAACCTGCCCCCAGGTAAATGGTCGATGGGCAGAGTAGTGGATGTACACCCTAATAAGGATGGATACGTTCGAGTTGTATCCATAAAAACGAAAAATGGGATCTTAATGAGGCCTATTACGAAGCTATCAATGCTACCCGTAAAAGATGAATACCCTCAACCACCTTTACGTGACGCGAACTCATCGACTACTGTTAACGTCATCACTGCCCGACGACGACGTCACGATAACGAACACAAACCAAGGAGCAAGACGCGAAGCCCCTTAGGGTCATTTATGTACGCTTTAATAGTGATTTTAATGTTTATTATCACACCGGGGCAGTGTTCGTACAACATATCTACACTTAATGGGGACCAAAACACCTTTTTTGATAAGATGTACGACATGAAACTCATACGGGACGAATGGAAGTTAATCGTATATTATAATATGACGACATATTGGTCGGCCTTACGTCACGTAGAGAGTTACGTTACTCATTTAGAGCAGGCCATACGCTCGGACCCACTACCGATACAATATAAAAGCATCGTTTATCAATTAGGACACGAGTTATCGGAAATCGAACATTATAACCGTATACTCAATAGTCGACCTAATAAAAGACAGAAAAGAGGTCTCATCGATGGCGTGGGTTATGTAGCGCGAGAGCTATTTGGAGTCCTTGATCAGCGTTTTGCAAAGAAATACGAGAAGGACATAGAAAAAATCTCTCTCAATGAAAACCACCTACAATCCCTCTTAAAGAATCAAACAAGTATTATCGAAGCTCAGTCAAATATTCTGCAAAGAAACGAAGCCATCATGAACAAACAGTTCGGAATGGTTCAAAAATATCTCCAGAATATTACACTTGTTACAAATCGTTTAAGGGCAGAAACGAGCAACGAGTTAACCATATTATCAGCATCCCTCTCAGCGATGATCGTTATTAGCAACATACGAAAAATGCAAGAATATATAATTAGAACTTTGACTGACATCACTCAAGGTCACATAAACACACATTTATTACCGCCAGAGCAACTGGATGAACAGCTTAATATTATATACCGCCACATACCCGAGGACCTGACTTTGCCTGCCGACGCACAAGATTATATAGAGCTGTATAAATTAATTAAGATTTCCGCTGCCATTGGCGTATCCTACTTGATTATCGAAGTCAAGATCCCACTTGTTAACAAGGAGGCTTTCGAGTTGGACAAGGTTATCAGCCTACCTCAAAATTCGTTTACGGTAGAATTTAGTTTCCCGTACATTGCATACAACCTACAAAAGGACTTGCTGCTTACTCTAACAGAAACAGATGTTCAGAGCTGTGTACACATACAAACAAACACAATATTATGCTCTATAAATAAACCTATTTATGAATTACAATTGACTCATTCAATTTGTAACGTGAGCATTCATAACAAAACAATGTGTAGCACAAAGACGACGCCGTGCCACGAGCGATGGATCAAGTTACACCGCGATAACAGGTGGTTATTCACTTGCTGTGGGAAATGCGTAGTGCGCATATTTTGCCCTGACGTTGGAATGGTTATAAAGTCATTGACTGGAAACGGCCTTCTAGACATTGGACCAGGCTGTATTATAAAGAGTGACACGTTCTCTATTACAGGTCACAATAACTATTTGAGCCGCGCCCAGGTTCAAGGTGAGATTCCTATATTGCCAGAGATATCGATATTAAACTCAATATTGAACTCCTCACTTTATACTCCAATCTTTCAACAACCTAATCCAGAAGATCACCAGGAAACATGGCGCCGTATGCAAAACCAGATAAACTACATCAAAGAGCAAGAAGGTGTCACCCTCAGCGTACACGATGTTCATCAATATTCAGTTCTCTATAGCATATTGGGACTGATAATAGTCACTGGAGCCGTTTGCTTAGTCATGCGACGGCGCAAAAGCAAGAGAGCCCTGGAAATGAGAACGCCGAGCTCTACTGAACCTCCGATCCAGATGGCGGTGATCGCGACCAGCGACGGACAGGCGACGGCCACTTATGCAGTACCCCGTCCGCGAGCCGTACGATTGGATATCCCGGCTACGAATATAGTTTAAACTTAGAATAGAGATAATGAAATATTTAAGATTTTAGAATAATATGTCGTGTAAAATATATAAGTTTTCAATTTCAATTAAGTTTGTTTAAGTATGTTGATTTCTTGTAAAATTTTATGTTGTGATAATTTAACCTTGTCTTATATCCATTTCTTTTGAGTGGGCAGAATGTACAGGGAAGCAGCTGTACAATAGGTCTCTATGTTACTAGGTTATGATGCCACTTGAAATGTCGAGTAATCGACTTTTAATGTAGGTTATTATAACGCTAACTAATAACTTACAAATTTATGCTTATATTTATAGTTTACCTTTAAGATTAAATAATGAATAAAGTTCAGTGTTAGATCGACTATCTTTGGGTTTGTTTCTTACCATCCCTCATCTCTCACTCATCACATCACTGTAGAAAACCACTACATATCCTTTCTTACTTTTTTTCTTCCGCGTTCTTGGGGTGTCATTGATGCCGGAGATAGAGGTGGTGACTCATTGTAGACATTGAGTTCACATACCGGAGAACTAGGAGGTGTTGCATCCAACACCGATTGTAAATTCTGCCTCTTCCTTCTGTATTCTCTTTGTCTTCATTTTCAGATAACGTTTGCTTGCTTCTTTTCTTTTGGTGTTAAGTCTTTTGCGAGCCTTTTAACTTTGTGGTAGTGTTCACGGTGCTTTCTTTTGGCCTCTTCGTATTTTTCAGGGTCTTTTTTGAGTTTTTCCCTGTATCTCCTTTGCTTTTCAGCCGCTGTCAGTCGCGCCATTTCAGGTCAGTAAATATTTCTGAAAATATTATTTAAATTTTATATTTTATAAAGATATTACATTTTTTGCATCAAATATTTTGTTGTTAAGTTGCATTATATCAAAAATAATAATGAATAGAGACAATTTTATATGATGTCCTACAAGCCAATATCACTAAGGGTCGGTTTTTCAAATGTCAGATAAAGACGTATAGCAGATTACGTACAGCATACTGTTGGATTTTGTTTGGTAATAGAAGTTTTATTACTTATTTAGACATTATTATTCTGAACATAAAATATTTTTAAAGTTCCAATGTGTTAATTAAAATTATACGTCTTCTTCTTATCTTTTACGTCCTTACTTTTAGAAATCTAAGAATTTAAACAGGACTTGTCTATCTTATTGTCTTACGATTAAAACCAAAATTATCCAAAAAAAATATAAAAGCATTACGAAGTTCCTATTAAAGCCTATAAAAGTTCCTAGATAAGTTCTCGTTGCACGTCGAATATATACTTGACATTTGTATAGTGACAATCAAAGCATACTACTTATCAATCGGATAGAATTTATCAGGCAATTGAAAACCCGGCTCTAGGTACATAAATGTCTCAGGAGTTACCAAGAATGTCTATGGAGTTACCGACAAAGTAACTCAGTATACAAGTAACTCCGCAGACAATCGGCGTATTTTTTTGAAAATAGCACGTTTTAATTTTATTATGTTACTAATAGTTAATTTAATCGAAAATATATAGTAGGTACTACAAAATTAGCTGATTGTATTAAATAAATAATTAACTTACATCGAGAAATCACGGTCACTCAGCAGACGACACAAAAACACACGCACTCCCTGTGAAAGTTCTCGGCCGACTAGCGGCTCGACGGTGCTATCAAAGGGCACCGACGCGCCATGCGAGCGAAAGAAAACACAAATGAAGCTACCTACGGCAAATAACGCCATCTTAGTGTTTCCGGATAAATTTTAAGAGTGTAACTCAGCATACAAAGGTAAAGTCATTCTAGTAAGGGACATAATTTAGAGATTTTTTTATGAAAATGTGATTTGGTCAATCTCGATTTCGTTATGCACACGATGGACTATTACTTATGATCTTATTATGTATTAAAAATTAAACGAAAGCCTAAAGAATAGCTTGAATTAAAATGAAAGTATACGTGGTGAGTGTGGTCTCAGGACGGGACTTTTTTGTATGACGCATTTTTTTTGTGTACTGAGTTACCATATTTTTTTAAAGAAAATTATACATTTTTGAGAATATAATCAAGTTCTCGTTGTGCTTAATAATCTAAGATTCTATAGCAAATCTAATCATGAGTTTAAATATAACCAAAAAGCGTATTTTAATAAGAAATGGCCAGGGACAGAAAAGTGTGGGTAAAATAGTTGATTCACCCATGTATTCAACGAATGCAGAGCATTAAAAAACCGACCTCACTAACATTTTTAAATCCTACAAAGCTTTGACTGAAGTATTAGGTCATCAAGTTACAATTCACCGTATTGAAACATATTTTTTTCGAAAAATTAGATTTATTCAAAAAGTACTCAATTGATTTCGATGAAATCAATACGGGACCACCTTTGAAGTATCTTATATCGTATTAAATAAGAATATTCAAAATCGATTCAAAATTGTCCGTAAAATCGTGTAACAAAGACACGAAAACATATACACGCGAATTGAGATCCATCTCCTTTTGGAAATCGGTTGAAATGAGCCGCTAAAAAATATTTTATCTTAAAGTTAAACTAAATATTTTCCGCTGAAACCTGTTTTTTTTTTTATATTTTAAGGATAGGACGTTTGTCTTCCATGCCACCTGATGGAAAGTGCGCATGAAGACTATGGTGTTACACGTCCATCCACGAGAAACCTATTCACTCGACACTTAAAAGTTCCAGGACTGTAGTGGTCAGGAAAAACAGACGCAGGCAGTTTGTATTAATATCTTATAGCCTCTTTAACATTGTCCGTTTTGACCTCCATTGAGACTTTAGTTAGTGCCATTAACTAGCATGGTCGTAAAAGAGCTTTGAAATTAATTGTGCGTTTTAATTTGACGTAAATACAGCAAGCGTGACGGAGCTCGAAGATAACGTTGCTCATATATTCTTGAGACTGGACATTGAGTAAACTTGTTAAACTCAACTCAAAATGACTTATATAATTTTCAAATAGCTTTGCAATAAAGCTCGTGTAAAACTTGGGATATCTTTCTCTATCTCTTTTTTCAGGGTAAAAACCTACCTGTGAACAAAATTTCATTTCAATCCCTGAAGCGCATATCTCTATCTCTTCCATTTGTTGTAGAATTAATAGTGACTTAGCAATTCGTTTTATTGAACATTTTATACCTAAAAAAGAAGTAATCATAATTACTTAGTTTAGGTATTATGCCTTTGTTAACCTAGTTCATGATAAAGTAATGAAATTAACATATTATTGTTAAATTTAGTTATCTTATTACATACCTACGCATTATTTTGTTTAACCTAGTATACATTTCTAAATTAATGTTATTCTTAGATATAAGTTTTTATCAGAAATAAAAATTTAAATACTCTAAATACTTGTACTTCAACTATATTTCACTGTAAAGCTTAAGTAACCTAAGTGCCCTGTAGAGCACTGTAGTTTCACTGTAGAAGTTGAAATTTTCGACTCGCAACGGGACCATATATTTTTTACCTAGTTCCTGCCTGCGAATATTTTTCTTGGTTTTACCAACATAATCCTGGGTTTTTTTATTAGCATTGAGTCTTCATTTCCACTTTAGTTCAGGTGACACGGAAGATGAACGGTTTGGCTTGAATCAATCAGAGTAAGGGTCAATGTTCGACATTTACCTACTTATTAGTACGGGTTGCCAATGTGTAGAATGAACTGCCTACATCTGTTTTCCTGACCACTACAGTTCTGCTACTTTTAAGTGTCAAGTGAATAAGTTTCTTATGGATAAACGTGTACCATCTTAGTCCTCATGTTCACTATTAACACTATTAAGGGAAAGGTCTTTGCTGTGTAAAAAAAGGTTTAAAAATTTACAAATTGTCGACCGCTTTGGTGATGGGGATAACACTTCTGCCTCAGACGCCAGTGGTCGATTCTCGACCGAATCGAGGGCTCGGTTCCCGCACGGAACAAGACAAACAATGTTCCAGGTCTTCATCTATCTACAGGGTTGATTGGTAGTTACCGGCCAAATTTTTTATATACAATAAGTATCATTTATAGAAACGATTTTGCAAAAAGAGTATTTGTTTTTTCAAAGAAATAAATATATCCGCTTACATATTAAGCAAACCATGGTCACTCTAAATTACCATTAAAATAAAGACAACTACGCCCTATTACAAAACATCTTGTAGTACTGCGTTGTAGTATTATCAAAGAAATGCCGCTTTGTAGTAGCTATGTTCATCAACAGCGACTATTTGCATAAAAGTTTGTGGTAGCATATCTTAATTTTTTTGTACTGAACTATATTAAAATAAATATGCAGGTACGTTTATATCGTATCAAAAAAACTAGCATTTAAATTTGGCTGGTGACTACTAATCAACCCTGTACATGTATTTATATTCTTGGTTTGCCCCTAGTTCCCTACATGGTATCCCATATCACAAACTCTGCTTACTTTGGGGCCATATAGTTGGTGTGAGTGAGGTTTTTTTAATTCAATACGAGTAAAGTAACGTTTAAAACAGTTTTCTAACATATTAAGGTCAACAATATAACTTCAAACACCCGCCATGCTCAGTGACATGTGTCTATGAAAGTTGCGCGGAGCCTCCGACTTCTGTGCCGGAATTAATTGGCGTTACGCCGGTTTTTTTTAATTATCTTCAGTTTGAAGTCACTTGAAACCGGTGCTTAGCAGTGTTTTTGAACTTGGCTTTGTAGGTACAGCATAATGATCGTTTATGGGTACGTTTTAATTAATATAAAAACGTTGGATTGGTACGCTTGCCTTTATATTGCTTTTCTTAAAAAAAAGTTTTGTCTTAGTTTATAAAAGTATAACTACATGTTTGGATGTCTTAAACTCAAAATCTTCAAGGCCTTGATGGAAGTTTATATTTTACAAGCGTTTGCCCGCAACTTCATACACGCATAAACTCAAATGTCCTATTTTCCGTTCCCGTGGGAATTCCGGGAATTCCTTCCATGATACAAACAGACATTTATTGAGGAACCTTTATACCAAGTATCACATCCGTGCACTCAAAGAATAACATTTTATCATACAAACTAAAACATCATATATTTCCCGTTCCCGTGGGAAAGTTCGGGAATTCTTTTCATAACACAACCAGTCTCTTTTTGAAGAACTTTTATGCCAAGTATCATATCCGCGCACTCAAAGAATAAGATTTTTCATACAAACTAAAAAGTCAAATAATTCCCGTTCCAGTTGGAATTTCAGGGATTCCTTCCTTAGTGCACCCCTACATCCCCTAAAAAATGTATGTTCCAAATTTCAGCTCTCTATGCCCAGTATTTACGGTTGTACGTTGTCTGTCAGTCACTCAGTAACTCAGTCAGTAACGGAACAGTTTTATATATATTGATTTGAGGATTTTTTATCAAGGTAAGGTTGATGTTATTTAGATGAATCTATAGCTAATTATTAAACCAAAACTTTTCAAAGAGTTTATCCGTTACAAAGTTTTAATTTAGTAAAGTCATATTATCATTCTAATAACAAGCTTCATAAAAAATGTGCGCTCAGACAAAATGTCGTTTATGAAGATCATATTCACATTATTACATAATTTAACTGATTTCTCTTAGCAACTATTCTAGTTTATCAAACAGGATACACGGCACGAGCCGTATTTTACATAAGTTGTTAATTAATAACCTAATTATGCCTATATTCAACATTTAAATCGGATCATTTCATTGCTAATGCAATAAGTAAGCGCTACGACTGAGAAAAAATTGGATAAACAGCCTCCCAACACTTATATCGATTAGTTTTCTAGCAGGTGTTGGCGAATTTATTTAAATTACTGTAATTAGAATATTTATATTTTTAAATAAATACAGTTTTAATATTTAAATTTAAAATGTTTATTCAAATCTGTAGCTGTGAGCATTCTTTGCTATTTGTTTGGAATGTTTGAAGAGATGTTTAAACGGTATGTTAGGAGCACAAAAAATGTTTACACAAAATCATTTTTTTTTTTTGCAGTTGATTCTGATTAATTCTGTTGATTTCTGTTGATTCGGATTTTCAATAGAACCACTCCTCTGCAGGGTTTTCTTCCAGCTTCTTTTCGTAAAGATGACCGTTATGACCGATGATGAGCGTTATGCTTGATAATAGCATTCGGCACTTACACAGATACTTGTGTATGCAGATAGTATGAAAAAAATCTGATTATTTCTACTTGGCATGAAATGAGAAAACATAAAATTATGTTCGAGAGGAAACGAACTAAACGTTTTTACAGTTGCACCTACACAAATATTGCCAAGATGTAGATTTAACTGCCTAAATCAGATTTCCTTGCTACTTCTTTTAAGAGAAGACTGAGTAGATATTAAGTCATCATGATAATTCTTCATTAAATAAAGTGGGGGACTAACGTCTTTGATTATAATTTTTGTTACTAGGTGCATAATAGCAGATTATTGCATCGGGCACAAAGTAATTTATTATTGCACCGAGTGCCTAATTTAACAGGCACGAGGGTAATATAAATTACTTAAGGCGTGGTGCATAATTTTCTTTTTTTTTCAACTATTACCTATAGGAATAGTAAACCAAATGCAACCCTGATGCTCACCACGATCCTCAGACATGAGGGATCGACCCAAGAGAGAGAGAGAGACCAATAGAAATAGTAGATAAAAGAAACTCATATCAAACAATTAATTTCTCATAAAATTTTACGTGTTGTACTCGAGATTTTAAGGGTAAAAGATTTTCTATAACACTGTCGGCTTTATTTAGAATGTTTTCCGGAGTTAATGTGTCGCTAGATGATTCCATTTTAATTCGAAGCCGAAGCACCCAAAATCAGATAGTATCACACTTTATCGTTTCCAAAAATATTGTCCAGCAAAATTAACACAGGTCCCGCCATTGAGATTGGCACCTTTAGGTGCGATTAAAAAAAATGTGCAGTCATGAAATTTCATACATTTTTATTGCTCTAGAGCATTAAAGACTCGCTTTGTACTTAGTTATAGTGTGATTGTGATGAAATTAAAGCATAGTTGGAAGAAAATATTATTTTGGGTCATTTTCAGACTTTTTTTTTAAACTAGTAACTCTGCATTGCTGTATTAGCTGATCAAACGATCAGCAAGTGTATTAGCTGCTGGTTTGGGCAATCCGAGGCCACAAACATTGTCAAATGATAACGGTAGGAGAGAATGAGTCGATGCCGAGCAGTGGCTTAAAAGTCCTACTGTTTTTACAATTACACAGGCTGATTTTCCCATCTTTCCGAGACATAACTACGCTTGCATGTATTACCTATTTATGGTAATAAAATAGGAAGGATGGTAGAAGCCAAGCACTTAAAGGGGACCTTCGGACTTAGACCGCTTCCAGTTCTATGTCCAGCTCAATAAAACCTAATCATTGATGACTATAATAAAACTCTTAAATGTTACAAATTACAACTGAATTCTCTCAAGAAACGTATTTCTAAAACTTGAAGGTCGACCACTGCGCAACGCGTACGGCAACTATCACAGAAAATGTAGATTTTAAAAATATATTATTTGTTAATCGCTATACAAACAAGATTAATGGAGACAAATATTGATTTTTAAGTTTAAATTGTAAGTGGCAGGCAATTTTATCTTCTATATTAGAATTCAATTACTTTTGATCTCAAAAGTAATTAAACTCAAAGTTGATTCGATTAGGTAGATACTTCACCTCAATTTCTATTACAAAAATATTTTGTGCTATGTGCTACTGCCCCAATTTTGGCAATTGAAAATGGTATAATGAAATACAACGTAGAATAAGACTAAAACTAGCAGCTTCGCGGCATTTCACTTATCTAAGTTTTCACTCCGTAAAATTTTATTTAACAGAATATAACCTTCAACTTTCTCAAGACTAAAGCTATCAAATAAGACTAAAAACGTTCAAACAAACGAATCCTTCAGCTGTATTATACCTACTACCTATAGATAAAAGATCCCTAAATCTACATATAAAACAAGAAAACACACAGTTTCCATCTGATCATGACATTGACATTGTCAACCTCACCTGTCAGTTAACCATCAAGATTAAACAAACATAAAGTTTCAATAAATGTTCCATCTTAATTTGATGTAAATTTAATCTTTTCTTAACAACGATAATAAGCAATAAAAATAACTGCCTACTTGTATTCATTCATAGTTTAATATCTTAAATACCATTATACTGAGTAATTATATATTTAAATGAATTCATGAAATACCGACGCGAGCGCGATTCATCATTACTTTATAACTCATCTCGTTAGCCGCGAGTGGAGCCGGGGCGCAGCGCTAGTGCTTGGTAATTTGACAGTGATTACCATAAGTACGGCTGCGCACGCGTCCATTTTCCGGGTGCCACATTTTTTCTCAATGCGAGTATGAAATTAATATTGTAATATATGCAAATGTTTGCTAAATATCTGTTCGAGACTTTTAATTCTAGGGCGTGATTACTGCATTGTGATCCGAATTAACATAATGAAGAAAAAGTTAAATAATATTCATGACATGTTAATTTGGTTGTGTGAAGGTGTTCAAAATGGTTTAATGTAAACTGTTACGCCCTTTTGTTTTTATATTGTGGTTTATCTTATTGATTTTGAATATTTATAATAGTATTTCTATACTACGACAGTGGAGTGCGTCATTTTTTTCGTTTGAATATTTTTGTAAGAGACTTGTGTCTAGGATCTAGTAAAATTAACATAATTTAATATATAACCCATCCAAGCTCAACAAAATGCATATCAGTATAATGAAGCTATCCAATTGAAATAATTTATCCGTAAACAGAAGGATTGATACATAAGTTCAAAATAAGAAAAGATAAAAATCATACACATTATTTCTTCTAAGCACCTTAGAATCTAATAATTTGGAATAATTTCACTTAATCCGTAAATAGATTAACACCTTCGGGGCATGGAATAGTGAATTATTTCGCTTGTTAACAATTTATAAATATTCAGTAGTATGAAAAGAGCCAATAAATCCGTGTAGCAGGCGCGAGAGCGCAAGCCTGCGCGGACGCACGCTGACACGCAAATGGATACATCTGTTTATTGGCTGCTACCCTGGTATTCCGTACCGAGGGAAATACTACGAATCTAAGATTTTTTGTGAGAAAAACACCAATAATAAAAAAAAAAAAAACAATGTTACATCAAGTGACTTATACATAAATAGGCGTGAATGTTTTTGAATATTGTTTGCTTCACATTCAAGCTGCAATGGATATACCTGCAATAGATTGAACTGTAATTAGCACACAAATATTTAAAAATCTTGAAAGACGTTTCTTTTTTATCCTGAAATACACAAAAATTTTGAAATCGTATTTCGATATTTATTCATTTATTTATTGGATAGAACAACAAGTTACTTATACAAAGTAGGTAATCATTTAGTGTTACTGTATTGGTACGAAATTGATATGAAGATTAATATTAAGGTTGTTAACTAACAGATGACAAGAAGTTTTATCTAGATCACTGTGACGTACTTAAATGAATATCTCAAGTTCTGGTATGCTTATGATCACTATTATTGAACATATTTCCTCAACACACTGTTTTCCTTTTAAATGATTTACAAGACCGATTTATGATGGCCTGCCTGCACGTGTTGTATGACGTATCCTTTATAGTTACATTGTAGAGTAAATAAATACCTACGGTAAATTAGAATTTCATATTAACAGACAATTGAAGTTGCAAAAGGTAACATAATTTCTGTGATTTTTCTTTTTGCGGTTTCGTCGTCATTAAGATGTTTGATATCTCTAAGATAAATCCGAAATCCGACATTTATATTTAAAACCTATCATGAATTTACATCAGCATTTTTCCCACTACTGTAATTTTCCAGCAACATATTAGTCGTCCTGTTCACAGGATATCTAATATCTTTATCACATATCTTCCCAGAACCTACAGAATCGAGAACCACTAGTAGGCAAGTATCGCCTCTCGCGATGTAAATGCAAGCTCCCGAGTTACGTGCGTAATGGCGCCGAGCCTAGTAATTTCCACTTAGTTCCACTATTTTATTTATATCGCAGTAAAACATGATCTCGGCTAACTATAGAAGTTGGCTTTATAACAGACTTGGCCTGTCCAGCAGTCAGTTTCGACAAGGATTATAATCTGACGTTTACTCCCTATTGAAGCTTGTGACCGTTTTTATTCCTGTTTTTTTTTTTTGTCGAGGTTATCAAAGGATTAGGACACGTGTGGTCGACGACATGTCGAAGGTATTAAAACGTTTGTTTTATACTTGCGGAATGATATGTTTCCCAAATAGCTTTTTCTAAATAAAAAGGAGTAAGCAGTTGAGACTTGCAGTTGAGTTTTAATAAATATTTCTGTTGTCCGTTGCTGTATTGCTTACGAACATCCTTTTTCCAATAAATTAAATAAATTAAAACAATTTTATAATAAATCGACAGTTTAATTAGTTTCCGATGACCTTCGATGTATAACGGAGAATTGTTTTAGTATAAAGTTTAGTTTGTCTGAGAGGACGATGTTCGCCGCGGGGGACTGCGCTATAAACCGGCTTATATAATAATAATTGTTGGTCATTTTCATTTAACTGCGTTTTTTTTTGCGGCAGCCATTAACACGGAGCGTCTCGGTCGGCGGCGCGGGCGCACCTCAGGCTAAATAATTTATTGCCGATTTGAAGGAAAATGCGAATTTTGTTATAATATATTTCTCGATGGCGAAATAACGTTTAATTCGCGTCGCTCCCTGCAATGCCCATATACAGCGTGTGCTGTTATTTATGGGCAGGTTACTTATGCGTAAAATTAACCGGACGAATTTGCGTGTGCGCGAACGGGAATTAAAGTAATTATGAATCTTTCTATGCGCCGTGGGCGGATTACCGAGTGCAGCGGGCCCGAGACAAGATAATAGAAATGTTGGGATATAAAAAGTGATATTTATCGGCTTGCGGTGTATCGGGCCGATGTGCCGTGCTCGAGTTCACGCCGAGTTATTATTTTGAAGAGAAGGCAGCGAGCGGGCGTTGGCTCGCGGCCACCGCCATATATGGAGGTAAAAAATACCAATCGTTTGGGAAAAAAAAGTCTAATTACACATCTTCATTTGAGCGTGATGCGCGCGAGTTTTTGCCGGTTCCGGCCCGCTGCCGGCTGTTGAGCGGTGGGAAACTCTGCGAGACATAAATAACAGAAATAATTACACCACCCCAAGGATATGGCTTATATAAAAACATCGACGGACGGAAAATGTTGCTAAGTTATAGGATCTGTGGCGACATCCGGTCCCGCGCAGGTTTTTTTTAACCTACCTACATTTATTAAACTTGTATTATATTTATATTTTAAAACAAAACATGAAAATTTTTGTTTTAAATACTGCAAAACTCTATAACTTCGAAATTTTCTTCTTTTGGGCTAGTTTCTGTAGTTTTTAATAAGACTTGTGATAGAAAAGTAATAAAATAGAATCTTTATGCAGATTAAAAATTTCTTTTTTAATGATCCTGATTCACACAGATGTTTCGGAATTTTTTGGAAAAATTTGAATACTTATGTATAAAGAATGATAAAAAAACAGTTTTAAGAGCTTTCCAAATTATGCAGATGGTCCTGTGATCAAGGCTAATCATTGTGAGTTATTGTCATTTTGCGATGGCGTTGCGACAGACAGCGAGTATTAAAAAATAAATGGATGCTGCTAAGTGATCAGAACAGAAAATACATCGAATTCTTTAATTAAATTTCATGCAAAAATCCTTAGGTAGAACCTATACAAGGAAAACAACTAATTTGAAAAGATTTGCTTGGAAAACCCAACTATCTTCTTTCAAGATATAATAGGTGTTCGGTGCAGTGCTAATAATATATATAAGTAAGACTTATAAAATTAAAAATTGGAATCCACTATTAGCTCCATTTGAAAAACCGGTTAAACTTACAGCAATTAATTCTCAAGCATTCTTGTAAAATTCTTCAAAAGCACAAACCAAAAGCATACAAAAATATTTCATGGGAACTTAAAAAATGCATACCGAGGAATCCAAACACAGTTACTTCTTGTTATAATCGAATATAAATCTAAAAAAAGTGGTTTTACCTTATCGATACCAGTAATTACAGCGACAAGACGAGTTCATTACGACGCACGGCTGTGTCTAACCTTTACAATTAAAATCGCAAGTTTATAGGGGTGTGAAAACAGATAGCAAATCAACATAAAGAAGTCAAAATAATTGTCCCACTGAAACCTCGTCAGACACATTCTATATGGACAAGAATTAATGAAAACTGTATCTTAATGTGTGCTAAAAATACATTTAGATGCTTAAGAGCCTTGTTTGATTTCAACATTCATAGATGAAGCGAGGTTACTGACGAAAGAGCTGGTTTGACCAAAATTCGAGATCTCGTCTTCATTTTAGTCTAAAATTTACTTAATAGTGTCATTGGGAAAATAATAAAATGTTTTTTGAGTGATTATGTGGACATCTTATTTACGATGACCAGTTGTCAGCTTTGGACGGTGTGTTGGCATTCTAGTTTGGTATTATTACCGACGTTGCTGATAAGACAGAGGCTCACCGACAAATTATTACAAAAGCAACTAAATTTAAGAAAAAAAAATAACAGATTTTTTAAGAAAGGACTTGTACGTAGGACTTTTTTAAGCTTAAAATAGCAATTGGTAGTAAGCACCCTAGAAAATTGTGCTTATGCGCTTAGCAAAGCGTAGATCTGCGTACATAAGTTTGCTGCGATCTAGATAGAAGGGTGGTATGGTATAGCCTTGTTATATCTCAGGGTTGACAGACCACATTGTCAATCAGCGGTAGCTGCTTCATATATGATAACCATATGAAAATCATCCCCAGACTAGTTTTTATAACTTTTTGTTAGTCTACCTACATAGTCACATCATCAGACAACAACCATCTTTCCATCATCAATGAAGATTTCTTTGTGTTTTAGCCCCTCATTACTGGACAAAAAATATACTGTCTCGGTTATATTTTTTATACATACATAACTTCACGGCTGCATCCCTTACGGTAGGCAACGTACCAGAGGTTAGGAAACTATCTGACGTCACCTTTGACAAATTTAGAGGCATAAGACTATTGCAGAATGACTGTTGTAGTTTATTGCGACCTATTGCAGTGACAGGGTGGCCAGAAAAAAGCCACGATAGTACCTCTGTCCCTTAATTGACTTTTACAGTATGGCTGGGAACAGAAGCAGCTGGCACATTCTATGTTGTTCCTTGCTCCCAGTCAAGCATGGAAGATATTTTTATACGTTACTAAACTCATTTTTGACCTCCATCTAATCTGATGGCAGGTGAAGGAAGATAAAAGTCGACCACTTTGGCGATTGGGTAAACGTGTCTGCTTCAGACGCCAGTGGTTGCGGGTTCGATTCCCACAAGGAACAAGATAAAAAAAAGTTCCGTGTCTGGGTGTTTATCTATTCATGTATTTATATTCAAGGTTTCCCCCTAGTTCGCTACATGGTATCCCATAACACAAGCTATCCTTACTTTGGGGCCATGTAGTTGGTGTGATTGTCTGGGGGTTTTTTTTATAAAGTCACAAGGGCTTAGGAAGTATGGCTTAGTTTTATCGTAACTATACGTGAGATTCAGACCAACATAGCTTTAAACAACCACACAGTGCTGTTACCAAATCTGCTCTTGAGAAGATCAATGTAAACTTTGTACCACCGAATTCACACTTTCATTAAAATCATGACAAGCAATTATTTACCGCTGGCGATTGTAAATCTAACTTGCCAGCAGTAGTGGCGCGTTTAGCGTTAGTAACAGTATTAAATATCTGGATGTTTTTGGTAACTGGATGAACCGTAAAATCAGAATTTTTTTAGTTGTAATCTTGTCTTGGATTTAAAAACACTGTAAAGTATTTATTTACATACATACATAGGTACATACATAACGTCACGCCTGTATCCCTTATGGGGTAGGCAGAACACCAGAGGTTATAGTTCCATCTGATGACAGGTTTGACAAATTTGGAGGTATTATAAAGATGGAGAAAGACTATTGTAGTGACAGGGGGTCAACCTATCGCCCACAAAAACGCCTTTAAAACCTCTGTCCCTTAACTGACTTTTACAGTATGCCCGGGAAGAGAAGCATCTGGCACATTCTACGTTTTTCTTTCGCTCCGAGTCCAGCATGGAAGCAATTTATTTATTATTATTTATTTATTCATAAGGTACACCGACAGCATAACATATAATAGAATTAAATAAAACACTTTTTAACCGGATTTATCGCGTATATTTACATTTTAAATTTTGACTCGACGTTTCGGTGTCTTTGCGCAGACACCGAATAGTATGAATCGCGAAAACTTAAGACAATATCATATAATAGAATTTACAAGTAAAATTGTTCAGGTACATTTCTTATATGTATGCCTATTATAGGCGCACACAGCTTTGGTAAAACTCCTTGTAAACAATTGTAATGTGTTCTCAAATACAATAAGATTAAATTAAAATAACAATCATAATTAAAATTAAAATTAAGAATAAAAAGTTAAAAATTAAAATAAGAATAAAAATTAAAAAATTAAAATAAGAATAAAAATAAAAAATTGATGAATATAAGAATTTCAATAATAAGAATAAAATTAAAAATTAATAACAATAATGACTATGTATGAGCATTGCCTGACAACCAAAATCCAGATATATATTTTTAAGAAAGGACTTTGAGTTGAATAATTAGATTCACACCTAAATCCACTATAAGGCTTATTTTGAACAATACAAACAGACATTTATACCTACGTTATATGTGTCTTTATCATAAGGTGTACCAGTTTAGTGCACATATCACTGTTTTTACTGTTCTTTGTAATTGTGGCAGGAAGCATGGTCCAAAGACTGCGCAAGCGCCTAAAAAATAACAGACATAATTAGCTCTTGCGATTAACAGTAAACTTTCGATAAAATGCTTGTTGGATTGAAATAAATAGTGTTTAAAGTTTTAATTCAATGATAGTTACAAATTCCCTTTTAGAATTATTGAATAGATTTTTATCCGGTATAGTAATACAGGCATACTTTGATGTAACCTATAGGTATCTATAGGAATTGGGTTAAAAAATATAATATAATGGTACCTAAGATGCCTATTTAAGAAAGAGAAGGAACTGTAGATTAAATACTACTGTAACACATCGATTAGGCTAATATATAATAATAATAATAAAATCATTTATTTAAGACCATAATAATCCATTATTCTGTTAGTAACAATTTAACTTATACATAATATGCTAATAGTGAGTCCACTTGAAAATTTTTAGAATAACATTCAATAGTAGTTTAAAATTAAATATACATGACAATAAAAAAATTGGATTGACTTTCAATTGAATTATGAAAACATAATTTAATTGAAAGTCAATATAAAAATTGAAAAATAATAATAAGGTTGTCTGGAAGAAATTGCTTGATAAGACCACCTTTTGTACCATGTTTATGTTTTTGTTTTACTTTGTATTTTTTTTCTGTGGTGTACAATAAAGAATAAATAAATAATAATAATAAGATAAAAACAAGTCAAAATGTGTGTGTTGATTATTGGAATAAAGAGGGCTGTTCCTGAAGCATCAGGGTTTTGTCAGGACCTTCATCAAGGCTTAATGGTAGTTGCGCTTTAATTGATTTATTTTAGCTCTATTTTTCTTCTACAATGATGTAGATAGATCTATGCTTGCGTTTATACGAGTAATTTGGCGATGGGGTAAACCTATCTGCCTCAAAGCCCAGAGGTTACAGGTTCGATTCCCGCACGGCACAAGAAAAAAAGAAGTATTATGTATTTACTGGGTCTGGGTGATTAGATATAGATTAAAACATATTATGTATTTACATTCTAGGTTCCCTACATAGTTTGCTACATGGTATCTCATAACACAAGCTTTGCTTACTTTGAGGCCATGTAGTTGGTGTGATTGTCAAGGGATTTTATTTAATTTATAGAATTGTAAATATTCCAATTACTTGGTTCCTTTTGTCTTCACGTCTAAACTTCTGTTAACAACACTCATAATGCACGCATGTAAATTGTATTCTCTATACATATATTATCACCAACTTCTACAAATGTTTTGTGTTTTTTTTCTAGGATTATTAAAACGGCACGCGTTGAGTGAAGTTATCATTTGAACATTAAAATTCTGCGATGAAGTTTACTACTCGCGATAATCAGTTAATAGGACAATTATCTCAGTCAGACGTAAGTAAATTCACACGCCATACAGTGTCTACTGCTCAGTCTATTTGTATACGCAAAACATGCAAATAGTGTAAATTGTAATGAATGCTTTACTGGTATGCAATTAAATATTTTATAACTTAATAATCGAATGTGCAACTATAAAAACTAAATTGTTGTTGTATGAAAATGGAGATATTTGACGAACTTGTCACCTAATGGAAAATGTGAAACGATGAAGACAGAGTTTTGTTATATATCTACTTTTGATGTATAACCACATAGGATTTACCAGGATCACTTTACTGGGTTCTGAAAAAAAACAGGCCTATAATGGTCCGCAACAATATTCATGGGGTGCAATTATTTCATTACAGTTTTACGCTTTGGAATATTCATGCTTTTTGATTGAATATATTATTGATAATGAAGTTATTTTAGTATCCATTTGATATTATTGCTTTGTTGATATGTTCATATACGTAAAGACTTTTGTCTTCCACCAGTTGGTGGTAAGTGGTCATGAAGATTCAGGTGGTACACGTCCGTCCACGAAAAACCTATTCACTCGATGGACGCTTGGGAGTTTAAAGTACTAGTTTATCTGGCTATAACCAGTCCAATGGTCCTATTGTCAAACAATCCTTTAAAGAACCTCTTGCTTTTATAAAGTGATAGAGTTTATTTTAAAATAAAGAGCTATTTGTCTTACTTTCCAGTGGCTAATAAACATTGAGATGCAAAATGCCTACTCGTTGATTCACTCGCAGCGGTATACCACACACTTGTTCATCACCAGCTACATCGTCACCGCGCAGGAACAAAAAGCCGCAAGCTGCTGTACTACTGCTATTTATTTGAATAACAAATGAACTCGTCACTTAGCAGTGTTTTAGCGCGTCGCGAATAAATAATTTGATATTATGCTAAACGTTTGATACTCGTCTCAGGCGCCTCGACCTTGACATACACCCATAAATAAGAATATCTTACAACTCATACATATGGACGCCGGCCGCACACTCAAATATGATAAGTACCGGCTTATGAATAAATTTTATTATTTAAAACTCGGAATGTTCATTACTAAAACAAATACTCGTAGACTCGTAGTAATACAGGATGTTACAGCGCGAGTCTGGAGATAGATCGTTTTGAAAACGATATAGCGTTTGATCTAAGGAAATAGATTTTAATGTTTAGATCGGTATTTTTCCACGCATTTCTGCGTGCGTAGAGTGACATTTTACATCGATCGCTGGTGGATTTGTTCAAGGTGAGCCGGGCTGGGTGCGCCCACGCCACGCCGCGCTCCTCGCGTCACCGCCGGAGCTCGGCGAACAATGCTCGCTATCGCCACATAGAAATCGCATTACGCAACCGTTGACACCTATAACATCTTTATTTTCGTCATTGTAGTTCCTTGAAATTGTCCCATTTGTATTCAAGTCACTTAGAATATCGGTTCATCGAAGGTATTATTCTGTTTCATTGTTTAGTTTAACATACAACTCGCGTGGTTTGTATAATATTTTAACGATCTTTTTAAAAGCTGAGCACCCTTTGATTAAAAATTCTCATGACCCGAGGCGCCAAAACAAACATTCCCGACAATAAAAACAAGACAACAATCGAGTGTTTCATTAAACAAATTTGTGAATACGTAATGCAGCTCAATGCTTGGTATTAATATTTATAGGTTATTTGAATAGATCGCAGATATGACTGGCGAGTGCCAACTTGACGATACGATGATTAGTCTACAAGTTTGTTTAAGCAATCGCGTGACTGTTTTTTTAACTGTTCGATTTTATTAATTTTCTTGATCCATGTTAAATTAAAACACTTTTTTCTGATCTTGCTAAACAATTCCAGACATAACGGTTAAGAGAGTCGTATAGATCATTATGTTTTCTGATTAAAGAATGTGATGGGACATGAACGTGTAGGTGTGTGCGTGTGTGAATGGTTGTCGCCTGTGACGTCACACGGTCGTATAAAAACGCAGTATTCAATGACAGAGATGTGTGATCAGTATCTTGATGTAAGGCACAGTATACGCAGAATTTTTACATGCTTTTGCTTGTTTTAAGTGCTGGTGTAAAAATAATTATAAACACTTGAGTCGATGTTCTTTGCACATTTTTCGACTTACTTAATGGACGTTAAAGATAAAGTTATAAATTAAAAATAAAGATAGATAAAGTGTGTGAAAAAAACATAAGTTCATAAACGATTATATTTTAAATCTAAAAAGACCTACAGTTTTATTTAAAGGATGAAATTTATGTACAAAAAAACCTTAGATCACTCTGTTTAAACTTATGATATAAATGAGAAAAATTCCTATTTGATGTATGTTACTTAATCACACAAGAACTACATAACGGTTTTAGACACAATTAAGCAGAATTATAGATTATAAATTAGGATCGGACATTGGTTTTATACACATCATTTATAACAGAGCGGTGCTCAAAGCTTGTGATGTAAAGTAATTTCTTAAATTTTCAATTTCATAACCGTAGTTTTTAAGTGGTACCACGCTGATAACACTTGTTAAACTAGTTTTATTACAGACTTCAACTCGGCCAATATTAATATCAATTAAGTTAAAAAGTTAATATTATAAACTCTACTGTCCAATCATCTGTATCCACTTTATACTATGTCCCGCCGTGAAGCGTACAAAAGGAAGGATATGTGAAACGTGCCCCACAATGCCCGGGCTTATATTATCCTGGCGTGTCGACTTCCAGCGACGAAGGATTCACGAAAAAAGAACTGTTTGCGACTTGACAACCCAGCTACTGAGCCTTTCCCCTTCATGTTAACCACACAATTACGGAACAAGTCCAAACAAGGTGACATAACTCTTATTTCTCAAGCTACGCGGCTGTCTTAAACGAACTTGATAAGAATTGACAAAAGCCAGTCTAACCGGCGTGGCAGCTCCGGACACACAGCCCGCAAACAGCTCAATATCTAATTAACTCCACTCTATGTTAATCCAACGAGCACCTCACATTAGCAAGTACTACTGATCGTAATCTAAAAAACTTAACCGATCATCTATTAACAGATAAATAACCATTGAATCAAGATAAGTAGAGCTTGATCCTAAATTTGTTTAAATCGACGATCGATATTCAAATCCGAAACGATTTGCTTTAATTTTATCGACTCAACATCATTCTCGATAAAAATTTGGCAGTCGATAAAAAGTCAGCTCATTATAATTATAATAATAAACTCTTCGACTTCTTGGCCGTGAAATGAAACAATCAGCGATATAATTACAAAGAATTTACTGAGGAAGTATAATGTATAACAAACAGCACTTGTTATTTCGGAAGTCGTAACACAAAAGTGGGAACTTCGGAAAGGTCAGGCTGCGAGGCAAGGCCATGGGCGGCGGCGTCCAAAATCTAGATAAACGCACTCAAATCATGTCGCAACCGTGAGAAACGCGTAGACAATGCTCTTTGTAGCACTGCCTATAAATTCTCTTACATAATTGTGGTAATTAAAACTTTTATATCGGACAAACGAGGCGCGTTCGGGAGTCGAAGTGACATACCGATGGACTGATAACACTAATGTACAGTTACATTACACTTGTGGTGCCCATTCGTAGTGAACTTCCTCTACGATAAGATGTAGGTTTATCTCGTTAACTAAGATCATTGCGCTGATTTATATTTCCGAAAAGATAATACTATTTCAGAACATACCAGATAACTGTTTTTTCTCGTCTTTTATAGATCTTAAATAAAACACTTTTTAACCGGATTTATCGCGTATATTTACATTTTAAATTTTGACTCGACGTTTCGGTGTCTTTGCAGACCCCGTGGTCACGTTATACATCAGTTATACATCATCATCTCCATCTTTTCAATCTATCAATCCGACGCTTGACACCTCAGTCGCTCGTGACCACGGGGTCTGCAAAGACACCGAAACGTCGAGTCAAAATTTAAAATTTAAATATACGCGATAAATCCGGTTAAAAAGTGTTTTATTTAATAGTATGAATCGCGAAAACTAAAGACAATATTTAATAGATCTTGTAATTTTTACGCTTGCTGTTAAGTAACAGCGAGTGCTTAGCTATTCTTTTGAGCAGTATTCTCAACTTAGATTATTTTTCTTTCATATTCCTCTGATAAATATTGATAATGATGTAATCCGGCCGATTTAAACCACGCAATTCATCACCGCCGTATTTAAGCAGTTCTCCCGGTATCGAGTCAATGCCCACCCCACGATTATTTTGCTGTTGTTTGATGGCGAGAGCAATCTCCTCACGAGTGAGTATCTCGTACAGCTCAGTAGCGATAGGGAGTTTAGGAATCGAACGAATGTGTTTCAGGTCAGCAGCCCGATCCACATTTAGCAGAGTACTAAAGTGTTCTGCCCATCGTGCAAGTACTTCCTCTCGGATAAATATAATTGTGAATTTAAAGGTTACCGTGCTTCATCGTAGGAAGTTCTTTATTCGAAATTTCTTACACCGCATTCTAGCGACAAAATATCATAAAAATTAATAAGTATCATTAAAACATATCTACAACAAGTTGAACGTAAGTTAATTACCAGGAGACAATACACAACACGGAGTTCAACAAGATTGCGTTACACAGGAAAACAGTGCTATCCAAAAACCAAAATCAAGCTAAAAGATCTGAGAATACGAGTATACCCGACTATATCTTATAGAAATCTATACACTATTGTTTATAGTTTCCCATGTTGCGTACTGTAGTGACCTCTGCGTGATGGACAGACAGAACGACGCATTTGAAAGTATCAGTGTAAGGATTTATTTATCAATGGAAGGAATTGTTGTAAGATTGAAATTAATTTAATTATACATGTTTTTTGTGTATCAGTAACAAGTAATAAACATGCTTGGTTATAATTGTGTTAAAATCTTATTAAGTTAAAAAGAGTTTTAATCATCTCGGATAAATATTAGGTTTTTTAACATATAAAGGATGGAATTGGACTAATCCTCCATGCCACCTAGTGAAAAATGAACATGAGGACTGAGATGGTACACGTCTTTTCATGAGAAACCTATTCACGCGTCTCTTAAAAGTACCAGGAGAGTAGTGGTCAGGAAGAACTATACGTTAAGGTCTCAATTCCCTCAACATAAGCCCAAAAAGTGGTGATTATAGTACTAAATTCCTTACTAAAACATTGCGTATGATGACTGTGCTCAAGCTTATAGGCCTATAAATTGTAACACGGAAGGCTGTAGCGTTGTTTTCCTTTGTGTGGTCGAGGAAGCGCCTTGCGCGTGTACAAGGACGCCCTCTACTGTAGATAACGTGTTAGTGCGCGTACAACGCGTTAGAATTATTTTTTATATTTAAATAACAAGCCAATTTAGTAAGTTTTATTATTTTAATATTTTTTGCCGCTATGACAAAGTTAGTTTAAATATTTACTAATTTACGAGTACTAAGCATTAACTAATTTTTGTTTCTTCCCCATTATATACCTTAGCTTAGACAAAAAATGTTTCTTATTACTCACTAAGTTTTTTGAGCTGAATTAAGAATAGAATAAGTTTTTCTAGAGGTGTTTAACTTTGTTTAAATGGAAAATCTTCACAGCAATAAGAGTTTTACTGTGGTAATTTTAATTTTGTTATTTTCAATTTGTATACTTCCTTCATAAATAAGTCCATTAGTAAACTACACAACAGAAGAGGGCGCGTCGTCGTGAAGCTTTTAAAAACAAGAATTCTAACTAGGTAAGGACTTCAGCTTTCACAATTGTATTTGTTTCAGCTTTGAAGCAGACATTAAAACTACGTGGTAATCGAAATATTTATTAAAATAATATTATTATTATTTTAAATTTGTTTAATATTATTGCTTTTGTACCTTTAATTTATATGAAATTGTTTAAATTTAACCATGAACGCGTCACCTTGGTATTAGAATCAGCAGATATATTATCGTCTTGCTATCTTAAAATATAATGTATTGTTGACCATTTATTAGTAATTTATAGACTAATTAATTAAATATAAATATTAGTAAAATATTAATTACAAGAATAATTTTGGAAGACTTTACGTTTGTGCATTTATTACCGGAAAAAAACTTCCTCATTGCTGGATTAAATAATGAAGTTTATTGAATTAGTTAAAGTAAGTATAGAATAAGATACTTTAGATAAGTCTGTAAAGAATAACAAAAATACCCCCTCGTGGACTTTAACGAAACATTAAGCTTATAATCAAATGAATAGGAAAAGGTTTTCAAAAGGTCTTGGACATTAAATTGGATGCTATAGATGATCCTTGGCTATCAATCTGCGATATTTTCCGATGATCGGATTGTCCTGTATCATGCAGTTCTACGCTTTAGACAGACCACCCTTCTTTTACAATGATATATGAGATGTAGATGTGGTATAGTGTGTATTAAATATTTCAAAGATATCATCGTTTCTTACGTTTCCCAATTGATTCTTTATTTGAATATTGTTAATCCACAAGTGGTTGAAGTATTAATAAAATCTATGGATGCTCTAAGGATATATGGATACTTTTTTTTTAAGTAGTACATTTTGTTATAGGCATTCAATTTTACCAAATATCTGCTACTCTTTATTTAATTCTCATTAACTATTAATTCTTTTAAAGTTGAATATAAAAAAAAAGTTGCACAAACAGCACTGCCAAACTGGGTTCCACTGGAACATATTCATCACCATAACATGAACTTAACTAACACAACAAATAACTCTGAACGTTAATAGATATTTATTTTCCTACTCGCGGTCACATTTAGCCATAATTACAGCTTAAGAGATCGGCGCCATATTCAAATAAGCACTTACCATGGTCCGAGAAGACGGTCCCGACCGAGACGAGACCGGCGTGATTCATTACCGCTAATTGTGATTGACAGCGGCCGCATTATGTAATAGATACGTTATTTGACCATGTATTTAAATGATAATTATCATATGTTGTATATATTTAAATAATTTATGAATGATTCTACTTGTCAGTCAATGAACTTGAAAATTACTCGCTGCGGCTACTGTTTAATGATTGCTCTCAGACTAACTATGCTGATTTTTATGATAAACGTCTACAATTACGTGTCTTGCTTATTATTTAAATTTTTTATCAATTATTTAGTGTGCTGAGTGTATATTAACGCGAGTCTGTTGTGGTTTGACGACTACTGTTAAACTTGATTTTAACTGAATAGCAATTGATTTGTAATTGATTTTAAAAGTGTGGCGAATGTATGAATTAATAAATTCAAATATGCAAAAACTAAAATATAATCAATGAAGATGTTTTGTTATTTTGATAAAACTGTAACAGTCTTTTTATCATATGAGGAGTATCAGATAAAAGTGCATGAACTCCAACCACCGAAAAAAAATTTGTAAAAAACTGATTTTTTATCTTTTACAAACCTTTAACCTCATATCAAATTATGACGCATTAAACTGTATCACTTTTTATAATAAAAACAAATCAAAAGTAGACATCGTTTCAAACAGTAGGTACTAAATGCAGTACATTCTTCCGTTTCCTTTATTAAAGAAATCATGAATAATAATTTAATAATAATAAAAATAATTAATAAAATAAATAAATAATTAGTAATTATAATTATTTCCTTCAACTCGAAAGTTACATTGACGGAGTTAATACACTTTTATCTGTTACTCCTCATATCCATTTTCAGTTTTATTTCGTATCAAGGTTTAATGCGCAGCCCTTAAACCTACAACAATACTTAGCGCGGCAAGCTGTCAAAGTGTGATCGATTCCACATTTGATGAATCACCCACACACCATTGTGCATTCCCCCCGCAAGTTCTATTAAAAATTTTGCTCTACTCAGCAAAGAATACTCAACGCATTGAAAGAAACCAATCATGCCATTCATCACCAGTTTTTCTCGACGTTTGATTGGTTAAAATTCACTAAACGCACAGAGTAATTAATGTATCAGATAGTTTGAATTGAAATGTTTCTATTTTTGCTCATTATATCAATGTGTGATTAAGAAGCTATACTTTTTGATGGCATATTGTTGCTGATATGGGCGTGTGTGGGATACTTTATTTCGGGGAATCGGTTTGACTGTTGTCGTTGTCAATGTCAGGGTGTCGGTGTGGGTAGATATGTCAAATGATCCATCATCATTATCACTTTTATCGTGAACTATCCATAAGAAAATATGGCGTGAAGAATATGTTGCATTGGCGGGATGTTTACTGAGTAACGTTTGTTTAGGAGGCTCCGATATTTCACGACTTTTGCAAGGGCATATGCACGATGTATTCCAAAATATTGTTTAATGATATGAGGTATAAAGGGACGTTTATTATCTACAGGGCTGTTTTAGAGTTTAAGTTGGTCTTTTCAAAATAATCATACATACATACATACATAATGTCACGCCTGTATCCCTTATGGGGTAGGCAGAATGCCAGAGGTTACAAGACCATCTTATGTCACGTTTGACAAATTTGGAGGTATTATAAAGATGGAGAGAGACTATTGTAGTGACATCCTATCGCCCACAAAAACGCCTTTAAAACCTCTGTCCCTTAACTGAATTTTACAGTATGCCCGGGAAGAGAAGCAGCTGGCACATTCTACGTTTTTCTTTCGCTACCAGTCCAGTCCAATCACCATTAAAAATATGATACTTTTTAGTGTTGACAACGCATTGGTAGTTCCACGGGTAACCATGTTACGAGTAACCAGGGAATGGTGATTACTTATAAACATTTTCATTACAAAAAATAAATAAATATATAATTCAATCACTATTTAGTCATATTAAACAGTTACTGGATTAATACCGCAAACATTCGCTCTTATTCCACCACACAATTTCCCCGCTCACAAAGTTTATAGTTCAACGTATCAAACCCAACTAAAAATAACTAAACAAAGTTTTCAAATGACATTTGTCTGTTTGTGTCGCTAAGTCACCTGTCGCTGCGACGTCGCGGCGTTATCGCGGCGATCCGACGAAGGCCGCCCGGACAAGTTACATTCTATTGCGGTTTGTCGCCAACTATGTTTGTTTATGTAATTAAGATAAGACTCGATTAATGTGCTTGACAGCCGCAATGTGGTTTTTTAGTTTTTGAATATAGAATTATTATGATTTAATTAGGGATTTGAATATGTTGTACGGTATTAGGTGGACTTATCTGTAAAACTTCTGCTGTGATAAATAAGATTTATGAATAAATTTCAAATTTTTTATTATTTTTGTTGGTTTGATTCTATTTTAAGATTTGTGAAATTATAATTAGGAAAAAAAATTAGAATTTACGGATTTATTTATTGCTCTTTACAAATTTATTTTTTTAATAAAATTTGTATAAATAGATTTGAAAGAAAATGTATGCACCGAAATTATTCTTATTCACTTGCTTCTCTTCTTAATAACTCTATCTCTTTTTATAAAAAAATCTAGTAAATCTCATATAAACAATCATGTTGAATTTTTATCCTTATTTATCCTCTACTATAATCCCTTCAACTTATTTATACATCATAATAAGGTTTTCATGAAAAGGTTCATTATGAATACAAAGAAATATTGAGATAGAAGGATTCCGGTTAATTAAATAAAAAAAATGGATGCTGCAAACATTTTCAACCTCTTCCCAGCAACATCTTAAAACGGTCAATGTGAACGACAGGCTTAGTGTCAAAATACTGCAATTGCTGTCAACTTTCAGTTGGAAATTTAGAGGACGTGTAATTGAACTTGTCAGAAGGTGAAAGTAGACAGGGCTAGGCAGGTGGTAAAAACAAACCAGCAATTAACTTTGAAATTTAATAAAAATGTAACGTTTAGGTTAAAATACATAAAAATGGACTGGAATCAATATGACATTTCCTACGTTGTATACTTTAAATAAATTAATATTTCTGACACTCACACAACATTATCTAGCCCAAATTAAGTTTCTTAAAGAACTTGTGTTATGGATACTAGTTAACTGATATACTTAAGAAATATATAAACATACATATTGAATAAATATATATTTTTTATTAGATAATAAACTTAAATAAACATATCAACATCCATGACTTGACGACTAATATCTGTGTTCATCACACAAATATCCGTCGCCGCCGCGATTGGAACCCACGACCTCTGGCATAAAAGGCAATGTACGTTACCACTACACCAGCCGGTCGTCAAGATTAATTTATGTTCTTTTTTATTCCTGACACAATAGGTAATTAAGGTAGAATAGGTGCTAGTAATAGGTAAAAATATCTAGTATCTATAAGAACTAATATCATAGTAGACTTAAAACATAGTCGCAAGTAATTTATTACAAGTTTTGGCAACTCATTTAACAAAAGACTTGTTCAAACATATTTTCTAACTCGTCACAAACTTGATTTTTATCTTGAATCACATCGTCACCTACCATCAGGTCATTTTGAGGTTAAACTAAAAAATTGACACCTAATATTATCTTAAGTTTTCATCACTCATTTTATAAAATAAAATACCTTTTTAAGTAATACTTATAATGTGCCGAAATGTCGAATTGAAATTTAAATAGTGAAAAAGTTAATTTCAAATATAAGTAACAAACAATATCTGTAGTTCTTCCAAGTGTATCTGTAATAAAAAAAACCTCTGTCTGTAGAGGTTTTTTAGCGTTTTTGAGGGCGATAGGCTGACCCCCTGGCACTGCAATAGTCTCTATACATCATTACAATACCTTCAAAGTCAAACGTGACATCAAATGGTCTTATAACCTCTGGTGTTCTGCCTACCCCATAAGGGATACAGGCGTGACGTTATGTATGTATGTATCTCTAATATGAACGTAGAGGCTTGTTAGCTTAGGTTTATACCCGAAATCATTAGGTCAAAGAAGTGTTATATTCAACTTACACCTACTGTTAAATGATGAAATGGATTTAGGGCCAACCAAACCAGTACGAAGTGTGTTGGATCTCGGTGCGCGCGCGCACGCTGCTCGCTCGCCTTGAACGCACTACCTACATTAGTTGCTACCTGGCAAATGTTTCTACAATTTCTATGATCTTTACTGTACTGTCATATCGAGGATTATTCTTGTTAAATACAGGTTTTATTTATATCGCCTTTATTTTATAGATATTTTACGATCATATTTGTGTTTTAAATTGAAAAGCTTTTGGTGTTTATTTTAAATTACAGTCTGTCGCGGATGATTTTGTTTTTACAAAGAATTTTATTTTAGTATTATTTTTGAGCAATAACAGTTAATTTATAGACTGTTAGTTAGTTACGGAAATTATAGACTGCAATTTTTTTTTAAACTAAATAAATGCTTAATGAATGATTTAAACCAATTAAGAAAGGATTATGCACATTTTCAAAAAAATATCTTTCATATGTTTATACCAGTTCTTTTCATTTCATTTAAATTAATTTGACCTCATTAAAATACCGTAGTATTATAATCAAAGTTACCATCAGCGCGTTGATGTCTTCTCTCAATGAATGTATTTTGCTCTACGAAATCTGGTACAATTTTACGATACAACCGATTCGTACAATATAGTTACTTGTAACAATATAATTTCTTACAAATATTGCTTTCTTAAAAATAATGTAATATCTATACAAATCAAATGTAATTTTTTTTTTAAGTTAAAATGCGCTAAGGATATTTGCTTTACTTTATGTTAACTTAAACAATATTGTATGATGGAGTAACAGAAATAGGCTTACCATATGATAGTTTTCATTTAATATAAGTCGATACAAATTAAAGAATTATATTTAATAATATTTTTGATGGTCACAAGAACCTACTGCACTATACAAAAAACGCCCGAGTGGCATTATTTGCAAACTCGGCAGAAATACAAATGTCAGCGCGCAGAATACAGTTATTTTAGATGTTAATCATTATAAAAATACTTTATACCGCAAACTACCACTATTATATTATGAAATTATCCTCTATCTCAACCAAACGCAGGATCAAAAATTTAAGTATTCAATTCAAATCCTGTCCATACTTTAATCCAACCAGCTATCCATCATGACGAAGGCTCAATACCAACAAGCCACCGTATTACGGCGACATACAACATTGTTATCTGTAGATCGATCGCAGTTGGCTGTGGATCAAGTTGGTAGGTGTGTAGTGTCTAGTGTAGAAAGTTAGGACTTTCTTTACTTTAGTTTTTTTTACTTAGACTTTTTTTATTTATTTTTAATCAAAGAAAAAATGCTTTCGAATAAGGCTTCTATATAATATGCCATATATTATTATTAATTACATACATACATAACTTGACGCCCGCATCCCTAATGGGGTAGGCAGAACACCAGAGGCCATAAAACCATCTGATTTCACGTTTGACAAATTTGGAGTTATTATTATGATGGAGTGAGACTGTTGCAGTGACAGGGGGTCAGCCTGTCGCCAGCAAAAAACGCTAATAAAACCTCCGTCCCTTGACTGACTTTTGCAGTATGCCGAAGAGAAGCAGCTGGCACATTCAATGTTTTTCTTCGCTCCCAGTCCAGCATGGAAGAAAATTATTAATTTATTTTGTTAATACCTTAACTAAATTTAATTAAACTGCAGCTTATTATAGCTGCCTAATTTTGTTGCAACTGTCTAAAATTAGACTTTTATACATTTAATTTATAGCACTCAAAAACATTTTTTTAAGATGATTATCGATTTCTATCTTTTATTTAGATAAACAACTAAATGCCTCAAAATACAAAAAAATTCTACAACTACGAATCATTATAATACAATAATTTCCATATCCACAATCATCACCTGTCAGTCAGCCACAAAACATTTAAATCAGACACTGTCATTATCATAAAAACAATCACATACTTTGTGCGTAGCAAAAACGCACTGAAATAGCGACATTGTATCAAAAAACATGCGTTGCATAGCAAACTACGATGCATAGCAAAAAAATTAGCAGCCAATCGCACAGACAAATATACACACGTACCTATTTATATGATAATTACATGCTAACATGAATGCACTAAACTGTTATTGCATATTTACGGTTCTTAAATACTTAACCAATATTCAACGTACATTGCTGTTCAGGTTAGATTACTAACATTTAAAGTTCCAACTAAAGGCGCAATGTATTATAAACATTTTGAAAAATATTTAGTTGGGTAATAGTTAAAGTTGTTTAATTGCATTAAGAAGATAATTGCGAAGGTTTATTTATCACTTGGTGCACGTGGATCTGTGTAGGTTTCTTGTAATTGATTGTTTGGTAAACTGTTTGTAGATAATGTTGGAGATACTAAACTTTGTTTTGATAATAAATAAGGAAGGATCGAGGCTATTTTGAGACGATTACCCGAGAATATGGAGTTAAGTTATATTTAGAGATCATTTGAGTTTATTAACTGTATGAATGAAACGAAGTACGAAGTGAGGAGATAAGAAAACACTAAAATTAACTTAAATAAGCCAACTTATTTGAAGCATGTAGCAAGTTAGCGAGAAGTTAATTGCAACGTTCCAAAATATCTTCATTTAAATTAAATTATTTAATTAAAGTAAAATAAACTAGATAAAAATCTAGAGTCATTCGAGTAATAAAATCCATCTCAAAGCGAGCACTCGTCACAGTCGAAGCAACATAATGGCTGGCCAACGTTATAAACATCCAAAATTATATTATCAGATAGTATCAGCAAACTCACATTAAACCGTAAACGATAAGTCACAAGCACCGTTACTTGCCAAAATAACAATGATTTTTTAATTACTTTACCCACTACAAATCATTTCTTTTTTAAAAAGAAAATCCTACCTAAAACTCGCAAACTTCAATCTTTTCACTCTTGAATTAGAACTCAGTTTCAATTGCACATTCATTGCAGTGGTTTTCATTTAATTGTTGCGTGTTGTACCTACTATAGCGTTTATAAGTGTGTGAATGTGTGCGTTATGCGCATGAGCAACGAGGTCGCTGCTTGTACGAAAATTGACAGTAAACTTATCGTTTTCACCATTTCTTCACGTTATTTGCTGGATATTAATTAAATTTTGAAATATTTTAGCCAGTTTTTAAGGATTTTATCTTTGTTGTGATAACTGTTGATAAGATCTGTTTGGAAAACTGTTTTAATTGTATTTTTAATATTTTATTTTTGGAGTAAGTAACGTGAAATTTATCCTACTAATATAATAACGTGAAAGTTATGGAGGATGTTATATGACGTTATTTTTATTTAATTTACGCAATAACTTCTAAATGGATAAAGTCGACATTCGGTTGAAAAATTGATACTATCCTATTCTTAATTTTATTTTATATCCCATGAAAATGCACCCTTATTGGTTTCACAGTTGGGTGTTTTACAGGTTTCAGTAACGTAGATAATTTCAAATCATAAGGTGCCAGTGGTCACAGGTTCGAACCCCATACAACATTTATGTGATTGCTTCTTTTTATTGGGATGCATGTAATAGCTAGTGTGTGGATCTGTTGTCCCGTTTCTATAACAAGCTATGTATTTTGGTTTGGTGAATTGGTGTTGTGTGAACAAATGTCTTTAATTTTTATTTTACTTATTTTTAATGTTTGTTAATGATTGTTAATGCTGGTTGTTAACAAACATATTTATTGATAATATATGATATATAATATACAAAAACTAAGCAATTGAAAAGTATACATACATACATAACTTTACGCCTATATCCCTTATGGGATAGGCAGAACACAAGAGGCTATCAAATTATCTGATATCACGTTTGACGAATTTGGAGGTTTTATAATGATAGATAGAGACTAATACAGTGACAGGGGGTCAGCCTATTGCCCGTAAAAATGCTAACAAAACCTCTGTCCCTTAACTGACTTTTACACTTTTCCCAAGAAGAGAAGCAGCTGGCACATTCTATGTTTTTCTTTCGCTCCCAGTCCAGCATGGAAGACGTAAAAAGTATCTGAATTAAAAATGAGATAGAAAGTTAATGACTCCAATACATTGTTGTAGACTAGTGCACACAGTCGGTTAATAGTTCACTTTGCTGCCCGACGTAGTAGACAGACTGACTATGCTGAAAAAGTGAACTAGATATGTACTACAGGGTGATTTGAAAAGAAGCCATATGAATTAAATTTCAGAGATATAAAATTAAGCTCCTCCCGTTGAAAAATAATTTTTGTTTATTGTAGTAAGAAAAGCTTTAAAATTAATAAGGTTCCTAAAAATGTATTTTCATATGTCTACTAAAATAAAATTTAATTTATAATATCACTTAACAAAGTTTGCGTGAATGGATGGATAGATATTTGTTACTATTTTTCTTTTATCTATTGGATAATATCATCAAATTATGTTTAAGTGTTACTCAATCAATTGCTCTATAAAATTTTTGCTCTATCCGCTTGAAATAACATAGTACATCGAGTTAACTACAGAAAAATTTCAAGTCCATCATAAAAATAGGATACTAAGTGACTAGTTTCAACGGTCATTGGACTGGTGTAATATCTATCCACCCTTTACAGTTAAATATTGCAAATTATTGACATTAACCATTCCTCCCTATTGATTGGAAAAACCCCGCGTGAGCAGTTGCGGTTTTTGTACGATTAAGAACATTCCAGATCTACACAACACTTTGACAGCTTGTTGACAGTAGGTTATTATTTTTTTAACATTGGAATTGCTTCACAGTTCAATGACTATGACCAAAGAGTTTTTATTCATTATGAAACTCCTTGGATTTCAAGTTTTAGCACCATACTTACAAAATTGAAATTAGAAAACAGTTTTTTGTATCATATCATGATAGCTGTTGCAACAATCTACTTTTCTATTAATAAGGACAACAGCAAGTTTTTTGTTAAAAAAAAAATGATATACTTACTGTGGAATAACGATATATTTTTTAAATAATTTAGATACCATTTTTTATGAAACACCATTGCAATCTAATATTAACTTTTTTAAGAAAACAATATCGTTCATTCTCTTAGCAGCTAGCATTCACAAGTAAAATTCCTTTCTTTAGTATAACAGAGCTAATACATCCACCATAATGTCATTACTCAACGTGGTACCCTGCACGTATTCATTAAAGTAATTATTTTGGTTGGCTACGTAATTACATGGCTAAATAATTAGTTTTATCAATTAGCCTACGGACGGCGCGCGTGGTATGTTCATTGAAAAATTATGTCTATATGAACAAGTCTTTGTTTTTTCCTAGACATAAGGTTTTGGTTCAATCCCCGCTGGCTGTGTGATGAATTTTTAACATCTGTATATATTTTTCATCCGTCTATTTATTTTCTTAGGATCACCATTCTTTTTTATGAGCTCACTGCAAGACTGGGAGACTCTCCTCTATGTAGCGTAGAGTTTTTGGGCCTGTATCGCTTATGGAGTAGGCAGAACACCAGTGGTTATAAGACCATCTGATGTCACGTTTGACAAATGAGGTATTATAATATTAGAGAGAGGCTATTGCAATGACAGGGGGTCACTGCAATAGCCTCTCGCCCACAAAAATGCCAATAAAACCTCTGTCCCTTGACTGACTTTTACAGTATGCCCGGGAAGAGAAGCAGGTCGTGAATTCTATGTTTTCCATGCTGGACTGGGAGCGATAAACCTCCAAAATGGCCCAGTGCTGGTTGGAGGATTGTAAGTAAGTACATATTCACAAAAAAATATTATTCTATTCGTAGTTTGGTAACCAAAACATATGACAAGTTATTTAGTTAAAGTTTCTGTGTAAAAATAATATTCAAAGTTAGAAATAAAAAATAAAACAGATTTAATATATCTTGAACTTTGAACTATAAAAGAAAAATACTTTTTTTTATATTGTAAGGATAGGACATTTGTCTTCCATGTCACCTGATGGAAAGTGCGCATGAAGACTATGGTACACGTCCACCCACGAGAAACCTATTCACTCGACACTTAAAAGTTCCAGGACTGTAGTGGTCAGGAAAAACAGACGCAGGCAGATTGTTCCACACCTTTGCAATCCGTACCAAAAAGGAACTATCGAAGCGTTTTGTTCGACTTCTTGGTAGATCCACTATATAGGGATGGAAGTTCTGTCTGCGTCTGGTAGTCCGGAGGTAAAAAGGAGTGGGTTCAATTTGGTCAAAAAGAGCAAATGGTGCATATGGAGCATATGGATATACTCTTATGGTGCCGGAATTGACACATGCTGGGATACCTTCCAGTGGTTCCCATAATGATAGCTTATTCAAAGGTTACTAGCTGTTACATTCCAAGTGAAGTATGCCAGTTAGGGCAATTAAAGCAATATATTTCGGGTGGATAAAATGGTAGAATGAATATGTTATATATCGACTGTTGTGAGAAACCTTCGTCTACACTTTTCATTTCGTGAATTAGAAGATAAACAATATTTCAGTATAAGTTAAAAATATACGTAAATATAGTTCCAGTTACATAGCTATGCGTTTTTTTTTGAACAAAATTACCACCTTTAAGTCAAATCTACTTTAAATATAATTTTTCGACAAAATTGTTCCCGATATAACTCATTGCCCCGCGTTGTGGGAGACAAAAGCCCTAGGGCAAAGTGTTCCGCTTATTAAAAAAAATACTTAAAACACAATTCATTTATGAAAAATGTATGTAATATTTTTACTTTATTATTAAAGCTGTTAAATTTACTTAAGGTTGTAATGGAACCTGTCTGTGAGTTAAGCTTAGTATTTTGGATGCATTTTGAATTTTATTACAGTTGAATTACAGTAGATTTTACAATACAACTGCCCAAAGATTGACGGTTTAAGTTATGGTCAGAGATGTTTTTTTTTTATCTGCTATTATTTTCTACTATAAAATTTCTTTTCCTTACTTGCGTTTTCTAATATATGTGATATAATTATATTATTTCCTTATTATAGTGATACATACATAACTTCACGCCTGTATCCTTAATGGGGTAGGCAGAACACCAGAGGCTATAAAACCATCTGATTTACAAATTTGCAGGTATTATTATGCCTATCGCCCGCAAAACGCCAATAAAACTTCCGTCCCTTAACTGACTTTTACAGTATGAGAAGAGAAGCATCTGGCACATTCTATGTTTTTCATTCGCTCCCAGTACAGCATGGAAGTGATATTCTTAACATCATTTCCCTAATGTACATGAAGACATAGAGTCGGAAATATTTAATTTAAATTTAATAATAAACGCTATCAGAAGTGTATAATACTCTGGAATGGTGCTTAACTATCAACTAACTATCGATTCTCTGATCAATCTGAGAGCTCTATAATCAACCTGGTCTCCATGTCACTCCGTTTTATTTTTATTTCTAAATTACCTCATCACATAATTTTAATGGTGTTTTATTACGGTTATTTATATTTCACTTATTAAGTTAGCACAATCTACACTTATATTTATTTCTGTAAACAAACAATAACAAAAATCATTCCTAGTGAAATAAATCATGGTTGTCTGGTAGAAATCGCTACTCAGCGATAAGACCGCCAAGTTTTTATGTTTAATGTAAGTGTTCTTTTTTCTTTTACTGTACCTTTATAAACTGAAGTGTAAATAAATAAATAAATATAAACAAAGTCTAAATAATACAAACAGCATGATCCGAGCATTTTATATTCGTCTCTTGTTACATTCTTCCAATTATTGCTATATAGGGTTTAATTTACATGACTAGCAAAATTTTATACAGCGAAAAGTTAGCGTCTGTGTATGACAGAAACACTTTGTATCTGAAACCTTTGAAGGAAAACTAAAAACCCTCATCATAGGTTAAGTAAATAAGTAAATATAAGTAAATATTTCTGACACTCACACAACATTATCTAGCCCAAATTAAGTTTCTTAAAGAACTTGTATTATGGATACTAGATAACTGATATACTTAAGAAATATATAAAAATACATATTGAATAAATACATATTTTTTATTAAAATAAACTTAAATAAACATATAAACATCCATGACTTGACGACTAATATCTGTGTTCATCACACAAATATCCGCCGCCGCCGGGATTCGAATCCAGGACCTCTGGCATAGAAGGCAATGTATGTTACCGCTACACAAGCCGGTCGTCGAACTAAATAATTGAGGTTTTTGGTTTTGTTTTTATTTTTTTCTCAAACTGTGCAGTTAAATGCCAATTCTTTTACCTCGTTGTAAAGCCAAAGAGTTGTAGAAGTTTTTCCAAAAAAATACACACAAAGTTCAACGGACCTTTTTTGCAGAAAAAAGCTTGTGTTTGTAAACTTTGCTCTTAATTTTGCTGTAAAAATTGCTTTTTAATTTTATAAAACATCCTGTAGCTTCTGTTTGGAATTACGCTGAAACAATTTCATTACGATTTAATATTGATTAGCTAAACATCTATCTAAAACTGAAAAGAAAATTGAAATCGAACCATTACTTTTTTTACAATGGATGTTTGAAGGAGTAAAACTGAACTTTCAGAAAAAAAAATAAGCCCGACTGTTTTAAATAAGGTACACTTAGATGATCGCTAAATTACTCGAACAAGTAATTAAAACTAAATTAGCTACTAGCACACAAGAGTACTAAATACTTTAAATCGATGTTTTCCGAAACAAAGTAAACTAAATTATCGCAATTACGAGTTTCCTGCGGCCTCAAGCCCTCAATACGTCATGTCACGAAACTATAGAGTTTCCATTTACACGCCGATACGATCATTCATATCGCTAAATAAAATTTAACTACGCTTAAAGTTTTATGTGTCTTTCAACGTCGAATCTCTCTAGACATTTTATGTACACCCTTTGTCTGTTTTTCCAGTTTGGCGTGACCTCTCAGGGCGCTACGGTTTCTCTTTGAAAGTAAAGTGAGGTTATCTTGTGGGAGTTCAGGTTTCGATGGTGGTTTTGGTAGGACAATGTGCGTTGAGACAATAAGCGCGATGAATATGCATCGTCGTATAGGTGCAATTTGGTACCGTCGGTAATGACAAGGGCACAAAAATGACACGTCGCGTTGTCGACGCGTGCACAATTAGGTTGACGGTGTGTCTCGCAGCCGCGTGCCTGTATGAAGGTATTTAAATAAGAAAGTTTTAGTTCAGGCCTAGAATTAATTTCAATAATTAGGCTAATTTAAAAATGCTGCATGTAAGCGGTTCTAACCACTATTCTATGTTACTGGCGTAACACTAGCGACCACCCCTTTTACAAAGTCTGCCTTTCTAGAATATTGACCTACGGTGATAATACTTCAGGGTTTCTCAAATATACAGGAAGACTTCATATTACAGAAAAATATATTCAAAATCTTGCATTCAATGAACAACTCTATAGTAAATTGTTAGAAAGTATGGTAATCATATTTATTTCGAATTAATTCAGATCCGCAATCATGGTGCTTGTAACAGCATCGAAATATCGGACGTGCGAAAATAAAATCATAAATCGTGGTAAAAATCCCGTAAATACATTAAATTATAGTGAAAATAACCGCGATAGTTTAAAACAATTATTTCATTCAGATGATTCAAAATCCAATTGGAATAAGGTTAATACGACGAAGTTCTTTACTTGGCACAAAAAATCTTCTTCTTCATTTAATATGAGCCCAAAAGTAGTTTTTATGTTGTATTCATAAATAAATGAAACCAGTTACAATTACCTACTCTCAGAAAATAACTTCGAGATTATTTTTTCTGTCATTATGTATATGTCATACTTTTTAGTTATTATTTTTTGTGACAGACTTAATAGCTCAGTGGAAGCGCGTCAAGTTGGAAGTAAGGTAAAAAACTTGGAACGTTCTAACCCACTGCACATAGGGTACTGCACTTAGAATTTCACATAGCCACTCGCTGCTTATGGATACCATAATGGAATGTGAAAATGTCGGCAATTACCTACTCGAAACGGTAAATAACAGAAACCTGTTAATTACTGTGATCATTGTTTGAAAGAAATTAACTTTATTTTATGAAAAAGTTACCTAATTGGAGTAATTGAAAAATATGGTATTTTATTGGTTGAAGTCTTCTTAGTTCCGTGATTTCTGGATGTGTTCTATTGCCATAATATTATCTTCATATCCACTGAAATGCAGTGGTCTTAGACGCAATTGCGCAAATCGTGGGATCGCCAGTACTATTCTCGCGCGGAACAAATAAAATCAACCGAATCGGTGTGTTTATCTATTTATATTCTCTTCTACTTTGCTATGTATTCCAAGTCACAAACTTAGCTTAGTTTGGTGCCATGTTGTTGGCTTGATCATTTGGGGATTTTTAAAATCTGTGGTTATGCTCAAATAGTATCATCGAACCAACTCAATCCAGTCACAACAAGCTCATTTTGGCAAACCGTCTAAATGCTAGTAGGTCGAAATTCGCTTGAAGATAGGATAGGTTTCCTTGGTGCCAAACTTGTTATCATTTAATTCGATATTGATATTTTAATGAGTACAGACTTCGTACAGTAGGTACCTTAAATGTCCTAAGTGCATTATACGCGATAGACCTTACAAGTTTGACAGTTTCAAACGAATAATGAGAAAAGTGGGCCATGATTCAGTATTATAGGTTTTTCCAGCCTAAGGTTTTTAAAGACACAACACATAATTGATACTATCGTTTCTATAGCCTGAATGCTATATAGTATTTGGTAGATATATCATGTGGTCGTTTGCTGGTATTAAAAAAAATATTTAATAGATAAATTAATAAAATAATCAAGAATATAGTCTGGAATATTCCTTAACTTTACTTTAGACGTCATAATAACGTCACCGACTAAAATAGAATTGACATTGTTGATTCGTACAGAAGCAAAGTTCATTATATTTTAATATAGAACAGAAAATAGTTTTGTTTCAATAGTTGTCGATATATTTATGTTATAGGTAAAACTAGAAACTAAAATGGCAAAATGGCATCCTTATTACCAAAATACGGTGGCCTCCAAAAAATCAATATTTTTGTGACTTAATGTGGATAGCCGTATGTTGCTACTGAATTAACACATACGTAATTAATCTAATACATTTCATCTCTTTCATATGGTCCTGTGGCTTATTTTAAAATCTGCCAGCTGAGGTTATCGTTTTATTAATTTGCATAAAAATATATTATGTATAAAGAATCATTCATACACTAAAATAATCAAGCTTGTATGTAAAATATTAATAGCCTCACTAATAAATTCAAATTAAAAAGTGTCATATGCCATAAAAATCATTAAGCCATTAACTGCAGCGTCATTTAAAATTAATAATTAAATCAACCTCCTATATTTCATTACCTGACAACGCCACCTGGCGGCAAGTGGCCGCAACTCGGCATCTGCGCATACGCAGCTAAATAGCGCAAACCGACGTAGGTATTATCATCAATTGTCAATAACGGAAATACTAATTTGCAATTCAAATTTACACCGATTCCTTCAGAAATAAAATAGACACATAAACCCTAAGGGTTACGCTGAATTTGCATATAAATACAAGGTGATTGGATATATTGACATTGTACTAAAATCTAAACTTATTTATAGCCCAATTTGCATACGGTGGCAACTGCGATTTTTATATTTTTTGGGGCTGCAGCTGCTAGTATGTGAAATAAATTTTAAGGCGACAATTCGAACTACATCAATGAACATTTTACTTATTATCAAAATTGCATTTTTTCAGTTTTTGTTATAGACGATATCAAAAATATACCTACCAAAAATCTCTAAAATGTTTCTGGTTGTAATTAAGTGATGTAACTGTAATTGAATTGGATCTTGTGTTGATTATAAAAATTCTCAAATCATTGTATACTAGCAGAAGAAAAATGTATCCTATGCGTTATTTGTCATTTCACTTTGTTGATTCGCCAACCGCGAAAAAGCGCCCTATTCACAGAATTCTAATATGAATATAGAAATTATAATCTCAATATAAAATAAGTGCTTAAAATCAGGTAAACAGTTTTGCAGATTCTTTGTAATTTTCGAGCTGTTACAGGGTTAAAGTGTAATTTATAAACTAATTTAACATAGACTTGAGTTACTTGAGCCCACTGCAGGGCTATGAGTCCCTGAGTGACCAGAAGGCTTAGGCCGTAATTCACCAAGCTGGCCCAGTGCTGGGTGGTGGATGTTAGAATAGCTTCTGACACATCTTATGACTACTGTATAAAAGTATAAAGCACCCGGGACAGCTTAACGTGCCCTTCGACGCAATTTCTTTCTTAGTTGATAATAAGGGAAATGGACAGAAAATACATTTTTTTTTCTGTATTGATAAACTAGAAACTTGCGACAAAATGATCAAGTAACATCTGCTACCTAAAATTGGGATCAATTAATCATAATTATTATTATATCAATATGTATCTGCTGAACACATTATGATGCAAATGTGCCGAATCGAGCAAAAACTCATTGACACGAATCAATGAATGTTTTTGAATAATTTACTAATAAATCATAACATAAATACAACTTTATGCTTTCGTATAATTGAAATCAAATTTTCGAAAAAGGAAGTTCGATTTTTAAATATATTTAAATGATTTCGTAAAAACCAGCTGTCACAAAAACTAATCAATTTAAATTAACGTAGTTTTCTATTTGGCATCCGTGTACAAATTGCTATTTATAAAGATAAATATCTAAAGACTACTGTTGTAGAGTATTTTTATAAAACAATGGGTTCGTATCCAAAACCAATAAATTCGCTAAATAATAGTTATCGAAAAATAAGTCAAAAACATTATTGTCATCCGGAAAGAATAAAAATATTTTAAATTGCCGAAACAATAGGGCGAAGACAATGGCGGAGCGCAAAAAGGGACCAACTTTTTTTTTTACCAAAACCTAAAAGTTTTTTTTTTGCAAAAGCTCTCTTTCAACAATCAGTGTACCGCCTGTTTGGTTTTTTTTTTTAAATAACGGACTCTTGATTTGTTTATTTTGTCGGTAGAGATATTATTGGTAATGGGTTTTTATATTAAAAAACTAAAGGTCTTACCAGTTTTTACACAAATAAAAATTATTTGGATCACTTTGGGTTATGTTTTTTAAGTTACACTTTCAATTTTGCCGACATTTGATAGTACCCAGTGTAAGTTACAAGAATTGTTCGGTCAAAACTAAGAAGATACTCGATATCCAAACAAAAATGTAAACCAAATTTGAATAAATATAAATGAATTTAAATCTACATTTGATACACTTAACCTTTCCAAATATGCCTCATTTGAATACGTCAATCTTACATAATGTTTGACAAGGTCGTCGACATGGAGGTTATCTGCTAAAGACCCACAGTGGGGCAAAGGTGCCAACAAAACCAAATAACGGCCCAACACCGTTTCCGAAAACCGTAAAGGAAGTAATTACATATTCAAATCCACGTCCCAACTCCCGGTTCATATGTCACTCCTTACACAATAAAAACGCGACACACAAATAACGGTAAGACTTTTTCTGCGACCATGAGAAAAAAATACATCAAGCACCGTGTTCTTAAACGGTGAGCCGATACCAAAAAATTGCATACTTACTCATAATCTATAAAAATAACATTTGAATATCAAACGAATTAACACCTTATTCCCGAGCAGCAAAATTCAAAATCTAAACAGCGAACGCCATGCGTGTCAAATTAAATTTATGCACGCATTTGCATAATGTGCATAGCCCCTAAATTTTATTCAATAAAAAAATAGGATGGGTAAAACTTTTTTGCATAAATTCATACAAAGGAAACGGGTTAAGCCTTTCAGGAAGTAGAATGTCGCGGATCCGTTCGCGGTTCTACAAAAAAAATAAACAGCCATCTAAACGTCATTACAATTGCAATTTATGTTGCAAGTAAATAAAAATCAAACTTGCATAACTGCAAAAATAGAGTTGAACTCTTTTGCACGGCGCCCCCTTCCGGGATGCACAATAGAGCAAAATGTACCTGACTATAATTTATGCGAGAATATTAAGAGAAATGTACCTGCCCTTTTTGAATATTAAGTGCAACATAACCCCTGACATTACTGAATAGGGTTAAGATACTATTTGTAAAGAAATAATACAAAAAAAATGCAAATAAACTGTCCCCGGGTACCGTTGTTGGAGCAGGTATAGAAAAAAGTTGCGATCGGGTCGGGTCCATGAAGTACGCTATTTCTTTGCGAATATTTGGTTGAAGATAATTGCGATACTTACTGGGGGCCTAACACTTGTCACCTTGGCGTATAATTTGGGTATGCTGCGTTCTTTTCTTATGCATATTGGGGTTGGGGGGTCGCGCATAGATAGTTCTTTTTTAATAGCGTTTTTTCTATAGGAGTTTTATGCAAAGATTTATTGTGTCGGGACGGGATGAGCGTGAGAATAGTATGAGATAATCGAATTTGCCTATACACATCCCTCGGCAAGGGTTAAGGATCGAACATCATGGGAAAATGTGAATATTCAAACAAGGTGTCATCTTTGTGAATATCGATTGGCGCTGGGCCCTTTATAAGGAGCATGGGAATTGATACTTTGAAAAGGAAGAGTCTGTACGGTTTTTGCATAATCTATTAGCCGCGTCTGTGAGTTAGGTCTCCTTTGTTTGGTATAACGGTATTCAAAGAAAGGGTTCATCTTAAAAAATGTCGTTAAAAACTGGGAGACCGTTAGTTTTTTCTAACCGTTCCTTTATCCCCGCATGGCTACTGGTCAGTCTATTGACAGCACTTCATATCTTTACGGTTGTGGACGATTGGCATAGCTAACAGTACTATGTGTAATTCGAGAGTAATTTATTATAACAACAACGTGTTTAAATTAGAATTGGAAATTAGGAGAACGAGATATGTTTGTTGATGGGTGAATAATTTTTATTTCTTTGGCCAGGTTTGGCCGGTGCTGATGGGAAATGACAATTTGGCTCAAATAGAAATAATATGGCATTGAGCCGAAACTAGTTTATAGTTGTTTTATCACATCAATATTCTAAAAGTAGAGAGTTGTTACATATTTAGACCATCTGCTAGATTGGCTTCAGCCAATACCGACCCCATAATATAATGGGAGTATGAGTATAAAGGTAATTCAAAATAAGGTCAAATGTATATGGTCAAAATATGTTTAATTTTCAAATTGTTATTTATAATCATAAGTGAAAACTGTTACTTACTTAGATTAAGTTACTCATGTATGTTACTAATGAGGCTGTTAGTTTTCCATAATAAATAAATATAGAAAAAATAAAAGTATGTAAATGCCTTCCATGCTGGACTGGGAGCGAAAGAAAAACATAGAATGTGCCAGCTGCTTCTCTTCCCGGGATTACTGTAAAAGCCAGTTAAGGGGCAGAGGTTTTATGGGCGTTTTTGCGGGCGATAGGCTGACTCCCTGTCACTGCAATAGTCTCTCACCATAATTATAATACCTCCAAATTCGTCAAATGTGACATCAGATGGTTTTACAGCCTTTGGTGTTCTGCCTACCCCATAAGGGATGCAGGCATGAAGTTATGTATGTATGTAGTAATGAATGAAAGAAATACCCTTTTATAAACTTTCGGGTTAGTAATACCTATCATGTGAACACGACCAAGAAATATAAAAAGCACGGATTCTAAAATATTAAAAGTTAAATATATTATTAAATATTGAGGTCAAACGCGGGTTTAGTCAAAAAGTTAAAATAGTACAAGTCGGTTTCTTGTTAAAGTATCCTATGCAAACAGAAAAGCACCGAAACATGTTTTTTGCACTAAAATTGTTCTATTCAAAAAAGGACAGATTGCTCCAGTTTTTACGTCACTTTTACACAATAAAAAGACCGCTGTCCAAACTGTTTATTTGTTTTGGTGTTATGACGCAACAGACATGCGGACAAAAGGGTTTAAGGACGAAGCTGGCAAAAACTGGTAAACTTTTTTTTCTAACCTAATTATGTTAAATGCTGTGGTTTATAAAGGGTGTTCAGATTTGTTGACAAATTCAAATGAGGTGTATTAAATTAAGTGGTAATACAAACATTGTATTGTATACGAGATAAGATATTGTATATTTTATGTTAATTTGAAATTAATATGAATGATTATGTACTTGTTAAACTTGCCGACGTATATTTTACAAATGGTTGCCAGATGATTAATCTTTATTTTGGAACGTCTTTTCAATATTTGCATAGGTACTTAATTAATGTCTTTTAGCTCGATTGCGTTTAAGATTGAAAACATCAATCAGTTTTCAATCAATCATTTTCTGTCTTGTTTTTACACAACATTGACATTTTATATAAGTTTTTGAACTTTACATGGCTGCTGAAATTTGAGTTGCTTCATAAATACATGTCGCTATCACAGTGCCTGCAACTGTGCTAAAATAATGAGAAGGGAGGAATTAAAATTAAATACTACTATAATGAATATTTACATTCTTAAATTATTTTTTTATTACATATACGAGGAGTTGTATGCTTATCAATGCTTGTTTGTAAGTTTAAGCTTAAGCATTGATTAAAATTGACTGCTAAAATAATTTCTTTTTCTGAAACATACTGTATATATTTTACAAAATTGTATGATTGTCTACTTTTTTGCATCTTTCTCTCATAAACCCATCGTCAGCTAACATTCACTAAAGGGCCAAGTTCTTGCTACAATAAAACTAATTGTTGAAAGGGTTATTTATGCAAATAGCGGCAAGACAAAGAACGTTACGGTACAAAACTAATTTTTTTCGTGTATTAAAACGCCCCTGTCAATGGATATAGTAGCCTCATAGAAAGCCTTTGCCAATTGTCTGAAAGTCATGGTATGTTTAACCATTTACATAAATGATATGAAATATTTCAACAAAAGATGTTTTTATTTTTTTAACGTGTTCGACCACGTTGTCTTGAAATATCGGTGTTAAAGTTAAAAAAGACACGTTAGGTTTTAATGTGAATTATAATTGTGTATAGGTACTTAATATAATTAAACCCAACATTTTACTGTCTTCATAATAAAGTTACTAAGGTAAAGGAATTGTTCAAACTTATGGTATTAACATTTTGCGAAGGTTTTTCAAAGTACGTCTAATACCTACTAATGGAAATCCCCCATAATGAAATTTTATTTTTTGATTTCTTTATACCACAACTTAAGGAAATAATTGAAAATAAAGAAAACTACAGAGGTATGGCTTATTTCTACATAAATCTTATCTAGCGGATCTGACAAAATCTAGAGTTTCATAAAAATACTATTCTAAGATGTACTTTACAAATATTATACTAGTAGTATACATACTTCCAATAGATACCTACATATTGAGAGTTTCATAATGTCCTTCTACCAGTTTTATGTGTCACTCAGATTATTCCCATTTATGACACACAAGAACAAGAGAAACACTCTAACAAAAACAAAACAAAAACTCATAAACATATTATATTATCAGAGCAAAACTAAGCTGGTTTTAAATAAGCATTAAAAAAGCAAATCAATATCGATTTTTCAAAAAAAAACGTTCCTGGTAAAGTCCACAACATTTTAATCGCAATAATAACGCACTGAGTTAGTGCACGATGCGCTTGCGCACCTGACCGCCGCTAGAATCTACGTTTCCGAGGTATTAAGATGCCTGCCGTGGCTGCGTTTCCATTGTTTAAATATTTCGAAAAAAATGCCTCATTACTTAAATAAAAAATTTAAAGTTTATTCTAATGAATTTACTCTTGAAGATCTATTAAAATACTTGATTTTCTATCACCTTCTTAATCCTATACCTACTCTTGGTATTAACAGACATACTTGTAAGTTATATCTTCTTCGTTTGAGTATGTCTAGATTATATCTTCAGTGTTAATCCACATGCTCTATTGTAATACGCCTCTATGTAAAAGTTCCACTTAATTAATGAATTCGTTTCAGTTTCATCTATCTTCACACACTTTCATCGTTCTGACACCTATTAGACGTTTGTTAATAAACAAAATCCCAAGATTGTTGCCAAGCATCGAAACCGAGATATCCGATACAAATTGATACAAATCTTAAATACTTTTTATACTTTTTTTTTTAAAAATACACAATATTAAAATTACTGTATATCCCTTTTATTTAATTCATAAAAACTGTCACTAAATCGTGCGCTGTCGCAACCGCAAGATTGACGGTTGAGCATTATTCCACAATGAACCTAAAGGGGCATAAAACTTAACTTTATTTACGCTTTATGCCGTTTTATAGATTTTAACATCAATCTGATTAATATACCTATGTAGCATATTTAAGACTTTAAATCAACAAATGAGGAATGAAATTTTGAACATCAATAACAATATAGGTTTCTTATAATTGGCTTCTGTGTAGCAAATGAAAAAAAATGTAATTATGTAATCGATTGTGCTGTAGAAACCAGTAAAGTGAAATAAATAAATCAGTTATTACATAAGTCTGTAATCAAAAATAATTCGTAAGTCGAAACGCAATGAGAATATAAAAAGCCCAATTAGATTATTTCCTTTCATTAATGCAAAATCTAGTTAGACTTCTACACTGTGTAAGTGGTATAGCCCCCATTATCAATGTCACAAATACTGTGGGTGTAATGGAAACAAACTCAAATCGATAAACGAATAAAAAGCCGCATTTTACTCCACTCGTCACGGCGCGTAATGCCGTGGATATAAGTTCTTTTCTTTATCCTCAACTGTCAAGAGAGGCAACATTTAATTGACTCCCCCCTTACCGCGCGTAATATCCATTATCAAAGGTCTTCGGTTCGACTCTTGCGCCGACAACTTAGCCTCTTATCGCTGAGATACCACCGGTAGCTGTTTGCTTGTTGTGTTTTCGCAAATTAATGAAGATAATTTTTGATGTATTATTTTAAGAAAAGTTTTGTGTAAGTATTTAAGTTTTGATTAACTATGTGTTTGAACGAAAGAGCGTTTTATTATAAGTTATTGATGTAAAATTTAGACGTTTTTGGTGAAGAAATCAGTTAAGTAAGTATTTTCGTATTGGACTTTGCAACGTTCGTATAAAGCGTTTACGTAATGTATGGTTTTAAAATAATTACAACCATAACATTACAGGCAAAAGGAAGGAATTTGTAGCCATATCATTACAGAGTTATGCACCCACCTTGATACGTGGGCCCCTTGTATTTGGGGATCGCTCTTAAACCACTACTAATTATTTGCCGAACAAAATTGTTATTTAGAGAACATGGAAAAAACGCAACAAATGACCGTGAGCGTATCGATGGATCGATTCATATAATCGATACTTATAAATCGAGTCTGTTATGAGACGATAAAATCGGGCGACCGCCGGCGGCTACCGGGCGTACGGCTAAGCGACGATTACTGCTACTCTTCTTATTTCGTTCCCTGCAACTCGATTCGAGATTATCGATAAAATAATTAAATGGTTACTCTCGAAATCGATTCCCGAGTGTTGTTATCGAGACGCATGTTATTTGCTCCCTTTTTCGGTTCGCGAAGCACCTCCGACATTATTTCGCCTCTTATCGGATGTAATTTCTCGTTTTAACTTATAATTTGACATAACTCGTTAATTTGAGACCGCGTGGAATGTTTGGATATTTTTGTTAAAAAGTGGAGACAGGAGAGCGTTGTTTTTTAAAGCTGAGTTGTGCTACCAGGCTGAGACGTCTTAATTGTGTGCCACGATAATTCGGATTTAGTGATTTATAAGTCGTCCTAAAAGTATTAACAGCTTTGTCGGCGCGGGCACTTATCAGCGGCTTAGAAACGGTTTCCGCCCGGCTTCTTGTATTTTAAAGTTTTAGTCTTTTTGTGAGCCACTGTTCACAAGGCGTCGTGTACCGCTTACTACTGAACTGCAATATTTAAGCGTCTCCTCCGAAATTTTACAACCTTCGAACGAGCAATAAATGTGCGGTTTATTGTTGTTTAACACCTGAGCCTCGTGGATGAATTACAAGAGATTGCAGCGAGAATCGGGAGTTTTTGTTTAATCGTGCGTTTTTAACGACTTGTTTAGTGGCAAAACCAATATTCGGGACGTTTATGTGGCCTCCCAGGACAGCTGTTAATTTATTAGTCTTGGGACGCCGTTTACATTTTTCTGATTTTCGCGTTTGATTTTAACCGTTTGTCCTTAGAACTTGATTTATAACGTGGTAACTTACTAATTGTGGTAACTCAAAGCAGATATATAAAATTTATTTATTGATACTGCAGACATAAGAGATTATTAAGAACAAATATTACATGACGACCGGCTGGTAAGGGCTAACATACATTGCCTTCTATGCCTCTGGCATAGAAGGCTATGTCCTGGGTTCAAATCCTGGCGGCAGTGGATATCTGTGTGATAAACACACAGATAGTATAAAAAAATATTTAAGTATTCAATATATATATTTAAATATTTCTTAAGTATATCATTTATCTAGTATCCATAACACAAGTTAATTTGGGCTAGATAATGTTGTGTGAGTGTCAGAAATATTTATTATTAGTATTTATTATTACTTAGTTTTGTACGTGTGTTATAGAAGAACAAAGAGTTGAGAATCAACGTTGAGATATTTGTAGTTGCTAAAGAACCATGAAGAACCAGCCTTTCTTGTTACTAGCTACATTCTTAGCAAGGTAAATGGTAGCAAATATAAAACTGAAACATTTCTTTGGTCACCCAAAAATTTGTTATTATAATATTGATTTTTTATGTGATGATTTCAAAATCCACGGATTTTTAACTAAAACCTACAAATAATCCAGTGAATAAAGCAAACAACAACTAAGGATTTCCATTTTAGCCTGTTTTGTTTTACCTATTGACCAACGCAAGGTGGTTTACTGTACAGAGTCCATCTTGTCTTGATTAGGTTGCCTGGCAAAATCGCTCTTCAGAAAGACCTCCTTTGTACAAAAATTAAATTATTATTTTGCGTGTGCTGTTGGTGTACAATAAATATATTTTAACTATATTTGTTAAAACTTTTAATTGATTTTATAGAATACGATATACGCTTGAAAGCATACTAATTTTTGCGAACATAGTCAAATAAATAAATAATTATTTTACCAAAAAAATTACCTTCATTATTTTTGCTTTAAGTCACTAAAAACCTGTTAAAACACCATCGTTACCTCGACAAAACTGTGAAGTTGACCGTACACAGGGTGACCAAAAAAAACCCTTCTCTCGTCGTCTGCCACTGTCTGATGAATTGACGTGTTCCCGAGACCATTAGGACGGAGATAAGCAGCCATTTAACTCAATCCAAGGTGTATCAATCTACTTGTATACTCAGGGGGCTGCGGTTTTAGATACTCATTAAATATAATTGGATATTTCTAAATGTAACACCATATTATGTAAACAGAAACTAAACTTTTAAGTTTTGTGATTATATTGTGTGATTATATGAATATTGAAAATGTAATTAAGTCAACATACAAATATCTAGAAATTGAGAGCACAAAGCTACAGTCTTGAATCAATCATGTTTCATGGATTTGAACCTAATAACTCTTAATTACAACATATAATTACTGGATTGTACTGTTGCTTTTACAATGAGATAAAAATCTTAGAAATAACTTAATTAAGTCTGAGTATAAAGTCGCTTATAAATAAGGTGAAAAAAATCCAACTATTCCCTATATATGGCGCTATGAGCTAGCAATACGCCCTCGACGTTCGTAAGAGATCGCACGTGACGCAGGTTTTACGTTCAAAAAATTTTAGAATACGTCAGTTTCTACGCTGTGAACGTGATTTTATAATCGATTTTTACTTTTATTTTGTAGTTTGATGTTTTGTTGTTATTAAAACATCAAAATTGTAACAATTATTTTACTGTGTTGTTGCTTTTGTTTGCATGGTAAGGTATATTTACTAAGGCTTATATGGCCATACTATTTTTTTGTATAACAAGAACGGAGAATCAACTTCTGAAGAAAAATATGAAATATATTGGTTTAGTGACGATACATCTGGAGAAGACTACGAATATAATTGTATAAGGTGTGGTGAAAACCACTATAAAACTGAAAAAATCGCAGTACCAGAAAATTACATATTTTCACTAAAAAGGAACATGTTCAATACTGAAATGCTAATTTTATTAAATAAAATGAGTCTAAAATTAGAAAAATAAAACAAATTATGATTAGCTAAAATTTAATTCGTTAAATTAATTGACATAATTTACTTTTATCTGACGAGTCTTGACAATCATAATATGATATTACGATAAATGATAAGATACTAAATAAAAGTCCAAAATAAGGACATTTATATGAGTTGTAAATTAAAAGATAAAATATGCGAAAGAAATTTTACATTATGAATTCATTAATAAATCAGGTATGTTTTGACTAAGTTATGGTAATAGTTTAAAAAACGAAGTTTAGTTAGATTTATGGCCTAGTTTAGTAATAAAACCAATTATGCAAAATATTTTGTTACTTAATATTTGAAAATAGAATTTTCTTGTTTCTTGTTTGAATTTTGAAAAGCCAATTATTACAATAAATTTTGACAAGTATGATAATCAACTTTTTTATAAAATGATAAAAATATATAATTTAAACAATGTGCCTTGGAAATTTGATCATATTAATGTCAAGATCCAAATATAATTACGTTAGAATACCAAATGAGGGTTATAATTTTTATGTGGAATATAATATGGTTTGAAATCTATTTTTCATTATGGTACAATTAGTGACTATTAGTTAATAATTTTATTTAACTTTAGATTTATGATTAAAATACCATTTCGCTCCTTTTCCAACAAGATTTTATAAACTACTAGCTGACCCGGCAAACGTTGTTTTGCCATATAAATAAAAAAAATAGATGTTGGCCGATTCTCATAGATACCGGATAAGCACAAAAAAATTCATCAAAATCGGTCAAGCCGTTTCGGAGGAGTATGGCAACGAAAACTGTGACACGAGAATTTTATATATTAGATTATGAAATAGTACTTCCAACTACCTAAGAACTAAGCAAGCTACGGCAGTCTCTAATAATGTCTAATCAGTCACTAAATAAAGTATCTTTTAATTAAACATGAAACGAAAGACATTTTTTTATCAGATTTTATCAATGTCTTTACAAAAACGAATTCTTTTTCTTTTTCTTATCGTGCCGCAGAAAAGACCGCCAAAAATTCAGGTTAAAATATATTTTATTTAATGCAATCTTGAAAAAATTAGACCTAACTTATAAAAAAAAAAGTTTAATATAATTTAGCATTTTATATTAATCAAGATAAGTTATGTAGATAAATATATAAATAAAGAAAGATAACGTTAAATAAATAAGAAATAATCACCCTGTATAACATTTAGGTGCGTGACCGTGCGTGTGAGTCGCCCGGTAGCACTTAATGACCCGAGTGATGCGCCGGCGCAGGCCAATGGGAAAGCACTAGTCAATTGATATAAGCTTACAGATTCTTATAGGATTTATTATAAACTGGAATTATACGTGTGTATTAAAACTGTCACCTTGTTTTTCTATCCTTACTAGAGTTTGGTTTGGTTCTAGGTTTGGTTGCGTGTTTGAATGAGGCGCTGAGAACAAGATTTTACGTATGACAAGAGAAGTATAGTCTATGTTTGAATAAATAAGAGCTGTCCATATGGAGAACATTATTATTGATATTATTTAAGAAAAAAAAACCTTATCTATGAAATGGAAGCCTGCAGTAATATATGGTGTGAATATACAAATTTATAGTTACGAGCGGTATATTATTGTGGTAGGTTATTTCTATCTCAAACCTGACTCCTCAATTCTGTTTAAAAAAAGTTATTTAGTTCACAAATAAGCGTACCGTAAGAACAGGCCAATGCAAGCCAACTCTATTTGGTGGTACAGCACCTTCGATATCCATGTGACATGCGATCGCCCTTTACAAAAAACCTGTCATGAAATGTCATAGCTTCCTTTATAATTAGCTGCTGTTGAGATTTTTGCTAGTGATTCCCAACAGATTGGTTTTTTGATAAAAAGGGAAAATTAAAACAAAACTAGACCAGCGAAGCGCCAGTTCAAACCTAAATCCGTGTGGTCCTCCATCGACCTCATCTACACTTCTTCTTCTTCTTGCGAGTCGACACTAATTCAAATTTTGTTCGTTCAAAATTTCGCCACCTCTACAACACTAAACATGACGGTTTAAGACAATAAGGATTTAAGGCCATATTCATACAAAACTACGCGCGTACGACGTGGCTACCTCCCGAGTGTACTACACGCCCGTACACCGTTTTTCAATTTGATTCGAAGTTTATCCAAATATGAAAGATGAGAGCTTTGAGGAGTATGTGGTGACTAAAATTGAGTGATAGGGTGCGCAATAGTGAAATAAGAAAGAGATGCGGATTGAAAGAAGATGTAGTGACTAAGATTGAAAAGGGTATGCTACGGTGGTTTGGACATTTGGAAAGGATGAGTGGAAGTAGATTTACGAAAGAGGTGTACAGAGCAAGAATGGATGGTGCTGTCGAAAGTGCCGCCCTAGGCGAACGTATGCCAATCAAATTGGCGACGTTCTTAAAAAGGACCTCGTTAAAAGTACCCGTAACCGGCGATCATGTATGAAAAGATTAATGAACGTGGAGGAAGCGAAAGAGGTATGTCTGGATCGAAGCAATTGGTGTTCCCTTGTCTCTGCCTACCCCAAAGGGAGACAGATGTTAGGTTATGTATTTATGTATGTACTTATCCAAATAATAAGAGGAGTATTCCATTGACACGACTGTACCAGCACACTGACATTCATGCGTGTGGTACGCACTTACGATATTCACATGGATAGTGATGTTCATGTGAAAGGACAAATCTAAGGTGGTACTACAGTCCTTCCTATTTAAAAGGGAGGAACAGCAAGTGAAATTACAGGAACAAAAGGCTTTTACAACTGAAACGATGGGTCGGCAATGCGTCATTAATCTTACCATCTTCAATTAATGGATGTCCATGGGCCTGAATACTACTTACCATCAGGTGGACCAGTGCCCGCTTGCCGACTTTCATGAAGCGTAAAAAATACAAAAATGCATTGTAGAATGGTTTCTCTGCAGCGGCTAAGTATACTTAAGTATGCACAACGAAGGCCATCCAAAGTCTGTTGTTCCGGTGGTTACCCACTCAGCATATAGGATACACTAGAATTCACGACGCTGGTTTTCGACTGATACCTATTGTTAAGGATTTCGTGTTTAAAAAAAAATGATTTTTGCGCAACTCATTTACTCGTACATTTAAACTAAGAACAACTTTGAACCACCCATATATTATGTAGATGTATCTATCAGAGAAATGTGAATGAGCAGTTACAAGAAAAAAAATAACATGAAAATGACAGAACCTCTAACCTACTCTACTTTAGTTCAAATCAAAGTAAAACTAATAAAAATACTTCATCACCACAACCACTATAAAAAGTCAAGCGTGAAATTCCGTCTGCCCTCAGTCAGACCTGTGAACGTTAAATATCTAAGATAAAATCTAACTAGAAAATAATCAACTTCGGAGTTAGGAGCTAATCGCACTATAACCACGCATTCTTACAACGACGCTATGCCTTAAGTAATTCTAAGTTAAGTTTAAACGATACTTTGGACTTGGTAAGAATAAATTTGACACAGTATTTATGACATTGTGGAACTTAGGTAACGATTTATAGTTTGAACATTCATTGGTTAAACACACTGTTTTAGATCAAAATGAGGAAAACAGTATTCATCCTCACACTTCGTCATAAGTGAATTGTGTTTTTTATTCTTTTTTCACATTTGTCTTAAATTAAAAAAAACCCAGACAATTACACCAACTACATGGCCCCAAAGTAAACATAAACTTGTGTTATAGGATACCATGTAGTGAACTGGGGGGGGACCTAGAATATAAATACATAAATAGATAAACAGCCAGACACGGAACATTTTTTTTTTCTTGTTCCGTGCGGGAATCGAACCCGCAACCACTGGCGTCTGAGCAGGGTTTACCCCATCACCAAAGTGGTCGTTAGATTAGAGACTTTATTAGAGACTTAATAACTTCACAGCTCATCCATCGCTGATTTAATCTTTTTTACAACCTAAATAAAAAATCTCGTGAATGAGTCCTACTGACAACATTTTAATACGTTTTGTCCATGAATGTACTGCATAAACCTAGTATATAAGAACATGAGCATTCAATTTAATTATATGAAATAACTTGAACTACTAAATGTGATTAATGTTGATGACGAATCTAACGTAAATAAAAAAATGCCTACTCGATTCCTTTTTAACAAGTTATGTGAAAATAAATCTTAAGATCCAAATGCATCTGAGATATATTTTCTCTAATAAGAAAGTTATGTAACAGAACTTTCCTAAGACGTACCAAGCAGGCTATGCAGGGTATCGGCCACTCTACGGAGTCCGTAACCCTTCGTCTTCGATAACACTATCTCGCGATAAGAGATCCACGACTTGGGTCTCGTGTACCCCCGCACTAATTAACACGTAACTGCCCACTGATAGAGGTTAATGCGACTGGAAAACCACTTTGGGTTGCGTATTTATTTTGTAGTTGCGTTCTATATGATATAAATAACCATACGTATATATTGAGGGTTTCATCAAATGGCGTAGGCAAGTCTTGTTTTGTTTTCTCGTACTTCATCTCATAGATGCAGAACTATAGAATTTTTTTTTTCTAGTATTGTGTTTTATCTATTGGGTATTTGAGTTCTCCTTATTAAGTGTAATAAAGGTCGATATCCGAATTGGGTAACAGCTATCATAAAGCCCTGGAAAGCTAACTCGCTTTGTTGCTCGTAATCATATTCTTGTGAGTTTTGTCCGCCTAGCTAGCGACCACCCTTTATATAAAGTCTGCCGCCAAATGTTACCGCTCCGGCGGTAATGTGTTCCGGCAATATTGTATAAAGAGCCAGTTCCTTCCTAAACCCGTGTGCTTTCATCTTCTACCTCATCGTCACTTATCATCAGGTGAGATTGAGGTCAAACGCGGGTTTAGTCATTTATAAAAAAAAAAGATTTTTAAAAACATTAGGCAAGTTTGAAAACTGCCTAGATCTTTTTGTATTCTAATGGGTGTTGTTCACAATAAACAGAAACCATCAGTACCTACAGGAGCAGGCTTCATCGTCCTGCTGAATCCGAGCTCCAAACCAATTTCCCGTATTCCAGATAAAAGGATATTACAGGATGTGTAATCATTGAAACTACGTCTAAGGTATGATTAAATAAAAACAAAAAGCTTATAAAATAAAAACGATTAAGAATCTCAAATCAAAATAAACCTTTTACCATTCAATCGCAGATACTTAAAAAAAAGGTACTTTTTTATTTATTTATTTATACTTAATAAATAAATTTAAAAAAAAACCAACAAAGCTTATAACGAATCATTTAAACATTTTGTATTTCTTCTACCTCAGTATCGAAGTGGACAATTTCATTTGAAGTTGCATCTCTCCAACAAGAGTACATCTAACACGAGAAACAAAACTCAAACAAGACCGGCTTATCAGTGGTGCCCTCTAGCCGCCGATTTCGGGTGTCGGTAAATACTTATTTATCCACTCTTCTTAGGGTTCCGTAATAAGGGATAAGCAAATTAAAAACTGATGATTGAAAAATCGTTTATCATGCAATTTTATAACAACATAGTCTTTGTGCGAACTTTACACCTGGTGGCGTGAAGACAAACATCCTATCGTTACTTTATTTTAAAAAAATCTTAGAACGCAACACATATACGAAAATTGCTCGTTAATGATAATGCTGTAAAAATTGTAGGTAAATGAGTGAGAAAGCATGTTTTGGTGTTCAGAAATATCAAATGAGTTCATTTTTAGCGTTTCTCAACAAGTTTCTAATCTAGGTCAATTGTCATAGTATTGCCATTGACCCAGTATTATCTCAGTTCAGGCTTTATAACTAATTATAAGGCCTTGAGATTCCTTCCCAAATTTATGTGTTGCTCTCTCATATCATCATCAACTTCATCGTCATACATGTTCATTTATGTTCACTATAGTTATAAACAAATCGAAACTATAGGAATCTATCTCCAATTTTTCTCTTGTGTGCTATCTGCTTCTTTTGCTGCTACTTCCGAGTAATTTTTGAGATAAAAAGCAGAATAAAAAGGATAAAAAGTACATACATATGTGTTATTCCAGATTACTTGTCTGTGAATGTTTCATCAGGTTAATCTGGCCAATCTATTCAGCTTAATAGAGTTATAAATATCCATACATGCGCTGTAACATCTATTTAGTAGAATAGTGGCTATTTAAGATATCATTACTTCAATTCAGTATTTTTTATTATTAACTAAATATACAGAACCTTGTGTAGTCTACTTCTGCTGACACTTATCTTACTTTTGTTTACTTTTTTTCCGAGGTACTGTCGGAGCCTCTACAAGCGACACTGCATAAATTAAGCTACCGGACTTTCCTGCGATGCAGCGTATATTAACGGATTCTTTGATATTTTAATTGAGTCCATGTTGGGATTCGGATGATGGAAATGAAAAAAGTGACAGTTTTTTTTCTAATTAGAATTTATTTAAGGTACGGATGCTGTTGATAGCTGTTGGTACATCTTTTGATTGTGAATGTATTTAATTGGAGTAGCGGTGTGTTATCATAAGTTTTCTTTTTTTAAATGTAAAAGTAAACAAACCAGCCACTGCTCTATAGAATAAATTGAAGATGGATGTGATTCCGATTTAAAGCCTCCATTTCGATATTTTTTGTTAAAGATTTTTTAAAGTTTCTACAAAATGCATAGATACTCTAATTGCATTTTGTTACAATGCTTAAAATCAAAGGTTACTAACGCTTCGGATAAAATCTTGAGCCTAGTTTCAACTTTTCATTGTAAAAAAGTTTGAACTGTATTGGGTATAGATAAATGTATTTAAAGCTTTTTTGCAATTTGGCTATAGTGTGCTAGTGTTGTGCTGTATCTGTCCACTACTTAGAAGACGATAAGTGCAACTTAATTTAGGACTAAGATCCACTGCGATCTGCGGGTCTTCGTGAACCCACTATCTGCCGAACTCGACACGATTTCGATTTTAAGATGTTTTAGCTCGTGATCGCGACACAGTATACTGACTACAGTATCATTAATATACCATTATTTATATTTACTCGTAAAAGAGTATTTTTAAACGTAAAATAGTTACTTACCTGGTAAAATAAATAAGATAAAAAATAGTTCTAATAAGACTAAAACAACATGGAACATAATAAATAAGGAAACTGGAAAAGTTAAGGATCGCAATACTGAGTTTAAACTTGTAATTGACAATAAAACCATTAATGTAGATGAAAATGTTGCGACAGCATTCGAAAATTGTTTTGCTGACATTCCAGTTTCAACTACTAAATTGTTAAATTCTTCACCTGTGGTGGCTGAATCATTGCTGAAAAATCATGTAAGTGAGTGCAAGGAGTCTTTCAAGTTCCAACCCATAGACACCGGGGACATTTTTAAAACATTTAAGACAATTGATGTTAAAAAGACAACTGATTTGTGGGGCATATCTGTTGAAATCTTAAGTTCTATCATAGATGTAATAGCTCCTTGCCTTGTTGAAATATTTAACAACTGTATTATAAGTGGGGAGTTTCCTGATTTAATGAAGCATAGTAAGGTTATTCCTTTATTTAAATCGGGTAGCTCTACGGACCCTACTAATTTTAGACCAATTTCGATTTTACCAACATGTAGCAAAATTTATGAAAAAATTATTCTCAACCAGCTATTAGCTCACTTCACAAAAAACAATTTACTTCATAACAAACAATTTGGATTCACAAGGGGTCGTTCGACAACTGATGCTGGTGTTGAACTGTTTGAAGTAATAGCTGGTGCCTGGGAGGGATCACAGGATGCTCTAGGTGTATTTTGTGACCTATCCAAGGCATTTGACTGTGTTCAGCATGACACTCTCATCAGGAAACTCCACCACTACGGCATCAAAGGCACTGACCTCAAACTTTTGAATTCTTACCTGAGTGATAGAATCCAGAAGGTTGAGGTTAACCGGAAAAGGTCAGCTGGGTCGGTTGTGAGAATGGGAGTGCCTCAAGGTTCAATTCTGGGCCCATTTTTATTTTTAGTCTATATAAATGATCTACCCTATATGGTAGGCAATAATCACGATATTGTATTGTTTGCTGATGACACATCATTAATTTTTAAAATGATAAGGCAGAAAACCAACTACGACGATGTAAACAATGCTCTCTCTAATGTAGTACAGTGGTTTAATGTAAATAATCTAGCTTTCAATGATAAAAAAACTAAATGTATAAAATTCTCCGCACCAAATGTAAAACAAGTTGAGTCTGATCTGCGGCTTAATGGGAACAGGTTGAATCTAGTAGATAACACTGTTTTTCTTGGAATTACCTTAGATTCTAAATTGCAATGGGGCGCCCATATCTCACAGCTAGCGAGTAGACTTAGTTCTGCAGCGTTCGCGGTTAAGAAAATTCGCTCATTGACTGATGTTAATACGGCGAAGCTGGTTTATTTTAGTTATTTTCATAGTATAATGTCCTACGGCATCCTACTTTGGGGCAATGCCGCAGACATTGACACGATATTTACACTGCAGAAAAGGGCTATTCGTGGAATGTATAAACTTGGAAGTAGAGAATCTCTAAGAGAAAAGTTTAAAGAGATTGGTATCTTGACCTTTGCATCACAATATATATATATGAAAACATTATGTATATTTATAAGAATAGTAGTAAATTTAAAACCATGAAAGATAAGCATGATAAAAATTATTCTGTAATGACAAGGAACGACCATAAATTAGCGTTTCCCAAATTAAGGCTGGCTAAAAGCACTAAATCATTTATGGGAATGTCAATACGTATTTATAATAAAATACCACAGTCAATTCAATCTCTAACGTTTAATAAATTTAAAAGAACTATCAAAGAAACATTATGCAAAAAAGGCTACTATAAACTCCAAGATTATTTAGATGACAAAAGAGCGTGGGATTGATGTCTCCACAGGTTATTTCCAAATATTAAACATTAATCACTATGTAAGCAGCTTGGCTGCGACATGATATTGGCAGGCACGAATAGCTGTCTTCTGTTTGTTTTTTCATGTCATAGCAGAGCTGTATTTCTGCCAAATTGTACCTATAATAAGCACTTTTTACAAAAGAGTGCCGAGAGTTTTTTTTCCGCCGGCTTTTTTCCTCTCGGTCTACCTAGGGTTCTACTTTCATTTCGTTTTTTAAAGCCGAAGAAGAAGTAGTAGTAGACATCACCAAGACATTGGTGGATTATGGGCGATCATTATCTTTATAAGCTGAGAGACGCACACTTCTCGACGGAGGCCTTCCCCTGGATTCTTCATGTCGTCCGGACCCGCGCCGCCCTCATCCAGCATTTGACGTTCGTAAAGTGTATAAAATTACCTACTACGAATAAAAAAGTTTTCATTTTCATTTTCATTTTCAATGGCTGATTCTAGTTTGAACCATAATATAATAAGACTTCTGCAAAGGTTCTACGACACTTTATAAGTTTATAACTTCTACTAGAGTGTTGTATCTATTGTATCAAAATCTTTCTTCATATCTTATCATATACATCAAAGGGTTTGGTTATTTTTTTTTCTTAAATAATCATGAGATATAGAGTTATGATTAGTCAGACATCTAAAAAGCACCTGACACTTCCGATGTTCAAAACCTCTCCAAAATAAAAAGCCTTCGTTAAACAACTGCCCCGTACCACCGACTTTGGCGTCCTGATGAAGTCGTAGGGCAGCCGTTTGTGGTCGCACGCGCAGCTCCAGGCAATTAGCGACCAACTGCGCAGGCGCCCGGCCATCGAGATAACAGGCGCGACCGGGGAAACGGAATTCGGTGAAGTTTTGGCGCGAAGACATTGCAAGATTACGTTTTTTCTTTTTGGTTTGCTTAGTGATAATGAAGTTACGAAATAAACGTTTTTCTTTTAACATTGACTTATTTTCAATAATATATATATAAAATAGTGATAGTATTAGCTATATACACCACTAAAAGGTCAGTTTTGCTCACTCGATCGCAAGATAAGTTAAAAGCTTTAATTTCACTAAATTGATTGACCTTTCCATCGCTTTACGAGAATTTCTTCTTGTATTAAATATCATTTAGTTCGACGACCGGCTGGTGTAGTGGTAACATACATTGCCTTCTATACTAGAGGTCCTGGGTTCGAATCCCGGCGGCAGCGGATATCGATGTGATGAACACAGATATTAGCCGTCAAGTCATGGATGTTTATATGTTTATTTAAGTTTATTCCAATAAAAATATGTATTTATTCAATACGTATGTTTATATATTACTTAAGTATATCAGTTATCTAGTATCCATAACACAAGTTCTTTAAGAAACTTAATTTGGGCTGTGTGAGTGTCAAAAAAAAAAACTGAAAAAAGAACAAGACAGGCAGTATAATCATTGACACCAAAACTTGCAATCTGAGTTTTAGGGACTATCTCTTAGAAGTATTTTTAACAGTAGGTAACCCCATGTTATTTACCCCTTATAAGAAGATTCAAAATTTGTAACGTGACGTTTTTCTGAACTTCTTGAAGTTTATAAGGGTTTTTGTATTTCTATTTAATATTTCAACTACTTACAAATAATTGTACTTTAGATTTCATATTAGATTTTATTCCCTGATACTATCCCGTTCTGTTTGTGATTGTTATGTTCTTACCTGGCTTGAATCTGAATCTACATAGTACAGAAAGCCGCAGATCAAGCGTTCCATTACCTGTCAAATTTTCCCAACCAATTTCAACTTAATGTCGAGGGCATAGAGTTCAGATACGAGTAAATTTTGTACCTATACATTACTGCTTGTTTACGAATAAATATTAAATTTTGCATTTTTTTTTTAAATTTGCTTTTCTCATAAGTAAGGCAAAAAAGTCCCATTAGTACATAAACCAAAGTTATATTTGATTTTACAGGTAGTTGTAATAGCTTATTGGCAAGTTTTTCTTGATTTTTCGTATGTATGTCAAATAATTTAGCCTTCAGAGTAGATTTCATGAAATTATCGTGAATCCGAAATATAATCGACCGTGACTTCTTAGTTCATTATCTGCACAGAATAAAAAACCACACAATTATGGAATCAAACAGAATCTTATCGATAAAACCTGCGTACACGCAATTAACTATGATTAAGTGCCGTTTAACTAACTCTAACAATCAAAGCTGTTATCGTGATGAAATACAATTATTCCTAAGTGTTACATACTTATTTAAACTAACGAATTAAATATTGTTAATAAACTGTTAAGAATTTAAAAGTATTGAAGATCACATTGGCACGTATCGATTAAAGTTACTTAAATGCGTTTTTAACAAGCCGTCGGCTTAAATCGGAATTTTGAAGAAAATTTCTTTTTTTATTAAAAAAAGATATTTTTATTGTACCATATATTGAAAATATTTAACAAATGTGTATAATTATAATAATTATAAAAATGAATTTAGACAATCTGCAGGGGTAATTTTAAGAACGTTTAACCTCTTCGCCATTAAACTGGAATTTGTAAAATAGACATAAAAGTTAAAGCTAAGCTGTAATTCCTACCAACTATCAATAATTTGTGATATTCGTAAGAAGTATGCTTCCTATCACCATGAGGCTTCAGCACTTGTTTACCAATTTACTGGCACAAGAAATACAATCATAACAAAAGAGTATATATTAAAGACTTGTCAATAAAATACCATCTGTTTGATCTACCAAGAGAACGAGAGTCATCAAAATTCTTTTGTAATTAAAAATATAATTAAGTAACAAAATACAATAAACTTACAGTCAACTTAAAAACCTTATAGAAGTCGGTTAAAATTAGTTATGTGGATAATGTTTTCAAATGTGTATTAAGAAAATTAGCTAGCTTTTTATTTTTGTTTTTCTGCACGTGACTTTCTATTTTATGGAACAATTAATTAGGAATGTAGAAAAGGTTCCTAATTAAGAAATGTAATAAAGTACGAGGCGATTTTATCGCTCCATTCATGTTGAACAATTGTGAAATGTTTTAATTCATATAAGTATAGTGAAACTTCGTCATTTTTTTTTGTAAGAACGAAAAATTTTTTTTAATAGTTTAGCTTGGGTCAATATCGTTTTAATGATGCCAGATAAATATGTTACGAGTATTGTATTAAACAGTCTGAACAAAACTGATTTTATTTCCTACAGTAATATTGTCTTAAGTTTTCGCGATTCATACTATTAAATAAAACACTTTTTAACCGGATGTGGTGACTGGTGGTCTGCCTGCAAAGACACCGAAACGTTGAGTTAAAATTTAAAATGTAAATATACACGATAAATCCGGTTAAAAGTGTTTTATTAAAGAAACAAACAGTATTCTAAAACATATGAAAACCTGTAAGTTGTCTTTAAAACATTGAGATAAAGTAAATATGAAAAAATATGAAATATGAAAAACCAAGGAAGTACCCGTCCATCCAGGAAAAACCTATTCGCTAAACATGGTGTCCATACATGGTGTCCCAAGACTATGGGACATCAAAGGAAAGTACCTTAAATATCATAGATCGGGTAGTGTGCTTAAAGAAGACTTTATGTGATTTTTAGATATAAGTAAATACCTGAGAGGTTTCTCGTCCCTTGCCAATTTTGACTTGAGCAGTGTCTTGTGTGTGTTTTTATTTGGTCAAAAAGATTCATTCCACGTTGTTCCTTTCTTTTAAAATACCACATTTCTTAAGAAGAATTATTGGTCCACTAGCTGTTTCGCGCGGTTTTACCCGCGCCATTTCAAATCCCGCGGGAATATCGAGATAAAAATTAGCCTATTTGCTATTCCAGACTGTAAACTCTCATGCCAAATCTCATCCAAATCCATTAAGCATCCATCCATCCAAACTTTCACATTAATAATATTGACGACCGGCTGGTGTAGCGGTAACATACATACCTTCTATGCCAGAGGTCCTGGGTTCGAATCCCGGCGGCGGCGGATATCGGTGTGATAAACACAGATATTAGTCTTCAAGTCATGGATGTTTATATATTTATATAAGTTTATTCTAATAAAAAAAATAGTAGGATTCTTTCGATTGGCCTCATAAAAATGTCATTCCTACCAACATATATTAATATTTCGGTTCGATTCATTGAAGAAGCAAGTAATTCCTGGGTTTTTTTTTTCTGCAGAATTACTTATAATGAAAAAATATATAAAGTCTTCTCTCAGAAAAATACCTTTGATGACTTGCGACGCCCTAAATACTTAAAAAGTACTTAGTTACCAGTATGACAGAGTAGTCGAAAAAGAGACGTAGATTGTTCAAAACCTAGGCAAACTTTACTAAAAAGGGACCTATCAAAGCGCTTAGTTCAACTTTTCGGTATATCCAGCACATATTTATTGCATTTCTCGCTTATTTCCTTATGTCCCAGAGCTGGCAACACATTGGCAGTTCTCCTGAAGTTGTAGGTGTCCCAGGTAAATACTTAGCAACTCACGAGCGAGTTTCCCCTTCTATAATATAAAAATACTCGGTAAAAAAATAAAGTTTTTCTATATTTTATCCGTCAAATGATTTATTTGGTAAAAAAAAAAAAAAAAAAAAAAATACAAGTTTTATTTTGGTATTTAAACGTGCATATTGTTCTATTTAAATAGAAGTATATTATATTTAACTTGCATTACGTAAGTACTTCGGTTAGAAATCACAGCGCAGTATCGTAACGCCAAGGTCGGCGGGATTCCTTCCTACTTGTATTGAACACGACTACTGCATTTGTGCTGGCTATCCGATTCCACTTTGTTTTTCCGAACTGATAGCTCCATTTATTAGACTTAGATTTAAAAAAATTGAATGTGTAGTCGAATATAATTAGTTCGGAAATATAACTTTCCTGAATCTTGGTAAGACCTAAGATATTTTTTTCTAAAATAGCATTTTTATTAAAGAGTAAAAATTTTCATTTCAATATAACATAAAGTGAAGGTATATTTGTAAAAACTAAAATAATGCATATAATTAGATATAAAACTACTAATACAAAGGAATGACAAATAAAGAAAACGGTCTAAATGTTTACTAGTGCGTATGTAGAAACCAAATCTAACTCGCCACAATTCAGCTATCCGAACGGAATCCCTTGCATCAGCCTTGTCGGGATTCGAACGATATCTAACAGATAAGCCGGCAGGTGAGTGTGGGAGACTTTCCCGATATCGGTAGTGGTATCCGATGTCACCATTTTGATATTGATACCAAAACCATGTAACCTTTTTTTTAACTGCGATCACAGTGGATCAGTAGAGTCGGCTTTTAAATAGGAAAATCTGCGTTAACGTATTATAATGATACTTAAATCTTACGAGACACCATATTTAACAGACTTTATTGTTTGACAAATTTGTTAGTAAAGCGACATAACAAGTTTAAAAAAGGCACATTAATAACCGTTTTAAAAATGATAGCAAATTGTTTATTTAATGGTTAAACACTGTTTCCTCTCAATCATAATGGTACCTCAGTTTTTATACTTATTATTTTAAATTTCAATCCTCCATCTAAGATAAAGAACTCTAGGTATATGAGCGTTGCCATGGTAACATAAATCCAGATTACTTTATAAAAAAAAACAGAATTGGGAATTTAGATTAAATACACGAATCCAATTATAAACAGTGACAACGAGATGTAAGTTTAAATCCACAATCTCAAGGCAGAAGTTTGAAAACAACTTTTCAAAAGGTTTATTTCCAGACTTGACTAGATAGGTCACAAAAGACCTATCAGAACACGATAAAATTTGGAGTACAAGGGATTTTATTTGAGTATAAGCTAAGTATAAATATTAAATACCTTTATTTATTTTCATAAAATCCACATAAATCAAGGTACAATTACCTAATTATGATTGTGTCCAAATATTTATGGAGCTCCGGCTGCGAAAAACTATAAGGTATTAAAAAAGAAACGCAGCAGTTGTGAATGTAATGGTTTGTGAACTACAAACCTTGAAATAATAACGATTTAACCGCAAATACTAAAACTTCACTTTGTCCTTTATTCATTCATTTATATAAATAATTAAAAAACAAATGACAAAAGGAATAGTTCAATATTTCACAATCAGCCTTAATTAAAAAGATCCTATCTTAAGCATAATGATAGTACTCTAACCAGTACAAGCAAAAGTTCAATTTAACCAGTAACTTGGCAGACAGTACAAAACGGCGAACAGTAGCAGTTATTGATTGTGTATTACAGTCATTTTGCAAAAAGAACCTGTTTCTATAATCGTTTTGATGATACAGATAAACACGACCTTTGAAGTAACAAACAAACATGCATAAAATGATTTTAGCTGACTTACAAAATACTTGATGTTAATGGCCTAAGAACATTAAACTAGCTATCTTGAAAACTCCATATAAGCCTTTTTAACATAGATAAAAAATGATATCTATGATCATAGATAGAGCTAGACGCGCATGAAGTACCAGGCAAGCAGAAGCCAATAAGAGTATTGTCTTTATCTGTCACGTGTCGATGGAAAAACGCAGGCGCTGTTACTTCGCGATCTTAATGAGAGTTGACAAACTGGATGGCCAAGGGCCGAGAACTGTATGGATATGGAACTTACATGGAACTTAACAACTCCGCAGTCGTTGGAAGCTTCATTGTATAAGATTTCAACGCGATACCAGAGCTACGTAGACAATTTTATTGCTAAAGTATCAAACGCATGAAATTATTTAAACTTATGATCGAAGGCGCTCTGAAAAATAGCTTAAATATTTACGTGTTTCCTAATGGATTTGGTAATGTAAGAAATTTATTATAAATAGTATTAGTAGTAAAACAACAGTGTAACAAAATAAAATAAGAGCACAAACAAACACACGAAATTATTTTAAAACTTTTTAGCAATTCGAGTAAAAATAAACATTTTGTTATGTTAAAAATAAAAGTAATAGCGTCATAAAACAAAACTTGATTCTTTACATCATTGTCGTTATTTTATTGCAAAAAAACATGTTGTTATTATCAAGTTTTTTAAATGACGTATCCATGTTAAGCTCAGTGAGCATCATAACGTGTCCCTATAAGGCAGTGGTATCATTACTGGACAGTTGCTTCTGAACTTCTTGCATTTATGTTCGCCTAGTACCCGCCACCCGTGAGCGCACTCTTGTTTTTATACGCGTATGTGTGTATGTTTGTTTATCTTGCTATTGAGATGACATTACCGAGAACATCTATCAATCACAAACGCTATTCAATTATCGACCTTATCAAGTTCTATTAAAGGTGTGAAATAAGGTCTGGTTCAAAGAATGTTTGAATGGTGGGCTCAGACATTTCATTCACGTTTGCCAAGCTTTAGTGGCATTTGGAATATGTAAGTATGATGGCATGGCAGTAGGAAAACAGTTCAAATAAAATACAGTGTTTATGTTTACAATCCGGTTTGTAACAAGGAAATTTGCTATCAACCATTTATGGGCATCGTTGGATAGAAATCCTTTTTTTCTCAACCATTAGCTATACCCAGTATTATCTGCAAGATAAAAACAAAAAAAAACTTATCCTCAAGTTTAACTTATCAAGAAAAGGAACTTGTTAAATCTAACGACCACATATTTGTGTTATTAAAAGTTTTTTTCTTTTTTTAAGCGTTGGCTATTTTTGAATATTTAAAATCCATTTGCTATAATTGTCATTTAAGGCGATACAAGTAAAACGTTTTGCAATTGCATTGGTTATAATTTTTTAATAGAGTAGAAGCTACTTAAATTGTAATTACACACCTACAACTAAAATTTGGCTTGTTACTTAATTAATTAATACATACATACATAACGTCACGCCTGTATCCCTTATGGGGTAGGCAGAACACCAGAGGTTATAAGACCATCTGATGTCACGTTTGACAAAATTTGGAGGTATTATAAAGATGGAGAGAGAATGTTGTAGTGACAGGGAGTCAGCCTATCGCCCACAAAAACGCCTTTAAAACCTCTGTCCCTTAACTGACTTTTACAGTATGCCCGGGAAGACAAGCAGCTGGCACATTCTACGTTTTTCTTTCGCTCCCAGTCCAGCATGTTACTTAAATAATTTAGCCCATGTATGAGGTAGACTTCTTGGCCTTTAAACTTCTTGGCTTGCTCTGGAATACCACCAAAAATAGTTCCTTAGACTCGTAAAGTGTTAGGGAAAAAGGACCGCCAAATACTCGTATTATCACTTCGACAACGATTATTTTCGGTAGTTTAACAATGTTCCACTTCCAGTCTGTCTAGTCTATTGATTGGGCGTCGACTTTCTGATGATGTAATAATGTGTAGTTTAAATTTTGAAATTCTAATTAAAATACCTTCGATTCACCGTGGTGTGTATAACAATATACTGAAATACTCGTATACCTATAAGTTATTCGTGAATTTATTATTCTAAATAATGTTGAAAAAATTAATATGTAATGTATTTATTCAGCTTAGACTCTATAAATCAGCGATCATTCTTACAAGCATCGCAAGCATACTTCACACCTTTTCTTGTGAAGAAAACTATCAATAGAAATAGTTTTCATGGATTACTGCTTAGCATTTTACTCGCTTCCGTAACCTTTATTGGTTGTTTTATTTTAGAATAATTACCGATACTGCTTAAAAGAAATTTACTTTTGATTATTGTGAAATTTTCAATTTTTATTTTCCTCAGAACTGATTAAGTTAAGTTAAGTTATGAGTATGCGATGAACTATGATTATGAATGAATCTGAAAACTATTGCATGCACTGCATGACTATGAAGATGCCAAGATCATGAAATTCAATACTTAATAATACCATTTGCCGACATGGGAAGAGAAGCAGAATGTGCCAGCTGCTTCTCTTCCCGGGCATACCGTAAAAGTCAGTTAAGGGACCCAGGTGTTATGGGAGGCTTTTTTGTGGGCGATAGGCCTACCCCCTGTCACTGCAATAGTCTCTCTCCACTATTATAATGCCTCCAAATTTGTCAAACGTGACATTGGATGGTTTTAGTACCTCTGGTGTTTTGCCTACCCTATACGGGATACAGGCGTGAAGTTATGTATGCATGTATGTAATAATACCATAACTTTCTAAGTAAAAGACAAAATGTAAATGTGATATCGCATTAAAATTTACAGTGTAACAACTTATTGTAGGCGAGTGTACCTAACTCATAAAGATTGCTTTAATTACTTGGACAATATCATTTACAGCCAAGCAAGCGGGTTTATGGTAGAAAAGTAACTACAAAGGAACTCCGCTAAAGGCAATCAATGACTGATTGTATGCGCATACGTTCATATTGTCCCTAGATCTTTCAAATTATAATACAGACCACACTTCATATAACCGCGCGTTAAAATATCAATTATTGCAGTTAATACTAATTTTATGTAAATTTCTTTGGAGTAAGTGAGTGATATTCAATTTGTGTTTCTAAGCTTTGTTCTAATGGTTTAAGAACTTAAGTTATGATGTGCTGGAGCTTGAGCTTCATTTCTTATATTTGGCTGTACGTGGGAATTTGCAAATAGCTTTCTTCAAATAGAATCTTTGAGCTATTGTGATGAGCTTTAACAAAAATATTGATATTTTCTTTACTCACATTTTATACCACAGCAGGGCTTCTTGGCATTCTCTAACAGCATAACTTTAGGTAGTAAATAACAATAGCAAGCAATTTATCATCATCATCACCACTTTGGCCATGGGGTAAACATGTCTGCCTCAGATGCCAGTGGTTGCGGGTTCGATTCCCGCACGGAAAAAGAAAAAAATAGGTTTCATGTCTGGGTGTTTATCTATTTATGTACTTATTTATATTCTAGGTTCCCCCCTAGTTCGCTACATGGAATCCCATAACACAAGCTATGTTTACATTGGGGCCATGTAGTTGGGGAATTTATTTTATTTTTATTATCAAAGTGTTTTTATAAAAGTACAAAAATAATCATGTCTGATAACTCTCAGTTATCAAAAACATAATGTTTTGAAAAATATTCCTTTCGTTGGTTTATTATACAATACATAAATATTTTATAAAATTTTGTTGGTAACTACGTATAGAATATACATGTCGCAATACTAATATAGTTAATAACACTTAAGTTCATTTTTATTTCTACTGAATTACATAAACGTTAAAAATATCTGAGTCTTGTATGATTTATATGTGTAAGTTGCAAATTGTTTTGATTATTTAAATCACTTTACATTCATGCTTTAAATTCGGCGCCGAATACATTAAATTTTATTGCTTTTAGTTGTCATTAAATTAGATGGTTTAAATCTAAGATGGTGCCCCAGTCAGTGATCTTGAAGTCAGATCCAGGTCAGGTCACGGTTGTTATACTATTGAAATACTGCAATAAATAAGGTATAAAATTATTAGTTATACATTTGTTATGGTATGATATGGTAGAAACAAATGTATTTTACCGTAAATTTTGCATATGGATGATAATAGTTATTATATATTTTTTATGTCCCCAAAAAATCTAATAAATAGATTTGAAGAACTATTGTCTAATGCACATACCCTCATTAACTCATGAATTTAAATTATATTCAAATTATGACAAATTTTATAAAAGTATGAAATACGTCTTTTCTATTACTTAATGAGTTTAGGTCCTGGGTTTGATTTGGTAGGTATTCCATTTTGAAAAAAATGTCACCACTGACTTTCAATGATCGAAAACAGAACCTATAATCTTATCAACTTAAATGTGTATGTGTTCAAACTTACTTTGGTACCAAGTTTCTTATACAATCACCGAAGGATACATACATTTTCCGGCATATCATATATTGTTTCTGTTAAAATGGAGAATATAAAGCATGACTAGAGGGTATATTATTCATGAACTAGTACATAGTACACTAGTAAATTTTCCATACAAGCCTAAATCGAAATCATACCCAGAATTTCTACAACAACGGGCGAGTACTCAAAACCGTTGCACCACCAAGACCGTTATTTACTAAAATACTTTTACTTATTGACTAGACGTGGTGATTACCCCTATTAAACGTTTAAGTGTTGCCCGACCAAAAGTTTTTCAACTAATCACTGGTAATTTTACTTCACTTGCAAAAAACGTAATGTTGCTATTTGAGATTTACACTTCACTGAGCTTGACTGATGAATGGAGAATGTGTAATTTATGTATTTTTTTAGAAAACGCTTTTGTAAGATATATGAACAGTTTTTCTGGATATTGTTTTTTGATGCTACCTACTGTTTCGTCATGGCTGTTGCTAATTTACTGTCATAAATTAATGATTATTTAGGCACCAAAAGAGCAAGGCAATTTTCATATATACCAGCTTTTCCGAATACTTATGGGTGACCATTTCTGTATAGATTTGAGGATGACCGATGTAAACAGACAAAATTCAGATCCAGTAGGATCTCATGTCAATGGATCAATGGAAAAAAGAGTAGATTATTTATTGTTTTCGAACTACGAGTAATTGAAATTTCGATCTTTTCACTAATTCATAATCTCTTATTGATAACTGTAGATAACAGTTTAAAAAACAGATGAATGAACCTATTAAAGGTGTCATGATACAACCACAGGTTAAGACAAAGTTTAACTACTTTGTGGGGCAAGTACTTTGTGAGAGTGGTACTATCGTCCAGTTAATTTTGCAGCCAACCAGTAAGGGCGCATTCACACGGGATACGTCTTTGACGATTCGGTATATTTCGGTTCATTGTAATGACCGTAGTGACCGACGTATCCGTCTACGTCTTTTTTCACGATTCGTGAAGCGTGTGAACATGGGTATATAAAAAGCATTGCTCCCGTCAAAAAAAATAACGAATCGTGAAAAAACACGATTCGTGAAAAATCACGATTCGTCTTCGTGTGAATGAGCTCTAATGCTGGATTCTGCATTAATTCCAGATAATTTTATTTTTTAACTAAGCCTCTGGAGTTCCTAGTGTCCATGTTCGTGTTAATAATTTAGCAACAGGTAACTCAAGTGTTTGTAGGCTCCCTGTTGCATATAATACAAATTTATATTTGTAATTTAGTGGAGATCGAACCTGCAATATTTAGCTGTTCGCCCACTTAACTAGACTATACAAAGTTTAATAAAAACTTCAATATGAAGTTACTTAAAAAAATAACGTTCGCAATAACATTGTCTTATTAAGACAAACAACATTTTGTTTTGTAAAGTTGGCAACAAAGTTCATTTTTAACCAACAAAAAATACTAAAAACCAATGGATACTTAGTGTTCAAGTCCATAATCTGTCTGTCTATCTACTTGTACAGTAAATCTTTCATTCATCATACTTTTATCGAAAATATCATCGAATTCTATCCTCTACAAAAAGCTATCTGAATGGGAGTGAGTGAGGCAGACTGCTGATCACCTTGAGTGCGACAGTGACAAGTATTGGATTTCTCGACAAGATCGATACACAATAAATCTTGTGTTGTTTTTCTTTTATTCTGTTTTGGTATAAGTGCTCCGTTCTCGAGACAGCTTGTAGCTACTGGGTTTGAGTTCGACTCCGTGTTATTTTATTTATTGTGTTTTCGATTTATTCTCACTTTGCGTTTATGGGTAAGATGGCTTGAATGACTGGCATTAAATCGAGGGCTTTAACGTTTTTTTTTTAAATTTTACTCCCTATGAAATTGATCTGACTAAGGTTTTATGTCTTGGAATAGTTTTTTCATTTACGATTGAATTTAAAAATCGATACTGAGTTGGAAATTGGTGTAATATACAATAAACAAAAAACAATGAAAACTTTTCTTGTTTGTGAAAGATTTGTTTTTGTTTGATTTTATCATGAAAGTTAAGTATGTGTTCTGCGACTTTTTCTTAAAGGTATTAAAATTATATAAAGTTAAGAGGACCAAAGAATTCCCAAAATTCCTACGGGAAATATAAGACTTTTAATTTATGCGCGGACGAAGTCGCGGGCAACGTTCGTTGCTATATGAATCTGGAGCAATGGTATTTGGCGAAAGATTAAATAGTCAGGTGGACCAGGGTCCTGCCATAAAGCGGGCTAAATTTGACTCGGTGATCTACAGGGATTATCCAGGTTATTATTAAAGAGACCTTTGAAGACGACGAAAAGGCCGAAACGTTCGCCGACAGCATTGCCTTTCAATGATCCCCTAGTACTCAACCCGTCGACCCTGCCCACCTCAAGGCGGTGGAAGGCGACATCTTCTTCTAGGACTCCCTACCACCGACCAGCAAACCCGTCAAGGTTTACGAAGACGAGATTCGCTTTCAAATCAAACGCCTCCATGCTAAAAAAGCACCGGGGGCGGACGGTATCCCTAAGCAGGCGCTCAAGCACCTGCCCCAATTCTTGCCATCCTGGCAATTCTCTAAATGCCTGCCTCAAGGTCACTTTCCGAAAGTTCGGCGATTTGCTTCACTCACAAATAGTGACGATGGGCGGCCGCGTCTGACCCTTGTGTCCGTATGCTTAGTGTCCCTTTACCGTGGCAAGCAACGGTCAAATATCTCGGCGTCACTCTCGATAGGACGCTATCGTTCGAACCCCATATCACCAGGGTAACCAAACTGGCCAAACTCTATCTCGGCCGACTCAATAGCATGATAGGTCACCTCAGCAAAAAGTCGCTGCGCAATAAATGTACCCTATACAAGGTCTGTATCTGACCCGTATTCGCCCACACCAAGCCTCGGTTGCTTCACAAAATTCAAGTAGTTCAGAGCAGCTTCTGTCGGAGGGCAACAAACGCCCCGTACTATGTTAGGAATGCGGACTTACATAGGGACCTCAAACTCCCTACTACCCAGCAATATCTTAAGACCCTATCCTTATCCCAATTCCAACGTTGCAAAAATCATCCGAATAGGTTAGTTCGAGCGACTGTTGCGTACAAACCCAATCCAAAGTCTTTCAAGCGGTCCTGTCGTAGGCCAAAGGAAGTTCTTTCTGATTAGATCTGGATAATTTCCTGTCTGCCAGCTCCTAGCTGAAAGATAAGAGATAGTCGTTTCAGAACGAAGTGCTTCCTGTATATTTTTCTACGTGCAGCCTGCGCCAACAACTGGCTGTCGCTCATTTCTTCGGTCGATTGTCTGTAGAAAGACAAAAGATCATTAAGGGGGAGTTTAGAGAGTTGAAGTCTCACACTGTCTGGGATCATCTGGCCGGGGACCTATCCTGGCAAGTGCCCTTTCGTAATTCTGACGTATTCTCCTCCTCCTCTCAGTGAGCACCTCGTACGGTCAATAGGCCTGCGGGTGTTCTGAAGGGTAGTCTTCTGTGGCGGAAAAACAGAAAAAAAAATTATATATGTAGAAAAAGTTGTGTTAGGCATGTAAATTTCTTTTCCTGAATATATATCTAAAATTAGTTATAATTGTGTTCGGTTAGAGTTAATTTAAATAATGAAACTTGAAAGCTTAAGGAAATAATACAGTTTTATAATGTATGCAGTATTATAGTTTAATATTTATATGAAAAGCATACTACGATAATAAATTCCACGTGTATAAATCTGCATTCCAAAATACAAATGTGATATTAAAATATCGATCGGAATTCGTGATCGTAACCAGAGTATATTATATAGATATATAATAGATCTCAATTATACAACGTTGGCACTTGTCGGGTTGCGCACGATTTTATATAAATTATTATACTCCTTGAATGGAAATTTATGATTTTTGCTTTGTCTGTTCCTGTGTTTGTTGTGGAAACTATTGAACTTGGGACTTTTATGCCCATTTATTATCATAATACTTAGAATGTTGGCAAGTATAGTTACTGATTATTTGTAACTTTCTGCTTTTATACCTCAAGTAGGTTTAAATGCAGAAAGTCATTTACAATAATTATTTGTTTCTTTCCTAGAAAAAGAAGGTCAGACCGTGTAACACTGACCGGCAGATGTGAAGTAAAAAATGAAAATGTTAAGATGTCACGAATTGCAGTAACTTGCCTTTCAAAAATGTCATATTATCATTAGTGATAATTAAGATTTCCTTGCATCTTCGACCCTAGGTTATAGCATATTAGAACTCATCACTATGAATGCAGTAAGATTTGGCGGCAAAATACTTGTTTCCATTTCTTTGTACGAGGGTCATTTGAAAAGTTCTTAGCCTAACATTGTTAGACTCGTCGGTATATTTTATAACTACCCTCATTTTATAGCTACATTATTTAGCAACAAGTATGCACAGTTTAGTTTATTTGCAATAATTAATTGTTCGTTTACACGTGATACCGTAAGTCAAGTCAGAGCAATTTTTGAAAATGGATAAAATTGAACATCGTGCAGTGATAAAATACTTGTATTTGAAAGGTTTAACTCCAAAAGCTATACATGAAGACATGTCTGCCACTTTAGGTGAGTCCGCTCCTTCGTATGCGACTGTTAAAAATTGGGTGGCAGAGTTTAAACGTGGTCGTGAGTCCATTCAAGATGAGCCCCGTAGTGGCCGGCCCTCGACGGCTTCCACTGATGAAAACAAATAAAAAATCTGTGATTTAATTTTATCTGACCGAAGATTGACAGTCGAGGAAATAGCTAAGACTGTAGGCATCTCTTCTGAGCGAACACATCATATAATTACTTCTGAACTTGGATTCTCTAAGGTGTCTGCGCGGTGGGTACCGCGGCTGCTTTCAGTGGAACAAAAACGCAACCGACTCACAACTTCCCGCGACTGTTTAGAGTTATATGAAGCTGATCCACAGGAATTTATTGAAAGATTTATAACCATGGATGAAACCTGGGTTCACCACAATACACCTGAGACAAAAGAACAGTCGAAACAATGGAAAAGGGCAGGATCACCCACCCCAAAGAAGGCAAAAGTGGTTTTATCGGCTGGCAAAGTCATGGCATCAGTTTTTTGGGATGCAAAGGGTATAATTCTGGTGGATTATTTAAAAAAGGGTGAAACAATAAATTCTGATTACTACTGCAACCTGCTGCGGCTTTTGAGAGAAAAAATCAAAGAAAAACGTCCAGGTTTATTGAGGAAGAAGGTCTTGTTTCATCAGGACAATGCACGCGTTCACACTTCTGTGCAATCCATGGCAGAAATCCATCGGTGTGGCTTTGAATTGTTACCTCATCCCCCATATTCACCGGATTTAGCACCGTCAGACTTCTACCTGTTCCCAAAGCTGAAAAAATTTTTAGGTGTTAAACATTTTTTTACAAATGAAGAGGTCATAGCCGCCGTAGACGCTTATTTTGAGGAGTTAGACGAAGATTTTTTTAAAATGGGTATCGAAGCCTTACCGGGTCGATGGAAAAAGTGTATTGAGCTCGGGGGAGAGTATGTTGAAAAATAAAAATATAATCAAAATCATGTGGTTTCATTAAGTACGTTAGGCTAGGAACTTTTCAAATGACCCTCGTACCTGGGGCTAAAATGTGAGCACAATGGTACTATGAAGAGAATATACGTAGAAACAAAGATAAATCACTTCATTTCAGATAGACATCGTATTTAAAAAGCACAAGATTTATTAAAAATAGCTTCTCTCTACATAGCCATTCCATTCCGCCTCACTTCAAGTACAGATTTGTACCAAATGACAAGACAGATGACACGACAATGACAGTTTTGACAGAAATGAAACTATCAAAAATGGCGGAATGTATGGACGACCTAGCATAGCGGTTGCCATTTACATTAAACTTTTACATTTTTGTGCGCACTTCCATTTAAGTTTCTTGTAATTTTTGGATATTTTTATAGAGAACATCGTAATTTTAGCAACACTATGGTCAAGTGTTAATCTAATATTCCAATTTGGAATCATCACCTTAAGAAGACTAGTGACTATTCAGATAAACCCTTGTTTTTCATTTTGACTTTTTTTAAATCGTTTATTCAAGAGCTGTAGGGCTAATCTAAATCAAAAAGAGCTATCTAGTTCCATGAAATGGCCCTTAACACTGCAAACGGCAGTTTCTCTGTTCTCCCAAACGTGTTTGTCATACTGACACCTCGTTTTATAATTATAAGCTTATTTATTTGTAAATAAGATATAGATAATGAAGTAAAACAGAACAAACATTATGTTTGTATATTATTGATCTTGCATTAACACGCAAACCTGTTAAAAAACTTTATAATAAACATACACGAACTTAAAACCTTTCATTCTGCAGGCGAACAGTTCACCACTGTTCTTCCGAGGCATTCCAATGTTAATGTCAATATATTTGTAGTTGTTGTTAATATTATAATTACATATACTAACCTACTTTATATCCCCGAGTAGCTCTTGATAATCCGACCACACAAGGTATCTAAGAATACCATGTAAACACGCAAACTCAAACGAGTTAAGAAACGTTCTTTTCTGAAACTTCGTCACGCTATGTTAGCCTCCTGTTTTTGCTAGAACCTTGACAAAAAAATATTTTATTTATTAATCACTAGGTAGCTTTCACTTGCAAAATCAGATCCGTGAAATTAAGCTTTTTTTTTTCATTCTTATAAACCAAGATCCCAGGATCCTAGCCTATTTCGTTCAGAAAACCCTTTCCAGTTTATAAAATTTCAGTTATTCTTGCGGCATGATTCACGTGACTCTTACCCGCTTAATACAATTAATTTGTAAATAATATTTCTTCCATGCTGGACTGGGAGCGAAAGAAAAACATCGAATGTACCAGCTGCTTCTCTTCCCGGGCATACTGTAAAAGTCAGTTAAGGGACCGAGGTTTTATGAACGTTTTTGTGGGCGATGGGCTGACTCCCTGTCACTATCATAGTCTCTCTCCATCATTATAATACCTCCAAATTTGTCAAATGTGACATCAGATGGTTTTAAAGCCTCTGTTGTTCTGCCTACCCCATAAGGGATAAAGGCGTGAAGTTATGTATGTATGTTGTTAATAATAAATGATATCCTGATTTTCCACTACAGTAGGTATCAGAAATAAAAGTGTCCTATGTGTTGTTCCATATTTGCCCTTACTATTGACGACCGGCTGATGTAGTGGTAACATACATTGCCTTCTATGCCAGAGGTCCTGGGTTCGAATCCCGGCGGCGGCGGATATTTGTGTGATGAACACAGATATTAGTCGTCAAGTCATGGATGTTTATTTAAGTTTATTCTAAAATATAAAAAAATTGTATTTATTCAATATGTATTTTTATATATTTCGTAGTAGGTATATCAGTTATCTAGTATCCATAACACAAGCTCTTTAAGAAAATTAATTTGGGCTACATAATGTTGTGTGAGTGTCAGAAATATTTATTTATATTTCAGTTCAACCTGACCAGACTTTTCATCGCAAAATTAAATAACCATACATCTGTTCTTACAAACTTTAACGTTTACAGCAATACGTATATTAGTACACTAAGGTTATCACTACACCAATAGATGGACTGTCGATTTACGGAAGAATGGAACACCGAAGAATGGTTGACCGAAGAGCCCGTAAACTAATTGACGACGTCGACCTCACAACCAAAAAACTGCAGTCCTTAGAGCATCGTCGTAAGGTTGCGTGTTTAACCGTGTACTACAGGATACATTTTGGTGAGTGCGCCAGTGCTCTGTTTGAACAAATTGAACCCTCACCCTTTTACCATCGGACTACTAGACGCAGACAGATCTTCCATCCGTATGTGGTAGATATTCCAAAAAGTCGAACTAAGCGCTTTGACAGTTCCTTTTTGATACGGGTCGCCAAGGTTTGGAATGAACTGCCTGCGTCTATTTTCCCTGACCAGTATAGTCCTAGTACTTTTAAGCGTCGAGTGAATAGGTTTCTCATGGATGGACGTGTACCACCTTAGTCTTCATGTTCACTTAACATCAGGTGTCATGGAAGACAAACGTCCCAACCATACAAAAAAAAAAACAATCGACGTCCATCGATCTTTTTTAGTAAGCCAAAAAATCCGATGGGTCCTTCAATCGTCCTGGCTTAAAGACTTCGAATTCTGGTTAAAGCCTGTCATACAAGTGAATCTACGAGGAAAATTAAGCACTAATAAGTAGTACATTTAGCAGCAATCAATAGATTACAAATATAATCTCGCTTATAAAGTATAAAAACAAGATTTTACTTCTTACACAGAAACACCATCAAAAGCCGTCACCGTCAAATGGATCTCGAAATTTAGTTGCAAAACAAGTCACTTGGGGAGTTTTAGCGATAAGCTTGCATAGGCAGACTGACGAGCTGGAGTAACCTGCGTAACCACTTCTACAGGGGGTTTGTAACTTTGTAATTTTAAAAATAATAATTTACATTAATACTTTTATAAAGTAAAGTTGAGTAATGCATATCACGCAGTATTACTAATATTATAAATGTGAAAATTTGGTTGAATGTATGTTTGTATGCTTCTTTCTTAACATTGGCAGGACGAATTTAGATGAAATTTGGAACAGTTATTGTTTACTGTCTGAAAAAGCGGAATAAGGAAACTAAGCGGGTAAAACCGCGCGATACAGCTAGTTTCAAATATATAATATAAGAAATTTGAATTTGAATTATTGAAATTTAAATAAAATTGGCAAAATACATAATTTTTCTTACCAAAAAGTCATGTAGGTTACCAGATGTATAGTAATCACCACAGCCGCCGCCGAAAGACACCAACAACTCCAGGGGACCTGCTTCAGTATATTGTCGAGATGATCATCATCATAATTTTTAAATCTACCGCTTTTGACATTATTCTGATGAACATTATCTAAACTTTGTATTTTTTTTTATAATATTTATAAAACCAGGTTATTATATTTTTTTTTTCATTTTGTGCGTTTTGACATTCTTTTTAAATTAAATCCTTTTTGACATTATATTATTCAATTTTCGTTCATTTTTAATTTGTATTTTTTATTGTTTGTGTGTTTTAATAATGAATGATGTATATGCCTATAATTGATATTTGTACTAGATTTAAGAAATTTTGTAATATGACTGTAATTATTTTGTATGCATATTGTTGGCGTATCTTGCTTAAGGGCCTACACTACCTCAAACACGCTCCGAATCCAAATTTTGATCTCAAATATCTATCAGAGTACTGAACTAATAATTTTAGAAAAAACATATAGCAAAGTTAAGAGTATGAACTAAGAACCATATGTTTTGAAAACACGATTAATGAAAAAAATCGCGATAGAAAAAAATCACAAACTTACCTCTAAAATTAACAAAGAAACCTTATTACTTAATTAGTACTTAACCTACACTAATGTAACTTGGTATTTAGTTTCAAGGTATGATAATACGTGTACTATATGATCTGATTTTAAAATAATTTTATTATTTATTTTATTATAAATCTTAAATCTCAAATAATGTGTTTGGCACGACGGGTGACCTGCGCCCGCTCAAGGATTCAGTTGCGCTCCGGCATTCGTACGAGGAACCTGTGTCGCTTTCACGCTTGCCGCCGCCGCTACAACATCACGTAAATATCGTGTTTTCCATAAATAAATTTGTGGTGTGTTTTATTTATAAATGGCAAATGAAAGAAATAAGATACGGAAAAGGCAGAGTTGGAGAAAACAAAACGCGAGTGAGTAAGATAGCCCCGACGCGCGTTGCGGGGTGCTTCACGGCCGGGCGGTGAGGTGGGGGCGAAATTCAGATTCTAGCTGGAGTAGTATGGGCTCTTAAATAAATAAATAATGTTCTCTTCCCGGGCATACTGTAAAAGTCAGTTAAGGGACAGAGGTTTAAAAGGCGTTTTTGTGGGCGATAGGCTGACCCCCTGTCACTACAATAGTCTCTCTCCATCTTTATAATACCTCCAAATTTGTCAAACGTGACATCAGATGGTCTTGTAACCTCTGGTGTTCTGCCTACCCCATAAGGGATACAGGCGTGACGTTATGTATGTATGTATGTATGTATAATGCTATAAATTTTCCATCCAAAATCCAGCAAAGCTGTTTGGCTGTAGACATAAGTAGAACGGTGGTAGCTACACAGACGGGCACTCGCCTCAACTCAACTATACAATTACTTTTTTGTGTTATAAATACAACACCTTGTATAACAAATTGATGTCAAAATACAAGCATTTACGAGTCGTGATATAAAAGATAAAGCCCACAGATAACATTATTGGTGATGGAAACTAACAGACATCTGCTGAAATAAATAAAAAGTATCACTATCCACGCAGCTGAAGGCTGCAATTATTGCAAAAAGTATTAATTAACATTTGCAATAATTGACATAAAATTATCGTCTAGCTTTTCTTGCTGTATATAGAGACACAAGTTTAACTAGGAATTTTACACGAATTGTTTAAGTTAGTGTTGTTATTTTTTAGATTCTATAGTGATGGTTAGGTTATTATAACTACTGTTGTAAATGTATCATCAAGTTTATGTTTATGATGCAGTCTGTTATTTCACGCTGCTTTATAGGGAGGTGAAAATCTCGTCCTTTTAACAATTTATTATTGATAAACTAGAACATAATAAAAGTACTGCATTCAGTATAAAACAAAGCGTTGATCTGGTGGTATATAAAATAAAAATAAATTAAATTCTCAGACAATCACATGGCCTCAAAGTAAGCGAAGTTTTTGTTATGAGATACCACGTAGCGAACTAGGGGGGAACCTACAATATTAATACACATATCGATAAACACCCAGACACGGAACACTTTTTCTTTCTAGTTCCAAAATATATGATCGGAAAAAACCACGATGGAAGTTTATTCCAGAATTTTCGAGTGTGTGGCATGCAGAATCGCGTTTACCGCTCAATAGTCGCTATCTAAGCTCTTAGACTCATTAGGGTTTGCATCCATTCTTCTTTTTTTTTTAAACCTTTATTTAACTCAATACTTAACTTTCGCGTAACGTACTTGTTTACTTACGAAAGTAGAGAATAATTTATAACCAAAAGAAGCGCATTAACCGTTTTATTTACATTTATTTTTTCGTATAAGTAACAAAGAATAACGTTCATTATTTTAAATATTCTAATTAAAATAAGTGATCACTTAAGATTTTCCTGTGACATGTTCGTTTATTCACAAAAGCAGACGTCTAATAGCTTTAGTGTGCAACAATTTGGATTGTAAATCAATGTAATTAGAGTGAATTCTGTTAACACCTTCGCTGATCAGTGATCGTAAACGCTCACCCACTCCGTACATATCTGCATATTTAAACATAAATTATCAGGCCTCGATTGCACTATGAGAAACCACGTGAAACAGTTCGCTTATTTTTTTGTCATATGGCGAAGCTCTGAATATTTTTTGCTGTATTGAATTAAAATCTTGAGACTATTTCTGGAAAGAAAATAGGGTTAAATATTGGGATGAAATGTCCTTCATGTTAATGCACGATTGCGTTTTCCTGTATCCTTAATTTTATCCAAGCTCTTTCAGAGGTATCAAATTATAAAGATAATTTCAATGTTTTGGTTTAAGCCGATTTTCTTAAGTGTACTCGAATGCACTTTATCTGGGAGCAAACAATGCTCTCAGAAATACAGCTAATGACCAAAGTAAAGCTAATTTTGGTGGCATATTCCAAGTATTGATCTTCGGTTGAGATGCACAAATCATTACTATAATGGTATATCCAATAGGGTATAAGTGTCGCAAATAAAACTTTTATCATGTAGACATTTCAGATATTATCTTAGTTTGTTTTGAGATATATATCGTTTCTTATAGGGAAAGTATGTGATACTAAGGGAATAGAGATGCAGCCTGTTCCTTGACACACTTACTTCATCTGTGGTATCATTTACGTTTACGTTTACAGTATCGTTTAACTACTTATTGAAAATTAGGCAAAAGATAGATAAAAAATCATAATGCAGCATTTCTGCAAAGCTTCAAACGATTTCAAGTAATCATAATAATAATATGCAGAAGAATTCGCTAAATTCGTAAAATAAAATTGAAATTTCAATTCGCAAAAAAAAATACCGTATTTAATACATTGACGAATTATAAAAAAGAAATAATTGAAGTGATTAAAATAAGTTAATTTTTGGAGTTTTGATTAATTTGAAACAGATGCAAATGCTATCTACAGCGACCTTTAAGTGTCTAATAAAATTTATCTTTTACATCCGAAGCGTTTAAAAACCGCTTCATGCGTACAGGCCCTAAGCAACCATAGTACATAATATGCCATGTTTATTTCGGGACGTGCGTGACACTACTAGGTGTTAGCTATTTTAGTTGACAGTTAACGAAATATGAAATAATAGATGTAGTGATATCGCCACGCGAATCGTAATAGGTTAATTGACTCGTTAAAATAAAAGTGACGCGTTGTGTGTTGTGTTTTTTCATGAATTTATTAATGTGATAAGCGTTTTAGAAACATGTTGTATCAGAATTTATACCAAAACTGTGTTGCCTTCATATATTCGACTTCATACATTATGAGGTTTATAGGTGGCGTGTATCGATTGGCGATTATTTATTATTTTTTTTTTATATGTGACTAAACCCGCGTTTGACCTCAATTTCATCTGATGTACGTGATGATGAGGTCGAAGATGAAAGCACACGGGTTTAGGAAGGAACTGGTTCTCTACAAAATATTGCCGGAACACATTACCGCCGCGCTGGAGCAGTAACATTTGGCGGCAGAAAAATCAGAACTATTTGTTTAACCAGAAGGTTGAGGTCTAGATATTGAAATTTTAAACACGTTTCAAAATGATAAATAATGATTATTTTAATATAATTTGAAAAACAAAAATAGAGAAGAATGTAAATTACTCCATAGTTTAGCTCTTAAATTTGAAGAAGAAGAAGCAATGAAATTAGGAAAATAAATATCATATGTGTATCATTTAAAAGAAATTACATTATATTAAACAAAAAAAAATACAAAATTACTATCATATTTAATGAAAAACAAAATCGATCTTCAAATTAACCAACCACACCCAAAAAAAGCAGCTTCATGTGGTAAAAGCCTTGCTGAAAGCGCTATTTCTCTCCGTGCAAAAATCGCCTAAGCTACCCAGCATGGTCACCACCTCACGTTTACCGCCAGTTTGCATAAACACCTCCTCAGCAATTCTAGCTATGTAATTGATTCATTTGCTGACATTAAAGATCCAACCGAATTAATGGTCAGATTGTTAGGCTTCAATTATTGGCGATCTTTTTTTCTTAAAAGAGATTGAGGTTCTAATTTTGTAGTTTTTTTTTATTTGTTTATGTCCAGGTGTAAATAGCTACTGGAAAAGCAGAACGAGAGCTATTTCTTTTATTTTTAAACTCTTTTTGCTTGAAATTGTCAGTGGTCAGTGTGTAAATCCAAATTAAATCAGTGTCAAAATTAAGTACTTTAAAGTTGAAAGTATGCTTATGATCTTATTTTTTTTTTTAATGAGAAGAAATTTTAATTGATTAAATACTTTTTTTGCTTAGATTTGTGATGGCCAGTAACTCATAGCTACCTATAAATTCGTACTTTTTGTATTGTATTATATTTTAATGATTTCACGGGATTCTTACTACGATTTCCGATTTTATTCCGCCCGTCCGATATCTCGATGTTACGAGCACCATGATCGCGGACTTGACCGCTTGGAACAGACATGACTCCTTATAACAGCATCGAAATATCGGACGCGCGAAATAAAACTCTGAAATCGTGGTAAGAATCCCGTGAAATCATTAAATTATAGTGAAAATAACCGCAATAGTTTAAAATAGTTATTGTATTATATTGTATTGATCTCATTAAAACATGATGTTTGCCTATTGTATAAATATAATAGTAGACTCCAGAAGATCAACTCGTTCATGGGTCAATGTGTACGCTTCATTTTATAATAAAATCCTAAAATATTTAATTATAATATATAATATTTACCCTTTGATAGATAAGTGTGGATAAGAGTTGATGTGAAAAGTTTTACTTTAAATTGTAAATTGTTTTTATGTATTTTCTTTTCTCTTATTTTTAAAAGATGATTGCTGTTGAGTTTCTTGCCACTTCTTCTCAACAGATCGACTTTCCGAAGTGGTGGTAGATTCAGTTCAATTTGTAAATTGTTTGACTTATTTCAAATGTATTTAAATACTTAGGAAATAAAGAATTTTTGAGTTTGAGTTTGAGTTGATGTGTAAATTTTAATCCATGGTTCACGATGTTGAAATCTAAATAATTGAGGATTTAACTGTAATGTCATTTTGTTTATTTGTTGGGCCCTTAAAAGAGATGAAAGTATATAGTTGTGAACCTTTTATGTTTACGATTGGTACATACAATTGAAAATGTTGATAGGAACTTACGAGATTACTAAAGTTTTAATTAAATTTATTGAATAATTTTCGCCGAAAATGAGCTTTAATAAAAATTTGTTTACTTACTTCAAACAAATATATACACAAGCAATATTTTTGTAAAAAATTAAAAATATACAAATTGAGACACCCATAAAAAAATATTTATTCCCAAAAAAACTTGTTTCCTTGGAAAATCACTAGATAACATAAATAAATATCAAACCCAAACAATAATCAAAAATTTTGACATACTCGTAAATATCTTCGAAATATGTTAAAAATTAAATCAAAATATTGCCAAATTCAAACATTTCTGGAATCCATTAATTAACGTGGAAACATATAGCAGTGACAGGTTTAATAGGCAACATTATAAAGCGAATAGTAAAAAACTATTTAATTGATCATTAAGGCTTAATTTATGGTTATGATAATACTCGGTCAATAGTGTCTGATCATTCAATACTGATAAAAACAGTAAGATGATCTGAAGGACACAAAACATTATTTTAAAACGGAGGCAAAAAACTTAAAAGGATTTTCGTAGGTTAAAACCATAATTTTGCAATTTAAAAAAATAAGTGACAGTAATAATTTTAAATAAAACTACCTTGTAACCGGATTAATCGCGTATAATTTATATTTTACATTTTAACTCGTCGTTTCGGTGTCTTTGTAGACCCCGTGGTGGTCACGAGCGACTGAGGTGTCAGGCGTCAGATTGATAGTAGAAAAAGTTACATATCTACATCATTCCATCTATTTCTCATTCTTCGAGCGTAGCGTTCAGGGTAACCCTGAATAACACAAAATGAGCTGACAGTGTCTTGAGTTTCAGGTCGTGCTGTTTGTTGGATGTTTGATTAATATCTTTGAGAATAGGATCCCATGCTGGTGATAGTTTCCAACCATCTCCTCTGTTGAAATTAGGGTGTTTTTTAATTTCAATGGCTTCTCTGATCATTCTAGGTATATAATGTTTCTCCCTAGATAGAACTTTCACAGAGTCAAACCTTAAATAGTGGTTGGGCTTGTCTATGGAATGCTTACAAACTGCAGACTTGGTTACTCTTCGGTTTTTAATGTCAGCTATGTGTTCTTTAACGCGGGTTGATACACTTCTTTTAGTTTGACCAATGTAGGAGAGCCCACAGCCGCAGTCAATCTTGTATTGTAATTATCAAGTAATAATTTTGGCCAGTTTCATGTAGCGCCATCAGGTTCTAGAAAAAAAAAAACGTATACAATGAGAACTAGAAAACAAATGCAGTTCTTAAGTATTTCTGCATACAGTATATGCCATCATTTAGTTGATGTATGACGAACTCCATGGTGCAGTGGTAAGACATTTAAATCTGGGTGTTTATATATAAATACATTTATAGATAAACACCCAGATTTAAATGTCTTACCACATAAACATGGAGTTCGTCATACATCAACTAAATGATGGCACATACTGTATTCAGAAATACTTAAGAACTGCATTGGGCGTCTGGGTATTTATATTCTACGTTCCTCCTTTATATGCTTCATGGTATCTCATATAAGCTTTGCTTAGTTTGGGGCCACGTAATTGGTGTGATTATCTGGGGATTTTATCTATCATTCAGCCAGGAGGCGTGTACTGTCAAGCAAAGGCCTCCCCCAAGATTTTCCACACAGATCGGTCCCACGCTACCCTTACCGAGCGTTTACCTGCGACTTTGACCAGATCGTCGTCGGTCCACCTTGCGAGGGGCCTACCCACGCTGCATCTTTACTGTCCCAACGCCTATCCGTTCTGCGAGCTTGTGCCCTGCCCATTGCCACTTGAGCTTTGCAACTCTTCTGGCTATGACGGTGACTTTGGTTCGCCTTATTTCTGATTTGATCTCGCAAGGAAACTCCGAGCATAGCCCTTTTGCTCGCTGAGCGACTTTGAGCTTGTTATTTAGGCCCACAGTTAGCGACATGGGGATTCCATCATTATTATTATTTATTTTATTGAAAATGAAAACTTTTCTTATTTTATGATGTAAACATCTAACACGTAGTCGGTCTAACTTGTTCGTACTAATATTGTACGTTGTGATACTTACATCCTACTATTTCCATAGGATTAGGATTAACATGGCTTAGGCATAAGAAAACAGCTACTTATAATTACAGTACAAGGTATTTAATTAAAATAAAGTTCAAAGGCACACATAGGTTTCCCAATTTGAGGTAATTGGCACAGCCCATAGACCCCAGACAGTTTTTTATACTTTAGGAACGGGGATTTTAGTGATTTTTGAACAAAAATATTCTGATTGTTATTTGTTTATTTGTAAGTGGTCCGAAAGGAAAAAAAATTTTTTGACTGTGATAGATCAGCTTTTGCGAACGACGAACAGTGTACGAATTTTGATAAAAAATTACCACGAGTTCAAAATTACGCGATTTAAACCAGTACGACTACAGTTCTTAATAATCGTTTAAGTAAATATCAATAACAGAAATAAGTTGCATGGAGTATTCGAACAAAGTTAAAGTTTGGTAAAGTGATACTACACGTAATTCACAATCTACAAACTGAACTCCCCAGTCATAAGAGGCAACCTTGTATTTAGTGGTGTCATCTTTACCTTATAAAAAAACTACAGCTAGCAAAACTACTGCTCATGAAGGTTCTATGAAAAAACAGATGTCTTTGCTAAAATTTACTTACCTAGAAGTTATGTTTTTTTTTATACTTTATTCGTTGTTTAAGGAGCTTAGAGTCGTAATCGACTATTAAATAACTTGACCGTTAATTTGAAGCCTAATAATACTTGGAGAGAGATACCATCGTTCTGTCCTTTTTTCGCACGTTCTATCCTTCATATACCTACTCTATTGCCTTCACTTTCTTTACCCCACCACCACACAGGTAGCAGCTATGCTGAATGCGTTAGGATTTTGACTCATTGACGTCGTTGTTCTTGTCCTGACAACTTGTCTATATCAGAGAAGACACAGTGTTTACTGAAGGTACATATTTATCTTTTCTAAAACTTGTTTCGGATTAAAGCTGACATTGGTGAGTTCATTTTATCTTAATTATTTTACTTGCCTATGTGTTTTCTTTGATAAATTTCGCACGGCTGTTGTTATTTATAATGCAACGTGTTATAATTTATAATTCAATTTTTATAATCATGTTATATCACAGCAATCCCTTTGACTTTGTTTTATAAATCGAGGTTAATACAATAGAATAGTGATTCTAGAATTATAATTTTAAATAAATTAATTGTTTATAAATAGAGTATTCTACCTGCTTCTAATGCGTCACACAGTTTTTATCACTATCGTGAATTTAAGAATAATGTTTTTATTTTAAAATGTTATACCTGCTCCAAAATAAGTTTAACGTTGTTAACGTTCGTTTTAGAATTGTTTTTTATCTACCTTTTAGTTTCCTTTGGTAAGCGAAATTTATTATTTGCATCGTGGTTTAAAAATAAGTGATCAAAACAATGTAGTACTAGTACTTCTTCATATGTACAAACTATCTCAAGGACGACGAATTTAAGTAGTTCTTCGTCTAGTTGTTCTGGATCAGAAGCTCGAGTAATTCTTCTAATCAAAAACGTTCGCGCCGTTACCGTCAGAATCGAAAGCGGAATTATAATTACGGCATAATAGGGCAGTTAATCTAAGATGTAGCTTTTTTAAAGAATCTTATCTTAATCTTGTTCGGTTAGACATCTTTATAATGATGATCCTATAATCGACGAACATAATCTGAACGATCTGGGATTCACAAAACCTACAGCCACATCTGTAGTTTCAAAAACATCTCATAATTATTCTGAAATTCTTAAAGTTATACAAAGCTTGACAAGCCTGATTGGACAAATATTAGGTTATTTTAGCTTCTGTCAAGGATCCTTTAAATAAGGTCATGTTCAGTAAAACTCTACCCTCATGCCATCACTTATCATAATGTTAGAAAGCCCTTTCGAGGTCGTGAAAGTAAGCAAGCACACGGTCGTAAATTTAACGAATCTTCACAAGGACTTAAACATCCCACTGGGATAGGACAGGAAAAACCAGACGATACTGACCGCACGGTCGTAAATCTAACGCATCTGTACAAGTACGAAATATTCTCCATCATCCCTTCGGGATAGGAGTCGTAATCTAACGAATTTGCACAACTACGTAAAGGTTCTTCCTCATCCCACCGGGATAGGAGAGGTAAATCCAGACGATACTGACCAAACGGTCGTAAATCTAACGCATCTGCGCAAGTACGTAAAGGTTCTCCCTCATCCCACCAGGATAGGAGAGGTAAATCCAGATGATACTGACCACACGGTCGTAAATCTAACGAATCTGCACAAGTACTTAAAGGTTCTCCCTCATCCCACCAGGATAGGTGAGGTAAATCCAGACGATACTGACCACACGGTCGTAAATGTAACGAATCTGCACAACTACGTAAAGGTTCTCCCTCATGCCACCAGGATAGGAGAGGTAAATCCAGGCGATACTGACCACAAGGTCGTAAATCTAACGCATCTTCACAAGGACGTTGAGGCTCTCCCTCATTCCACCTAGATAGGAGAGAAAAATCCATACGATACTGACTCTTCGAGTATTTTCTATGAAAAACTTTCACAACCGGTGGAAAGAAAGGGGTTCTTGCGACCAACAGCAGAGTAGACAATAAATCGAGCCGAGATTACGTATATATTAATTTATGAACGAAAATAATTGACAGCTCCAGTGGCTGCAATGTATGATTTGTGATTGATGTTATTTTGAATGCTGGCAATTTATGAACATAATCTTCTTAGTCTGTGGTTAAGTTGATCAATTATCAATCCTTGATTGGTTGTTCTCATAGATTAATATAAGTACTAAAGTAGTTGTTCTATCCAGGTTATGCCGAAGTAATACATTTCAAATTATTATTGGCTTATGAGAATTTAAAGATATTAAGTGAAATTGATAATCAATGGTCCTCTTGCTTGCAAAATGATATCCGCTGCCACAGATTTGTGATGCAATTCGCTGCAGGGTTATGATGTAGAGGAGTGATTCCCTTTATTTACTCAACAAGTTTTCAAATTTTCAGGTCGGTTTTGAACTGTTTTCTAATTGTTTTGTGGAGAGCTTAATAACATGCTGTTTACTATACGATACCGTGGACAAAGGAATTGGCTGCCCTTCGGGCTCAGCTTTGCACAAGGGGACTTTGCTTGTATGCAATTGGGTTGCCCAGAAATTTCGAGAGCACGGAAAACGCGCTATGGTGTATTTAGCTGCTTCTCAATTGATATTGAAATTAAACTATCAGGGCTGGAGATTAGAAAGAGAATTATTTATTAAATTGATACAGCTTAATCAATTAGCAGCAGCTAGTTGCTAGGGTAGCTACAGTGCTCCCCCTCAAGCGAAGCCTATTGGTGGTTTGACGACTCGTCACTTCGAGTAGTTTGTAGTGTCGTATGCTGCGAGGTATTGCGGTCGGGGCTAGGACGTCGTCATGCGACAGTGGTGAGGCGATGATATACGCTGGTTTCAGTCTATCGATCGATAGCTATAGTAGTTTCTCGAGTCGGTAGCTTTATCGGGAGAACTTTTCTGTTTCATTTCAGTATAGGAAACGGGCCTTCATGTGCCGGTGCGAGTGGTGTCTTCACTGCGTCGCATCTTATGAAAACGTGATCGCACGATAACAAGTCCGAGTGTTCAAAAATACTGCGCTTGGTTGCGTGCGGAGCTAATGTTGGTTTCAGTTCTTTCATGGCGCGTAGCTGGTTAATCTAATCGTATTCCGTTACTCGTAGCGTATTTTCATTATTTATTTTTTTCGACAGTTCGCCTGATAGTCGTATAGTCCCGAATGTTTTGCACAGATGTTGCTTCCGGCCATCGTGTACAGCAGTCTATTATTGTTGTATCTTTACACGTTGACAAGGTATCCAGGTTTTTGACCTAGTACCAAAGTCGATATTCATGTGTGGGCAAAAATACCGTGACTTAACTATAAGGCGTGAACTTCTAATACCACTTACATATAAAAAAAAAAAAAAAAAAGACGTGTGGCACTCGGAGACTGCCGCGGTAAAGCTATTGCAACGAGATAAGGTTTTCTGCTGCGACACGTCATACAGAGCTAGGACGTACTGACCGGGCGGCCGGCTGCAGCAGCACCGCGCCCTGAGCCACGTTGCTGGCGTCCACCGACACCAGCACCGGCTGCGACACGTCATACAGAGCTAGGACATACTGACCGGGCGACTGGCCTGCAGCAGGCCCGCGATAGAAGCTACGCAATAGCTTAAAAAAAAAAAAAAAAAAACCGACAATCTGGTCAGAATAACAAAAATAGTTGCTCATGAAGAGTTGGTGAGCTTCTACAATAAATACTTATAAACCAGCGTGGTCAAGTGTGGTCCGTGGTCCGTGGTCCAGCAAGTGTCTGTAAACGAACCAACTGGCTCAGATTAAGCTCAATTATATTAATAAAAACTCTCTTAATAATAAAGCCGTCGTCGTCTCCACGCTTTGTAGCCCGGAACGAACTGAACGGCTGAGAGGACATCCTCTTGTCAAGCGAATCCTATAATCTATTGCACTGGTCGCAACAAAAATGCACCAAATCATCGATCTGGAATATTGATAATGTTATATTTTTATTTTTTGTCCTGCTAAAATCCTAATACAGAAAATCCTTTTGAAATATAAAAAAAAATAGATGCTTGGACCCAGTCTATTGGGTAAATAAGTTCATTTTAATTGGAAAAGACATAACAATCAAAAGTAAGTGTGATAATGTATTTATAACTATACGTGGAAAACCTATACTAGCCTCTCGCAACCTAGTCGGGTTATATTAGTATATATGTATATTAAAAAAAAAAAAAAAAAAAAAAGTGCTGGTATCAATGCCTCAGCCGACAGCTTCCGTTCCGCTGTGGCGTCAAAAAGTTGGGTGGAAAATGGTCCGTTGGATGAAATCCTCACTAGAGATAACTGGCGTTCTGAAAATACATTTGAACGATTTTATTGTAAATAAGTAAGAATGTCAAAAGATCAAAATTCAGTTACAAGTCGATATGCAGTGGATGAAATATATTTTATATTTCTATTTAAATTAAACTACTTAATTGTAGTTTTTGTTAGCAACTGTTACTTATTCCTGTGTATTTGAAAGGTAATTGATATTACGTTACTGAAAATGCTATAATAGGTTATTTGTATGTACATCTCCCTGGCATTGTAAAACAATACCACAAGTCAATTTATTTAAGGCTTATTAACTTTTATTCGTATTCACATTGACGTCACCACCACACCAGGCGATATCAAACACGTCTCTCAAGTATTATTAGGCTTCAAATTAACGGTCAAGTTATTTAATACCAACGTTTTACCTAAAATTAAAACGTAAATTAAATCACTTACCTTAATTTGAAGCCTAATATTTTTTAATTCTGCCTGGTTACACAACGACTTCAATGAGTCAAAATCCTAACGCATTCAGCATAGCTGCTACCTGTGTGGTGGTGGGGTAAAGAAAGTGAAGGCAATAGAGTAGGTATATGAAGGATAGAACGTGCGAAAAAAGGACAGAACGATGGTATCTCTCTCCAAGTATTATTAGGCTTCAAATTAAGGTAAGTGATTTAATTTACGTTTTAATTTTAGGTAAAACGTTGGTATTACCTAGAAGTTATTGAACAAATTCAAGTAAATTTTCTGAGATTGGCACCTACTAAATTATTAGGGAATTTTTAATACAAACAAGTGTGCACTGTCAAACTTTCACAAGCTCTTAAATAATAAATATAGTTTACCAATTTTGCTTCACATAAATTTGTTTAAAAAAAAATAAAGGATCTTAGCGTTTGTTTTAATTCTTATTTTGGACTGGCTATAGTAGCCGGCTCCGATGGGTGAAATTTTTCAGTCTTTATTGTTGAACACATTTTAAATCCATGTTTTCATCGATTTTTCCGGAATACCTTCCATCAAACACTGAAAGAATTTTGTGGATAAAAGTTAAAATGACTGAAAATTAAAATATAAAATGTTTTTATTCACAATAGATATTTTTTACATTTTGTTACGTCAAATACTAGATTTAGGCGGCGGCGCGGGACCGAGCAACGCAGCGATAATGTGTCGATGACGATGGACTTCAAAATTAGAATTAGAACTTCGGCTTTACAGAACTAAATAAAATTAGTACCCGAGAGGAAATAAGTCGGAAAGAAAGCCCTCGGTACTCGGCTCGTGAGCCCTGAAAACTGCTCTTACACTGTTCTGTTCTGTTCAGTGGTTTCAAATATTACCTGAAAAATATAGACGGACAGACGTTTCTTATACAAGATATGTAAATAAATTAGTCAAGACAGTGTTAGAGTGCCTTGAAATGAACCTTTATCTTTAATAGTATTAATTATAGATTATTTTGCAGTCGGTACTAAAACCTACTCCACAATATCTTCTGTTCTAAGTTTTATGATGACACAAACCGGTAAGATAGCGGACACACACCACATGTCGAGATAAGCTGCCGAATTTATACTAGAAATTTTTAAATAAAGAATAGCTTGATAGTGACTTGCGAAACCCATCTTTTTTATTTATTGTTTTTTTTTTTTGTCATATTTCTACAAGGTCGAAAAAAGCAGGTTTAATATGGAACAGACTCATCATAAAAACTGTCAAACTTATTTTGCTTTTTATGAAAAGATAGCAGCTTTTAATAATAGCTTCTTTTTATTTTGTATGCATTTTTCATAAAATAAAACACGACCTTACTCCAGAATTGGGTTATCAAATTCGGAATTATATTGTATTTAAATCTACTCAATAGTTAAAAAAAATGCGTTCAATAAAATAAACAAACAAACTCTTCAACTTTGTTATAGTAAGACAGAAGGATTCCTGGCAATATTCTAAACAGGTTATATTAGCAAGAGTAAAATATCAAGGATAGTAGAGATATTCTGATATATACTTCCATGCTGTACTGTAAAAGTCAGTTAAGGGACAAGGTTTTATTGACGTATTTGTGGGCGATAGGCTGACCCCCTAAAAGCAATAGTCTCTCTACATCATTATAATACCTCAAAATTTTGTCAAACGTGACATCAGAAGGTTTCATAGCCTCTAATGTTCTGTCTACATCATAAAGGATACAGGCGTAGATTAATGTATGTATATATTCTGATATACTATCATAAAAATTAGTATGCTATGTCATTCAAAGCATAAGCTAAAAGTGAAACGTGAAGGTCCTCATTTCAAAAACAAAGGTCTAGTTTTTCAGCAACAAGTATCTGTGCAGTCTTCTTATTTATATAGATTTCATCCGGATAGCCCTTCTAGCCAATATAGACTGAAACAATGAAACCATGTAACAAAGGGCACTTATAATTTAATTATTAAATGTTGAGAGATAATTAAATACATTTAAAAAGCATTTTATGCAGTTTATATTATTTTCAAAATAAAAAAATAGATTAAGTTGTAAAGTTTTCACGGTTCATAATTTAAATAAAACACTTTTTAACCGAATTTATCGCGTATTATTTTTTTACATTTTACCTCGACGTACCGGTGTCTTTGCAGACCCCTTGGTCACGAGAGATTATGATTATACGCGATTAATCCGTTAAAAAGTGTTTTATTTATATTATTATTTAAAAAAGGAATCATTCACACTTAAAAGCCATTATTTTATTCCCTCATTTAAATCTATTTGCCTACCTTCCCCTAAATTTTCCAGCACCTTGAGCATGCATCTCATCATTTCGGGAATCGCACCCACTGTCAATAGCTCCGAAGCACTGAGCTCGAAAATTGAGGCGTGCGTGGAAGTGACGCGCCGTCATCCCGGAGTGACGTTCTATGACGTCGTCTACGACGCGGGTTAACTGAGGGAGATGAGCAAGTCAGTTTGCGTGGGTTGTATGGACTTTTGCTATAAATAATATTGGTTAAAATAAGATATTTATGAGCAAGTAAGAACATCGTGTTTAATTGTACTGTGAGTTTTTTTCAAAATAATTTGGAGGTTTTACAGACCATGTTGGCATGTCTGAGATATCAATATCATCATTCCTGGCTGATAATTTGTTTTAAACTGTCAAACTTGTAAGGTCTATCGCGTATAATGGACTTAGGATATTTTAGATACCGTACGAATTCTGTACTCAGTAAATGAATGACGAATGAAATTATAACAAGTTCGTCACCAGGGAAACCTACCTCCTTCATCTTCAAGCTCATTTTGACGAACTTGCATTTAGACGGTTTGCCAATTTGAGCATATGGTGGGTCATGATTCAATTGGTTCGACAGTAACATTAATCTGACCTCTTATGAGGTAACAAAATACAGGTATTTTTCAAAGGCAGCTTTTGAAATAAGTGGTGAAATATAAGAGGTCTGAGACCTGGTTCTTAAAACAAGAGTTAAGTCTAGCTTAGAAACCAGTCTCACACACCCATGACTGTCACCTATAGTTATAAATCTTCGGCCAAATGCAGGTTGTAATGTCAATTTGATGTTTTGGCGAAGAGTAAATCATTTGAAAACAATAAATTACCTTAATTTCTTTTTCGAAAACAAATTTTGTGGATTAGGAAATCAAATAAAGTATGATTTGATCCAAAGAAAATAACAGTTCAAGTAGCAAATAAAATTTTCAAATTTAAATAACTTGTCTCGAGACCACGGTATTTATAAAGACACTGGTACGTCGAAAAATATAAGTATTTAATGAATATTAACAATAAAACGCGATGAAATTCATCTGAAAACGTTTATTTAATCTCGACTCTTTGTAAAGAGACCACTGCAGGGCTATGAGTCTCTTCCCTGGGTGACGAGGAGGTATAGGCCGTAATCCACCAAGCTGGCCCAGTGTTGGGTGGTGGATGTCAGAATTTTCAGGGTGCCGATACGACTTCCGACAAACCCTAACGACTACTATATACAAGTATACAGTACCCGGGACCGACTGCTTAACGTGCCCTCCGAAGCACGGAAATCGCCGTGAGAAATGAATGGTCGGCGGTCACCCATCCAAGTACCGACCGCGCCGAACGTTGCTTAACCTGTGATATCGTATGATTACACACAGTAACCACGGCGCCACGACGACTTCTCATTTTTCAAATTTAAATAACTTAATACATACGTCCATCTATTTGTCTAATCATTAGCAGTGTCTCGAGACCACGGTGTTTATAAAGACACTGGTACGTCGAAAAATATAAGTATTTAATGAATATTAACAATAAAACGCGATGAAATTCATCTGAAAACATTTATTTGAAATGTAACTTCTTATAAATATACAAAAAACTACGTGTTGATCTCAATTGTACAAAGACTGTAGAATTAAAGTTGTATAATGAGTCGGAAAGACTTAAGTAAATTATAGGAATAAATTCAAAGCCTACGGATCATTGGTCGCACTATTGATCACTAACACCTTTATTTTATGGTGTTTACTGGTCTGTATGACACTAACAATCAGGTGGAAACAGTGTTTGTTTATCGACCATATAAAAAAATATTTTTATTCACAGCCATATTAAATGCAAATTTTCTTCGCCTTTTAAACAAAAGCAATTATTTCCATTACATATTTATACGACAATCAATCAATATTTTTTCATCTCTAAATAGTAAAACTAACTCCGAATCTACCAGGGGATTATGAAATCGAAGATGTACACAAATCAATTAGAGAGGAGTCCCAGCCTTGGGGTCTCATCCGAAGTGATACGAAAGCTGTTAGCCTTATATCACTGACATAAAGGTGTGATTAGATTGAGAGCGATCTAATTGTGCATGTTTAGTTGTTTAAGAGTAACATTTTATATATTTTTTTCCCTGGATTTCAGTTATTCACAATCTCCTGAAATATTTTAAACATATTTTCACATAGCACCATCCATTCTTGCACCTCTTTCGTGAATCTATTTTCACTCATCCTTTCCAAATGCCCAAACCACCGTAGCATACCTACCCTTTTCAATCTTAGTCACTACATTTTTTTTAATCCGCATCTCTTTCTTATTTCACTGTTGCGCACCCTGTCGGAAGGGGCCGGTTAGTTAGGGCCTAGTTAACCAGCGATCATGTATGAAAAGATTAATGAACGTGGAGGAAGCGAAAGAGGTATGTCTGGATCGAAGCAATTGGTATTCCCTTGTCTCTGCCCACCCCAAGGGGAGACAGGCGTGAGGTTATGTATAAATGTATTTTCACATATTTATGGAGCTTCTTAGAATTAAAAAAATTAAATAATATTCCATTATTCTACTAAAATCAGCGCAGCATTAGAAAATGGCAAAAAGGTGTTGAAGTCTGCCATTACAATTAAATAGAAGTTATTCTTCTTAAAATATTTTGTGGTAACTTTTGATCGTATAACAGGCGTTACCTTTAATGTACCGAGCAGAGTTCACAGCTGCTTATAACATGCTTCTCAGAGCTTTTACCCCTAAATAACTAAAAGGATCAGCCAACTTTCCGAAACAGTAATTAACCTATAAAAATGATAAATAATTTTACATCTACTACGTGTAACAAAATTGAGAGATAAAACTTAAGGTTTAGCTTTTATACTATACGTAGAATATACAGTCAAATAATTAGCATCATCAGTGCGGGTATAGACTTTCATACAAATTTATTTAATTATTCTACAAAATATTTTGACAACCCTAGTCAACCTAATAAGCTAAAACAAGAATTGTGCCGCAGTCAGTGACCTTATGAACTTTCCCGCACCGGCTGAACTTTGTAGTATCTGTCTTAGTTACCCATTACTTTATTTTTAAGCCATCTGTTATCGAATAGATTTCATCAAAAGCTGTTTTTAGGGTTGACACTTAAATATTTTGATCTAAACTTTGAACTTGTTTTTCGGCCGAACCGTAAGGATAACACATTTATGTTACTGTTACTGGTAAACTACATCACCAAACATACAATTCCCTTAAGTATTATCTCTTCATTATGTTACACGTTGTAAAAGTTTAATTTTCTTTTTAACCTATTATATATTTCGGACTCTCTCGCAATGTGTCGCTCCCTTATTTTATGTCCACTGCGGCACTAGGGCCCATAAACCGTGGTTTCGTAACTAATCACATTATGAGAGGAAAAAATACCGATCCGCATGCGGTCCATTGATTTATAGATACACCTGAATAACCTCTCTTATATATCACTGTAATACCGACTTTAATATTATAAGTCTTTAAGCCTTAGTCTTAAGAGTGATTATTTTGATTTCTCGTTACCTACTCAAGTTCAAGTAAAATTGTAATTGCCTTGAACATATTTCAGTAGTACGTCAATATTTGTTGTTTCTTTGGAAGATTAACGGTTTTGCGAAGGGATGCATACAACTTATGTGGAGTGTTGCAACTTTTGAGAAAGTGACTCTTTCTTTCGAAATGCTTACGATGTTTTATAGTGACTTTGCTGTTTATGGTTTTAAATGTGTTTTCTCTTTTATAATACACTTAATACCTTCTTTAAGTGGATTAATTTTTTGTAAAATATCAATAGGCTGATCTAAAGGCTAAACAGCTTTATAAGTACCTATCTACTGTGCTCATCATTTTAGGTATCTCCTCTGGATGATGAGAAGGTTTTGGCCTCAAACCACCGATCTGAAAATAAGGGCATCTGAAAAAGTTCACGAATATTTTATAAATAATGGAAACATATCTCAATAATGTTCGCCGGTTATTCATACTTGTACTTAAAAGGTCGAACTATTCATAAGCTGATAAAATTAAGATAAGTACACTTTAAAAAAACAAGTACCTCTATGTATATGTTCGAACTCATCTTAACTTACGACCATGTGAGATTGAGGTCAAATTTGGATTCAGGGTCAATAAAAATCGATTACATAAAAGAAAAACAGAAAAAAAAATCTTATTTTCAATAATTATGGCGGCAAAAAGCAATTCAAGAAATTTATTCCAAGCAACCATAATACACAAATATCGATCAAGTGACCAGATACTAATTTCAATAATTTCAATTTATTTTTATTTTTTTTTTTATTTATTTATTAAGGAAGTCAAACAGTTTTTTACAAATAATTTTAAAACTAAGAATACTAATAAACCTAAAGTTCCATTAGAAATTACACAATCATAAAAATGTACAAGCTCTAAGCATAAGAGAGAGTGGTCGCTTTTCTCACAAATTAAAAAAAAAAAAATTAACATAAAAAAAGCAACAAAATATAAATGCAAGAAAAAAAAAAATACAATTAAATAGTTAAATAATAGGGTACCTTACAAAATTTATTAGATAAGTACTTAATAGAATAATATACCTACTTAAAGTATTACTTAGATAATGATTATTAAGATTATGTCTTAATTGGAAAGATATTGTATATATTGATTTAATTACAAAGCAACACAACTAAAACTATCGTATAAGTTTTTAAACTGGCATGGTCATTACTATCGTTCTAATGATATTTTTTTTTTTTTTTTTTTTTTTAAACAATCAACACTTCACTTACTTTTCTTTTATATAAACTAATGCTTAATGAGAATATGTCAACATCCAAAAGTTTTTTATTATAGAAGTCACATGAGCGTCTTATAAATGTATTTCTTGAATAATTTGTACGGTAATGAGGGATATAAAAAGTCATCTTAGAACGTGAGTGAGAGTCACGAGGAATATTAAATTTAATCATCTCCAAGAGATGGCTGGAATCAATTAGGTTATTTATAATTTTATATAAAAATACAGAATCTAAGAAAATTCGTCGACTTTGAAGGGATTGCAAGTTATGCCTAGCAGCACTTGTTGCGTAATCTGTAAAATTATTTCCTGTACGATAATCTAAAGACTTTAAAAATTTGTTTTGTACTTTTTCAATTCTAGTAACGTGTACTGCATACTGTGGACTCCAGATCACACTACCAAATTCTAAAATACTTCGTACATAAGCAAAAAACAAGGTTTTTAATGTATAGGCATTTTTAAATGGCTTACCCAGTCTAATAATCAATCCCAGTTGTTTGAAAGCCCTAGAAACCATGCTGTCTATGTGGTTATTAAAATGTAATTTCGAATCAATCATTAAACCTAAATCTCTTATAACATCAACGCGCCCAACTACAACACCGGATAGTTTGTAATTAAAAACTATAGGATTATGTTTTCGACTAAAAGATATTGTATGGCACTTGTCAGCATTGAGAAACAGTTGGTTTAAGGCACAGTAGTTTTCAAATCTTCCTAGATCGGACTGTAGGTCTTCACAATCTTCTACTGATTTTATAATTTTGAATATTTTCGTATCGTCTGCGTATAAAAGGTGATTTGATTTTTGAAAACAAGTGCCTATGTCGTTAATGTAAAGGGTGAACAAGAAAGGGCCGAGATGTGACCCCTGGGGTATTCCTGAGGGTATTTTTAAAAACCTAGATCTATAACCTTTCAAAGCCACTGCTTGGCTGCGATTACTAATGTAAGATTCCAGCCATCTTAGCAGATTGCTAAGATTCCTAGACTTTTTCATAAAAAATAGTTTTCTTCTTCCATGCTGGACTGGGAGTGAAAGAAAAACATAGAATGTGCCAGCTGCTTCTCTTCCCGGGCATACCGTAAAAGTCAGTTTAGGGACAGAGGTTTTATTGACAGTTTGGCGGGCGATTGGCTGACCCCTGTCACTGCAATAGTCTATTTCCATCATTATAATAGTTACCTCTAAATTTGTCAAACGAGACCTCAGATGGTTTCATAGCCTCTGGTGTTCTGCCTACCCCGTAAGGAATACAGGCGTGAAGTTATGTATGTATGTAAATAGTTATTTATATCTAAACAAGATGATTCAAATAAAATTTTGTAATTAACTTTAATTCGCAACGACAATCATAACTCAGCTATGGCTAACATACAAATTCAGGTCCAGTCATACAAATAGACTTTTTACCATGTCCGCTTAAAAAAACAATACCGTCCCTCGATAAGCGTATAAAAGGCGACTAATCTGGGTGATCTGGGTTTACAGAAAGAAAGCTGGAAACTTATAAGCGCTTACCGGCGCTTGACAGCGCTGGTCCGTTCTACACAAAGGAAGTAGGTTCAGGCAGACCAAGCAAAATGGCTGATTCATCGGACGATGATTTCCCAGCGCTGACCAGCGCGTGTTGAAGCTTGACGGAACTTGTCGGCACCGCACCGTTCAGGGTTTATCGGCGCGCGTTCATATATTTTCCTACGCGGGTCACCAGCGCTGTCAAGCGCTGGTAAGCGCTTATAAGTTTCCAGCTTTCTTTCTGTATACGACCTTAAGGGTAGGATCACGTCGGGGTCTAACTGGATAGCGCCACCCTTCATATAATATCTGCCGCTAAATATCACCGCTCAGCTAAATATCTATTTACCTATACGGTCAATATTTTATGAAGGGCAAGTTCTTAAGCTCATCTTCTCTCACCATTAGGTAAGATTGAGGTCCAAAGCGGGCTAAGTCTGACCTAAAAAAACAACCTCTATGGTCATAATTCGTATCTATTACAAATTGTAATTATATCGTCACTGTACTCTAGATGGCGCTGACGGCGATGCGCCTGCGTCGCGTGCTTGCGCTGCATTACCATAGCTCATTCATAGAGTAGCCTCGGGAAGGTAATATTGTATGTTTTGTTAGGACTGGAAGTTATGAAGCTAAAATTAGAAAATCTATGTAATGATGTTTATTTCAAATGAGAAACAGGGTTTTCAAATACTTACTTATGATTTTGAAAATCGGTAAATCCAAATAAATAAAATATTGTGTTGATTACGCAGTTATCTGATGCGTCCAAAAAAGAGCAAAATAAATAAGTTGCGTTCGGAACCATTATCATCATGTTGATATGAAATTAAAATAAATAAAAAACGTTGTGAACAAGTAAAAATAGTGCAAATATTAAACCATATGTATAAAAAAGTAGTAAATCCAAATATTTTCAAGTGGATATATATTCTTCTTTTATTTTTTAAGGTAACGACACAAGTCATAGCAGCAGCCGTTTGAAACATTTTCATTCCTTTGTTACTACTTTGTGATTACATGTTGCTCTGTTGTTACAAGGTGGATAATTCCAAATTGTGTTTCTTAACATGAAATCAATAGTGACATTACTTTTTCAGCTTATTATACTATCCAAAAGTAATAAAAGAATCAACCTGCATGTATGAAACCCCCGGCAATGTATGGACACTGGGATGAACCCTTTAACAAAAACAAATTAAACCGAGATCTATTATTGGCATTTTTTCTGAAGGCGTGACCCATAGTCTTAATTTAGTTGTGGCCTATATATTTTATCACCTACATAATAAAAAGAGTTGTAATTTCGTCAATTATATTCGGAATTTAAGTCAATCAATAGCCTTAATTATTAAAAGGAAGGAGTGAATTATACATACCCAATTAAGGGTTGTTCCGTCTTCATCCTATGACGTCTCGTCCTATTAATGTGCCTTATTCATCCTACAGCAAAAATCTTGTAAATAATGTATTTATTGTGATAAAAGATATTGCACACCTTTTATTCTTTATTTAATCATATAATATAATCAAACTTACTGCCCTTTTTTATTAAATAAAATCACTTTAAATAAAAATTAACTCTGCTCTGGAATATTTTTCATAATAGTATTTTTGTTCAGACCGTACACACATCTTTCACTTTTTTAGGTGTTTTTAAAATAGGATGAGTAAAGCATACATTTTGGATGAATTAAAAAGAAATATTAAAATATAGTCATAGGTGAATACGGAATACCAGTTAAGGATGAGTGAAGAATTAGGATATAAAGTCATAGGATGAAGACGGAACAACCCTTTAATTAATCTTTATGACAAGTATTGGGATAGGCTTGGAGGTTTGATTGACAACAATTTAGTATTCGCCAAATAAGAAACCATTCATGTTGTGTTAAACTTTCACTAAAAAGCAAATGTTATTTGAAATAGTAAAATAACCAAATAACCAAAAAACAACACTTTCATACAATAAAATTAAAATTTGAATTGCCAAAAAGTCCATGAAATTTTGAGCTGAAAACAAAAAATTAAATAATCAACCTAAGTTTTGGTAATCTACTATTACTGAAGTCAAACTTCATACATATTATCTAATGCTCTAAAATTTAATAACGCATTTAGAAAAGTTTTAGGAATAAAGAAATACTTTCTACCCGAATTTTTATTATTTCTATCGGTTAAGAATGACCCCTAAACCTTGTTTCACTCCGAGCCAATTATTGTTTGCGTAACCTTGAATAAAGTTCAAAGAATTCAAATGCTATTGTCAAAGCTAGGTGCGCTATCAATCAGTCCACCTGACCAAGTCCAGAAGCCGTCGTGACACCAGGAAGTGATTGCGATCACACATTAATCACGATTGATCAATCGTGATTGTTTAGATGATTTGAACTCGTAATGTCTGGTGTTTGCATCCGTGTGCGAAGATTTATTAAGCTGTGATTGTTATCGTTTTTTTTATCGTTATAGCATGCAGGTTAAGGTTTTATTCACTTAGTTATTTTTTTTATAGTGTCGGTTTAATATGGTTTGGTATGGTAAATAAATGATTATAGAACTTATTTAAAAGTGTAAATATAGTTTAGACAGCAAATTCCATACTTAAAAAACATCGCATATTCAGAAAGGTCCAACAGCGTTTAAACCTTGTTAGTCTAGTAGATCTTAATTTCTTAAGATGCAACTATAAAAAAAATACTTAGCACTAACGCGATGTGTGAAATGTCTTAATTTTTTTTAACCGACATCCAAAAGGAGGAGGTTCTCAATTCGTGTTTATGTTTTTTTGTGTATTTATAACACGATTTTTTAGAAAATTATGAATAGATTTTAGATATTATTTTATATTACTTTCCCTAGAGGTGGTCCCGTATAAATTTCTTCGATTTCGATAGATAACTGCATGAAAAATTTAAAATTTTTGAAAAATTATATACGGATTACGGAGTCTATTTCATATTTCTAATCTGTTTATATTTTCGTCAATGTAAATACATTGAAGATCTTATCTTAGGTATCTTACTTCAGCCAAAGTTTTGCACGTGAAGTCGGTTTTTTTAATGCTCTGCATTTGTTGATTATTAATATCTCAAGCTTTGTTAGCTTAAATTGTTCTATATTGTTATTAATTTATTTTGAAAATTGTGCTGTTTATTTCCCAAATAAATTAAACTAAAATAAATATAATATATCATAGCTCACAGCTAGCAAAAGAAATACACTTCTAGGAACAAAAATACAATGCACCACCGGCTAAATTAGATCAGTAACTTTCCAAGAACCAACTTGAACCCGATGTTATCAATCGGGAAGTTACAAATTGCGCGAAGTTAGGACATTTGAAAAATGCACTCAATTTGTATCGAGTTAGATCGAAGGGCCGAACGCGGAATCGAACCTTAGAATTAACGAGTGGAATCAATCAGTGGGCTGTGTTGATATTTTTAGATAAAAAGGTTCAACTTGTTTAGGGTTTTCCTTGAAGGTACAATTTAGTAATGATTTTAATCAAAGAATTATTTAAATTATGCTGCATAGATATATTTATGAGTATACGCCCATAGACAACAAATATTCTAAAGGCACCTCCAATAAGTTGCCGATTCTAGGATACTAGGTAAGTCCTGATGGCAGTAATTACCCAGCGCTTCTATTCGGTTCAAAGCAAAGCTGTTTGAAATAAGCTTCGCAAAGTGGTTATACCTAATCACCTACCAGTAGTTTTCTACAAATTTGAGTCATTAAAAAATAAATAAATAAATAAAATCCCCTGACAATCACACCAACTATATGGCCCCAAAGTAAGCATAGCTTGTGTTATGGGATACCATATAGCGAACTAGGGGGGAACCTAGAATATAAATACATTAATAGATAAACACCCAGACACGGAACATTTTTTTTTCTTGTTCCGTGCGGGGATCGAACCCGCAACCACTGGCGTCTGAGGCAGATAGGTTTACCCCATCGTCAAAGTGGTCGTCAATTTAAGTCTTTTGTTAATCAGAATCTCATTCTACGAACTTCATCTGTATCTAATTGTATGTTACCAATGAATACGTCGAAAACCTGAAGCTTCTTTCCCTAACCCTGTATAGGAAATCGTAACACATAACCAAACTAACTTAACAAACGTCCTCGTTTATAAGAACATTCTTATTCCAAAGCTGGTTATCAAGGAACAAATGCCTCAGACTAGCACAACAGCACAGTCAAACCACAACAGTAGCACAATGAGATCGATTGCAAAGCATTAACAGTATAGTCACGTGCGAGGGGAAATTACCCGCGCGCCGAAATCGGACGTCGATGTGCTGTAGATTCTAGACTGGCGGATTCTTGTAGCCGACGGCGATTAGGCTTTTGCTAATCTTGAAAGGAATTGATAATTTAGTAACTATAGAGACTAATTGAAGTGCAGCCGAAATGAAATGGATCGAAAGAGATTCGCATTTTTCATGAAATAAAAGATGTTCTTGAGTGGCTTTTAGCGCGTCGCAAAAATGTACCATTGTAAATGTAATATTAAAATTAAAAACATACATAAATTCACGCCACTATCCCTCATGAGGTGGGCAGAACACAAAAGGTTATAAAACCATCTTATGTCACGTTTATCATTATAACGGTGGGAGAGAGACTTTTGCAGTGAAAGGGGATCAGCCTATCGCCCGCAAAAAGCCTCCAATGAAACCTCTGTCCCTTAACTGACTTTTACAGTATGCCCGGGAAGAGAAGCAGCTGGCACATTCTATGTTTTTCTGTTGCTCCCAGTGTTGCATGGATGAATTAAATGTGTGACAATATTCATCACAATCACTTAAGTGGTTTGGATTTCTGATTCAGAAGTTAATTTATTTAAAAAAAGTCTGTGTTTATTGGGTCTACAACTATTTTCGTTCCAAATTGGTCCCGTCAAAGCGTAGCTGACAGGCAGACAGGTAGACTATTGTTTTTATAATGTTACTTAGGTTGTATAATCAACAGAGAAGAATGGTCCCGAACGGGACCGAAATCGGAAATCAATGTCCTATGGATTCTAGACTGGGTGATTCTTGTAGCCGACAGTGGGTTCAGGATTCGAACCCGCAACCACTGGCGTCTGAGGAAGACGGTTTATCCCATCGCCAAAGTGGTCGTCAAATTGTATACAATTAGTATACATTTATGTGCCTTTTTGGGACTATTACAGCACTATGGTCTGGTAAGGTCAAATCCCCTCGCACCGAAAGTAGACGTTGATGAGCTTTGCTTTCTATACGGGGTGATCCTTGTAGCTTGTGAATACTTTAATGTAATATTAATAAGCCTTATAGAAGTGCAGCTGAAATTTCCTCAAACAAACGAGTTTAAATTTTATTAATTTTTCATTCAAATTCAATAACGGACGGATTTGACACATAGCCATTGTCTCTATAAAGACACCAAAATATCAAGTTAAAGTGAAAAATATTAACACGTGCGGTAAAATTACTCTTAATTTGTTTGTCGTACAATAACATTATTATCGTGAAAACATGGTTACACTTAACTTTTCAAAATTGATTTTTATTTTCTAAAGAGGACTCTAATACGAGAGCTTAAGCTATCGTTGCCATACATTTCCTACCCTATCACACTACTTATTAAATAAAAAATTAATAAAAAAAATACTTCCACTTTCCATCAGTACTCCCCGTCAGAAGCAAAACAGTCGTAACCGAAAAAAAATGTATTTCTGCGGATCCCTTCGTGCGTTAAACCCCTCCCTTTCCCCTCGCACCCCTCGAGCCCCCATTCCGCGTCTAATACCACTTTATGCAACGAGTACGTGCGTGACAAACATTTTATGACTGCCGCAGAATTGAATGGATCTGACTTAGTCGCTGCGTGAAGATGCAGTCCGAGATTCGAAATTTGATTTTGGAATGTTTTTTACGTATTGATGTAACGAAAACCTAAAATGTGATACTGGAAGGAAATTGTACACAATTGCATTAATAACTACTGCGATAATGATGAAGTGAAGATTTAATAGGAAGATTATATTGTGCCAGGTCGTTTTGCTAATGATACTATGACTATTTTATTCCATTCTTGTTCAAATACTCTGGTCCCAGTTTGCCGTGTTCGTATTGTGCATCCATAGCACATTGCGCCTACTATGTAAGCAATTTGGTTATTACATGACATTGGCTCTCACAATTAGCTGTCTTGTGTTTGTTTTTTTTTTTCATGTCACGGTCAATTTGTACTGTACCTATTTGTATTAATTTGATAATTCTGACTGACAAAGAGTGCCAAGAGTTTTTTTCCGCCGGCTTTTTTGTCTCTTGGTCTACAGTAATATCTTATTTAACAACTATCAACAACTGGTTAAAGCCGAAGTGTGTGATGACTGACTTCATCAAGTGTTTTGTGAAATTCCTAAGATGAATAAAACTTTTTGAATTTTGAGTTTTTGAATTTATGTTACACGCCTTAAAATCAATTCAAATTAATCTTTATTTTGTAGGAACATTAAACTATCTTGCCCTTCTTCATTAAGTCTTCGGAAAATATTTTTAATTACTATGTTGGTTCATGGTGTCTTGTATATTTCAAATTTACTATGGGTTGTTTATGAACCACACCTTTGCCCCTTTTGTCGCCTGAGAAAGAGCGCATGAGGCATGTGGGGATGATCTGCCAGAAGTTTTAAAAATCTCCAGGTGTACCAGATTCACCGCTAGTAGGATACAAGTTATTGCCACTAGCATTAACTGCGTGCCCTGGCGAGTTAACATTGCCCGAACAAAGCCGAGAGTATTTTCTCCGCCGTCTTTTTTCCTCTCGGTCTACCTATGGTTCTACTTTCATTTCGTTTTTTAAAGCCGAAGAAGAAGTAGTAGTAGACAGCGCCAATATATTGGTGGATAATGGGCGATTATTATCTTCATGAGCCGAGAGACGCACACTTACGGACCCCTCCCCCAGGATTCGTCATGTCGTCCGGACCTGCGCCGCCCTCATCCAGCGTTTGACGTTTGTAAAGTGTATAAAATTACCTACTACAAATAAAAAGTTTTTATTTTCATTTTCAAAAGCGCCCTCTCACTTGGAATATGATCCTGTACACATGACCATTTTCCCACGTATAGCCCTTGAACTCGCAGCAAGCATCCGCAACCGCCAAGGCAAGCTATTGGGAGGGAAGAAGTATGACTTAATAACGTATGCCGAGAATAAAAAAAAATCCAGTTTCTTCTTGATACGTATTGCCAAGATATGGTATAAACTTCCAGGTTCTATTTTTCCGGATAACTAATGTTTTGTAATATTTTTAAGCTTTTGCATTTATTAATGCTCAATTATCCTTCAATTACTGAAAAAATATGCTGAATGAAATCATCCGACCAGGACTTGAACCTGGGACCCGCTTGCCCGGTAGCTCAGTAGAAAAGCACTCGTCCGGCAAGCGAGAGGTTCCAGGTTTGAGTCCTGGTCGGGTAATTTTATTTAGCTTATTTTTTCAGTTACCTATTTAAAATAAATGTTTTGATGTGTTCAATAGTAAAGTGAATAGGCGCCTCACTAATAAAGGTGTTCCATCATTATCTTTCTATCAACCGAGATGGGTATAAACGTCTTATTAAAGTATTGTGATGTGATCTATTTGTCTGTTACCTCTTCAAGCTTAAAGAGCTGAAACTATTAAGATTGAATTTGAAGCGTGCATTGAACATTCCTATTTGTTGTAGCTATTTTTTTTTAGATTTACTGTGCTTGGTGCTGGGAGCACGTCAACTGATATAGATTCTGGCGGGTTAAGGGTTAATTATATTTTTTTAATCCTATTAGCCAAGTCACCAGCATTGCCAAAGCCAAAATATACTGTTTTTTTTATCGAAACTTAACGTTTTATAATTAACAAGCATTTTCCCGCGACTTCAAATGCCAATTATCTAAAAGTTCCTATATTTCCCGTTGCCGTAAAAATTTCAGGAATTTCTTCCATAATGCAACCAGATGAAGAACCTTTTTACCAAGTTTCATATGTTGAAGAATAAGATTTTTCATACAAACTAAAAAGTCCTATATTTTTCGTTCCCGTCGGAATTTCGGGAATTCCTTTCTTGGTGCACCCCTAAACACCTAAGAAAAGTTATTTTTCACATTTCAGATCTCAACGCCCAATAGTTATGGCTGTACGTTGTCTGTCACTCAGTACCTGAATCAGTAACGGAACAGCTCTATAATATTGATTGACGTTTTATTTTAAGTGCACACGTGACATTCTTTTGTTAAATTGAATCGTGAACATTTAAGACAATTTATTTATTATTCGTATCAACTAAACTCCCTCGTTCTCGTACCGAAAATTCCTAACAAGGTGTCACCTAAAAATTTGTTAGACTAACGTGTCAGGCGTTTTGTTCATATCTATTTATAGGCCCAGTATTGGTAAATGGCGTCGATAAATAATAACACAATAGTATAGATTTATGGTATACAGTGACAAACCCAAGTTGGAATTGATCGTAGTCTACATTCTTGAGGTTTATGTGTGGGTTTTTGTCGACTGATCTAGTTTTTAAGCAATCAGATTTTAAAAATAACGTTACTACTATTTTTATTTATAGCAGTTCAAGAAACCCCTGTTAACTTCAATATCACATGAAAACAAAGGACAGTCAAGATAAAAATAAGAAAAAAAAATCTTGCCAGAAGCATTAGCCGAGCAGCGATAGCATAATTAGGGCTTAATTTATCCCCTAATTATTTCAGGAGAGTACCTACTCTGTGAAACTCTACAATCATTACAAAGTTATATCCTATTGATACGCGGCTAAATATAAATATAATGATAATGACCACTTTGGCGATGGGGTAAATCTGTCTGCCTCAGACGCCAGTGGTTGCGGGTTCGATTCCGGCACGGAACAAGAAATAAAAAAAAAATGTTCCGTGTCTGGGTGTTTATCTATTTATGTATTTATATTCTAGGTTCCCCCCTAGTTTGCTACAAGGTAGCCCATAACACAAGCTATGCTTACATTGGGGTCATGTAGTTGGTGTGATTGTCTGGGGATTTTATTATTTCTTATTATTATTTTTATAATATTTTTAGTTACTAGCACTGGTGTTTACTTTCCTATTACCCACTATCTTCTTAACATGGTCTGTAGTAAAATATAAATTTAACAAACCTTATGACATATGAAGTATGGTTCATTTTATTAGCTATATTTACTACTTATCTTTTTTTTAAATGAAGCTAAAAGAATCTTTAATCTCAATATGCTATCAAGCATTCAAATAAAAAAAGCTAAATGTAATAACTATGCTCAAGTTGCTTCCTTGATCCTGAATCATTGATGTGGTTCCATCAATCCTAACCGAAAATCTAGTTTTACGATGTCGCATCCAGCGGAAAGCTTTTTATTGATCTGTCTATATTTCATACATTTATACAAAAAATCTCTAATATATTGCCAATTTGAGACCTATCGATAAGTTTAGGTCGTAAATATGAGGATGTGCCACTTTTGGGAATCATCTTAAGTGTGAAGTTATTATTTTTTTATTGTGAAGTTTGTTATTATGATTTTTTTTAGGATTTGAAAACAGTTCAACAAACCTAAGGAATACCTACCTACATACCTACTAGTCTGCATTGCTCAGTGGACGAAAGGGTAATGGAAGAGAAATGGGTTTGATTCCCATTTCAACAGATAAAAACAGGTGTGTGGTGCCGCCTTGAGAATAGCGCTACCTTATATCCTCCCGTGGAGACACCGAAACGACAATGTTAGAGGTGACTAAAGGACAAAAATCTAAAGGACAGGCAGCAGCTTCCTTCTGCGTTGTTAAAAGATCTTACTGCAATCACCAACACGCCTGCCAAGCGTGGCCCTAATGGCCATATTTCTCCAAAATTAACATTAATCGCAAACACAGGCCCCTAGTCCCCGGCGTTACTGCTTATTTCGACCAAGTCAGTGGTGGTCGAGGAAAAGGCTGGACGGGGCGGGAGGGTACTAAGAATCGTCAGGTTCGACCAGGCTGTCGAAAACGACATAATATACCATATTATGGCACTGACATGCTTCCATGCTGGACTGGGAGCGAAAGAAAAACGTAGAATGTGCCAGATGCTTCTCTTCCCGGGCATACTGTAAAAGTCAGTTAAGGGACAGAGGTTTTAAAGGGCTTTTTTGTGGGCGATAGGCTGACCCCCTATCACTACAATAGTCTTTCTCCATCTTTATAATAACTCCAAATTTATCAAACGTGACATCAGATGGTCCTATAACCTCTGGTGTTCTGACTACCCTATAAGGGATACAGGCGTGACGTTATGTATGTATGGCACTGAGAGTTGCTAACTATGGACCTTATAAACTGGCTCAAAGTAGCTCAGCGGACAATGGATAGGGCTATGCTCGAAATTTCCCTCCGGGATTTAATCAGAAATGAGGAGAAGAGGAGACCAAGTCACCGACATAGCCAGAAGGATTGCAAAGCTGAAGTGGCAGTGAGCAGAGCATAGCACAGCTGGCAGAACAGATGAGTGTTGGGGCAAAAAAGTTCTTGAGCCACGCAGCGTAGGTAGGCCCCCCATAAGGTCAAGGTCGCCGGTAAACTATAGACGAGGGCGGCGCGGGACCAAGAGACGTGGAGAAACTTGGGGGACGACTATGTCCAGCAGTGGACGTCTACAGGCTGTTGATGATGATGATGATGTCAAACGCTGTGGCCATGGGGTATCGCTATAGATTTGATCCTCAAACTTTGGAATCATTTGTGCACATGAGCATGTTTGTTTGTGTCAGTAATACTAGTATCAGCGTTAATGCATCAGTGCGCTTGTATGAAAATAATCATTGTTTTAATATACTTATAACACAAGCTTTGTCGTTACTTATAAACAAGAAGGAGCTATATGAATTTTATATGACCGACTGCAAATTTTTATTCTCTTAATTAATTATCAACATTTTTTTGATTTAAACATAACTACTGTACCTAGTAAAAGAACTTAATCTCATTACCCAACTACCTGGACTGATTAACCTCACATACCACAGTCAATTTACTCAATGCTTGAACCACCCGTGTCCGTTATTACCCAAATCCCTTGGAATTATTATGCCCGAACCACATAAAACGTATCAATTGCTAATAATAATTTATTATTATAGGCATAAAGCAGAATATTTCAGTATTACTAGTAGTATTGATGCGGTGTTATTGCTAGGGTGCCGGTATTGGGTTGTTTACCCTAGCTTCTGATATTCGCACTGGTATTATTAACTGGTAATATCTATAAGGAAGATTAGTTTTCTATATAAGTTTCTATCTTATTATTGTTCATTTCTATTCATATATTTTGTCTTTGTCTTGAATAAATAACTTGTTTTGTTAAAAAACAAAACTATCCATATCTTTTTTACCAAAATGAGAGAGTATCCCTAGCATAATAGTTTTTAAATGGTTCATCGAGCGTTATGTTTAGGGATAGATGCATATTATTGTATAAAATGTCTAAATTGACAATCTAACCCAAGACTGCAAACTGGAAGCGAGCGACAGTGACGCGGGGAATCTGGGCCGTTCTCGACGCCAGGGGGCGCTCGAGCGATTTGTCGCGGTGCAATACAAACTCGCATACGAAATCGCTGCCCGCGCCGTTGTCGCTGTCGCTGTTGCTGCCGCCCAGTTTGCAGCCTTACAAGCTCATTACACACCGTAATGCACCATCTTATTTTGGGACATTTTTAAAATTAAGGCACTAAAATAAAACAGGTTCCTTACATCACTTTTAAAAACTACAATCCTGCCAAATTGGTCAGTTTAATAAAAAAAAGCATGGAAGTAAAGGCAACATTTACAAAATACTTTTTATGCCTAAATTACGCCCGTGGCCAAAGCAAATAGCTGTTACAAGTATAACATCCACAAAATCACACATTACATTAAACGCACAAAGAAATTGGCAAAACTTATTCACCTGAAGGTTAACCCTTAGGCCACATGTATTCTATGGGCGTCCGGCAGACCGCACCTGGTCTCAGAGACCGCAATTACAGAGCTAATTAAATTATTTCGGCCCGCTCTTGCCATCGATGCCTGGGGCAATATTGTCTTTCATTGCCAAAGAACAGGAGAATTCGATATTTAAATTAAAGTTTTTTTTGTGTGTTTATGAAGGATAAGCAATAAGTAAAATGGTTTAATTTAATAGTGATCATCTTCGTTTTGTTTTGTTGAAGGAGTTCTACAATAGTCAACAACAACAATATGCTTTAAAAAACGGATTTAACAATACAAAACAACTTTATTTCAAACTTGTATTAATGCATTACTATTCAATAAATCTCATCCCTCTGCCTAAGATAAATAGCAACAATAAAATAAATGTAAACACCTGCATTGTGCCAACTCCATTCAATATGCTGTGAATCTTGTTTGCAAGCGTTCACGTGGGCGACGATAGATGGCGCTGCAGTCATAATGTAGGCAACAATATGACAGCAAGTTTATCCGTGACACATCTATAAGTTACTTGATCTATGGACTTACCTAATGATATATCTAAACACACGATTAATGGTCAGTCTAAGGCCGTTCGTTTTTATTGCTAGGTTCGAATTAAAGTTATTTTTATTATCGGTACAGTGTTAGGCAATATGTCCGTCAAATTGATAATAAGTTGACAGATTCAGGGCATCCGCGAACTCTAAAGTATTGTATAGAGAGCTAAGAATACAATCACAGTATCAAACTGAACAAGCATCCAGCATTTGTTTTTATTGTTTATTCCTAAGGCTGTGAGTCTCTTACTATCAAATGTTGAATGCTTAAAGGGAAGCCACGAAGGGTATTAGCATATTTTTCTTCATCATGTCGATAAATAGTTTAACAGGTTTCCAAACTTTGCATTTGGATATAATAAAATCATCAACACAAAAATTAAGAGTATTGATTTAATACTTATATTTTAGAAACTACCTTCTTAGTTTTACAGATTCCGATTAAGACATTATATTGGAAATGTACGCAACATTTTATATTTACCTTACTGTAGCAAAAAGTAGAGCTATATATTTTATCCTGTATATATGTTCCTCTGGTCCCGAACGAATAATAATATTTGGCAAAATAAAGATATAGTTTGTTTAACGAGTCTTTTTTATTTAAATATAAACAGCTTCGCATGATATAACCCACTTAGCTTTAGATACCATACAAATTCTTCCTCAAGAGTTATGCTATCAAATGCAAAATGTTTTAATCGAACTGATAGTTCCCAAGCTTATCCTATTAAAACAAACTTTTGACGAGCACACTGTGGCTCAGTCGCCTAAGAACGACGAAAATCGTGAGGTACAGGATTCCATCCCCGCACGGAACAAAAAAAAAAATGTTCCGGTCCTGGGAGTTTATCTACTTCTATTCCATGTTTCATCTATGCATACATGTCAAGTATATTCTAGGTTCCCCCTAATTCGATACATGGTATCGCAACATAAGCTTTGCTTACTTTGACGCCATATTATGGTGCGTACAGATTGCTATAATGGAACTTGTAATGTAACAATACGCAACGTGCGCAGAATGTTACAATACTAGTTGCATTACAAGCAATCTGTACGCACCATTAGAGTTATTGTCTGGGGATTTTTTTATTAAACAAAAACATATTGAGCTTTATTTTTATACTAAAGGTAACTATTATATTAAAATGAGTTAATCACTTTGTTAATTAAGTTACTCCGAACTTTTTCAAGCCCACAGGCAGTTATTTATGATCGATAAAATTCTTTAGGATCTCATTTTCTACAGACAGCCATAACCCTCCAGCTAGTTAATAATTCAAGTTAACCCTTCCGTTAATTCGCGTTGAAACAGTACATCGTCAACTGCATGACGCGGTCTCAGAGACCGGGTGAATCTTAACCCTTTCTTAATGAGGGCGCAATAAAGCCCTGAAAGAAGGGTTGGCTGTATCTAAACCTGGTTTAAAGGGATTCGGTTGGAACCTAATATCTTTGTTAGTAAATCCGTTTGAATAACACGGGGACGATATCTGTTTTATTTGGAATTTAATTTGGTGGGATGGTTTTATTTAAAGACAATAGGTAACTTTTAACAATTAATACATATTTAAATAATAATATTATCTCTCTATGAAAATAATTGTTTCTCTCCCCCGCTAGAACAGTGTCAACCTATTGAGATGGATAGAAAATGCTACTAAAACTTCTTTTTTTATTTTTGTTTAATATAAACTGAAATTCTGTCAGTAGTTTCAATGAAAGCTCTCAATGCCTTGGAAACAAGTTTATATCTCCACTAATCTTGACATATAAGACGTTAGATTATTCGGTTGAAATTCATTCGTTTGAGAGCAAATCGAGTGATGCCACAGATAAAAAAACACATTTATGACATTGTTCATGCTTTTAAAGATTATTTTTGGATTATATAATGCTTAAATAAAATAAAGAATGTACAACCCCAATAGCTTAGAAGTTAGAACACGGTCCTGGCTTAATAATAATAATTGTCAAATTGTCGGGTCTTTCCGCCGAAAGGCGTGTAGCTTTTAATATAAATAATAATAAAACTCTTTATTGTACACCAACATAGTTACACGGATTAAATTAAAATAACAATCACAATTAACATACAAAGGGCGGCCTTATCCCCGAAGCGCGATTTCTGCCAGGCAACCCAGAATATACGGCGAGACATGGTATAGGCGACCCAGGCATACGGGAGACATGGGTTCGATCCCCAGTTGGGAGGAATTCTTTTATAATTTTCAACCGACTTCCATGCTGGAGTGAAAGAAAAACATACCGTAAAAGTCAGTTAAGGGACAGAGGTTTCATTGACAGTTTTGCGGGTGATACGCTGACTTCCTGTCACTGCAATAGTCTCTCTCCATCATTATAATAACTAAATTTGTCACAGGAGACCTCAGATGGTTTCATAGCCTCTGGTGTTCTGTCTACCCCGTAAGGGATACAGGCGTGAAGTTATGTACTACATTGGTTGAAAAGTTCGCGGCCTGGCCATTAAAAAAAAAACTTTTGTTATTTTTTCTGCCGTCATTTTGAACTGTCATTATTCAATTGTCAGCCCGCGAATTTTCAATTTGATATCTTGTTTAAATAAAATTTTACGAACAATATAAATACGTGTGTAGAACAAATTTTCACTAATGGAGAAATTTGAACAACGTGCTGTGATTAAATATTTGTTTAAAAAAAAGATTAACACCAAAGGAGATACATGATGACATGCAAACAACATTAGGGGAATCTGCCCCGTCTTATACCACTGTGAAAAAATGGGTTGCAGAATTTAAACGTGGACGAGAGAACATCGAAGATGACCCTCGCTCCGGCAGGCCAATGACGTCTACGACCGAAGAAAACATCAATAAAGTGTGTGATCTCATATTGAAAGACCGTAGATTGACTATCAGAGAAATTGCAGACACTATAGGCAACTCATATGAACGAACGCAAAACATCATTGTCCATGAACTCGGCTTTTCTAAGGTTTCGGCTAGGTGGGTCCCCAGATTGCTTTCAGTAGAGCAAAAGCGAATTCGACTCACGATTTCTCGCGACTGTTTGGAGATGTTCGAGGCTGATCCACAAGGTTTTCTTGACAGATTTGTGACAATGGATGAAACCTGGGTTCACCACTATACCCCAGAATCAAAACAACAATCCAAACAATGAAAAAAATCAGATGAACCAACTCCGAAAAAAGCAAAGGCAATTCTGTCGGCTGGCAAGGTGATGGCATCGGTTTTTTGGGATGCTAAGGGTGTCATTATGGTGGACTACCTTCCAAAAGGCGAAACAATGAACTCTGCGTACTATAGCACCCTTCTGCGCCATTTACGTGAAGAAATTAAACAGAAACGCCCAGGATTACTGAGAAAGAAAGTGTTGTTTCACCAGGACAACGCCCGAGTCCACACGTCTGTCGAGTCTATGGCTCAAATTCGTGATTGTGGTTTCGAATTGTTGCCATATCCAGCTCATTCTCCTGATTTGGCACCTTCGGACTTTCATCTGTTTCCAAACCTGAAAAAACACCTCGGTGGGCAGAAATTTTTAACGAATGAAGAGGTCGAAGCCGCTGTTAACCTGTATTTTGAAGACCTTGAGGAATCTTTTTTTAAAACAGGTATGGAAGCTCTGGAAAGCAGAAGGAAGAAGTGCATAGAGCTAAATGGAGATTACGTCGAAAAATAAAAATATTTTTGTATGTACTTTATTCTGTTTTCTTGACTAGGCCGCGAACTTTTCAATCCACCCTCGTATGTATAACTGACTTCCAAAACGAGGAGTTTCTCATTTCGTGTGTATTTTTTTGTGTAACAAATACACGATTTTTTTAATCGATTTTAAATATTCTCGTATGATACTATTTATACTTCACTATACTATTTGTATTTACACTTCAGAGGTGGTCCCATGTAAATTTCATCGAAATCGATTGAATACTTCATGAAAAATTTTAAATTTTTGATAAAATATGTATGAGTACGGCGAATATTTACCTACATTGATACTTCAGACATACTCAGACGTGAAGTCGGTTTTTTAATGCTCTGCATTCGTTAATTTTGGCATCTTTTCTCGTGAGTTAAAAGTACAAATTCTTGAAGATATGCAAGAAAAATTGAAAAATATAGCTTCTATGCTGGACTGGGAGCGAAAGAAAAACATAGAATGTGCCGCTTCTCTTCTCGGGCATACCGTAAAAGTCAGTTAAGGGACCGAGGTGTTATGGGAGGTTTTTTTGTGGGCGATAGGCTGACCCCCTGTCACTGCAATAGTCTCGCTCTACTTTTAAAATGTAAGTATGCAAGAAAAATAAAAAACGTTTAAACTACTACTTTAAACAAAGTACCAACGTTTAATAAATTTTAGGAAGGTTAATATTTTCTACCGGCCTTATCTTTTAAAAATAATAATTCTAAGTCAACAAAATACAACTTACATTAACTGTATTGCGCAGGTCCTCCATAAATCCTTCAACTTGGGGGTTCTATAAATAAGGCCTATATTACACCTGCCGTGTCACTCCTACGGAGCTGGCGAACAACCGCGGGGTGTATGAGAGCCCTAACAGTAATGTATGGTCTTGTATTAGTAATGATCTGAGATATTTATTGCCATCTATTTCAGATACGAAGATGTTTCTGTAATTGTTTTGTGTATTTTTCGTGGTTTTATTATGATGATTCGCTGTTGAGTGAATTTTATATTTTACTAGCTGACCCGGCAAACGTTGTTTTGCCATTAAATAAAAAAAAAATAGATGTTGGCCGATTCTCATAGATACCGGATAAGCACAAAAAATCAAAATCGGTCAAGCCGTTTCGGAGGAGTATGGCAACGAAAACTGTGACACGAGAATTTTATATATTAGATTGGTTACTTTATCTTACAAACTTGTTCCTCGTTTGACTAAATAATTAAGCTAATTATTCTTTATCCCTTCGGTTTAGAATATCTTTAAAAAATGCTCGCTTCCATGCTGGACTAGGAGCGAAAGAAAATCATAGAATGCACTAGCTCTTCACGGGCATACTGTAAAAGTCACTTAAGGGACAGAGGTTTTATTGACGTTTTTGTGTGCGATAGGCTGACCCCCTGTCATTGCAATAGTCTTTATCCATCATTATAATATCTCCAAAGTCAAACGTGACATTAGATAGTTGTCTAGTCTTTATGACGACCGGCTGGTGTAGCGGTAACATACATTGCTTTCTATGCCAGAGGTCCTGGGTTCGAATCCCAGCGGCGGCGGATATTTGTGTGATGAACACAGATATTAGTTGTCAAGTCATGGATGTTTATATGTTTATTTAAGTTTATGCTAATAAAAAAAAATATGTATTTATTCAATATGTATGTTTATATATTTCTTAAGTATATCAGTTATCTGGTATCCATAACACAAGTTCTTTAAGAAACTTAATTTGGACTAGATAATGTTGTGTGAGTGTCAGAAATATTTATTTATTTATTTATAACCTCTGGTTTTCTGCCTACCCCATAAGGGATACAGGCGTGAAGCTATGTTTCATGGGTATATTCATGGGACAAAGTGTACGCTTTATTAAATAATAAAATTCCAAAATATTTAAAATTAAACCTTCAATAGATTTAAGGATAATTGTTATGTGAACTCAAAAGTTGAGTTGTTCCGATCTGATCCCAAAAAGAAATCCCACCGGGGATCAGTTTTAATTTTAATTTATTTTTTATTCTTAACTGATCCCAGGAATGTGAGATCAGACGGGAATTGACATTTTTAATAAATTTATTGTTCCTAACCGATCCCAGGTGAATTTTAGGTAGTAATTTGGTACAGACAGTCTCAAAATGTTAATAATTCTTCAAGAATTATCATTTTATGTTTTAATTTTTTCTCTCACCTAAGAAGCATAATAGTTAGCCGATGGTCGTAATCGTAAGGACTTAGCAAATCCACTAAGCTTGAACAATATTCTAAGAATTTGTTACTAAATATTTTGTTTTAGAATTTTGAATAAGTAAGTTATTTATTTTATATTATTCGCTCTTTTTGGCCCTAGATATAATATTTTTATTTTTCATTCTATTGGCCTGTTGGTGTAGCCGGTAGTGCGTCTGCCTCCTACACACGGGTCCCGGGTTCGATTCCCGGCGGTTACAAATATTTATATGACGAACATAAATGTTTGTTCTGTGTCTAATATAATATTAAAAAATAATAATTAAAGACTGATTTTTACTAAAAAGTGTATAATATTTAATTTCCCTAACCGATTGCGCTATACCTACTTACAATCAATTTATCAATGCCTCTTTTCACTTATAAGTTTTCAATTCCATTGCATTGCATGAATTCTACCTAAAATAATTTATTACAAACTTGTTCCTTTTTTGCCTGACTGTACCGTCAATCTAACGTTGTAGGTAAACGGGGATCGGTTAGGAATAACAAAACGCATAGGGGATCCGTTAAGAAATTAAATTCTATGTGGGATTTGTTGGTGGGATTAGATCAGAATAACTCAAAAAGTGAGTTTTAGTATAAGATATCCGGATGCAAGAAGATGGGATTCCCTGGCTGTAAATTGTTATTGTGTATTTTTATTTCTCTTATTTTTAAAAGATGTTCAGTTTCTTGCCACTACTTCTCAACAGATCGACTTTCCGAAGTGGTGGTAGATTCAGTTTAATTTGTAAATTGTTCGACCTATTTCAAATGTATTTAAATACTTACGAAATAAAGAATATTTGAGTTTGAGTTGAGTTTGTATGTTTGTTAAAATACGCAGATAAGTTTAAGTTTAAAGGCAAATAATTCAAATGACCCATGCTGGCCAACACTAATATAATTTGACGATTTTATTAAACAGTTTGTTTTATCTCAAGTTTTCACGAATCTTAAATAAAACACTTTTTGATCGGATTTGTCTCGTATAATTATATTTTAAGTTTAAACTCAACATCTTTACTTCGGCGTCTTTACAGAGTGGAGGTCGTACTTTTCGTATTTTACAAATACTTGAAAGAGACTTCTAAATAAATATGGTCATTCGGTCAGCCCATGTGTAGATCTACCAAATAAATAAAATCGTTCATTTCAGAAATAAGGTACAGAAAATATTCTGTAAAAAAAATGTTCGTTAAACTTAGAGTTAACACTTATAGGTGACTTTACGTAGCACTAATTCCTAAGAAAGGGCCTAAAAAAGTAGCTATAGGATAAGTAAAATGTTTATTAATAATATAGTAATATGTTTATTAAATTATTTGTCAAGTATTTTTTTAATTAACATTAGAAACGGGATATTTACCGGTACTGTACCGTCATGGCGCTTGCAACAGTGCCGAAATATCGAGAACTCAAAATAAATGAAAAATATGCTAAAAATCCCGTTTCTAAAGTTAATTTGAATGTTACTGACCATGGCAGTTTAAATACTTACCGCCTTACTACAAAAAAGTTAGGCGCCTGTTCACCCCAAGTTAGAACAAAAGTTCTAGTAAAAAATCATTATGTGATGACCACTATGGCGATGAGGTAAAACTATCTGTCTCAGACGCCAGTGGTTGCGGGTTCGAATCCCGCACGGAACAAGAAAAAAAAAAGTTCCGTGTCTGGGTGTTTATCTATATGTGTACTTATATTCTAGGTTCCCCCCTAGTTCGCTACATGATATACCATATCACAAACTCTGCTTAGTTTGGGGCCATGTAGGTGATGTGATTGTCTGGGGATTTTATTTTAATTTAATTTTTAATTAAACTAGGGTTGAACAGTCGCCTAACTTTTTTGTAGCAAGGCGGTTATATTTTACAGTATTCGTTTAAGTATTCCTTAAATCTTTTAATTATGGAGCCTTTATGACATAAATATTATTTAACATTATTTTTAAAAACTATCCTGTTATCATAAGTTCTACAGGTATCAGAAACTACCGGGGGTGGCTTAATTTGTGCCAGAAATCATTGATTTTATTACCTTTTATTAAAATCACACGTTTAGCTATTGCCTCACTTACCACTTTACACAATAACGTGATATTGGTTTTGATACTTATATTTATGTAAGTATAAACTATATCGCAGCGGCATGGGCACTTAAAACTCTATTTACTTGAGATTACTTGAACCTTAATAATATAGGTACCTAGACAACACAATCTGTCTTCTTCATTTTATTTAAATAATGGGGTAACACTGTTTGCTTCAGACGCCAGTAGTCGCGGGTTCAACTCCCGCACGGAACAAAAAAAAAATGTTCCGGGTCTAAGCGTTTCTTTTTATTTATATTCTAGGTTCCCCCCTAGTTCGCTACATGGTATCCCATATCACAAACTCTGCTTAGTTTAGGGTTATGTAGTTGGTGTAATTATCTGGGGATTCTTTTTTTATTGTCGTGGAAATTCTTTTATTACACTATGAAAATCTCGTATTTTTTATAGTAGGTCAAACAAGCGATTGATCATAAAAATGAGGTCAAAATTGAGGACACGAGTGCTCAGGAAAAAACTATTCATAAAACATCTAGAATAGGTCATCTTCATAGCGATGTGTATTTGCGACAGATTTTATATGACGAGTGGGAGTTAGCAAATGAACCCTAAAGAGGTATTTCCACCGAGCAGGTGTCACTTGGATCAGTCTATGACATGTTTGCCTCTATAACATGCGCAACAATAATGTACAATAAACCTTAGGCCTTAAAAATATCAAACTTGATTATGCGGATGCCTGCTATCTGGATATCACCATAGACCAACTTAATAAACTTGAGCGCATCCAAAATCTCTGCATACGATTCATATTTGGATTGCGAAAATATGATCATGTCTCTGAATTTCGCGCTTAACTCAAGTGGCTACCAATTCGGTTTCGCCGGAATATTCACGTTCTATGTCTACTGTACCGAATTCTATTCAATCCTACAATACCTAGCTATTTTCAGAACTACTTTAGCTATCGTCACGATCAACATTCTCGTAATTTACGATCATCTGAAAATTTTATGCTTAGCACACCACCCCATTCCACCGACCTTTTTGGTGATGCTTTTAAAATCCGCGCGGTATCCTTGTGGAATAAGTTGCCTCTTAGCATTAAAAGTCAGCTAAAACCATTACAACCTTCAAAAAACTTTAAAGAACTCACTACCTTTCCTCAACTGAAGAAGTCAATGTGTAATCTATGTATATTGTGTTTGTATGTATGTATGTTTATTATTACAAGTATGTATTATAGATGATGATGTTTGTAAATTTTTCTATTCATAGTTTTTTTAAGTACCTAAAATGCCCCATCTACAATTTTAATTTTCATGTAGTTGGGTTGCCTGGTAGAAATCGCTATCAAGCGATAAGGCCGCCCTTTATACATAATGTGTTCTTTTATTTGTGTGTGTTTTTTATTCTGGATTTGTTTTTGTGTAAAATAAAGGGTAAATAAATAAATAAACCTTATCTCTAACAGGAACATATCAGCAAAAACCAGCATATAGGCGCAACATTATTGCCCAATAAAGCATATGTAACAAGACGTGCGACAGTCGCACTTACCCAGCTGTCGCACAAATCAGTCGCGCGATCGCTGCAAGCAAATTGCTGTTCCTTGGCTTTGACTTACGAGTAGGTGCCTTGTTAGCCGTGTGTGCTTTTCAGAGAACCTTCGATTATATTATTGGCTTGTTAACTTCTGTAATGAAGTAGCTTAAGTTGGTTTTACGAGAAATAGTTCTGAAAAGACACTTAAACGCCAACGCAATGTCGTGCTTGAACATAACCTTAGTTAATACCGAGGGTCAAAAATTTCATGGACAAAACTGAAAAAGTAGCTAATAAAATGTTTCCATTTGCCGCAAACCTTAAAGCATCAAAATAAATGAAAAATTTGATAAATCAAAATTACCCGACCAGGATACGAACCTAGGACCTCTCGTTTGCCGGACTGCCGGAGTGCTCTTCCACTGAGCTACGAAATTATCATCCTGGTCGGGTAATTTTGATTTATCACATTTTTCATTTATTTTAAGAATAATTGAGCATTTTAAATGCAAAAACTTAAAAACATTCTTAAAGCATCAATTTCATTAAATGCTGTTTGGTGTGCGAATTTTCAGGGTATTTCTGAAAAACCATAACGTCCAAAGTGACACAGCTTCCAGGACCGATAATTTGAAGAAGTTAAAGGAAGCTTTGATATAACAAATATAAAAGTTTTGTTCAAAGGTCTAGCAACTTATTAGACTATGCCGAAGGACTTGTATGAACACTGGTCTTTCTTACATTTTCAACGTTTTCAAATGATAAAGGCAAAGGAGTATGACACAAGTTCAAGCTAGGGTAACCCAGATTAGTCAAATAGGTACCTATGCTCTATAACACGATAGCTCTTCCTAACCCTGACCAAAACTCAGAGTTCAAATATATTACATTTGCAATAGATTAACATTTTAAGTTATGAAATAATTAAAATGCTTTAATTATTAAAATAAATACACAATTTTATCAAAACTGTTTTGACAGGTTGGTTGTGAACTCATGCGTCACTATTATAATTACTTACTAAACGTTATATCATATTTTATTGTAAGACATCATAATTTATTAGGTATTTTACATTATACGTAACATTTATTTATGTGCAACATATAATATATATATAACAATAATAATGTAAAAGTAACCGGAGATCATATATGAAAAGATTGATGAACGTGGAAGAGGCGAAATAGGTATGTCTGGATCGCAGCAATTGGTGTTCAATTGTCTCTGCCTACCCCAAGGGGAGACAGGCATGAGGTTATGTATGTATGTATGTATGTAATTTATGTGCTTATATATTTTTATATTTTCTCGTAAAATATTCAATTATTGTCGACAGAATAATGCGATCCATTGCAGTTTAAATGCGCAAATACAAGTTATATGACGTTGAAATTGAAATGAAAATATTTGCGCGTTAAAAGTTATAGTTTATTGAGCTTCACTTTACGACCGCAGGCGCGAATCAAACTCTCGTATCATTTTGTCAAATTAAATCAAAATGTGCACATCATACAAATACACGCACTAAACGATATATTTTAGTCAGGAAAAAAAAGCAAACTTTTATTTTATTTATTTCTTATTTTACACCATATTTTATGTTTGGGATACACCAACCATAACAAGTTTTAGAATAATTAAAAGTACAAAAATTAAAATAAGTGGTCTCAATTTTTCCTTTAAGGAACTCTTCATCATCATCACGACTCTTTGTAATGAGCCCACTGCAGGGCTATGAGTCTCTCCCCTGGGTGACGAGGAGGTATAGGCCATATTCCATAATCCACCAGTGCTGGGTGGTGGATGTCAGAATTTTCAAGGCGCCGAAAATGGCTTCTGAAAAACCCTAACAACTACTGTATACAAGTATACAGCACCCGGGACCTACTGCTTAACGTGACCTCTGAAGCACGGAAATCGCCGTGAGAAATTAATGGTCGGCGGTCACCCATCCAAGTACCGGCCGTGCCAAACGTTGTTTAACCTGTGATATCGTTTAATACACACAGTAACCTCGGCGCCACGACGACTTCCACCTCTCCAAAGACCTCTTATTACAACTGAAATAATTACGAAGTGAAATGAACATTTGAACGTGGATAAACTAACACGAGTTTTAATTTAATTAAGGCTAGGTATTTATACTATTTATACTTTTAGGCACCTACCGTTATGCTCAGCAATATATCTGCAGAGATGAACATCTGAGATAGCGAAGTAACTTCAAACTGTTAATTATAAAGTCTCAACATACATAAGTAAACCTATCACACAACGTTGCATTATCTGCCTACAGCCTACTATTTGCAACGCAATTTGTCTAAGTTTTATATGCTACGATTTTGCTTTCGATTAAAAATTAAACTGCGATTGCATTAAGTGGTTCATAGGAAGAAAAAGACATTTACAGTTTTCTTATAAAATAAAATACCCATATTCTTTATATATGCATCATCAACCAAAATATTTGCGCTGCTGGACTAAAGCCAAGGATCCACCACTTCACTCAGTCCTACGCTACCCACATCCATCTTTTAACGACGACCTTGATCAGACTGTGTCGGTGCACCTTGCCTACACTCAATATCTCAGTACGTGTTCGCCACTCGAAAACCTTTATGCCCCTACGACCATCTGTGTTAGCTACATGCATTGATCATTGCTACTAAAACTTTGCAGTCGATCTGGCTATGTCGTTGATATTGGTACATCTCCTCATTTCTGACGCGATTCTGCAGGGAAACACCGAGCATAAGTAGTCCTCTTAGCTTAGTTGCCCTTTGCGTGACTTGACAAGCTTTATTAAGGCCAATACGTAGCAAAATAAGACTCAACGAGTGTCACATCATTATATCGTATCGTCATCGAATCGTACGCTGTAAGGCGGCACCCGTGCCAGTCGGCGCCCACTTCCTACCACGTGTCACTTTAGGAATGTCACCGACGGAATGCACGAGTAGACCTGAGCGGAGCGGATAGACTGTCCTAGTTAGATAGCTGAGATCTAAGGGGAAAACTTAAAATCCGTTAAAGTAACTTTAACTTTATTTCCTTGGATCTGTAAGTTGGATTTTGATTTGAAAAAAATCTTGAATGGAATGGACTCGCTGTATTAGTTTTCGACTGCATGGTAATAATAATTTGTGAAGTTATACCTAGAAATGATTTATTACCTCGATCGAATCCATCAAGAACCCGGTAAAACGATGGATTACGTGCCCTACTAAGCACGGAATAGGTCGCGTACTATCAGCTGAGCTAAAACTTGGAAGCCACTTTGCCACAACAGCTATCGTTATCGTCATTTTATTGAAGTAACTAGCTTTATCCCGCAACTTCGTATGCGCTTAACTACCCTTCTCGTAGAAATTTCAGAAACTATACAACCAGACACCCACTGAAAGAACCTTTAACCTGTATCACACCCATGCACTCAAGGAATAAGTTTTTTTCATACAAACTAAAAATCATATATTTTCCGTGCCCGTGGGAATTTTGGAATTTTTTTTCGTAGCACAACCTTTTTGAGTCACTCTTTGAAGAACCTTCATGCCAAGTATCACATCCGTATACTCAAGGAATAAGATATTTCATACAAACTAAAAAGTCCAATCCCTTCCCGTGGGAATTTTGAGAATTCCTTCCATAATACAAACAGACACTTATTGAGGAACCTTTATATCAAGTATCACATCCGTGCACTCAAGGAGTGGGATTTTTTTCATACAAACTAAAACATCAAATATTTCCCGTTCCCGTGGAAATTTCGGGAATTCCTTTCATAGCACAATCAGACACACATTGAAAAACCTTTACACCAAGTTTCACATTGGTGCACTCAACGAATAAGATTTTTCATACAAACTAAAAAGTTCTATATTTCCCGTTCCCGTGGGAATTTCGGGAATTCCTTCCTTAGCGCACCCCTCCATCCCCTAAAGAATGTATGTTCCAAATTTCAGCTCTCTACGTCCGGTAGTTACGGCTGTACGTTGTCTGTCAGTCACTCAGTACCTCAGTCACTCAGTCAGTAACGGAACAGTTTTATATATATTGATTGATTGGTCATATGTATTTAACTAAACAGTAGATATACAAATAATTTTTGTACAGGTACCTACATACTTTACACTGTCTGTTTTTTCTGACCTTTGTAGTACTTGTTCTTTAAAAACTCGATAAGGTGCCTATTGCCTTATGGAACGACTTATAATTATATTTTGGTCACCTCCATCACCTTCTGTCACCTCAAATTTGACATCCAACACATATATTTAACCAAAATTTAATTTGGTATTTATTAAACAAACAAAAGGCGATAAATTTCGTTTTTTTTACAGTCAAAAATTAGTGCGACCTGCTATAAATTCGCTCGTGACATCAAGATCGTACACAATCTATATGTTAATTTAAATACTAGCAAAATTATAGTTAACTTCGTATCGACGACCTTGCGCTTGAGGAATGCGTGACGAAAAAGAATTACTCCATCACCGTGACACAAAATGCTGATACATTTATTATGTCCAAACCAAACTTAAACGTTTATTTTAATCTGTATCATAATAATTAATACCTTTCAAGATTTAGGTTATTTGTAGTTTAAGTGGTTATAGCAGTTTTATTACTTGGAAAGTTAGTGAATATTATTTGGTAAATATAGGATTACAGAAATATGTAACAAAAATCTTTTTTTATATGCACTTGTTTTATTTAGAAGACTAGACTAGCTTTATTTAATCCGTTTGAGTTTTAACGTGAAGAAAAAACACAAAATCGTCGAATCGAGTCATGTCTACCATATACAGTTCGTGGATAAGCCATACCTATAGTGGACAGGCGTTTTGTAAAAAGTAGCTCGTCTAAGTAAACTCCATTCTTCAGGATAGTCTTTATTACCAATCACCCTTTATATAAAATTGTTGATTGTGGTAACCTGTAACAGGGTGAGCACAATGTTAATAATTTGTTCTTGTTATTAAGTGTTGTTATGTGTATCATCTGTTGGTAATCCTTAATAAAATAAAAAATAAATCTACAGGCTTTACTCCGGCGTTGATGAGTAATAGTAATATCAGTTTCATCATCATTATCATTCAGCCAGGACTCGTCCACTGCTGAATAAAAGCTTCCTCCAAAATTTTTCCACATCCATCGACTTTGACCAGATGGTCGGTCCACCTTGCAGGGGGCTACGTATGCTGCGTCTCCCAGTACGTGATTGCCCTTCAAGAATCTAACAGCCCCAACGGCCATACGTTCTGCGAGCTATATGATATGCAAAACTTTTAAATCATACCCTTTTCCTCCATCTAAGACCTAACAAATCTCATAAATGTACTGTTAATTTTGAGCTTTTTAAGTAGTAATTCATATAACACGCAGCTGTAAAAAGAGCAGCTATAAAAAAACGATATTTCACTCAAAACAGCGACTAAATAATAAAAACTGATATAACGGATACAGTTAACCAATTTACAAAGTAAACTTGTAACGAAATTACTATGAAATGTATTTTAAATTCACACTTCACGCCAATCGGCGAATGTATGTGTAATAAAATTATAAAATATAGGCATTTGTAGCGTGATGATGCACAAATTTGATGGTTTTTGTCTGAACTACTAGCCTTTTATTATTTATTGCTGAGGTCGAGTGCTAGCAGATACTCGGAGAAAGTTTCCAAAGAAGAATATTAAAACAGATGAGTAAGGTTACGAGTTTGAACCCTGTTAATTTAATACTTATATTTTTGTGTAATATCTGCAGTATGATTGCCATGTCATGTCATGGCCGTTTTTCAATATTTATTTCCTAGTTATCATCTTGAAATTTGGTTAGGAAAGGTATATACATAAATTTTTTGTTGCTCTATCAAGATATTATGCTGAAATTTTGTATTTAAGTAAAGCAAGACCTTGAATATCCAATAAATAAATAAAATCCCCAGACAATCATACCTGCAACATGGCCCCAAACCAAGCAGAGCTTGTGATATGGGATACCATGTAGCGAACTAGGGTAGAACCTAGAATATAAATACATAAATAGATAAACACCCAAACCCGGAACATTTTTTTTCTTGTTCTGTGCGGGAATCGAACCCGCAACCACTGGCTTCTGAGGTAGACAGGTTTACCCCATCGCCAAAGTGGTCATCATTGGTTAATTTTACCACGAGATATGTAAATAGCTAAAAGTTTCGTAAAAGTTCTTTCTGTTATTAAATTTCCTTTGCGTTCTTATATTCTATGGGTACTTACTTTATGGCTGGAGTAAATTTAATGGTCATTTTATTATTACTTTAATTAGGAAAGCCAATTGCTCGTTGGATAACTAGAAATGTTTCAATGGAATGTTTTATTAAAAAACACTTAAACCTCCATCTTTAGCATTGTGGTCACTTACCATCGGATGAGATTGACGTCAATGATAGTTTAATCACCAATTATTTAAATTACATAAATACAATATATATTTATTTAACGACCACTTTACCGTTATACCTGTTATTCAATATTAAGTGTATTCCACATTCGTAATATTGCAGACAGTATATACTATAGGAACATAAAGAATATATGACATACCGATTTTTTTTCACAGAAAGTCAAGGTTAATGTCATTTCTAAGGGCCAAAACAAATTTTATTAGTTTGAAGATTTGACCAGGGAAGGAATGCAATCAAATAATTAGACCACAGTAAACTTGTTATTGACATCCATTTAATCATTGTTTTTTCACCAGTAAAAATTTTTATTCCAATGACCAATATATACCAATATATACCAGACTAGAGCCAATTTTTTTAAATGTATTTATTTCTATAATTTTGGAGCTCAAGTCTAGCTAGGGCATCACCTCGAACAATGTATCACTGAGGCCGTCTTAAAGTCGATTATTATAAATCGTACTAGCAGCATCTCTATTTATGCTAAAATTACTTAATCTTTGATCAACGTTCGTCGCACCACCGTGCAATATTGATGCTCAAAAACACAAACAGAATTCGAATTCCAAAAGATAAAATTTACTTCGTATATTATTTGGCCCTCATTAGCGACCGAGCGGTACTTTTCTCATTATTAATTATGCAAATGTAGGAATCCCATAATTTAATGGCTTCTGTATCGTAAATTTAATAAATATGACACCGGAGCTTTCCACCGTCTGTTTGTGAAACGGCCTACGAAAAAATAACGTAGTTATTTAAAGAAAACCATCAACCTTAATTCGATAGTCGGTTCAGTGACATCTGAAGTAATAAGACAGAATTCTTTAATCAGCAGATCAACGATGCGAATAAAAAAAACTGCAGACAATCAATATAAAACAGGAGATGTTTTAAAATTGGCACTAAATCTATCCCCCTGTTTAATTCCGCACGGCTTGCTGGCTTATATCGGGGAACTTTAAAAAATAACCGTTTCAGGGTCGGTTGGTTCACCTTGGCTGATGGAGGGGCTCGGTATTGAGGATTAAGCACCAGCTATTTAACTCAAAAGATTAGCCAATTTTTTAAATGTTACAATAGAAATTAATCGTATATTTTTGGTTAAATTTTATCAACTAAAAACTATAGCTTATTGAGTAAAACTAAAATATTTCTCAAATGTCAAAGACTATGATGGTTTAAGGATACCTGTGTATTCTGTTTACATGCCTCTCATGTAAGAGGTCCAATGTTTGATGATTTACTATTGTATCTCTCTGAAATGGAAATTTAAAAGAAAACAACCGATTGTACCCAAAAGTAACGCAGACTTTGCCATTACAGTCCGTCTTGGATTTAAAAATTTGAAAATCATCTGTTATTATTTTGCCGTGAGTTGCAAAAGAATTATCGGAAGAATCAAGGAAATGAGGTAAAACTAGAATACATTTGATATTCAAATCAATATTTTTTTATGACAAACTAGGTATAGAAAGTGTATTACGAAAAGTACTACATTTATCACCAACATTCAAAATTCAATAGATTCGTCATCAATTCAGTATTACCTTTGAAATATTAAAATAAAGTGAATCATAGCCTTTACACGTGCATTAATACACGTACATCGTAACGAATTGGGGTCAAGCCTTAAGTCATTACTTACACTAAGCCAAAGTTCATGCCTGTTAAAAAATAATTCGGTCAGAAACATCTATCAAAACGGCTAAATAAATAAATCAGCTACGTTAATCTCCCAGCATAGAGCAGAGACCAAACATTTACAACCTTCTAGAGCTGGACATAAAAATACCGTGTTAGTCCATTCTCAATAAATCACTTACGAAAACGTTATAGCAGTTAGTTTTTATAGTGAAATTTCAAAATAACATTCCCGCTGTATCTTTTACACATTCGACTTATCATAATTAAGAGACAAATTGAATTTCGAATGTTTTGTCGTGTCTGGTATAAAGACATCCGATGTCTTTTGAATCTATTATGTAGTTTACTATCTTTTGCTGATAGCGTTCTTATAAAAATGTTTTATTGAATCAAGATTTACGTCTTTGACATGTAGCGCCATTATTTATTCAAACCCATTTTTTGAGAAAACTCAAGAGACAAATCAAAAACAAATCCTAAAATTCAACTGATTCTTAGATAATTTAGATTAATTTCATTCTGTTGCTGGTGCAAATTAATTTGCTGATAAATTTTTCTTCATGGACGTTTCTATTTGTGTTTGGGGTAGATTTTTTGCATCGCACCGAGGGGTGTAGTTTTTTATCGGATGTATTTAAAGAGCGCGTGCCATCCCTTGAGGCGCGGGGTTGACTTGTGTGACTCTAGTACTTCCTTCACAAACGTATTAAGAATTAAAGGAAGTGCACAATTTGGCTATAAATCGTAACACATAAATCGTAAAAAAAAAATATAAAAAAGAGTGTTTTTGTCTGTTATTGTTCTATCTTCTTTTATTTAATCTAAATATATAACTTTAAAAATAGTTTCAGGTGCTGTAAAAATACATTTGATGTTAAAATAAAAGAAAATTCATTTTGAATTTAAGGTTTGAATTTCTGACTTTGTTACTTTTATTTTTTTATTATTACTTTATGTGGTAAAGTCTTTTTTTACTTTCTTGTATAGATTATAAATAGTTTCATCAATAAAAATGCCGCTTGGCATTTCAACCTGCGCTTCGGTATTTTAATTATTCTGTTTGCCTTTTTCAATTAATCATTCGAAACTTTTTGAGGTAGCTATTTGTGTTCTTTTCTAATTAATATTTCTTTCTACGTCAAGAGGAAGTTGTAATCTTTGAATATCGTATGTTTAAGTTGACGACCGGCTGGTGTAGCGGTAACATACATTGCCTTCTATGCCAGAGGTCCTAGGTTCGAATCCCGGCGGCGGCGGATATTTGTGTGATGAACACAGATTAGTCGTCAAGTCATGGATGTTTATATGTTTATTTAAGTTTATTCTAATAAAAATATATTTATTTATTCATTATGTATGTTTATATTTCTTAAGTATATCAGTTATCTAGTATCCATAACACAAGTTCTTTAAGAAACTTAATTTGGGCTAGATAATGTTGCGTGACTGTCAGAAATATTAATTTATTTATTAATATTTATTTTTCTATCCATGCTTAAAACTAAGTTTATAGCGTAAAATACCTTGAGGATCTTGGTTATTGTTTTATTTTCAACTTTTTCTTCATCTTGCTTTGCTGACTACTATTCTAGTCAAAACAATGTAAACACTAAAAAAATCATCAATACTAGACATTCAACGTAAAGTTAACAATAAAAGATAAACCATTTAAAAATACAATAATCCCAGAATATCGAATCGAGCAAGAGGGTTACCCAGAAACAATGCGGTTTGTAACGAAAGGGGATTTGCAAAAAACGCTACCCCACAAGATCCTAACTCACGTAAAATGTAATGGGAAATTACTCTAAAATAAAAAAGTTACCCTCTCAGCTACGGAACCCTAGTTGCAACGCCAATTTGGATAACACTCCCTTGGAAACACTAAAAATTCCACTTAGAACAAGTCTCAATATGCACAAAGTTATATTTCACGGAACACCCATTACTGTAAAGCCATAAAACTTGGATTGTTTTAATCGAAAGCGCACTCGCGATTATTACTATCTGCATTCATTGTTTCTTCGACGGAGGGCATTTGCATATTGATTTAGGTGAAATATCTTCGATTTTCGTTATTTGGTAGGATTAACACGGAATTTGAACTGCACTGAGTATTATTATTCTTAAATAATTATATAAAATAAAACTTGAGATATAGACTAGTTTGTGAGCTAAAGGTATGCATCTTGGATTAACTGTAGCATTAGGTAAGTATGTAACTTTATCACTCAGTTTAGTTTCGCGACTTAAGTAATTAAATATTTTAATATTGACAAAATGAAGTGTATATCCAAACGTGCAACGACCACGATAAAGCTACTGCGTCGTAAAGGTCATCATAGTATTTTTTATTAAAGTATTCTGAAATCCCAAAAAAACACATAATCCATACCAGCACGTCATATGAAGAATGTGAGCTAAACCTATAACCAGAGTGATTTCAACCCCACGGCGGGAGATCTCACTAAAGCGTTTGATAAAGTGGATCACAAAACGCAATGCAATATTACATAAATAAAAACGAACAAGTGGTCCTTGTGGCAGCCTCGAAAGTGGTTTCATAAGCTAACCGTGCGAAACGCCTTCTCAGTTGTTATTGTGAAATATGAATTATGAAAATAATAAAAAATAAAACGTTTGTTCGGTAGCAGTAGGGGGCTAACCCAAGGCACGCGACGGCACGTGCGGCGACAAACTCAAACCAAAATATTGAAAATTTTAACCGCACCTCGTTGTTAGCGCTGCGAGCTATCATTCAAACTCAGTGGCTTTTAATACGACACGTGGCTATCTTAATTTAGACCATTCTGTTGAGAAATTGACATTAAATTATACGCTTGTTTTGGTTCCAATGATACGCAGCATAAAAGTGCCAATTAAAGAAATGGAACTTTGAATGTTAATAACAATAGTGTGATCGTTAAAAACTATGCAGTAATTATACTACATGGGTGTACCTTTAGGTTTGTTAGCTTTTTATGCGAATCGTTTTCATGACTTATCAAGCAAGAAAGGACTTGGATATTCAAATAACTGCTTTTAATTTTTACAGCAAATTATCGACTGTAAAGGTAACGGGCATAGTTCGAATACTAAACTGAATTCGACATAAAAACATCGATTATAAAAGTATCCAGTAAGTTTTAATATATTTTATTAATTATTTCCACATTTTTTAGTTTTTAGCCAGAAAAATTATTGCTGTAAATGAGCTACAGAAAGCTTTTTAGAATGTACAATTATAAAAGAAACAATACCCGGTTCGTATTGTTTAAATTTCGATCTCACTTAATAAGGATTATCTGGCGTGCCCCGCATGGTATTCATCCAATATTTATTTGCCGCCGACGCCATTGTATTAATACTAGAAAAATTTAATACTGTTAGTGTGTGCTGAGCGGCTCTGGCTGGCGGATTACGCGGGGCACTTTTTTAAATAGGGTTAGTTCTTTCCTCCCGGGCTGAATCGCCGAGGGTTGTGATAAATGACACATGCACATTTTTCGAAATACCCAATTTCGGATTTAAGTCACCCCTAAGTGTCGGTGTCGGACAATGGGTGGGCGAACAAAGCGACCTCTCGCGGGTAATTTACACCGCGCCGAAAGGGTACCTATTTTTGTTTGCGCACCTCGATCATAGCTTTATGGGGTACTGTTATGGGGCTTAATAATGCATTTTTCTATCACTTCGTGACAGCTTTCCATTATGTACAGATAAACTGAGCGTAAAATTGTTGGAAAAAGTTAACTAGTATTGTGGGTAATGATGGCCGTTTGTGACGCTTAATGATCGCTGCGGAGTCGTTGCGGCCGCGGGAAGGTGTTGCGCGGCTCGTGAGTATTAGTAATTATTTTTTTCTCGTGATGAGATACGTTGTAAAAAGGAAGTACCTATGTTTGTTTATTTATAAACAATTTTACCTGAGTATCTAGTAAAACAATTGTCAATGAAAACTGTATTTTCAATCATCAAAATTTTATTTGTTATAGGTACCTACGGGATAAAACAAAAAAATATCATTTTTATGCAGTGAGATTTTGCAGTTATTTCACGATACTTTTGGACGTATTTTTTTATTTACGAAATGTGTTACTGAACCACTTTAGTGGGGTAAACACTTTGAATTATGTTGGTAATTAGTTATTAAACAAAAACACCATATTTTCGATTAAATATCTTTTATATCTACCCAGTGCCCACTATTTGATTTCCTTCTATATTCAAATCCTCCAATAAAAATTGCATGTAATCTAAGTCTCTATCAACAATAGACAAATTATACTTATAACCAAACTCTTCACCTCCACCCTTAAAAGACTGTATTTACACACTATATTTGCGAAATATTCAATAAAAGCAATTGCAGTGGTTAACCTTATTAATTTACTGGCGCCAAGTTCCACAAGAAGCCAGTTCCACCACATTAACCAACGGCTAACGGAGGGTTAGCCATCTGTAATTAGCCGGTGGGTCAGGTAAACTCTGATTAAAGCTATCAGCTCGTCTTGCATCGATAGTTTAATGTGCGTTATGGGTAAACAGATGAAGACTTTTTAGTTTAATTATTTAGTACTGATGGCTTCCGCAGGGGGCGTGCGGCACGCAGGATTTACGGCTTCTTCGTTCTTGGTAAAAAAAAACAACTTTTTTTTAAATACCGATGTGATGACACTTATGTCTTCCGTGGCACCTGTAATCAGTAAGGCCAAAAGAAATCCATCTATGCTTAAAATACTAAACTATTTAGAAAAAAAATATTCCAAATATTGGCAACCTGTATTAAAAAGGAATTGTCAAAGCGCTTAGCTCGACTTTTTGTTTCATTCACCACATACTTAGTGAGGTTGTCTTAAGTTTTCACGATTCATAATTTAAATAAAACTACTTTTTAACCGGATTAATAGCGTATAATTTTTATTTTACATTTTAACTCGACGTTTTGGTGTCTCAGTCGCTCGTGGCCACGGGGTCTGCAAAGAAAATGTAAAATATAAATTATACGCGATTAATCCAGTTATAAAGCAGTTTTATTTACTAAGTGAGGATTTAGTGAGGGGCAAAGAAAATTTTGGTGAAATTATATACTTTTTTCATATCAAAAATAACGTTTCAGTTAGTTTATCAAATATTTATTAATGACCACTTAAAAATGTACAAACTTTTGCTGTTTGACTTTTACAGCAGTTTCAAATTACTTGGATTAAGTTTTGATTTGTTACTTAAAATTGTTTCGTAGGCATTAAGAGTTCTTTAAATAGTTTAAGTATAAATTTAAGCAAAGATACCGGGTTCGTTGCGTGAATATTTTATTTATTACCTTTAGAAGTGGGTTAATATTTCATTGATTAGGGTGTCTTATTTAAACAGTTTACAAAATAGACAAATTTCAAGTATTACAAATTTCAAGTATTACCTAATACGATATTTATTTAAAATGAAATTAATCATTTAATAATGAAGTAAATTACTTATTTAAAAATGTATCGATATTGTTATAAGACTGTCAAGTAATAGAACTTGACAGTCTTATTTTTAATTTTTGTCGTATTTATAGATATAATATTTGAGGTTCAAGTTTTTCCATGTATTTAAACACTGTAAATATATAACTTTAAAGATCAATTAAAAATACATCGAAAAACATAAACTATAAAATTTACTGCTTTATGTTTATTTATTGCCAATCGTATCAACAGCTGGAGCTTATGATTTCTTTAATGCCTTTTAGGTGTTAAAAACACGAACTGAAATAAAATTAATAAAGATATTAATTTAAATATCTTTTGCTTAGAACATAACAATAACTTTAGTGTATTCTTATTTTTTTTTTTTGACTAAACTTATTTTTTTAACCCAACAGCTGACTAACAAACGGTGTTATTCCACATCAATAGTTGCTTATACATAAAGCCTTTTAAGGGAAAATAAGTTTTCTGGAATGTTCTGAACCCTTCTGTTAATAAATGTCACCGCTGCGTGTCACCAGCCCGGTGGTGAACGGGGTGCGACTCCATTGTCATACGATATCGGATTGATATTCTCTATAGCATAGCTGAAGACTTCACTGTGTGTCACTGTCACTTCCAAGATAAATATGTAGAATTTCAAAGGAAATTCTGTTTCTATTTAAAACAAGTGCACTTGAAAAATTTGTCTGTAAGTTTAAAGCAAATATTTAACACCGTATCGTGGCAGTAAAATTGTTATAAGATAAATAAATGAATAAATACATGAATAAAAAAATGGTAAATAAATAAATAAAAAATTCTCAGACAATCACAACAAGTACATGGCCGCATAGTAAACAAAGCTTGTGATATGGGATACCATGTAGGGAACCTAGAATATAAACTACTTATAGATAAACACTCAGACCCCGAAGTTTTTTTTTTGCTCCGTGCGGGTTTTGAACCCGCGGTCTCACGATTTACGCCTTACAACACTGTGCCACGGAATTCGTAAATATATCCCTTTAATCACAACAAATTCAGATAAACTCTTTGAAATTATTTTTTTCATAATTTTGTGCAGTGGAAACGTGTATTTGGGCATCTGCTGAATCCCGAACCGTACCCGCTCCGCTACGGTCTACTGGCATCGATTATGTGATGACCCTCCGAGGTGTACTTCGCGAGAAAACTGGCAATAAATATCTTCAACTGCATTTTATAATTGTTAATGAAAAAAATGTGAACAAATAAGAAACAATAAATTGGCTAGACATGGTTCAGTGATTATCTGTAGACAGTCAGTTTAAACATTTCTTTATAAATCTCCATCCATTTGAGAATCATACTTAAATACCTTCACGCCTATATCCCTTATGGGGTAAGGTGTCTGATGTCGCGATTGACAAATTTAGAGGCATTATAATGACGGAGAAAGACTGTTGCTGTGACAGGGAGTGAGCCTATCGCCCACAAAAAAAATCTTCAATATAATATGTGTCACCATTCTGCTCTCTCCCAGCGCCAGACAGCTTTGTTTAGCGGTGTAATTCGAATAGAAGGTCATAGAATAGCACCTCTGACCTGGGTCACCATAGAGTCGCCAACGTGTTTTGTCCATGGACAGTAATTATTTACTGCCAAAATAAGATAATAATAACAAAAAAATCACTTGACTCCATTGCACAAGCTTTATTCAATTCAAACTAACTATAATGATTGTGGACTTATCTTACTAATATTATAAATGCGAAAATTTTGATGTATGGATGGATATTTGTACCTCAAACACGGCAGAATGGCTCAACGGATTATTATGAAATTTGTAATAGTGATAGTACTCGTATAGTTTGGAATAGCATACCATTCGATAGATTTAAGGATAAGTGTTATATAAAGTTTTACTATAAGATATCCGGATGCAAGAAGATGGGATTCCCTGGTTGTTAATTGTAATTGTGTATTTTTAAAAGATGATTGCTGTTGTGTTTCTCGCCACTTCTTCTCAACAGATCGACTTTCCGAAGTGGTGGTAGATTCAGTTCAATTTGTAAATTGTGTGACTTATTTCAAATGTATTTAAATAATTACGAAATAAAGATTCTTTTGACTTTGACTTTGAGCACGTTTTATCCCGAAATTCCCGTGGCATTCGAATTTCCGCGGATAAAACTAAAAACATCTAGTTGTAATTAATTTGATTTGGACTCCAAAACCTATGATATGGTTTAGTGTGGGTAAATATATTTTTTTATAAAAGCCCTTACTATTTTCACGATATAGTTTAACTATTAGGTCTCCTAGTTAGTTAACTTTTAGACAGTTTTGACTTTTTGAAGTTGTCTTGACTTAGCAGCTACTTTCCACATAACTTGAAATAGGCTACCAGTTGAGCAACCGCCTGGTTTTTGTATGGGTGACCACCCAACTTTAGTTTTAATGACGTCCATGGATGTTAGGGTATGTTACTTAAGACATCGATAGTTCATACTATATTTGTAGAGGCCCTTAAAATACATTTTAGGTCTGACAAGTGCCCACTTGCAGCACTATTATTGTTAAAGACATAATATGACTCGATGAACAATGTTTTAAAAACGATTATCTTAAAATTAAACACTTTTTAAGTGGATATGATTGCGTATACTTATATTTTACATTGTAAATTGAATGTCTACATAGATACTGTAGTCACGGGGTATATTCTTAACAATTTAACACAAACTCAATTATAATCTTAAGACTTCACGATGTGTTAAATGAAAGCGTCTTTCAAAAGTTTTCTATAAAATCTCATTCCCAAATCCTTGTTTGTAAACATTTAAAAGTATGAGCGTTGCAAATTTTTTGTTACTACAGTCGTAGAGTTGGTAAAATAACAATTTGAAGAAAATTCATAGCGAGTTTTTTTATTTATGGTACATTTTGGCCTGTTGCGCAAGGTTTCTCAAGGCATAGGCACCATTCTCTTATATTTAGTATTCATTATTTTTTAAATAGCTTGAATTTCCTAATGTGACAAATAAAAATAATTTTAGTTTGTCATAAAAATTAACACTTTAAAGTTATTGTTTCTCGAAAAAAAAAATCAATTACTGCTTACTGGACCCAAACATTAACTGCCTTCACATACCAGTTATATTTAATTGAATTTTAAGCCTTTCGTTTGCGTTTGTCGTGAAGACATCATTTAAACAACATTACGTGTAAGCCTTTCTACCGGGGACATGCCAAAATGTCCTCGGTTTTTTTCTTAATTACCCATCGTTGTACGCACCTTGCGTACACTCAATAACACGTTAAAGTCGACGCTGTTGTGCAAAAAACAACCTTATTTCTTGCCTATAAATATTTTTTACTGACAAAAAGTTAAGTATGACACGTTTTTTGTAGTACATATAGAGTTAACGATGTTGAGCCCCCTTCAAAAAACGAATAGAGGGAGCTAAATAGATTTTTATCGTGGAAAAATGTTTCTTTACGCTTTTGTGCGTAAATGTAATTTAGAAATAAAAATAATTGAATTTAAATTATAGAGTATATTTCTTAATTTAAGTAAAATCCGAATGCCTCAGAAATGGGTGTAATATGTGTAGGTTATGTACTTATACTGGCAATGTCACATGGTTTTACCCGAGCAACTTTGAACTTTATGCAAGTTTACTTTGAGTCTATAAAAGTCAGGGCAATTTATTAATTAATTGAAAGTTGTTCAAGTTATATATAAGTATACAACAACATGGATAAGTGAATATTCCGTAATGAACGAAACTTTCTTGCTATCTTACTTTCCTAAGGTTTTTGATACTACTTGTATATTTTTCATTTAATATACCTTATTTGTCTCATACAAGAACAAAACCATAAATTATTCTTGTTTTACTTTGAATCTAATCACAGAAGGAATTGATGATTGTGGATTCTACTAGAATACCTATAAGTACTCTTTTCTTATGCATATGACGAAAACCAAGTGCAATAAAAAAATTTGTGTCATTGTTATTGTCACAGTAAAAGCAGGTGCATCAATACCCTAAAAGCAACAATAATTACCTTCGTACTGTACTGGAGGTCATACATGCAAGAAAAAAGTTAATATACAATATTAACGCCAACAAGCATAAGGTAAGCCCCAGCCAGACTGTTGAAAACGTGTGTGACGTCACAATAGGTCTTAAAAAGTCGGCACGCTTGGTTCCAAAACAAATCGTGACACTTGCGTTGTCTATGTAGATGTATGTCTGTGTTTCTAAACACCGCCGTTTACAACCCGCCAAGGTCATGCGTAATTTGGTCGTTAACAGCCGTCTTCACTGTTGTACACTAGCAAGGTCACCTTGGTTTGATGTTTTGTTTCCAACAGTCTACCTGGGGCTTTACTTCATACTTCCAGCGGGGGTTATACATTCAACATAGGTACCTAAATAGTCAATTTACAATATTAACGCTAATAAGCATAAAGCTTGTCAATTATTGTTGTCCTTACTATGTAACTTACTCAAACTCGCCTATAAAACTCTCAGAAAATTGCAAAACATACTTCGAACACCCTATTTAATATACTACCGTTATTTGAAACTTCATATACAGTTACTTCAATGCCTTTAATAGACATCGCGCATTTAAAAACATCAAAATTATCTGCTTTATAAACTTTCCGATATTACAGTACATTCAAAAGGACATCGACGTGGATACTTCAAGAAATATCCTCAGACTCATCAGCATAAACAAGGATATACGATCGATTACGTAGGCTATATCTTGGGATATATCTTAAATGGTAGGCTATTTGGTAACACAACGCTTGTTTTTCTGTAGTGTAATGAGATTTGAAGCATCTTGTCTTTAGACTGGTGTTTAACTGTTTATAGTTTAAGTAGTTTTGCTATATTGCGTTTAGTGAGATGCTATTAAGCTAGGTTTTATTCAAAGCTGTGCTTGGCACGGTGTTATTCAACTATTGTTTATTTTTAAATCAAGTTGTCTAAAGTGGGATATCAGATACAGAAGTAAGTATAAGAAGTACTTATTGTTTTAGTATAAGTTTTGTAACGCGCATTAGAATTTGGATAAGAGCACCTGATAGAGTAAATTGTCAAGAACTTGAGAAAGTTTTTTAGACTTATACAATTTTTAGAAGATCCAATACCTACAGCATATTGGCGGTATGAGAAAATTTTCTCAGGTCGTCTAAACTTAAGCAATTGGTAGAGGAACTGTTGCACAACTCAAACAATCATTCTCTACAAATATTCGATATAAATAACAATTAAGCTATCAACATGTCTAACAATAGATATCCAAACGCCAGGCTATATCGACAATTACCTACCTAAATCCACTTAGTATTTACAGCCTCATATCGGCATAGAGGGTAACCAGTTTTTAACCAACTTTTCCAAATAAAGAAACTGCATAAAAACAATAGATTGATTATAACAGTGTATCGCAATATTTGACTCGTTTTCGCATGCGTAGCCAAACACAGGTAATTACGTAGAGGTACCTACTGAATGTAATGACACGCTCAATTTGATAAGAATGCGCATCAAATTGCAGTTTCAGGCAAATAAAGCAATAAATAATCGGGTTAGTACAGGTTTAGGGTTCGTTGGTGAAATTGATTATGTGCCATAGTGACATATCTAGGATATCCGATTATTCAAACTCTCGGTACAATAACTATAATTCACATGTTCATCCTTGGAAAAATTAATATTGTAACAAACCTGCGCAAATGGCGCATAAGGATAATAAATTATTATCTTTTTTACTAGATCAGGATTACCTACTCATATTACCTAAATGTCTCTATAATGGGGGTAAAATAATAAATACCTATGAAATTGAAAGGAAATTGGGCATCTTTGTATGGGACATTTACCTACGGCGAACTAAAATAAAATGAGGTCTAGTGAATAGGCAATTAAATCTAGTTTACAATGGTATAAGTCCAATATCTGTGGGTCGTGGGAATAAGGAGATAATGGACATTTAAAAAAATATTTAAAATATTTGTTTTTTACTGTTTTGTTCCATATAATTAAAAGGAAAAAAGGAATAAAAAATAAATAAAAAAACATGTTTTTCATGATTCGAAACACTTTGATTTAAAATTAAAAATGTTTTGGTTTATGTTCGTGACTTTCAAAAAAGCGGGTAAAAAACGCCCAATGCTCTTTCCGAATTTAGTAAAAATTTAATTCTCCAAAATGAAGAGCTTACAAATTATGATTTTTTTTAATCCGGAAATTAAATAAGAAATCACGAGTTTGACTGTTTATGTATATCTACACACACTTTCCCATTTCAGTGCGGTGAACAAATGTGTCGTCGTGATTGTTAGAAATATTATTTATCAAACCACGGCTACTATGGCTACGATAGCGCTAAAAACTGATGGTAAATTTCCAACATAATAATAGAATTTTGAATAATAGCGATATCATTTTTGGACCCGCAGCATCATGTTCTTGTAAACACTTAAATGCAACTATAGTTATAACGACACTAAGAAATGTGTGAACATCATTTAAAAAAATTCTTACACCGCAGAACCTTTCAAAAATGTTACTGACTCTTACATTTTTGTTTATATTTTATCATGTTTTTTTTTTGTTATTATAGTTTTCGCGATCGATTGCCAAGGAGTGAAGAACTTCATTATATCGTTTAGTAGATCTATATCGATGTTAAATCATTGCATTATTTATGAACATATATTTTTGCATAATTTATCTATGATTATTACTTCTTTCTGACATGAGTGAGTGATGGGGAGTGGCTCATATAAGCTAAATGTTGTTCAGCTAATGCTCATTATAAGTTCAAAGTATAGTACAATTAGTTATAAAGAACAGTGTTGTGTAGTTTTCAATGACTGGTTATCGAATAGTGCCTTTTGAATTGGCTCTATAATAGGCATAATAGATAATAAAATTATATTGCTTACAAATAAAACTTGATCTTGTTTTATTGTATGTATGATATTTTAACTCGTAGTCAGTTAATTTTAAGACACAAATGAAAATTATTTTATCTATACTAATATTATAAAGAGGAAACCTTTGTGTTTTTGTATGTTTGTATTGAATAGGCTCAAAAAGTCCTGGAGCGATTTCAAAATTTCTTTTACCGTTACTTAGAGGGATTCTTCCGAATCCGTATAGGCTACTTTATATCCCGAAAATCCCGCGGGAATCGAAATTGCGCGGGTAAAACCGCGCGCAACAACTAGTCTCTAATAAACAATTTATGAAAAAAACCTGTTCATAAGATTTGCAAGGTAACAAACGCCAAGACACTTTTCCAGATAAATGTCGTCTTAGCTAATTATTAAAAAAAACCTATGACAGTAAACCGATAATCTAATCACAATACTTAACAAAAACACTGTATTAGCAAAAAAAGCCAGTCCGGAAGTCAGTCATTAAACAAAGCGACTATCACTCTATCTTTCCGATTGACATGTCGAAAAGTGTCATTATTCTGTTCCACTAATCAGTTACGTTATTCGTCTGTTACTTGGGTCATTATTTTTTTTACGTCGTTTCGCCGGTGCGGTCGGTGGTAGCCCGAAGGTGCAATGCAACGGTCGGCGAGCACCTTGCACCGTACACACCTTGCGTCTCAAATTACGTACTGTGTCCAGATACGCTAAGATATCAATTAGCTATTAACAATAACGACTTATCTCCTATTCAAATGTTGTGGTATTTTAAACTTTGTTAGAAAGAGGTTAGGTTTATTTTAGATTGTTAGGAAAGGTAATAAGAAAGGCGGAAAGATGCCACCCTACCTTTATAGTTATTTAGCTAAATATAAAGCCAGTGTTTTTTATTAAGGCTTTGTATTAGTGGACACGGTTGTCCTACGAAATTAGCGTTGGATTCACCTAATTTCGACTCGGTGACCGTTGAGATCCCACCTGATAACCCTTGAGGGGTTGAGATCTTGGTTTATTTGAACTTGTAGTGGGTGTAGTTTTTCATGGTGTTGGTTTTAGTGACCAGCAGATGTACGGTTAATTATATATCACTTTTGTTGTCATTAGCTTATTCAATTATTTTACTTTCGAAATGTTCTTTTATTAAGTTTTTTCCGCGATTTAAGTAAGGTGCCATTACTTACACATTGCTTGAGTATTAAATACGACATACATTGTAGTATGTTTATGAGTGTTGGCGAAAAAATCGTGTGTCTATATAGGAAAACCAGTCATGCATTTTCTTTATTAGGCTTCACAAGATACGAAGTCTTTGAAGCGTGACGCTACGAAAAAATACAAGAGAATTTCCACGAATGATGCGATAATGGCTGTTGGCTTTTTGCGACTATAAATAAAAGTAAAAATATAAACACGATTAAACTTTTATACTAAATACGGTAATTGTTATAAATGACTTCATTCTGATAATAATTAGCTGAAGTATTGCTTGGTTAAAGTAATTTAACTGCTTGCGTTAGTGATAACTAGAAATTATGATTATTATGACGATCACAAATAAAACTTTACACCTACTTAAGTTATTATTAGTATAGAAATCGTTAAAGGAAACTTATTGAGTATTAACTTATTAATTGTTTTGTTTACTACTTACTCGTTTACCTACCTGATCACATAATAATACATTTATTATTATTGAAGAAATTAAACAAGTGTGTGTACATTTTATCTCTAATTATAAATATATCATAGCATTTATGGTAGTTTCTACAAATTAACCATCCTTCAATATATTATTCTGACAATCAGGAAAGTTTGTAAGAATAGATGTATGTTCATTTCTATTTTACGTTGAAATGGCTTGATAGACAGAGATGATTTTTGTACAAAAGGTAGAGACAAACATATGTCATTTTTGTGATACTTCATTTGTATCGAACAGATCGGAATCGGTAAACCGACGATACAAACCCAATTGTTTTAATAATAGTTAAACATGAAATCCTACAGCTTAATTCTATGAGTAATTACGAACTACTTACCTTCCTGAAGTGGTGCAGATTGCGGGCAACGTGGTAGGTGTGTCTGTCTGTATGTATAGGGATAAGGGGTTCCCTTGGTTCCCTTTCAACCTAAACTAGATAGTTACAAGGCTCATTAAAATTGAGAAGGGAAAGAGAAATATTTGTAAAGGTATCACCTGAACTCCACGTGTCACAACCGGATATCACTTATACAATATAATGCACTCGGCGTTACTTAATTACGCCACGAAATAATTTCTTCGATTATTATAATCAATGCGCGCAACCAAATCTTCGCTTTTAAAGAAATACTTATAAACGGCGCGATAATAAACTTTAAACTTTGCAAGGGACTAACACTTGCGTACCACTCAAACTCTCAAAGCAACCTTTTTACCACTGACGAGCGATGACGGCTCGGCCGCTCTCTTTATTTTTAGGTTACGGTAGAATTATCACAAAATAATTTTAATATATTTTTCTACCCGCAGATTTCAACTTAGGCTTGCGATCTATTCCGAACATCATTATTTTTACCACCCCAATCTCACCTGATGGTAAGTGAGGTCGAAGATGAAACAACGCGGGCCTAAAAAAGAACTGGCTCTTCATAAAATATTGCTGAAACACATCACTAGTGTCGGGGCTATAATACTTGGCGACAAATTTTATATGAAGGGTGATCGCTAGCCATTCGGACCCTGACGGGATACTACCACCAAGCAAATATAAATATTATCCCAGGTAAGTAAGTAACAACAGATCTCAAGTGACTTTGTTTTCAAAGTCCTTAAAAAAACGAAAATCAAAACACAATATATTTTCAATAAACTCAATCTACTAACGAACGAGCATCCTGATACTATCACAGTGACTAATACTCATAAAATCCAGTAATACCATATTTAAAAACCGATTTAGTACCAGTTCAGTATGTAATAATTACGTTAGCATGATTTGTGTTAAGTGCCGTACTATTTGACAGTTTGAAAGAACTTTACAATATGTACACGCGAATACAAAACGCAATAGCCAGTTTTCCTGTTGAGATAACTACACAATATACTGCTTCCATTTCTAATAAATTCTGTGAAGATTATTTAATACTATTATAGTCATTCTATTACGTTGTTTTATATATGTGTTAAGTTTCTTAAGTCAGTTTTTGCAAGTTTGTATCATGTTTTTGGGTGGCATCGTAAAAGATGTTAATATTAGCATCAAACGTTAATAAGGTCCAAAATACTTTAGAATATGTTGGCTTGTACGTTAAAGAACACGAAATAGAACTAGAAGGTGCTATAAATATAATTCGAAATGACTTCTTCTAAACATAAACATGGTGTGGAAGCTTTTGCAGCACAAAGTTCGTCGTATTTAAATGTTACCAAAAACTAATGACAGTTAAATAAAACACTTTTTAACCGGACTTATCGCGTATATTTACATTTTAAATTTTAACTCGACGTTTCGGTGTTTTTGCAGACCCCGTGGTCACGAACGACTGAGGTGTGTAAAGTGAGGTGTAAAACTCAAGATATTGTCAGCTCGTTTTGTGTCAATCAGAGACTAAGAAACAGATGGATATGATGATGTATAACTTTTTCCATCTATCAATCCGACGCTTGACACCTCAGTCGCTCGTGACCACGGGGTCTGCAAAGACACCGAAACGTCGCGTCGTGTTAAAATTTAAAATGTAAATATATGCGATAAATCCGGTTAAAAAGTGTTTTATTTAATAGTATGAATCGCGAAAACTTAAGAGAATATTAAGTAATGAAAGATTAGTTTATTAATGTTTTGTCCTAAGGTACATAGTTATGTATTTCTAAGCAAAATATGAATTTTATTGAATAGCGGGACTGTTCTAACACTATATAGTTTAATTTATGGTTGTAGGTATGTTGACTTTTCTTCATTTTTTTTTTCAAATACATGATGTTCATTAACACCTCAACTGTAATGGGTGCAGGACTAGACTGCCAGTATTGCCATTATCTTTATGTTTGTCTAACAGTTTAACGAAAGTGGATACGCTGCATATTTTTTAGGTTTGATATTAAGGTAAATCTTACTCTCATTATCGTTTATTACAACTCACTGGTTTGTAATTGATACTTGGTTGTATTAGTAATGAATATACAAGTGGACTCTACTGAACAGAACTAAGCGCCTATGTTTGCCTTGAATAGAACTAGTATAGGAAATGCAGTTTTTACAAACTAACCCTATCGAAAAAAAAAACGGATAAATAAGTAGTATTATGTTAATATTATTCATAATTATCCTTCAATAAACTTTAAAACAAATATATAAAGAAAAAAGGCCAAACTAAAAGGGGTCTTCCCGTATTTTTCTTCCCACCCGACACTAACTTCCTAAAAAACCCACTTAACCTAAACTCCAGACTCAATTTCACATTTAACCCTTCAAGCGACTGTGACTTTTACGAGGCAATAACTAACTAACTGCAGGACACAGTTCGTAAAGAATTGCAACCGTAGTGATAAGACGAACCCCGGGCAGAGGTGCCAAGGGATGGCTATCAGATCGGAGGGACGACGCATGGGTTAACTGTCACAGTTGGCACTCAATCTAATAGATACTTGCAAGAGGTTAAAGGGCAGTAGTTTTGGAAAGTCGTTTCTTAGTTTATTTGCAAAGGACTGGGTGTCGTACGTTTAAGTACTTGTTTATTCGTACCGGAGCGGGCACTAATAGGTTATGTTTAGGCCTCAAATATCTAATTTAGGAGTCGTTAAGAGAAGTATTTGCTGTGTACAACTTTTACGTGATCTTTTTCTTCGCTGAAGATCATGTTCATACTATGCTTGTTACTATTTATTATAATATTATTTTTATAATAATAAACTATTTAAACTATACTGTAGGTACTGTGATATTTACTCCAGGGACTGCATATCGGTATAATTTTTTTAAATAGTACTAGTAAAATTTCAGTACCCTTAAAAGTGTACTGCTTCATGAAACACAATACCTGTACAAGTTATTAAAATCTAACTTAATTATAACAGTACCCAAATAATGTACACCGGATTAATTTCTGTAGATGTTTTTAGTACAGAAATATTTTAATCTATTTAATTTCTGTACCGAAATGTATAGGTCAGCATATGTCCCTACGCTTCATAGGCTTCAACTAAACTATCGAACATTCTACAGTTATTTAAAAATAAAATTATAATATCAATATATAGCTGAAGCCTATGAAGCGTAGGGACATATGCTGACCTATACATTTCGGTACAGAAATTAAATAGATTAAAATATTTCTGTACTACATCTACAGAAATTAATCCGGTATACATTATTTGGGTACTAATATAATTAAGTTAGATTTTAATAACTTGTACAGGTATTGTGTTTGATAAAGCAGTACACTGATAAGGGTACTGAAACTTTACTAGTACTATTTAAAAAAATTATACCGATATGCAGTCCCTGCTTTTAACTAAACTTCGCCTCTCAAATCCTTAGAATAACATAGAACATCTTCATTATTTTTGACCCTTCTAGTTTAGCTTAGTGTGCATGGCCCTTATATCGAACACGCATAGGTTGACTCTAAAAAACCTATTAAAAGAGGCTTAAAGAAAACCAAAGCACTGACCAGGCGTCTTCTTAACCCTTTTCTGCCAATCGGATGAACGTCGCTCACCGCTGGGTTGTATTGTACCAAGCGCCAGTTATTTGCTTAAGCTCCAACTATTTCTCCGGACTACTGGACGGTACTACCTGCATGAGTATAATCCTTGTTAGATCGGACCTATCAAAGCACAAACTGATTGAGGGTGTAAGGCAGAAGATGTGGAGGTTGAGAGGTTAAAATATAATATTATGCTTTTATTGCTTTTGAGCTAACAACATCACAAATATAAAAAAAAAACTAATAAAAAGTTCTACAATTTTGTCGCCTTTTCAATGAGCCACTGTTTTAAGATTATATGGAATGAAGGATATTCTAGACTAGACTCAACTAGAGTTGGTGGAGTACAAAAGTTCTTAGGTCAAACTGAAAGTGGCAGAAGAGTTCTTAAACCACATCAATAGTTAAGATTGGGCTCTAAGATCTTAATATAATAAATGCAAAGCTGTTAATTGTATCAAGGATGTTGGATATCTTAAGTATAAATTAATAATAACGTACATAACTTCACGCCTGTATCCCTTATGGGGTAGGCAGAATACCAGAGGTTACAAGACCATCTGATGTCACGCTTGACAAATTTGGAGGTATTATAAAGATAGAGAGAGACTATTGTAATGACAGGGGGTCAGCCTATCGCCCACAAAAACGCCTTTAAAACCTCTGTCCCTGAACTGACTTTTACAATATTCCTGGGAAGAGAAGCAGCTGGTACATTCTACGTTTTTCTTTCGCTCCCAGTCCAGCATGTATAAATTTATAACGGTCTCATTAATGCGTTTTTAGCCCAGATTCGCGTTTACATATATATTAAAATATAAATCAAAGTTTTCGCATCTTTAGAGTTGGCAACGATTTATCGCCGAATCTTTAGACTTAGGGCGCACTTATAAGACGTCTAACAAGCAAGGTCCACTTGCCAATTTGCTCAGACCTCAGCCACAAGGAATTCCTGTAACCTAATGAACATCTACGACTTTGGCCGCTCTCAACTGATAGATCACTTTATTTTAAATAACGGAGGGCTTACTTAGAATATTGTTTTGTTTGCTGGGTTAAAAGGTGTTTTTATTTATTTTATTGTCCGGGTTTATTAAAATGTTTTTATTCTTTCTGTCTATGTAAGAAAAAAAGTTTATTCGGCCATACTGTAAAACTCCCAGAAGAATATAAAGGTATGATTTTTTTTTGTAGCCCGTTTGTAGCGACAGTTATCTAAGGCTTAATTTTATCAAGAAATTGGCATATTTGATAATATCATGGCTTATATCTGTCGATTTAGGTCAATAATTAAAATATAAGAAAAGAAACAGGCCATCTCTAGTTTAATACCATGACTGAAGCCTATTCAATCAGTGCCACAATTAGATACCAAGTAATCAGGTTAACTTAATAGTTTAAACTAACGATCCATTGTTTTTACCATAACCATGGTCACTCATGGTTATATTTTTATTAAATACTAGCCACCGCGCGCGGTTTTACCCGCGTAACTTTTGATCCCGTGAGAATTTTATTATAAAATATAGCCTTTAACCTTCCTCAAGAGTTGGGCTATCAAAAGCAAAAAGAATATTTCAAATCCCACTTGTAGTTTCTGAGATAAGCGCGTTCAAACAAACAAACAAACAAACAAGCAAAAAAACAAACTCTTCAGCTTTATATATTAGTATAGATAACGTTATAATAAGATATTACCATTATAATTTTGATAATCAAATATCCCATTAAATCTATAAATTAAAATTTAGAGCCGAAAAAAGTTAACAGTTGATAGATAATAATTTAACATACTTATCCAAAATACACTTAAAAAAAACATTAAATTATCCTCCAAAGAAACAGTATCCTACGTTCTCCAAAGACCTAACCTACCCATTAGCACAAACATTATCACATTCCGAAAGAGTTAACCCTCGCCGCGACCGCAAGTGGCGCTAAGCGACCGGTCGTTTGCGGTCGCTGCGGCCGCCGTCGCCGGGCGGTTAGACAATCATTGACACGGCATTTGAGTAAATTGACCGTTTTGTAAGTGCAGCCTTTTGTAGGGTTAACGCTTTTTTGTCAATTCATTTAAAGTTCTTTTGAGGTTTTGTATTGTGAGAAAAAATGGAAAACGCAAAAAATGTGAACAAAAACATTTATGAAATATTTTTCATATTTACCTACGTATGAGACCGGTGTTTAGCCATAAATGGATTAAGCGCAACTTAAGTTTAAATAGGCACTATTTAAAACAGTTTATAACTTTAATTTTATATTACCTACACCATTCTGATTGGAATTCATGTCATGTAACAGATAGTCAAAGTTTAGTAAATATAAATATTTCTGTCTGGCATTCACACAAAATTACATACATAACGTCACGCCTGTATCCCCAATGGGGTAGGCAGAACAACAGAGGCTATAAAACCATTTGATGTCACGTTTGACAAATTTGGAGGTATTAATGATGACGGAGAGAGACTTGCAGTGATAGGGGGTCAGCCTATCGCCCGCAAAAAGTCAATAAAACCTCCGTTACTTAACTGACTTTTACAGTATGCCCGGGAAGAGAAGCAGCTGGCACATTCTATGCTTTTGTTTCACTCCCACTCCAGCATGGAAGGTTCACAAATGGATACTAGACTAACGTATAATAAACTTAAGAAATATATAAACATACAATAAAGAGAGTCTATTTTTATCTATTCAACTGAAATACCTCATGTATACTTTCTCAAATTGTAACATTTGCCATAATCGTTGGCAAAACATTATATTTATGAAACCTAGACCATAAATTAATCTAAAATAAAAATAAAAGTATACTGCCGCAGCCACGTAATCCACCGTCCACCTGCTCAGGCGCGGGTTGTGTTTCTTCCTTGAAGGTACAGTCACTAACACATTAACTTACGATATGCTTACTAATAAATTACAACTATGGCGTCTTTGTTCAACTTATATTTCAATGTATTCGTTATAATTCGTAACGTATTAAATTTATTGCCGAGTGTTCAATACATAAATAAGATGGAAATAATATTGATTGTAATTTTTGACAATTTTTAGGGTCATTTGAAGATTTGCATGGATTGAACTAGCATGTTTTAATGATCATCACCACAACTCTTTATAACTCACCCACTGCAGGGAATGAGTCTCTCCCCTGGGTGACGAGGAGGTACAGGCCATAATCCACCAAGCTGGCCCAGGGCTAGGTGGTGGATGTCAGAATTTTCAGGGCGCCGTAATGGCTTCCAACAAACCCTAACGACTACTGTATACAAGTATCCGGGACCGACTGCTTAACGTGCCCTCCGAAGCACGGAAGTCGCCGTGAGAAATGAATGGTCGGCGGTTACCCATCCAAGTACCGACCACGCCGAACGTTGCTTTATCTGTGATATCGTATGATACACACAGTAACCACGGCGCCACGACGACTTCATTGATAGTTTAAAATTAATAAAGTCAATAACTAGTATCAAATGTTTATGTTATCATTTGAAAAGTATTTTTAAGTACATTCTAGTCTCTCGTTTCAATTATGACGTTAAAGTATTTTTAGCTGTTGCGTAAAAATAGCTCAGTCACCCCTAGATAAGCGCATCTCTTCCCTTTAGAGTCGGCCCGGATAACAACCCCTTAAAATAGAAACTACCGCCAAATACCACTCCAGCGGTTCCAGCTAGTTCTATCTAAGTCCTCGTGCTGTCATCGTCGACCTCATCTACACTTACCAAAAGGTGATAAATAAATAAATAAATATTTCTGACACTCAAACAACATTATCTAGCCCAAATTAAGTTTCTTAACGAACTTGTGTTATGGATACTAAATAACTGATATACGTACTTAAGAAATATATAAACATACATATTGGATTAATACATATTTTTTATTAGAAAATAAATTTAAATAAACATATAAACATCCTTGATTTGAGGACTAATATCTGTGTTCATCACACAAATATCCGCCACCGGGATTCGAACCCTAGACCTCTGGCATAGAAGGCAATGTACGTTACCCCTACACCAGCCGGTCGTCAAATTCGTCGTCGTGATATTCAGTGTGTTCAGTTCTTTTTAAAGATATTTTTATCCAGGAGATAAAAAAACTTACGTTACTGCGTATAGCAGGTCAGTAAGCCTGTGACCGTACACACAACGCCTACACAATAAGCGCACCTGCTCAAATCCTGACGTGTCAATAAAATGTCGGCGACCACCACCTGGGTTATCTAGGGCTCTATAAAAATACATGAAGAAAACAATCAAATGGTTTGTACTCGACATCAATGAGTGACATTACTAGAAAAATATTATCGCGTCAATAGATACCATATGGATAAACATTCTTATAAATTTACCAATAACTGCTGCAATTTTTTTACATTTATGTTTTTATATAGGTAACTTAACCCGCGAATCGTGAGATTGAGTGAGATTACAGAGGCTTAATAATCAACGAATGCAGAGCATTAAAAAAAACGACTTCACGTCAAAACTTTGGCCGACTGATGCCCGGTTTCTGATGACTTTAACCTAAGTTTATCTATTCAATAAACTATAAGGCAGACCAAGTAAAAAAAAGTTTGCATAGAGAGTTGACGTTTGTCAAGCAGTTATCCTCAATTAGTCCGCGTAAGTGAATATGTATATGAACCGTGACACCATGGTGTCATCCACGTAAACATTCTCCGAAATCATACATATTGTTGAAAAAAATTGAAATTTTCAATGAAGTACTAAACCGATTTCAATGAAATTTATATGGGACCAACTATGAAATGTCCCCTCATATGCCTCATATCCCTCAAATATCATATGCCGCATTGAAGAAATGAAGAATTTTCAAAATCGATTCATAATTGTCTGAAGTATCGTGTAACAAAGACACAAAAAGTGTCTTTGTAACCTTTTTTGGAAGTCGGTTGAAAAGAGACTGGCTTTGAATGAATCATTTCTGGCTGGAATGCATTTCCACCACCACCGGTGCGATGGTATGAAGAAAATAAGTAGCAGTTCCATCATGAACACGGTTCATATACATATTCACTTTATTGTTACCTTTATTTGTATCATCAAAATAGCCACCGCGCGCGGTTTTACCCGCGTAACTTTTGATCCCGTCGGAATTTTAAGATAAAATATAGCCTTTGACCTTCCTCAAGAGTTGGGCTATCCAATGCAAAAAGATTTTTTTAAATCCCACTTGTAGTTTCTGAGATTAGCGCGTTCAAACAAACAAACAAAAAAACAAACTCTTCAGATTTATATATTAGTATAGACTATACAACAAACTTTTTAACTAAAATTCTTAGAAGAAATACGAGTACCTATGTAATGTTTCAAATAAATATATCAGTTCCTCTATGCTTTCATTGTATTAAAAGTAATGTTGGACTTATATTTCCACTGGCATCTAAAACAGACCGTGTTACCCATCGCCACAGCGGTTGTCACATCTACAAGGCAGCAGTTGCAATATTGCAATATTTTACCAGTCATTATTGAGACGACCGGCTGGTGTAGCGGTAACATACATTGCCTTCTATGCCTGAGGCAATGTATGTTACCGCTACACCAGCCGTTACACCTGGGTTCGAATCCCGGCGGCAGCGGATATTTGTGTGATAAACACAGATATTAGTCGTCAAGTCATGGATGTTTATATGTTTACTTAAGTTTATTCTAATAAAAAGTATGTATTTATTTTATATGTATGTTTATATATTTCTTAAGTATATCAGTTATCTAGTATCAATAACACAAGTTCTTTAAGAAACTTAATTTGGGCTAGATATTATTGTGTGAGAGTCAGAAATATTTATTTATATTTATTATTTATTTATTATTCCATTCTCATAGAAAACTTTTTTACAATTCCTTACAGAATTTAATTGAGCACCCTGTATTTACTCGAGCAATTTATGGGAATCGGCTCCGTGCAGTGCGCGCTAACAACGCGTACGGCGAGCGAACTACCGCCTATTAGTTCCGCGTCTTGTCAATAAGCTACCTTTGAATCTCAGACAAAATCTTAGTGTAACAAATAAAAAAAATATATTAAAAAAGCACTTTGCTAGTCAATTGTTATCAATTGGGTAGCACCGAAAACCTAACTTTAATACTAAACACAACCCGACTCCTCTTAATTTTTAGTTCATTTTATTTTTATAAATTTTTTGCCCTAAATAAAAAATTATTAGTACTTTAAGATGAACTATCTGTCAAGATTAAGTAGTATTACTAGAATAAATTTAAGACGAAATTATGAATGTACCTAACTCATATTAGCGCAAGTATAAACCTAAGTGGATTTTTGTCGCTAATTAATTAAGAATTTTATAAATTTTTAAAATGATAAGTAAAAGAAAAAAATAAAGATGTATCGCCGCAGTGGTCGTCATGAAAAATATCATCGAATACACAAGCTTTTACGTTTATACTGAAACACCTATAACTGAAAAATAAATCTTAAAAATAAACACACCAAAAACTTTTCTTCACAAAACATCGAACTTCATCCTCAGAAACCAACCCAACTATGTCTCAAACAGGCCATCGGTCACCCAGCGAATAAACTGTCTCATAAACCTCCAAAACTTTAGCTGCCTCATATAAATCATTGAGCGCCCTGACTCCCTTGGCAAAAGTGAGGAATTCCGGGGAGTGCATAGCAAAGCGTTCTACCAAGCCCATATGTCATTTTGGCCGGCTGTTATTTGTCTAGGAAAAATTTCGGGATGACACGCCAGGAATGTCCCCTTCAGGTCCGATCGGACCGCGCGCTTGGCGTTCTAAGGGTTAACATCCGTCTTACATCGAGTGTTGTTTGAGAAAGGGTGTTTTCCAAAGTTTGGAATTTGGGCTGCTGATAGATTTTTAGTGCGATGGAAAGTGTGTTTGGGAGCTATTGAAAGTTTAAAGGAAAAATAAATTTAACAAATTGTTGTTAAAATACACCGTTACAGCCCGTTCACAAATGATCCGTTTTACTGGATACGTTTTTATTTCATTGATGGCGCATGGAGTTGTATGAGCGACTTCACATATGGCCCAGTATTCAGTATACGTATTTACGGTACAAAAAAGGTATCTAGTAAAATGTATCCAGTAAAACGTTTCATGTGTGAACGGGCTGTTACTTGTACAAAATAAAAACGAACGTTAACATCCTTATAATTTTCCTATTATGGCAAGATTTTGTTAAAAATTATTTCTACATTAATGTTGCGTGGAAGTAGGTAATCGCTTCGTACTAAACTCCTGTTGCTTCCTTGTTTATTTTTACATTTTATTTAACAGCAACAAAGTATACTCATACTCATCATTACTTCTACTGGGACTATTAAATGAAAGTCTTCTTACTGCATCTAAAAGTGATAACGTCTCACATTACCTACTAAATGGATGTTCATAATATCACGTGAATTGGTTGAAATATGAAAACGATTGTTAAAGATACTGCTACTCATTCAAATCCACAATAAGAAAACAAAAGAAAAGCAAGAAAACGGTCTAAAAATGTCTACTCACAAAATACACAAATCGAGTTCTTGGCGAGTGATGTTGTGTTGTGTGCTGTCGCGCTGATTGCAGGCCGCGTCGGCAAACACGACGGTGCCGGCGGTTGTCGCTACAAACACGTGGTCGCCACTTATTGATCACACAGCCTTAGATCAAATATAGAAGGCGGGCTGTGAATGTTTTATAGAAGAACTGTTGTTAAATTCTTGAAAGTTATTATTTCGTAATGATCTTAGGGGGAGAGGAGTGTTTCATCTGAGAAGGAAAACTTACATAAACTTTATAAAACGCATGATGAGTGGATGTCTAAAATATCATGGGTTTATGACGTCACCGTGTTTAACTTCGATATCATGTTAAGTGACAAAAGTTCATTGAACTACGCCGATCATTTGGATTAGAAGATCTTTACGACAAGCTTGAATTTGCCAAAAATCCAAGTTGAACACAATGCAGCGGAGCTAGCATGCTACCGTCGACAACGATAAATCGGGCCTTTTATCGATATTTTCTTAGAATATGGTATTTAGTGTATGTCATGATTTAAATTAAACCACTCCTGGTTTTATTCCTAATCACCCTTGGATCCCTAATCACCCCATTTTACGGTATTTATTAAGATTATGACATATTTGGTTCTGTGGTCTTAATCATGGTATCAAATCGAGTAATTCTATCTATTATGGTGCGCATATTAGCTTACATAATAGGATAAAATAACAAAATAATATTTATCTTGTCGATTCGAGTATTTGTCGATGTGAGCATGCTAGCCCTGCTGGACTGCAAACACATTAGACATTGGTATTATTAGATTAAAGAATTGAGGAACCGATGATACTTGACACTTTTGAGTAGCAATAAATTGAATAGCAATTAAACCGCATAGAGTTTATAATAGCCAAATTACCACCCTTGGATCACTGGCGTCTAATCAGAGCGACCACTGTTTCATGGTAGGAACTCTTCAGAATAAAGTCACGGTGATGTGTTCCGTCATTAAAATAGATTGAGTTTATTGCTAAATCTAGATGAGTCAAACACGGAAACATTTACTCATTAACCTACAGACTACATTATGACTACAGCTTCTGCAAATATACTACGTAAGCGACAAGCTGAATGTAAAGCTATTAAATTTCAAATTGACAATGAAATCTAATGGTGATTATTACAGCTATTTGAACCTATCATCATTGGAAATCAATACTTCATTTATAATGTAACACAAATGAAAATGGTACCTACCTCAAAAGTCACTCAAATGTCCAATAGGCGACCGGGTGGTGTAGCGGTAACATACATTGCCTTCTATGCCAGAGGTCCTGGGTTCGAATCCCGGCGGCGGCGGATATTTGTGTATGATCACAGATATAAGTCGTCAAGTCATGGATGTTTATAAATGTTTATTTAAGTTTATTGTAATAAAAAATATGTATTTATTCAATTCTTAAGTATATCAGTTATCTAGTATCCATAACACAAGTTCTTTAAGAAACTTAATTTAGGCTAGATAATGCTGTGTGAGTGTCAGAAATATTTATTTATTTAATTAAAATTTATACTAAGAATACGAGTTTTTTACATTGAATCTTGTAAACTTTTACATAAGAAATTTTATAAATTCAGCAATATTATGTTGTTCAAGTATGTTATTTATAATCTGTGGTTATGCTTGACGTCATCATTTCATTCATCATCATTTGCCGACCAAGTTTCCTTGCGTCAAACGGAGGTAAACGTCAAAATCCCGCCCACGACCGCAGGCTGCATGTAGTACAAATGACATCAATTACCGAGTGCCCGCATTACCGGCGTTTTTGTCTGGCGCGGTAATGGATTCATTTGTTTTTACTTAGCGTCGTCGGGGCCGGTGCGACCCGCAAATTGAAATGGGTTATACAGTATTGGTTTTTTTCTAACCGCAAAAAGGTTAGAGGCCGGTATTAAACCTTATTTAATGTTCTATAAAAAAAAAGTTTTTTTCAATGTTTTTGATAGCTTTTTGTTAATTCTTTTTTTTAATATGTTATAAATAACAAACGAGCGTTTGAGTAGCCGAATGATAGTAAGGTAACACTACAGCTTATGGACAAGATGATTTACTGACCCTGGGATATGGATTATTTGTCTATGTACATATACCACTCTTTTAGCACAAACGGACTGTGATACCTACACAAAGGCCCAGCTTCATCAAGCGCATATTATACCTATGCTAAAATCAGAATACACATAAAGGAAACTGAGTAAGCCTGGGCCACAGGGTTAACAGGTTGACTTTGGTCTAAAAAAATAGCTTATTTTATCCTTATTCAAAATACATAAAACCCCTAAAAATGTAGTGAGGGGGAAACAAGTTAATTCAAGATATGGAAATCGCTGTCATGAGTTTTTAGTATGTATGAATAACTCATAATATAATTGAAAATACGCTGAGTAAAATTGAAGAAATATTAAATGAAAATCATTATAAGGTTAAATGAATGTAAACTAACCGCGTTACTTTTATTTTAAATAATTATTTTGTAATTAAAATAGGCGAAATCCTTTATTAGGTTTGGCAATACTGAGTGAATGAAGAACGAAACTATGGTAATTGACTCGTTCAGTAAGTCAATCGATCTATTTGTTCACTCGTTTGTTTGGTTTCTTTCCTTAATCTTGAGTATTTTCATGGTTTTTTCTATTTTTAAGATAGCCCTAAGAAAAGTGAAAGTTGTTAGTATCAATTTACTAGTTTGAATAGTTGTTTTAAACTATAACTTATAACTAAGTAAGTATAGGTACATACATACATAGCTTCACGCTTGTATCCCTTATGGGGTAGGCAGAACACCAGAGGTTATAAAACCATCTGATGTCACGTTTGACAAATGATGTATTATAATGATGGAGAGAGGCTATTGCAGTGACAGGGGGTCAGCCTGTTGCCCACAAAAACGCCACTAAACTTCTGTCCCTTAACTGACTTTTACAGTATGCCCGGGAAGACAAGCAGCTGGTATATTCTATGTTTTTCTTTTGCTCCCAGTCCAGCATGGAAGCCTAAGGTAATATCTTAGGTAATATCTTATAATGTCCTATTTTATCTAGTATGCTATCTAAGTAAAATGTGCTACTATTTATTTTTAATTATAAACTCTCTAAATAATTCGAAAAATAATTCATGTATAGATCTCAACAATAAGAAAAAGAATAGCTTTCGATAGTGATTTTAAGCTCACTTAACTTATGTGTATACCTATAGACAAAATTATGGATATCTCAATTCCTCAACACTGGTTTATCTTGAAAATTTCGGTGATGAAACATGATTATATTTTAAATAAAAAAAAGCAAATGACAAGTTGTTAACACTGTGGCCCAGAAATGTATGGAGCAGGTTCTGTCTCCTTTACAAGTATGTATACCGCTGGATTATCGATACGTTTTGGAAACTTCTTATACATAAATGCATTAATGAATTCATCAGTTTGGTAGTTTTTTCTTGGCATAACACATCTTTGTCAACTCGTCTCCACGTTTATGTAACTCAGCACAAACGCAAATAAAACTCTACAGGCTCACTCTAGATCAAAACACAAAAAAAATCCACGTTGGTTTCCACGCAGTTTTCCTCACTATAGGCGTTAAATCCCCGAAGATTCGAAATCAATGTGAATGTGTAAATTGTGAGAGAAGTCGGGGAAAAGGACGTTAACTGAAGAAGCTGTCATCTCCGACGTCCGCCCTCGAGATTTGTGACGGAACCCGCGTGAGATAGAGGCACGGAAGTTTTTGTGAAATACAATAGTTTTGTCTTTCGTTATCACGAAACATAATCTTGTATAAAGCTCATGTAGGAACTTATGGGATCGATCTGAGGAAGTGAAGTTGCCCGACGAGGAGAAATGTCGGAGGTTAGAAAACGATTTAATTAACATTTTACTGTTATCACATGCTGGACTGTGATAACAGCAAAACTGTGAAAACATAGAATGTACCAGCTGCTTCTCTATCCAGGCATATTATAAAAGTCAAACAAGGGAAAAAGGTTTTATTGGCATTTTTGTGGCCTATAGGCTGACCCCCTGTCACTGAGATAGTCTCTATCCATTATTAAAATGCCTCCAAAGTCAAACGTGACATCAGATGGTCTAATAACCTGTGTTATGCCTACCCCATAAGGGCTACATGCGTGAGGTTATGTATTTATGTATGTATTAGCTTTTACTTTGTACCGAATCTGTGGAAATTGAATTTGCGTAATTTGCTATTTGCTGTAATTCCTTCTATTAATTTACGGTTAACCCCTTATTTCATGATATTTTCATAAATTTTCACTTATAAGTCTACGATTTCAAGAATCTTTAAAAGTTAAGAACATACCTACATCACTTTCGTATATAAATAGGATTGTATTTAATTACTGCAACGACAGCAACAGTTCAATCTGGTAATAGCAGTGTACATAATTAGGTATTCCTCATTACAAAAAGTCAGAAAATATTCGAGAAAAGTTTTTTTATTTAACCTAACGTTCATCGCATAAAGTACAACGATAACTTTGACCTTTAAATCATGTTTTGATTGCGGCACCTTTAGATCTAAATGGAAAATATAGAAGGTTCAAACAAAAAACTCCACTGAATTTCTCATTGCCCTTAATTTCATCCGGAGATAAGCCACTTTAAAAGTCGTATGTTAACCCGGGTGTCCGAGCAGCGGTCTGTCAGACCGGCCCACACATTTTCCTTTATCTGATTTATCTGTGATTTAGGTCTCAGAGACCACTGGGGAAACAATTATCGAATGATAGACGCCTCACTTTGATGTTAGCTGCAATAGAATTGTTTTATTCGGTTATTGATAACGTTGAGCTTTTTTTTTGCTTTTATTTATGTATCGAGGGTTAACTGGTCAGTACCTTTGGTAGTAAAAACTTAAGAAAGAGATCAAGATTAAAGATATGATGATTAATAAAATTACGTATAGTTCGAAAAAGGGATATTTCTTTTTACGAATTGTAATATTTACAATGTACAAAGTATCATTTAAAATATATTATTTTACCTATTTCTTGAGCTATCAGCTTGATTTATTATCCCAATCATGAGGGATGATCAGGATAAAATCCGGCTCTTATGTATAGTTTCAGGCTTTTCCCTAATTATGTACAAAATTTAAGCTCAATCCATCCAGCCATTGTTTCCATTTATTTATGCATCGTACATACATTCGTTTAAATTTTTTCATACATTTAGAGACACCACGGTCACGTGTTTTATTTTACAAGAACAGTAAACACTCTAAGCTCTTAAGTCTACAGCCGCTTATTTTCCAATTAAAGCGTTATAATTGAAATTTAAGCTCACATTACAGAGGTCATCGTCGGAGGCAAAAACGGACTGACAGATTTGACGAGCGCCTGCGCAGTGCTGAAGCTATAGTCTATCTGGATTAGTGTACAAAGCAGATATATGGATTAAAGGGTGTTATGAAGCTTGTGATTATTTTCAACTATTTTTTTATCTACAGGTACGCATATAATAGGGTTTGTATGAATGAGCTCTGAAACTAAGAGTCTGATTTCATACAAGTTTTTATCCATATAGGTTTAAGATTGTTTGGCTATTTGAAATGTGTTCTTATCTTTCAATAACCAGTAATGTGTTCATAATAATGTAAAAATTATGTAAAATGTTTGCTTATTTTTATCTTTAGATAATAAAAGTATAGGTCTATCCACCATTATAAGCTTTTTACTTAATCTCACTAGTAACCATTAGTTTAATAAGATAGAACTTATTTCAGCTTATAGCCAAACTGGTGGCTTAAATATTCTAATAAATTATTATTTAACCCTTTCAACTCACAACTATAGCTTCGACCAAGTACATATGATCACTACTATCACGTCCATTCATCGCGGCTCACGAATAATTGAAGATTTTTTTGAGGTCTCGAGAGCGCGGCTACCGAGTTGTAATCGATATTTATCAGAGTGAAGATCATCATTGTTTTTTATTTGCCTTCCTTAATCGAGTGTAGCTTTTAAAGTATGTTAATTTTAGTACAACGGTCTTAAGTTATTATTGTTTCTTCAGTCAAAATTCAAAAAGTTTTATTCATCTAAGTAATTTCACAAAACACTTGATGAAGTCAGTCATCACATACCAGCATGGAAGCTATTTTAAAATAAATAAATTCTAATAAATGAAGAAAAAATTCGATTATATTGTACAATATTATTTTTAGTAAAATGTGGTTCATAGCCAACCTTTAAACCAGTGAATATCATTCGAGTTCATTTCAATAACTTCATAGACTTTTGCATCATCAGTTCAAAATTTCAAAAAGTTTTATTCATCTTTGGAATTATTACACTTGAAGTCAATCATCACATACTTCGGCTTTAACTAGTAGTTGATAGTTGTTGAATAAGATAGGTATTACAGTAGATCAAGAGACAAAAAAAGCCGGCGGAAAAAACTCTTGACACTCTTTTTTAGTCAGAATTATCAAATTAATACAAATAGGTACAGTACAAATTGACCATGACATGAAAAAACAACAAACACAAGACACCTAATTGTGAGAGCCAATGTCATGCCACAACCAAATTGCTTACATAGTAGGTGCAATGAGCTATGGATGCACAATACGAACATGACAAACTGGGACCAGAGTATTTGAACAATTATGGAATAAAATAGTCATAGTATCATTAGCAAAACAACCTGTTGCCGCTAGTAGCACCCGTTCACGAGTATAACGCAAGCACCAGCCATCACCCTCCTCAACCATATTTTAGGGAAGAGGGTGACCCGATACCCAACGCTACCACTAGCCATGCCGCCTGAGGAAGTCAATTTTGAGGAAGCAGAATGTAAGCAATAGTGATATAACTTTGCCATAATAAAAGAACATTAGTTTACAAGCAAACGCTTCTTGCTATTTGAATTTATATCAATTTATTAATTTACATCTAATATATAAAATTCTCGTGTCACAGTTTGCGTTGCCATACTCCTCCGAAACGGCTTGACCGATTTTGATGAAATTTTTTGTGCTTATCCGGTATCTATGAGAATCGGCCAACATCAATTTTTTTTTATTTATATGGCAAAACAACGTTTGCCGGGTCAGCTAGTCTAATATATAAAATTCTCGTGTCACAGTTTTCGTTGCCATACTCCTCCGAAACGGCTTGACCGATTTTGATGATTTTTTTTGTGCTTATCCGGTATCTATGAGAATCGGCCAACATCTATTTTTTTTTATTTATATGGCAAAACAACGTTTGCCAGGTCAGCTAGTTGAATATAAATGTGTTTAAACTCAAATTTTGATAAAATTAGCAAACCCTGTTGTCCGTTTTATGTCCAATAATTGTTGTTTACTTGCATGTATGTTTGACATATAGGATCAAATAAGGGTTAAATGCTCGGTTCAAAGTCGATCACTTTAGAAGAAGAATAGCTCTAAAAAATAAATTCTTCTAGCGGAGCTAAGACCGGAGAGTTTGGATAAAATGCAATAGATGGTTGCTCAATATCAGTCATCAGTCTAAATGCAGTAAATAAATAAATATTTCAGACACTCACACAACATTATTTAGCCCAAATTAAGTTTCTTAAAGAACTTGTATTATGGATACTAGATAACTGATATACTTAAGAAATATATAAACATACATATTGAATAAAAAACATAATTTTTTTTTGGAATAAACTTAAATAAACATATGTACATCCATGACTTGACGACTGTTATCTGTGGTCATCACACAAATATCCGCGCTGCCGGGATTCGAACCCAGGACCTCTGGCATAGAAGGCAATGTATGTTACAGCTACACCAGCCGGTCGTCAAAGCAGTCTTTCCAATGCTCCTAAATCTTACGTATTGTTGCTATAATAAGACTCATAATGATAAAAAAAATTCATAGTCTATTATTTATTTTTATGAGTAGGTTCTACTCAGCAAAAAATATACATCTTTCTTAAAAAAAAACATTATCCAACATACTCTAGTGGCCACAGTTACATGTTTTCAAGGTTTTCAATCGTTACCCAGGCCAATGGCGTGGGTTTCTCTGTCATCCTTCTGTTACATGCAATGACTCAACTTCGATCAAACAATACCCATTGTGACGACCAAACGTACAGACAAACAAAATTATATTTCGTCGCTTCATTCTTCAGATATTATATAACAGGTAGTCCTTTTTAGGTACTAGGTAACTTCGCACAATTTAAAGTATCATAAAAAAAACACTGTGGCGGGGCGCCGCGTGGCATGATCCACCCGGTTCGCGCCAAGCCCTCATTCTTTTTTCGTGCGTGGTAACAAGCATACGTCATTTACTTTAATCATTTACTTAAGTTTTTACAAAATGTTAAACGTACAGCAGAAGAACAGCTTCAACATTATAATATAAAGATAAAAAAGTGGGAACAAAAAATAAATAAAAAACGGAAACAGCGAATTATTTCTACCGATGAAGAAGAAATCTTACAAGGCAAGAGCTACTTATTCAGTGTAAAAATGTTATTTAAAAAATCAGAGCAGAAAATGCGTGTAATCTATAATAGATATATCACGTTAACTGCTCAATATCGTTGTGATGTAAACTTTAATAAATTTTATCTGATCTTATCGATCACCTTTTGTTTTCAATACGACTACAGAAAATGCGGGTAATCTCAAGGAGATTTATCTCGTTGTCTGTAATACGTTATGGGCGTTATATTAATATGAATTAGACATAAACATGTCGCCTCCAAGGTTATTTAAAAAATCAGAGCAGAAAATGCGTGTAATCTATAATAGATATATCACGTTAACTGCTCAATATCGTTGTGATGTAAACTTTAATAAATTTTATCTGATCTTATCGATCACCTTTTGTTTTCAATACGACTACAGAAAATGCGGGTAATCTCAAGGAGATTTATCTCGTTGTCTGTAATACGTTATGAGCGTTATATTAATATGAATTATATGTTTGTTAAAACATAAACATGTCGCCTCCAAGGTATGAGTTACCGCTACCGCTGGATGATGTAAACCTGGATAACCAGAAGACTGCCGCGTCATTCACTGTGGATCAAAAGCTATCTGCAAAGACGCTCCCTAATCCGGAGCCGTCAATATCACAAGACGCACCAGGTATATCGGGAGAACCTAATCCCGATCTGGATCCAGAGCTGCTTACTGCACTTGGAGCTGCAAATTCCGATACACCCGAATTTGGCGCTAAAATACACGATACGCTCTCAAATTTATGGACACCTTTACTAAGAAAAGGACTGTCCAAAGAAGACAAAGATAAATTAACCATAGAAAATACGGTACCCGAAAACTGCAAAAACTTGCAAGCCCCAAAATTAAATGCGGAAATCTCGGCAGCCACAACTGACATAGCACGAGCACGTGACAAAAAAAAAAAAAAAAAAAACAAAACTTTCAGCAACAACTGGGGTACGGTATTACCGCCATAAATCGAGGGATTGACGTCCTCCTTGGGAAGGAAGAAAACAAATGAAGGCCCTCCGTCACGTAAGTGATGGATGCCGCCTATTATCAGACCTCCACTTTATGTTAACCAAAGATAGGGTAAAACTGATTTTACCGAATTTGGATACAAACTTTAAACATGTTATACAAGACTCCGAAAGAGACAAAACTTTATTCGGAAGTTCAGTGCCGGAAAAAATAAAGGCAAGTAAAGCCATTGAAAAGCAGGGAGCCCTAATTAAAAAAGGCCCAGCCAAAACAGCCGCCTCTCAAATATCAACGGTCAACCGGTCGTCTCAGCAGGGAAACTGGACAGGACCTCCTCGTTACCCGTCGTTCAGGGGGGGGCGGGGAGGTCAGAGGAAACCGATAGCAGCTCAAACACAGCAGCGCCCACAATCGAACTCTGCGTTCAACGCCAAGTTCCAGCCGCAGACTTCATCCAGGATGCGTGCTCCGACCCAACATTAATCAAGGTACATGCAGGTCCAATTAATTTATTTTATGATTGTTGGACAAAAATAACTAAAAATGAAGTTATATTGAAGTGGCTAAAGTATTTATTTAGAATACCATTCGATACTCAAATTTTTCAGTATTCTATTCCTAAAAATAATTTGTCATCATGTGAAAAACGAGACATGAAAATAGCTATAAATAAATTATTTGACTTAGGGGCTATAAAACCTTGTTCTCCTTCAAATGATCAATGTATTTCAAATATATTTTTAGCTCCAAAACCTAACGGAGAAAAAAGGTTTATACTAAATTTAAAATCTTTAAACAAGTTCGTAACAAAAGTACATTTTAAAATGGAATCTTATAAAACAGCCTCGAAATTAATTCCTCGTAATGGATACTTACCCAATATATATATTACAACAATACCGATAACAATACCGATTTTTGTTAGTGACAGAAAGTACCTACGATTCGAATTCCAAGAAAATGATTCGTCTGAGCCGATCACTTACGAGTTCACAGCAATGCCGTATGGATTATCGGTAGCTCCGTGGGTATTTACAAAAATTATGCGTGAAGTAATGAGTCATTTGAGAAAACAAGGTTTTAAGTCTACTAACTATTAAGACGATCTTCTTATTAGAGATACATATGAAGAATGCATGATTAATGTAAGAGAAACTTTGAAGTTATTACATTGTCAAGGTTTTATTGTAAATTTCGATAAAAGTCACATTGTACCAAAAAAGTCAATCAAATTCATAGGTTTTATGTTCAACACAGAACAGATGTCTATTACGTTAACTGGCGATGAGCGGAATAACATTGTACAGTTAATAAATAGGTACATTAATCTTAAAACTTGTTCAATACGAAATTTTGCTAAACTTGTAGGTGTATTGATCGCAGCCTGTCCAGCCACAAAATATGGATTCTTATATACAAAAATATTAGAGACAAAATTTTTTAGCCTTAAATAAGTTCGGAGGAAACTATGAGGCAAAAATGAATCTCAATAAGATATTACTAAAAGATTTATAGTGGTGGAAAAATAATATTAATATTATTTCTTGTCTAATCATTACTCAAAATTATGAGTTAGAAATTTATACCGACGCATCTAGGACAGGCTGGGGAGCAGTATGCAAAAATAATAAATATAGTGGTTCATGGACGAACAGTGAAAAAGAAAATCATATTAACTTTTTAGAATTACTCGCGGTTTTGTTAGGTCTCAAAAGTATAGCTAGTGAAGAAAAAGAAAAGAAAGAAAGAAAGAGTCCAGAAAACTTAACCCTGATACTGAATGGGCCCTCTCGGATAGCGCTTTCCAACTTATTGTAAATAGTTTCGGGCACATTAAGATCGACTTGTTCTCAAGTCGAGCCAAATGTAAATTATTTGTCACCTAGAAGCCTGAACCTGATGCAGTCGCAGTTGATGCATTTACAATAAGCTGGGCTGACTTGGATTTTTATGCATTTCCTCCCTTTTCTCTTGTATTAAAATGTATACGAAAAATCATTGATGATAAAGCCGAAGGGTACTTGTATTCCCCTTCTGGCCTTCTCAGCCATGGAGTCAGCACCCACTGCACTCCAGCCTTACCCTGGGTGCCGCGAGGCTCTCCGGGCGTCGTTCAGCCGGCGCGGCTGCCCACCAGAGGCTCTCACGTTGATGCTCGCCTCGCTCGCTACTGTTCGCCAGTACAACGTCTCATTGAAGTTATGGTTTCAATTTAATAAGGGATGTTCTTACGGTTCATTAAATACGCATCGATCTGCATTATCTCTTTTATTAGGAGAAGAGATAAGTGATAATAGTTGTGTTAAACGCCTCTTAAAAGGAGCCTATAAAACTAAACCTATTAAGCCTAAATATTCATTTACTTGGGATCCAAATTTAGTACTAAATCAACTGTCTTCTTGGTATCCAAATATTAATTTATGATTAGAAAATATTAGCTTTATGTACTGGTCAAAGAGTACAGACATTGTCTTTAATTAAATTAAAAAGCATTATTAGCTTTATGTACTGGTCAAAGAGTACAGACATTGTCTTTAATTAAATTAAAAAATATTATTTTTCAATCTGATAAAGTAAATATTATTATAAAAGATATAATCAAGACTTCCGCTCCAAATCGTAAACAGCCCTTATTATCTCTCCCAAACTTTCAAAGCAATATCAACATATGCCCAGTATCAACTTTAAAAGAATATATTTTTATTACAAAAAATATCTGAGGTTCAAACTCCGGGAATCTCTTCGTAACATTCAAAGCTCCCCACAGAACTGCATCAAGTCAGACGCTAAGTCGATGGATTAAGCAAACGCTCGCCACGAATGGCATTGACATGAGCGTTTTAGTGCGCACAGCACACGACACGCGTCAACCTCAGCCGCGCGCGCGGCCGGTATCAGTGTCGATGTCATTCGAAAAACGGCCGGGTGGACACAAAACTCACAGGTGTTCGCAAAGTTTTACCATCGGCCTTTAGATGATCAACAAAATAACTTTGCTTTGTCGATACTTAACAATACTTAACCTAATATTAAAAATAGTTATTGAATATTACGTATTTTGATATTAAGTAAATTACTACATTAAAAATTATGTGTCTATAAATAGACTATCACTAAGTTTCATTAATTTAAGCTGATTATAATTTCTAGCAACTCAAATAAAGTAAGATTATTTGAAGCTCATTATGCAATAATACTAATTATTAAGTACTATAATAATAAAATATGTAATTACATATTTATATCTTTACTTATTTCAATTCCAAGTATATACCTAAACAAAACTTTCTATCTCTGAAAATCTACCTGTTATATAATATCTGAAGAATGAAGCGACGAAATATAATAGATGATTAAACGAACTTCTAAGTGAAGTTCTATCGCTATTATATGAGTCGCTTCATTCGAAGATATGACGTACCCACCCACCCCGGAACCCATTTAAAAGTTTCGTTTAGGGTCTCTAAAGAATGAGGGCTTGGCGCGAACCGGGTGGATCGTGCCACGCGGCGCCCCGCCACAGTGTTTTTTTTATGATACTTTAAATTGTGCGAAGTTACCTAGTACCTAAAAAGGACTACCTGTTATATAATATCTTCGAATGAAGCGACTCATATAATAGCGATAGAACTTCACTTAGAAGTTCGTTTAATCATCTATTATTTACACATAACCTACCTTATGAAGCATTACAAAATAACTTTTATGATGAAGCAATAAGAGTTATTATTAAACAACGGTTGAATATAACTGTGTACATGCAAGATAACGGCTTAAATGCACTCGTAGTATTGTTTTACCAACTTTCTAGTAACCTTTAGCTGGTTGACGACTCTAAAAAATGCTGTCAACTGTCATATGGCAGCTGTCAAATCAGGTAAAATATAATAAATGAAAGCTGCCGTTTAAAAGGCAGTTGTATGTTGTTGAACATACTTTATAGAATTTCGTAAATTATGTCTTTAGCGAATAAATTTAGTTTGAAATATACGTATGAAGGTAATAATAGCAATAATAGTAGTAATTATGACTAAAAATTGGATTGCACATGTAGGTTTTGTTTGTGGATGTATTTTATAAACAACCAGTGTTTCTTAAAAAAAAAGAACAACTTTTTTTTTAATGGTGCGCAAATTGTGCTTGACATCAACTATCCACAGTTTAATGTAACAAAGAGGTCGAGGAGCCCAAGAGTGGAGGCGAGATCTGGTAGTTTATAAAATGGTCGGAACCGGACCACATTATTCCTTAAGCTTTGATATTAAGCGGCAAATTTTATAGGAAGAAGAAGAGTTCACAAAAACTCCTAAAGGTTCCACCTGGCTAGAATCTATATCGTTTCTCTTGTGGGGAACCTTCAGTTACTTAAATTAGTCGACTTTTAGGGAAAACCTGTCCAGGGGCGGATTCTAAAGCTTTTCTAAACATTGCTCACGGACTTTACACAGTGGTAATAAAATAAGGTTTAAGTTTCCTTCAAAATTATAAATAATAAAATCCTCAGACAATCACAGAAACTACATGGTCCCAAACTAAGCAAAGATTGTCATATGGTATACCATGTAGCGAACTAGGGGGAAACTATATTATAAATACATATATAGATAAACACCCATAATGAAACACTTCTATGCTGCTTCTGCGTCTCTTCCCGAGCATACTTTAAAAGTCTGTTAAGGGACCGAGGTGCTATGAGAGGCTTTTTTGTGGGCGATAGGCTGATTCCCTGTCACTGCAATAGTCTCTATCCACTATTATCATGCCTCCAAATTTGTCAAACGTGACATCAGATGGTTTTATAACCTCTGATGTTCTGCCTACCCCATAAGGGATACAGGCGTGAAGTTATGTATGTATGTACCCATATAGATACACACCTTGAACATTTTTGTCTTTCTACGTACGGGGATCGAACCCGTGATCTCGTAAATTATGTAGTAGGGTCTTACAGCACTGCACCACGAAAGCCGTACTTTAGAGCCGCTTGCAGCGCGGTGCGTACTTCCATACTTCCCGACCAGGCACGCTAGCGAATTTAGCTGACGTGAGCAAGTGAAAATACGTTTAACTGGTTTATTTTCAAAACTTAAAACAAAAATTAAAACAAAATTGCTTCCATGCTGGACTTGCTTCCATGCTGGATTGGGAGTGAAAGAAAAACATAGAATGTACCAGCTGCTTCTCGTCCCGGGCATACTGTAAAAGTCAGTTGAGAGACAGAGGTTTTATTGGCATTTTTGTGGGCGATAGGCTGACACCCTGTCACTGCAATAGCCTTTCTCCATCATTATAATACCTCATTTGTCAAACGTGACAGATGGTCTTATAGCCTCTGGTGTTCTGCCTACCTCATAAGGGATACAGGCGTGAAGTTATGTATGTATGTATGAGCAAGCGAAAATACGTTTAACTGGTTTATTTTCAAAACTTATAACAATTAAAAAAATTTGCTGTACACATCGATTTAGAGAAGTCCGTTATATGCTTTTATGTAACTTTTATATGAATCTATTATGGCAGTTTATAGCTATATCCGTTTGAAGTGGTAAATAAGTGTTATGTTTGTGACCTTTTTTATCGAGAAAATTTTCATAAATCATGTTTCTCACATTTTCTCAAATCTTTGCACAGCGCAGCGGTTGGTAATATGGTTATTTTTTTGTGGATACTATTTTCAGATACTACGTATACATGTAGTTATTTAAAAGAAAGAACGAGTTTTCAGTATTTTATTTATTTAGATATCAAGCAGATAGCAGAGATAGGAAACGGCGGACAGATGACCGGATATGTCAAACAAAAGTATTACCAACTTAACCTATACATTAGTATAACATTGCCATATTTTACACCCCCTCTCATCATCATCATCCACAGCCTGTAGACGTCCACTTCTGGACATAGGCCTATCACCCCCTCTCAATGTTATACAATTACCAAAAAAAACTCTTAAACTAACAACTACAGACATCAATAACAATAATAACTCAAACTCTATCTGTGCATCAGGCGATACACTCTATTGTTTTAAAAACTTAATAACTAATTCTTTACTTAGGGATTTTGTTAACATATCTGCTGGCTGTTCACAAGAGCTTAAGTACTTAATACAAATCTTATTATCCTTAATCAAATCTTTTATATAATGGTATCTCATATCTACATGTTTTACTGACTCTGTATTAGCATTTAATATTGCAGATTGATTATCACAAAACAAACATAATGGATAGACATTTAGAAAATTGAAATCTTTTAACAAATTAACAAGCCAACATGCTTCACTAGCAGCCATACTCATTGAAACATATTCAGCTTCTGTTGAAGACAGACTTACAGATGATTGCTTCTTTGAACACGTATTAAACAATTAGCAAAAATAAATAAATAACCTGAAGTAGACTTTTTATCTCTTATCGTTCAAAAAGTGTAAAATCGCTTAATCTCAATTAATCTCATATCCATAAACAGCATCGCGCCAGATTGATGTATTAGTAGGTTACTGCCTTACCCTTTACAATTTCGGGAGACCCAACTCATGTGTAGTAGATTTAATAAAATGTAACTGATTATTTAGATAAAAAATAGTAACTAATTTATGAAAGTTAAATAGTTACTGATCTTCTATCCAAGTGCAATTACTTTTAAATTGATGCTAATTAGTCGTAATACAACTTTAATTTTGAACATTGTCTAGGCAAATGTATGCCGATCAAATTGGCGACACACTTTAAGAGGGCCGAGTTAAAAGCACCTGTAACCGACGATCAAATATGAAAAGATTAATGAATGTGGAGGAAGCGAAAGAGGTATGTCTGGATCGCAATAATTCTCGTTCCCTAGACTCTGCCTACCTCAAAGGAAGGAAGACAGTGAGTTGAGTGTTCCTAAAAAAACCTAATTTTTATCATTGAGTTACTACGCTCATAGTGACTCAATGATAACTTATTTTATCTTTTTTAACTTATTTTATTATAGTAAAAAAAAACTTTTAAATAATAAAAGCATATATCAATATAACCTATAACAAACGATAAGATACCTTTAAATCAACTAAGATCGAAACTACAAATGGCTAAAGGATTAGTGATGTCAATTGTCAACCAATACGTTACTAAAGTATCGATGATTTAATCGGAGTTCGTGCATCTACGTTTTACATTAGTGTTGAAATGTGTCCGTTTGTCGTTGCACTCACTACGACATGCATACTTAATACTTCAGTGCTCTGTTTAGATTTAAATTGCTTAATATTCTATTTTCAAATTTGCAAATTCATATTTTATTGAGATTTCGACGATATAATTAAGTTTATGTAGTCAGCGGAAACTGGTATTTAATATTACTTAATTTATGATTTGTAACTTAACAAATCCCATATCATCTTGAAAATCAGTACAGAAAGGTTCGTTTTCCAAAGTGATCTAACAGATGACTGTCGTATTTAAATATATTTTATTAGGCTGTCTGGTAGAGATCGCTCTAGAGCAATAAGACCGATTTTTCTACATTTTTGTCCTTTAATGTTTTTGTGTATATTTTTTGTTACATACATACATACTTCACGCCTGTATACCGTATGGGGTAGGCAGAACACCAGAGGTAATAAAACCATCTAATGGCACGATTGGAAAATTTTGAGGCATTATAATAGTGGAGAGACACTATTGCAGTGACAGGGGGTCAGCCTATCGCCCACAAAAAAGCCTTCCTAACACCTCGGTCCCTTAACTGACTCTTACAGTATGCCCGGGAAGAGAAGCAGCTGGCACATGCTATGTTTTTCTTTCGCTCCCAGTCCAGCATAGAAGCATATTTTTTGTTATGTGCAATAGAATAAGTAAATAAAGATATTTTTATGAAATAAAATGTTGAGATGACACAAGAATTTGTCAACCCTGAATAGTTATGTGCTGTCAGCTAGAGTTCCGAATCGTAAATGGGGCTTAGAATGGAATAAACCTTTTCTTTAATAGTGAATGTCAATAATCAATTTCAATCTGATATTTCTTATATGAACATTGCCAAAAAGAAGAGTAAGAAGATACCTTGGATGTAATATTTAAATATATAAATTTAAATTTGTTCCAGCTATATGCCATATCTATTTGTAAGGTAAACATTGACAGCACATTAAAGTGCGACACAAAAGCACTTCTCAGCATGAGAGTCACACAGGTTCTATTCGTGTAAAATATATGATCAATGTATTCCAAACTATCAGACGAGAAATTAATTCAACTAAAACGGAATCCATAAAACCGTATCCATTATTGGATGTCAATGCATGTCAATTGATATTGCATTCCCAGTGACGCAGTCAATTTGCAAATCACGCCAAAACTCAAAACGTCCACTCGAAAAACCTGGCAAATCCGGAAACCGTGTTGACATTACCAATTCCGATGAGTCCCGAAATGCACTTTATAATGGCCTGTCATTTAAGGATATTTTAGTCATTATAAATAAAACATTTTTCCTTGGAACTGGAATATAAATTGTTCGGTTCTAAGTTTGAATCCTTGCATTGAATATCGAATACAACAATTAAGTAGTTTTGGCTACTCTTTTTTTAGTTTGAATTATTTTAGGTCTGCTCTAAGTAAAGATAAAATAAGAATAATTATTATCTCGACTAAACGATATTGTCTGTAAGAAATCGCTCGTCAGCGATAAGACCGCCTAGTAGTACTTACTCAACACACTGTTTTTTTTTTCATTTACTGTCTGTACTATAAAATATTTATACTATATTATTATATATTTATTTATATTTTTACTATATTTTTTTTACTGAAGTGTAAATAAATAAAATAAATAGATATAGATATTTAATAAGTCAAATAGTTTCACCTATAATTTATCTCATTAGCTTGTAGGTTTACATAAGCTTTACTTGACTTGCTTTGAAATATGTATAAATAATTACCAGTTCTCGTTATTGCCCGCTTCCATAAGTGAAATAGTAATTTTAAGTGCACACCTCCAGACGAGCGTGATAACTATGTGAATCAAATTTTGTAAATACGTTTGTAATATAAATTACGAGACGTACTCGCTAACTATGGGCCTTATAAACAAGCTTAGAGTCGCTCAGCGGGCAATGGAAAGGGCCATGCTAGGAGTTTCCCTGTGGGATCAAATCAGGAATGAGGAGATTCGCAGGCGAACCAAAGTCACCGACATAGCCAGAAGGATTGCAGAGATGAAGTGGCAATGGGCAGGGCACACAGCTCCCAGAACAGATGGCCGATGGGGCATAAAAGTTCTAGAGTGGCGGCCCCGTACTGGGAGACCTCGCACTATGGAGAAACGACCTGGTCAAAGTCGCCGTTAAACGCTGGATGAGGGCGGCGCGGGACCGACCGACGTGGAAGACCTTGGGGGAGGCCTATGTCCAGCAGTGGACATCTACAGGCTGTGGATGATGATGATAAAAAAACGTTTCTTTTTAGAATATTCAAAATCTACTATTGAACTTACAATATAATATTTGAACTATGTTACTTCTTTTATAAAAAAAAAATATAAATTCTTTTATAAAGAATTAACATAGTTCAATATAATATTTGAACTATGTTACTTCTTTTAATAATTAAATTAAAATTAACGCAATATTTTCCATGTCTCAAAAGCCAACTGCAATACGATGCCTACAATTTTAATAAGTATTCCTTTTAACCCTGCATTGAAGACAATACGATCGTTTAAATTTTCACAGGTCCTCAATAAATTGCGAGGCATTTAAAAGTACAATGCGTTAATAGGTCTCTATATCTTTATTAAGCAGCGAAGGGTTAAGGCGCGAATTGAGTGCAATAAATGAAATGGAATAGTTAACCCTGCGCTCACACTCAGTTTAATTTAGTTAACTGTAGCAAGCCGCGGGCTATGCAACGGGGAAAGGGTTGATTAGTGATGTGCTATTGGCAATTATTATAGTTAGAATAAAAAAAATATAATTGGGCAATGTAAAATAGTTCTTAAATTTAAATATTTTGTTTGTATCATAACTATTGTTTACTATGCGGATTTTACTAACATGCTGTTTTCAAAGGTGTCCAACTACACTCAGCATGATGAAAGACTCCATAAGAGTTTGAAACTCCTTGAACACTTTCCGCAATAAATTGTGATTAAAAGGTGAATAAAAAACAATAAGATAGTTCTTTTAATTTCGATTACTTTGAGCGAATTGCAATTGTAAGGGTTAGAATTTATATGAGTTTTCTTTTAATATATTCTGGTCGAGTAACGCAAAAACATAAAAATTAGGTACTTAATTTTGTTTTAATTTTAATATAAATCAGTTCCCTTAATTAATACTTTTATATTTTTAAATGTCAATATATTAAAGAACTTCTGTTTCTGTTCTAAATGTTTCACAACTTAAAAGTGCACATCATACTTATATATTAATTTAAGAATTGAACTGAACTGCCTAGTCAATCTAATTATCTAGTCTCGATATTACCCGCGCACATCACTAAAGAACGGGTACGAGCTAATTTATATTGACCCGCGAGGCCCCCTTTATATTTAAAAGCTTATAATCACACGATGAAGTGTTGCGCTTGATAAATCGGGATCCCGAAAATTTCCGCGAATTCCCGGGACTTACCAAAATGACGGGATTCTAATGATTTTGGCTCAAAGCTCCTTGGTAGCGGCATTCGTGGCTCAGATGATAAATTACCCGTTTACTAGCTGCGAATGCGGTAATTTTGATTTGTTTGTTTATTTCGGTTTAATTTTCAAAGCTTTTGAAATATTGCTGGGCTTTCTTGGGAAATAAATTTGGAAACGATGTACATTTTTGTCAAGTAGCGGTAAACATTAAAAGTAACGTGGTTGAACTACGCAAATCAAGTATAATGGGCTTGCTATAAACAACGACAGTTACTCAAATTACTCCTTTTAAAGTGCGGCCGATGCGATTTGCGTTCCTGACAGCTGTCAAAATCATAGGTTTTTTAAATTTCGAATCGGAAATAAACTTTATTCAGTGGACATAAGGAGCTGTCAGGAACGCATTCTCGCAACGGCCGCACTCTAATAAGAACATTTTATGAATATCGCCTTTACAATAACTGTAAAATAATAGATATACCTAGATTATACAATTATCAATTGAGGAAAAAATACATTTTTCAACCCACTTGCTCGTAAAGTGAGCCTTATTCTATTGAATTTAGAACTATAAACTGGGCTATAAGTCACGCGTGCATAATATATTATACCCTAGTGCATAATATAATGAATCCTACAAAGTTGAATTGTACCTTAGTGCAAATTACATGCGAGTAAACAGAGCATATTTTATTGATCCGGGTTATACATTAAATATATGAGCGCGCGTCCAGGCGGCGCGCGTACACGTGCAGCAGCAGCGGCCCGCACAGCGCCTCCAAGCAACAATAGCGTGTGTACGTGTAATGGGACAGGGCTACTGACGCGCAGCAGCTAACAGCTGCTTCAAATAAATTTTATGACCACGTATGTCTGTCTTTTACTCACAAGTGTGTTGAAAAACGTCGTATGTAACTCGTGAGCGTTGCTAATTACAGTCTCGGCTCATTATTAAGCCCTCGCCTGCGGCTCGCTCAAATCACAGCATCGACTCTAATTAGCAACATAGCTCACTTGTTACATAATATACTATTTCGAAATATACTTAGAATACTTATCATTGTAGGCATCACGGACTTACATCTACGTAGACAACGCAAGTGTCACGATTTGTATTGAAACTAAGCGTGCCGACTTTTTAACCCCTAATGTGACGTCATAGCTCATATTTATTGCTAGGAAATACGAACCGATTCAAGGACACGCGAAGTACCTACATGCATTTTCGTCTTCTATGTAGATGTATGTCTGTGGTAGGCTTATTTTACTGTTGGGAAACATTTCTTTTCATCCAAAAATACATAAAATTGATTTTTATTACACACCACATTATTAGTTAGCTATTTGGATACAAATCAAAACGGATTTCCACGGTATATTTTTCTACTTTAGATATACAAACATTTTCACATGCTAAATGACACCTGTATAATGTCCTACCTTACTGATAATAAACAAATTTTTCACATAGGACTAATCTTTTGAGTTTATTCATGAAAATTAAACCAAAATCCAAACTTTTTCTCTTTTAAATACACAAAACAACATCCAAAATAAACTCCATCATATAAAACATCAAAGTCTTCAATAGCTTATATATCTTTATATATATCTGTATATATCTGTAGATGTGGTACAAACTAGCTGGTGAAAACTGGTCTCCAAGCCCACTGCATACTTGTGGTCAAGGAAACCAGGTATGCTGACAAATGGAACGAGCTTCTGTTTACGAGATAAATTCAGCTTTTTCCTATACCTACACTATTTCCAAATGATGTCGAGATATCGCAATAGTTTGTTATTAAAAAAAAAAAGAACGGAAATAAACATGCTATGATATAATATGATCTCAAATAGATTAGATTCGACGTGCATTCCTGTGCCATCTCGGGGGCAATGGTGCAGGAATGGCCTTTGTAAATTAGCCTGTAAATTATTTTGTTTAAATTTTTTGTATGTACCTTGTTAAATATTGACTAACATAGTCTGTAAGCATTTATATACTAACAAATTGAGTCTTTGTTACTTTTAAATAAATTATTAATTCATTAATTCATTCATAATTTATTCAATGATCCTTACACTCACATCACAGTAGGTATGTATTCAGGATGACTTTTTTTATAAAATATGGTATTTAATATATTATAATTAGGTACGATATCCTGAGACTTAGGTATTCATGTACCTATGGAAAGATAAATTAACGTGGAGGCAGTGAAAGGGGTATGTCTGGATCGTAGCAATTCCCTACGATGTTCCCTTGTCTCTGCAAAGGGAGACAGGCGTGAGGTTATGTATATGTAGGTAAAACACTTCTAAACACTTCTCGATGGAGGCCTCCTCCAGGATTCGTCATGTCATCCGAACCTGCACCGACCTCATCCAGCATTTGACGTTCGTAAAGTGTATAAAATTACCTACTACGAATAAAAAGTTTCCATTTTCATTTTCAAAACATGCATATTTGATATTATTCAAGGATTTGTTTATTACCCAATCTATCAAAAGTACCAATCCGATTTGAAAAACTACATACATACATACATACATAACGTCACGCCTGTATCCCTTATGGGGTAGGCAGAACACCAGAGGTTACAAGACCACCTGATGTCACGTTTGACAAATTTGGAGGTATTATAAAGATGGAGAGAGACTAATGTAGTGACAGGGGGTCAGCCTATCGCCCACAAAAATGCCAATAAACCTTTGACTTTTACAGTATGCCCGGGAAGAGAAGTAGCTGGCACATTCTATGTTTTTCTTTCGCTCCCAGTCCAGCATGGAAGCAAAGCATTGAAAAACCAGTCCAGCATTGAAAAACTACTAAATAAATAATAACAATAACAAAATCCCCAGCTGAACACCAAGTATATGGCCTCAAAGTAAGCAAAGCTTGTATTATGAGACACCATATGGGGGGAACCTACAATATAAAATACATGTATAAGTAAGCTCCCAGACCCAAAATATTTTTTTTCTTATTCCGTGCGGAAATCGAGAATATAAATACACATAGATAAACGCCCAGACCCTCTTTTTTATTTTCATGTGGGAATCGAACCAGCGACCTCCCATTTGGTGTAGTAGCGTCTAGACCACGGAGATCGTCAGGCTGTGAGGTTTCAAATCAGATCTTTTCTCGGCAATACAGCAATCAAAAGCGATATCTATGCAAATGATTTCATGCGACATGTATGCAGCTAATCGTTGTCTAACACTTGATTAATTTCCCTCCAGCCCACGTCAGCATTGACAACTTTGTAACAGGTAAGAAATTATAATTCACATGACAATATTCAGGTTTTCGCTTAATTATAGCCTTAGTTGATGCGGGAAGAGATTTTGTGGAATAATTTATGCAGGCAGGTAAGAAAATTGTGGGCGATATTTCAGAACAATATTCATAACTGAAAAAATAAACAAGCGTTACAATACCTATCTACTTGAAATCACTTCTGTATAGGCTTAACCATCATTTTCATTCCTTTTGTGGATAATTTGACGACCGTCTGGTGTAGTGGTAGCATATTTGCTTTCTATGCCAGAGGTTCGAATCCCGGCGACGGCGGATAGTTGTGTGATGAACACAGATATTAGTCGTCGAGTCATGGATGTTTATATGTTTATTTAAGTATATTCTAATAAAAAATATGTATTTATTTCTTAAGTAGTTATCTTAATTTGGGCTAGATAATGTAGTGTGAGTGTCAGAAATATTTATTTATTTATTATTTATAATCAAAAATATAATGTGGGCTTTGGAAACAAAAGTGGTATTGTAGTTTTGAGACGATGTTAAATCAAAGGTAAATCAAACCAAGGAAAATCAAAAGGTAAATGAAACTGTGTTTAATGTGATAAAGATTTACAAATATAAAGAATGCAGATACCAAAACAGAAAATCCTGGAGATTATACATATACTGCACCAATTATTTAAAAGTATACAAAGCTTACAGTATAGAACAATAGTTTTTTTTTATCTGTAGAGAAATCATCAGTTAGCGGGAATAGAACCTGCAATTGTACTTTCATATGGCTTCGGTGCCTCAGAGACTGTTTCAATTTTTTTTAAAGAATTGTGAAACACCCAACCTACTTCTATCTAAGCTTTTAAAGTTAAACAGCGTCATAGCCGACGTAACAATTTATCGACGCCCACGCACTGGTTATTGCGTTGAAATATCTATCAACGCTGGTATATCATTTGCTTAGTTTTATCATAAGAATTTTGATAATGGAATAACTATGTCTGTAACTTTTTAATCTTTCATAATAACCGTCGAACAAAGAAGCATTCTTTTATACAAGTGTAAACTGAAAACACTCAAATTAGTAACAAATTGCAAATATACATACAGCTCATTTTATAAAAGTATATTTTCCAGCATTACTAAGGTTCTATGAAAATTTAAATAAAAACTTCGGAGTTATATCGTGAGAGACCCAAGCCTGCTAGCAACTATCCTGAATAATAATTAAAAAGTCTGCATTTAACAACAAAAGTTTTATTTTATTTAGTTTTACCAAGGCACCAATCAATAATTATGACATGAAGAATTCGCATTGATCAAAATCATGCAAACGTAAATTAATGAATAATTTGAGCTTTTTTCGTACCCCTACTTGTATGATTAACTCTTCAGAAATATCTCCAGTGGTTATCCGGTTCAGTTTAAGCTCTTAATTGACAATTTAGCGAGAAAGTAATCAAATCTCACAAATCAAATTCTTTCGGCAGAATAAAATTAAAGTATACCTTCTAAACTATAGTTTCTTTATAAGTAGCATAGCAAGTTTTAAATGCCAAAAAACTATTATCTCGATTGTTTTTTAAGTACACTCATAATAAAACATATAAAGGTATTATTAAATAGAATTACAAATACTTTGCAGTACCATTGAGTTCAATTCGAAGCTTCAATGACGATATGACTTGAGGCTATTTCTCATACGTTCAAGGATTCATTTTACCATAAGTTGTTACATTTTAGCTTTTACTACAGATGCAATAAGAGCGTAACAGAAAACAGTTGTAGCTTCTAGTAGTAGTAGCCTTGTTTGAGTGATAGAAGTGCCACTAAATTTTGCCCTCAGGCGCCATCTAACGGAAAAATGTAGAGTAATAATTGGATTATTGGTTTAACTCTGTAATTGTATGTATATCCAGATGTTCAAAATTTTGATTTACAAGGTTACTTGTTCGCATTATGGCTTATGAAAGTACTTTTGGATCATTTAAAAAAGTGTCTTCGAAAACTAATGTTTTTTGTAATAATTATTAAATAAAAAAAACCCCAGACAATCATACCAACTACATGGCCCCAAAGTAAGCATAGCTTGTGTTATGGGATACTATGTAGTGAACTAGGAGGGAACCTAGAATATAAATACATAAATAGATAAACACCCAGACACGGATTTTTTTTATTGTATTGTTTGTTTATTATTGTTTCATAATTATTTTTTGTTTCATAAGCTTAAGCTTTTTTTATTTATTTGTTTAACGTGCTGACTCGTCTGTTTGTCACCTTAAGTTCTGTGATACGAATTCAAGTTGTCTTTTCATGCTCACAGACACCATTAATTTAAGATATAATTATGAAGAACCGTTGCTGACCATCTGCAATAACTTCTTCATGCAGTGGTTTATTTATAATTAAACATAACATCAAGCAATATGACTCGTTAGTAACCAATCAAAATTACCTATTCAGATTTAAATTATTGAACTAATATATTAGTAAGTAGTACAACGATTATTAATCCCCTAAACTTTACCAACAATAGCTACAGGGTGTTCAAAAAATGCAAGTTTACTATTTACCTCGTGACTACAACCGCTTAGCTGGCGCGGCGTTTTGGGACGAAAGTCAACAAACCTTCCGCCGCAATACAAAGGCATTTATTGTTAGAATTTCACGCTCGTGCCGAAGGGTTGCAATACTGCGATCTTTGTCCTGATACTTGTGTTTTCAATAAAACATAAAAGTTGTAACATGCTTAGACAAAAATGTTATTACATTTGTTTATCGAATTTAACATTTAAAAAAGGTTAAAGAAATCAAAAATACTAAAATAATTACTGTAAGAAAAGCTTTCAAGAGTTTTCTTTATTAAAACTGCACAGTACAGTTATGGGACATCCTGGGAAAAGCCCAGACTCAAACCATCTTTCAAAAAGTGGCATTAAAACCCGAAATCTAGAATTTTATCTGGAAAAGTCATCATCATCATAATTTTATAAACTTTTTAAGCTCTTATTAAATGTTTAAGACCCGACCATAATCAGTTTTTCGTTTTCAAAACCACAACTATCAAAACTAGTTGTTCAAACAACAATACCGTCCCTTTGCAACCGCAGCTTCAGATTCAGAAGGGTTGCATCACTGCATCACTTGCACACAAATTTTGTCACGCTTGTCTTTTTGTACCCCCTGTATATTGTTCAAAACTGATGCACAGAGTAAAATAATTTCATACAAACTTTCGATCAACTGCAAGTAACATTTCTAAACTAGTTTCGATGTATCTAGGCTGTGGTATCAAATAGGGTGACCATTCTCCTACCCTTTACTCGTCACGCCGCACATTAAAAATTCAATTTTTTATTTCAACAATAAAGATGAGTTACTACTATTTGTGCAAACAAATCGTCCTATTCTTGTGAGTTTTTGATTTTGAATACGTGCCAACAAATTTTGAATAACAATGTTTGATGCTATTTGACTTGTGGTTTGTATGGTAAGGGTTACGTCTTGACCCTGTTTTTAACAAATCTCTACGTTTTTTACTGTCTCTTTAATATAAACTGTTGTATTATCAATACTAAACACAGTTTTTTCAATGAGATTTTTTGATTGGATGATATGAAAACATATTTTTCAATTCGATAGCCTAATTCTTTAGAAAGGTTTATATTGTGTATTTTATTAATTACGGGCTATATTTTTTAGCCCAAAATTCCCACGAGATCAAAAGTAATGCGATTTTACCGCGGATCAGCTGGTATGATAAAAAATTAAATATTATAAAAGTATTATATCCGTGCACTCAAGGAACAAGATTTTTCATACAAACTAAAAAGTGTAATAATTCCCGTTCCCGTAAGAATTTCGGGAATTCCTTCCTTAGTGCTCCCCACAACCTCTAAGGATTGTATGTTCCAAATTTCAGCTCTCTGCGGCCAGTAGTTTTAGCTGTGCGTTGTCTGTCAGTAACGGAAGAGTTTTATATATTAAGATTAACAATGATTGATAACAGCTTTAAAAATCTCAAGCAATGTCAGTTTTATAATTTAAAAGTGTAGCTTTATTTATAAACCTACCTATGAGATCATAAAATTCTAAAACTTAGCAAAGCAAACATTAAATTATTGAACCGAACTCAAGATGTCGCTTGAAACTTGCTTTCCAGACACTTCAGTGCCTCGATAATATCATGAAAACTAACCATTATTGCGTATGCCTTAAGGGTGCTATCACCCTGAGGTCAAAAATTTTCATAAAATATGCTTTTACGTAGAGCTAGGAAAAGTTGGTGTCCTCTTGAAAAAAGGTTTATTAAAAAGTTAAATACAATTTTGGAATTTGAGATGTTTGAAACTGGACTCAATTTTAAATACATGTTTGTTGTTACAAATGTAACAATACTATGCATTATGAAACTCAAGATAAAACCTAATTCACGGAGTGTTAGCAGATGTAAGTAACACGAATTTATAAAAATCATAGTAAGTAGTAGGTACTTAATCTAACCTGCTGATTTTAAAATGGGAAAAGCAGACTTAGAATAAAATTGACACGACAATGACCTCAAAAAATTATTTCATTTTTATTGCAGGTTAGTGTGATAAATGCATAATACCTCTTCATAGTGAATTACATCGTATCTAAAGGCAAAACCGGGTAAAACTCATATAATTATAACAATGCGTCCTTCTTTCCCTATTCTCCCCGACTTAACCCGACTAATAAAATACGATTAAGAAACACTTCCTCGCATACAACCCAAACAAAACCCATTTAAACTTTAATTTACGACACAATCTGGCCACTAATCTGCCGTACAGTGATCGGGAATCGAACTGTAGGCGGATAGCGCCATATGTGGTTAATATCCACTGCGCTGGCTGCACCGACAAATTACTACAAATCCACCATATAATGTGCACGTACTCCGGGGTTAAGTATTTATTGATTATAAAGTAGTTAAATTTAAGGGGATTGGTGACTGTAAAGTTTCAGACGAATAAACAGAAATTGCTTTTATATTATCTTAAGTTTTAGCGATTCATACTGTTAATGAAAACAATTTTGTACCGGATTTATCGCGTAACACTTTAAATTTCAACTCTTTGTAAACCCCGTGGTCTTTCGTAAACATATACGCGATAAATCCTGTAAAAAGTATTCTAGTTAATAAAATTACTTTTGTACGTATTAAGGAATAGAAGTTTTCTTCCATGCTAATAAGTGAAAAGTGAGTATGAAGACTAGGGTTTTTTTTTATATTGTATGGATAGGACGTTTGTCCTCCATGCCACCTGATGGAAAGTGCGCATGAAGACTATGGTGTTACACGTTCATCCACGAGAAACCTATTCACTCGACACTTAAAAGTTCCAGGACTGTAGTGGTCAGGAAAAACAAACGCAGGCAGATTGTTCCATACCATGGCAATCCGTACCAAAAAGGAACTATCGAAGCGTTTTGTTCGACTTCTTGGTAAATCCACTATATAGGGATGGAAGTTCAGTCTGCGTCTGGTAGTCCGGTGGTAAAAAAGAGTGGGTTCAATTTGGTCAAAACGAGCACTCGCACACTCACCAAAATGTAACAGATAAAATACTGTCAAACAAGCAACCTTACGACGATGCTCCATCGTCTGCAATTTTTTTATTTGTAAGGTTGTTGTTATTTATGAGGGTGGTACAAATCTGTAGACTTTGAGTTTTGTATTTTTTATTACTAGTTGCAGTACGTGTGCTTGGGTAACACATTTTAGCTTTAATTTTTTGCTATACTATTGCAGTTGAAATCTCTTGAAGTGGATATATTCATCAACTTTGTTGACTAAGGGAGCTACCACACCAATCAATGGACCGTCAATTGATGGTAAAATGGGTTAGAGGTCCATTGATAGATTTTACTATACAAATCGGATCAGAAAAAAACCATCGACGACATCAGTCGACCTTCAAGCGATTGATGTGGTACACCCTAAAACTATCATAACTGGCAGTCATATAGAATTACAGACAAGACGTGCCCTGATCTATACTAATTACTAATTTACTAATACTAATACTAATCTATACTTAATGTATAAAGCTGAAGAGTTTGTTTTTTTGTTTGTTTGTTTGAACGTGCTAATCTCAGAAACTACAAGTGGGATTTGAAAAGTTCTTTTTGCATTTGATAGTCCAACTCTTGAGGAAGGCTATAGGCTATATTTTATCCCGAAATTCCCGTGGTATCAAAAGTTACGCGGGTAAAACCGCGCGCGGTTGCTAGTCTAAGATATAAGATATATTAAACAATATAGACTGAAAGTTTACACGACCACTTTGGCGATGGGGTAAACCTGTCTACCTCTGACAGGGTTCGATTCCCGCACGGAACAAGACAAAATAAATGTTCCATGTCTGGGTGTTTATCTATTTATGTATTTATATTCTAGGATCCCTCCTAGTTTGCTACATGGTATCCCATAACACAAGCTATGCTTACTTTGGGGCCATGTAGTTTGTGTGATTGTCTGGGGATTTTATTTTATTTATTATTTATTAATTACTCGCGTCACTTTTGTTGGGCTTCAAAACGAAAAGAAAAACATTCGAATCCGACTTTTGAGCGATTAACGCGAACAAAGTTACAAGCAAACATTTCAGCTTTATCAGTATAGATATGAAGTCACACGATCCTATTTAAATTTAAGTGTTAAGGATAGGTGAAACGACTCGACGAATTGAGTCAAAATAATACATAAAATATTCTTCTCTATCTTGGTCAAAATACTGGACTGGGACTTACGCGGAAAAGGGAATCAGCTTCTATACAAAATAGTGCCTTCTACAGCACATGAAGCACGCATTTTATATGATCGTACTTAAGTTCCTATAACCCTGTTAACTACCTAGTATTCAGAACTAGGCAGCTACCTAAATTTCATAAACAAATTGAAAGCTATAATAATACAATTATAATCCACCCTCCGTACATATTGTGAGTTGCCGTGTATTTACAATGGAACCCTTCTATTTGCGGTTATTGTTTCAGATTCGGCAACCCTGATTAATTTACTGTAGACCGCCTGATTGGGAACCCCATGATAACTTGACTTATGTGTAAGGACTTGTGTAAATATAAACTGGAAGATACATTGGGATTTATGCTGAGTAAATAAAGTGAGATCGTGAATGGTGTTGCGATAAAGCGTTGGGTCACTAAATTACTGAATAAACTGAGTTGCTTTTTTTACATTTCATGAAAGCCGACAAAATACTATTGGGTTTATCCTATGGTAAGCGGACATCGATATGGACATCTTTTTAAGCAGATGTTAAGATTACAGACATACATAACTTCACACCATCTCCCTTTGGGGAAGACAGAGACTAGAGAACGCCAATGATACGATCCAGACATACCTTTTTCGTTTATTCCAGGATTGACGCTACAAAATGATGAAAAACTTATCTGATAACACAAAGTTGTGTGTAATCCATTTAAAATTAAAGTTACTAAATACCCAAAGATAGTTAACTTTAATTACGTTTCCCTACATCACTGCATATTAACAAATCCAAAATTTTACCCTACAAGTCGATATTGATGTGTTATTTAACCCCAAAGTTGCGTAGTTTTTCTAATAACTCGCAAACGCGGGGTCGTGTGGACCATCCGTCATAGTTCCGCATTGGTACACGTCTCGTCTCCATCTATCAACCGTGCATCATTCGTGGGGTCTGACAGGCCCCTAGTTTTGCTTATAATTCGATTTCGCGGTGACGTGTTGAGGTTTAGGGGTATTGTTTGACGAGAGAGTCGAAATCAAATTGTCGCTTAGTATCTTTTAGTTTTTTTGTCTGCATATCTAGATAAGAATAGAGTTTGGAAATGAGTTTGATTGCATTTATTTTTTTAGCTCTTAGCAAAATAGAAATATGCAAAAGAATACATTATTTAAGTAATGTCTTCCTTATACAAATAATTGTAGTTTTTAAAACTCATCAAATACGACAAATTTTAAACAATTACTTACAGCAAATGATTATTTATACGTCATAAATTTTATAATTATCTTTAACCTAAATAGGTAAAAGATGTCTTTCAATACGACATATTTTTATTTTTTAAATAATTTTCACTACATTGGCTATACAAATATTAGAATGGTGGAAGATGTGAATATTTGTGGACTTTTTAATTGATTATTTCAATACCAATTTCTAAAATTCTTTCTATTCACGACGACCGGCTGTTGTAGGGGTAACGTACATTGCCTTCTATGCCAGAGGTCCTGGGCTCGAATCCCGGCGGCGGCGACGGATATTTGTGTGATGAACACAGATATTAGTCGTCAAGTCATGGATGTTTATACGTTTATTTAAGTTTATTTTCTAATAAAAAAATATGTATTTATTCATCATGTTTGTTAAGTATATCAGTTAACTAGTAGGATAACACAAGTTCTTTAAGAAACTTAATTTGGGCTAGATAAACTTGTGTGTGTCAGCAATATTTATTGATATTATTTATTTAATTTCAAAAAGTAAAATAATATAGGAGTAACATAGGCTATATTTCATCAAGACACTCTCACTGGATCAAGATCTAGTCTTCTGAAACCGTCGAACTACTAGTTCCTCCTTAAACCATTTCCAATATTGTGCAAAAATGAAAACACGTTGACTCCCGTCGTCGTTTCCCCAACCACATTTTTCGTCCCACCAAATGAACGTGTTCGTCAAGGGGCCATTCTGTCCAAAGAACACTTGTCAAATTAATTCCTTCCCGAAAGACAATTTGTCTATCGCCTATGGGGACGCAAAAAACTTCACTATCGATTGTTTGGACATTAGTCAAGGAACCCTGCCTTCTTAGAAGTGGGAATAAGGGGCCAAGCCAGAAGCAAAATGAAAAATTAGCAACAGTTACAAGTATTTATTAGAAGAAACTTTTTTTTCTTTTTAGTAATGGCAGGTTTTGCGCAAATAGGTTTTATAAAAAAAAAATTATGAGTGGTCTATGCTACGCTCCTTCTATTTGATACCTCTCAACTTTAGAAAAGTTCCAAAAATGCTGCTACTTAACCTAGAATTTTGATTTGATAAGTAAATTAAAATCCTTTGTATACTCGTACCAGTATACTCGTAGGCTAGTTTTCCATATGGCGCACACTAGTTGCCAAGAGATGGATAATTTAATTTCCGTTGGCGGTTTCTAATCGAAGTGCACTGAGAACCACATATCGTGATTTCATTTATTTTTTTTAAACTCAACCACGTAAATAACAGTAATGGAAATCTGGAATTAAAAATAACCTTCTATGCTTTATCCCGAGATCAATTAAGTAAAGTATTTTTTACAGCTTCACTCAAGTATAAAGAAAATTAATAATGTGATCTTGCCTGAAATCCGACCTTAAATCCTCAAGAAAACATCGAAACGGTAAACTTTTTTATAGGTTATAAAATAAATAGGGTAGCTCCACGCACGGCCGACGACTGCATTAGTGGGAATTAAACCGCGTTTTTGCGAACGCCATCTACCGGTCACAGACTATAAACTCCGGTCGTGACGATTGCCTCAAAACGTGGTGCTTTCGGTGGTGAACTGATGCTGATGAGGCGGTTATTTAAGGTTCCTTTAAGATACGGCTTCTTTTTATTTTATTATTTGTTTATTTTTCTTTTTTAATAATAATAAACAAATTATGCTTTCGAAAAGAGACTATCTAGCTTAAGCTTACGGTTCATATGGCACAGGTTTTTGATAAGATGTTAGCATAAAATATCGAACATTAATGATGATATGGCGCAGATTTTATATTACTGGTAGTCGCTAGGAAAACTTTCTTGGGCCTCTTGTGACACGCTTATTGAGAGTCACTTTTTAGGGAGTAGTAAAATTTTGATAAGATATTAATAAAATATATTGCAATGAAATTAGAAGTCCTTCAAAGAGTTACTTTGAAACAATGCCTTACCTCAACTTTTGCTACATCAAAACAATAACGATCAATTGAACAGAGGCATTGGTTTTATGTAGCTGTCTAGCCGCTTCATCAGTACCAGCCCTTAGCCCCGCAGTAAACTCAGCAGAGGAGCAGACAATTAGCAGCGCTAATAGCCAGCTAGCCGAGTTATCTCTTTACAATTACACTCCAAGAGAATATTTAATTCACTGCTGGGAAGTTTGCTTTTGAAGATTTGTTACTAGGTTCATTTCTCTGCATATAATCGGGTCTAGAAATAAAAAAACCATTTGGTGCTCTCCACTGGACAAACATTTACTTCTAAAGATATCTGATGATGCAAAAGTCTATGAAGTTATTGAAATGAACTCGAATTTACACTGTTTTAATGATTGGTTATCAACCATATTTTACTAAAAATAATATTGTACAATATAATCGAACTTTTTTTTTATTAATAAGAATTTGTTTATTTTAAAATAAACATTTTTAAACTTGCAATCATTTAAACTTGCAAAGTACTCTATTTTACGATATCACCGCAATAGCCAACTATAAAAAGTTTTCCCATTCACTTGATCAACTAAACAACCATAACACAACTTAGTCAAGTAAACACAACTAAAACTGACATCAAACACAGATACTATCAATCTAAGGAAAATACTACATATTTCCCAAATACTTAGCAACACCCCAGAATCAGTTACTACTGGGGACTTAATGACGTCAAACCGAGTTAGAATCGAGTCGGTATCGAGAAAATATCGATGCCCAGGGACGAGGGAGACGATTTATGATGTTCCGATGATACAATCGAATCAAATAAAGCGAATATAAATCTATGTTAGATTGGAGCGTGTGCTTCGTGGTGTTTGTTACTTTTTGTGACATTTTGGAAATAAGAAGTCTCTTTTGTTTATACCTTGAGTTTCGCGAGAGTGTAGCCATCTCGCTCTTTTAGAAATTTCTTTGCATAATTAAGAAACACAAACCTTTAAACCGCTCAGGCTGACAGATTGCTTAGCTGAAGTTGCAAATGGAAGGGCCGATAACTTGAAGAAGGGATCCCTGTTGCGCAAGGAAGTTTCTCGAGTGATAATCATGTAGGTACTAAAAGCTCAGTCTCGTAGGCACTCTGCAAATTAGACTGATCTTGTCAACCTTATTTGATCTTGTCAATCTGGTCAATCTTATTTGTAGGGAATAAATATAAATTCACTTAACTCTGGAACTAGGCAGTACGGAATTGAGCAACGCAAACGTCTCGTGGCTGATGGTGAAGTCCATTTGAAGTTGTTTTTTAATATACCTAATGAATATATATGTTGATTCAATACCTTTGAACTGATGAACTGCATGCTCAGATCCGTTGACGATACGGCGTTGACCCGGACCCAGATAGACAGTTATCTAACAGAAATTTAATAAGTCTTTTAGAATCCTTATAAGTGATCAGTATCAGCATTTTTTGACCATTTTACAACATATTGTATATTTACAATTAGTAAAAAGAACATAAAGGAACAGAATCCTTTCTATTCCTGACTTAAGGTCAAAATTACGTTAAACAAATAACATAATGCTCACGTCTAATAATGAATATGAAATTACACAGACCACATTAAGCGCAACAATGTGGTGTCCTAGCAACAAAGATCAAAGCCTTTTAATAATTGCTCCATACCTGAACTTGGATCCAAACCCGCAGGCTATCCAATGCTCACCAAGCTTAACGAAGGCCACCAACAAACAACTAAATTAACCAACCATTCTTTGTCTTAAAAAAGCATTTCACCAACACTTGAAAACAATATAAATAAACCTAAAACAATAAACCCAAATACTCGAAGCACGACCGATGACAACTCATCGCTTGATAAAAATATCACTTCCATACAAGGATTGGTAAAGAATCAAAGGCACGCAGTCGGAACAAAAAATATTTCAATTAACAATGATCGGATAAAGCCGTAATGAGTGGTTGCAGAGATTTACTGGGAGATGAGCTGCAATTAAACGTCTTTGTTGAAGAGACGCGTGCGCCTGACACGCCTTGCTCTGTGACCCGACCCCACAAAACGATACTCTGTGGTCTTGTGTAAGGATACGGGCTCGGGTGTTATTTAAGGAAAAATTATTGTCTTTTACTGCTCGTAAAAATTATAAAAATTGCGTTCCTTTCTCGTAGAGTTCTAATACTTAAAAGTAGAAGAAACTCTCGTATTTTAAAAATCATATGATGGCTATTTTATATACAAGCTATGTTGTTTTATCAATTTAATGCATTCCAATATTTAGATGAGACTGCATTTTAAATTAATAAAACTTGATGTCTAATAATCTCAGGCGTAAGATTTATTTATGAAAGGTTTGTCAACGCTTGTACGTTTCAGTTCATGCGATCAAATCCATTCAAAATTTAAAAAAAAAACGAGTTCATATTCTAAACTTAAAAAAACGAGAAGACAGACTATTTAAACAATGTTCATAACAGAAGCATCTCATCAACGTATCGGATCACAAAGCAACACATTCGTTCCAAGGTACATTCTAAGAAACATTCAAAGAAAACTCCATCACGTATCGTCGAACAAAATAAGGAGTTGCTACAACGAAACAACAAAATAAGACGATCACTGACTGACCCCACAAGCTGCTATTGTTCGGGTGAATAAAGCAATGTATGGCGACGCGACGAAGCTAAATACAGATATAAATTACTCTGACGAAACTATGGGAAGGATATTGACTTTAGGCTAGGCTACTGCAACTGTTAATACTTACTCTGATATAGAATTACAAGAGTATCTATTAAGGATGTTTTTTGTTAAAGGCCAAGCCCGCGTGTGACCTCAATCTCATCTGATGTTGAGTGAAGATGAGGTCGAAGACACACACACGGGGCTAGGAAAGAACTGGCTCTTCATAAAATACTGCCGGAACACATCACCGCAGGAGCCGTAATATATGGCGGCAGATTTTATATGAAGGATGGTCGCTAGCTAGTCGGACCCTGTAGGGATCCTACCACAAAGCAGAAAAGCATCATTAACGACAGTCAATTTGATTCATTGATATAAATCGCGATTAATAAATCAGTACACTAAACATTCACACCACCTTATATAGCCCAAGTTAAGTACTTTTAAAAGCATATTCTATGGATCATAATTAAGGGATACTGTATATTTAATCAGTAGAAATAATAATTTTAAATATAAACTTACTTGTTGGTTCATATCTGTGTACACTCACAAATATTCACTCTTACAAGGAATCGAACCGAGAACCACTGGCATTGAGTGTGATGTTTCGGTATAGAAAATAAATAGCTACCCTATGAAACGATCTCGAACGAACGACTGATTGGCAAACTTTTTTACCCAGAGTCTAATGACGTCATGAGAGACAAGGGAACACCAATTGCTGCGATCCAAACATACCTCTTTCGCTTCTTCCACGTTCATCAATCTTTTCATACATGATCGCCGGTTACGGGAACTTTTGACTAGGCCCTTTTTCAAAATGTCACCAATTTGATCGGCATACGTTCGCCTAGGCCGGCCCCTTCCAACAACACCGAATTACGGTCATGGGGTGTTCTCTTCATTGGTCTGTCCGACCGTGAAGAAAAGGCACTCGGGTAAGCGACCCTGGCCTCCCTAGCTACTGCGTACACAACAAACGTCCCCTCCGTACATGCAGTATCCTTCATAATACCTTTTTCCTTCCCGTCATTCATAATCCCCTTCCAACTGACCCAATCCTTTCCTATCCGATGAAGTAGGAGAAGCTGATACGATGAGGAGGGGAATAAAAAATAAACTACCCCAGGAGGGTACCAGCCGAGCTGGAGAATCCCTCCCTGAGGTCAACTCAGGCTGCCCCATCGTATCTGGGGGGGGGCAATATTCCCGACGGCGACGTGCATTGCCACACGTCACGTCTTGTCCCCCCAGCAGGCAAAAAGAGGGCAGGGGAATGCCTTTTTTTTTCCACGAATCAATAATTTCTTTATCAGAATCTTACATAAAAATAAAAAAAATACTAGATAAAAATACAAAAGTTATTCTTCTTAAACGCAAACGACATCTTGAAACAGATCATCTATCTTTATTTATGTTTTCAATAATATTTCTCAAAGATTTATCTTGCTTTATTCTCTGCTCTACTGTAGTACTTAATACCCATTCAATCTTTTTATCAAAGATACAATATCTATCTCCAATAAGATTATTGAATGGCATTATTCTTACTATCAGACACAATCTTATTGTACAGCCGTGAATCGACAACTTTTAACCACCTTTACAATTTTGAACACTATAAATCAAGCATATTTATTCTAAGTTGTATTACTATCGAGTTTAAGGTCATTTTGAAATAGCCATAATCTTAAAAACGGATAAGAGTGCAGTATAAAAGAGTTAAAAATACTACGTTCAATTGATTTGGTTCAATAATAATGTGAAGTGCATGACAAGTTACATCATGTAGAATCATTCACGAATAAAACCATTCATATTTTTGTACTTGATCGTGATTTGAATGAAGTATCGAAAACCCATTCATAGGCTATTATTGTAACAACGTTGTTGAGATTAGGAGGCTTTCAACAGTTACAGCACATGTTTTAAGCATTGATAATAGAAATTTGACTACTTACGCATACTCACTTGTTTATGAAATTGACAAAGAAAATAGGCAAAAGAATATTAAATAATTGATACTCAAAACCCTGTATCAGCTAAAACAAAACGAAGTTTGAAAAATGTCTTCCACTATACAAATCCCTGTAACATGAATACAAGCATAACACCAAATCATTGCTCATGCTCATCTGTCGTCTTCCTGCATGCGCAGACGCAAGGCACGGGCCAAACGTGATTAATACAGACACACCCTACTCCACCCCTATCTGAACCTCGTCCTTTACTAAGACAAACCACACCTAACTCCAACAAAACTGAAACAGACATATTGCAAGATGATACACCATCTTTGTCTAACATTGAGTAAGTAATTGCAGCAAACGCTTTTGATGATATGGTTTTATGCTAATGCGAACACGAGCGCGCTTTGTCTCATTGCATCGCACGTAGGCGAACATCCTGCGCGTGGGCAACAAAAAACTGTCAATGTCTGTTGTGACATGTCACAGGTAGGCGATGATGCAGTGATTATACTGAATTAATTGAGGAAAGGAAGACTGCTCTGACGGCTAGACGAATCAAAAGGACTGTTTATGCATATTTGCTGATGTCAGAGCGGTCGTTGCGGTGTTATTGACAGCCTGTCAGTGGGCGAATAGCCGGCTGATGCGAAAGATTGCAGGTTCCATTCCCTATGCATAAAATGTATGTATTTATTATATCTGCTTGTATTTGTTACAAGTACAAAAAAATACTCTTGTGTTCTACTCGTTTCGAGTCCGCCATATTACAAGCTTATTTCAAAGCCAAAACCACAGTTCCAAATGTGTACTCAGCAGTATTTTATTGCTTATATTTTTGAGATCAAAAAGGTAGAGTTTTTTTCGTAGCATACTCCAAAAGTTTTGACCGTGATAATACATTCACATCGAAATATTTTAACCTACCAATTGAAATAATCGATGTCCGCCTTATATTAAAAATATAAACTCAATATTAATATTTCACAGAATTACTTTTGGAAACTGTTGCTATTGTCAAGAGAAATATGGTACATTTGCTCTAATTACCCGTCGTCAACTTACCCCACAATCCAAAACATTAGCTTCCTCGACTTAAAGCCCTGGACTAAACCCACAACCTAGTACACAACTACCAAAGAAAGTCATCTTCAATGTGCACACTCTACATTACGCTTTCCCTATTAAAGAATCGTGAAACACTGAGTATAAACCAGCAATGAAAGACTTACTAAAATAAGCATCAACAGAGATTCTTTACAGTAAAAGTGACAGGGTGTCAAACCTATGATTAGAGCGTTATTAGTTGAGGGACGCTATTGTTGCGGTATAAAACCGAGCTATTTCTTTCGTTTGCTCTAATAAACCATTATTTCCTAAATATATACGATTTAATCATTATAAACGTTGTATCAAATGACATGAAAAAGTATGATGATGTCGACAAAATATATCATACTGAGGCAACCAGACATTTAGACGTAACTTTAATTAATCAATTTTAACGAAGACTCTAATTAAAAATGATAATGTTTGTTTTTCTTGATGGCATAATGTTTTTTTACCGAAATGATAAGTGTGACATACGTCGAGAATACTTTTACTTATATGGCTTATAATTCGTTAAAATTTATTGCTGTTGTATTTGCAACAACGAATTGATGGAGTATTTTGGACTTCACATTAATTTAACGCCATTATTATACAGGACCTTTCGTTTTTTTCTGCTGTACTGTCTCCTTCGTATCAATCACATAGTCACTAAATTGATCCCATTTAAACTTTGAAAAATTAACCAATCTTCGTGGAATCCAAAAGATTACATAAGTCGATTGCGAGAAACGCCATTGTTGTGCCAATAAAACCATCCTTGATTGATGAACTGTTTTTGTCAAAACTCTTGTTCTGTCCATTTCATTTCATAAAAAAACTCAATCATCTAAACTTGTAACAATAGGCGCTTTTTTCCTTATAGTTCGTTCTATGGACTCATCGATTACTTTTTTTATCATTGAAAATATCAATAATCAGTTTACGCCCACTGTTAATTTCAACGTTACTAAAATTGAAACTTGACACGTGTTACGAGGTGAAAATAATTTCGTGGGTGCGTGATTGTGCGCTTTTATTATTCGTGTTTGTTTCTTTTGCTGGAGTGCGCCTTTGAGAGCCATTTAGTGCGTGACTTGCGGTTTTTTATTGCCTTTGTGTTGAAAAAGTGACCATATCATCTCTGAGTGCATCCCTAACACCACCTGATGCCACGCGCGTCTAAAATTGCCTGAACCAATCGAATAATTTAGACCAATTTGCTGAAGTGATGGACAGACGATCCTAATTTTGTTATTACTGTCATTTTTGGAAATTAAGTCGTCCGATCCGTTTGAGTGGAGTGGTAGGTTGTGTTATTAAGTTGTATGCATTATCGAAGCCATTATATGCATAGATAACACATTATTGGCAATTTATAAAGGTTTCAATTAGTTTATTCTAAAAATGCACTTAAAATATATAAATTAGATTTATATTTTGAAAATTCTAAACATTGTAAGCGGTCTATTTAACTGATCTAGATAACCAACATGCTAGTGTAACAACATTATAAAAACAAACGTCTTGTAAACTGTGAGTTTCTGTGATTGTAGAGAAAACAGCATCCGTTTGTTTGTCCGCGGCTCGTTACGTTCACACGCGCCCGAAAAATTCAATAACATAACTTACATCTTTAAAACGAGCCTTCAAATTACACAAAACTGACAGGTTTAATATTTGCCCTGGGCCCAGGATCGTCCGCACACAGCACACCTCATGCTGGGCATTTAATTTGTTCCCTACATCCTTTCTTGTGGTTTTTTCTGTGTTTTGTTTGAACCCGTCCGTGATCGATCGTTTGTACAGTTTTTAAACCTGTTTAATTTTGGAAAAGGCTTTGCGTTTCGCTAAGTCATTAACGCTTAGCTTTACAACAACGAGCGTCGTTTTGTCCAAAATTATCATTTTGACAGCCATATCATTAAATATTTGTTCTGAGGCCGAATCAATGGTAATCTACGACCACCGCATAAATCACCGATAAACTGCACGGTTTTAAATGGTTATCAATAAAAGTTATTATTACGTTGACGGTAATAAAAGCCGGCCAGATTCACGTTTGAAGGGAAAATTTGTAATCGTAAATCACGTATAATTCGACTGTAACCTTTGTATCGGTAGCGAAATTTAGTACAATTATTCGAAATAATTCATTCATGAAGCTTCACGACTGAGCGCAGAGAATTTACTAAATTTTCAGAACGGTATTTTAAACGTCAGATTTCTTAATTTTCATGATTGATTTCGAATATAAGACGCTGGAAACGAGAAAAGGAACTTTCGATAACATGATTTACAGGTAAAATTTTCAGAAAAATTAGGTTATCAAGAAAAAACATACTAAAGTTACACAGAGTGTTTTTAAAGTAATTTCTGTTTAACAGAGAAGGATGTGATTCGAAATCTTGAAAGCAAGAATTATGCAGATGCATATTTCCAAAAAGCAATCACCCCGAAGCTCCAGCCTACGCACTGTGCGCGCTAGACGCCATCGGACGCAAAAGGAAACAGCCCGTGGCAAACCGCGCGTGTTTTCGACGCAGCCACTTGCACTGTCATAGCTGCTGGATTTACGAGCACGCCGAACGTGGCTACTACATGGCTAATTTATTATCACATGACGACCTTACAGGGAACCCTTAAATTGCTAGGTAACAAGGTGCGTTTATTTCAACGCAGAAGTTGTTGTAATTTCTGCACAAACGGCTTTTTAATTTAGTTTTTAAACTCTTTTTTTAAATACCTTATCTTGTTAGTTTTTCTTAGTGCTATCTTCACTTTGAAAGTAAATTATGTACTCTCAAATTAAACCTCAAAATTAAAACCAATCTCTGCTTTTTAAAATTGCAATTTTGCTTCGCTTGGCCATGATCCTTGTAATTAATTTTCAACGAAGAAATTAATATCCTGGTGTAATACGAATATCGATGTTCGCGGAAGATAAATATTAAAGTCATATATCATTCGAAATATATCCACACAGTGTTAACGTGACAATCAAAATAAACGAACATAAATCTCTCCATGCGCCGTTGTATGTTATAACAATTACATAACATTCGAAAGCAATAAGAAACTTGAAAATTGTGAAAGTGACGATTAATATAAAAACAAAGAAACTTAAATTCCACTATCGAGTACTATTTGTCATCGTAAAACAATATCCGGCCATAAACAATAGAAATATCGTATCAAAAGAGGCTGCAATACATTTCAGCCCACATGCTCAAATGGCAATTTCAGACAAAAACGTTCTAGTCTCGCGAAGGTTCGGTTATCGCGGTTGTAAATCAATATATGATTACAAATTTAATGCTACTGTTGGGTATAAATCAGGCGATTTAAATTACGAGGTACAAGCTGTATTGCTACGCGTGAGGCCCCCTAGTGCTGCACCGGAGTGCCAGTCGATAAATCCAGGCTGCACGATGAGGTGTGCGAATAGCGAAATGTCGACACGGCGCTGTCCAGCGGAAATTAATTTCAGGATGATATCGATTTAATTAATTCCCAATCCAGAAGCTGGGGTATGTTGACAGATTAAACAGGATTATATGAATTAGAAATCAGTCTATTAATAGTTAGTTATTAAGAGGAATACTTAAACTAATTATCTATGTTATTTTTATTTTTATTTTAGTTAAGTGAGCTCTAAAATACATCTAATTTGATAAAATTGCTCAATCTCAACTTTTAATTTAAACCATAATTAGTACCCTTTTGAAACAACGAAGCAAATGATCTCTAAATAAATACGAAAGTGTAAATACGAGTAGATACGAAATAAATAAATACGAATAGTCTAAAACGCTTACCGTGCATACATAATCATACTTATTCCATTTAAAATGTTCATATCTATCGACAACTAGCCTGCATCCCGCGCACCTGTCGTCACTATCCACTATGATCGACACACATTCGATCCTCGATAACATTTTATACGATTGCCAGTAAGTATAACAAATAGCACAGCAGCCTGCAAATAGGTTTCTCATGACGTATGGAACAGACTGATGTCTTGGTGATTTATGTCCTCCTGGTACTTTGGCGTTTGAATCTTTACTTTTGAAGGATTTGCTTATTTATTATTCTATCTATCAGTACTATACCTTCAAAACAAAAGTAGAGAAAGGATAATGTATTTAAATCCATACTTATTACCAGAGACTAGTTTATTACCTAGAAGTTCTGTTAGATTTTTTTGGAAGTAACTTCATGACTTGGCGAAAATATGACGTTTGCATTAAAACTAAAAATGGTCACTATTAGTCTTTTTAGATTTCGGTTTGACTGGCACAATATTGGAATGTGTTATTATACGAACTGGCTGAGAAAGTTAACTCATTTCTTGCTCCTTTCAAATTGAAAAGACAGATTAGAGATTAGTTAGATATGGTAAACCAATATTAAAAATTAAATCTTGCACACATGACTAAAGATTGCTCGAAGGATATCAGCCACTGAACACATTTTTTTGAGATAATTTAAATGAAAATAACCAGCCAGAAACGAAAGCTACCTGTCTCTAACACTATTAAATATTACAAAACAGAAACAAAACACAATCAAAATACGCCTACTCATGAAATCAAATAAAACACACAAGGCTCAGCGCAAACAATGTAAGCTATTATTAAATTTGTTCGAAACAACGCTTTGATTCGATTTGGACGACACTTCCTGTGCATTGTCGACGTCCCGGTGCGTGTGCGCACCTCGCACGCATGTCCGAAGAATATACAAGTTCTACATACAACACACATCGCATGTAGATTTAGATAGATATTAGAAACTAGACTGCTTTTTTAAGTGAAATAGGCCAGGGGGCGTCCCATAGCTCTGCAGTTTGCGCACTGAAAGGGGTTAATGATATCAAACTTTTCAACTTATCTATATCTATCTATTCTATACTTATAATAAATCTGTAGAGAGGTCAATTCTGTACATGAAATATATTTTCAAAATAACTATCAGGGGGTGATTAGTGATCGATACTGATGCCAAAAATTCAATCAGTAAAATTTTTGTCTGTCTGTCTGTCTGTATGTTCCTTATAGAAACAAAAACTACTCGACGGATTTTAACGAAACTTGGTAAAATTATTCTTTATACTTCTGGGCAGGTTATAGTATACTTATTATCACGCTACAGTCAATAGGAGCAGAGCAGTGAAGGGAAATGTTGGAAAAACGGGAGAAGTTACTTCATTTTTTAAGCTTCCGTCGCGTGTGCAGCCTTAATGGTTAAAGCTACATAGAAATCATGTATTACAGAAATATTCTTCATAAAATTATATAAAAATATCGCACAACAGTATATGTCTATATTTTATGGTTGACTCACAATAACACGTGCAAATCCCGATAGCTTAGCATTTCGGAGCTTTCTGATTATATTTGTTTACTCTTACGTTTATAATACTCTCACTCATCCCTAATTAAAAAAAAATAACATTATTACCTATTCAAATATACTTATAATAAATCTGTAGAGAGGTCAATTCTGTACATGAAATATATTTTCAAAATAACTATCAGGGGGTGATTAGTGATCGATACTGATGCCAAAAATTCAATCAGTAAAATTTTTGTCTGTCTGTCTGTCTGTATGTTCCTTATAGAAACAAAAACTACTCGACGGATTTTAACGAAACTTGGTAAAATTATTCTTTATACTCCTGGGCAGGTTATAGTATACTTATTATCACGCTACAGTCAATAGGAGCAGAGCAGTGAAGGGAAATGTTGGAAAAACGGGAGCAGTTACTTCATTTTTTAAGCTTCCGTCGCGTGTGCAGCCTTAATGGTTAAAGCTACATAGAAATCATGTATTACAGAAATATTCTTCATAAAATTATATAAAAATATCGCACAACAGTATATGTCTATATTTTATGGTTGACTCACAATAACACGTGCAAATCCCGATAGCTTAGCATTTCGGAGCTTTCTGATTATATTTGTTTACTCTTACGTTTATAATACTCTCACTCATCCCTAATTAAAAAAAAATAACATTATTACCTATTCAATAAAAAAGAATCATAGAAATCGGTGTAGAAACACCAAACTTATACATGAAATACGCTAATAACCCATCGCGCGTGAATACTGAATGATAAGGATTATTTTTGCGTAACGGTTGCCGCGCTCGACGCGGCTCGCGGTGCGGCGGTAGGTTATAAAAATGCGGGAGGCGAGCGCAAGCTTTTGCGCGATTTAATATAGGTAGGTACAGAAGGAACAAGCGTTAGAGGGCCGCCAGACTGTTGAAAACACGTTGAAAACCAATGCTTCCAACCAAGGTTAAGGAAGGTTAAGTTGTTGTCAACCAATTCCGAGTCATCCACACTGTTACAAACGGTGGTTTCCAACAAGGAGACAAACAAGAACACAAGCCAAGGTCACGCCAGGCCACGCCCCTTAATCGTCAGTGTGCTCTGATCTCTCGCGTTGGCAACATCTTCGCGATGGCAGTTTTGTATGCAATTGAGGATACAAAGAAGGAAAGGTTGAAACGCAGGATAAAAAGCTTAAAAAAAAAGAGTCATATCTAGTTATGTACACATATAGTTAGCGTACACACTGTCCTAAAACAGACATACATCTACATAGATAACGCAAATGCATATCCTTTGCGTGTCCGAACCCCGACCAAGCGTCAAGGTTGGTCGCTTCTAGATTTAATATGTATTGTAATATGCGTGTATGTATGTCTGTTAGAAAATCGAGTCCACAATATCAATATCGTTCTTCATAATCGATTTCATCGGCGGTATCGGTGTCTCTGAATCTTTTTGAATTATCCAGTAATAAATATCAGCTGTGACGTCACAATAGGTCTTAAAAAGTCGGCACGCTTGGTTCGAATACAAATCGCGGCACTTGCGTTGTCTATGTAGATGTATGTCTGTGATTCTAAACACCGCCGTTTCCAACCCGCCAAGGTCATGTAATTTGGTAGTCAACAGCCCTCTTCACTGTTGGAAACACGTTGTAAACTAGCAAGGTCACCTTGGTTTGATGTTTTGTTTCCAACAGTGTATTTGGGCTCTTACATTACCTGTCAAATTTCTCCAACCAATTTTAACTTATTATCGAGGGCATAGAGTTCAAATTCAAGTAAAAAAATTTGACAGATTTGTAACGCTTGATGTACTGCCTTCTGTACATACAGAGATAAAATGGAAATCAAGGTTTTGTTTATTTCTGCCTCTTGGAAGTCAGAAACCGTAGATTTCTTCGGAAAAAAAGTAACGTATGTGTTAACTACTATACCAAATTACATTAATATTGGCTTAGCCGTTTGACAGTGAAAAGCAGCCATACATAACTATAGTTAGTATTGTATGTACACTGATAATGGCTGGATGGATGGATTTTTGCTATTCTTTCACGCAAAAACTACTTAGTTTTACCTAGAATAACAATAAGCTAAGTATAATTAATGAAGATATTGCATGAATTAAGTAAAATTTAAGGCATTAAATAAAACACTTTTTACCGGATTAATGGCGTATAATTTATATTTTAAATTTTAACTCGACGTTTCGGTGTCTTTGCAGACCCCGTGGTCACGAGCGACTGTTAAAATTTTAAATGTAAATATACGCGATAAATCCGGTTAAAAAGTGTTTTATTTAATAGTCATACATAATAGTCATTGCGAAAACTTAAGACAATATTAAAATTTAAGGCACTTTGGCACCCGATTTGTTTATAACGCTATGTGCCTTTGTAATGTACCTACTAGATAGTTACCTACCTATGTTTGTGATTAGGAGTTATACATATTATATGGGCGAAGATTCTTCATTTTTATTTTTGTTATTAAAGATGGTTAGGACCTTGGAGAAGAAAATAACCTACTCGAAATACTAATTCAATACAGACGAAGTCGCGGGCATCATCTATGTAATATACCTACCTATACTTTTTCACAAAACCTAGGTGAAACTGCGGATCATTGCTTTGTTTTAACAGTTTTTGAAGTAATTCTGTCCGTTTATCTATCAGTAACGCTTTCACAGCTAAACTACTGAGTCGATTTTGACGAAATTTAGAATAAGGTACGAGTAAGTTTTAACTTCAAGGAGGATATAATAATAGTATTTATTTATAATAAACGGTATCCACGCGGACGAAGTCGCGGGTCACAGCTAGTCAATAATAATATAAAAAAGAAAAGAAGGATTTTGTAGATTGAACCCGCTCTTATAGTGGCCTCGACTGTTCTAGGCTTTCATCTAAGCGATCTAGGGGTTTCAATCGATAACTTTTTATAAAATTAAATAAACAAAACTTACGTGTCGTCCCACGTATTTTAGAATTCACGCATTAGTTTCAAAAAAGAAAATTTGTAATGAAACTTCGATTAAACGACCAACTATCAATATTTCACTATCTAAACTATTTATTCTTTGACACACCTAAGGACATTTCCACACTGTGCAGCGGGATGTAGGTGTCAGAGTGACGCGCCAACTCTATGATTTACTCCCCATGGTTTTAAAATCGTAAATGATTGATTGAGTAATCTTTGCGTTAAAACCACCGTGTAATGGTGAAATTTTAGTTTTTCAACGTGAATTACTTTACAATGTCGTTAGCTGTATTGTTGCGGACCCCTGTATGATTAGCGGCTGGCTCATGCGGTCCATTTTTGGTGTTATACGGAAATGTAATTTATTTTCAATTAGGTATCTTTAGCGTAAAAATAAAATAAAGCTTTTTAGCTGTTGGTACAATCCTACGTCCGTCATTTGTTTAAGTAAGTTATCGAGGTTGTTTTATAAAATATAATATGTTTAATAAATAAAAATATATATATAATGATACAGTCAGACCAAGATTGCATTAAATACTCTGCTATAGCTAATCAATTGATGTCTGCCTTACTTAGCCATAAAAGGTACTTGAAAAACTAGATAACGAAATGATTTATTGCCTAAACATTTGATTATTTACAAATCGTTAAAAATTAATTTCTTTTACTACTAAGTTCCTAGTCAACTAATATAGGTATACCTAGTAGAACTGATTTGCATGTTGTAGTAGATAAGCATAAACCAAATCTAATTGAACAAGCTCCAGTTTACTCACTCTTTTCTTTGCAGTATAAAAGAGAACCAAGTAAACCAATATTTGAATGAGATCACTAATTATTGTCAATATATTAGTGAGATCAATACTCACCTTCAACCTCTTTAAACACGCAAAATAATCATCGAGCTTGCTAAATTCATCGAATACCTAGCATACCTACTATAGAAGGTACTAAAGTTATCCGGGTCGGCGTTGTTTATCGTCTTAACAACAAGAGATAAGTTCCAGGAACCAATGAAAGCGCTATCAGAAGACGGCGTGAAGTCATAACGTGGTATTAATTCAGCACCACGCCACGCCGACCGACACCAACAATGCCTGGTACTGGTGAAAACAAAAGTGGACGGGTTTTGTAAAGAACGCTGTAACGCAGTGTAAGCTTGCGTTCAGATTTGATGAGATTTTAGTAAATTTTGTCTACTATTATTTTATGTTGGTGTAGTTGAGGATGTAGATGCTTTCTAATTTAATATGACGTGGTTAGAAGGAATTGGAAAAACAAGAGCATCTGTTTTTTAAGTTGTGGAAATGAGCGGCAATCATCTTGTATACGTAGGTATAGTTTTCTATTTAAAATATCGAACATGGCTGATTAACCATCGCTAGACTACCGTGGCACAATCGGAGCATAGATTACCAAAGGATATCAATTTGGCTTAGCTACTAATACCAGCAGATCTTCTGAAAATAAAAATTTCGACATCCTGCGGTAGATTTAAAAAGGTTTGGCTAATGGTGATACAATGAGGGCCAACTTTAGTTTTCTGGATTTTGTAGGGTCCATATGGATATTTCAAATTGTTTTATTTCATGGCATGGAAGTGTTATTGTAATGTAAAAGGCACTTAAAATACGCTTGGACGCTTGTAAACTAACAACACTAACTAATCAATGTTTAGCTACGAAACTTAACACGATTATTGATTTTAAAACGCAGTCTTTTGCACTTCTAAATAAAAATAACAGGTCTTTCATAATTAACACACAATCGAACTGTTCTTCCTATCAATACCTTAACAAAGATTTACCCAGAAAACCTTTAATTTCTTCAACGGTTTAACTAACTAAATATGAAAAATAAATATTTTCACCTTGCAATTTTACACCTTTACCCAACATCGGCGTTCTCTGAGCAATTGTTTTCAGTTTTAATGCGTTTGTCGCCGAGCAATGAAAGAAGCCTTGCGCAAACGCAACGATACGGTCGCCCTGCGCCCGCGCCGCGTCGCTTTCAAGCGATCTGTTTTACCACAGCCATGTTGGTTTTAAAGCAAATAATTTAATTATAGTTTGAACTGTATGTGTTCGAGTTGCGTCTGTAAGCAATATACGTTACTTATAGTATTATACTCTTCCTAAAGACGTAGGCAGTTCATTAAAAACATTGGCAGTCCGCATTTACTGGAATAATAGTAATAATATTATAAGTCTTTTATAGTCCAGTTACACATGTATTTTTTTAACAAGCTATAATAAACAAGACCTTTCTATATCAAGGAGTTCCAAACTAAAGTTTAATACCATAACTAATTTGAATTAAAAATAAAGTAACGACAGCATTTTATAATTCCGTCCAAATTAAACTTACCCTAACCGTTCATTCATCAAAATTTAAATAATTTCCATTATTAGATTATATCGAAAGTATCACTTCCTTCCGAAAATTGAGTTTTTTGGTCCACATTAGTAATTATTTTGTCCAATTGTCCAGCATGCTCTAATTTGTGGACAGCCACCCGTGAACTGGCAGCGGTGGGACGATAATTGCGGAGTATTAAGCATTGTTCATTTTGAATGCTATCTGTTCGCGCCTTCGGTGATTGATAAGCGATTTGGTCTATTTAATGTGAAAAATTGTTATTCATCATTACAATAGAGCTAATTTAAAGTTCTGTTTTCGGTTCACACTTTTTTAACTATTCACGATAGCATCGAAGCTAATATTTTATTACATGTATCAGTGCACATGTACCAACTTTGCATTATTATTATCTCACGGTTGTTAAAAAAAACAAGGATAATTTTCTGAAGAAATAAGCCGGATCTTTGTGCATTTTCAGCCAAAAATTAATTATTATCTATTTATGTGAAATTCTTTTGCATTTAGTAAATTACCCTCAGTTGTGATTTTGTATGTATTAAGTTATGTTAAATCATCTAATATATAAAATTCTCGTGTCATAGTTTTCGTTGCCATACTCCTCCGAAACGGCTGGACCAATTTTGATGAAATTTTTTGTGCTTATCCGGTATCTATGAGAATCGGCCAACATCTATTTTTTTTTTATTTATATTGCAAAACAACGTTTGCCGGGTCAGCTAGTATTATATGCGATACTACAGCCCAAATAACTTTTTTAATAAATTAAAACTAAAATCATGCGCTTTGGTATCCAGATAACGTATTGACAGTTACTCTACTTTAAAAAAATCTTTACTTATCTCTACTCTAAGTAAATAAAAATAGACAAACAAAATTTTCCGTCAAACAATACACCGAATTCAAGCCAAAGGTCACACCAAAAACCGTATCTCCCTCTTTAGGTATATTGAAAGTTTTTTACAACACTCGAGAATCACTGGGTACAGAGGTGAAGAAAAATGGCCAAGTAATCCCACCCAGATGACCGATACTGCTAAATGGTGTAAGTATTTTGTGATCCTTCGAGCCGGATAAGAATCTTTAGGGAAAGACGTAAAAGAATATAGTTTTGTGGCTTAGTTAAAGGTTGAGTTGAGAGGTTGATAGTGATAGGACAGTGAGTTGATAAGCTGTGAAGACATTTGAGAAGGAGAATTTTTTGATAATGAAGCTCGGATTTGATCTCAATCTGAGTTGAAAGTATATGGTGATGAGGTGACATATATATATACTAGCTTAGAAAGACAGGCTTTTAAGACAGGCTTTTAATGTTGTGGGTTTAACTCCACAAAACGATTTATTATATGTGTAACATAGCAATGAATTCATATTACATACACCTAAAAAAATATATAATCATACGCTAAGTACGATTTATTTCTCTAATCTCAATTTTTTTAATTGACATCTATTAACGAACCAACAACTCTAACAAGAACTCATCCAATTCCAACTCAATCCAAAACAGATTCCTTAAAAACATACGTCCTTTTCTAATAGCCGTCCAGTCACCCTCTAAAATAAGACAAGACAAGAAAAATATTCTTCTAACAGTATTAAGGTGCAGATTACATCCCCCGTGTGTCACGGGTCTAGGGCGTTTCTTATCGACTATTAGCTGACCATTGTGAGACTCTTGACCGTGTGTGTAGGGAGCCTTATTTATCGCGACTCGATTGTTTAAGGGTATACTTTCGTTTTCGGGATCAGACATCAAATAAGGTGATATTAGGGTGTTAATGAGAGGGATGGATTTGACATGGTGTTTCCGATTTCGTCTTTAAGGAAGTGGATGTTTGAATGGGCGTAAAGCAATGTTGTTGCAAAAAGAAGATGTGATTTAATCTCGGACATAGCCCCTCATTTAAATGTAGTAAAACATAGCGTGCGCTAACAATCTTTTAAATTTTTTAATAAATTACCGGCTGAATATTTTACAGCACAAACTTTAAGGTTAGTTTAAAGCAGTATTTATTGAAGTCGTCGTGGCGCCATGGTTACTGTGTGTATCATACGATATCACAGGTTAAGCAACGTTCGGCGCGGTCGGTACTTGGATGGGTGACCGCCAACCATTCATATCTCACGACGACTTCCGTGCTTCGGAGGCCACGTGAAGCAGTCGGTCCCGGGTGCTGTATACTAGTATACAGTAGTCGTTAGGGTTTGTCAGAAGCCATCTAGGCGCCCTAAATATTCTGGCATCCACCACCCAGCACTGGGCCAGCTTGGTGGATTATGGCATATACCTCCTCTTCACCCAGGGGAGAGACTCATGCCCTGCAGTGGGCTCATTACAAAGAGTTGTGATGATGATGATGATGAGTATTTATTGGAAAAGTGTTTTTACTCGGTTGACCAATATATAAATCAAAAAGACTAATGAGCTCTTCTGACATATTATTTTTGACAACTTTTATACCTTGATACCTTGACTCTGTAATACTTATAATTATTATTAAGTTTAAATTTGGACATTGTAAGATTTCATTAATTATTATTTTATCATAGTATTCTTTTAATTTAAATCTAATAATTATTGTTTTTATGTCAATTTAAGTTTTATGGTATAAGTATTTTGTATAGAGTAGTAATTGAAGCTGTATTTTGGTCAGTTTTTATCTGAGACTTAGTTAATTTTATTTTATTCTTTTAATCAACATAAAGTTTAATTAGGAAATTGTTAGATTTAATTGTTTACTATGTCATTATGATTTGTTAATTTTTAATTAGTGTTTTTATGTATGTAAGTAATTTTAAGAATGTAAACATTTCAACACAATTGTAAATTGTTTAGAAATAAATGAATTGAATTGTGCAAACTGCTTTTACCACAGAAAACTATCACAGAAAAAATAAGTAAGTACGCAGAGTTAAAGGACGAAGTCAGCAGGGTATGGAGACAAACCAGAGTTTATGTTGTCCCCATAGTTTTGTCTACTACAGGAGTGATCCCTAAACACTTGCACCATAGCTTAAAATTACTAGACCTTAAACCATTTATCTATACTCTATTACAAAAAGCCGCAATTTTAAATACATGTCGCATTGTGAGAAAGTTCATGCAATTAGAAACCACATCACAAATCTGAATTCTTTCATCCACTACATTTACTTGGTGTTACCCGTAAATGTAGTCATAACCAGCCTAGAGCTGAGAAGACAAAACGTCCCCATAAAAATAATAATAATAATAATAAATAAAGTTACGTATTTAATCGATATTACAGTCCCTAACACCCATAACATTCAAAAGTCAACAGCTGATAAAATAAATAAATATGCAGAATTGAAAGAGGAGATAATAAGAATCTGGAAACAAAATAAAGTATATATTATACCAATAGTCCTTTCAACCACCGGAGTCATCCCAAAACAACTACACCAATACCTGAAATTACTAGACCTAAACAAAAATATATACATCAGTCTCCAAAAAGCGTCAATATTAAATACTTGCAGAATAGTTCGAAAATTCTTACAACTTGAAGAAAATGAAACCATCCCATCCTCAACAACCACCTCACTGTGATTTACTTGGCGTCAGCCCGTAAACACAGTTATAACCGGCTAGTGCCGAGAATAAATAAAAAATGTAAAAAAATAATAATAATAATAAATGTTAATAATAATAATAATAAAGCCGTCATTCTTAACACATGCAGAATAGTACGAAAATTTCTATCACTAGCAAATTAATTATTAGTACTTGGCTTCGGCCCGTACACTTATTAACCTCCTCGGAGAGCATATATTTGAAAAAAAATAATAATAATAAATGTTATGTTTTATATAATAATTAGCATGTAATTAGCATATAAAACATAAATTATAATTAACAGAGCAATTTATAATAGTACAACGAATGTTCTAAAAGTATAAATTTTCTTATAAGACAGAATGAGTTCTTCTATTTTAAATTACCAAATGAGTTCACTGACTAACGAATTCAAAATGAAAATAAAAACCTAAAATAAAGCTTTAAACTGAGAAAGTATAAATATGTACTGGGAACCAAACCAACTTCTACTGTCATACTAACAACCACAGAATCATCAAGGCCCGTAAATTTTCAATAAATCTTCAGTAAAACTTCGAATCACCACAAAATTTCAGTAAATAACAACTAAAATACTACCTCAGAAAGTAACATGTCACCGGAAGGGCGGGCGGGCTGCCCTTCCTGAGCCCAAAGTGGTGGACCTTCCGTGAACTACGTCCTCCCGCCCCCACAGTTATTCTGCATTATGGACAAATGCTTTACAGATGTTCTGCTGTGTCCAGTTCGAGTTTGACGTTTATTTATGAGAGAAAAAAAGTTTTCCTTTTTCTTTTTGAAAAAGAAGTTGGTGCTGTCAAGTTTGGAACTTTTTGAAGGATTTTTTTTTATTTATGAAAGAAATTTTGAGCTATGATCTTCTTAGACCTTTCAGATATTATGAAGGTTGAGAGAAGCGTTCCTGGTTGTATTCGCCCTACAAGTTGCCTTAAAAATATTTATGTTACGTGATGTACGAGTAAATATGGTGACTGGTGGGTCACTTTTGAAATTCAAGGACGTGATAGTTTGAGATCATACATAAAGAGAAAGAATATAATAAAAAATGAATATTAATTATTTACTGCGTAAACTTCACCGAAAGTTAAAGAATTGATTACACGACGCATGGTTACGCTAGCGTTGGCAGGGATCCGCGTGCCAGGTCACGCACTTGCCGCGATTGACTCAGTTGTATGTAAAGTAAAAAGTAACATAGTAGTGTTTCTTTACGGGAAATTCTAGTAAAAAATTAAGCAATAATAATAGTTTAATTCTTTATTGTACACCAATAGAAAAAGTATAATTACTAAATTACAATATAATTTCATATTAGTACGAAGGCGGCCTTATCGCTATAGAATGATTTCTGCCAGACAACCAAGTTGTAACAGGATTACGTGGAAATTAGGATGAGTGTTGGGAGAAAGTTTAGAAAAAATATGTTTATAAATAATATGCTACTTACATACATATCAATAATTACATACACACACCTAGGTAAATATAATAAATACATACCTACAAATACCTGCATATGAATAATACATACTCATACATGCTAATAATACATACACAGACATAAACAATGAAAGCTTTTAAGGTGAACAATGTTAACAACAAGTAGGTACCTACTTTTATTACATAATTATGATCAGAATCGAACACAGAGTGCTCTCCTTCAGAATCTAAAATTTGTCACCAGTCACCCTGTATAGTAAGCGCTACAATTGCATTTTAAAAGTATTGATTTCTTTGATAATTGCATATCTTTTAAGACTATTCAATTAACAAAGGCACTTACTTAAATCATCAAAGTAGGTGTGCTTAAAATTAAAGACTCAATTCTCCTCAGAGAATTATGAAATAATCTATACTTAAGTAGAGTTTAAATTAAATCTAAATAAGCTTTCAGAATATTTTTTGGATACCCTAAGTTAAAAACTAAAATATCAAACCATCATGTGAAATAACGTCTGCCTTTGGGGCAGAAAAGTTCGCGATTGGCGGCCACGTACTGGGAGACGCAGCGTAGGCAGGCCCCCCGCAAGATGGACGGTCAAAGTCGCCGGTAAACGCTGGATGAAAGCGGAACGGGACCGAGCGACGTGAAAACCTTGAAGGTAGCCTATTTCCAGCAGTGTACGTCTTCTGGCTGAATAAAGATGATGTAAAATAACATAAACAATTTATAGACGGCACGCGATTGAGCGCCCCCGTAGCGTATCAGTCCAGTGCTTTCCTACGGTTTGGAAAGCATGGGTTCGATTCCCGAAGCAGGTTGGGCAATGATTTGTCTGGGATCCAACGATCCTAGCAATGCTGTGTGGGCTCCATAATGGAAGCTTTCTTTGAGAACACATAGTTGATTTTTCAGTTGAGGTATTGAAGATGTCTTTGTTGTCTCTTTCCATCTGGTGAACCAATTACCCAAAAAACATGACTGTAACTGTACGTAACTGTTCGTTGTGTTTTAAACTTCAAGTGCACCAAGCACAAACGCAGTCACCAGCACCATCGAGTGGCGTCCGCCAAGTTCTTGAGTTAGTTGGGAACGTACAAACACGCGGACGTCACTAATCAAGTTTTCACTTGTAAGTTATTCTGTTAAAACCTCCAGCGTTTTGAGTCGATTTATACATAACGACTGTAGTATTAGATCGTTTCAGCTGTGAATAGTTTATGCGTCTAAGGGCCGATTTTTCAATGGTCAGTTAAAGTTATATGAATAAAGTATTAGCTGACAGCTTCTAACTCGTCTTTAAAAATGATGACGCCCTGTCAACATTTTGACAAGTTTCGTTCTAAAGCAATTTTAATTTGCATATAATAGAATTACGGATTTTTAAAACCCAAATTTTTGTTAAACTATCGTTCAAAGTTGGTATAATAATAATAATCATTTATTTCAAGTATCAAAGGACTCATTTTGAACATATATTTACACAATCAGTCATATTAAAATATAAAATTACAGATACAAATAAAAATTAGTATATTTCATTACGAGTGCGGAAAGCCTGTCATTGCAAAGAGTTCCGACAAATGTCTACACGAGCCGAGGCGCAGCCGAAGGCGAGGGTTGACAGTCGGAACGAGTTGCAATGACGGTTCCGCACGTGTACTGAACGACTATTTTTAATACAGTTGCGAAAAAATTAAGCAATTTTATAAAATATACAAAATGGCGCCAGCCGTGAAAGATTATAAACAGAGATTTTTTTTTGTTTACCCAGTCTGGGTAGGCAAAGGGAACTATGCCCATACAGCCAAGTCTTTAGTAGATTTTTTGTATTGACATGAAATGAAAATTAATTTAATGAGATAAAATGAAATGAAACCTAACCTAACTCATTGCATCAAATCATTATAGCTGATATTTAAACAAATTAGTAGCTTCTTTTAAAATCTTCTATGAATTTTTTTTTGTAAAAACTTCGTGGTTGATTTTTTCTTTTTAATAGACACTATTTTGACATTTGGGAAAGAGAACGCACTAGTGCGGAAAAGGTAAAGAAAAAGCACAAGTGTGTAATAGCCCACATCCCGAACGCTAAACGTCCCTGCAATACGCCACTTTTTGAGCAACTGTATTAAAATAGTATATTTCATTACGAGTGCGGAAAGCCTGTCATTGCAAAGAGTTCCGACAAATGTCTACACGAGCCGAGGCGCAGCCGAAGGCGAGGGTTGACAGTCGGAACGAGTTGCAATGACGGTTCCGCACGTGTACTGAACGACTATTTTTAATACAGTTGCGAAAAAATTAAGCAATTTTATAAAATATACAAAATGGCGCCAGCCGTGAAAAATTATAAACAGAGATTTTTTTTTGTTTACCCATTCTGCAGTGCGATCACAGAACTTTATCGAATCGTATATTAACGAATGTTTACGAATGCTCGTATAGTATGGAGTCGGTTGCAAGTTTTGAGTAACATTGTATTTTTTTATTTTACAGATATTTATGAGTGCAACATGTTTACAAACATTCGAAATTAACAAGGCACACATTTATTTAACCTGGCCGTGCGGCAATGGATAGATTTCATTTTTTTTATTAAAAACCGTCTCCATACTATACGAACATTCGTTAACAAACGATTCGATAAAGTTCTGTGATCGCACTGCTGGGTAGGCAAAGGGAACTATGCCCATACAGCCAAGTCTTTTGTAGATTTTTTGTATTGACATGAAATGAAAATGAAATGAGATAAAATGAAATGAAACCTAACCTAACTCATTGCATCAAATCATTATATCTGATATTGAAACAAATTAGTAGCTTCTTTACAGAAATATTTGCATGAATCGTAAAAACTTCTATGATTTTTTTTTTTGTAAAAACTTCGTGGTTGATTTTTTCTTTTTAATAGACATTATTTTGACATTTGGGAAAGAGAACGCACGAGTGCGGAAAAGGTAAAGAAAAAGCACAAGTGTGTAATAGCCCACATCCCGAACGCTAAACGTCCCTGCAATACGCCACTTTTTGAGCAACTGTATTAAAAAATATTTTTTTTCATTATTAAATTAATAAACATTTCAACGAAGCATTTAGTTAAATTAATAATTATTTTATATATAAGTCGTAAGATTCAAAGTCCATATAAGAAAATATCAATTATTTTTTCTACGTAATTGTTGTTTTATTGATAATTATTTCAATCAACTCATCATCAATTCATTTCAGTTCTTATCGCAACTGTCGTATTTACAATGACGTTTTCATTATATTTCAATAAATCAATCATCAATCAATATATATAAAACTGTTCCGTTACTGACTGAGTGACTGAGGTACTGAGTGACTGACAGACAACGTATAGCCGTAACTACTGGGCGTAGAAAGCTGAAATTTGGAACATACATTTTTTAGGGGATGTAGAGGTGCACTAGGGAAGGAATTCCCGAAATTCCCACGGGAATGGGAAATATAGGACTTTTTAGTTTGTATGAAAAATCTTATTCCTTGAGTGCACCGATGTGAAACTTGGTGTAAAGGTTTTTCAAAGTGTGTCTGATTGTTTTATGAAAGGAATTCCCGAAATTCCCACGGGAACGGGAATTCCCCGAATGTTTTAATTTGTATTAAAAATCCCATCCCTTGAGTGCACGGATGTGATACTTGATATAAAGGTTCCTTAATAAGTGTTTGTTTGTATTATAGAAGGAATTCCCGAAACTCCCACGGGAAGGGGTTGGACTTTTTAGTTTGTATGAAAAATCTTATTCCTTGAGTGTACGGATGTGATACTTGGCATGAATGTTCTTCAAAGAGTGACTGGTTGTGCTAGCAAAAAATTCCCAAAATTCCCACAGGCACGGGCAATATATGATTTTTAGTTTGTATGAAAAAAACTTATTCCTTGAGTGCATGAGTGTGATACTTGGTATAAAGGTTCTTTTAGTGGATGTCTGGTTGTATAGTTTCTGAAATTTCCACGAGAAGGGTAGTTAAGCGCATACGAAGTTGCGGGATAAAGCTAGTAATTATATAAATTGACAAAGAGCCATTGTGAAATATGGGATATGCTGCAGTTGCCTTGGAATGTAGGACGGCTAAGAGTAGGGAGTTGTGCTTATCTATTTCCACTTCAGTTTACGGTGTGATACATGATTACGATACATGATACATGATTAAGTTTACAAATTCGAATCACATAACAACAAATACACGCCAACAGACAGTAAATGACAAAAAGAAAAAAATACAGGTGTGGATTCTGATTTGTGCCAGCCAGTTTAACGTTATTGCTCCAGCAGTCTTTTTAGATGGTGTTGTAGTCAGGGTACATCAATAAATAATAAAATATTAAAAAAGAATTCTGGTATTTTATTTTCCTCTTCAGTTTGAGCAATTGACTAACTACATATTTACAAAGAAATATTACATTCTTGGGTTTATTTACCAAGGATTTTAAGGATAAGAGGATGACTGGAAGATAGGAAGACCTTCACGGTGCTAGGTCTGGGGGACTGGAGTGGAAGGATATCATAAAGATAGGCGGGGTGTAGAGGACGCTTAAAAAATATGTGATCCACTGTCCCTCTCCGCAGTCACATATTGGTTGAGTGAATTTGTTACTTTTTTGGAAACAGTAAGTGGGCTGGATGCCTCCATAATTTTTTTTTTATCTTTATCAAGATCTACTATTTTCTTAACCAACTTTATATTCAATCAAGCATCTTACCTTCACTTATCGTAAATAAATAAATAAATAAAATCCCCAGACAATCACACTAACTACGTGGCCCCAAGTAAGCATAGCTTGGGATACCATGTAGCGAACTAGGGGGGAACCTAGAATATAAATGCATAAATAGATGAACACCCAGACACGGAACTTTTTTTTCTTATTCCGTGCGGGAATCGAACCCGCAACCACTGACGTCTGAGGCAGACAGGTTTACCCCATTGCCAAAGTGGTCGTCGAATGTTAAATCCATCAAATCTTAATAGGCAGTCCTAAACATGTAATAAACTTGCAAGGAACGAATAATAGGAAGAAGTTATTACAAATACGAAGTCGACGTGGCGCCGTGGTTACTGTGTGTATCATACGATATCACAGGTTAAGCAACGTTCGGCGCGGTCGGTACTTGGATGGGTGACCGCCGACCATTCATATCGCACGACGACTTCGGAGGGCACGTTAAGCAGTTGGTCCCGGGTGCTGTATACTTGTATACAGTAGTCGTTAGGGTTTGTCAGAAGCCACCTAGGCGCCCTAAAAATTCTGGCATCCACCACCCAGCACTGGGCCAGCTTGGTGGATTATGGCCTATACCTCCTCTTCACCCAGGGGAGAGACTCATGCCCTGCAGTGGGCTCATTACAAAAAGTTGTGATGATGATGATGATTACAAATATCTGGAAATCTTTTAAACATTTGACATGGATGGGAATAGAACTGCAAACTTTTCACATACGACTACAAAATCATTTTGCAATCGTGTCGTATGTCCTAAATTATATCTCTAGATATGCTCACTACATAAAGTGTGTTTCAGTATTTAAGCAAACTTCTCTAGATACACATAAATATATAAGTACAGGGTGTTAGAAACTGTGTTAGGTTGATTTCCAATGTTACGCCTCGCTTTATCGATACATAGATTTTGTAAAAGTTTTTTTCTATAACTTATACTCTTAAATACACTTTTAATCAATATATTAAGCAAATTCAAATTAATGAAAGTATGCACACAAGGAGCTTTTTAAGACTTTAAAGTGATCTCCTAGTAAGTATTTTAATATGATCCTACTAATATTTGACATACTGTAAGAGTCAGTTAAGAGACGCAGGTTTTAGTATCGTTTTTGTGGGCGAAAAACTGTTACTACAATAGTCTCTCTGTATAATTACAATACCTGTGACATCAGATGGGTTTATAGTTTCTGGTGTTCTGCCTACACCGTAAGTATAATCTATGCAAGTGTGTCAGGTTTAGAAAATATTCAGTTATCTTCAACCAAACCAAAGTTTCTTGTGCATCAATTAGAAATCACCCAAAATTTATCTCAGTAATGTCGATAATAAATATGGTTTCAAATATAAAGCACCCTGTATAATCCCGAACAGACTTCAGTTTGAAAACGGCAGCAGATTTACAGGATTCGGATATTGACAATCCAGCGGAATAACTTTCATAATTAGAACAGGAATTTAGTTTGAGAACCCCAATTTGGGAATTATTGACAGAATTATGGGTCTGATAAGGACATGGTTTTAGAACAATTTTGAGGGATAAATTAGTTTCTCAGAAAGTAAAGTCATCTTATTAGCATATAATATTATACCATAATACCTATTTGACTTTCTTTCTATAGAAATAGAGAACATTGACATCAAATTTCTTATTCAGTGTGTTTTTTTTTTTATAAGTGACTAAACCTGATGGTAATCTCACCTGATGGTAAGTGACGATGAGGTCGAAGATGAAAGCACACGGGTTTAGGAAGGAACTGGCTCTTTATACAATATTGCCGGAACACATTACCGCCGGAGCGGTAACATTTGGCGGCAGACTTTATATAAAGGGTGGTCGCTAGCCAGGCGGACCCAGAAGGGATCCTACCACCAAAAGACGAACTTTGTACGAACTATCACCGATTGCTCAAGATGTCGAAAATTTAACTTTGCAGGGTGGTTCGCTAGTTGCACTTTATTCTCACATATCTAATATTTGTAAGAATGAATGAATTTTTATAGATATGTTATACTTTTGTTCTTAATCAAATAACTACAACATAACATACCAATCTAAAAAAATTCACAGACAAACTAAAAACTATTTAATTTCACAAACTTTTAAGGTCTTGAAAGTAATTGGACACAGCATCAAATTCCCATAGCGGCTATGGAAGCATCACCTAAGCCCCATAGCTAGAGCTTTTCTCCTGGCTTTGTCTGCCTCGATATAAAGATTACCAGCGTGGCAATGTGCGTGCCCTGCATACTAATGTTGCCCCCTTTACACAAGATTAAAATCGGTCGATGCAGTATTGTCTTTTTGTAAGCGTTTGACAGATAGGCTCACAATTGTATGGAGGTCACTCAACTTTTGTATGTTTGAATGTCTTATTACTTGATTTGCTTGTAATGCAAAGGCTTCATATTTAAGGCTAAATTGTTCATTAAGGTTTCTGTTGATAGAAATCTATGTTATCTTTAAATAATTAATCAAGTATTATAAATTTAGACTTTTGCTAAACTTCATAGCAAAAGTCTAAATACACAAAAGGTTGCGGGCTCGATGACAATGACCATGAAAAGTATTTGTAAATCAGAATATCAGTAGATCTTACACGGTTGGTGTTTTTCTGTGTATTAAAAATATATATTTATAAACAAAATAATATGTTAGTACCAACTATATCCATTACCTGGTTCTAATATTTCCATTTCTAACAAAGTACTTTCAGGAGTCATTATTATTTAATTTTATTATTCAATAATTATTCCATCTTAAACATGTTAAGAAAATGGAATATGTAAAGACAAAATGTAAAAGAAACCAAACTAAGCAAAATTCATCAACCCTTTTTCTCCATTGTGAAAATAGGTGTGATTCTAGTTCATACTCCAACGTAACATTAAAACAATAAAAGGCGGTCAAGAATGAGTGCGGCATGCACTAACGGTCCCTAAGTAAATGTAAGAAAACACTTATAACTGTGACTTAGCACGGAATCCTTGGTGTCAAATTCCAACTCGCACAATACCAAAAGTGTTTGAGTTCTCACGACAAAGAATCCTTTTATGAACACTTTTGTAGCTTTGACTACTTTATTAATTTTCTGTAATTAGAAACTACTACAGAAATGACTTCATAATGTGATATAATCAAGACCAATAATTCTTTCAGATAATAATTCAGTGTGTGTGTGTGAATTTTAGTTTAATTTACCTCAGGACCCAAGTAGGCCGGTGTAAGCTCAATATGAGTAAATGGGGCTTCACAAACGCAGAAAACACCCAGTGTGAGTGTGGCACTGATCCACAAACAATGTCGCATTTGCTTGCTTGCCCGATGTGCCCAACTACATGCACATTAAAAGACCTTTGGGCCGCAACAGATAACGCAGTTAAAGTTGCTGAACACTGGGCCAAAATAATTTAATTTTTATTATGTTGTTGTATCGACACGAAGAAAAAGTTTAATTTAGTATCATAAGATACCCAAACTTTGAAACCAATGCAAAGCATTAAATAACTAAATTCACACACATTTTCAATAATGTCACTGAAGGAGTTCCACAAACCAAAACACCTTAAATTCTTATGCTTTTTTGCTTTCTTTTCCAAGAGCTACATTTTTAAAAACCACTAAATTGATTTTAAAGAATATGACACTACTTCGAGAGTCTTGAAAATATTTTTACAATTGACAAAATACTTGCGTAAAAACATAGGTATAATTAAATCCTGAAAATTGAAGACTGTCATTATTATAACAGGACTGCTTCTGGTATGCAACAATTTCTAAGATTAGTATAAGAATGTTAAATGTATAACACCACATCCATCCATATGTGGTGCATATTCCAAAAAGACAAACTAAGCGCTTTGACAGTTCCTTTTAGATATGTGTCGCCATTTTTTGGAATGAACTGCCTTCGTCTAATTTTCCATAGATCTAATACTTCTAAGTATCGAGGGAATAGTTTTCTCGTGGAAGAACGTTAGTCTTCACGGTCACAATCACATGGCATGGAAGAAGCCGAGCAGACAACGTCCCATCATAACTTAGGTAATAAAAAAAATCACTCTTTCTCGCATCTCTCTTTCGGTAGTACGACGCTTAGGATTATCTCCCGACAGCACTCACATTTGAATACTTTTAGTTTATTTTCAAATATTAATGCCGTATTTGGCATTAAGAGCATTACCGCCCCTGTTTTCATATAATTTGCATACGGACCATCCGATGAAAGTGACGGATTGTATTCGACAACACGTAGGTAAATAAATAAAGATAATATTGTGTTTCCACGGGATTATGCCTATGAGGATGTAAAGATCCGCTTTTTATGTCAATTTAGAGTTTTTTATGGCTTTGACATAATAATTTTATGCGAAAGACCCATTTCTCTTATTCGTTATCTACGTCTATGGATTTTTTTTCCTTTTACGTATTTAAACGCGTTAGTAATGTCTATGATATAACTTCAGGTAATAAACGTGTACAATAATTAAAGTTTTTTGAATTAACATTACTAACGGGATGTATACCATAAGTAGACGTTGTGCTCCTGGCGCTTGCAACAGCGTCAAAAAATCCAGAACTGAAAAAAATAAAAAATAATATCTCATAGCTAAGTTAAGTCAACTTGTATAACGATGTTTAGGATAAAGTGAAAATATGGGGTAAGAGATAAACCTTTAAAAATCAATAATGAGCAATAACTTAAAAGCACATCGTTTAATAAAGCCAGCATCACAACAGGACACATTTAAAAGATCAATAAAGACCCAATATAAGATATCTTGAACAATATATTGTACCCGATAGTGGAACGATGTCTGCCCATAATATTCTTTGGGGTGCATCTCATTTGGCTTAAGAAGCTGCCTTTGTCAACAGAGTTGGGGGCAAAAATCGATAGTGTCCGCTGACATAGGCCTTCGTGGAACAAGACTTGCCTTTTTGAGACTCAATTTAAATTTCGAATTTGAAAATTGTCGTTGAACTTGAGGCTGTATGGATAACACCACTGTTTTAATTTTAGAGACTTTTTGGTGGAATTTTCGATTAAGTATGATCTTACAAATTTATTGCTTTTTTAACAATTTTAATGTTTTCTTGAGTTAAACCTAAAATATAATAAATAAAAGTTTAAATACATCTGGTGTTTAAAACTACTTTTCTTGTTTGAAGAAATATATATTTAACTTGCGTGAAATTAAAACAAGCCCTCATTAATATAAAACAAGATACGAATAAAACGGCGATCATCATTTCGATAGTAATCCATATCGATATCGTTAAAAAAAGTACTTAAAAATCCATCATCAATTCATAAATGAATGATTGAATAATCGAAACTGATCCAACTGTATAATTACAATCGCTAATAGCCAATAATCATCGGATATCTTGATGGTATTCCTGCATAAATTAGCACACATTTTATTTCAATAATTGGATTAACATGAACGTTGTAAGCCGTATTAATGATATACTTGAGGTATAATAGTTTAAGTTTCTTCTGCTGATTAAAAACTTAATGGTCAGGTATTTATTTTTCATCCAAAACGGCATTGGAAATAACTATGCAGCCGCACGGGACCACATTACTTAGCAACAGTATTGTTTGTTTACATGAATCATTTTACGCAAAACAAAAATCCATACTAAAAACGTGCACCGAATTTAAATCAGACACCCGCTTGCTTTATTACGCCGATATGTAAATTTTGTACAGCGTCACTACCCTTATAAAGACCCTGTTTGAATTGAAAATTTAGTTGAACGCCGAGAGTAAGCTTTGTTCAGCCAGTGCGGCTACGTCTTTCAGCGAACTCACTGCCTTTCATCGGTTCTACTACAGTTAAAATTCGAGAAAAGCACTATTTTCAAGCTTCTTTCTGTTAACGTAAACGCGATGGTTTTTGTCAAAAACATGGCGGACGATTTGTTCGCGACGGTGCATCTAAACATGACATTTGATTGTGTGACCACGTGACCGCAACCTGTCAAAACTAGAGCGAGACAGCAGACGTATGAAGAGGGACGGAGCTATCGCGTGCAAGCGCTACCTTATCGTAAGTAAATAGCCGAGAGAGAACGTATCCGATAAGCTCTTTTGTGACATGTGTTTTATTAATTAGTAGTTTTGTTAGGAATTTTAATAAAACGAAGGTATGTGTTGGGTAACTGGCACAGCTCGCAGGATGACCTCATCAAAATCCGTATACCAGTGGAATGCGTCATAACCGACGTGACATACCGCTCCACCATTCCTATTCTGCTCGAGTTCAAATTAAGAAATTCAATTGTTTTTGAAGTCCAAGTAATAAAGTGAGATTCTTTCTTTATTAATTACAATGAAACTTTGTCAAACGAGAATGGAATTTAGCATTCTGAGAGAAGAAGAGTAAATGAGAGATAACCAATCCAAGTGTCGTTTAATATAATAAAGTTTAAACTAATAAAGTGGGGAGGCTCATTGCCGGCGAATGTCTTTCATTAGATAATTTCAACCCTCTGCGAGGGTGCGGGTAGGAACACTAAACTTTATTTCAATAGAATATTCGAGACTTTATAATTATAACCGACATCTAGTCAATACTTCGTTACAAGCTTTTGTTGTTTTTATAAAGAAAAGAATATTTAGAATCACCTGTTAGGACATAAATGTGGTAAATTACCGTATGAAGTGATTATTAACACCAAAAAATATTTGATACTAAGTGAGTAGATTTTGACTTTTCCAATCAATTTATCTAAAAATATAAGTTTTGAATTGAGTTAGTTAAAATACTTTGCCTCAATAATAATTTCAGTAGATATAAGAACTAATTAGGTACCTAAGTTTGGTAATTAAAATGATCTTATGCAAAATACAAAGGCTATTTGAAATAGCTATATGTCTTCAAATCTCACAGTGTAGGTAGACGCAGTCGATTTGTAATTGTTTTAAAATACATACATATATACATGACTTCACGCCTGTATCTCTTATGTTGTAGGCAGAACATCAGAGGTTCTAAAACCATCTGATGTCACGTTTGACTTTGGAGGTATTAAAATGATGGCTAGAGACTATTGCAGTGACAGGGGGTCGACCTATCGCCCGCAAAAACGTCAATAAAACCTCTGTCCCTTAATTGACTTTTACAGTATGCCCGGGAAGAGAAGCAGCTGGCACATTCCATGTTTTTCTTTCGCTCCCAGTCCAGCATGTTTTAAAAGCAAGGATATAAAGCGACTTCTCCCAAATAAGGTTTTCCGTAACAAAGACTTATTGAGAACTTCAGCGATAGAGTTCCGTCTACTGACTTTGGAGTAACTTTTCTTAGCCACTAAAGTTAATTTGATAATTATGAATACTATGAATCTGTATTCTTCTGATGACTAAACACTCTTTGATTATATCTAAGTTAAATAACAGGGGTTTGGGAAAAAACTGGATCTATACTCATGCACTTGTAGATATGCACTTGTGCATGAGTATAGATCCAGTTTTTTCCCAAACCCCTGTGATTTAACTTAGATATAATCAAAGAGATTTGCCTAAAACGCGTGTTTAGTCATTGTTAAGGCCCCAATTCACGAAATCTATGCATTTTCAAACTCATTACAATATTACCGCTTTTGCACCGCCCGCAGCGGAATGTTGGTGTTTGGCGGTAGGTGCAATGTAAGGTTTTCGCTAGCCAGGTAGATTTGTTTCCGTTTTGAAACACGCTTATACAGTTCAGTTGATTCTGTAGGGCTAGCAGTAGTCTATTCGCATAAATAATAAATTCTGTTTGTTTCCTGATTAAAATAGGGAACTCTTTCATTTACCTTATTATCTTAGAGCGATCGCAAATATTTGTATAAAAATAATAAATTGTTTTGTGACGTCATCAATTTGAGGTAATTTTTAATCATAGGTAGAGCAAAATACAAATCTTTATTATTTTTGTTTTTATCTAACATTATTCATCCCATCTCAGAAGGTAGTCTGTTGATACTGCTCGACATTCATGATCTCAAACAACGCTTAGAAACTCTATTTATTCACCGAAACGGTCGTATCGTAGCTTTCAATCAGCAGATCGTCAAGATCAATCGACTGATCAGTCGACGGCTCCAATGAATGGCCATCGTTGCATCTGCAGCCCTGAGCACTTGTAGAAGCCTCAGGGTACCTATTAACATAACAAGACCCCTATTACGCACCTACAGTAAAGGAAACACTACATACTAAACCAGCATAAACTTCACATTTATTTATATAACCTTTATATCGATGAAAATAAGGATTGAAATAGTTTATCAACATGCTGTATAAAAGATGCGCTGTCTTTTGTTACACCGAAACTAGAATTTGACGGGCGAACGCTTCGTTTGTCAATTGCTATCGATTAAGCATGGTGGAATTGTCGGCCTGCGGCTATATAGGGTGCTCCGATAGGTATTTTTCGTAGCTAACTAGATAACAAGTGGTTTAAAATTGGGATTTACATAATAATGCGTGGATGGAGGGAGGGTAATGAAGTTCGGAGGGTGACGCGACGTGATGAAGGACCTATGTGCTAGCCTCAGAGATACATAGGCGGACACCTATGTCTGTTTGGAATAGGTTTTATTTAAACTCAACTCATTTTGAAAGTGCATCAAGAGTATAGGTACTTAATATCATATTCAAGTACCTTGACATTTAAGTTTGTGCTTTCTACTCAATGACGTTCTTGATCGACAAATGTATAGATACGACTGCATGAAACACACTATCGTATGTGTATTTGATGTGTCTATTCTAAAGTTATTCTTAAGCAACTGAAAAATTGTTACTTTCATCTTTTCCATCATATAAATCTCATATCATTTGAGATTGTATTGTATAGAGGATCGAACCCGCACTTCAAGCGACGTGGATTACGTCCCACTCCCATCACATGCCAGTTCCTATCTCCTGTTGCCTTCTTTAATTTTCTCATATAAGTAGTCGCTTTAACAAAAACTCAATAATTAGGTAGGTATGCTTTATCTTCCATAAGTACCTAATTTCGTTGTATAAAATAATAAAAAAATAATTCACTTAAAAGTTATCAGTGCTAAATAATGATTTACTATTTTTATGATAATTTTATTTTTAAATCACTAATTTCGTATAAAAACAAGCACAATAGTACATTTTTATTATAACATTCGAACGTATTTTACGTTGCCTCAATTTTCTTGTATTCATTTAAAATTCAATAAAGTTTTATTCATAGTAGGCGCAACGAGCTATGGATGCACAATACGAACATGACAAACTGGGACCAGAGTATTTGAACAAGAATGGAATAAAAGAGTCGTAGTATCATCAGCAAAACGACCATTGAAGATACAAGTGATAAAAAAGTTGAATCTATAAAATTAGCCTTTGAAACAACAATTCAAATTCAAAAGATCTCTCTTGAATTGCTCGTCTCCGCGGTTAAATATTAAAAAATGTAAAAAATCATGATGAGGACAAAACAGATATCATAAGTCCAAGAAGGAACTTTTCCTTCTTTTATGCTACCAAAAGTACCTATAACTCTATATTTCTAGGTATTTCCATAGGATAGTGAAGCTGGCAACCAGTCTTGGAATAAAATCTGCCGTCGAATATCCTTCAGCTTGACAATCTTCCAAAACCTGCAGGACTCATCTGTGCCTTGTATTTTCAACCGACTTCCAAAAAAGGAGGAGGTTCTCAATTCGTCTGTATGTTTTTTTTGTGTATTTGTTACACGATATTTCAGACAATTATGAATCGATTTTTAAATTTCATATGATAGAGGAATTATAAGTCGGCCAAAGTTTTGAAGTAAATTCGGTTTTTTTATGCTCTGCATTTGTTGATTATTTATTATATAAAAACTTAAAAAAAAGTATAAAATTCATATCATGTTTTTCCATCACATAATTAAAATACTCACTGACTTCTCCTATCAAATCTTAATTCTGTCAACACCACACATTACGTTAAACAAAAATTTTGTATCTAAACGCTTTCATTCACACAAAAATATTTGAATAAATCTATGATCAATTCAACTCCTAATCACTTCCAGTATTTATATCCATAATATGTCCGTTTAAAAAAGCAAAAGGTAAACTATTAAAAAAACAATCTGTGGCGTGTACTGTTGGCGCCTGCAAGCAGCAGGTGGCGCTAGTGTCTATTAAAATATTCACAACTGACTTGTGAATATAAAATGCTGTGACTTATAATCACTTGAGAAATATTGAGTTTTTTTAAATATACGATGTTGTTTTGTAGAACGTGTTACACGCGTGTGTAGGTGTTAAGGTAAATGAATTGGCTTTAAATTTTTTTGTTTCTTGTTATTATTTTGAAAGATAATTAAGGTTGATTATGAAAGTAATGCGTTTAAAAGTTTTCAGATTTGTTGCCAATAAAAAGTTTCTACTCGGGTTAATATTAAGTACTTTTTTATTAGTTATTAGTTTTTTTTATCAGTTTATTAGTTATCACTAAGAAACACCTTTCGTTCTTGTAAAACAAAAATAAGTGCAAATTAAATACTATAAAAATAAAATCATAATTTGCAAAATCTATAAAATAACATATACCTTACCTTCTCTTGAACATTATTTTGTTGAAATAATTCATTTATCACAGAAATAAATTTAGTTCTTAAAACCAACACCGTGGCGCTAGTGTCTACGTAGACAAACATTTTCTCAATATTTTGCATTCGTATAAACATAGTTTTTGTTACATAAATAACCTCATATTTACAAACATTCATTAGTAACACGGAAGAGTAAGTAAGCCACGTGTTGCAAATTATCAATATCCCATGGCAAAATAAACCATGTCTTGTTTTTAAACCCAACCGTACTGCGCGGGCAGCGAGGCGATCGGCCCCGCGGCGGACGAGGGGTTAGTTGTGTACTTGAGAAAATATTGTTATTTACTGGAGAACTTCAGCTTTAACCTGAACTTGGTATATTCTTAGCTAAAAGTTAAACGGAAGAAAATTAGGAGTTTTAAAATCATAACAAAAATAGCATACTTATCAAGTAATCTAATTAAGTAGATCAAAAACCAAATAATAAAAAAAAAGAAAAAAAATTCAATAAAAATACCCAGTCAAAAAAAAACATGAAAAATAAATATAAAGAAACAGTAGGAAAAAAGCAAAATAAAAAATTTCTAGCAGAGCGTGGTTTCGATCCACGGACCTCTGGGTTATGGGCCCAGCACGCTTCCACTGCGCCACTCTGCTCTTGTTCGTGATGTCGAAATAGCGTTACTAATTCTATAGCGACAACGGGCTGTACATCATTCAACCATTGTATTTTATAAAACATACAAGTTAGATAGATAGTAAATCGTTACTTTGTTTGTTCTCGTAGAAGTTTCTATTTTTAGTAACTAGTATGAGTAAAATAATATGATTGCTGTACGTACCTAGTTTGCCATTTGTACATTTCTTATAATTATTTTTTTTGTATTCGTGAGTTAGGTGATGAAATTTAATAAGTATAGGTTAGTAAGTAGGTAGGTACTTAACTTATAAAAACATGTGAGAATCGTTTTTTTTTTATAATATCAAGATATTTTGCAACGCATTTTAATATGACACTCTGGCTGTCCTTTCCAGTTCTTTTCATTAGGTACTCAGTATGTAAGTAATCAACGTTTTAAACATTCACAATTTTAAGAAGTATCCGAATACATAGCTAAATATAAAGTATGAGTCATAGACTGATTTTAATGTTTGGTCTCTGTGACGACCTATAATTTTATTTATGGGTAAACAATATTTTTGAAAATAGTAGGTAATTCTAAAATTAAAACAAAAATAACAGTTTAAAAAATATTTACTTTGGATAATAATGACAGGTCGCTGAGACTTTCGAAAAAATATAAAGTTAATAAATAGTAAAAGTTTATCACATTTTTATCATTTCACTAGCATTTTTGTACTGTTACTAGGGTTGCCAACTTTTTTTTCGAGAAATAAAGTATTTTGAGTTTGAAAAGAATATTAAACAGTATATGGGAAAAATAAACAGTATTCAATTTATATAATATTTTAAACATATATTTTTAGAACTTCTTGCGAAAATTATTAATTAAAGTCTAGCATATAAAGTGTTTAACTTCTTATGCTGAAAACAGTATTTTGTATTTTTCAACAGTAAACAGTATAATACTGTTAAAAACAGTATGGTTGACAACCCTAGCTGTTACGCTGCTTAACTTTATTTTCTTTCTTTATTCAAACTAAGTAGGTATAGCAATATTTATTTATTGTACCTACTATCGAACTAACTGAATCATGCATGACCTCTTCATAGTCTTAAGTCTTTTACTAATATTTAATGAGATAAGTAAAAAGTAAAAAGTTTTTTTTCAGCACGACCCATTTTGCTAATAATTCGTTTAAAACTTGTAAGGTCTATCGCGTATAATGCACTTAGGACATTTTAGATACTGTATGAATTCTGTACTCAGTAAATGTCAGTGTCGAATGTAATGATAACAAGTTCGTCAGCAAGGAAACCTATCTTCAAGCGAATTTCGACCTACTAGCATTTAGATAGTTAGCCAAAATGAGCTTATGGTGGGTCATGAATCATTATTCAATTGCTTCGATAGTAGGTAGGATCAAAAACGTTACTAAATCATGACACATTATTCTTCATAAACAACCAGCACATGTTTACAAAATTAATAAAGATTTAGACTACTTACGTATCAATATGCAATTATCTAAATTATTTACTTATAACAAAGCTGAAATTTTTGTTTATCTGAACGCGCTGATCTCGAAAATTACTATAGGTAAATCTTTATACAACTAATAGCCCAGCTCTTGAAAAAGCCAATAGTCTATATTTCATCCAAAAATGCCTACAGTATATTAAAATCTGATTTGGGAAAAACCGAAGCGGCCAGTTATAAAAAAAAAAACTAAAAAGGCGACCATTCTCATACTCCTTGGTGAGCACATGCTTAACAATAACTACAGTTAACCCTATTGATTGAATTGCCACTTATTTTCCAGTAGGGTTGTCACTAATGCGGTATCAATCGCCCGAGGACATGACTGATTTAACACTTGACTGATCACTCAATATGACGGTAGGTACTTAGTTACTCTTAAGTTTTTAGCAGCTGGGGACTTGGGCTGGATAAGCGATTCGACATTTAAAAAATGGTCAAGAGCGAGTATGCGTTGAGTGCACGGGATACTGTTGATAGAAAATGGGACGGTGTTTAAATTCGTGTAAATATTCTATTCTTCTTACAAACTAAAACTTTGTAGTTTTTTACCTTAAAGATTTTTGAAACTTCTTTAAAAATACGCTAAATGAACTCCATAAAATAATGCCTATTTCTATAAGGCTACCAAATCCTATTAAACGTATTAGAGAAATAATTATATCTATCTCCCGTATTTATGGTACACTTTCTAGAATGAACCGAACTTTCAAAAAAATTTAATCGTACGTTGGTGTTTTAAATTTAAATTTAAAGATACAGAAAAGTTTCTCATATATTTTTTTACGTAGTTGGATTTTCTTTGGCACTAAAAAACTTTGTAGTTTTTCTACAGCAAAGTGTCGGTCAATTATTTTTCAATAGTTCATGATCATTGCCAATTCCAATAACTGTCACAAGAATGCAATAAAAGTGACACCCTCAAACACCTACGACGGATTAAATGTTCTAACACCATAAAGAACTACCCAATCATCACCCAAGGAACTCCAGAAATAAAAGAACAGAGACAACTGCTAGTTTGACTAAGGAAAAACATCATCTATCCTTTTTTAACTGCGGAAAATAAATTGTTAGATCTTTTTGGCACCCAGCTTAGCCCAGCAGGGGTCCGTTGTAGTCTTTATTGGTGTCTGCAGTACCCCAGGCGATCAGCATTGTTGTATAGAGGTCTGTAACTGGTTCGAGGGGCACCAGGGTCGAAATGATATGCCATATTTGCTAATTTGCTCTAGGGACGCGCGGTTATGATATTAATAGCGGAAATTAGTATCATATTTTATTGGCCACCTGTCACAGTTTTGTTGGTGATATATATTTATTTTTAAACGTCTCTTTTTTTAGATTTCCTTCAGTAAATTCAGAAAAATATATCTGCTTCCTTTTTGCGTTTTCAAACATGGATTTAACTGAAAACTGAACGTAAAGTCACACTATTGTAGAGGAAACACGTTAAAACGGAGAAACGGGTTGATAACCTTCCTGGCATAACATTATGCTGCATTGTTATGTCTAATATGTCTTAATATTATAATATGTATTAATATGTCTTAGTCAAAACTATGATATTTGGAGGCTGACTTACTAAGAAGGACGATCGCCTCTTAACTTCTAAAGACTCGTTTATCGCTTACCTATTGGAAAGTCGACGCAAAACGGAAAATATAATATTAGAAGTTCTTTATGTAGCCTTTATAGAGCATGACTCTCCTGCATTTTTCAGCAGAATGTCTTCTGCTGGTATGGCATAAAAAGAGAAAGATAGGCTATTGTGTCCCCATGACTTACCATGTATCGTACCTTGGACGACCGGCTGGTGTAGTGGTAACATACATTGCCTTCTATGCCAGAGGTCCTGGGTTCGAATCCCGGCGGCGGCGGATATCGGTGTGCTGAACACAGATATTAGCCGTCATGTCATGGATGTTTATATGTTTATTTAAGTTTATTCTAATAAAAAATATGTATTTATTCAATATGTATATTTATAAGTTTTTAAACTGGCATGGTCATTAACATTTAAATTAACTTTAGAAACGGGATATTTACCATGTTTTTCATTAAAATATCGAGAACTAAAAATAAATGAAAAACATGGTAAATATCCCGTTTCTAAAGTTAATTTAAATGTATATTTATATATTTCTTAAGTAGGTACCTATATGAGTTATACCAGATCCATTACACAAGTTAAAAATAAAAATAAAAAATAAAATCCCCAGACAATCACACCAACTACATGGCCCCAAAGTAAACATAGCTTGTGTATATGGGATACCATATAGCGAACTAGGGGGGAACCTAGAATATAAATAAATAAATAGATAAACACCCAGACACGGAACATTCTTTTTTTCTTGTTCCGTGCGGGGATCGAACCAGCAACCACTGGCGTCTGAGGCAGATAGGTTTACCCCATCGCCAAAGTGGTCGTCAAAGTGGTCGTCAAGTTCCTTAAAAAACTTAATTTGGGCTAGATAATGTTGTGTGAGTGTCAGAAATATTTATTTATTATTTATCGTCCTAAGGTTGGCAGCGCAATTGCCGTAGTGTTATACTTGGGCGATGGTTATTTCTTAACACCGATGATGCTATATACTTCATGTTCTATAAAACATATAATTAGCCTTTATTTTGTAAGGGAGAATAATAACGTTTTGCATTCAAAAATATTTGTAACCTTAAAGTGTACTTGTTGTAAAAAAAAAAACAGTGTAAACATTGTCAGAAGGGGTTGCGCACATTAAATCCGAACCATGAACCGAAATTAAAACTTTTCGATACATTGCTTCCTCACAATAAAACCATTCTGCTCCTGCCTAAATACTCAGCATTAAGGTGTCGTTAGTCAAATGACAGGACTTACGGCATAAATCACCATTTTCTACCAGCAACCACTTACCAAAAACATACTTTATTACTACGACGATAATGCTAAAAATACCAAAGCGTTGTTTAAGCAGATGTGACCTTACTACAGAAAATATTGTGTTTAAAAAAGCGTATATGAATGGGGTTGTACGTATCGCTGCCCTACTTTAATAAATTATTGAAGCAGTTTTGAGAATTGTTTTACGAGCTCCTTTTTATATTTTTTTTATTATCACCATAGTTGAAATGAATTATCTGATCACAGTATACTACGTTGCATGATTTCAATTTATTTATTTCCTTATCCGTAATAGAGCACGCAGGCTTAGAATGGAAGTTGCTCTTCATTTTCGTGATCATATATTCCAGTAGACGGTATAGATAGTTCCTTATTTATACCTTAAATTTTGTATTGTTTTACGGTCTATTGATAAATTAATAAATCTTTACTGAGTCAGTAGTAATAAAACAACAGGATAAGAAAGATATGCTTGCATAAAGTAATGCAAAAAATCAAATTTTCAAAAAAAAAATTTTTATATCTTAAAAATTTAAGTGAACAAGTACTATTTATTTACTACTTAACTTACTTAAGTATTTTAAATTGACAGAATATTTAAAATGTAGAGTTTTTATGGCACTTTGATTTAATGTCACGAGATCTGCAACTAAAGATATGATTTTGTTTCATTTCCTTTATTTCCCCTATTATATTCCTCCCCAGCATAATTCATAAAATAATAGTGGTCGTCGTCAAAAAGGACGTTTAACAAATGATACGACGTTGTTCTATTGTAAAACCTTTTGTTGTTTTGCTCGTATGTTTCATCACTCAATCATCATAACGGCATAAAACCAAATGTGACTGTATATAAATTCTACTCTTGCTCTGTTAGTTTTAGGGTACGATTTTGATTGTTAATATTTTCTGGATGACTATGTTTTATTTTTTGCATGACGGCTAATAAGTCACATGTATGTATAATTATTATTTTATTGCTCGGGTTTCGAATGCGAGTCATGATCGCTTGTGTTTGGGTGCAGCATCTTAAACTTTTTTATTTTTTACTAAGTTGTCGTCTTGGTCGTATCGTCATTGTTTTGCGTTATGCGTAGGATGCATTTAATTTTGAGTTGCGACTCTTTTCTTTAGGTATTTATTGAAAAATAATCTTTATTATTGAAACTTTATGTGCTATAATTATAGTGCTTGACGCAATTATACGCATTCGTCATTTTTGTTAACGTTGGTGTTACAGATGGTTGATGTTTTCACAATTTTTAATTACAAAGGTATGTGTAATTAATTTTTTATTGATGTGTTTGTGAGGACATTTTAATCTTAAGAAATGGAAGTAAAATACCTTCGTTCTTTCTCAAGTTCTTTATGATTTGTAACTTTTGGTCAAAAACTTTAATCGATGCTTACATTATATTATTTTAAATTTTATATAAAATATTAAATTACTTGGCAGCTTAATCTAACAGCTCACATTTTTTTAAATATAGGTATGTGTATCCAATAGTTTATTCATTGGAATGCATTGGAGCATTCATTAAAAAACTGAAAAAACAACTCCAACTATACATTCAAAATCAAACTCCTCAACGCCCAAACCCATTGACAATTAACACAAATTCTCACATAAAACACAGGACCATTAATTTTATATGATCTTAATTCATCTGGTAATGTTTCGTCGCGTCGATCAGCACGTTTTATTCTCGATAGCATCGCTCGCGCACGCGGCGTCGACGCAGCGGCGGCGCAGGAGTCACCGGCACGTGCACTTCGTTATTTCCGCGGCAAAATGTTTCGGTACCTCTTTGTTAGGAGATTAGGCGTGAGAGGGGTGGAGATAAAACGATGGATAGTGCCTAGTTGGTGGCGGGTTCTGGCATGATCTATTGATGTGAAGGCTTGGGGGTTGAGAATTGGCTGGTAGTTAGGTGGATGAGACAGGCATTATATAAAGGACTTTTGGATAGTCAAGACTTTTTTATATGTTTGAGAGCGAATAAAGGTTAAAATATTATGTAAAACTACTATTTCAGGAAACAGTGTTTGACTTTATGGCACGTATAGGATCAATAAAATATCATAAGTCTGCCGATAAAGTATTACAGTAATGTTTCAAAAAAAGCTTAAACCTTCCAAAACCCTTATGTTTCTTGAAATACCTTAGCATACCTTTCCATCGGGCGGGGTTAAGTATAAACGTAAGTATAAAACTAACATAAGTGTGTGTCGCTTCTCACAGTTAACTTAAATGGAAATCCTATTTACGCAGACTTCTCGCATTTAATTAAGTATGTTGCACATCTTCATTTAACGTTATTTTTTAATCTTTCTTATTTATTTTCTATTTCTTTTTATACTTTATTAACATTCAATGCCTTTTCTATATTACCATAGAGCGGTCACCAGTAATCACGATTTCAACGTTATCGTCACGTCGTATCAACTTCGAGATCCAACTGCATGTTTACCATTAGAACAAAAGAGTATGCGTTCAAAGCGTTTTATTTAACAACATTGCTATCAATAGCGCGCTTTATTCCTCGGCCCCTACTAATATCACCCTAATACAAGAATATTGAAACACAACCAATTCTCATACTAGTAGGCGTTTCCCACCATATTTATTATTTTTGTCACTATTGTACCAGGAGGATTATAGTTGGTATTTAGATAGAATTGGGGATAAAGTCAGTAATCTCGCCTTTTGTAGCGCTGCTGGTGTGGTGACGTCGGGAGCGACTTTTTATAATTTCACACCGTGGTTATTGCGTGAGCAGCTGGTCATTTTGTTGTACGTTTACGCAATATTTCCATTAAATTTTGACTTGACATAAACTACTATACGGATTTAGTTGGAATTTAAAATAACAGGTATTTTAGCTATGTTTTGAAGTCTGGGTTTTGCTCTTAATTATATATGAAATAGGATGACCGTTCTTTTATTTTTAGACCGATGATTCCATGGCATAGTTGGCTAATAGCCGGCGTTTAGTTTTGAGTTTGATACCTCTCCATGATTAGAGTTGTACCATACACTGATGGTATTATACTTAATATTTTATCCGTTAGCTAGATGGGTCAAGCGTCAAAGTTTGAACTTTAAGTAAAAGTAAGAACGGAGTTAAGAAAGGAGACCAGGGACCAATAAATAATTCCTATAGGATAACTAAATTCATCATCGATAAAAAATTTAAGAACCGTTATAGTATTTTTTAGTATGAAATTCTTATAAACTGGAATACACATAATAAACTATACCAAATAATATCAAGCACCAAAGTAAGTAATTACCTAAGTCAGTTAGCTAAGTAATTACATCAGTTAAGATCCCTCACCTAATACTTATCAATTCAATTAATTAATCGCTGTATTGGGTGTCCCAGAACCGCATTTGAATATAAGGAGTTGTCAAGTCACGTCTGTGTTAACCCATTAAATATAGCCCGAGGTCAGATAGACCCCACGAACAAATCTCTTGACGAATCTATTAGACAGTCAGTTAATTATAACTGTAGAAACCTATCTTGTTTCCTATCTTCAATTTAGTTGAGTTGCTACGAGCATTATTTGTTGTTTTTATTTAGATGACCATTATGTACTTATTATCTCTGCACAGTGCTTGTATTTGTGTGCACGAAACTATTTTTTGCGTGTTTTATTCTGCTTTTTATGTATTACAAAACAAAATTTGAAATAGATACCTCATTTTATTTTTTCATTCATATTTAGTGAATGTCTTATATTTTTATACCATATCACATCTCGGTATCTTGTTTATAAATATAAAAAGCAAAAAACAATTTTCGTAATAGCAACTGTTGTTTTATCTTATCGTTTTCTACATATACCTACACGATATCTAATCATATTAACATAAAGGTTGATTTCGACAAAAATTATATAAACGAAAGGTTTACCCAAAATAATTTTAGTCATTATTCATCAACCAGCATCAGTTCATCAGCTAGAAATCCGAGTAAACACGATGATATTGTCTCCTGGTAAATATATTTATAGATATAGGGTATCTATACTCATGTATGGTGAATAAAAAAAATATTAATTGTATGTAGAGTCAAGTTTTAATAATGAATACCTGGCAAATTTTTTGCTGCCACTGCATTTAAGTATACAAGTAAGCTCATTTAGTCGCCAAACTCAATATTTACAATTTAGCCTCCGTTTACTCATTGAGCTTACACCAGTTCAATTAACTCCAAAGAATTAAAAAAACTCACACGCAACACCTCATGAATCAACAAAAACTTTGATTCATTACAAAACAGCAATTGTAGCCAAAACATTCGAAATTCAAAAAACAATCATACAGCAACTGAAGTAAAAACTTGCGTTGTTTAGCCCAGCATCGACCGGCGAGTCTGCAGAATCAATAGACGCGACGACTCCGGAATAATAAGCAGGCAGGTACTGTGCCTGCAGCAGGGCACACTGGGCTTCCGTGTTGCGGGGGACCCTGTGTTGCTGTTTTGAGGAAAAATCGATAGGTTTACTGGGATTTTTTGGCAGGCTTAAGATGTCTAATTCGTCAAAAGTGATAGGCTTTTTTTTAGTACAAATTTGTTGTTAACGAGATAGAACAGAGAATTTACATCAATTCGTTATCATTTGTATCTTTTTATCAATAAACTAAAATTCCTTTTTATGTATAAGAATAAAATGATAGCCTTAGGTACCAGGAATCACCTTATTTGTTGTTACTATAAATCTAGCAGTACGGCTTTTTAGTCTCTGCATTTTAACACTAATAATCTCTCTATTAGATCTTTAGTTTCGCATTACAATTTTAAATAATGAGAATGAAACAGAAACCAGCTGTGAGAACTACAGATTAACTATAAAATTAAATTAAAAACTCACATTTTTTGTAAACGTTCGACTTGGACAAAACAAGATTCTGGCCAGATACCTCGCACGCTATGACAAATATTTTAATGACGGTAATAAAGCATGTACATAACTGCCATTAAGATACTAGAACGAATAAAAACAGCAATAATCCAATATACTCAATCAAACCAAACGAGAACAACCCGTTTGTATAAATATGTTCAAGTTAAACATTGTGGCACTCGTCGCGGCAATCCAATATCAAGCAGTAACTATCTCGGATAACAATAGCTCCAAAGCCCTTCAGACGAAAGCCAAATCAACTTACCGTTTCAAAACCCCTGTTGACTTTTGACGTCATACCGCCAAAAACATTTTAAGTACACTCTTTATCTGAATGCTGCATACTAATGTAGTCCCTTTCTGAAAGAAATAAGGAGCAGAATGGTTCAAAGTGGTCGACCAGATGGTGGAAATGCTACGCTGGCGATATTGGCAATGTTATCTAAGTTTACTTAATCAGCAGTGGAACGCAATCGGCGTGCGGTCTCTGGGGCCCTCTAACCGGTTAACCGGTCCCTCAGTCCCCGTAGCGAGGACTAAAAGGGGTTTCTTCATAATCTCGCTGCGAAAGGAAAATATTTCTTATCTATTTAATTATGGCGCACAGAGCGAGCCGTTAGATCGTCTGTTTTAATTTCCTCGTGTCCGCTGGGACGCGATAATGAATTGTGATATGTGGACGTTTGTATCCATTTTCACTATTAGTGATATAAACATTTCAATTCATATTATTATTTTCTGATGAAATTGTTAAATATTCGAAGAAAATCATAAATAGTTGTTTTTATTTTAGCAGTAGAATATCGAAGGCTGGGACATTATGGGTGTTTCATGAGGAGCAAATGAAGTTAAGTTATATGCCTTACGTTACTGCCGTCTACAGCTAAAACTACTAATGTTAAAATTTAAATTTATTGAAAATAAAAGTTATTTTGAACAATAAATCAAAGTTAATCAAAACCCGTATCGATGGATAACGAAGCGACATTTTGCAAAATATAAATAACAAGTGTGATTTGTTCCCCACACGGCGAACTGACGTGCCGGCAAACCCTCAACTCTGGTGTCAAACTACATCCCATCTGTCACTGCTCGCAACGCCATAAAAACTTAATAACCAATCCGTCACCATAAAATAACCATTAAAAAGCCGTCGGACGCTTTTAAAAATGCATCAAGAAATGAAATCGGTAGTTAATTACCAAGAGACTTCGCGGCTCAGGTTTCAGTGGGGCGATATTGCTGAGGGTAAGTGTGATCTGTAAAACAGAACATGTCCAAGTCTAGGACACCCTGTATCATCAAATGTGCCGCACCTCGACTTCACCCCTGACTTATTTACTCCCAAATACTTGAGCTTTGATATGTATGCAAATATTTACTATCACAGCATATAACAGGTACGAGCCCAGTTCACGAATGAACGCTTCGCTGACTTCTAACGAATGATTCGGTACTGGTCGTGTTTACCTACGTTGCTACAGGTAGAGTATTTGCTAGCGTCCTATACGGGGTCCAATTTGAAATTTGCACTGTGGGGTCTGAGAGACCCCTTGTACGTCCAATCGACGGAGGGAGCAATTTGATTGTTAATTGCGTTCTTGTCGACGCGGTGCCGAGTTATGAGTTTATGCTAATACGTGCTCACTCACAGGATTTTATTTGATGGTACATTCAGTAGAGATGTGTTTTGAATAATCTTCGCAAATACTGAGTGTTCGGTTTATCTTAATTATTGAAATTTTTGTGAAATGATTTATTCAGCACTCGAATATGCTCAAAGCGGTGTCGTTGTAAGTGATTGTTTTGATTTTTATTTTAGGCCGCTGCATAATTACTTCTACTCAAATTTAAAAAGTGGCTCATGATAAAATATACAGTAGTCATTTTGCATAAAACTATTAAACAAATTGAGATATTCACAATAAACCAAAAAACAGAACAAATAACTTCTAGATTAACATACAAATCCACAATTTAATGAAAAACCACAACAAACCATCCCAAATAGAAACGTAATAGTATTATGCATCTCATTATCGGGCGTTTCAAATTAAAAGGGTCTAAATTATCCCTTTACAGTGACAAATAACTCCCTTGCAGTTCCTTGTTAGCGAATCTCTGTGTTGGGGACAGGGGATCTCATTGCGACATAGTTTTATTTGAAGCCTTCTGCTGTTTAATAAGCGACCTTATTCAAATGAAGTCATGGTGTATAATTAAAGTTTGCTTATCGTACAGAAAGGTCTAATGTAAAGTATCATCATGAGTTGCGGTGAACCAAAACGCTGGTTGTTTTGGGTGAAAGGCGTCAGCTTGTGTGATGGGATTGTATGGAAGTATGAACTAATCTTCTCAACGTTTGATAACTCAATAATGTACAGAGGAGGCTGGCCTTTGATGCCGTTCTGTTGCCACGCGGGAGGTGACGAAATCCTAATTGCAGATAAAAAGATAACTTTGATGGAACAGGGGATGGAATATAAATTAAGCTTATTTTGTGCACTTTGGTCTGGAAGGAATACATTATTTTTTATTTACATTATTGTTACATTTGGGAATTCTAAAAAAGACACATTCAACTAATCTACTAGTCACATTCAAGACACGTATAGTAGTAAACTTCAACCAAACTGTCGATTGAGGTCAACTTGTAAAGTTTTAAATAAATCTTGGAGCTAAAATTTGAATGGACCCTGATTATCTCTACAAGACAATTACTGCAGTCTTAAACATAGGTACATACCCCTACACATCTTGAATTCTCAATAAAAATAACATGATTATATTATTAAGAAATAGCAAGAATGCTACGAGTAAAAACTTATGCAAATTAGGAGTAATTAAAATTTGTATGGCATTATAATGGACTTGCGTAAGCATGCTTGACCGGTAGTGAGCATCCATCTTCCTGTTTATTTCGACTATCAATTATTCTAAACTATGTTCCGTGTAAAACAGCAATATGCGCAGTGCTATATTTGAAACCGGGCCTTCCTATCCGAATGTGTCTAAAAAACAGAATATCTTTTCCATATGTGGAGGAGATTATTGGACATCAGGTAACCGATGTAGATTGTTTGTTTTATATTAAATAAAATAATTGTTTATCGAAGTTTATGTGAAACGAGCTTATTCCCGCAACTTCGTACGCACTTCACTACCCTTCCGAAGAATTTCAGAAATTTCTTCCATAATACAACCAGACACCCATTGATAGATACCAAGTTCCACATCCGTGCACTCAAAGACTGAAGTTCCTGAAAGGACTGAAAGAAGAAAAAGTTCTGTATTTCCAATTCCCGTGGGAAAGTTGGGAATTCCTTCCATAACAGAAATCCAAGAACCTTTACACAAAGTTCCACATCCGTAACTCAGTAACTCAGTCAGTAACGGAACAGTTTTACATATTAAGATTATTACATGACTTAATTTTTTTAAAGATTATCTGGCTAAACCTGGTCAGGTGTACTTTGTACCTTCCGTCCTTCAGTCCACCTTCAGTCCATCTGGCTTATATGTACTATTCACACTGAGACTGCCACTAGGTTCTTTCCGTCAACCTGAATTCAACCTTGGCCGACGTTATCCATGGTGGTCCTATGACTACATTGTCACCATTTACGCAAATGAGGATTTACAAAAACAAACTGCTTAACTCTAAAGAGTATCGACAGACTGTAGTTTTAGCCAACTTTTATCATTATCATCAATATTTAATCATCACACCCTAAGCCCATGAGATTCCGTATCGGAGCCTCGATCTCATTGCACAAAGCTGCCGGCGTCAAATTACTGACACCTCTGGTGCTGAGCAGCATAAGTGTTATCTTGATAATCATATCCAAGCCTATCGTGGACCAGTGGAGCATGTATAGTGTTGTGATCAGTTTTGTTGACTGCTGAGATTCGGTTACAGAGAGATTTGATTGTGATTAAGTTTTGGTTTTATTTTCATTATACAGTTTAAAGTTAAAAAACATATTTCAAAAAGTTAATTTATTTGGTAAGCAAACAATAGACGACGATCATACGAAGTTAAGCTAAAACCCTAAAATTAAAACAAAAGACTACATTATTGGAAATTTGTAATACTAATCGTAACGCAAAAAAAAAACAATATCAATTATCAAAAACGGCCAAATACAAAATCCTTTTCAAATGTCTCAAATTAAAATTCTAAATTTAAAACCGTAACGGATTTTTTTGCATCAAAATTTTAGTACATCGGTCGTTCGAAGCTTGATAAAGATGTCCATCTGTCTGAAAGGTCGGTGCGACTCCCGCGTCGATGAACAAAATGCAAAATTAAAAGTCCCTTGACAATTGCTATGATGATGCTTTCATATGGAGATATAGGGGTAGGTGTGAAAGATTTGTAATAAGGTTTTATAAATTTAAATAAATTTTATAGTTTGGGTTATCTACAGCTCAATGAGAGGTTTTCTGACAGATCATTAAAAAAACAAAACTGCACAAAATTGTTACAAAAGGCTTCGGTATATGTCGCCTTACAAAAGGCGAAGGCGAAGAATTTATTCCACATGCGTTTTTTAAAGTAAAATAAATTAATTGACGTCTGTATCAGAAATTGAACGTATAGATAACCATAGATGGTAGATACCACTTACCTACATTATAGTATACAGACTTAACGCCTTCGGCTTTTTAAAAGTGCCATCTATAGAGGTTTTTTGAACTAATTTTTATGAGCTGTCAGAAAACTCCCCATTAGATAAAACGATAAACCATAGCTTTCTTTTTTTGAAGTTTGAACTTTTTTTTTTTATAAAACTTTAATTTAATTTCACACAAAAAGATTATCAATGGGCCGTAATCGACATTGCATTCTCTTATTTTTACATCTCTCCAGTGTCAAATTTTACGACGTGACAGCCAAAACTGTTTTTTTTTCTCTTTCTGTCACGGCATTAAAAAACACCATTAATTTCCTACAAAATATTCAATGAAAAATTCAAAATATTTTTTTTTTACGTACTTACACAGATAGATCGTAACCGATCATAACGCAGGTTTGCTACAGAATAATATCCGAAATTATGAAAACCGTTCAATGAATTAACCTTCAAGACGTTTAAAAAGTACCTAAGTTCACACGAAATTATCAAAAACTTTCACGCAACATATACATTACATGGCCTATCAAAAGAATAAGATAAACAATATTTTCTTAACAACTGTCCCACAAAATTTCCTATCAAGAACAGATAAACATCTTCACCTACCCATAAAATACAGTTGGGAAAAAAAACTGAAGAGCTGCCGATTCTCTGCGGTGGTGTCGCGACCGCGTCGCAGCGACGTCGCGTGTGCAACAAATGACATTCGACATGCTTCTATAATGCAGCGCTGGGGACGTTGAGATGTACTATGCTAAACCTTATAGATAGCTTGTCTTTTGCAGAGGAATTTAATTATACTGGGTATGTCATATTTGATATTAAACGGATGAGTTTTTCAACCGATTTCGAAAGGGAGGAGGTTCTCAATTTTGCTTTTTTGTTACGAGATTATTAAGTCTATTATAAGGTTTAATTGACGTTTTTTCGGGCGATAGGCTGCCCCCTGTCACTGCTATAGTCTCTCTCCATCATTATAAAACCTGCAAAGTCAAACGTGACATCAGATGCTGTTATAACCTCTGGTGTTCTGCCTACCCCATAAGGGATACAGGCGTGAAGCTATGTATGTATAAATCGATATTGAAGGCCATCTTATTTTATTTGTAAGAACACACTTCAAAGGTTCTCCTATATTTTCATGAAAATGAATAACAATATTTTTTTTAAATTTGCAACCTATGAAATCGAAAAATATGTTTATCGATGACGTTCTCTCTGCAACATTATTCTTGCTGCACATTAATGACCTTTTAACACCGGGCATTATTGGTTATGCTGATGACAGCACTGTTGTAGAGAGATACGTATCCAATGCGCGAGCGAGCCCCCGTGAAATCCAGAGTTTGAGAAAGTCAATGATTGAGCGCGTTAATTTGACCTTACGAAAAGTATCCGATTGGGGTGAGTCGAATTTGGTCAAATTCAACGCGTCCAAAACTCAGGCGTGTCTATTCTCCGCAAAAAAGAGCACCTTCACATTTACGCCTACTTTCCAAAATGTATCTGTCCCCATCACTGACCATCTAGGGCTTTTAGGCGTAACTGTAACATCCAGTTTGAACTTCGGTCAACAAATTGTGTCCATGGCTCAAGTAGCTTCGAAAAAGTTGGGAATCATCTCGAAGGTGCGGCGGTACTTCGGCACTGCACAGCTTCTAAACTTATACACAGCTCAAGTGCGATCATGCATGGAGTACTGCAGTCATCTTTGGGATGGTTCAGCCAAGTATCAACTAGAAGCGCTGGACTCCGTTGACCGAAGAGCCCGTAAACTTATTAACGACGTCGACCTTACAACCAAAAAACTGCAGACCTTAGAGCATCGTCGTAAGGTTGCGTGTCTAACCGTGTACTACAGGATACATTTTGGTGAGTGCGCCAGTGCTCTGTTTGAACAAATTGAACCCTCACCCTTTTACCATCGGACTACTAGACGCAGACAGAACTTCCATCCGTATGTGGTAGATATTCCGAAAAGTCGAACTAAGCGCTTTGACAGTTCCTTTTTGATACGGGTCGCCAAGGTTTGGAATGAACTGCCTGCGTCTATTTTCCCTGACCAATATAGTCCTAGTACTTTTAAGCGTCGAGTGAATAGGTTTCTCGTGGATGGACGTGTACCACCTTAGTCTTCATGTTCACTTAACATCAGGTGTCATGGAAGACAAACGTCCCATCCATAATTTATAAAAAAAAAAAAAAAAACGTTGCCCTTGCGCCAAAATTTCGGTAAGGACTTAAAAATGTGAGTTTGTCGGTTTATTAATATTTTGCAAACGTTGATTATTTTAGAGTGACTAAGGCCATGTTCGAATTTAAGCTCCTTTGGTATAAAGTTATGTAAATGATGGAACACAGCTGTGGTAAAACCTAGTTCTTCTGAAAATACCAGGTGAAATTTAAGTGGTCACTGGCCAGTCAAGCGGGTCTCGGATTCTACTCCTAAAATTAGACTTTATTGGGTGAAAACACATTCATACACTACGCCAACATTTTAATGTACGACATAGAGTTATTAGGTATTTTCCTACAATGCTTAACTATCTTTTTTATAATGAAGACTAGCACAATTTCGACCTACATAAAAAAACACATACCCCATAAAAGGGTACTTTCCTCATAACTCCCCTAAACGTCACATATTTTTATTATATCATTACAAAAGGTAATTTACCTTTTTAAGCCTAATGTTTTACGACCAGGTTAATTTGCATTTATTTTAGCGGCAGTTTTGTAACAAAAAACGTATTTATGTTGAGTAAGTATTCAGTTTTTAAATGTATGCTGCTGAGGAAAGACTCTTCCGCAATTGTTATTTGGGTGAGGAAAACTATGTTTGTATGTACAGTGCGATGGATACGCGTACGACTGAAAGGCTCTGCGGAATCAAGTCCCGCTACCCAACGTATACGCATACGTCTGAACGTCCCATAGATCCAAAGACCTAACATTTTTAGACTTTTTCACTCATTAGGAGCTATGAAGTCCGAATGCAAAACTCCAAGTTCAAATTTAAAATAATTTTAATAACAAAAAAATTCCATGCTGGACTGGAAGCGAAAGAAAATCATAGAATGTACCAGCTGCTTCTCTTCCCGGGCATACTGTAAAAGTCGGTTAAGGGACAGAGGTTTTATTAGCATTTTTGTGGGCGATAGGCTGACCCCCTGTCACTGCAATAGCCTCTCGCCATCATTATAATACCTCATTAGTCAAACGTGACATCAGATGGTCTTATAACCACTGATGTTCTGCCTACCCCATAAGGGATACAGGCGTGAAGTTATGTATGGAATAACAAAAATTGTTTGCATTGTATATATACTTAAATCAGCGTCACCTCTATATTTATATTTTCTTGTAATTTATTATAGAGATAGCTCCAAGTCCTAATCAGACTCCAGCCCACCGCTTTATAACGCCAATATGTTGTATACAAAACTTTCAATCTTGACAAAATGAGGCATTCTGCTACAAACTTCCATTTGCATTTTCAAACTCATACACAACCTCCTTCAAAAACTGTACCTATCTTGTCCGCGAAAAACAAACCGATGGCTTTTATGGAGTAATGCATACTATTTATGCTACATATTTCCATCTAAGTATGTTGTTTGAACATACATACAAACTCCATCAAAAAGGTGAGCCTATCTTGCATGCCGGCATTAAACCGATAGCTCTTAGGAAGTAACAGGTGTTATTGGGCAGTGGTGATCACTAAACGTCAGCTGATTCTGATCTGAATTTCGGTTTAGCTTATATAAGCTACATACCAGCTAATAAGATCTTCCAAAGGTTCAAGTTCTATTGTTAGGGTTGGACAATATTAGAAATAACATGTGAAGATGGCCACTTTACCATTCCCTTGTGATTAATATTGTTGCTATTCTTAAAAATTAATAGAGAAAACTCTTTTTCTATTCGATCTGTTGGAGACGTGGCAATATACAGGGTGTCCCGCTTACCCTATATAATGACTTCTCGGAGGTATTCTATTACCCATAAGGATTACTGAAAAAAATCCAAATTTATTTTTCAATTTTTGTATGTCAGCAATAAATTTCGACATTTTCTATCATGCAAAAATTGAAAAATAAATTTTGAATTTTTCTTTTTTTATATTTTTTCTGTTAGTTCTAGAATACCTCCGAGAAGGTATGATATAGGGTAAGCGGGACACCCAGTATAGAACAGGAGTTTTGTCGTGCAAATTTTATAATGCAATAAAATGTTGAATAGGTAAATGTAGGCTAGTTAGTGACTTATATCATGAAAGTTAGTGACAGAATTGTCGATGGATTTCAATTAGACGAACAACAAATAGCATATGCGAACAAAAAATACGATTTTGATTTGTATTATTTGGATTTAATTATTTAATAATACCTACTTGTACTTTTCATTTCCTTTTGGGAATTTTTCGTAGTCAACTGATCAACGTTCAATAAACAAACTTACTTAATTTTAATTATAATGGTGTATACAACCGTAGGTTTCCGATTCAAACTGTACCGAGCAAAAACTGGAAAGAACCCAGTTTAATACAAAGTAATATTTTATAGCTCTAGGTTAATTTTATAAAGAATGTAAATGTAAATTTCATTAAATTGGTTAATAAATATCGTCGATAACATCGAAATGTTCGTACTAAGGCGTTAATAATATTATTAAGGCAAAATAATATGTTAATAGTAATTTGTTATAGGAACAGAGGTGAAAGCAAAAACTTGGGACTAAGGTATCACGAAGGGCAACGATGAAATTTGTGAGGGCTTAATAAAATATTATAAATAAAAACAATATATTCGTAGAATTCGAGAAAATTCGTCAATTGTTAAAGATGGTAAGATAAATTATATTTGTAGGGATATAAAACAAGCCGCATTTTAATTGCGTGTTTTCAGTAGGTATAGGTAATAATGTTTTTAAGTTTTTGCATTTAAAATGCTCAATTATTCTTAAATAAAACGAAAAATGTGATAAATAATAAATAATAATAAAAAAAAAAATTGGTAAGTAATTTCGAGGCGTACCCCCAGCCCCCAGGAAGCTCAGTGGAAGAGCACTCGTCCGGCAAACGAGAGGTCCCAGGTTCGAATCCTGGTCGGGTAATTTTTATTTATCACATTTTTCGTTTTATTTAGGTATAGGTAATTTAATAAATACAGTGTTAATATTTAGATTGCTTTATTTAAACTAACTTTTGATACTTCCTGAAATATCAATACCTGTAAATCTCACAGTAAATAGTCAAACTGTGACAGTTTTACTAACATGACTTGTATCAATGACTAAAACCACGATTTGATTCAAAAACGAACGGTGAGGTCAAAATAAATACTTGCAGAAATGACGGCAATGGGAACGTCTGAATGCCCTCCCATTGCTATCTTAGATTTTAAGAAAATATCTAGAAATAAAAACTGTGTAAAACTACATTTTTCTTCCTCTTCAAACAAACTTCTAACAACCTTGTAAAACGCCCGTCCAGATTGTCACGGCGATCAAAACGGTGTCACAATAAAACAACACTTTCCAAAGCGACGCTGTTATCAAATCATAAAAGTTATTCAACACGAGTTTATTTCTGTCATATACCAGAGTTGCCAGAGTTTGCCGCAAGAGGGCCGTAAAGCGACCAACTGTATGGACTGTTATTACATATGGTTGGATCATGATACGGATGTTTCTAAAAGGTTAATTTCATTTGATTTGTTATTCTGTTTGTTTGTGTCTTTGATGGTGCTGTTGTTAGAAATATTTTAAATATTTACAGTCCTTTAAAATTAAAACCGGATTTTAACTCGAAGTTTCAGAGTTTTTATAGAATTCGGCAGAATTCAAGAAAAATTAAGATATCTCTTTAAACATTTCAAGTCTGCTTTTCACTTCTTGCCAAAGGAGACCTGACGTGCTTCATGCATTTTTGGACTAAAAAACGAAGTAACCGGCCCGAGAAAAGTATGCTTATAATATGATAGAATACAAATAATCAAACATTTTTTATACGACGTCATTCCTCTAGGTCCGGTATATGAATTCAAGAATACGCTTTTTATAGGATCTTTCAATATGGATGGGTCGATTTTAAAATAGAAAAACAGGGTTCTGTGCGTAATATTAACGAAATTATTGTTTTATTTGAAAGACCTATCCATGCCATTTTGCTTTGATATATATGCTTTGATAACATCATTCAACTGCCTGCCACGTCTTCGAACAGTGGCACTTTGACAGGTTAAATTTTCAGCAAACAGACAACAATCAACAGGCAGATCTATTTTAATAATTTTTTTAGCCTAAATTGAACGTGGTATGGTCGTGGATGACATGTGTTTCCAGAATGACCGCACAGAACAACGGCCATTTTGCATGAACGATTTGAAGATTGGGTTATTTCATGCTGAGGTGATGTGAGTTGGTTGGGCGATTTGATTCTACTGAAGATAGGAGCTCTCAGATTTGTGCCACTCTTCAAAGATGTGGTGAGCAATTGAATGATGTCATAATCATAACAAAATGGCACGAATAGGTCTCTCAAATAAAAAAAAAATTTCTTATACCATTCCGTTTTGAAATCGACCCGTCCTTATTGAAAGACCCTATAGTTCATCTAGATATCAAGTAAATATCGCCAATAAACTCCTGCAACTTCGAAGATTACCAGTTCAGTGCTAAAATTCAAGGAAGGTGTATATTTTTTTAAGTTTTGAATTTAGTGCTTGGAACAGCTGAAATATTCTACATTTTCAAGGTGTCTGAGTAAATTTTTGGTCAGTGAAAAGTTAACTGAACATTTCTGCTGGGTGAGGAGAGTCAGGTGGGACGGTTCCGTAGACCACTCTTAATTAAGTGAATCGATTTGTTTACAAGACACAGGCTTATAATCGCATTATTTTGTCATTAGAAACGTAATATTTATAAAATATTTTAATTTTTCACACTCAGGACGTTGAATATTTTTATACAGCCGCCTTAAGATATTTTTTATCTATTGTATTATTCTAATAATGTTCCTTAAATTAGAAAAAAGTCAAAAATAAGTTTTTTTGCAAGTAAGTAGGTACGTTCAATTAGGTATAATCGCTTTGTATCTTATTAAAACTATTTATTCTTGTTCTTGCGAGTCGAAGCGGGCTCAAATTGTGCCCACCGAGAATTTTACCACAACTACAGCATTATTGTGAGCCTCTATTAGTAACTTTTTTTTATTGTGAATTAAATTAAAGTGAAAGCGGTCACATTTTATTTTGTAAACAAGAAAACAAATTGAGCCTAGCTTTTCATAACCCAAAATACGTAAGCACCTTTAATTGTCTTAATGGGATAAATCATACATTACGTTCGTTTTCATTTTTTCCAGGAAAATCTTCTTTTGCTAGATATAGTAAAACTTTTTTAGAATAGTACTTTTCAGTTTATTAATAGTTTAAAAACACAAAACAACAATAAATATCCCGTGTAACCACACTATCATTATCTAAGTTTCTACAGTTCTACAACGCTAATAAATCTGCAACGTTCCCCAAAACTAGACTTTTTACGGTAAAAAAGTCAATATAAAACCCCGATTGAGGACGCCGATCGTCCAAATATCCGTACGAATGCATGGAGAAAGTGTAGGCAGGGGGGGTGCATCGCATGAATATGTATGAGAGGGGGGCAGTCGCTCCCCAGCGCTCTCGCAGGGCAGACGCGTGTAAATGGAAAATTCAAATAAAAATACCCCAAATATGAACATGAGCTCGATTCGTGTTGTTCCCAGTTTTTTGCACAACCGCGTCCGGACACATGCGATAACATGTCCGCCAAATAAAACTACCGACTCTACTGATTCCGCTTTGATGTACGTTTTGTTGAGCCTGATTTGAATGACAGCCGGTTCGTGGGTAGCTGCCTTATTTTTGTATGTTCCTATAGGTGGACGTTGCGTTGCGTGGCTTATTATGTTGTACGTAGTACTTTTTTTAAAATAGGTACTTAATGTAATAGTACTTACAATTATACTTGACAATCAATAATACTGAATTTCGTTTTATAATATTCATTGAAAATATGAAATTTGAAACAGAAATATAAGTTTCTTTAAATAGGCTTCTAAACAAATATATCTACCTATTTCCAAAAAATTTTGCGTTGACTGGCGTGTCAGTTTGATATGGGTATTTTATGTCCGAGTATCATATGTATGTATCTATGGAAGTACTTTTTATTTAAAAATATCTGCATCAGATCTTTTTGGATCTTTTTTTCAGATCTGTAGAGTTGGTTTAATATAGCCTTAGCTCAACTTTGATGACCACTTTGGCGATGGGGTAAACCTTTCCGCCTCAGAAGCCAGTGGTTGAGGGTTCGATTCCCGCACGGAACAAGAAAAATAAAATGTTCCGGGCCTGGGCGTTTATCTTTATATGTTTTTTTATATTCTAGGTCCCTTCCCTAGTTCAATAAATTTTACTTACTTTGAGGCCATGTGTGATGTTGGTCAGATTATCTGGGGAGTTATTTTATTTTTATAAAAATGATAATAAAATCCCTAGACAATCACACCAAGTAAATAGCCCCAAAGTAAGCAGAGCTTGTGTTATGGGATACCATGTAGCGAACTAGGGGGGAACCTAGAATATAAATAGATAAACACCCAGACACAGAACATTTTTTTTCTTGTTCCGTGCGAGAATCGAACCCGTAACCACTGGCGTCTGAGACAGACAGGTTTACCCCATCGCCAAAGTGGTTTTCACGATATAATAGAGAGTTAGAACTATTCACTTTACAGGGCAGCTAAAATTTACCAGGCAGATGAATTTTATATTTTACAGATAAACAGTTTCATAGCTGTAACAGTCAGTATGATATTATCTGTGAAACCTTTTACACTTTATCATACTGATATTATAAATGTGAAAGTTTAGATGTATGGATGTTTGTTCCTCAATCAAGGCAGAACGGCTCAACGGATTTCGATTAAATTTGGCATAGTGATAGTTTAGAGTCTGTAAAAGTACATAAGCTAATTTTTATCCCGATATTCGAAATTGCGCTACTAAAACCGTGTGAGACAGCTAGTAATTAGATAAAACTCTTAACTCCTGACATTCCATGTTCGAAATATTGCTGTTAACAGATATTAAACAATATATTGTAGAAAACAGTTATATTCAGATAATTACCCTTTGCAGCTTCACATAGCTTTACCTATGTAATTTTTGATCACGCGATAATTTCTTGATACGAATTGGGCTACAAAAAGTTGGTGAACTTTTTATCTTACTGGTTTTTTATTGGTTATTATACCTGCGTTTGACGTCCATCTAACATTAAGTGCAGATGAGGTAGAAGAAGACAGCTCACGGGTTATAAACGGATCAAGCTTTTCATAAACATTGCCAAACCATATCAGGAGTGGTCGCTAACCAAACAAACCACTGAAGGAGTGCTACCGCCCAGCCGGGTTCGCTCGAAGTGGTCGCCTTTAACTTTGTTCATTGCTGTTGTTCTTTTTAAGTCTCAGCTTGTTTTTTTTATATAAAATACTAAGCCCGCGTTTGATCTCAATATCACCTGATGGTAAATATACAGGGTTATTGGTAATTAGACCGGAATCTTTTCAGGTTATTGGTAATTAGACCGGAATCTTTTCAGGTGACGTTACATGGTTTGGGAAATGATAGGAAATGACTTCTCCTACGTCCCTTAAAAAGATTCCGGTCTAATTACCAATAACCCTGTAGGTGAGGTAGAAGATGAAAGCACGAAAGCTAGGAAAGAACTGGCTCTTCATAAAATATTGTCGGAACACGTCACCGCCTTATATAAAGGGTGGTCGCCAGTCGGACCCTGACGGCATCCTACCAAGCAGTGGTCACTCAGATTATTTGCCTTTTGTGACACTTTTATACAGGCTTATACTTATCCTTTTACACTTTTAATTGCCAAAGCACAGGCACATAGCTTGGCATATTCAAACAATTCCTTAAATGAATTTTACAGTATGCCCGGGAAGAGAAGCAGCTGGCACATTCTATGTTTTTCTTTCGCTCCCAGTTCAGCATGGAAGACATTTTTAAAATATGCCAGGATATGTCAACATAGTATTACTATCGAATCAACTGAATCATGAGTCCTGACCCATTTTGCTGACAATTCGTTTGAAACTGTAAAACTTTAAGGTCTATCGCGTATAATGCACTTAGGATATTTTAGATACTGCACGAATTCTGTACTCAGTCAGTTTCGAATGAAATGATAACAAGTTCGCACCAAGGAAACCTATCTTCAAGCGTATTATATCGACCTACTAGCATTTAAACGGTTTGCAAAAATAAAATTCTATAGTTTCGATAGTACATTTTGGTTAACATTTCATATTTTTTAATTTGAATGGTTTGATGGCTCTGAATATATGGTGATATCTGAAAAACCTGAAAGGCATATTACCTGAAAATGACACTAAAAGGTATCCGAAAAAATCTCTTTCTATTTTACTGTATTTTAAGGTAAAAAGTCCTCTGAGGTTATGACCTTGTTTAGAATGAATGTGTGCCGGTTTAGATATTACTATAGTACCACTAATTAACTTTATTATTATGTAATTTCCTTACAACCTCCATACATCATAGTTAGCCCGCAACCTGCTTTCAGCGACCGGAAGTGCGTCACACACCGGCGGTGACGTCACTCGGACACCGGAAGTGGCCTGTGGCGCCGCACGCCGGAACCGGAAGCCGCCGCGATGTACCGTCTTGCCAAGGTGAATGACCGATGTTAATGATTTAAGTTATAGTAAAGTTGTGATAAATTGGACGATGAATTTATTGTTTCTTCATATTATAATATATTTTAAACTCTGTTTAACAGCCGAAGTCGGTGTAGCTATCATATCTATACCATTGTTTAAATTACTTAATTCTTTTTCTAGAGCCCTTTTGGTATAAAGGTTTTCAGAGTTCTCAGGTTCAAATCCAGGTAGAACCTTATTTTATATAATGATACAGATAATCTCGTACCTAAATGATATCAATAGAGCTGTCATGTATAAATACCGTAATATTTTTTTATTGTCATCTCCTGCATCAATCCTGTATAAAACACTAGGAGACACTCTTGGCTCAAGCCAGAGTACAAAAATACAAACAAACAAAAATCCCCAATTTTACGGTCTCCGTGACAAAACAGTTTAGGAAATATAAGCTTGCTTCGAATCTTAATAGTTCAAGTATATTAAGCTGAAAAAACATGTTAGGTGTTTACAATTAATAATTGCTTACGATCCATTATTTACCTATAATAACAAGGGTTTCCTTGTGCGCCATCCTCTGAAGCGAAAAGTCCAAATTCTGGAAGAAAGGATAAACTGCATATTGCAGGATAAAATTCATATGGGATCGCAATTTGTATAGAAAACTAACTTTAACTCAATAAGCTTATATTAGATTTATTTCATCATTAATAGACCTGGACTTACTAATATTGATATCCTCTACAATCTCCTAATAAAATCTTATAGCTACTAACAAGATACCTGCAAACAAAATCAAAACAATAGACAAGGAGAACCATAAACCCTACTTATAGCCTTAGTTTAATTTAATAGCAAAGCAAACCTACACAGTACATAAACCGAACAAATACAAGAGCCGTCAACATCCCCCTCATCATAACTCGCTGAAATAAAAACCTCGTCTCCACAACAACGGGGATCCCAAACTTGCTGTAATTAATCTCGAGTACCTATCTACTCAACGCTTTTGTAATAAATCGTCTCATCCGAATATATAAATCCTGGCAACCCTGATTCTAGACAGAACTTCGATAGTTCCGCCATCTCTCTCACACCCGCATTTGCATAATATCAAAATCACCTGTCTCTTTCGGAAATTTACAAATGATTTCCCCGTTTCACGCTTTTCGCTAATCACGTGTTGTGAGTTGACTAGCTGAATTGAACTTTAGACGGATGTTTTTAAAGTTGAAATTTGTAGTACTGCTATTTATGTTTTGTTAGGGGTACCTGCTTTAGGTAAAGTTGTTGAAATAATTTCACTCAGAGATATCGGGTTCTGGGGAGCTTGCAATCGTAAGTCTCTAAGTCGTGATAATTCATAATCTCGCCCGTGGAAAGTCGCAGACACACAATTGTTTCCAAAGAGCCATAATTTCAGTGTTGCGGTGCCGAAAGAAGTTCCCAAACTGCGGTCCGGAACATAAATTGTGGAAGAAACTTTTGGTATTTAGAGAAGTTGCGGTGTGTTACGAGGAAAATAGGAGAAAACTCTGCGGGACTTTTGTTGGGTGAAATTGAAAATATTTGTTATAATTTTATTAAAATAGAAAAATAATGTAGGGAGCTTTTATAAGCAGCTTTTTTGGGATTTCTAAATGGCATATCAACATTTAAATCGTTGTAAAAACATTAAAATAATAAAAGGATACTTTAAACTCTGAAATTCTAATCGGAAATACGCCGTTTGGTTTGATCAAAGGAACGAAGCATCATATGGAATATTAAGTACCGCAAATGCAACATAACACTTCTGTTAAATGAGCAAATCATTATATGACAATTTACATAGTTAAAAGAAAAAACAACAAGCCATATAAAACATCCTATTAAATTGCGATAAATATCCTGCACAATACCTTCACAAACATCTCATAGCTACCGAGCTCAAGAGGCACTCAGTGAAACGGCAGAGTAAATACATTTTAGCGCCCTCCCCAGTTCAAGCTGGATACATACTTTATGTACAATACTACTGAGCGGCTATAAAATGACGCTGTTTGCTGAACGAAGCAGATTTGCTTTTTGAGTGTTTGCTAAGTAAACATATAATATCGCTCTGATCTTTGCAGGTGGGAATTGGGGATAGAAATAACTACTTGGATTTATGTGTAGTTATTCCCAATTAGTAAGTAAACAACTTACAAAAATAAAGATAAATTGCGAAATTTGTGAATTGTAGTGTTATTGAGTCAAGTGCTTTTTGATACTATCACCTGCATATCTATGGGTTAAAATTATCAAATAAAATATTTTGAATGCGATACAAGATTAGCAGCATTACAGAACAGTCTCAAATACGTATCTTGAATATTCTATTTTTAGCTGAAACAAAAACAACCTTTGACTGTTTTAACGGTCTCTACAGCACATATGGCAAAAAGTCGACTAGGACGTGAAAGATGCGACTTGCTGCATGGCAAAATGATTGTAAGATATACCGGTATGAAAGTTTTGCATCTGGAGCTTTCATATATATTATGCATGATATACATTTACAGGAAGCAAATTATTTTTAATTATTATTGATTTCCTTAATGTAATACCATTATAATACCTCATCTTTGTCATAGGCCACTAAATCCATTACAGATGACTTTTGCAGTGACCATTACATAGAAAGCTAGGTGGAAATTTCACGTCTTAAAATAAATCTTCGCTCGTGACCACGGGGTCTGCAAAGACACCGAAACGTCGAGTTAAAATATAAATTATACGCGATTAATCCGGTTAAAAAGTAGTTTTATTTAAATCTTCATCGATAACTAAACAGTCCGATGGCAGAACGACATTTTTTTGCAACATATACCCCAGGTACATCAGTAATCTAAAAATGCGTGTGCTTTTCCGCAAAAAAGCCCTTCAGACCTACATGAAAAGCGCATACTTATACGGTCTAGTGTTACAAGTATCCATAAAATAAAAATCATTATTTAACATCATGAATCTCAAAAACTTATGATATAAAAAATAAACACGCCAAGCTTTTTTTTACGTTAAATTCCAGTACAAAACAACATGACCATTTTCATATTGCTTATGTCCTCGCAAATATCGGAAGCATAGATACAATAATAATTATATTCCTAAATGATAATCCAGCTGAACAACCGAACCTAGCTAAAGTAACATGCCCCTAACCAAAATTACTTACTAACTGTCGGTAACCCCACACATCTCGAGATAATGCCTCGTAGAGGTCTTAATTCGCGGCTCGTAATTCCGAAAGGGACGTCTTCGGATCTTAACACAGTATTGTAGAAACTTTAGGTACCTATGTACGAGTACAATTTGCATCGTTTGTTAAGGGTTGAGGAAACAATTTTGGCGTTTCAAATGGTTGACAGACAATGTATATCAAACTTATTTATGGTCAAAGATCGTTGAAGAAAGAAGTATCTGTTAGAACACAGCGATGATGTTGGCAACTAACATAGATAGATCATACTGATTCAATTTTATCAAGTTGTAACTTTTTTTGTGGCTTACATTTATGTGTACCGTCACGTGCATTAATATGTACACACTTCGCAACTTATTCGGTTGTGATAAGTTTTAAATTCCAATGAAAATGTATACTTATTATTAGACGTGACTGTACATAACTGCCTAGTAATAGACTGTTTTTGCTTGGTCGTAGGACCCATTCAGCGTTCACCTGGCCAGCAACCACTATTCATTAATTTGGGCAATATTTTATGAAGAGCCAGGCCACATGATATGATTTCTCATATGATATGAGCTTTCATAATCGATCTCATCTTCACTTACAATCATGGTTGAGGTTAAACACGATTTCAATCACCAAAAAAGTTCAAAGTTAGTAATTATAGGTACCTAACAGCTTCCTTAACCCTTCACTCATCCGATAAAAATCAAACTCGCTTTAAGAACTATAAAAACAACATAAGCATGACAAAAAGACTATGACCCAAATACCCCCCACAGGCCCGGAAACACGAAGACACCGTCCTCGAACAAGTACATACATAAGGTGGAAGGAGCTGACGCCACAACTTCGACACGATCAGATAGCGATGGATAAGTAAACGAGAGCTGAGAGGATCGATCGATACTGACGCAGGACAGAGAAGTAATGGAGTCGGAGAAATGAGGAGCTTGAGTTATTTTTCTGAACTGCGAAACATATTGAAATTAATTTAAATGAAGGTCATATCTCAAATACAAAATGGATTTCTAAATAAATTAGGGAAGCATCTCTAACAACCATTTTATGTGCACAAATGTTACCTACATTTAGGCAACATTTTGAATGCTGTAAGTTTTCTTGATTTATATACTAAAAAAAAACTTTTTTCAACAAATATTGTGTCGTAAAATTTTCATTTCCAGTTTCAAGAGATTTAAAACTCATGAAAAAGGTGATTAAATAAGCTTTTTGCTTTCTATCTTATTCTTTCCTTTCACTAGAACATAGCCTTGTAGTATGGTGGATGGTTAAATAAGAAAGGCCAATTATGGAATAAATAAAGGATTATTTTTGAAAGGACTAGTTATCTTTCAAAAACTTTCAAACTAGACGGAATAAATATTTCCGCAAAAGTACTAATTGCCGATCGAAACGAGAAAGGATCTCATAATAAAACAGACATTCAACTTTATATAAAAAAAACTCTTACAACTCCATTCATTCTCTGTCAATTGAATCAACAGCAGAGCCTCGCTACTAAATTAGACGTTTTGCAGATACTAAAAGATATTTAGCCTCCCCCTTCCAACGACGGACGATAATGGACCACTATTCAAAGGGTTGTTTACCCCCACCACCGAAATAAACGGGGACAATATCTTGTACTGAAACTAGGTTTTACAATATCGTAAGGGGGTGTGTATAGTGTTGACTGCTGTAAGAGGCTGCGTACTTCTGTAATTATTAGGATTGTACGTATAGAAAATTATATTTTTTTATTAAAGGTAACTTAACCTAAACTTAACCCATGTTTTACATCAATTTCGCTTGATGGTAAGTGAATGATGAGATCGAAGACAGAAGCAGGTTAAGAGTTTGAAATTTACGTATGCCAGAGAATTTCAGTAAACAAAAGTATAACATTATTTTTTATTTAATTAAACTCCTCATAACTTTGAGAACGTTTAGGAAACTAAACGTTCTCAATAATGCTTAAATTAACTATGCAAGGTTGGAACACATCCTTTGTTTTCGTTTTCCTAAAATGTTTGTATTTTAATCATTGCTAAAGAATACAATTAAAACAGTAGGTTTGTAAATCATTGTCAACCGACTTCCAGAAACGTAGGAGGCTCTCAATTAGTCTGTATGTTTTTTTCTCATCATTTTTGTCTTGGTACACGATATTTCGGACAATTATGAATTGATTTTGAAAATTAATGTTTCATATGAGAGGATACTTCATAGTTGGTTTAAATTTCATCGAAATCGGTTAGGTACTTACGTAGGTATTAAAATATGTATGATTTCGGAGAATGTGTACGTTGATGACATTCTCAAGTAAGCCAAAGTTTTGACGTGAAGTCAGTGTTTTAATGCTCTGCATTCGTTGGTTATGTATCATGATTACAACACTTCATCATACAGCATTTTGCGCTGACCTAAGCAGAGATGGTGATATAGGTCAGAAAACCGCTTGCTTTATTAAAATATTAATATGTGTATATTACTAATTTCTACTTTTTAACTGTCAATTTAACGTCTATCAACTCTATCACACACGACGACGCAAAAAAAAGTCTGTTAAAAACCTCTTCTATTAAAAACACATCATTCTAAATTCGTCACAAAAATCTCTTTGACATCAGTAATCGAAAAATCTATCGCAATAAACAGTCCGTCCCGGCACCTATCCCGAACCCGGGACTTCAAACAGATACCTAAATATTCCATCTGGTGGGCTATCGGTCCTCTTTGATGTTTCCGCCAATCCTGGTCCTTCTCCGACCCTCGGAGTGATTGCTTGTGGCTGTTAATTACGCGGTGACCTTTCTTTGAAGGCGGGGCGAGTTGACACGAGTTTCTGGAATAGTTTTGCTGGGCGAAAATAGTTGGTTTAAATATTGTGTGATTTGATACGACGTGGAAAATAAGTTTCTTTTTGGTATTAAGGGACTTGAAAAAATAAAATAAAATTTAGAATATATCAAGGAACAGCTTTTAAAAATTTGGATATCATTTTTATAAAGATTTCAATTTCATGTATAAATAAGTATCATTCACCTGTATTCACATCGTACATCAGAACTTGCTCAAAATAGGTTGCATTAAAAAAAATATTACTTAAGAATTTTATAAAAATCCACGAATCAATGAAATCAAGCTCGCAAAACAACTACGATTCTAAAAAAGATTTTTTTTTGATTTAGAGATAGTTCCTCCTTGGTTTCACGAGATACATTTTCAGATAAATTACTATGGAACTTCGTCCTTCTCTGTGCTAAAAAACTTTTTAAAAACGCTTGGGAGACTAATAGTGGTTCGATTTCATATGCTTAGTTGTAAAACCCCTTCAGATGTAACTTGTTCCCTGTGTTCCATCTTTGATATAAAGTTCACAACAAAATGTAGACGCACTGGCAATTTTAATAACAAATCCGTCTTATACTAAACTTAATGTTCTATGTATCTTCGAACTTACTTTCACCTAACATCAGATCAATGATGGTAGGTTAAAATAAGTAATTAATAAAAAAAATATTCGATTTTGAACCCTTCATGCAGGTATGTACAAAGAGACCATTCTAAACACATATACCAAAAAACCAAAATTTACGCCACGTAGTTTAGGTATCAAAGCAATTTGCCACATACAGCTCTCACTACCATTAATTTCCTTGTTGATTTGCTAAAACCCTTCAGACTGTACACAGAGTTTGACCAGCATCAAGGGATCCCACAAAATGCTCATTAGATGAATTCCGTTCCAATCGCACGAGGCCCTTTGATTGCCCTGGGAGTCCCTTGATTGGAAGTTGACCTTTGTAAGGGCTTCAGGGCCTGAATTCTGCTGAATAAATAAAACAGCTTTTACGAAAAGGTTTGGATTATCATAAACATCTTTGCGTTTAGGTTACAACAAGGAATGTTTGAATTGTGCCAGATTTTTATAATACTGAATTTAGAAATCAGAATTTCGGATATTGTCGTGGTCGTAGTGGGTATGTAAGTTAATATCATTTTGTGATCAAAACATCCTTGTACTGTATACATTTTAAAGAATGTATGAAAGTACAAATCTTTATGAACCTTTCGGGCAATAACTTTGGAACAAATTCAGATGACATTTTTAAGCACGCAATTGTAACCTCTAAGATATCTTCAGAGAATACTTTCATAAGTAATATTTTTCAATATTGGTTCATCAGACATGTTCTAGCAGAAAAATGCTAATTTCTTTCGAGGAGGTCTTGCAACTAAGGAAACACAACTCATATTAGGTGCCTTTACGACATTCTTAGCCAGTAAATGAGGTTATGTTTAATGACAGATCACATTTACAGTTTTATCCCTGATATAAATATTGAATTATGTAACACAACACAGAACAAAATTGCAGCAATCTATGATGTTAATAATCAAATACTGATACAAGGTAACATACATACATAACATCACGCCTGTATCCCTTATGGGGAAGGCAGAACACCAGAAGTTATAAAACCATCTGATGTCACGTTTGACAAATTTGGAGGCATTATAATGGTGGTTTTTTTTTTATAAGTGACTAAACCCGCGTTTGACCTCAATCTCACCTGATGGTAAGTGACGATGAGGTCGAAGATGACAGCACACGGGTTTAGGAAGGAACTGGCTCTTTATACAATATTGCCGGAACACATTACCGCCGGAGCGGTAACATTTGGCGGCAGACTTTATATAGTGGTGAGAGATTATTGCAGTGACAGGGGGTCAGCCTATCGCCCACAAAAAAAAAATCTCTTATAAAGCCCTTAACTGACTTTTACAGTATGCCCGGGAAGAGAAGCAGCTGGCACATTCTATGTTCTTCCTTTGCTCCCAGTCCAGCATGGAAGACAAGGCAACTCTTTTATCATTAAAAGAGTTAGTATGATTTCTACAACGTTATACTTATGTACCTATTGACATTTATGTGCTAAATTTTGGGGTTTTGAAGTAACACACGCTTTTGACAAACCCTTATGACTACTGTATACAAGTATACAGAACCCAGGACCGACTGCTTAACGTGACCTCTGAAACACGGAAGTCGTCGTGAGAAATGAATGGTCGGTGGTCACCCATCCAAGTACCGACCGCGCCAAACGTTGCTTAACCTGCGATATCGTATGATACACACAGTAACCCCGGCACCACGACGATTTCGATTTCACTTACCATCAGGTGAAATTGAGGTCAAAGGTGGATTAAAAAAATACCGTACATTTAAATAAAACCCTCGTACCGACTATTCCTAAATTCACCTCATTATAGCTCTCATTCCATTCAAGTTGATTAACAAGCTGACTCGCACTAAACAGCCGATACTTGTTCAACTTGTAGACAACAGATTGTATACAACATTACCTGGCTACTGTCACAAATCACGAATCCATATCGACTTTGTTATATGGGGGTGGATTCTAAAGTTGTCGTCATGTTTAAAGATGAAACTTTAATTAAAATATAATCTAAAAATATAAGTTTGTCGTATGATTGCTCTTATTAATTACCAAAAGCAAACATTTGGCACTCAATTTACGTATTTTTTCTTTTGTTTTTTATTTATTTATTTATTGATAAAACACAAAAACAAATTACAACCAAAATTAAAATTAAATGTTAAACAAAAAGTATATTTTAAAAAAGTTTAGAAAATAGTTTGTCTGAAAGTTGTAATAAATCAACAAATTATTATTTATTATTATAGGTTACGTTGCTATTTTATCTAACACAAGACACTATTTGCTTTCCATGTTTTTTTTTTTATATAGCACAAATAATATGTTTCCTCTTAATACGGCGGCTTAATAACAGTACATAGGTATATTAATTAGAAGACTTCTCTCTCTTCGTCCACATTGTAAAGGAAGTATTTTGAAACGCGATAAAATCCATTTAAAGGAGTATTTTTTTTACGACACTATAATTCCGCGAATTTTGCGCCAAAATCGAATACTCCTGAATACTAACCTTGATCGCCAGGTAAGACATCTACCTTCGTGCCATTTACTGAACTCTAATTCGTTCGGGATAGAGTTCACTTTGTTTCCTCCAGGATTCTTCATCAGTTGTCTTACAAGGCATTTGGACATGTCCTATACAGGATGTGTAAGTTATACTCGGTCGATACCATTAGTTGGCTCGCGTGCTCACACCCTGTATAAAGGGTGATTGAAATATTATGCTCATTAATGGAAGTCATTACGGCAATTTGTGAGTCGTTAATTAATAAATTAGCTGTAGTTGGTTTGTGCATTATGCAGACAATTTTTAAAGGACCTCCACGTATGTTGATAGCTCACACCGTAAGCTTGGGATTGATTTACTTTTATAGGAACTTATTTTATACTGTTTTTATCGTGGTTCTACTTGTATTTCATCCTATTTTATACAGTTTGTTCGCTTATTTTTACTTAGACTACATTGAATCAAACATGAAATATTTATGTTTTAGTTATAATAAACACAGATTTTATTATCTATTTAAAAGTGTCATTAAGAGATAAATTCCTTAAAATTTGATAAATATTATAAATAAATATATAAACGTTTGTTCAAAGGATTTAAATCATTAAATATAAGACCATTATTTATCCCATAATGTGCTGTCCCGGTACGAGCCATCCAGACGTAAATAGATTATCAAGTCCAACGTGCAAAAAGAAATAGGTACTACTAAACCTTCAAGAAAACTTCGTCTAGAAAAATAAAACTGACGCAGTCATTCTGCTCGACGCTCTCAATGGAATACTAAAGCACAACAGAAGAAAAGATACTGAAATAAATCTCGCAACCCCCTGTAGATGTCACTGCGCAGACGGACAGCTGATGTTTTAGATCAATCCCTGCAGAACAAGTCTGTCTGCTGGATACACTGGACCCCAACTACCCTCCATTCAAAATCATCCTTTATTCCTCAAGCATCAAAACCTAGAATTAAATGGCTATCGTTATTTTCATCAGTAACTTCACCAACGCTTTGGTTGTTATTTATTTCGTTTACAACTCAATAAATTCCTGGACTCGAACGATTGTTCGGTTCAGACTCGAGACTTGTTCGGTTGGGCTTCTGTTTTTCGAGTTATTGTCAAATAATACTTATAGTCGTATACTCAGCTCAATATAATAACATTGAACATGTAAAGTTACCTTGCTGCTGAATGTAATAAAATATGACATCGCAAGAGGACAACGGTTTACAAAATCTAATTTCATCACGCAATGACCTTGTTCAAACGTATGAAAAAACATATCCTTAAATGTGAGAGAATTATTTATTAATGTATCGTAAAATGAATGACGTTGTTAACTTCCAGCTACCTATATAACTAACCAGATTATATCATCAGTGACCACGGTGTCAAAAAAGGCAACGAAGTAGACTTCAAATGTGTGATTTAAAATAAAATAAATAAATAAATAACAGTAACGAGTCCAGTCTAAACCTCAGACACTTGAGTGGATTCCTTATGGATTGAAATATTTACTATTTAAACGATTTAAATTTAATGTATTTTATTGACTGCATTGAGCTACTGAAGGAGCCACGATTGATGTTAGTGTTAATTTACATGATTGTCAAGTTTAGTTGACGACCACTTTGGCGATGGGGTAAACCTGTCTGCCTCAGACGCCAGTGGTTGCGGGTTCTGTTCCCGCACGGAACAGGAAAAAAAAATGTTCCGTGTCTGGGTGTTTATCTATTTATGTATTTATATTCTAGGTTCCCCCCTAGTTCACTATATGGTATCCCCATAACACAAGCTATGCTTACTTTGGGGCCATATAGTTGGTGTGATTGTCTGGGGATTTTATTTATTTAGTGTAAACACTAATCATAATATTCTTACCCAAATGCCAATAGATATTCAAACAAACTTATTTAGATATGAAAAAACTATGACCATAGACGAATAAGTCGTTATTTTAATATAAATATGTATAATGCATTGTGAGTTTTCAAAAACTTAAACATTTTGTTTAAGGTTTGATTATAGCAGACTGATTAAATAAAATACTAACTATTAAAAAGTAAACCACTTTTTAACCGGATTTGTCGCGTATAATTACATTTTAAACTCGACGTTTCGGTGTCTGTGCAGACCCCGTAGCGGCTGACTAAATAAATACTAATGAAATATTTACTAACTAATTTAAAAAAACCTTTATAAAATCATTGTAAAATTTGTGGATGCTTAGGAGGTACGCTGCACTGGCATATGATTTCAGGCAAAGTTAATATGGTATTAATAATAAGTTGAATAATTTTGTGGATAATATCTTGAACTAACTCGAAAACTGAGATACCTTCAAGTTACTTATTTACTTAATCAAGTGGTTTGCTTCAAGATTAATTCGCTTATGAGTCTGTCTAGGGATTATGGTAGTGTAATGAGCGACTATTTTGTAAGTCAATCCTGACCACACCACCGTCTCTTTCTATTTTCAAAATAAAAAGTGTTTATATAATTATACAAACAAAACTACTTTATATCAAAGAAGTCAGAAATACTTCGAGTCATAAAAATCTTAATGTTTTTGCAATAAAATATCACTGGATCACTATAAAATCGCTACCTAAGTTAAGAAATTAAACGAAATCAACCAAAATTACAACCTATTTTTAGGTATCGGATCCCAATAAATAACAGTTTTCATTTCCCAAATCAGAAATAAAGTGGTTAAAAAGCGGCTCTGTCACTTTGTTGAGTGCGTTGGTAGCTGAACGTTCTCATTAAGGGGTATAATTGGAATTCCTGAGATTACGCGAACATCTCACACTAAAAGCAAGTTGGTGTACCGGTGGTGAGGGGGGGGATCGCCGTGCCGGGAGTAACGCCTGCGCGGGCGCGTATTTCAGTTAATTAGCCTAAAGACATGCGCCGTTCACACTCCCGCCAAAAAAGGACACCTTTTATTACTCCCTACTAAACCTTATTGTCCACTTCATTAAATTTTCATTAAATTTAATCTGTCTACAATGTAAATACAAACTCTCACGTCCCATATTTTCGGAAAGCTATGTCGCAAGATGAGGCTTCACAGGCTCGCACAAGGATAATTTGTAGATTTATCGACTCGTAAATTGTTTCATTGACAAAAAACAAAGTATCATTGACAAGTACGATAAATAAATTGACATCCTCAGTTCCAAACATGCCATCGAAACTATAATTGTTAATAGCCGATGTGAGAGTATCGTCCAAAAAACAACAAGTACACGATAGCTCGGAGTCTTGAGCAGTATTACTTCATTCCAGTGGAAGTTTGTGGACAAAAACGCGAGTTGGATATTCGCGATGCGCCCAACGGTAGCGAAATAATAAGATCTCACAACAAAATAAAGAAATGCGAGCCAAACAAAGCAACGTTGGTGAAATAAGGCGAAAAGGTCTGCGGAGTGACGCGGTGTGGCCCGCTCATTGTCTTTAAATCAATGCTCTGGGAAAGGGCGGACATGGAAGTTTTTAATAAAGCATTTGTGTTCTTTAATATATTATTTAGATTTTTCCATTAATATTTTTATATATAGATATTTATATTGTCGAACGTGTAAGTTACGAACATGACACTCAGCAGAATATTTTGAAGGTCACTCGAATGAACCACCAATGTCGATTAACGCTTATTCTAGGAATAGACGAGCAAATCTTAGCCAACCTGATATTTTTTACAGTTTTTTTACAGCACAGAGAGTGCAAAAAAAACTAACAGCTACTGTGTTTTTTCGGCAACCATTCTGGTAGTTCTGAAAGAAGATCAAAAAGGAACCTCGGAGACAGCTGTGTACATCTTTAGTAGGGTAGCGTAGTGAAAAGTTTGTTATTTCTTTGTTTAGTAAGGTAATTTGGCAAATGCAAGCATTTATTTATGGTGACGTCCGGAGGATTTCGATTGTTTTCTTATATTAATTTATACAATAACAAAACCAAGATTTCAAGGGCTTACATTTGAAATTATTCCAAATAGTAGCTTCCATGTGTATCCAGTTTTGGTTGCTGAAGGTTCTTCTATGACTTGACTTGGCATTACAATTAGTTTGTTACTAAAATGGGCAACTTTGTCATACTTTTGGACCAGTCCCCAGTTTTATAGAGGCTCCTTAAATGGCTGAATACATTAATTATTAAGTTTCCTTTTATTACAATATAATAAACGTACAAAAATAAGAGAAGTCATTAAAAATAAATTATACTTAGCTTTGGGTGCAATTTCTTTAGTTTACAAACGTTTAATCCAAAATCAGTTAATACGTTTTCTTATTAGTTGATATTTAATACCTTTGGTATAGCAATAAAAATTAGAATTACGATTGTAATCTGTAAATTATTTTTAATGGATTTCATCCTTATTTTATTGTCAACTTAAAAATCCCTCAAAAACATCCACCATAATCACGAAAAAAGCAAATACCGTATCCAATCTTCGCACATCCCATACCTGAGAGCTCTGATGAAAAAAGGTTCAAAATCGAACTCGCAAAGGTACTTCCGATACTGACATACCACTTTATACTCTATAACAACTCGATCATCCGTATCACCATGATATAGAGCTTAAAATACTCCAGCAACAGGTAATAAAGAATATAGCAGAACAAGTGGCTACTGACAGAGAGCACGTTTCATTTTTTTGCAAATAAAACAAAAATTCTTAGCTTCTGTTAAGGGGTATGGTCTTGAAAGTCGAACGGTAAATGATTAACCCTCTCGTATTTTAGTTTTTATTGTACACGATGACTAACTAACTGGCCATGGAGGACTGAAAGCTTTAATGGCCCTTAAAATAACAATGAAACTGTATAAAACGAGATAATAATAAAATAACTCTTTATTACATAGAAGAATTGACTCTAAAGAAGATATGACTCCAAAAAAATCTTTGAAATAGAATATACAAAATCGGCCTTAACACTAGTAGCGATCTCTCACAGGCCACCTCTATTTTGATGGAAACCTATCAGAAAGTAAGTACGGTAGTAGTGTGGTTAAATATACCATTTTAACATTTAAACGGCCTGTGTTTTTTTGGGCAAATCGGCAATTGTTTGTTTCAATAAACATATACTCATTAGTATTTTCAATACTATTCAGTAGAATGCCTGCTTGCCGGCTTTCATAAAGCGTAAAATATACTCAAGAATTAAAAATAAGTTTTTTTTTTAAGACAATTAATTACAAATGATTTACGTATTTAGAGGGAAAGATTAAAGGTCTCTCTGAACTAGTATGCTAAATTAAGTTTAATGTTATCTTATTGATGGCCGATTAAGCATAATTACGATATGCGTATACGCAATGGTAACTCATTATTGAAACATGCTTAGTAATATTGTAGCGTCTTGCAGTCTGTACCGGAAGATGACTCTACCTAGATTGTTAGTTATTTAAAAACTTAGATACTAACTAGCATTATTATGTTTTCATTAGCTAATTAAACAGTTTGTACAAAAAAACAGTTAATTGTAAAATCGGGCAATTTACATACATAATACATAATTTCACGCCTGTATCCCTTATGGGGTAGGCAGACACCAGAGGCCATCAAACCATCTGATGTCACGTTTGGAGAGAGACTATTGCAGTGACAGGGAGTCAGCCTATCGCCCGCAAAAAACGCCAGTAAAACCTCTGTCCCTTATCTGACTTTTACAGTATGCCCGGGAAGAGAAGCAGCTGGCATATTCTATGTTTTTCTTTCGCTCCCAGTCCAGCATTTTGTTGTTATAAATCTCGAAACTACGAAACTGCTGGAAACTAGTATAATCGTGTCATGTTTCACATATTATACATAATCAATCGAATGGCAAACATGAGGCCGATCAAGGGATGTGAGAAATTAGAAAAATAAACAAACTCATTAGCTCATTATCTTCATTTCTGTGATAACTTATGCCTTCCTTATCACCTAAATTACTATCAAGACGAGGATTTCACATTTCTCACTAGTTACGGCACTTCTTACTCACTTGTACCTATTAAAAAATGGCGTAAAGTAGGTATACAAACATTTTTAACGTTAATATGTAGCTATGATGTATAAATATAAAAAAAAACCAACATGCACAAAAAAATATCTAGCCCAAATTATGTTTAATTAAGTATGAACAGTTGATAACGTATAGAGACATTTCTTAAATATATAAAGCTAAAAAAATAAATAACTTTAGAAAATATGTAAAAACCATACACACATACATAACTTCACGCCTGTATCCCTTATGGCGTAGGCAGAACACCAGAGAATATAAGATCACATGTCACGTTTGACTTTGATTATAATGATATATAGAGACTATTGCAGTAACAGGGGGTCCTCAACCTCTGTCCCTTAACTGACTTTTACAGTATTCCCAGGAAGAGAAGAAGCTGGTACAATCTACGTTTTTCTTTCGCCCCCAGTCCAGAATGGAAGATACAAATGTTATTCCCTCTCAGCATTCTTACCTCTCCTTGTGTTTTACACCAAGCTGATCTTATTGATAGACCATAGTAATTTTAAAAAAGACGCTGTGACACAAATCATACTCCTATGATGTTCAGCAAAGTACATGCGAGTACAGAGGTGAAATCTCCACATCACGAAATATATTGGTAGGTAGAAACGGTGTACATAGTCACAAATCCACGCTCGGATTTTACATTACAATTGTCGCTCCACCTGTACGGTAGTATGATAAATCAGTCGATGTTACTACTGGCGAGCACGGAAGTGCTACGAAATTTGAAATTCACTGGTCTAGGCGGTGAGTTAGTGAGATATAAGCTTACCTATGTTTTATTGGTTAAACGTTAAAATTATGAGAAAAAACTGCTGTAAGTGTTAATTCAAACCTATTCCATTCAATAAAATACTTTATGAAAGCGAATTTTATACACAACCCGTAGCCATGAGCGTGTACGATAAAATGAGATTAAGAAATTTCATAGTGCAAACTTAACATAAAACTATTCTTATTTGGAAATCTAAAATGAATGGTATCTATTGCAAAGTTTAGTATTCGTATATAAGACATCACGTTTAATAGGGAACTTCTTACTTTCCTAATATGTACTAGGCATTACTTAATATTTATAAGTAAGCACCGCGCTCATCCATGTTTCTACTACATTTTTTTGAAAACAATTTTAATAATATAAATTTTAATAACATTCAAAACTATGTAGGGAGGTACTGCCTGATACATTTAGGTTCTTTCTAAAATTGTTAAACATATATTAAAGTTGCCAATATCAACACATCCTCACATTACCCCTTAGAGCAACCTCTCCACATTATTAATTTTTAAAATTTTGATGCGCTTATTAAAATTAACCCTGTATAGTAAGCACATGGGCATAAAAAACCGAATAAACATACTTTTTTAGACTTTTCAATTGTTACTTAATACATACACATCACATCATATGATGATAAAGACAATTTAATTTGAAAAATAAAATATAAATTCCACTTCCGTCCCCATCAGTCCATACGCTGCCTAGATTTACACAGACAGTAGGTTCATATCGGAGAATTTACTCAAACACAGGTACCTACCCATACAGCAGATGAAACTACCAGCGTGCTCCCGGCCTTACATCGTGAAATTAATTAGAGAAATATCTGTGTGTTCGCAGCCTTATCTCGGTATTATGAAGTTAGAGTGTAGAATTTATTTTGGTTGTGTCAGGTTCCGTTTTGTTTGTAAAGGTTTTGAGTTAAACAATGTTAGTGTAGGTACCTATTACACATTGCATACATTGCAGAAAGAGTGTTTTTAAATATGTTTCTTTGATAAGTTTATCCGTGTTTGACTTTCGTCTTATCTAATGACTAGTGACGTTGGAAGTGACACTGGAACTACTCTAATCTATTCTTTGTATATAACGAGTATATCTAGGGTATATTTATTTTGGTATATTTCTTGGGGTCAACTAATATTACATCAAATAGCCGAGACTAAATTTTTTTTTTATCATTCTCTTCTTCACGAAATGAAGTATTCATCATCATCACCACTCTTTGTAATGAGCCCACTGCAGGGCATGAGTCTCTCCCCTGGGTGACGAGGAGGTATAGGCCATAATCCACCAAGCTGGCCCAGTGCTGGGTGGTGGATGTCAAAATTTTCAGGGCGCCAAAGTGGCTTCTGACAAACCCTAACGACTACTGTTTACAAGTATACAGCACCCGGGACCGATTGCTTAACGTGCCCTCCGAAGCACGGAAGTCGCCGTGAGAAATGAATGGTCGGCGGTCACCCATCCAAGCACAGACCGCATCAAATGTAGCTTAATCTGTGATATCGTATGATACACACAGTAACCACAGCGCCACGACGACTTCTGACATTAAGTATTAATAAATACCAAATATTTTTATTCACTTCTCAATGGTACCTAACTTATCAAACTTTCCACTTTATTAAATAATGTGCGAACTATGTATTGTCTTGTATGCCAAAGAAGATAAAAAAAAACATTTCTCATTGCCGACTTTAAAAAAAATAACCGCCTGTTTACATTTCACCATTTATCTTATAATTTTGTAGATGACCATAGTGAGTTTAGTTTAAACGTTTCTATGTCGACTTAACATCAACTTGAAACTTCATAATTACTTCACAAGCTAAGGCACTTACTAAAAAACTGTCACCTATTTAGTAACATTTAACATTCACCATGTTAAATGTTTCACATGATAAATGATATCAAAAAAAAAATGCTGTTTATAAACCAAACTCGCTAAACGACACGAAGTTATTCCCCAAGATAGCGAACTAACTTCATGTTATTGTATTCAATTGGCATACTAAACCTACCTCGTTATTGACTCGTTCTGTAACTACTACCAAAACATGGAACGTAAATAACAAACGTCTATTTATCTAAGATACCACAACTGAAACTATTATTACGAGACGTAACGCAAACTTTATGAATGAGCACCGAAACTTAGCGATAAGCAAAAAAGAATAAATAACAATGTTCAACCGAAAAAAACCACACGCAAAGCCTCCATTACAAAATAACATCGACGTGTAGCGCCTGATTCGATTTACTAACGCAAATACGACGAGATTCCGACGTAAAATCAATCGGTCGGCACGCGAGCTACAACGCCGAAATAATGTAAATTATTGCTCGTAAAAGTGTCATTTTCGGCATTCACGTGACGTCACGCTGAAGAACAACTCACTAACTACTACAAAGCAAATGAAACCTTAAACATACGCGGAAAAGCTCCGAATCGCACCTACAAAGTCTCACAAGCAACAAGCCATCCGAAAATCGTTTTCGCTCGCTGCCCCGTTATCTTTGTCATCGGTTAGACATAGCATTTGCATGCTGCTGTAACTACAGGTAGTACAGTCGATCGATGCATACACGGCCCTGAAACTGGACGGAATTATAGAAAAATCCCCGGAGCTCTATCCCACTCGGTCCCAGACGTCACATCGCATCAAATTCGAAATTCGTATTTAAAATGGGACAAAAGCTGTCAGGGCAGTAAACCTCAAACGTCGAGTGACGGCTGTGTGCGTGGAGGGTCCTGTGGCGACGGAGGCACACGCACACTGGCCGCCGGAGACGATAATTTACATACGGCGAGAGGGAGAGCGAGACCGCCGCCCGGCCCAGGGGACCGCCGCGGCGCCCTGGCTCCCCGCGCGCGTGACAGAGACGACTCTACTGTTATCCTGTGCTAAAAAAACGAAAAGTGGGCGGGGGATTACATTATAGTAGAGAAAGTAATCGATATTCTGTTTTAGTTTGAGGTTGTTAGACCTTTGCACCGTTGCAGCCTAAATACGTTAGGTCACAGAGGGCTGCGCGTCAGGTGGCGAGCCTCCTTCCCGCTTCAAACTCCCCGAAGGTACAGCTTTTACGACACCCCCAGATCTCTGCTGCGATTGTAAAAATATCATAAACAACCGTATCGTTTATTGCGCGTCTTTATACGACATCAAAGTTGCGAGGAATCGGGAAATCCTCGAAGATGGAAGGGCCTCGTTTATTATTAATACGCGATTCAAAAGGGTCAACGGGGTATCAAAGATGCAGCATTTAAAGTAAATGAGCCGTGGGGTATTTCGCGCATAATTTCACAAGTGTCCCTTTCGGGTATCGTAAAGCGTGGGTCGTCTTCCTGGGCACTCGCTGCCCCTTAGATGACAAACTGCGGCCATTGAACGCTTCCGTCACGACTTTATAAAGTTATTATTGTAGGTGCAGTCCCGCCGTGAGCCCTGAACTAGAAACTAACTTGGGGCAGTTTCAAAGTAGGGAAAGTTGGAAACTACTGCAACGAGATTTGTTCCCAAAACAAACTCAAAATTGTTATAAACTTAGAAATTTCTGTATTTGGTTTGAATTTTTCTACTTCTGTTTACATACAGTATAAGTTCCTCTCAATTCAGCTATAAATGCTTTTGAACTCAAAGCCTTTCTGCAAAAAGCTAGAAAATGCAGGAATATAGTGATTAAATCCACTTACAGCAGCGTACTCAAACTAAGTTTATTTCCATAGCTTTCATACTCACAAAGTAGCGACGAGGGATGTAGCTGGTTGTCGATACTTTGTAAACATTTTAATTTGAACACAAAAATTTACATAACTTTACATTTTAAGGTAAAGATTATTTTTGATTATTTCTACATTTAATCACGCAATGCCAAACTGCAATTACAAACAAGTACATTCACATTTTAATATATTTGCAGTAATCTAAATAGAATCATAATTTATAGCATAAAATCATGAATCACACATCAGTCAAGAATCATGAATGTAAATAGGTTTAACAACATGGTTATACCAGACCAAAATTAGTCGTGTTTAAATTTAAAAAAATATGTTCTGTTATTTTAAAATGTTGATAAAGGAATGTCCCTCGCACTCAGCCACCCTCAGTTTTTCCTTCAATTTTCCTTTTGCGACGATCTCCATTCACTTAATTGACGAAGAATTTTGATTGGTCCATGTACCTAGTCGCCATATTTCTATGCATCCCGGGATTTTCTTTTTTTTTAAATTTCTCCAGCTTCATTTATTATTCCACTCTTATTTTAATGGTAAGCTTCGTTATTGTTCGTCTCTGTTCGAGATATTATTTCCGAATATAATTGCTCCTTCTCTTTTCGTGTTTTTGCGGACTCTGCGATTGTTGACTGAAGTGCCTGCCTAGTTAACGATTGTTTTTACGGACGTATATTTTTTAATGATTTACATATTCGCAATTCTCAAATGTACAGGCGTTCGGTTGTTTTTTGCAAAAATAATGATCTCGAGTAACGTTCGTTACGTCTTCTCTGTGTTTTTCATTGTCGTTTCATTTAAATTTAAAATGTAATGATATCTTCAATTTCAATGGTCTCTTTTATCGAAGATGAATAATTATATTGACGAAAAAGGAATAAAGCGGCCCATTTATCTGTACGGACGGTATAACATTTCAATCGGCAGCAATTACTCGTCAAAGGCGGTACAGTTGAATGCTATACTGATTAAACAGTGCACTGTATGGCAGTATTGACAAAACGGTGCGCGCGCGCCGCCGCCCGCGGAAACCGAAACAAATTTTCAAAATGGCGACCCATTGAAACGTCAAACCTTACCCATTGTGCGAACGTCTTTGAACCACACTAGACCACTGAATTATATACTTTTTTGTATTTGGAACTTCAAATATATCCTCTAGTAGAGTGTAAAAGGAAATATCGCTAATTGTCGATGGATGAATGAGGCATCGAAATCTAGATGGTAGTCGCGTTGCTTTGTATATTGTGACTACTTACTTAATTACTTTTTGTCTTTATAAGTCCTCTGCTTGCCTGAGCTTACACAAATTCGCAATAAAGTCAATTCTAATTCAATCGCAATATATTACAACGCAAATAAAATTCTGAGAAGAAATTTCCAAGTATCTTGAAGTCAATTTACAACAAATAAGATGAAAGAGGATCTGCTATAACACTACATGGTACAATTTCTGATGAAAACTAATATTATTGGTAAGGGTCGGATGGCGCATCAAGCAGGTTCATTAACCGAGTGAGCACTGAGTCCGACCCCTTACACCCCCTTCCCCCCGTACATAGACTAGATTATTAAATAGGAACCAGCGATGGAATCAGTTGGAACGTTCCGAATGATGGAACCCTGTCTGCGTTTGTATATCTTAGAAGTGGCTATAGATGGACTTGGATGAATTAATTTGCTTTGATATTAATTTTGTTTTGAGTTTTTCTCTTTTTATTTTTAAAACCAGATTGATTTTTCGATGTCAGAGTGGGATAACTTAGAAAACTCGGGTATTGTATAGCAATTATCAAATTGATAAAATAAAATACAAATACATACATACATAACTTCACACCTGTATATAGCATACAGAACACCAGAGGTTATAATACCATCTGATGTTTGACTTTGGAGTCATGATGGAGAAGGACTATTGCAGTGACAGGGGGTCAGCCTGTCGCCCAAAAAACGACAATATAAAACCTCTATCCCTTAACTGACTTTTAAAGTATGCCCGGGAAGAGAAGCAGCTGGCACATTGTATGTTTTTTTTCGCTCCCAGTCCAGCATGGAAGCATAAATACAAATAATTTAAGACTTATTATGACTGAACTCCAATATAAGCAGGCTCCAATATAGGTCTACCGGAAGAAATTTCTTTATTTATTTATTTATCACAATATCCACAGCTCTTATATATATTTATTAATTACATTTAATGTTACACTGACAGCCAGTTACGGACATACAATTTTTATATATTGCTTAGCAGATATAAATTTTTATATCTGCTAAGCAATATTTAAATAAAAAAAAATTAGAAATAAATTTTTACACCTTTGTGCTCTGTTTCAATTTCTTAATCAATTTCATTTTAAATTGCGTAGTACATAAATTGTTAAGCAAATAAATAAATAAGCAAAAGCATCTGTAATCACAATACATCCATTGTCAACTCGCTCGTCACTCGCGCTACAACACAATATCATTTCATTTTTATACAAGGTGTCTTTACAATTAAACTTTTACAATTAAAAACCAAAAACAAAACACAATCAATTCTCTCACAAAACAAACAACAATAGACTTAAAATCTCCGAGAATAAAACAACTTGAAGTAAAAGTGTTTTGGCCCCGCTCGAAGCGTGCCAAAATGTTAATGAAGTACCTCGGGATGCAAGCGACCCGCGTCGCGAACCCTCAACGCTGTGACGTCACCCCACACGCCTACCAGCAACGGGGATTATGACACGATATGCTTTATGAAGAGGCCTAGATTATACAGCCACGAGAGTCTTAGAATCTCTACAGTGCGTGCAGATTTACCGTCAACGAAAGATTCCAAATTCAAAGATCTTAAATTGTAATTCAACGGACATAATCATCGTACAAAAGTATTTTGGGTCAGGTACCTCAATAAGTGTGTCGTATAAGGCTTTATAACCGTGTTTCACATGTTTGGATGGCTAAAGATAACTCATCATATAAATTCTGCCATATGTCATCACATCATGACAACTCTTTGTAATATGCCCAGTAGAGGCTGTGAGTCTCTACCCTGGGTGACGAGGAGGTATAGGCCATAATCCACCAAGCTGGCCCAGTGCTGGCACGCATGCTAATCTTTAGACCTTAACTTCAGTAAAGATTAATGTAACCCATAAAAATATTCAAAGCAGCTGGTTTTGTCTTGTATCTAACAAACTCAAAGGTGGCCTCATATGCAAAACCATGTAGGTAATTGAATGTTTCCTACCTTGTTAAAGTGCAAAAAAATCAGCTACAAGTATGAAAAAAGAAGCAGCTTTCACATTCTACGTCTTCTCTTCCCGAGCATACTGTAAAAGTCAGGTGAGGGACAGAGGTTTTATTGGAGGTTTTTTTTTTGTGGGCGATAGGCTGACCCCCTGTCACTGCAATAGTCTCTCTACACCATTATAATTCCTCCAAAGAATAGTGCCTGTTGTTTATACAAACAATCACCTATCAGCCTGTTTTAACTGAGCTTATGTATTATGTTGTTAAAAACGTACAAATAAATAAGTTATATTCATAAAACTAACGTAAAAATATAACGCAATTTTACAATATAGGAAAAAAGTTAATTTTTTCATGCAAAAGGAAGTAACATGACGCAATTGTAACTAACAAAACCTATAAATACAATGTCTGGTTAAGCAGCGAGTAGGTATTCAAACCATTGCGCCATCGGATATCACTACCGGACCTTCATTATTAAATTATTCATAAATAATTCATAAACAAGCCATCAAACTAAATAAAGCTTAAAATCCGTTGTTAAGATGGCCATAACATAAACTCTTTAAGTAAAAAATAATATAATTTGATGTATTCCTTTATAGTTGAAATTTAGATAATAATGTTTTTTCAAATAATTTACTTAGATTTAGAAGTGTATTCACTCTTTATCACTTCTGGAGAGCTGCGTCAGAGGTCGAGATAGAAAACGTATATTATCCATTTAATTTACATCCTCTTGTCTTCATAAATAATATACCCAAGTTGGCTATTATACAGCATTTAAATTAACCGCTAGTAACCGTTAAATACGAACACTAACTTCATATTTCATTTTAATATATCTATTAAATAAACACTCTATCAATCAATATATATAAAACTGTTCCGTTACTGACTGAGTGACTGAGTGACTGAGGTACTGAGTGACTGAGTGACTGACAGACAACGTACAGCCCAGGCCTATGCAACTCTAGTGTCAATGAAATTGAATTCTGCTCCATCTAGGATATAACGGACTACAACTTTTTGGCAAGTTATTTCTCCTGTTATTAACTAGGTAGCGCTGGGATAGCCGATTTGTTAATATCTCGTCAGGAACGGGAAAAGATGTTGACTTTGACAGACTAGTCAACAGACTATTATAATAGTCTATGAATGATCGTGTGCGTGTGCGTCTGTTGCGTTTTGTGTTTTCTCCGCCATTTTATTTAAGACTTAGATTATTTTAACAAATTCACTGTGAATTTGGCCGTGAAGTTACTTGTGTGACTTACTAACAACTTAAAAGACTTCAGCAACAAAAGTGCGGAAAAGCGAAAACAGTGTAAAAATTGTGTAAAATATTGTGTAAATATACAGTGATTGTGCATGTGATTTAAGTATGATTTGCTGTAAGTCATAAGGTTGATTTGGTCGATTTCATAAAAAAAATGTCAATGAAAATGTTGATTCACAGTTGCAGTAATGGGGTGAACCGAATAATAAATGGACAATTGACAAAATTTGATGAGGAAGATGGAGCGAAGAAAGAGGTTTTTGAATATTCCACGAAAAGAAAACAAAAACAATAAAGAACCTTAAAAAATAAAGATTTTAGTTTTTTTTTTGACCACTTAGTTACTATAAATACCTTATTTTGTATTTTTTTTAAAGCAGTTATCATAATAAAATTCTCTAAAATGTTTCATTAAATGTGATAAACAGGATAAGAATTTTCACCTTAATTTTTTTTTATAATGGAGACTTATCTACTAAGGCTGTGCATTTTTTTAATTAAATTTAGTTACTAGCGCCATCTATGATTTGAGGTATTATTCTATTTTGCCAATAAAATCAAGTTGCCCATCTATCTCATATTAACTGTTTCGTCTATGGTACAGCCGTAACTACTGGGCGTAGAGAGCTGAAATTTGGAACATACATTCTTTACGGGTTGTAGGGGGGCTAAGGAAATAATTCCCGAAATTCCCACGGGAACGGGAAATATAGGACTTTTTAGTTTGTATGAAAAATCTTATTCCTTGAGTGCACCGATGTGAAACTTGGTGTAAAAGTTTTTCAATGTGTGTCTGGTTGTGTCATGAAAGGAATTCCCGAAATTCCAACGGGAACGGGAAATATATGATGTTTTAGTTTGTTTGAAAAAATCCCATCCCTTAAGTGCACGGATGTGATACTTGATATAAAGGTTCCTCAATAAGTGTCTGTTTGTATTATGGAAGGAATTCCCGAAATTCCCACGGGAAGGGGTTGGACTTTTTAGTTTGTATGAAAAATCTTATTCCTTGAGTGTACGGATGTGATACTTGGCATGAAGGTTCTTCAAAGAGTGTCTGGTTATGCTACGAAAAAAAATCCCAAAATTCCCACGGGCACGGGAAATATATGATTTTTAGTTTGTATGAAAAAAACTTATTCCTTGAGTGCATGGGCGTGATACTTGGTATAAAGGTTCTTTCAGTGGGTGTCTGGTTGTATAGTTTCTGAAATTTCCACGAGAAGGGTAGTTAAGCGCATACAAAGTTGCGGGATAAAGCTAGTACAATATAAGTCCTCTTGCAACAAATTGTTGATCGCCGCAAAGCAGTCAACTATTAACCTATAACTTAAAGACCTATCAATACGATATCAAATTGGAAAGCACATTCAAAGTTTCGGTAAACATAATAAATTTAGTGTCCACCAACTTAAGATCACCCTCAAAGTTGAGATCATTCTATAAATACCGGCCAACTCTCTATAACTTCCCCACAATGTTTACAAACAGCTAATTAGGGATGTGTGTTTCTGACAAACCACGATACATCCACCATACAGTGTATGTGTGAGGTAAAGGTTCTAGCTCCTGAATCTCATGTAAAATGCATAAGGCATGCTTCCATATTTCAACAAAAGAAAAGGTATAGACTGAATTCACGGTGTTTGAAGCTAAATATAGGCTGTGACGACCTTTTTTGAGATGCGGCACGCGTGTTTTAGTGACAATTATGGTAAACTAATGATGATATTTAAAAACTCTGAATCTCTTCTCATGTTATGGTTTATCATTACCGAATCATTTGTGAGGTATATTTTTTTATATTAACAATGTGTGATTGTTTATAAGACGTCGGTCATATTTATCAAATTCTGATTTTGTATATACATAAAAATAATTTCTAAAAATTGAGTCTAAACAGCTGCCGTGTTAAGGAAGTGACTTGTTTTAAATTTTGGATGCATATTTATGATTATTTCTAAAAAAAGATATTATATGTGTGTTATTTTATGCCATCTTGTCTGTTACACTGGTAGCAATCACTTTAAGTTAGGAGACCACCATTTTTCTTTCCGCCATTTTGAAAATTATATTAAATCAACCTCGTATCCTCCTATCAAAAACAACTAACCCTCTACTAAACAAAATGAACTAAGTCCATCATCTTACAACTACAAAATCAAATCAATAAAACATCTATCAACCTAAACTCCCAAAGCATAACAAAGCCTTACTTGACGAACTCGAACCCATGACCTTCATGAACCATCTTCAGTGCCACCAAGATCCCAATCCAGAATCCAGAATGAGCATGTCCGTATTCTGTGAACGAAGTACACGCGTGTAGCATTGTAATGACAAGGTCATCGCACTCGCTCCCTGTCGTACCACCCCGCAGCAAGGAACAATCGCTCTCACCTACAAAAATTGGTTAATATCTGGTGTTGGTGACATTGTTTGAAGGAGATGAAGTGATAGTCTATCAGTGTTACGAATGTCATCAATGGGCGTATAATTGACGGATTATCTTCTGTTTTGTATCAAGGAGATTTGATTAGTTTGGATATCGTATGTAGTTCTTCATTAAATGGTAGCTGTTTATTATTTATATTATAAATTTATAAATTTTATGTAATGAAATGATAAGTTCCTCAAATTGTCAATGGTTTTAGGCACAGATTTTAGACATCTATTTTGAGTTAGCATATTTAATATGCAAATGTTTACAAAAAAACAAAGATGGGTATGTCCTCGGAAGCTAAATTTAGCTTCCTTTACTGTATTACAATATAAATTGTATTTTTGATTTCCATACTTACACACTGTGTAGTCCAAAAAACTCATAGTGCTATGCAGAAAACACAGCGGAGTTGGTTCAACGTATGAATGTAGACCCGAAGTCGAGGCAGTTCAGTAAAGTTGTTATCAAAATCTCCCTGACTGGGACTCGAACTCAGTCTCAATATTTTAGCCACAGACAAAGACTGTCATAGACCATCATACTGTTTCATATATTAAAACCTTTTTTTTTAAATCCCCAGACAATCACAGCTACTACATGGCCCCAAAGTAAGCATAGCTTGTATTATGGGATACCATGTAGAGAACTAGGGGGAAACCTAGAATATAAATACATAAATATAATATATAATATATATATTTATGTATTTATATTATATGTATTTATGTATTTATATTTATATTATAAACACCCAGGCCCGGTGCATTTTTTTCTTGTTCCGTGCGCTAATCGAACCTGGCGTCTGAGCAGACAGGTTTACCCCATCGCCAAAGTGATCGTTTTAAAAAAAAGCATCCACAATTCAAGTGACTAATGGATTTTGATTGATAGTCTCGAGAATCCAACAAAACTGCCATAAATTCCCGGCAGTTAGTAGAAACTTATCAAACTCACCATCAAACAGTGTTTTCTGCAAGACCCATAGCTTCAGCTCAGCACTCCATAAGTCCGCGACCCGAAGCATGCGCGACGCATCTGCCTCGCTTACATTCCCCGCATAGTAATACCCATCTTCTAAAAATCGACTTTCCATACCTCGTTACGTATTCGACAGACACAGTAGTCCCCTTACAATACCACAGTTACGCTCAATCGATACCGTACAATTACCACCCTTTTGTTCTACGTCACAAAGATGTAAATCCTTTTCTTGTGCAAGTTTTTTTGTTGTAAGACACGAAGAAACCATCAATTGTCTAATGTTGTTAATAGTTTTTCTTTGGTCGCAGGTGAATGAGCAACGAGTATATGCTGCTTGGAAGAATACACCTTTCGCCTACGACGTTGACGGAAATTAAACTGTGAATTTATTGACAAATACTGAAACTACAAGACTTAGAAGAGTAATAAAACCTTAAAGGAGAGGAATTGCTTTTTATTTAGAAAGTTAAAAACGAAATATATTTGATTTTTGTAATTTATGTAAAATAGTATTTGACCATCTTAGATAACAAATAGTCTATGTAATTTTGTCTGCAAATATTGTGTCTTTATGCTGTACATAAATTGGCAAAAGATTTGTATACTGTAGTTTTAGTTTTTTTAAATAAACTCGTATGACACTTTATGTATATTTAGTTGATTTTAAGTCCACAACTAGTTGTTCCTTTCTGATACTGTATAGTAAATCTTAAATCGCTTGATTTTCTTGTTCTTATCCAATTTAGACTTATTGAATAATACAGAAAATTCTTCTACTAATTTTTATTCGAAACGAGATAATAAATTGCATTATTTTATGAGTGTTACATAAGTTGAATATTGTTATTATTTGTTCTTGTTTTTAATTGTAATCATTATAATATCGCTTTGCTTAAAATGGGACATCTGAACTCTTGTCAGAATGTAAAAATATGATTTTACTTAGGTATTTGTTCATTTCATATTTTGTACTGGTTAATATTGTGCGTCGATCTATTTTTGAGACAAGTGAGTGTTAAGTTTAAGATTATTAAAAAAGATGATACCTATACAACTTTAAATACTGCACCACATTAGCTAAGTTTCAATATATGCCCATATTTTAGTACATCATTTAATTTAAAACATATAATGCCTTAAAAACACGAGATTTCCTTCACAGTTTAAACAAAGATTTTAGGTGTATTTACAAAAATCAAAAGTGTGAAACTGTAAAATGCATACAAATAATACAATTCACTTAAAAACATAGCTCATATAATTAATTGCTATAATTACTACTAATTACAAGATATCTATCAACTATGCAAATTTAAATACAACCTATCATCAACAAATGGAATAACATTAGTAAGTAAATTCCTTAGCCGCATTGACGGTGTCTAGCGTATCAAGGATTAATCAAAGCTTGTTTACAAAAAGACTATAGCTATAGTTAAAACGATCAGCTGTTTAGACTACCAGGAGAACATGGCCAAAAAACAGTACAGCCAAACAAACCGCTAAAACTTAAGGGCGACGACACTGAGTGCGCGCACAAAATGTATTCAAATGTATGCGCGATTAATTCAGCTTGCATAGCCGACGGGACGGTGTTAGTAGTGGCAGTCGGTCTCACTTTCTACGCGGATCGATGAGGCCGTGACCTTCGCAATGCCTCTTATTTGCCTTCTAAATCGACTTTTTAAAGAAAAAATGCGATTTTGTTAACGAACTTTTACGGCGCTCCGCAAGGATGACACTTTGGACCTTAAGCCTTTAATCGACGCAACAATCACGCGTACGACTTTCGACTATGGAACTTAAGTGAGTTATTTTAATTTAAATCATTCGTAAAGTAAATGTTCGTGTGGTACGAATAAAACAGTAAATTTTTAACTACCAAAACGGCGATAGCGCGTAGGTATTACCTTCAAACTTTTTAATACTTCTTTTATCATTTTTGCTTACTTTTACGACGGCTTCCTACAGAAGAAAGGGTTCTAAGTAGTATCAAAATGCGCGCTTTAACCTACTATAAAAGCTTTTGCGAATAAACTTCAAAGTCGATAGCGGCACTCAGCGTGAATCACCGATCATGAAATATATTACAATTACGATTATCTGCAGTAACTACAAAGGGTACAATACCTTTTGAGGCAGTTCAAAAGCCCTTAGCTCATCTTCAAAGAAGGTTCTTCAAAAATTCAGGTCTCCAAGGAGTTGATTTACACGGACAAAGGTGTTTCGTACGTAGATGCGATATAGTTGACTGGGCGGCGTGTAGTGCGCGTGTGTGCGTGCGAGTGACACATACGGACACAGTTACATGCGTCTAATTGCTGAAGTGTGCGTGACGTGCCGATACAGGAGCTAGCATCGGCCGACTACTATGCGTTTGAACTTTGGGATGGAAAACAAATGGAAATAATTGAAAAGTATGGCTTTATGGAACCTTTTTCCGAAACGTTACACAAAAATACCTGTGCACGCACTGTTGTTATTTCCCTATTTGTAAAGAATAGATTATGTACCTATATTTGCAACATTGTAAAAGTCCTTATTTTTATTTATTTTACTTATATCGTACACTTACGATTATTTTTGTCTGAAGCTCTCACCTATTTATAAGTATTATAAAATGATTCAAGAATATTACAAATAGATAGGTACTTTATACATATAAAATATATACTAAAAAGACAGAGCATCCCACCAATTACTTCTACTTACATCAAAGCATACAAACAGTACCTAGTTTCTTAAATTCTCAAAGACAAAATAGTTTAAAATCGCATTTTAAACTATTAATGTCAAATCATTTTTTTTACCCATATCTCTAGCACAACATTAAAAAAACAAACAACCTGCCTCAAACAGCCCAACTCCACAGTTCCCGTAGTCTCCCACGCACACATGCACACTCGTACGTGCCGTCTCCTTGACAACGAGGACGCATGCGCGGCGCCGCCCACCGCGCCCCCTCCCCGCGCGCCGCCATTACCCTCCATTGGCCACACTGCAAGCCAACTATAACAGACACAGGTGGAAATGTGAAGGAAATCACGGGATTTCTTCGATTATTACGGATGATTTGAAACTGTAATCTTTGGAATTAAGATCGCTAATTATTTTGCCTTTTGTTGAGTATGGTGCGTTTTTTTTTTCGTTTTTTTGATAGCAAGAAGTTTGAGGTTCTATTTGTGTTGTAGAGGTTTTCCATTTGGAAAAAGGGAATGCGTTTTCAGATGGAAGTATGTATGTATTTAAATATGTAGTAGAAACCTAATTATTACCTGTACAGGAAATTCTGATATCTATAAATTTGAAGGTAAAATGTCCGACAATTAATCTTTGTTTTCAACGAGAAGGGGTATATTTTCGAGGTATTATTAATTTATTATTATGTATGTTTATAATGGAATTAATGTGGTCGAATCCAACATAATATTGTTCTCACTTAAGTTTTAGCTTTTTAAACTAGCATACTTCAATACATGCTACGAATACCGTCGACTAGTTTAGAAGGTTTGAAAATATGTTTATAAGTATTTATTTTTCGTTTATTTAGGTTTCATAGATCATCGAATTTTCCTCTAACCCAACCACTCGCATGAAGGAGTACCTATTTGCTATTGATTTCCGATACAGCACTGCAAGGATGTACATTATTCAAAATTAGAAAACTGCATTGACACGACAATTGAAGACAAATAAACACAGAAGGAAGGCTAAATTCGATAATTCGAACTCTGGAGGAAGGTCATAGGTTATACTATAGTAAGAAATTCCTACGGGATCATAGGCTAGACAGGTAAATAATTTGAAAAACATTATAAAAAATTCAAATTAATAAATTTAAGTAGGTTACCTTTGTAAAAATTCTTTATTTCTGTTCTTGTACAAACGCAAGACGTTAGCCGGTGAAACTCTGAATTCTTTATAAAAATTCAAAAAGTGTTTCTCTACCTAACTTTTTACATCGTTTTTCTTTTGAAGAGTAAAAATAACTTTAATAATACACAAACCATCAGCACCTTCTTATCCTAAGACAGTTAAAGTAGTAATGGTAAGTATTTTTTAAAACATGCAAGTTAAACGACGAACCTTCACTTATGCTGCAGAAGACTGTAGACATCTTTACTTAGGTCAATAAAGGTAAATAAATGTATTGAAATTCCAGCCACGTGGCGTCAAAGAAAGCTTTGTTGTTAGATTGTATTATGGACTAGCTGCTGCCCGCGACGTCGTCTGCGTGAACGCTATGCAGCACCAAACGCACCTACGATTATAACACTGCTAGCGTGATAATATGTAGCCTATATGTTGACCCGACTTCTTAACTATCTTCATGCCAAATTTGAAGTAAATCCATGCAGTACTTTTTGAGTTTATCCCGGAAAGACAAACAGACAAAAATTCTAAAAACTATATTTTTTGTTTCTGTTTCGATTGTAGATCATACCCCAAGTATTCTTTTAAAAAAATATTCAATGTACAGTTTTGACTTTCCTACCATTTTATTATATGTATAGATACCACACATCGCAACTAAAAGTCCTAGAATATCTCCACACCCGATCTAGTTAACGGTGTAATACACACCAATCGATCAACTTCGATCGATATCGACCAGTTTTTTTGGTCGTCGACTAATCCATTTGATGGTCGATCGATTGCTGTGGACACCCTTAGAAAAGATCGCATGGTAAGACCCGGCTGGAACTCGAATCCAATACCTCTCCAAGCGCAGGGAAACTCTCCACCAAAGCACCACAAAGGCACTCAAATATTTTGCCAATAAATTATCTATACTTACTAATATATAAAGCTGAAGAGTTTGTTTTTTGTTTGTTTGTTTGAACGCGCTAATCTCAGAAACTACAAGTGGGATTTGAAAAATTCTTTTTGCGTTTGATAGCCTAACTATTGAGAAAGGTTATAGGCTATATTTTATCCCGAAATTCCCACGGGATCAAAAGTTACGTGGGTAAAACCACGCGCGGTGGCTAGTCTTTAATAATCGTGAAAATGTCTTAACTGACACACCAACGAAGTAGCCGAAATGTGTGCCTAGGTAACCCAGTATTATGTTGCACATCCTGTATTCTAGTGTTTACCCAGACATGAACTACAATATTTCACATACTCAACTTTTATAGTTATTAAGTGCCCGATGCTTATATAGTATGGTTGTGAGAACTTATTATATGGACGTTAACTTTGTTTATGACTGAAAACGGCGATCGAATTTCATCTTAAACAAACACGCCTGTATCCCTTATGGGGTAGGCAGAACACCGACGTTATAAAACCATTTGTTGTCACTTTCGATAAATTTGGAGAGAGACTATTGCAAAAACGTCGTTCTAACTTTTACAGTATGCCCGGGAAGAGAAGCAGCTGGCACATTATTTTTTTCTCCTTTGTGCCAAGTCCATCTTAAAACTAAACATTACAGCAAAAGAATCACCTTGACCAAAGCCGTAAGAACGAGTTAATAATAACTTATTCAGGATGTATTTAAGCAACATAATATCTTAATACGAAACCTAACATAATAAATAAGAAAGTTTGCGATGGTTTTTACTCGCTCACGAAACTACTGAACAGAGTTTGAAAAATCTAAGCAAAGTTGTAGATCAAAACTTAGTGTAAACAGACAGAACAAACAGTGTATCTTTGGACGGTTACAGCGGTGCGACGATTTTAAAAGTTCATGTGATAGCCGGTATGATTTCCAATCGGAAAATAATTAAAAACAAAGTTTTCCATACAATAGTGGATCTATGTAGGTTCATACTTAAATACTTTTCGTTTCACTGTATGATCTTCATCAATCAAAAGTTTATTAAAACTGACTTCGGGAAACTATGGTTTATTTGAAATTTTCGGTAATTTTATCATTATTTATGTATGATTAAAATATGGAAAATTTCATGAAATATTACGCAAATATTCGTGAAAGAGGAAACATAAAATATTTATATAAATTAAGGCAAAAACTTAATCAATAGAACGTAGAGAACAAGTCTACCTGAAAAAAATCTACCCACACTTTTCATTTTGCTTACTTATGTATAAACGTGAAAAATGTTATAGAAGTTATTTTACATACACACATACATTACATACCACTCTTTTAACCGCAACAGCAAACATAAACTTAAAAAAGGTACTTAGAAAACTGGCCTTGAAAACTTAGCTATTTCCAAGAAACCCGCTAACAAGCTTAACGATATTTGGCAACACTAATCTACAAAAAAAAAAGTAAAAAAAAATAACCTAGACACGACATTTCAGTATGTACATCGCCATAACACAAATAAGCCTGTAATAATGGACTATTCTACAACCATATTTATAACACAAATTGTATATTTAGACTCAAGACTCAGGACCGCATATCATGCTAGAAAGAGACCCTCATTTGTTAAAACAAGACAGCAACATACCCACATTGAGGAAACGCACACACGTGAAAATGGGAAAACCTTACGCACACTAATGTAATTACACGTCATAGTGTGCGTAAAGGGAAACAGATAGGTATTTTGTTAACTACTGCAATGTACTGTAGATATGATTTGTTTTATATATACATGGTCTGTGTAGAGTTGTTAATAGAAAATATTAATTAAAGTGCAACGAGACGTGAATCAAGTATTGTGTTTTCGGTAATTTGCATTGTTTAGAGGGTACGCGTTTATTTGCGTTGAAAAAGGGTTTTGGAGGATTATGAAAGCAATTAAAGTTTCTTTGGAAGTTTTTGGCATTTTCTTGAACTGGTGAATTCTAATTTGTTTCAGTATTTTATTCTATACAAGATAAAAGTTTCACACCTGCAATATTTTTTATTTTACTGGCTTAACTTTGTCGATTTTTAGTGTTATTTTGAATTATTTGAACTTTAAATATAAATTTCTATTTTTCTGGTATTAAGAATAGTTTAAATATTTAAAAATATACTAAAGGTTCAAAGTTACTTTGCAACTGTCTTAAAAAGGAACAAAAACTTATAGTTTACTTATCTTATTTGATTCCGTAACTGTTCAATCTTACTATCAATGGTAATATGCTAGATCATTAATAGTCACCAAAGACGATCGGCGTGCACCGACACAAACAACAAACAAACTTTTATTAAAGCGTCTACGTTTCCGACTTTACGTGGTCTGTATGAAAACGAGCTCGACTCACAACACGACAGCTAACGCCATCTATTGGCGAGTAGCAGAACTTAGCCTCACGCAAGAACATCAATGCAAAGTTTCGAGGCGTTAAAAATTTTCATAATTTCACATAATTATACTGGTTTTGTTTGCAAATGCAGCGCAATACGGGCTGCGAATGAAAGTCAAAGTGCTCACGTACGGAAAGGAAATGAATTCAAACGACCTTGGCTCATTAATGGTGCATTACATAAATTATTTATGAGTACATTATCATCGCGCCGCTTTAACAAGTTTTTCATTACGTTTGTGTGTTGACGCGCTGGTTTTTAAATAAATCACGGGGGGAAATGAATTATTTGTATTTTTGTTCTGTTTTATTGATACTGCTTATTGAATACTGCATTGAAGTACCACTTAAGCCGTATAGCCGCCGTTTAAGGGTCTGCCAGTCACTACTTTACTTTTTACTTCTTTTTGATTCTATAGATGTTTTTGAAAGAGTTAAAATCTTGGAAAACTTTAGATTATAAGGCAGGTGAATGGCAAAATATTTAAGTAGCCGATTTGTCTATGATCGCCAAAAACTACAACTACGTCTTCTGTCGTCCGTGTCTTACAAGATGGCCGCTTGGTGCGTTGTGGTAGAGCCCTTTAGAAGGAACCCTTTCATGCAAACCCTGCCGCCGAATATGAACGTCAGGGTGCCACATTAAGCACTGTGAGATTACTTTGTATCTATGATGAAGCCCATTTCACTATATTTTTTTCAATTAGAACGAAGAGAAGAATTTTTGGGTTTCCGTGTATGAATGTAAAACTAAAAGAGAAATTTAGTGTATATAAAATACATTTTTATCGTGACTTATTGCAAAATCTTCGGGTTTTTTTTCACATTTAACTGAAAGTTTCGTTGCCTTAACAGACGCGGTGTCCCACGATTAAAACTGCAATTGTAAAAACTTAATATTTAATTAGGTAGTAAATTTCTCTATTATTTATTTTTAGTTGCTTTATTATTCTATTGGATTTTATTTTGTTTTAAGCTAAGTTTGCAATCACTTTGCATGGACTTATTTACTTTATTGTTTTTTAATTTGTTATTTGTATTTTTTTTTTTGATTTATTGCTTTATTGCACTTTCATTGTCAATGTTTATGCTAAATTTTGTAAGCATAAAGTATATAGTTGACGCGTATTTAAAATGTACCTACCATTGCCTTATTTATTTCTTCTCTATTATAGGTATAGGTACGTGGTTTACGTACGTGTGGTGGCTCCGCCGGCCGCGGCTGCTGCCTCTGCCTCGCGCCAGGACCAACTTGTTGAAAGAGGCGCCGCTGACGCGGGCACTCCGCATTCTCAACCTAATATCGAAGGAAATAGACCTTTTCCACGACGCTCTGAGTGGATTCACAAGAATAGCATTATTTATGATTTGTTATAGAATATAAAAACTTCCATGCTGGACTGAGCGAAAGAAAAACATAGAATGTACCAGCTGCTTCTTTTTCCGTGGCTGGTTCAGCTATAACATTTTTTCTTTATTAGAAAACTAGATTTAGGTTCTTTTATTGTGCCATTAAATTTCGTACCATTAGGATTTAAGGATGATATCTTTTAAATGGTAACCTCCAGAGTTGATGCACATTTGAGCCCTATTTATGATATTTTGCATATTCCTTATTTATTATTGAATGTTTTCTTTTAGTGCTGCGAGAGTCTGTGGCTTATTCACATACACCCGAGATTTTAAAACGTCTGGACTGGTCAGATCGGGTGATCTTGCAGGCCAAGGCAAATCGCCAAAACTAAAGATAACTCGGCTCAGATGAACGGCCTGTTCTTGGTCTCCCAGACTTAGGTCTATCCAATGTTGAGCCAGTTACTTCAAGGCGTGTGGCAAAGCGTCGAGTTGTGCGACCAATCGGTGCTGGACGGTGGGGAAATCGTCGACGAAAGTCTCTTTGTGTTTTAATCACTGATAAATTATTCCGTAAGATCATTGACACGATTATTCCACGTTCTTGGGGAGTAAAACGGTCCATGTTTATTTTCAGTGTATTTTGCATTTGTTCACTTCACATTTTTCAATAACAGAATTACAGGAAATGTCGTATAAAAAAATACAGTATTTTCTTCAGTTCCAGTACTTTTGGGTGGCCCAGTAATATGTTATGAATATAAATATTTAAATTAGTTACTCTGGTCGCGTTGGGCATGGCCTGTAATGATAGGTATAAGTGTCGATAAATAAATAAAAGGTTTCAAAATATTTATATTTTAAAAAAGCTAATAGTGTTCATAATGAATAAGTTAAATCGAGCTTCAACACAGTTAAATTTAATTATCTACGCTAGGAGCCATATTGTAGGTAAACAAAGTTCCCAAGTTGTAGCAAGTTCTAATTCAGGTTCGCCAAGTTCGCATCGTAAGTTCAGGTACAGGATAAGTTACAGCTAAGCACAGATTTACTTTACCTTTCCCAAGGGCTAAGTTCAGCGGGATAACCTGTTTCATTGGTAAAACATAATGTGGAATATTCAATTAATTTCACTTTGTTTGTGGTATCTTTTGTATTATTATTTTTTGCTAGTGACTATGAGATTATAGAGCACATTGATTTAGGAATGTTATTTCCAATTAAGTTTTTTTTTTATATTGCAAGGATAGGACGTTTGTCTTCCATGCCACCTGATGGAAAGAACGCATGAAGACTATGGTGTTACACGTCCATCCACGAGAAACCTATTCACTCGACACTTAAAAGTTCCAGGACTGTAGTGGTAGACGGAAGTATGACGGAAGTAGACGGTAAATTGCTTCCATGTGCCAGCTGCTTCTCTTCCCGTGCCTACTTTAAAAGTCAGTTAAGGGACAGGGGAAAAGGCGTTTTTGTGTGCGATAGGCTGACCCCCTGTCCCTACAATAGTCTCTCTCCATCTTTATAATACCTCAAAATTTGTCAAACGTGACATCAGATGGTCTTGTAACCTCTGGTGTTCTGCCTACCCCATAAAGGATACAGGCGTGACGTTATGTATGTATGTATGTGTATGTATGACGGAATAGATTATTAACTAAATCTAAATTATATTTTATGATTGTACGTATGTAAGTATTAAATTTATCGCTTTGTCATATATTAAAGATTGCTTTAGTTATATTATAAAGTTCTCTGCCTTTAATATTATTGTTTGCTTTTAGTCATAAGGTCGCCTATTGTATTTATCTCAATCTTAATTTATATGTCTTATATGTGTGTTACAAAATAGAGTTTGTTTTTCATGTCATGATCAATTTGTACTGTATGTACCTATTTGTATTAATTCGTATAATCCTGACTGAAAAAGAGTACCAAGAGCTTTTGTCTCTTGATCTACTGTAATATCTTATTCAATAACTATCAACAAATTGTTAAAGCCGAAGTACAAAATTGTGACGTCATTAAGCGGCCTTATGATAAAAAAAAATTCATTTTCCTTTTACATTTTCAGAGTTTTTGTATTGTACGAAACAAAGTTCCAAGGTTTACTGACGGTATCACCACCGCCCTATGACACAACCTAGTTTAAAAAAGTTCCCGGTGCTTTGCAAAATTATAGCCAAGTATTACGTGTTTTCATTAATTATCTGGATCTGTTGTTTGTTCTGAAAAATTGCAGATTAAAGTTTTTCTAGAGCTGGTAGGAGGTAGGAATCTTCATGAAATTCATACATACAAAGAGCAACTTTTATAAAGAAACGTAAAAGTGGTACATACATCGAAACGTCGAGTTAAAATCTTACATACATAATTATTCGCGATTAAACCCTTAGATACTTAAAAGCAATGTGTCGTGAAAATTTAAATTAATTTTAATTCATTAATAAAAACCATATTCAACAGTAAACACCGTTGACACCCGGCTGGTGTAATGGTAACATACATTGCCTTCTATGCCAGAGGTCCTGGGTTCGAATCCCGGCGGCGGCGGATATTTGTGTGATGAACACAGATATTAGTCGTCAAGTCATGGATGTTTGGATGTTTGGATGTTTATATGTTCATTTAAGTTTATTCGAATAAAAAATATGTATTTATTCAATATGTATGTTTGTATATCAGTTATGTAGTATCCATAACACAAGTTCTTTAAGAAACTTAATTTGGGCTAGATAATGTTCTGTAAGTGTCAGAAATATTTATTTATTTATTTATTATTTATTTAAACAGGGTTCATTGTAATAAGCGCATCACCTCTTGCAGACAGCCTCTCCATATCAATCCCAAAAATATTTCTACTACAACTTTTTTAAATTAATAGTTTTTAAAATTTTAGTTTTCCCATATGAAAAATATTTATAGTCTCTGCTTAGAGGCGCAACTCTATTTACTCTGAGCGTAGTATGCCACGACTCTTGCGCGGTAAAATATCGCTTCATAATAATAATAGGTACTTCTTACAAAATGTAAAGTAAGGAGCAAAAATATCTTTGTTTTTATTTTTTGTGTTATTTACCAAGATTTTTAAAAAATCGTAGAACAAATTTTGTTGGTATTGGTACGCAAGAGGTGATGCGTTTATTAAAATTAAAATTAAATAATAATAATAATAAAATCCCCAGACAATCACACCAACAACATGGCCTCAAAGTAAGCTGAGCTTGTGTTATGGGATACCATGTAGCGAACTAGGGGGAACCTACAATATAAATACATAAAAAGATAAAAACCCTGACACGGAACATTTTTCTTTTCTTGTTCCGTGCGGGTATCGAACTTGCAACCACTGGTGTCTAAGGCAGACAGGTTTACCACATCGCCAAACTGGTCGTCATCTAAATTATAAATCCTGTATATCTAAATTATAAACAAAAACAATAATCTTAATAAATAAATATTTCTGACACTCACACAACATTATCTAGCCCAAATTAAGTTTCTTAAAGAACTTGTGTTATGGATACTAGTTAAGTGATATAGGTACTTAAGAAATATATAAACATACGTATAGAAGAAATACATATTTTTTATTAGATAATAAACTTAAATAAACATATAAACGTTCATGACTTGACGACTAATATCTGTGTTCATCACACAAATATCCGTCGCCGCCGGGCTTCGAACCCAGGACCTCTGGCATAGAAGGCAATGTACGTTACCCCTACACCAGCCGGTCGTAATAGGTAATTAATAGGTATTTCACATGCGGTAAGTCGGCGCGATTAATAAGAGTCGGAACCGTCACTCTATGCTCTACGTAAAATAAGATCTGTGTCATTTGCATGCTTAGTCCCTACAACATTCTAGAGGATCTATGCTACGACAGATTATACCGGAAGCAACTATCATGAAAACCCTATGACGAGTACTGAACGGCTGCAAGTCTCTCCTCTCTCCTCATAGTGACGAGGAGATCCATTAACCTCGAAGCTGGCGCGGAGCTGGTTTGTGAGAAGACAGATTTTTCAGGGTTCTGAAGTCTTCTGACAATCCTACTACTGTATGCAAATATACAGAATCTGGTACTTAATACTTTACATGCCTTTGCGAATGAACGTTGCCTTCGAAAATTAAAATTAATTTCAGCGTATTGTTTATGGAAGTCGTCGTGGCGCCGTGGTTACTGTGTGTATCATACGATATCACAGGTTAAACAACGTTCGGCGCGGTCGGTACTTGGATGGGTGACCGCCGACTATTCCTTTCTCACAACGACTTCCGTGCTTCGGAGGGCACGTTAAGCAGTCGGTCCCGGGTGCTGTATAATTGTATACAGTAGTCGTTAGGGTTTGTCAGAAGCCATCTTGGCGCCTTTAAAATTCTGACATCCACCACCCAGCACTGGGCCAGCTTGGTGGATTATGGCCTATACCTCCTCGTCACCCAGGGGAGAGACTCATGCCCTGCAGTGGGCTCATTACAAAGAGTTGTGATGATGATGATGATTATTTATACTTTCGACATTTTTTGTTTTTATATTGTAAGGATAGGACGTTTGTCTTCCAATATGGACACAACTATGATAAAATGGAGACCGATTTAATATGATTATTTGATCATATTACATCATTCTAATCAACGTGTCATCGTCTTAACATAGGAACATAACGATCAGAATACAATCTGGTTAAAAAAGGAATACTGTTTCATAAAATTTATCTTTAAAACTCAACGCAAAACCAACAAAGCTTGCTAATAAAAACTCCATCAAATATACACTCATTATTATTTCTATTAACAATGTCTGCGTTAGGACGATTCGCTCCGGTTTCTTTAAACAAACGCAGCCTATCCGTCAACTGGCCGCCATTTGCAATTTCACGCACCGACGTATCAGTAAATCTGTCTTCGTGCGCTAAATCGTGTTATTGTCCTTACATATTCAAGACTAACGATTGTTTAAATTTTGATCAGTTAATATTTTAAAGTTTTTGCAATGCTTAATTACTCTCAAATAATTGAAAAAATGTGTTACATAAAAATCACCCGACCAGGACTTGAACCTGGGACCTCTCCGGGATTTTTATTTAACACATGTTTTCAATTATTTAAGAATTTTAAATGCAAAAACTTTAAAATAATAATAAAACATTGCAATGCGTCACTAACTGAGATTCACAACTTCTGAATAGAAATTGGGTTCGGGTGGTCTTAGTTGCAAAGCTATACCATTAGATGGAGCTACGTTAGAAATATAACGTAAAAACATAAATGTGCTAAGTAATTTCGAGGCGTACCGCCAGGGGGTAGCTCAGTGGAAGAGCACTCGACCGGCAAACGAGAGGTCCTAGGTTCAAGTCCTGTTCGGGTGTCCAGTCGGGGTATTTACACATTTTTCCAATTATTTTTATCAGTTTTTAGAGAGCATATTTTAAATGAAATCAAATAGTTCTAAACTAATCAGAGGCATCATTTACATGAGAGTATTTTACATCCATTGAAAACATTACTTTTATATTATTTAATCGCAAGTAAGTACGATCAGGAAAATTAATGCGCATATAATGAGGAAGGTTAACTTTGCAACAGTGGCTCATATAAAGACAACTCTATTCGCTATCATACGAAGGATGCTGTTGGTACACCCTTGGATGCGCCGCACCTGAGAAGCACATCTTTTGTTCATGATGGCGTAGCGTAGGGGCAATCAACCCGGGCCTCGACACACATCCCTGCAGAAGTGAGGGAAAGCAACGAAAAGATTATTGCTGTTGTGTTTCTTCCCACTTTTTTTCAATAAGTCGACCTTCTGAAGTGGTGATAGATACGTTTCAATTTGTAAATCATGTAAATCCCTTATTTTTTGTTACGGATTGCCAAGGTGTGGAACAATCTGCCTGCGTCTGTTTTTCCTGACCACTACAGTCCTGGAACTTTTAAGTGTCGAGTGAATAGGTTTCTCGTGGATGGACGTGTAACACCATAGTCTTCAAGCGCACTTTCCATCAGGTGGCATGGAAGACAAACTCCTATCCTTACAATATAAAAAATATATATATATTTCAGGTGACATTTTTCTAAGGACAATTTCCCTCACTACTACAACTCTGATAGTTCTGTTTTCGTGAAAATATAAGAAAATAATATCGTTTGTGTTTTTTCGAACATGGCCTCCCGGCTGCGTGCCAAGTTTCACCTCAAACAATCATAGGACGATAAGGATCACTTAGGATCTACGTTTCACACGCCACCAAATAATATATGAATAAATCCCTCGTGGCTCATAATCCACAAAGCATAGATCCAGTTTATGATACGAACATGTGCTATCTTTAAGGCCCGCAATCTACCAGGGTGGTCTGAAAAGTTTCCGACCTTAACGCAAAGATGGCGCCACTCGTCAACAAAAGCTAGTGAATGTAGTTGTGCATCTTTTGACAGGTTACTCACCAAAGTTTCGGCCATTTTGGACGCGCAGTTTTTAGTTGACAGTCGTTTGAGTGAGTACATGTGAGTGTTTTTGTGAAAATGGAAAAAATTGAGTATCGAGCTGTTATTAAATATTTGTTTTTGAAAGGCAATACGCCTACGCAAATCAAAAATGAGTTGGACTCTGTGTATGGGGACTCTGCACCATCATTTACCACAGTGAAATTTTGGGCAGCTGAATTTAAACGTGGCCGTAAGAGCTTGGGAGACGATGAACGTTCGGGACGTCCAAAAACTGCAACTACTGACGATAACATTGCTAAAGTTCACGAAATGGTGTTAGACGACCGCCGAATTAAAGTGAGAGAGATAGCAGAGGTTATGAAAATGTCCAAAGAACGTGTTTGTCACATATTAAAACAAGATTTAGACATGAGAAAGCTGTCCGCGCGTTGGGTGCCGCGTTTGCTCACGTTAGAACAAAAACGTGTTCGAATGAACATTTCCAAGGCTCTGTTGGCGCAGTTTAGGCGCAATAAATCCGAGTTTTGGCGCCGATTAATTACTGTAGATGAAACTTGGATACACCATTATACGCCCGAAACAAAACTACAGTCAAAACAGTGGACTGCAAGGGGGGAACCAGCTCCAAAAAAAGCAAAAACTGTTTTTTCGGCTGGGAAAGTGATGGCGACTGTTTTTTGGGATAGTCATGGAGTTATCTTAATCGATTATCTTCAAAAAGGAAAAACCATTACAGGAGCATACTACGCATCATTACTTGACGAGCTGAAGGCACAAATTGCGGAAAAACGGCCACATTTGCAGAAAAAGAAAATCCTGTTTCACCAAGACAACGCGCCGTCTCACACCTCAGCGGTTGCCATGGCAAAAATCCACGAGTTACGGTTTGAACTGCTTGACCATCCGCCTTACTCACCAGATCTGGCCCCAAGCGACTTCTTTTTGTTCCCTCATCTAAAAACTGCGCTCGGAGGACAAAGATTTTCGTCAAATGAGGAGGCAATCACCTTTGTGAACAATTATTTTGCAGAGAAAAACGCCGAGTACTATTTGGACGGGTTACAGAGATGGGAGCATCGCTGGGAGAAGTGTGTAGACTTACAAGGAGACTATGTAGAAAAATAAATAAAAAAATTAAGAAAAAAAATCTTGTATCATTGTTAGGTTGGAAACTTTTCAGACCACCCACGTATTCAATTTTCCAATTTTGTTTCTTTATTTAGACCATCGTTGTTAATGAGTTTACGGACACTGAGCCCTGCTCTCTATCGCAAAGGTAAAATTTTCATGCTTCACTGAACTTGAGGTACCTATTTATAAATTAATTAGACGTAGAAGGCTGCAGTAGCGACTAACCCTCGAGATGATTCACAAATTGAACGAAAAATTCATTCAAAATCAGTTTAAACTCTGACGTCACGTAAGTATATTTCTAAAATCGAAAAAGTAAACCAATCAACTTAGAAATATTCAGAGGCTACACATAACAACTTATTTAGATAATAAATATCCCGCATAACCCACACTAATTAAACACCGAACAACCGCACTGAAATCCTCTTACAAACTATGAACCTGATAAAATATTTCAGGTGTCGTTATATAAATCCGTGTTTCGTGAATACAATTACCGGGCCGGTCAATCCGGATGCGAGCGATCCGGGCAATCCTGCGATCCGGGCTATTCGGCACAATTATACATTCCGTGGGAGAGACGCCAGGTGGCGCGTAATCGCATGAAGCGGGGAATCATAGCGAGCCTGAATCATGGAAGATCAAATGGTGCAGATGATACAAATTGCGGACTGACTATTAAATGCCTAACTGAATAGTTGTCTTTGTTTGAAGGGGCAAATAGGCTTGTGGGATACTTGATAAGTTATCACGACTGCTTGTTAACAAAATGCGTCATCATCCCTTGAAAAACAATTAATCTCCTCGTGAATATTATCTTTGTAACAGCTATTACTCTGCCTACCTACATGTTCTATACGGAACTCAGTTTAATTAAATGGCTATGGAAATAGGTAGGACTGAGCTATACAATCGGTTTTTTTTTATAGTAGTAACAAGTAATTAATATTTTCGTCCTTATAATATTTTTTCTGTTTACTAACAACTGCATTACATCATTTGCTTTAAGCGGATCACACACTACGCAGATACCATAATAGTTTTGACGACCACTTTGGCGATGAGGTAAACCAGGCTGCCTTAAACGCCAGTGGTTGCGGGTTCGATTCCCGCACGGAACAATAATCGGGTGTTTATCTATTTATGTATTTATATTCTAGGTTCCCCCCTAGTTCGCTACATGGTAACCCATAACACAAGCTATGCTTACGTTGGAGCAATGTAGTTGGTGTGATTGTCTGGAGATTTTATTTTATATTTTATTTAATAGTTTATCTGCGTATAAAAACTTACCTAAAAGCATCTCATACTAAACATATACGATACATTCAGATACGAGGCATTCAGTCGGAATCTTTCATACTAAGCAGATTTGTTTTAAGGGACGTATTTACGAGTATGTACCGATAATGTAATAACGTAGATGTTATCTGCAGATATCTTCTTTTCAAGAGAAGTGGAAACACAACAACCTGGGACTTATAATAAGCCACTTAGCTCTTCTTAAAATTGACGATGCTTTTATGTTCACTTGTGCCGAATCATGTTGTTTATTTTAGACTTTCCTTATTGAAGTCTTGCTACAAGTAAGTTTTGTTGGAAGTAAGTTTTGTCCAAAGTATATTTTGCATAAAAATCATATTTATCCATCATTAGTCAATTACACCCCAGAGGACTCTACGTACACCCTTACCTACAAATTCCAAACTACAAGCTTTAAAACTGAGAGAAACATATTCTAGCTGAGATTAACATGTCGCCAAAAACTCGCCAGTGTTATTTAAGCTATAGTAACAATACTAATATGTAGTTCAATTTATAGTTCACTACTTTCAACTACCGAAAAAAACTTCAAAAATATAACATTTGTCTCATCTACCTCCACTACTCTTAGTGCGTATATACAGTGAGTGCATATATCTGACGGCGACTATTTGTGCAGCGCACCGTGCTCTTGAAACAACATCGAATAGATACGCGACCTGTTTCATTGCTCTATTGTTTTTACTATTTGAAAGAGCATCCTGTGCTCATATCTGGATATTAAAGAGCTCATAGTAAAATAATATTAGAGGGAGGTTCCATAGATATTTCAGTAAGACGGACATTAGGTTATCTCTCTCAGCTGACATATATTATATTATGCTCAACAGTGTATCATTTTCAACAGTTAGAAAAAAATAGTATTAGTATTAATTACTTTCACAAGTTCTGAGTCAGAAGTCAACGAGTAGTCCAGGATGCGAGAACTTGCAATTCTTTATTGCAGGATTCATTATAAACAGACAAGGCAATTTTGTTTGTTCCTGGGTATTTTTAACAACTTTTTCGCTAATATCCAAAAGTATTATTATTGTTGATTTGTTGTTATTTCCTGTGTTTTGTAAATTTCACTCACCTTGTGTGTTATTAATTGCCCATATTTTTTTTTGTGTCTCTGATGACAAATTTTTAACTGTTAATCCATATATTTTTTTAAATGTATTTTCATATATTATTTAAAAGCTGTGGATTTTGTTATAAATAAATCAAAATTAATACTCTAAGTGTATGAATAAACAAAGTATTGAATGATTACATTCTTTATCTAGTTTCCAAAGTACTTAATCTTTGCTTAGTTTTGAGTTGGATTTCCATTTTTGGAAAGATTTTTTATTAAAAAATCTTTTTTTTTCATCTATTTTTTTTACTTTTAATTATATTATTTATTTTAACAAAATTTTACACAGACGCTTTAGTCTGAATGGCACAAAAACTAAATAATTCTCCTGGTGAAATGACTGTCGAAGAATTTTCTTTTATTTTACTCAATGAAAAGTGTTTGACTCAAGCTCCAAGTAACTACTTCATACGAAAACTTAACACCCTGCATGTCACGAAAAATAGGATACATTTAAATTTTATGTTTACCTACACATTAAAAATTCAAATCTATTACGGATAAGAGATTAATTAGTTCGCCCTATTACAGCACTCAAATTAAAATGAAATAGGCTACTATTATATACAGGATTTTCGGTGGACAACCACCCTTTACCATCGGGACAGGTGGTCATCCACCGTGACTGTACATTGCATTCAGGCGGGGACAAACAATGTAGAGGGGACATACGATATGGAACGCGCTATTTAGTAAAAAAAGGATTTTATGAAAAATAATGTATAGTACTTGTTATTTTTTATTGCTTTATCTTATTTACACAATATGATTACTTAATTTGTTCTAAAATTACACAACATTAAATTGCTTTACTCTATAAATCTATCTATCTATAATATGACCGATAAAAAGATTATAAACGCAAAACAATATACAGGGTGACTGGTGACATTTTTTTTTTCAGTTTAGATATTGAAGGAGAGCACTCTGTACTAGATTCTAATCATAATTTTGTAATAAAAGTAGTTACTTAATTTTTCACCAGAATTCCCTATAAAGAGACATTACTACACTTTTCCCCTCTTCCACTTACTACACTTTTCCTGCCGCCTCAGTCAACACGCACACACGCACGCCACCACCTGCACCTTGCACCTTATATTACGCCTATGTAACCATTCGTTGCGTAATGCATTCTTTAACTTTCGGTTAAACTCAGTAAATAATAAATATTTATTTTTTCTTTTATTTTTTCTATTCATGGATCTCAAAGTATCACGTCCTCGAATTTCGAAAGTACCCCAGTAACCAGTCACCCTGTATATTCTCTCTCTTGGGTCGGTCCCTCATGTCTGAGGATCGTGGTCAGCATCAGGGCTGCATTTGGAGCGGATGATCTGCCGCCATCGGATTCGGTCCAGCGCGTCTCTGCCTGTATATTAAGAAGTATATAAACGTAACTTAATGAATTTCTGAAATTCACACTACATTATCTAGCCCAAATTAAGTTTTTCAGAGAAATTGTGTAATGGATACTAGATAACAGATAACAAACTTAAGAAATAAACGTACATAACTTGATGGCCACTATCTGTGTTCATCGCACAAATATCTGCCACCCGGGATTCGAACCCAGGACCTCTGGCATAGAAGGCAACGTGTCACAACACCAGTTGTTACTAGATCCCACCTATAAAAGAACTCAAGTCCATATCAATCTGAAATAAAAATTGTTTGCTTATTTGTTTAGAAATAAACACATATCTAGCAGTATAAACCCTGATTTAAATAAATAAAATATCACTGCCACTTAGCATGCAAATATCCTATCTCCCGCCGATTCGTCTACCAAATTAGTTTTACTATCTTTTTCGCTGCAGCGAATTACTCGAATGGAAACGATTGATGTAGATATGCATCTACGATGTGGTAACTAAGGAATTTCATTAATTTTATTGGTGACTTATACGTATTAATTATATTTAAGTTTTTTTTTAGATAATGCTTCATGTCATTTGGGTTATGTCCCTGAAGTTTTGCCGTGGGAATATCAATATAGATTCGATGCCTGGTTCACCTATCTATTTTTTAAATGGTAACTCGATTTCTTCGAAACTATAAATTAATAAATTCTTCATAAATTCCAAAAAAATTAACGTAGGCAGAAAATTTCATAATATTACAGACATATAATATTTTGAAAGAAAGAAAGAAATATCACAAATAACTTTAAAAAAAAAGAATACCAAAACAATACAATTTAAATAAAGAGACAGTAATATGTGATTTTGAACTTAGGTTCAAAATCACGATAAATATGGTATTACACATTGCATAGGTATATACATTTTGTGATAATAGGCTTGACCTCAGCATTATGCTGCTTAAACATTATATATTAGCAGCGCTGGTTTTCAGGCCCAGCCTTGTATATAAACTTAGCAAATTAATACAGGCAAGTAGTGTAAGGTTCAAGTTACAGCATTCGTTTTAATATTAAAAAAAATTTTTATGTTATAATTTATGGCTATAGTACATTTCACATTTACCGGGTAAGCATGTCGAATTATATCTCTTATGCTTTTCACCCAAGCTTGGAAAGTCTATGTCTATCAAAATACATACATACATACATAACGTCACGCCTGTATCCCTTATGGGGTAGGCTGAACATCAGAGGTTATAAGACCATCTGATGTCACGTTTGACTAATGAGGTATTATAATGATTGCGAGAGGCTATTGCAGTGACAGGGGGTCAGCCTATCGCCCACAAAAATGCCAATAAAACCTCTGTCCCTTAACCGACTTTTACAGTATGCCCGGGAAGAGAAGCAGCTGGCACATTCTATGTTTTTCTTTCGCTCCCAGTCCAGCATGGAAGTAGTATAAGTATATATCTATCAAAATCTCTATCATATAAAGTGCAGCTAAATATCAAATGTCCGAAAATATTTTCATATAAGTATTGTTTTCATTTATTAGCCACGGATATACGCAACATCATTAATATCAGATCAAACGATCGTACGACTACAGATACTTTGTAAAAGTTCTCAAACGCAACCACAAATCTTCTACCTCCAAGAACATACATCATAACACTCCATCAAAACAAACAACAATTAGTTCAGTTAACCCATCGAGTGCCACACAAAAACTAGGCTGCGGCGACACATGCCCCCGTCCACTAACTAATGCTAATGTATGTATCGGCGCATCGTTGCGCTGGGGCATTTCCTTCCGCAGCTAATTATATGCGTGTGAGTGGATAGCGCGCCACCCAACTGTCAGATGGTAAGTGTGTACGCTTTTCCCGGTACGTTAAAAGTGGATTTTGAAAACGGAACGTTGCGTATGTGTGTATTTCAAAAAAATATTTATATAATAGGTTTATTTTTTGGAATTTAGGTTATTACTAAAATCACGATCAAAGTATCTTAATTTTTTTAAGACTTTGGCATCTTTGATTCTGTGCGCTTAATCATGGTATCAAATCGAGTAATTCAATATATTCTGGTGCGCATATTAGCTTACATAATAGGATAAAAAAACAAAATAATATTTATCTTGTCGGTTCGACTATTTATCGATGGTCGCATGCTAGCCTTGCTGGTCAATACTCTTGTGCAATTTTTATCACTTTTAGAATAGGCTTCCAATAGATCTAACTGTTCTTCATTCATTAAATGCATTATACAAACAGTACACAACACATAACATAATAATAATCTATCTAAAATCAAAACGAAGAGGTAATGAAAAGGCTTGTTTTATTTAAAATATTACATTCATTCCAAAAGAAGTGTTCCATTTTCAAATTTATTTATTCAAAAAAGACATGCCAACAACATATATACAAGCAAATCACAATAATAGGTATAAAATGTCTTAATCTATACTAATATATAAAGCTGAAGAGTTTGTTTTTTTGTTTGTTTGTTCGTTTGTTTGTTTGAACGCGCTAATCTCAGAAACTACAAGTGGGATTTGAAAAATTCTTTTTGCATTTGATAGCCCAACTCTTGAGGAAGGTTATAGGCTATATTTTATCCCGAAATTCCCACGGGATCAAAAGTTACGCAAGTAAAACCGCGCGCGGTGGCTAGTTCTAATATACATGTCAATACTAGGCACATACAGCATTCTCAAAATTTTGCGCATACGAAACTAGATATTTAAAAGCTAAAAATTAAAATAATAATTATTAGTTTATATTTGGACGCAAAAACTATCTTTATTCAATTTTTAACTAATAAATATGGGGAGCGCAATGTTGTTGTGGCAAGTGCCGCCATCTATCCTTGTATATAAAATTTAAATTATTTGGCATGCCCGCTGAACAAATTCGTTCTTATTTTAAATATATGCCAGATAAGATATTATCATTGAGTTACTATGTGCAATAATAACTCAATGGATATTATGTATAAAGTCTCTTAGATAATTGATGACCAATTCATATTATTCACGACATTTTGCAAATTAATTAAATTGTGGCCATTTCAGTCTTATTTACTGTCAGTCTTGTTTACAGAAGATTTCATACCCTTTGGTCCGTATATTTACGGGCCAATACTTGACGCGATTACAAGAGTATTGACCAGGTTCGATTCCCGGTTATGTATGAGAGTTAAGAAAAAAGTTTGAATGTGATTATTATTAAATCTAAAATCGACGCCATGGTTCCTATGAACAGATTTCGCTATCTCTCATAGTTCTGACTCTCCATGGGTATATACCGGGTGTACAATTGAAATGACTGGCCCATTTCAATTGTACACCCGGTATATACCCATAAGCACGTTTATATATAAACTTTTACCTGAATTACAGCGTTGATATATAGCGGGTGCTTACCTGGTCGGTTCCATCACGTTTGAATAAACTTAAGAAAACCTGCCTTCCTTGCTACCTATGCATTTTCATTTAATAAAAATAGAAATACCAGCCAAACGAGTTTTCCTTGCTGTCAAAGATTTATTAGATAACTATCGATAGACGCGTAAGATAAATGCTTAAAATATGTTTACAAATTATTCCATAACGATACCATAAATAAATGCCAAACTGCTTTCTGTGGTTAATTTTCATTTATTTTGTCGTATGTTGTCACCTCGTCTAAAAACTATCAATGGGTTATCAATCAAAAACTTTATTGTCTGCAGACATTATTTTTATTTTTAAATATTGTATTGCGCAAAACTAAACGTGCGCGTTAAACACCTAAATAATTAAACAATTTTTATAGTGGCAACATAAAATTACCAATTTTTTCCACACTTTCCTGTCTGTTTTAGGTTTACTATAGAAATATGCTGTGCCTTAGTGTATTGTTGTCAATTTAACTATATTCTGTTAAAATTACTCGCGTGTCTACATTAATTATTAATTTAATTAATTAAAAAGCGTTCACCACTTTGTCACAATATTTGCTGTACCTAGTCTTCATTGTATTTTTTTATTAAAGCTGAACCTTAAACGAAAATTTATCGAGTTTAAATATAAGCAACACGATAAAATTAATCGCATTAAAAATAATATTTTTCAACTATGAAGCCAAGCTAAGAAAATTTGTACGTATATACATACATAAGTCACGCCTGTATCCCTTATGGGGTAGGCAGAACACCAGAGGTTATAAGACCATCTGATGTCACGTTTGACAAATTTGGAGGTATTATAAAGATGGAAAGAGACTATTGTAGTGACAGGGGGTCAGCCTATCGCCCACAAAAACGCGTTTAAAACCTCTATCCCTTAACTGACTTTTACAGTATGCCCGGGAAGAGAAGCAGCTGGCACATTCTACGTTTTTCTTTCGCTCCCAGTCCAGCATGGAAGCAATATTTGTACGTATAGTATTTCAATCAAGAATTTCCTACTAAATCGCAAGTTATGCGGGAAAATTCGTACACAAAAAAACTGCTAGTTATATTATATGAAAAGCGAATTCTTGAGACTTTACTAAGTGACAAGATGTTTCTAAGAGCTCAACACCCTGTAGTACAACTTCATATTTTTAAAATGCTCAAACTGTATCACGGCGAACTCCTTGTAGATTTTATGATATTTATACAGGGTTAATTTAAATAAACGCATCACCACTTGCGGGCAGCCTCTCCACATCAATCCCAATAACATTTGTTCTACGAGTTTTTACATACATACATACGTAAAGTCACGCCTGTATCCCTAATGGGGTAGGCAGAATAAGAGAGGCTATAAAATCATCTGATGTCACGTAAGACAAATTTGGGGGCATTATAATGATGGAGAGAGACTTGCAGTGATAGGAGGTCAGCTTATCGCCCACAAAAACGTCAAAAAACCTCCGTCCCTTAACTGACTTTTACAGTATGCCCGGGAAGAGAAGCAGCTGGCACATTCTATGTTTTTCTTTCGCTCCCAGTCCAGCATGGAAGGTTTTTACACTTTTTGCTTTTTATAAATCTTGATAAATAACACAAGAAATATAAACAAAAAACGTTTGCTCCTTACTCTACATTTTGTAAGAAGTACCTATTATTATTATGAAGCGATATTTTACTGCGCGAGGTGCGTGGCATACCTGGGCTCAGAGTGAATAGAGTTACGCCTCTAAACAGAGACTACAAATATTTTTTGTATGGGAAAACTAAAATTTTGGAAGCTATTAATTTAAAAAAGTTGTAGAAAAAAACAACATTTGTTCTATTGGGATTGATAAATAAATAAATATTTCTGACACTCACACATCATTATCTAGCCCAAATTAAGTTTCTTAAAGAACTTGTGTTATGGATACTAGATAACTGATATACTTAAGAAATATATAAACAGACATATTGAATAAATACATATTTTTTGTTAGAATAAACTTAAATAAACATATAAACATCCATGACTTATAAAAAAATAATAATAATAAAATCGTTTATTCGACGGAAAAAAGCACTTATCATAAAATTAAAAACTAGGCTACACAAAAAAAAAAACAAAGAATAATTTACAGTACTAATTTTTACGCCGAAAAGGCTTACACTCAGCATTATGCTGAAAATTTATTAATAAATTTCAGCGCTGATTTTCAGTGCACGCCTCACCTTATTGACTTCACGGACGCTTTACGCTAAGTTAAGTGAATGATAATTATTGTTATAAATAAGAATTATAATATTGTTATACATGGATATGAGATTAATATATTAATTAATATTATTATGTACATATATAAATGGGTGCGATAGATAACAAAATATATATATACATATACATATCAATAAAAGAATCAAATACAATAATATAACACAATACAACTAATCAAATAAAAATGGTATGTTATATGGTACAGGTATTTCAGGAGGCTGCCTTTTGTTGTGCGAAGAGGTATTCTGTCAATTTATTTTTGAAATTGGTGATAGTTGATAAATTTTTAAGTGGTGGAGGGATGTTGTTCCAACATTTGGTGGCAGCGTATTTAAAACTACCCCTGAAAGCAGAGGATTTGTGAGTGTGTGTCCTAAGTCTATTATCGCTAGACCGAGTGCAGTATTTATTATCTGACGAGTAGGTCCATTTTAGTTTATTGTACAAATACAAAGGAGTACCGCTTTTTATAACTTTGAATACTAGACATGCTAAGTGAAGTTTTCTTCTAACTTCCATTTTTAGCAGGTTGTGTGTGTTCATGATGGGTGTAACATGATCCCTGCGGTTCATGGTGATGCAGAACCGAACACAGGCATTCTGCAGCCTTTGCATGATCTTTTTAGTTCGAGCGAGTAACCTAGGGCCGTATACTGTGTCAGCGTAACTTAAGCGTGACAAGACCAGTGCGTCAACTAATCGTTTTCGCATTTCTACACTAAGAAAACTACGAGACATGTATAAAAGTTTCAGTTTGTAAAAACAGGCCTGAAGAAGGTTCGCTACGTGAGCTTCAAAGTGCAGTTCCTCGTCGAAAATAACTCCCAAATTTCGTGCTGATGTGACCCGATCAATTGGAACACCGGATATTGTAACGGTGAAAAGCACTCGTGAGGCATTAGATATTTGCTGTTTTGATCCCAAAATTAAATATTTTGACTTATTGGGATTAAGTACAAGACAATGTTCTCTAGACCAACAAGCAATTCTATCTAAATCTGTGTTTAATTTAGTGATCGAGCTAAGGGTGTCAGAAGTATTTATGGGCGTATATATTTGTAGATCATCAGCGTATAAATGATACTTGCAATGTTGGATGCAGTTAATTATATCAGCCGTGTACAATATAAAAATAAGGGGCCCGAGGATCGATCCCTGAGGAACACCTCTAGTTACTGGAAGAGCAGATGAAATTGATTTAGAACCATCATGCGATATAAGTTCCACTTGTTGCTTGCGGTTTTGTAAGTAGCTGCTAAACCAGTTTATGGTTGAGGTATGAAAACCATAAAAAGCCATTTTGGAGAGCAACAAGGGCACGTGAATACTGTCAAATGCGCGAGAAAAATCAAGTAAAGCAAGGACAGTGCTATTACCTTCATCTTGAGCAGTCAATATATTATCAGTTACGTCGATTAATGCTGAAGATGTACCGCGACCCTTTCTGAACCCTGACTGTGCCTCAGGAAGAATAGAGTTAAGTTCTAGATACTTTGTCAATTGAATACTAATGACATTTTCTAGTATTTTGGACAGGAAACATAATATACTGATAGGTCTAGTATCTTGAACTGAAAGAGGGTTATTATTTTTGGGTATAGGACGTACAATTGCCATCTTCCATGTGTTAGGGAAAACAGATAATTCAATGGATTTATTTATAATAAAGGTAATAATGTCAAGAGTAGTATCTAAGGTCAACAAAATCATGTCACGGTTTATGTCATCACTTCCTTGTGCATTGGATTTTATATTTTGAATAATTTTAAATATGAAGTCAGAGGACACAGTGTGTAGTTTAAATTCATTAGTATCATTAAATCTGTTAAATTCATAAAAATTTAAAGTAGATATATTTGTATCAGCATTGCCGGGGACATCCAGAAAGTAGTTATTTATCTCATTTGGGTCACATATATGAGACGGGAGTTCGTGGTCATTTTTACGTAAAACGTGTCCTTTGAGATTTTGCCAAAGCTCTTTGGGATTATTTATATTTTGGTTTATTGAGTAATTGAAATAGGCCGTTTTCTCAGTCTTAATTACAATTTGAACATGTTTCTTTAATTCCTTATAATATATTTTGTGCTGTTCAAGTTTCGTGGTTTTGTACTTTTCATGTGCTTTGTCTCTGAGCTTTATCATGAGCTGTACGTTTTGCGTGATCCAGGGGCAGTTTTTATAATTAAATACTTTTGTTTTTAAAGGAGCGTGTAAATTAAAAAGATCAATTATAAAAGAATTAAATAAAGAAACCATATCGTCAATGACTGTTAACTGTTTGATATTATCCCAAGGAATGGCGCAGAGATCCTGGTTAAAGCTAACTAGATCTATATTTTTCAGAGCTCTAAATGTGACCTTTTTAGGTTTTGTCTTATATTTTTTTATGTTAAGTTCACAAGTTATGAAAGCGTGTCGGCCAAGCCCTGTGACAAAATTGACATTGACGTTTCGACAGATAGCATCGGTGGATATGATATCAATTAACGATTCAGAAATATCTGTGATATGTGTTGGTGATGTAACTATCTGTTCTAAATGCAATATTTTAAAGAAATCTAATAGTTTCTTAGTGTTAGAATCATGTAATTTTAATAAGTTAGTATTAAAGTCACCCATAACGATAATTTTATCAGCTCCAGAAAAAGAACTTATTGAGTTGGAAAGTGCGTCCAAGAACACATCCAAATTTAAACGAGGTGGTTTATAAGCTGTTCCGACAATGACTTTCACTTGATTAACCTGCACACTGAGCCACATTTGTTCGACAGTGGAGTGATCGGGGAAATTTAAGTAGCGAACATTGATACATGTTCATCACACAAATATCCGCTGCCGCCACTGGGATTCGAACCCAGGACCTCTGGTGTAGAAGGCAATGTATGTTACCGCTACACCAGCCGGTCGTCGTCTATTGATTGATGTGGAGAGGTTGCTTGCAAAAGGTGATGCTAATTAAAATTAATCCTGTATAGATATGAACAATTATTTACCTTACTGGTCTCTGGTATTATGAATACATGTCCGTTATCTATAAATAGTTTCCATTAAAGTCTAGTTCTTATTGCGAATGAATAAATAAATAAATAATAAATAAAATCCCCAGACAATCACACCAACTACATGGCCCCAAAGTAAGCATAGCTTGTGTTATGGGATACCATATAGCGAACTAGGGGGGAACCTAGAATATAAATACATAAATAGATAAACACCCAGACACGGAACATTTTTTTTTTCTGGTTCCGTGCGGGGATCGAACCCGCAACCACTGGCGTCTGAGGCAGATAGGTTTACCCCAACGCCATAGTGGCCAGCAAATTAATGTCAGAATTATTTATTTATGTATATTATTTTTTATTACTAGTGTTTATAAGTTGTTTTGGCTTCGTTTAAAATATTGCTAAGGAAGCCACATTCACAGTCTCTGATTTCCTTATATAATTATTTTTAGTTAAGGTCCGTTCCGGTTAGGTTCGTTGTTAGTGAAAAATATACTTCAGGGTCCACCTGCACCGTCCTTAGCTAAGCACTAAATACATTCCCTATTTCTCGCATTATAAAACACGGACTCTAAGCACAGCATTGCAATAACAAGTAGGTATAAAAATAGTGTATATAATAAGTTGCTTGACGAGTTGCTCGCGTCCAGACAGACAGAAAAGCCGATAGACCTGTAGTAATTACTGGAAATAACTAGTAATTGGCACTGGTTAAAATGACAAGTACAGTCACCCGCGATAGATAAATAATCATATAGGATAAACAATGTTGGAGTTAGGATCCGACTGACAAGCGACCACCTTCTATATAATATCTGCCGACAAATATCCGCTCCAGCGCGGTGATGTGTTTCGAAAATGTCTTGAAAAGAGCCAGTTTATTCCTAAGCCCGTGAGTGCTTTCATCTTCGACCTCATCCCTCTTACCATCAGGTAAAATTGAGGTCAAATGCGGGCATAGTCTAGGAATGATTTCCAAATATTAAACATTAATCACTATGTAAGCAGCTTGGCTGCGAGATGATATTGGCAAGCACGAATAGCTGTCTTCTGTTTGTATGTTCATGTCATAGCAGAGCTGTATTTCTGCCAAATTGTACCTATAATAAGCACTTTTTACAAAAGAGTGCCGAGAGTTTTTTTTCCGCCGGCTTTTTTCCTCTCGGTCTACCTAGGGTTCTACTTTCATTTCGTTTTTAGAGAAGAAGTAGTAGTAGACAACACCAAGACATTGGTGGATAATGGGCGATCATTATCTTCATGAGCCGAGAGATGTACACTTCTCGACGGAGGCCTCCCCCAGGATTCGTCATATCGTCCGGACTCGCGCCGCCCTCATCCAGCCTTTGACGTTCGTAAAGTGTATAAAATTACCTACTACGAATAAAAAGTTTTCATTTTCATTTATTGAAAAGTTTTTCTCTATATTTACATACTAAAATAATAAAGCTGAAGGTTTGATTGCACTTATATCGGATCTGAAACTGCCTGCGTCTGTTTTCCCTGACCACTATTGATACTTTTAATAGTCGAGTGAATAATTTTCTTCACTTGATGGACCTTTCCAACTTGGATAGATGGACTTTTAATTTCACCAGGACGCAAAGAAAACCAGCCTTATTAGTTCTAGATCCAACTTCGCACGCAACCTTCACAGTTATGATACTTATAAATATGTATTGTAATTGAATGCTTAGTTCGTATAATAAGTGAATATACCGAGAGACTATAACTGATGTTAGATTGATTCTGCTAGGTAGATAAAGTAGATTGAAATCTTCAATAAGAAGGAGAGCCAAAACACTATACAGTTAGCTGGTTTCCAATCTATAGAAATAGGTCAAATTTTGTAGTTGTGGCATTACAGTTGCAATAACTTTTAGCGCTTACCTACCTCTTTTAGATTTCTTAATGCATTTTTATACATTTATTGGCCTGTGGGTTTGGATGTTGCTATCAAATGAGTGTAGTGCTTTTTATCGACTTTCGTAAGATAAAAAATACTTTGAATATTCTTCCTACTATTACTATAAACATGATTAAAATAAAATAAAATTACAAGTTTCTTTAAACTACAGTTATTTTATAGTTTTTTTTTTATATTTGAATATTTGTATACAGCTGATATGTGTTACAGAGATCACAAAGCGGAACTAGGGGGTATATTGAGATTAGACCCAAATTAGTTTTGAAAAGACGTTTCCCAAATTACTTATTACTCGGATTTGAACCCCGGCCATCTCACCCGGCAGGCCTGATATCGACCAAAGCTCCATGGAGGCCATTAACGAATCTGAATTTGGAGTAGGACCATCTAGACTAAATCAGGAAGGTAAATCGCCGACTTTCCGTGTTTAAAAGTGTCAAATTAGTGTAGTTTTAAGTATATTTTATGCAGGGTGTATAAAATATACACAAAGTTTACAAGATGGTGAATATATAAACAGAGGCCCATAGATATATACCTTAAATTAACATATACAGGGTGTACCGCAAACCCTATATAATACCTTCATGTATTCTAATACCCATGAGGATTACAGAAAAAATATAAAAAAAGAAAAAATCTAAATTTATCATTAAATTTTTCTATGAAAAAATTTCGAAATTTAATGCTTTCATACAAAAATTTAAAAATTAATTTATATTTTTTCTTTTTTTATATTTTTTCTGTAATTCCCATGGGTAATAGAATACATCCGTGAAGTCGGGTTTGCGGTACACCCTGTATATGTTAATTTAAGGTATATATCTATGGGCCTCTGTTTATATATTTACCATCTTGTAAACTTTGTGTTGCCTGAAATAAATGATTTAGGTATTATTATTATTATAAATGTAAGGAATGTTTACAATTCAATTTTAATTTGAAATGTTTATGATTTAGGGGAAACAACTGTATCCTGACGAAAATTCGAATTCACGACTTCAGGCGCAAAATGTACTCACCTTTATAACAAGACATATATGCTGCCACACTGGCTGCCATGCAGTTAAGAGTGTCCTATAGACTGTGCTGATTATAAACTTAAAAATAATTTAAAAACCGAATCCCTTTCAAAGAAAACAAAATATTAAAAATGAGTATTATCTACCAATGATTCGCAACTTTCTCTCGATCCCCTACCACGATAACACCTACTCTCCACAAACACCACTCACCTACGATATTATCGATAACAAAACGTCACTGCAGCCGTTACTAAGGGACTACATAAACATGAATATGTATGAGAAACGAAATGCCCATATGCTGAACCCCTAGTCTTGGGAAAGCGTTTTTTTTTACTACCCGTATTAGTAAACGTTTACTGCTGGCGGAATTGTTTAATTGCGATTGTAAAGTGAGTTGTTTGTTTTACAATGGTAAGTGCAATGTGCTTAGTAAGCTAAGAGGTAAAGAAACGCCTATTTTTAGTTTCATATTACTAATGCCAATAGAGTAGTGTTGCAATAGAGAGTGCTGATGCTGTGTACGTTTATTTGTTTTTATCTATTTGACAATAATCTACTAAGTAAAATAAAACCATACCATAAAATTTTAATTTAATAACTCCTAATAACTTCCGTGCTTCGGAGGGCACGTTAAGCAGTCGGTCCCGGATCCTGTATACTTGTATACAGTGTCGTTAGGGTTTGTCAGAAGCCATATCGGCACCCTGAAAAATTATGACATCCACCACCCAGCACTGGGCCAGCATGGTGGATTATGGCCTAAACCTCCTCATCACCCAGGGGAGAGACGCAAACCCTGCAGTGGGCTCATTACAAAGAGTTGTGATGATGATGATGATAATAGGTAACTCCTTGACATATTTACGACAATAAGTTTTGTATTTGTAAAAAATTAAAATGTACATTTTTGAATAATTGATAATGTAATTAAGTTAGGATAAAATACAAAATTGCACGGTTGAGTATATAAATATTTTTGACACTCACACAACATTATCTAGCCCAAATTAAGTTTCTTAAAGAACTTGTGTAATGGGTACTAGATAACTGATATACTTAAGAAATATATAAACAAACATATTCAATAAATACATATTTTTATTAAAATAAACATATAAACATCCATGACTTGACGACTAATATCTGTGTTCATCACACAAATTTAACAAAATATTTTTTCTTCCATGCTGGACTGGGAGCGAAAGAATAACATAGCATGTGCCAACTTTCCGGGGCATACTGTAAAATTCAGTTAAGGGACGGAGGTTTTACTGAAGTCTTTTCGTGCGTTAGGCTGGCCCCCTGTCACTGCAATATTCTTTCTCCATCATTATGATTTCCCCAAACATGACATTAGATGCTTCTTATAGCCTCTGTTTTTCTACCTATTCCATAAGACATACAAGCGTGAAGTTATGCATGTATGATACGAATCATGAACCATAAATAATAAATATTTCTGACACTCACACAACATTATCTAGCCCAAATTAAGTTTCTTAAAGAACTTGTGTTATGGATACTAGATAACTGATATACTTAATAAGATTATACATAATTAATATGTAAAAACATTAGAATAAACTTAAATAAACATATAAATATCCATGACTTGACGACAAATATCTGTGTTCATCACACAAATATCCGCCGCCGCCGGGATTCGAACCCAGGACCTCTGGCATAGAAGGAAAAGGTTACCCCTACACCAACCGGTCGTCAGACCATAAACCATAAACTAAAATTTATCTATATTTTTTATTCAATGACGAAATAGGAAAAAACTTTCAATTCTTTATAAGCAAACAATTACATACATTACCTTCATTATCGGTTCCAAATATGGTAATTCGAAATTTAAAAAAGGTGTGATATTCTTTGTACTGTATAATAACTCTTATATAAAGTAATATCGTAGGAACAACTTTGAATCGATTATGCAGACTCCGACGCAGCATACAGTCACGTCCAATATATATACATTTTCATTGGACTCTGAACCTTGTTACAAGCGAATAAGTTGCTTAGTGTGTACATAGTATTACACGTGATTGTACAAGTGTTAAAAGATGTGTTTGCGTTATTACTAGTTTCTTTAAATAAGTTATTTTTGCGGTTAATTGTCTGTGGTAAAGTATGAATGATTTAAAACTGTACATTTTATATATTGCGGTCTTCCGATTTCATAGTGACATCAAAAATTTAATTTGTTTTCTTTGTTTTGAAATTGTAATGCTATGTGTATTAAAATATTTAACGCTCTACCTAGAGAAATTAAAATGTTACCAGAAATTAAACTTAAAAATATTAACAAGATGGCTACTTGAAAAATGTTTTTATAAAGTAACAGATTTCCTAAATTAACGAACAAAAAAACCTAATAATTATAAATTTATACTAAGTAAGTAGGAATGTATTGATGTATTGAAAATTCGCATGCCATATTATGTGGTGAAATATGAATGCTCTAGTACTTATAAGCAATTTTTAAGATCTTCTTGTACCAAATCAAACATTTTGTTTGCAAATAAATGTTTGATTTGATTTTAAGTTGAAGACTGTATAAATTGAGTATAATGGTTCAATTGGTTAGGTTTTCTGTAGTTTTAATAATATAAGGTTTACATAAGCTTGCTGGTTTATTGGTCTTATATAACCCACTTATTATATACACATTTATAGATGTCGTTTGTAAGAGGTTGGTTGGAAAAAGAGATATTTTAAGACAAATGTTAGTTGCAAATGAAGACATTATTGAAGACTTATTTATCAAACAATATAATTTACCGTAATGTTTCTGTCTTCATGTTAATGTAGAAGTCGTCGTGGCGCCGTGTGTGTATCAAACGATATCACAGATCAAGCAACGTTCGGCGCGGTCGGTACTTGGATGGGTGACCGCCGAACATTAATTTCTCACGGCGACTTCCGTGCTTCGGAGGGCACGTTAAGCAGTCGGTCCCGGATCCTGTATACTTGTATACAGTGTCGTTAGGGTTTGTCAGAAGCCATATCGGCACCCTGAAAAATTATGACATCCACCACCCAGCACTGGGCCAGCATGGTGGATTATGGCCTAAACCTCCTCATCACCCAGGGGAGAGACGCAAACCCTGCAGTGGGCTCATTACAAAGAGTTGTGATGATGATGATGATAATAGGTAACTCCTTGACATATTTACGACAATAAGTTTTGTATTTGTAAAAAATTAAAATGTACATTTTTGAATAATTGATAATGTAATTAAGTTAGGATAAAATACAAAATTGCACGGTTGAGTATATAAATATTTTTGACACTCACACAACATTATCTAGCCCAAATTAAGTTTCTTAAAGAACTTGTGTAATGGGTACTAGATAACTGATATACTTAAGAAATATATAAACAAACATATTCAATAAATACATATTTTTATTAAAATAAACATATAAACATCCATGACTTGACGACTAATATCTGTGTTCATCACACAAATTTAACAAAATATTTTTTCTTCCATGCTGGACTGGGAGCGAAAGAATAACATAGCATGTGCCAACTTTCCGGGGCATACTGTAAAATTCAGTTAAGGGACGGAGGTTTTACTGAAGTCTTTTCGTGCGTTAGGCTGGCCCCCTGTCACTGCAATATTCTTTCTCCATCATTATGATTTCCCCAAACATGACATTAGATGCTTCTTATAGCCTCTGTTTTTCTACCTATTCCATAAGACATACAAGCGTGAAGTTATGCATGTATGATACGAATCATGAACCATAAATAATAAATATTTCTGACACTCACACAACATTATCTAGCCCAAATTAAGTTTCTTAAAGAACTTGTGTTATGGATACTAGATAACTGATATACTTAATAAGATTATACATAATTAATATGTAAAAACATTAGAATAAACTTAAATAAACATATAAATATCCATGACTTGACGACAAATATCTGTGTTCATCACACAAATATCCGCCGCCGCCGGGATTCGAACCCAGGACCTCTGGCATAGAAGGAAAAGGTTACCCCTACACCAACCGGTCGTCAGACCATAAACCATAAACTAAAATTTATCTATATTTTTTATTCAATGACGAAATAGGAAAAAACTTTCAATTCTTTATAAGCAAACAATTACATACATTACCTTCATTATCGGTTCCAAATATGGTAATTCGAAATTTAAAAAAGGTGTGATATTCTTTGTACTGTATAATAACTCTTATATAAAGTAATATCGTAGGAACAACTTTGAATCGATTATGCAGACTCCGACGCAGCATACAGTCACGTCCAATATATATACATTTTCATTGGACTCTGAACCTTGTTACAAGCGAATAAGTTGCTTAGTGTGTACATAGTATTACACGTGATTGTACAAGTGTTAAAAGATGTGTTTGCGTTATTACTAGTTTCTTTAAATAAGTTATTTTTGCGGTTAATTGTCTGTGGTAAAGTATGAATGATTTAAAACTGTACATTTTATATATTGCGGTCTTCCGATTTCATAGTGACATCAAAAATTTAATTTGTTTTCTTTGTTTTGAAATTGTAATGCTATGTGTATTAAAATATTTAACGCTCTACCTAGAGAAATTAAAATGTTACCAGAAATTAAACTTAAAAATATTAACAAGATGGCTACTTGAAAAATGTTTTTATAAAGTAACAGATTTCCTAAATTAACGAACAAAAAAACCTAATAATTATAAATTTATACTAAGTAAGTAGGAATGTATTGATGTATTGAAAATTCGCATGCCATATTATGTGGTGAAATATGAATGCTCTAGTACTTATAAGCAATTTTTAAGATCTTCTTGTACCAAATCAAACATTTTGTTTGCAAATAAATGTTTGATTTGATTTTAAGTTGAAGACTGTATAAATTGAGTATAATGGTTCAATTGGTTAGGTTTTCTGTAGTTTTAATAATATAAGGTTTACATAAGCTTGCTGGTTTATTGGTCTTATATAACCCACTTATTATATACACATTTATAGATGTCGTTTGTAAGAGGTTGGTTGGAAAAAGAGATATTTTAAGACAAATGTTAGTTGCAAATGAAGACATTATTGAAGACTTATTTATCAAACAATATAATTTACCGTAATGTTTCTGTCTTCATGTTAATGTAGAAGTCGTCGTGGCGCCGTGTGTGTATCAAACGATATCACAGATCAAGCAACGTTCGGCGCGGTCGGTACTTGGATGGGTGACCGCCGAACATTAATTTCTCACGGCGACTTCCGTGCTTCGGAGGGCACGTTAAGCAGTCGGTCCTGGGTGCTGTATACGTGTATACAGTAGTCGTTAGGGCTTGTCAGAAGCCATTGTCGGCGCCCTAAAAATTCTGACATCCACCACCCAGCACTGGGCCAGCTTGGTGGATTATGGCCTATACCTCCTCGTCACTCAGGGGAGAGACTCATAGCCCTGCAGTGGGCTCGTTACAAAGAGTCGTGATGATGATGAATGCTTCTGTATTAAATGTTTGTATATTGATAATTCTACTGTTGTTATTTAAAAAGGGACATTTAAAACCTACTCTATTTTTTAAAAGGTCGGTGTCCTCAAACAAGACTAGACATTGCAACTCAGCTATGACGTTTAAAGAAGTTCTTTTTTCAAACAGCATTTTTCCCATCCAACCAAAACAGCCATAAAAGGATTTCCATCCAACAACAATACAAGTGACCGTTGAGACAAACAACAAAAAAAAAGTAAAGAGCAACGGTTTTTTTCAAAAAGCGACCCATGTGCGTCTAAGTTATTCCCTTGTTCAGTGATTATGAAATAAATGTAAATTTATGCGTTGCACTCCATCTGACGCGTACTTAGGTACACCTACGATTTAAAAACTATACGAAAAGCACCTTTATCCTTAAACTCATAAGAATCAATACTTTATTCTTTTTTTAAATGTTCTTATCGCAACCCCGATGTTGGAGGATATAACTTTTTTTTTCCTTTTTTAGTTATTACACCTTTAGTTAGTGTTATCAGAATATTTCTTATCTGTGGTGTGAATTATGCGATATGTGATAGGAAAATAGTAATCGAGAAAATAAAAGCAGTGTTATAATAATGTGTTTTATGTTATTCTTTAGTATCAGTTCAGATCACTGTTTTATCAGCTTAAGATAGAATACTTTCGTCGTATTTTCATTAAACGATCAGTACTAGGGTTGACAAGGTAACTTAGAATCAATAGTTTACAAGCTATGATCACATTATAAGTGATTAAATAATTATATATTTTTTAAATATGACAAAAATATGTGAAATTCTGTAATACAGACCGTTTCGTACCATTAAACTGAGATTTTTTAATTAAGAGTTTAAAAAACACAAAACTTTAAAATAATTTCAGTAACAAGCATATTTTTATGCCAAGAAATCATATAAAGCTATCAAAAAGTTAAAGTTAAACATTAATATCAAATAAAGCAAGTGAACATCACCTTTGCGTGATTAAAAATGCATTTGTCTACCTGAAGTCCCCAGACGACTACATACTTGTATTAGAATAAGGAAATAAATAAATAAATATTTCTAACACTCACACAACATTATCTAGCCCAAATTAAGTTTCTTAAAGAACTTGTGTTATGGATACTAGTTAATTGATATACATAAGAAATATATAAACATACATATTGAATAAATACATATTTTTTATTAGAAAATAAACTTAAATAAACATACAAACATCCATGACTTGACGACTAATATCTGTGTTCATCACACAAATATCCGTCGCCGCCGGGATTCGAACCCAGGACCTCTGGCATAGAAGGCAATGTACGTTAGCCCTACACCAGCCGGTCGTCATAAATAATAATAAATAAATTATTATTATTATTTTTGTTAACATTACCTTATTAATAACAAAAAACAATTCAAAAAGGTTATAATCGCAACAAACTACAGGTTTATTAAAAATACTCTAAGCTCTATTGTTCTTTTTTCAAATATCATTCGAAGTTTCTACAAAGGAGTCAATTGTCGTCCCTACTGTCACATGACGGGTCAACTGGACATCGCTCGTTCGGAATATAAAGAAGGTGGTGATCGGTATGTGGCACCGTTAGCTACTGTCCAGCACAATGACGCCATCATCTACTGCTTGAGTTGTCTAAACGACAGATAACATACATGTATGTCGAGATATTAAAAGATATTTTTTTACGTAGTCAAAAAGAGTGTTTTTTATTTTCTATGTTAATAATTAAAAGATGCTAAGTATCCCAAGGTGTATTTGTGTTATAGTTGTTATAGTTTTGACTAGAGCAGTAACAGGAACTAGTCTTCTTAAAAATGCTTTTCTAAACTAGCTCGACCTACTACAGACGAATTATTTATTAATAGGGAAAAATTATCCTTAACAATTTTTAAATGGTAAGGATGGTGGTTTTAGAGCACTCTAATTTAAATAACTTCTGCTATCAAATTTCTTACTGCGCTTTGGACAATATATCTGGACTAGCCTCGACTTTCAGAAATAGGTAAATAATGTTACGGAAATTATAAATTTTATTTTATTTTATTGTGAGTATGTTTGACTTCTCAGGACTCAATAAAGAAAACAACTAGACCACTTTGATTGAACTTGATACAGTTCATGATTAACAACCAGAACTGGCTATAGTCTATGCTATTTTTATTTTGCAGTATTTATCAATCGACAGTAGCCTCCAGCATGTTACAGATCCGATCATAGCTAAGTTACACAAGCAGCTTAGAAATAGGATATCTATAAGCAGTTTTAGAGTCAAGATAATTGGCAGCTCACTTGAGTGACAAGAGACGAGCAGGTGACTATTGATTTATAGCTCTCTATATGAAGTTAATAGACCCTGGGAGCCAGTAGATGGCGCTGATAGCCATCGCAAGCCTATCGAGGGAACCTGATCGATCAAACTGATAGCAAAGTTGATAAATATATATCTTACCGTAAAATTTTATGGAAATTAATCAAGTTGAGTATGTTGCTGTTGCTATTTATAGAAAATAATGTTGTGCATTAAAGTAGTGGTAGGTTATTGGTGATGAGTTACGGCGTAATTTTGATTTCGGGTTGCCACTGGTTTGCGTTGCGGTTCCTTTGACGCTGCAGCAATACTGAGTGAAGGACTTCTTAGAAGTCTTTAAGAAACAAGTAATTCTTTTTAGTTGACATTTTTGCTCTGTGCCATTAAACTGCACACATCAACATGGTCTAGGGATATTTCAATTAAATCTAAATAACTAAAATTCTATTAACTTATTGTTAAGACACTTACACATTAATATACTTACACCTTGTTTAATAATCTATCTAATCTGATAATAAACTTTTAGATAAAGTTAAATTTTAAAAAATCTTAGAAGAAGAGGAAATTCTCATGCATTAGGTAGGCTATTAAAATTCTTTATTTTAATGTGTAGGTGTCTTAACAAAAGTGTATAGAATTTTAGTTATTTAGTTCTAATTGAAAAATCCCTAGGGCATAATATTGTCTTAAGTTTTCGCGATTCATACTATTAAATAAAACAGTTTTTAACCGGATTTGTCGCGTATATTTACGTTTTAAATTTTAACTCGAGGTTTCGGAGTCTTTGCAGACCCCGTGGTCACGAGCGAGTCGAAATATACGCAATGAATCCGGTTAAAAAGTGTTTTATCCCTAGAGCATGTTGATGTGTGTTTACTTACTTTTTTGAGACATGCCATTCACAGCAGATAGATGTTCCATCTATTAATCCAGGGTTTTCTGTATGTATGAATTCTATCGGAGGTCCAGTAAAAACGCCTTTGTTTTAAAAAAAAGCTATTCTTCTACAATCCAGCAATACCAACACATTTTAAAAGGTGCCTTAATCTGCCTTTGATTGCAATCCTATCGGCCTACAAAAATGTCAATAAAACCTCCGTCCCTCAACTGACTTTTACAGTATACCCGAGGAGAGAAGCAGCTGGCACATTCTATGTTTTTCTTTCGCTTGCAGTACAGCATGGAAGATATTGAAATTATCTTAAAAACATTCCTAAACATATGACTGCCAAGGTAAATTTAGCTAGCGAGTGCAAGGGTTCTTACCAAACAGAATGTTATACGATTTAAAATCAAGAATAAAAAAGCTACTTTATTGTTTCTGTGCACCGATAGAGACTCAGTTTTTTCTAAGTCTGCGTGCTCCATTATAAAATCCGTAACATTCTGCATTATTCATCATGTAAAAAAAGCTCCGCATCTAAACGAACGGACACTCCAAAACTTTTCAATTTAGATTTGAATCCGGAATACATTAACGAAGCGTCAAGATGAAAATTAATAAATGGTAAATTAAAAATACCCCGAGACCGGGGGTGTACGAACGTGCAAACAAAAACTTTTAAAAAATTACTCTAATGTATTCAAATTCAGGAAAAAAGCAGGCGAGTTGGCTTGTCAATTTGCGGAGTTTAAGTAACGCGAAGTTATTTCAAGTAATTAAGGCAGTTTTTTTTATTTTATCTATTCAATTGGAAAGTTAATGAAAAAGTGTCTCCTTCGATGTCTTTTCCCGAATTCAATGACATTTTGGATTGATTTGGAAAGTTTTGTAGATGAAAGTTTATTTGGTTTTAGACAAAGAACATTTGTACCAGCTTTTGACCAGAAGGATGGTAAAAAATTGCTTTATTTCAAAATATAGGTAAAGTCCTAGCAGGACGTCCGCCCTATGCAAAGCCATATTCTTCCTGCATACATATATCTTTTACCTCATGTTTCCTATATTACCATACCTTTATAAATTATTAATCGAACTAATACACCAACTTCGAGTAGATAGCTCCAAAATATGCTTAAATAAACCTATTGTGAAAACCATATAGAGAAACTAAAAGCATAGGAAAACTAGTATTAGGTTTCCGGAGAGAAAAGTTAATTAGCCTCTCCCGTAAGAACCATCAAGTAATGTAATAAATCAATTCCCATCAAAATCAAAAGTTGTTTCTACCACGAGTTTCTACAACTTACTAGGATAACGTCAGAACGAAGTACTCATTAGTTGCGCTACTCGACAAGAGAGGGCGTTGTGTTACAATTCCTCGTATCAATACTAAACGCCTTCCTTCACATTAGCATTCTTTTGAATGTTCTCCTGATTCCTTGTGCATATTACCATAATTTAGTTCTTTTCATCTTGCATGGAAATATGCATATTTTTTACACATATTTGAACATACTTGAAAACTTACGTACCTAGGTATATATTTCAACGGTTATTTTTTTTATCAATAATAGGTAGGTAATATGAATAAAATATGGATATGAAAAAATAATCCTAGTAAATAAGGTCACGCGTTTATAAGAATTTAGTTAGTTTTCAGTGACATAGTTAGGTAATGTTTTTAAGTTTTTCCATTTATAATGCTCAATTATTTCTCGGGTAGTTTTTATTTATCACATTTTTTCGGTTATTTAAGACATAGTTAGGTCCTAGACAGAGTATTGACCTTGACCTTTAATCTTTCAAAGTATGGTACTTAAAAGTATTATAAATGTAAATATACCAAAAAGGCTGTAACAAAATCAAAAATAAGGGTCTTATGAAGCCTTTGGAATCCCTGGATTAAATCCCAAGCTCCGATCACTAGAATTTGGCGCGCTTTTTGTAACCGAATGCAAATTCGAGACATTAACGTTCAAAGATAAGGAAATGGAATTAAAAGGTTTCTGGAAGCTTCCAAACAGAAGGGTGGTGGCATAAATGTATGTTAATTATAAGTACCTAATTACTTGCAGATACTTGTGATAACTTGGAGTTAGGGTGTTCTGGTAATTATCGTCGGATAGTGTAGCTGATGGCCGTTAAATAACCTTAAATATGACTTTACTTGAGATGTATTAAGCTTCCATTAATTGCTTATTTAAACTACTTTATCAAGTACTACTTACAACTTGGTTCTTCTTTAGCAGACTTTTCTCAAATGAAATTTTTTCTTAATCGATTTATACCACGTTTATTTTTTGAGTGACCCCTGGTTATCATCCTCATAATTTAGATGATTTCCGGACTACAGCCATATGGTGAATGCAAAACTTTCTACTCTGTTACTTATTCACGAATTACAGGTCTTTAACAAAAAATACACCTTAGTTAAATATTAGCAATGCATAAGTAAATGTGTCATAGAAAGTTGAGACGAAAAGCTTTAGGTATTAATTACAGCATTTCCTCTAGTAGTCTCGTCTAGTAGCTTAGTAGTCTCGTCTAGTCTAGTCTCCTCTAGTCCAGGTTCAACACAATCATTTGAGCATAAAAAGTGAGCAAGAAACCAAAACAATCCAAACAAAATATTGAACAAAGACTCGAAATTTCAATAACATCTTCCCAGCTCATAAAGACCGTCCAATTTTATCAATAACATCCAAAAAATGGTAGCAGCTCCCTACGCTGCAATAAAATATAAGAGCTCTTGGAAATCTATAAATTGCGTAAAGTATATAAATTTTCGTCCATCGGGGTGAATATAAAGGACCAAGGGGCAGTTGGTCCAAGTTTGTTGGGCAGGAGGGGAATCGGGCATAATTTGGGAAGATGGATAGGAGCGAATAGGGAATTTGTCAAGTATTGGTTACTTTATTTGTGGGCATATGGAGAAATTGGTTGAATTGTTTGTGACGGATTTTCGGGTGATAATTTGTTACATTTATTTTTTCCATTGATTAATGCATAGAATACATATTTTATGTGTTGACACTAAAAGTCAAAATTATATTATTATTATACATTTAACATTTTATTGAACATTTTATAAAGCTATTTTGTTCCACTGTCAGAATGTCTTATATGAGCTACCCGTTTAATTGATCCCCATAAGAAATTCTAAAATAAAATACCTAAAGGAATTTTCTAGACTAAGACTAAATCAAATCAAAAAACAAGCGAGTATAAATATAAAACTAAAATTTACATACTTCCATTTATTTCCAACCTTGATTCCTAGGCATCAAATCAATTTCCCCAATTTAATACGTATTCGTATGCTTCATTAGGAACCCCATCGTCACTTAACATCTAAAATTAAAATTAATCGCAATTCTAAGTGTACTTACAGTACCTACAGTTAGTAGTAAGAAACTACCTATACCTGTAGTTTACCTTGTGATCTACCGTTTATTTTAAACTCGACTACTTTTTTTTTTTAAATATTCAAATATTGAGTAAATTGAATATATATTCCCTTTGATCTTTAGTCGGCACATTCCGTCCCTCCCATAAGCATTATTTATACCATATAGGGCTTGTTTTCTTTGCGCATTTGTTTTCCGCTGACGGTCAAAGAGCACTAACGGTCTAAATAAAATGTTTTATTCACATTTCCATTCAAAATAAATAAAGCATCGTTTTGTTTCAATTTCACTCTAGTTTGGGCTAACATTTTACAGTTTGTTTACAAAACGACACTAAAAAAAACAAATGGTGAAAAAATACATTTGATAAAAAATAGACCGAACTTTTGTGTGTTAGTAAAATAACAAAGGGTTTTTTGCAATTGTATCAACAAAGATCTAAAGCAGACGTTGTCAAATTAACTTCGAGTAAAATCACAAAAGCCCATTTCTTTATCAGCCATTTTCTTTTTACTAATCCCGGTAAAATGTTCTTAAGAATTTTGGCGCCAAAATAAACGCTCGGCTTTCTCATTAGTGAGGGTCATCAGTATGCATAATAAATGAGAACAGCGCCATCTATCCGTAAACTCCGGAACTGAGTTATGGTGGAGAAACCAACGTAGATTGATTAAGACTCGGGAAGAGTAAATTAATGTTGGCTGTTTTTACAAATAAACATAGTGTATTGTAGTACTCACAATAGAAGAAATAGTGTTGATATGATCAATTCAAAACTAAGTCCATATTTGATGAAGTACAGTAGGTACTAAGGCACTTAAGTAAGTAGGTACTTTTGTTTGGTTGGAAACATGTGATATAAAGTTTTCAGTTGTAGTTCAAGTTAAATTAACTTTCTAATAAGTAGATGTAAGTCCTATAACTTCCTTCTCAAATGCTTTTCAGATGTAAAAATTTTATATTGATTTTAAGTATGTACTTACCTCTTAGCTTACCTAATATTTTACTTGTTTATCTATTTTTTGAAACTACTATAAGTATGTTATATTTTTATGAAATTAAAAACATATAACATATTTGTAAGTTGGTCCTTGGTTATTTTAATTTTGCTCGAACTGCATTAACTATAAAAAATGTTTTAGCTGCTCAAAATTCCGCTTTCGAATTATCAATTTACAAAAACAATCTAGACTTTTAATAATCTAGGTACAACCGAGACTTCACAAATGGCAACAAGCGCAATTAAGCCTCAAATTTATCATAACGAACACATAACTGAGGTCATTATTTTGACTCTTGCTACAATATTTCCCTCAAGTTAGAACCCACAGTCCCATATTCAATCTTAAACTAACAGGAATAAAGATGAAAATGGCATGATATTAATAGAAAAACAAAACAGTGTTAGGTACTTGGTGCCCTACGCAGTATATAATGATAGTAAGTAACGCGCTCGCTAGATGTCGCTAGTCTATTTATCACAGACGACTTATGACAAGTGGGCTGTCTAATGCAGGTTCCTTTGAAGATGTTTTTACTATCTTCCCACCCGAGAACGGGACGTGGAAATAAATGTTTCGAGAAGTTTCTGAGGATGGTAAGATTTGAGCATTTCTTTCAGAGACCATTATTTCAGTTTTGTTTCTGAATTTTCTAGAATGATTTTTGTACTTATTAAGGTCATTACTTAAGTACCTATTAAATTGAGGTATTTTAGAATTAGGTAGGTATTGTGTTGTGGTTTGGTAAAAGGGTATTTTTTCAATTCAGACTAATTCTACGTGTGTCCTCAATCTTACAAAGTAGTAAAGATGTAGGCGAAGTTAGTGTTGTATAAAACGTCCAATTTTATATTGTTTGAATCAGAAATTGATCCGCTTTAAACAAATTCATTTGAAAAACTATTTTAAAAATGAAATAAATAACTCGATTCCAAATTCCGTATTGATTTAAAAGCCCTGGTCACGATATCACCCATTTTCAAATCTCAAGTAACAAAATATTGACTTGGGCTTAGACCGTACGAGACATATCCATTAAAAGAATCACTCCATTTTTCTTTACCCGGCTTTACCCACTATGTTAATGAACCTAAGGGCTAGGTTTTTTCCAAGCCCACTTGTCCCTTTTCACCCTTATTTGAATAGTCACTGAATCGGCAATGTTGCGAGTTGCTAGTTGCTAGTCAAAGTTGCGCAACTCTCGGCGCCCTGAAACACTTCGGCATAGTTTCCAACTGATTTGGTATTATGATTTGATTCAGATGTTGATTTGTTATTTGTGTAGACATTGACAAATTGAAAAGATATACAGAGCGGTGTGAGGGACGTCGAGAAATGTGGAAAAAAACTGTAGACGTAAGTCTTACTATATCTAGGTAGGTTTATAAGGAAAATAACAAGTTTTTAGAATGCATAAGAAGAACGCCCTTGTTATGAAATTAGTTAAATAAACTCATGGAAATGTTGCTAGGATAATGAAAGAACGTAATATAGGAATGCAAACAGATAACTATTTAAATAAAATGCGAAATAAATACTTTTGAATTATTTTGAATTAAGCTGGTGTAGCGGTAACATACATTGCCTTCTATGCCAAAGGTCCTGGATTCGAATCCCGGCGGCGGCGGATATCGGTGTGATAAACACAAATATAAGCCGTCAAGTCATGGATGTTTATTTAAGTTTTTTCTTGTAAAAAATATGTATTTATTCAATATGTTTGTTTATATATTTCTAAAGTATATCAGTTATCTAGTATTCATAACACAAGTTCTTTAAGAAACTTAATTTGGGCTAGATAATGTTCTGTGAGTGTCAGAAATATTTATTATTATTATTTTTTTTACGAATTTTTCGGAGCCAGTCCAAACTGCTTGTAGGAAACACCTGATTAGTACCACATAGCTAGGACGTCTTCTGATTTATTTTATTATGTATCACGTAGTGATAAGCTTATGTCAAGAGACCATTTCAGCAGCTTCTCGAATTTTTCTTCCTTGGAACTAGTATGACAAAAATATCTACACTATGATGCCAGATGTGTCGCGCGAAGATTAGGTATGTGAGATAGCAGTGAGTACCTATACTACCTACTACTAGAGTACCTACTAGACAGAGAAAATAAGTATTTAAGGTAAGTAGTTAGCTTATTATCTTGATTATCTTGTACCTAACTGTTTAGTAGAGTTAGAGGCCGTAGCCTAAGGCAGCAGGTTGATATAATCTTTGCATGCCGTCTGATAAGGCGCATGTCAGAACTTTATAATTACTACCGACTTAAGTTTTCGTTTTACTAAAGGTTTTGTTCTAAGTAGGCTTTGACACCATAATATCATACCAGAAAAGTGTAAAAAATATGTAGGAATGAAACTGGCACATAAAAAAAGTAAAATATAACCTTACCTAACCAGAATTTCAGAAAACCGTAAAGCTTTTCGCGCTTCTTTGTGGCCAGCAATACGGTGCAAGCAAAGAGGTTGGAGTGCGGTCGCCATGTTTATTCATGTTGTGGAAACCTTCAGCTTACAGCGAGAAGTGAGACCTCGTCGAAACCTACGGTTCAGGGGGAAAAGTCGGCACGGCAAAAATGTTTCAATTAATTTAGGTCAATTTAAGAATTGGGGATAGTTATTATAATATATAGGGATTGTATAGATGCCACACTATATGTAGTTGTTGGACCACTTCAATATCATTATAAACGGCTGAAGCAGCATAAAATTAAAATAAAGTATTAATATCTTATAATTGTTTGTTTCCCAAAAAAAAAACAAGCTCTAACTATGACTTAATCACCAATTATGATATAACAGTTACACAAAGTTGAAGCCACTTGTTAAAAAATATACTTACTAACGTTAGATTAAATAGGTAACAATCAACGAGTGCAGAGTATTAAAAAAACCGAGTTCCCTCAAAACTTTCACTGAGTTGAGAATCTCATCAACGTAAACATTCTCCGAAATCATACATATTGTTTCAAAAGTTTGAAATTTTCAATAAATTACTTTGCCGATTTCGATGAAATTTAAATGGGAACACCTATGAAGTATCCTCTATCATATAAGCAACAATTTTCAAAATGAATTTATAATTGTCCAACCTATTGTGTAACAAAGACACAAAAAAAAAAAAAACATACAGACGAATTGAGAACCTCCTCCTTTTATGGAAGTCGGTTGAAAATAAAATACATTTACCTACAGAAAATTACATTATTTGAAACGAACTCACATTAGATTGCTATGGTTAATCTGCAAAGCAAATAATTGGAGACAAGACGTTGGATGGTTCTAATGGAATCTTTTTGAATGGCATTTATTTTTTTTATAATTTAACCTTACCTCCTCTTTGGTGTGGGCCCTCAGCAGCCGCTCATTACGATGCTGTGACCTCAACGAAATAGCTGAGCTTTCTGACCACACCGCCAGTACATTAATGTGATTTCAAAGGTATTTAATTTGAATGTAAAAAATGCGTCAATAAACCTTAAAGTGATTTAGCTTGGGGTATTTTTTAATGATGAATATTTATTTTAATCCTAATTTTAGAACTTGAAAGCTACTCAGTGGATTTTCGGATAGGTGCTTAAGTATGTTTTTTTCATATAGAATATTATATCATATACAGGTTTGTTTATTAGCTACCAGCCTTGTTTTCACACAATAAGTATTATTTATAGAAACGATTTTTGCAAAAAAAAGGTTTGCATTTTTTTACAAGGAAATTAATATATTCGCTAACATATTAAGCAAAGCATGGTCCCTCTAAATTATGAATGAATACCATTTAAATAAAGACGACTACGTGCTACTACAAAACATCTTGTAGTACTACGTCGTTGTATTATCAATGAAATGCCGCGTCGTAGTAGCTATGTTCATCAACAGCGACTATTTGCAAACAAGTTTGTGGTGTCATATTTTCTTTTTTTGTACTGAGCTATACTAAAATAAATATGTAGACGCGTTAATATCGTATCAAAGAAAATGACATTTAAATTTGGCTGGTGACTAGAAAATAACCCTGTATTATAAGTGTCGCACATTTTTTGATTGTGGAATTAATTAAAAGCTATGTTGGATCCTAATTTTTAAACAATAAAGCAAGAATTAATACTTTTTTCATCGCGTCTAGGTCCAGTTTCTCCAATATATTGCTGTTTTTGTATTACAATTCACATTTGTTAAATTAATGATTTAAAGCTAATTATTAATGTGTTCCCAAACATTCTAAGTATTTCGTCTTCTATCGGTGATATCTCCTACCGGAGGTCAACGATCATCATGGCGATTCTAACTTTATCGACGATCGAGTGCTCATCCCGAACCATTCACGGAGGTTTTTAAGCCAAGATGTTTTGCGTCTGCCTAGTCTTCGGCGTCCTTGTATTTTTCCCTGTGGCTGCAAAATTTGAAACTTCCCTGTCTCATGATATGGCCCATGTGTTGCAGTTTCCGCCGTGTTAAAAATCTCTTAATCTTTGCCCATAATTCAAAGAACCGTCTCATTTTATATCTTGTCCGTCCAAGAGATTCTCAGAAATCCTTAGAATTCTTTCGAAGTACCTATATACCGAAATAAAATTGATGATACTTACTGCTACCTAAATCATAAAGGACATACTTGAACAGTATATAGTAAAGGGCATCGTTAGGGCTCGCCCTAACAAAAGAACTTTACTTCATCTAATTAATTTGATGGCGACCACCGAAGTGGAAGACGTTTTCTTTTATCGCGTCATGCAGTTTTATGGCAACACAGTCAAGATAAATGACCGCGAAGAATTATTGAACGCGTACCAATGTTGTGTACTTGCGTGAGTTTTTTTTTATTGACGAACTTGTATTGGTCGTGGATTTTTCATTAAGTAGGTATCCAGTACTGGTCTGGACTGAGGATTTAATTTCGTAGCTTCTTTACTTTCTCTCGCTTAAATTTTGTTTTCAAGAGTTTTTATATTGTTGATATGCTATTTTATTATCATATTAAACTAATAATACTGAAAGATTGATTAAATTTAAAGAGTTTCTTTTTTTCTGAATGTGCTAATCACCATTCTGATTTCAAAAAATATACTAAATTGAAATTGTCGTATGTATTCGCAATGACCTTTACTCGATGGATGGAAGCCTTCCAAATTCAAAATCAACCTGGCTACTTTTATAATAAAGGTGAAGTCTTTCTGATTTAGGTGGATTCTTTGAAACAACAAGATGTATTCAAAAATGTACTTATATTTTTAAAACTATTTTTATTAAAACTCTGCGCAGCTTAAACTAAGCTCCGCGAACATAGTATTAAATAAAATTAATCTATAACCAGATTAAATTTAATATAGATAAATATACATATTTTAAATCAAAGGTTTATTGCCTTTTCAAACACTCCGGCCGTGTGTTACAGTTTCTATAATCCGACTAAGAACGTAATTTTTTCACCAACGATTCTAAAATACATATACTTATTAAAAAATACAGCGTGTTTTGTTACATTTACTTTACCTACTTTTGTCAAATCCAGGCTCAAAATTCTTTTTAAAACGTAAGTTTTCATCTAAACATAAACGTTAAAACCCAAGTACACAAGATAACTTTATCGCAAAAGTAGATAGTCGTGCGGCTTTACTCCAGTACATAAGAAAATAAGGCTCTTAGTAAATAAGCTTATGTATAAAACTTGGAAAGGATACAAAGTAAATGGAACTGAGCTGGCACATCACCGCTAGGTGGAGCTAGTGTATAGCAGGGGCGGCACTTTCGCGTTCTGTTTACGGAGTTTTTGTTTTTCTTTACTTTTATTTAGTATTTTTTAAAAGATTTTCTTACTTACTTACCTATTTTGTTTTTATCTTAAGCCTCTTTGGTCGTAACATTATTCCCCTTTTATACATATACACAGTACATATCAGGAATCATTAAATAATTTTCATTGCTTCGTTGGCTAACAATAATTTTTAGCCAAAATTTCAGATAGATACTAGGTCATGAAAATATAATCGTTGAGAGTTCTGAATCAATGAGCAAAAAATTAAATATGACAAAGTGCAAATTACAAAGTTTTAATACCAAAATTAAATTCCTACTAGCACTCAAACCCAGATACTTTTCTGTGGGAAATTGGTTCTATATCATACGGGAGATATAATTGGTATTATATCTCCCAATACGTGGGTAGATACACGCAATAGTTAAAGGTCAATGCTAATTAAAACGAATAATAAATTGTTATCATGTTGTGTTTAAATGATTCGTTATGGTTCAGCTTAGAAGAGCTCTACTAGCCATTAGCTATAAATACCTAAATATTCTCATTCGACAAGCACATAAACCTTCACAAATGCTTAATCTTGATATCTACGCTATTGTTCTCAAACCTCTAATCTCAATCGAATCTTACTATTTACATACAATTACGAAGCGATGACCCTAGCTTAACAACACAGAAGCCTAGCTGACACCCCTAGCGAGTGTTATAAAAGAAAACACCCCCCACCCTTCCCCCTCTTCTATCTCACGAAGAACTCGCCATATCCCAATTGTTCATGTATGAATTCACCACATTAAATCAAGTAGGATAAAAACACTCGCAGAAAAGCGGGGATACCTATAACCGAATGGTATTTGAACCGTTTCGTTTTTCGACAGTGTTTCCGAATCGAAAATGTAAATAATGCGAGAATGTGCGGGTTGTTATGTGGGAACTGTGGTTCTGTATTATATGACGGTAATCAATTAGGTTCAGTTAATAAACGAACTTACTAAATTATGATATTCTTGGTACTAAGAGCCTTAGTCTGAATTTTGTTCGAGGTTAGGTGAGATATGTTTTACTTTTACAAATTTGACAAATATTGTTTAAATATAAGTGCTGACAATAGATCTAAGGAACCTCTTTTTTCAATTGTCTCAAGTTTTAATGAATCATGAAATCAAAAAAAAAATTAAGTGCATTTTATGACGACCACTTTGGCGTTGGGGTAAACCTATCTGCCTCAGACGCTAGTGGTTGCGGGTTCGATCATTCGATCCCCGCACGGAACAAGAAAAAAAAAATGTTCCGTGTCTGGGTGTTTATCTATTTATGTAATTATATTCTAGGTTCCCCCCTAGTTCGCTACATGGTATCCCATAACACAAGCTATGCTTACTTTGAGGCCATGTAGTTGGTGTGATTGTCTGGGGATTTTATTTTATTATTATTATTACATTTATATCGCATTTTCAACTCGAGGTTCGGGACTTAACAGTTAACATAAGCCTGGTTAATCGTAAAAAAGGGTTCTATTTAAAAGCTTTTATTTTGTAGCTTTTTTACCATAATTAACAATTACAAATTATTTATGAAATCAAATGCGATACGATACAGTCATTGACGCATTAGATAATTGAAATTTTACATTAATGAAACCTTGAAAAACTGTAAAATAACAATATCTTGAGCCTAGAACCTTCGAGATATTTGTCTAACTCCACACAGAACCCTACAAAGTGCAGATGGCGAGCTGTATTCTGGACATTTTTTGATCTGTCAAATCGGCCGTGGTCTGAATAATTTCGCCGTGATTTACGCGACGGACATTGATGGACGGTTTTTAAAGTTATGTTAAAATCCTCGTTCGGAAACACAGATGCTTTTTTACATATTTTCAAATGCATTTTTACTGATTTTTGAATCAAGGTGATACAGAAGCCTTATAATCAGAGAATGCTGTATAATTTGGAATGGCAATAAAAAGTGGAGTTCTAAAGGCTACAGTTTAAGCTGTTATCGCAGAAGAAATAACATTTGTTACAGTAATAATGTCACAAGTTAGTGGCTGGTCTTTTGCGAAGATATACGAGCATATCCCGCAAAAACGCGCTCTTTTCGGAATCAAATGTTATGTTATTTTGAAAATGAAGACTGAAATGGAAATACCATTTCAAGTTATTTGGCTTATCAAAGCCCGGAATTCGATATGTTTTAAATAAGGAACTTTTAAAATTGATGTTCTTTTTTATATTTAACTGATTCTTAACTTATTTATTATTATTTCATTTGAGCCGGAAAATAAGTTCTGAAGTTACCAGATGGCAAGCTTCGGTTCATATAAAGAATATTTTTTTTATCATGAAATTTGATACACATTGGAAATTTTTTAAGCGTCCGGGAATAAGCTTTAATAAATACTCATTCAGGTAAATAAATGGTTTACTTGTGTACAATGTATCTAAAATGTAAAGAACCTTCAAGTACTAAATTTGTTCAAGTACATATTAATATCCAGTCTCAGGTCGGAAAATTTTTGATCTAAAGGCATTTTACACTAACGTCGATAGATTCGATAATATCATTATTAATATTGTACCAAAAATATTGAAACAACGTTGGAAGTCTGCTAATACTGGTTTATGTCTTTTTACTATAATAAAAAGTATTAACTATTACAAACCATTACAAACTATTAACTACGACCGGCTGGTGTAGCGGTAACATACATTGCCGTCTATGCCAGAGGTCCTGGGTTCGAATCCCGGCGGCGGCGGATATTTATGTCATGAACAAAGATATAAGTCGTCAAGTCATGGATGTTTATATGTTTATTTAAGTTTATTGTAATAAAAAAATATGTAAGTATTTATTCAATATGTATGTTTATATATTTCTTAAGTATATCAGTTATCTAGTATCCATAACACAAGTTCTTTTTAAGAAACTTAATTTGGGCTAGATAATGTTGTGTGAGTGTCAGAAATATTTATTTATTTATTTTATTCTAAAAAGATATTCTTTTTGAAGTCAAGAAATCAGTGTCTATTTTAATGAAGCAACTTTCCCCAAGTTCTGAATACTTTTGATCCGTGGTCTGGTCACTCATGAATATGCATGTTGCAAGGTGTTAATCTTAGAACTTGGCTGTAGCTTTAATTAATGCTATCATAACAAGCTGGGCGGGGATTTTAAAGATTTGGGTTGCCTTTAAGGTTGATTTAGAACGTTTTGTCTTTGAACATAAAGTTGGTTTTTGCGTTCAGTTGACTAAATTAAATATCAGTAGTTTTTTCAATACGAATTTGATAAAAATAACAGTAACTTGGACATTGATACCTATATAGGTTCTGAAGTGTGTGACGCACCTCATTTGACGACCACTTTGGCGATGGGGTAAACCTGTCTGCCTCAGCTTGTGGGTTCGATTCCCGCACGGAACAAGAAAAAAAAATGTTCCATGTCTGGTTGTTTATCTATTTATGTATTTTTATTGTATATTCTAGGTTCCCCCTAGTTCGCTGCATGGTATCCCATAACACAACCTATGCTTACTTTGGGGCCATGTAGATGGTGTGATTGTCTGGGGATTTTATTTATTATTCATCTATTTATTTGTTATATTGTCACTATACTGGCTACTTCGATGCAATTTATACGTGTCTTATTTGGCTCCCTCGTCCCACATTGCAGTTCCATGGTTAGAGAAGCCTTTTTGTAGTGGAATTAATAACAAAGTGTTCAACGTCATAAACTATACCTAGTTTTAATGGCCCGATTTGGATGGTAAAGATATTCTAAGTATTCTAGGTTTCCAATTCCCCATACACTAGATAAGATAAATAAGTTTTCTTAACTTAAAATCTAATTAATTAAAGACCTTTACGCTTCCTAAAAAGTTGTTACTCAAAAAGTCTCTTTAAAGAGAGATTGAGCAGGAATCTCCAACAGTTAACTCAAAAATTATACTTAGTTTAATCACTCTAGGGTAAAAATTCTAAACAATATATAAAAAAGGATAAAAAAAATCCTCCAAACTTGAACTTTCCACATAAATCAACCATTTCGTACTGAAACAAAAACTGTGAAAAGCCGACGGCAAGAAAAACGTTTTAACCCCAATATTTAACTAAGAGCCATTTATGAATACCAAATTCACAGACAGACATCACAACTTCTGAAATATAGCCTCCAGAACTGCTGAAATTTACATGAAACATTTTAATATAGCCCTTTACCCACCTGCCCTTTTTTCTCACGCCGTAAAAGCACGAAAAGTTGGATATAGCGTAGCTCCTAAACCAGTTATACAGCCTTGATAGTCTGTGGAGTTTGATGTTATGTAAAACCTCTTTTGTCAAATGACGCTGGTTGATTTAGCGGGAAAAACTTATTCTTAATTCGAATATTATTATATCAGGGGTTTGGTTTTTTTTTTGCATACGGAAATATTTATGAGGTTCTTTTTTTAAATATATACTTAGGTACGGGGCTTAAAATAGAGATTGCAAGATTTAAATACAAAGATATCTTAAAAATGTTTAGTAAAATTGTTGTCATGAGCTAAAGTTTCTATATTTTCATACCAAGAAATATTTCTTTGCAACTTTAAGTGACTTTAGGAAATCAATTACTACTTTTACATTTTTATTTTATATAAAAAAATATTAAATATTAAAATACACTATCGAAACTGTCAAACAAACTATATTGCAGAATAAGTTCCCGTATACACTCAGCAGGCTCTAGTCAGGTTCGAAATAATGTTGTCACGTACCTTGTGACTCGTTCAGGAACCTATCCAAGGTTCAATTCCTAGCAGAGTCAGCTCACCACTGTTTAGCACCACTGGCGAGTACTAAAACTGTTACACCTCTGATATTGTCGACAACATGTATTATTTAAAGTTCCATTACAATAATAATTTCTTAAAATATCACAATTATTATTATTTTAAAAAAAATCGTTTTGATAAATTTCATCATGTTATTTGTTTATCACATGTTTGACTTGCCGTTAATGTATATTGAATTACAAAAAAAAAACAAATTAAAAACACAAAAATACAGAATCACAATTTCATCACTTAAAAAATCAACACCACAACAAAAAGCACCCTATTTCCATGCAAATAATAAAAGAAACTAAAGAGCTGAAGTACCTCTCAAAGACTTCATCAGCACCGCGTCAGATCCACTCACAAAGCAGGGTTGCCATGTCACAAGTCTTGTGCAAATTTATGCACATACTTACCGAGGGTGCTCCGTCACATACTGGTAACACTACGCGTGAAAAATATCACTACACTTCAACAGGGAGAAGGCTGAATGATATATGACCTCTGCCCAGAAATATGGTTTTTGATCGTCTGAGACCTGCCTTATTTACGTATAATGGAACGTTGAAGAGGAATATGTTATGGTAAGCCGGCTTTGAATAGAGTCGTTATTGGAATTCTGATTTTAAAAAAGTTTACTAGTTAAATTCTGGATTTCAGTCAAGTATTGCTTGACTTGACAATTGTTTATTTTTCAAGTATTGTGATTTTATTTTAACATAAATCCATTGTTTTTGCGTCTTTAAAAACTAACTGTATAAAGGCTTAACATGCACCTAACAACATATCATTTAAAAAATTTATAAGTATCATTAGTACTAATGTACTTCAAAAATATTTACAACCTCAAAATCAAATAATGAATATATTTATGAAAGAACATGACATCAATATAAACAAATCTTTTGAAGAGTTATCAAAAACCCTCGAAGTTTATTTAAGTTAAAGGGATTAATTCCTTCTGGAGCTTTTCACAAAATTATGCACCTCAGTATTATGCAAAGAAAGTCGAGGGCAAAGGGTAAATTGTGGGGAGGGGGTTTGGAAACAGCTTTATTTTGTTTTTAAAAAGTTTCATTCGAAAAAAGGTTGAACTAGTTTAATTTACTGCCAGTTTGTTTGTGTTTATTTAAAAGAACGTTGAACAGATTTTATTTATGGCCAGTTTGCTGATGGAATTTATTTTAAAAAGAAAAGTTACCCACAGACTAACAAGCCTTTCAGATAAACAGTATGAATTCCGAATTGTGTTAGCTGTTTACTTTTGAAGCAAGAAAAAGAATATAATCAACAAATGTAGAGCATTAAAAAAACCGACTCACGTCAAAACTTTGGCTGAGTTATAATGTCGTCAAACGTAAACATTCTCCGAAATCGTACATAATGTTTCAAAAAAGCACTCCAACTATGAAGTATCTTCTATCATATGAAATTGTCCGAAATATCGTGTAACAAAGGTCCAAAAAAAATATTTAAAAAAAACATACTTTTAATTATTAAGAACCTCCTCCTTTTTTGGAAGTCGGTTGAAAATACAATTGTTTTTTCATTGTACCCAACAATAAATTTCAAAAGCTAAAGTCAATGGTTGAGCGGATATAAAATCACTCAACCTACTCATTTTAAATTCTACGACGTAATACTACATTGGTTCAAAAGTTCGCGGCCTGGCCATTAAAAAAAAACTTTTGTTATTTTTTCTGCCGTCATTTTGAACTGTCATTATTCAATTGTCATTTTCAATTTGATATCTTGTTCAAATAAAATTTTACGAACAGTATAAATACGTGTGTAGAACAAATTTTCACTAATGGAGAAATTTGAACAACGTGCTGTGATTAAATATTTGTTTAAAAAAAGATTAACACCAAAGGAGATCCATGATGACATGCAAACAACATTAGGGGAATCTGCACCGTCTTATACCACTGTGAAAAAATGGGTTGCAGAATTTAAACGTGGACGAGAGAACATCGAAGATGACCCTCGCTCCGGCAGGCCAATGACGTCTACGACCGAAGAAAACATCAATAAAGTGTGTGATCTCATATTGAAAGACCGTAGATTAACTATCAGAGAAATTTCAGACACTAAAGGCATCTCATATGAACGAACGCAAAACATCATTGTCCATGAACTCGGCTTTTCTAAGGTTTTGGCTAGGTGGGTCCCCAGATTGCTTTCAGTAGAGCAAAAGCGAATTCGACTCACGATTTCTCGCGACTGTTTGGAGATGTTCGAGGCTGATCCACAAGGTTTTCTTGACAGATTTGTGACAATGGATGAAACCTGGGTTCACCACTATACCCCAGAATCAAAACAACAATCCAAACAATGGAAAAAATCAGGTGAACCAACTCCGAAAAAAGCAAAGGCAATTCTGTCGGCTGGCAAGGTGATGGCATCGGTTTTTGGGATGCTAAGGGTGTCATTATGGTGGACTACCTTCCAAAAGGCAAAACAATAAACTCTGCGTACTATAGCACCCTTCTGCGCCGTTTACGTGAAGAAATTAAACAGAAACGCCCAGGATTACTGAGAAAGAAAGTGTTGTTTCACCAGGACAACGCCCGAGTCCACACGTCTGTCGAGTCTATGGCTCAAATTCGTGATTGTGGTTTCAAATTGTTGCCACATCCAGCTTATTCTCCTGATTTGGCACCTTCGGACTTTCATCTGTTTCCAAACCTGAAAAAACACCTCGGTGGGCAGAAATTTTTAACGAATGAAGAGGTCGAAGCCGCTGTTAACCTGTATTTTGAAGACCTTGAGGAATCTTTTTTTAAAACAGGTATGGAAGCTCTGGAAAGCAGATGGAAGAAGTGCATAGAGCTAAATGGAGATTACGTCGAAAAATAAAAATATTTTTGTATGTACTTTATTCTGTTTTCTTGACTAGGCCGCGAACTTTTCAATCCACCCTCGTACTACACAACATGAATAGTATAACTGCTACTTGACAACAACAGCTGTCCTGTCAAAGTACCAGTTTGGCGGTTCAAGGCTTTTACCTCCTTCTCTATCACCTCGTAGTCCTTCAGTTAAAGTCTTGTATTTAAAAAGTTACTTAGATTTTCCTTATATCAGATTATGTTTTACTTTTATGTGAAAAACTCAAATTCATTTATTTTTTTTATGAATTATGTAATTTGTAATTCAAATAACATGTGCCTGTTTGAATTTTGCTACAATTTAACATTCTCATTACCCAAAACTGCTATGTTTAAAAAATAATAATTTATGCCTCTATGCTAATGACATCAACGCGCTGTCTTCTCCACCCACAATTTCAAAGGTAAGTTTACAAGATTGTTGCTATTTATTTTTTATCATATTAATGTCAGCTTTATTACAACAGAGCAATAGATAATAAAAAAACATCTGTATTGAATTTGAGATAAGTGTCTTTCATAATATAGTTTTTAAGTTTGATATAAAGACTACATAACACTTTTAATTCCCATACCATCCGTCGGAAAAAGGTAACTTAAAATCAAATTAAAATATAAACTATAATTTTAATTTGGCGCCCTTTTTATTTTGTCATAAACTTTAAAAAGTGGAAGAAACAAAAAAAACTGGACAATATACAAAAACAAGTAAATAAAAAAACACCATTGCAAACAAGGTAACTTCTAAATCACCATTCTGCTTCCTTTCATATGATTTTGTATTATTTCTCTAACAATATTCTTTAGTAAAGATTTTTTTAATAAATATATTTCAACTAATCAACAAACTAACTTTATTCAATCATTTTTCGCCTACCTTCTAACTAAATCAAGAAACCTATAAACAATATTAACCCCTAGCTGCCTTCATATCAATCAACCCTTTTCACATCCTTTTCTGAAAACTGTGCAAATACTTCCCGAGGGAAAAATAAAACAATATCGGCAACCCAGGATGCAGGTGTAGCCTCATTGAATATAATCTTCATTTGGGGTTCCCAAACCAATAACAATTGCAATATGGCTAGTGAATTGATGACCAATGGGAAGGGTTAATAATTCGATATTTCTTCAATAACAAGTGTAGATGGAAATTAATTACGAGAGCAAAAGTATGGAACCTTAAATTCGGGTAGTAACGTATGATAAAACTTAAACATTAGGTATCAAATTTCGTTTTAAAAAAATGAAAACTAAACACTTTAAGGTAACGTAACATCTTAGCTTAAGTTTATTCGTTAAGTTCTGCGAAATTTTATTTTGTATATTTTATCGGTAATTTTATAATATTATTGATTATTTTTTCAATCAGAAAGAAACCACTGTATGGTGATAAGATTGTCACCCTTCGTATAAAATAAATGCTGCCAAATATCTCCGCTCCAACAGTGATGTGTACCGAACACAAATTTATGTTCCACGTACCATCAGGTGAAATTAAGGTATAGTAAAGTATTAAGGTATAGGGTATAGTCAATAATAAAAAAAAAACTATTTGTCTGTACTTTCCTTGTGTGCATATTAATTATTAATTAATTGAACATCTCATTAATAAAGTGCTCACCAAAATATATTTCCCTGTATAAATCTACATAAAAAATATAAATGAAACCTTACCTGGTATTAACACAACGTTGTAAATATTACCAAAAACTCTGCAACAAACTCAATTTAGTTCGCTCGTCATAAATAAACCGGGATTTTCACGAAATTTCGTTGAAAATTTCGCTCAAAAACTTCAGTATTTGCCAGACGCAGCTTAATTCAGGCTCCGAAGCGACCGCAAAGAAAACTTGCCGGGGAATTAATATTTCTTTCATTAAAATCTTGTAATATTTTCCGTGCTGCATGCATAAGTAATGACATGAATAAGTCGCTGCAAAAATTTTCGCGGCCGATCGGCAACACAGGCTGACTCGACGTTTGTCTTAGAGCGTCTATTGGATTTATTTAATTAGAATTGTTTGAGTAAATATAAGGATTTGAGGGTATTTTTAGATTTGATTTTGGCAACACTATTGGTTTTATACATTTGTTTTGAATTTTGTTTTTTTAATACTTTATTCTGTGCTTCCAACGGTATTGCCAAATATTTTCCTTTGTGTTGTGAAAACTAATTTAAAGAATTTTGAATAAAATGATTAGCGTCTTTATTATATGACCTCCATATCGTTATCTTATCAAACACGGCGAAGAAGAAACCTTCCCGTAATTTCCACATTGATTTCTTTGTCATAAATATTTAAATTTTATTTATTTATTTTACAGTACAAAATTTCATTAAAAAGTAATTAAAAAAATATTTAGTCCAAAAGTACAACTACGGTTAAGTATGTTATCCGTATAGAAAATACGGATAACATACTTAATTATTTTCTCTATTGAAATGTAAATTATACTTTATGGTTGATGTAATAATCAACCACAGTCTGAATGGAGATAAAAATTCTTAAGGGATAAAAATGCTATGACGAAACTTGCTCTTTACGTAAAAAGTGACAATCACTTATTAGCTAAGCTCTCAATCAAGGTTTTCCTTAAACTACATTAAACAATCACTCATCATCATTGATCACTCATCATCTTCTATGCTGGACTGGGAGCGAAAGAAAAACATAGAATGTGCCAGCTGCTTCTCTTCCCGGGCAAACTGTAAAAGTCAGTTAAGGGACAGAGGTTTTGTTAGCGTTTTTACGGGCGATAGGCTGACCCCCTATCACTGCAATAGTCTCTCTTCAGCATTATAATGCCTCCGAATTTGTCAAACGTGACATCAGATGGTTTGATAGCTTCTGTTCTGCCTACCCCATGAGGGATACAGGCGTGAAGTTATGTATGTATGTCATCATCATTGTTGCGTTGTTAACAGGTTAAATCTTGAAATCCAAGTGACCTAGATGCGGTGGCCTGAAATGATTATCTAATCGCCATGTATGACGCATATCCGGTATTTTTTCTAAGAATAAATTATTTGTTTACCACAATAGTTACTCAAAGTGTAACATTAATGATTCTCTTACCTTAAAACATCAAACGCCTTCGGGTAATATAAAACAGGCGAATTTTAAGTTTTAAAATTGTTTCTTCAAAAATAATTTTCCATAAAGACATGAAACATAACGAAACTCATGAAAATGTGATCTTTATTCAAATTCGAATCAAGAACAGTTGAAGCATAAAAAAATGAATACGATTTGCGCTGGCACTTGGAAGTTTTTGCACCAAATGAAGCATATTTCGGGCCATAACATTCACATTATTCAAAAAAACTGTATTCTCGCCTACTCGTGATCCGATTTTGTAGATTAATAACAAACGTACACTTTGCCTAGGGTGTACATTTCATTTTTACGAAATTAATTAAAGATAGACCTTTTATTTTTGTTAACATTTTGTTTTGATATATTATAAAATATTTAATTAAATGTGAGACTTAATAGTATCCAGTAAGAAACTAAGTATTACTTTTTGTATAAAAGAAATAGCTTGATTACGAAAATTAAATTTATCATTTTTGAATAAGCTTTATCATGAATTATTTATGGTCTTTCACTATCAAGATGACCTCTAAATTCTTTATGGTTGTAAGAGATGAATCTGGACCAAAACAAGCAGCAGTCAGAGCAGCCCTAATGCTGACCATGATTGCCACACTTAGAGACTGAACCATGAGAAAAATTTGCTTAAGGTTTAAAAAATCCCATTCAAAATCACTCGCCGCGAGAAGGCAGCTTTTATTCAAAATATGTCTAAGAACACTTAGGAGGGGACGTCTTAACTTTTTATGTACATTTTGGTGCTAAATGAACTGAGGCTGTGTCTCACAGATGCCGAGAAAGTTGGCTTTTTATTTCAGGGTTCCGTAGAAGCACCGATAGCACCCAGATAATTGATACTATTTGGCAAGATTTCAGAAAATAGCATCGATACCAATCAATGGTTCTATACTGATTTAATTAAGGGCCTCCGAAGTCCGTTGTTCTAGAGTTCGGCGAGATGTAAGAAACGAAATTTTCGAAACAGATATACTATGATATGATATCCCCTAGCTCCGTGTTGAGATCACACAAGCTTAATATGTAAAAGAAACAAACGTATCTTAAGGAAATGTATATATAATAATTTTCCATACAAAATAATACTGAATCCTACAATATTTTCCTGTTTAAGTAGAGTTTCTTGAGCTGAGTAATATTTTTCATTTACTCATCGTTTTCTCGTGTCGTATGCTAATGTGACTTTGGGGGACCTGTGTTCAGTCTCCCAGTGGCGGAACCATTCAACAAACGATGTTATTGCCAAGTTAAAGTTACTAACAATGTATAATACCTACGTTTTATATACTTTTCAGCAATTCAATAAAGGTTTTTTTAGATAAATGGGCTCAGCTGCACCTATAGTAGACAAAACCCTTCCGTTTAGATATACTCGTATTATATTCATTTTAACCATATTGATATTGATAGTGCAAGTTAATTTTTCGAGATTTCGTTTCTGTACATACATAGATAACGCCTGTGTCCCTTATGGGGTAGGCAGAATACCAGAGGCTGCAAAACCATCTGATGTCACGTTTGACAAATTCGGAGGCATTATAATGAGACTATTGCAGTGATAGGGGGAGAGCCTATCGCCCACAAAAATGTCAATAAAACCTCCGTCCCTCAACTGACTTTTACAGTTGGCCTGGAAAGAGAAGCAGCTGGCACATTCTATGTTTTTCTTTCGCTCCCAGTCCAGCATGGAAGATGAAGATCGTTTCTGTATAAGTCTGAAATTCTGATATGTATGAGCATGTCGTCAATTAAGAGATCTCGAGCCTATTGTTTGCAATCATGCAGGATAATACTGCAGTGAATAACTTGACTTTGAAGTGAATACTACTGTTACACATACTCATTTCAAGCATGAAAGCATGCTCGTATTGAGCATACTAAATAGCAAGCTTTAAGCATGCTTTTTTCGAGCAAGTGTAACAGTAGCATAATGTTGAATATTATTTTCACATAATGCAGCAACGAAATAAGCAAAGCATGTAACTATGTATATAAATAAAAAATCCCTAGAAAACCACACCAACTAATTGGCTCCAAACTAAGCAGAGCTTGTGATATGTAAGCGAACTAGGGGAGAGCCTAGAATATAAATACATGTATAGATATACGCCCAGACTCGGAACATTTTGTTTTTTCTTGTTCCGTGCGGGCATCGAACCCGCGACTAAATACAGTCTGTCTAACTAAATGCAGTCATCTAAATTAAACCCGGATACCCCGTCTTAAGAATAAAGATTTTTAAGATACCTACTGGTAACATCATGGCTTTAAATCTCTGTCTCATACTTATTTCAATCAATTTCCATTAAGAGCTTATTGAAAATCCTTAATTTAACATCAGGAGTTGATCTGATTTTTCTGAACCTGCTTGAACCCAAAAATATCTTTGTTTTATTGTTTGCATATTCCGAAATTTCTTCTGAAACCCTATTAACATATTTTAATTTTATAATATCCTCAATCAATGTATACTTAAGTGAATGTGATTGTCTTAAGTTTATGTAGGTAGTCATACGATTCAAATGATTAAATATGTATAAATTTTGCTTCTTAGTGTAATTACGATAAATTGTGGTAAAAAAAATCGATGACCTTCCACAACTTACAAACAATTTTGTAATCCAAAACAACCGTAGTACTTAAGTACTGCCAACATAAAACCAAAATCGACACACCTACTCTTCTCCTCTCAAATACAATATCTACAGAATATTCCGGAGCTTTTGGATACTCAGTAAATAAATAAACAGGAAAACGGCCGGTGTTGCCAGACTGCATGTATTAGAATAATTTCCCGTTTCGGCGGGAGATCCATCACCCGCGTTTATATTCCGAAGGTTTCAGGTCAAGTGGCTGTTGGAATAATACAGTCTGGAATATTCTAGAATATTTTTTATTTTGATTTGAGTGGCCAATAATAAAGGTGTTTTGAAAATATTGAGACTGACTCAGTAATAGTGGTGAGAAATGTACCTTCCGAAAATAAGCCATATACATAGTCTAACAGGAAAAATGGCGGGAAACTATAGATTAGCCATATATCAATTTACAATAGTTTATATTTGGATCTGTAATAAATATTTTTTTTTTATATTTACAAGTTCAAAACGAATGGCATAGAGATTGAGCATAAAGTTAGTCCTACTTCAAGCAACCAAGACAAGAGAGTTCGGGTAAAAAATATTTATGATGTTAGAATACCTACTAAGTGCGTTCGAACGCGCGTTTCATACAAAACTGCAACGTCCGTACCATACGCGCGTTTGATACGGACGTTCGCAATGCCCCTAGCGCCGCGTATGATACGCGTGTACGGTACGGAAAATGTAATGAAAGTTTGAATGTTTGAATCTCTCTTAGTAGGTGTTATATAAATCTATGTGTAGGTGTGCCTATTCGAAGATACGGACGTACGGTACGCGCGTTTGAAAGCGTAACGCAGCGTTGGCACGAATAAGTAAATATCGAATAATTTTCTAAAACACTTTTATTAAGAATATTTTTTAATCGCACTCACAAGCTTATCTAATATTTATTTACCCACCTCCATAGTTCACCTAAAATCTCGTAATGAGAATCAATTAATCTCCACTCAAGAGTTCCCCTAGTTCCAGATGATTTCCCTGCATCTTTTCCTGGATCATCAATCATTAGATAAATCAATTCTCGGGAAGGTAGCCCTTATCAGGGATGAATAATGCTGCATAAAATAATAAGGTGAATAATGAGCTGTGGAGTGACTTTGTAGTTTCGTGTTTAAGGGAATACTAATAATAATACGGTGCTGTTTGAAGAACTTATGTCGTCTTTGACCGAGTAGGGTAGGTTCAAAAGATGGGAAGAGCCCTCCAGGTTTCCCTTTATCTATACTAATATATAAAGCTGAAGAGTTTGTTTTTTTGTTTGTTTGTTTGTTTGAACGCGCTAATCTCAGAAACTACCAGCGGAATTTGAAAAAATATTTTTGCATTTGATAGCCCAACTCTTGAGGAAGGTCATAGGCTATATTTTATCCCGAAATTCCCACGGGATCAAAAGTTACACGGGTAAAACCGCGCGCGGTGGCTAGTAAGTAATATATGCCACAGTAAGATCATCGCTTCGGTAACATTGTGTTCTGGTAGTTATTGTGTTAAGATCATCGTTAGTCTCATGATAACTTTTAATCATAAAAAAATATTTTACTTTAATAATTCCGTGAGTTTCATAAATTTTAGTTTTTTTTATTTCTTACATATATACATAACTTCAGGCCTCCCTTAGGTATGGGCTAGGCAGAACACCAAAGGCTTTTGGGGCAAGCAAAAACCATCGGAGGTCTCGTTTGACAAGTTTGGAGGAATTAAAAAGGCGAAGAGAGACTATTTTAGTGACAGGGGGTCAGCCTATCACCCATAAAAAGTCAATAACAACTCTTTCCCTTAACTGACTTTTACAAAATGCCCGGGAAAAGAAGCATCTGGTACATTCTATGTTTTTCTTTCGCTCCCAGTCCAGATCCCATGCTAGCGAAAGAAATTTATTTCTTATATTATTTTTTACTTATTAGTAAAATTTGTGCCATCAAACATTGAAATATAAATAATATTTAACATTCAACGCGCCTAATGTAATGCTAGGACTTTTGCTGTTCTGGTATTAACCCCACGTTTGAACTCAGTTCACCTTAGAAGACAGACACCGCCGCAAATGACGTGCGTTTGGAAAGGAATTGGCTCTTCATAAAATGTCCTCATCACATCTCCTCTAAATCTAATATTTGGCGTTATAATTTATATGATGGATGGTTGCTAGCCAGGCAGTCCCAATACCAACGAGCTACTGGTATAAGTCGCCTTTCACGACACCCTCATTCAGAGGCTCAAAAGATAACATTCATCTGAGCTTTGAGAAACAAAACTGTAGTTATACAGGTACTATATTTCGTATTACCTATATAGAAAAAAACCTAGCAATGTTCACAGATCTCACAAACATGCTATCGTATCTGTTATTGTATCATTTTATCGTATCTGCATCTCTCGCGCATAAACCTATCTAGCCGACAACATATTAGCCATGGCTTCTAATTTCACAGTTACATCCAAAAAATTCGTTTCACGTTGTATCTAAATAACGAATCTTATCAAGCAATTCAATTTGTTCGCTTTTATCTATAGACAATCGCGAAATAAAAGCAAATACTGCAGAAGGACCATTCCTCTCAAACTTAATGCCACCCCTCTTGCATACATTAGACTCTGCTTGTTTTGCTACATTAACATTTTTATGACTTAACTCAGAGAAATCACTTACTAGAATTATACAAGCTGAGAAATGTAGTTTGTCTATCGTAAATGCTTCCTTGTTAAGTTGCAGTTAGAAGATATTTTCCTGTGAACTGTAATTTTGTGGTTGTTTTTTCATTTGTTTTAAGGACTGCAGCAGTTGCGGTGGTTCATGAGGAATATTAAATAAATTTTGTTTCAAATATATTAGAGAAATGTTTTTGTGGAAAAGGACAAAACGTTTTGGTCAATAATCTTGTTATTTTAACTGTCTTTGTTAAGTGTAATTTAACAGAACTGCATCTTTAAAAATCTCAGTTCAAATCACAACATAGACTTCATTTTGGTTTTAGCTACTTAAGCATTTGTTGAGAACTGTTACATCAATGTATTCTTATATTTCCATCCAAATGTAGGTTTAGTTCGGAGTCAATAAAATGTGCAAAAGTTTATTGATTTCATGAACTGGCCCAAGTCTACAAGTCAAGAAATTATAATAGTATATTATGTAACAAGTGAGCGAAGTTGCTAATTACAGACGACTTAATAATGAGCCGAGACTGTAATTAGCAACGCTCACGAGTTACATACGACGTTTTTCAACACACTTGTGAGTAAAAGACAGACATACGTGGTCATAAAATAACAAACACATTTGATAACAAAGCTGTGAATTGTTATTGAAAAATGGCGCCGAACCTCGCGCATGCGCGTAGGTTTTTTTTCCGCCAAATGTGTCAATGTCTGTATAGCATATACAGCCTATTTTAAGTGAAAATGTTTAATTTGGAGTGGTAAATGCAAAAAAAAATATATTTTATAACAAATTATTGTAAACTAGCTGACCCGGCAAACGTTGTTTTGCCATATAAATTAAAAAAAAAAAAGATGTTGGCCGATTATCATAGATACCGGATAAGCACAAAAAATTTCATCAAAATCGGTCAAGCCGTCACGGAGGAGTATGGCAACGAAAACTGTGACACGAGAATTTTATATATTAGACTAGCTTTATCCCGCAACTTCGTATGCGCTTAACTACCCTTCTTGTGTAGTTAAATCAGAAACTATACAACCAGACACCCACTGAAAGAACCTTTATACCAAGTATCACACCCATGCACTCAAGGAATAAGTTTTTTCCTACAAACTAAAAATCATATATTTCCCGTGCCCGTGGGAATTTTTGGGAATTTTTTTTCGTAGCACAACCAGTCACATTTTGAAGAACCTTCATGCCAAGTATCACATCCGTACACTCAAAGAATAAGATTTTTCATACAAACTAAAAAGTCCAACCCTTTCCCGTGGGAATTTCGGGAATTCCTTCCATAATACAAACAGACACTTATAGAGGAACCTTTATATCAAGTATCACATCCGTGCAGTCAAGGGATGGGATTTTTTCATACAAACTAAAACATCATATATTTCCCGTTCCCGTGAGAATTTCGGGAATTCCTTTCATAACACAACCAGACACACATTGAAAAACCTTTACACCAAGTTTCACATCGGTGCACTCAAGGAAAAAGATTTTTCATACAAACTAAAAAGTCCTATATTTCCCGTTCCCGTGGGAATTTCGGGAATTCCTTCCTTAGTGCACCCCTACATCCCCTAAAGAATGTATGTTCCAAATTTCAGCTCTCTACGCCCAGTAGTTACGGCTGTACGTTGTCTGTCAGTCACTCAGTCACTCAGTACCTCAGTACCTCAGTCACTCAGTCAGTAACGGAACAGTTTTATATATATTGATTGTGAATAATTTGTTTGATATACAAATTTGTTTTTGTTAATATGAGGCGCAAACATTTAAAAATGTATATGGATTTGAAGTAGTATAAAACCTCTTTGTTGTTTCTGAAAATATTTAATGTATAACCCGGACCAATAAAATATGCTCTGTTTACTCGCATGTAATTTGCACAAAGGTACAATTCAACTTTGTAGGATTCATTATATTATGCACTAGGGTATAATATATTATGCACGCGTGACTTATAGCCCAGTTTATAGTTCTAAATTCAATAGAATAACGCTCACTGTTGTGACTTCGGAACAGTCCTTCTATATTTCCTTATCCTAACATCATAATGTTCAAATCTTCCCGCTCCCTTACGCACTGCGGCCGTATGCGCCACCTAACGGATTTTGACTGTCATATGGCGTCTTGCAAGAACCGCGTACGCAACGACATTACATCGAGTGTGAAAATTAAGTAAAACTGAGAAAAATCTAAATATTAGTGTATTTATTGGCCAGATTGTTAGACTTCTAGTAAAATCCTAAGTGTTTGTGTAAATATCAACTGTGTGAACCACGACGGTGTGCTCCTGCCTTGTGAGTATTCCTCCTCCACATTATTCCAGTTTAGGAGTTATCTCTTCTGTCCCTATTTTGAAGTTACTAGGTTAAGATAACCCCTGCTTTGGTAATCTCGGGATGCAAACCTTTTATACACGCAAGCGTGGAACATTTCAATCTTAAGCGGCAACATAAATTCTGGTCCTTCGAGCCGGATTCTTCAATTAACTCGTTCCCTTGACTCATGGATTCTTATTAAAATACAGTCCACTTGCTAGATTTACTAATATCAAGTTCAATTTCCTACGAAAACTTTGATATTTCTACTTATTTCCTATAAATAATTGAAAGTAACTCATTTATTTCAATTATAACATAGCTGGATTGTGAATGTTTCATGTTTCGTGTATATTGCTCAGACAGTGCTTCCTATCATATTTAGTCGTATTATATTTCCGCCATCGATTTCGTATGTGCATTGAACATTATTTTAGTCAGACCAATATTTCAACGTAACTTGAGGGTAATTTGAAAACTTCTTTGTTGAAGTATTAAATATAGCGTAGGAATTTTTTACTCTTTTGATAATAGATAGTGATAAGATCTGAGTTTTGGATATGAGTACAATTTCACTAAATTGAATAAGTAATCATAATGTTATAAAACTGATTGCTTTGCCTAATTATCGTTCTAACTTGAGTCGAATTATTATTTTAATTTTTATTGTTTAATACCTAAGGCACCTTACCTACTTATATAAAATCTCATATTACTTAGTTATTGTAGTTCAATCATGTCGAAAGAGGAAAGTTTGTTTAAAGTTTATACGTCACAACGCGAATATGTTTTTCGTGCCATGCAAATTATGTTGGATTTAGTTGTTAAAATACGGGAGAACTCAAACCCGTCTTTAATAAGTCAATTTAAGTCTAGATTTTCAAAGTTAGAAAGTATTCGCGAGGAATATGTAACCTTGACTGAAAAAATCCTTAGTTGAAAGTTAACATTAAATCCTAAGGATAACATTGATATGAATGCGATGTCAGCGTTCGATGATATGTACTATGAGGTGTTAAGTTTCGCGGCCGAGCTCCCCCCGGCGCTACCGGCAGCGGTGCGCGAGGGCTCGGCGGCCGGCGCGGTCGACGCGGCCGGAGTCACGGAGAAGCTTGTACACGCCAGATTGCCACAAATAGAACTTCCGAAATTTGATAGTAAAATTGAAAATTGGCAAACCTTTTACGATACATTTTTAACTTTGATTCATAACAATACATCGATAGCGCCGATTACAAAATTTCATTACCTGTTGTCTTGTTTATCGGGATCCGCACTTGGGATCGCAAAACAGGTCAAGGTCACATCGGATAATTACCAACTTGTTTTTAATGAACTTGTTAGGCGTTATGAAAATAAACGCATATTAGCCGTGACGTATTTAGATCAAATAAATAAATATCCTTGTTTAAAAATTCCTAATTTTAATGATTTACAGACTTACACTAATATACTTTGCGAATCGGTCAATGCGCTTAAGGCTTTAAAGTTGGACGATTTAAGTGATTTTATTTTGTTTAACTCAGCGTTTCGCGCGCTCGATAATAATACGCGTCATCGCTTCGAGTGTCAAAATAAATCGGATATTCCAACTTTTCAAAATCTGATGCAGTTTCTTCAAGACTACGTAAAAGTTTTAGAAACAACATATCACTCGTCAAATGTTGATGAACCTACTAGTGTTAGTACGCGGTTTCCTCAATCGTATGGCGGGAAACAGATAAAAAATGTTTCAACACGTCAGCAGAACTATATGCGTTCTGCGCTTACTTCTCAAAATAATAATCCAAAAACATTAGAATGTTATCACTGTGGCGCAGCGCACAGTATTTACAAGTGCCCCACATTTCAATCTTTAGGTTCGCAAGCTAGGTTGAACCTTGTTAAACAAAATAAGTTATGTACTAATTGTTTACGTAAACATACTATTGATAAATGCGTTTCAAAAATGAAATGTTATATTTGCGGATGTAATCATCACACGTTAATTCACATTGATAACAAGCCTCCGCCGACTGCGGCCGCGGCGGCCACCGGTCCGAGCACCAGCCACGCCAGCACTAGTGCGTTTCTGGGGCAGGCTCGAGACTCGTGCGTGGTACTGCTGGGGACCTGCGTAGTGCGCGTGCAGGATGCTTATGGCACATTGCAACCAGTCCGGGCGCTCATCGATAGCGGTGCTCAGGATTGTTTTATGACAATGAAATGTGCAAGGAAGCTTGGGTTTCAGTTGAGTCGATGCCACACTACGGTGGCTGGACTTGGACAAAGTACTGTGTGTCAAGTCAGGGGAGAGATTAAATGTTCTATACGCCCGTGTGATTCAAATGACCCACAGCTCCATATTAAGCCGATAGTTATCGACACTATTACTTCTAAAATGCCAACTTCGGAATTACCGCGAGTAGTTCGGGACTACTATAAGCACTTAGTTTTAGCTGATCGCGACTTTGACAAACCTGCTGATGTTGAGTTGTTGCTCGGCGCTGAAGTGTTTCATAATGTCTATGATGGTCAAGTGTTGAAGCCGGAGCCCGGTTATCCCGCCGCCCTGCATAGTATTTTTGGGTGGATCCTATCTGGGCCAACACATGTTGCTAGTTCACTGCACACTGCTAGTAGCACTTCTTTGGTTGCTTCTACCTGTAATCTTGACGAGCTAGTAAAACGGTTCTGGGAGGTGGAGGAACCACCACATAAGTCACCATCTTCTCCAGAAGATGATGAAGTAGAACGATTGTATTCTAGTCTCACGTATAGAAAATCAGACGGTCGCTATGTTGTACCTATTTTATTAAAACAACCCGATACTACTTTGGGAGATTCTTATCTTAGTTCTTTGTCACAATTCGTAAATCTCGAAAAACGTCTTTGTCGACAAGAAAAGGTCATGTCAGACTATCGCGAGTTTATGCATGAATATGAAAATCTTGGTCATATGATAGCAACGGGGAATAACATTCCAGGTGGTCGATATTTCATCCCACACCATTGCGTGATTCGTCCAGAGAGTGCGACAACGAAACTTCGTGTCGTGTTTAATGCGAGTCATAAAACAACTAGCGGTTTATCTCTGAATGACATTCTTTACACTGGACCAAAGTTGCAATCTGATATTATAGATATTATTACAGGTTTTAGAGTTCATAATGTCGTATTTACATGTGATATATCTAAAATGTACAGAGGTTTTTTGCTCAGGCCGGAAGATCGGAAGTTGCAGCACGTGCTTTGGCGTGAGACACCGTCGTCTCCTGTTCAAGAATTTGAACTTAAGACCGTTACTTACGGCGTAAAGAGTTCACCTTACTTAGCGATTCGTACTTTACATCAATTGGCTATCGATCACGGCGAGCAATATCCTCATGCTGCTGAAGCTCTTCGGTATCAGACCTTCATGGATGATGTCACTTCAGGTACTTCCTCTGTTTGTGCAGCTCTGAAGGTCAAGGAGGAGCTGATAAGTCTTCTTAGCTGTGCTCAACTCGAGTTACGTAAATGGACCAGTAATAGTCCGGAATTCTTAGAAGGACTCCCAGTTGAGCATTGTCAAACTCCTAAGTCATTTTCTGATGATGGTTCACCAACACTTAAAGTTCTAGGAGTTCAATGGGACCCAATGGGTGATTATTTTACATACTCCGTCGCATCTGTGGACGTGGTGTATACAAAACGTTCGATCTTATCAAACGTGGCTAGAATTTACGACCCATTGGGCTGGTTATCACCATTTATTCTTTTAGCGAAACTGCTTCTTCAGAGCCTATGGCGTATCGAGCTGTCTTGGGATGAACGCATTCCTGAGAATCTTTGTGCCGTTTGGGCAAGATTTATTTCTGATTTATCAAACTTGAAAGATATTAGAATACAACGCAAAATTGTAGCGCAGTTAGAGGCTGACAATCAGCTTATAGGTTTTTGCGATGGGTCCACTAAGGGCTACGGCTGTTGTATATACCTACGATCAAGTATTGCTAATCAGGTTAAAGTTCGTTTAGTAATTGCAAAGTCTAAAGTTGCCCCTATTAAGCCTCTGACAGTAAATCGGCTAGAGTTGTGCGGTGCCGTCTTGTTGTCGCGTACTTTAAATCATATTCAAACGTTACTCCATTCTAAACTTAAATTTTCTAACGTATTAGCGTTCACAGACAGTTCAACTGTTTTGGCTTGGATCAATACTGAGCCTTACAAATTAAAAACTTTTGTTGCGAACCGCGTGGTTCGAATTACAGAGACTTTTGACCCTTCTATTTGGCGACATGTTGCTACTGAAGATAACCCCGCAGACTACTCAAGCCGAGGCCTGTCTTGTGCAGAATTAGTAAGTTGTGAAAAATGGTGGTCAGGGCCGTCATGGTTATCAAAAGATTTAAGTTTCTGGCCCGCTCGATTCCAATCTAAACCTCAAGAAGGGGTGTCTGAGATGAAAACCTGTACTCACTTGGTTCAATCTCATGAATCAAACGAAAATACTTTTAGCGTGTTATTAGAACGATGTTCCTCGTTTTCTCATTTACAGCGCACTTTGGCGTGGATTTTCCGTTTTTCATCCAATGCTCGACAACAGCTTAGCAACCGCTACCGTGGCGCTCTTACCACGGATGAGTTGGAACACGCCTTGCTTGCTCTCATTAAGTACGTCCAACTCACTAGCTTTAGTGAAGAAATTTCTAAAATAAATGGTCAAAGGTGTCTTCCAAAACACTTACAAAAATTATCTCCTTTTATTGATTGCAAGGGTATTGTCCGAGTGGGGGGACGTCTTAAAAATTTCAATTTGCCAGACCATACTAAACATCCGTATTTACTGCCGAAAAAATCGAGATTGTCTGCACTAATTATAAATTTTTATCATAAATATTATTTGCATTGTGGACCTCGCACTTTGCAATCCTTAATTCAACGAAAATTCTGGATTCTAGGAATCAGAAATCTTATACGTTCCCACTTATCTAAATGTGTGACATGTTTCAAGGTTAAACCTGTTCCTTTTCAACCTATGATGGGAAACTTGCCCCCCTGTAGATCGCAACCTGGTTTTTGTTTCCAAAATGTAGGGATAGACTTTGGTGGCCCATTCCTAGTGAAGGAAAGCAGACGACGTAATGCGCGAATCAATAAGGCTTACGTTTGCTTGTTTGTCTGTCTCTCAGTGAAGGCCGTCCATTTAGAACTCGTATCTGAACTATCAACTGAAGCATTTCTAGCTAGTTTAGATAGATTTGTTTCGAGACGTGGAATCTGTCGACAAATCGTGACAGATTGTGGCACAAATTTCGTCGGTGCTAAACGTTACCTCAATGAAATGTTTCAACAATTGCTAGATAAAAAAGAAGAAATTTCCCCTCAATTAACTTCTAGAGGAATTTCCTGGAAATTGAATCCTCCTTCTAGTCCTCACTTTGGTGGTATATTTGAAAGTGGAATTAAATCAACCAAATACCATTTAAAACGAATTGTTGGTTCTCAAGTCCTTACATTTGAAGAGCTAACGACAATTTTAACCAAAGTTGAGGCTATGCTCAACTCAAGGCCCCTGTGCTCACTATCTTCAGATCCAGAAGAAGTAGATGTTCTGACCCCAGGACATTTTATTATAGGTCGGCCAATGGTTTCTCTTCCAGAAGTAACTATTGAAGAAATGAATCTTCGTACGCGTTGGCATATGCTTCAAAAAATATCTCAAAGCTTTTGGCGAGTGTGGCAGAATGATTATCTGCATACACTCCAGCAGAAAGGAAAGTGGTTCAAAGATGATCAGCATCAGCCTGAGATTGGCCAACTAGTTACAATCCAGGAACCTAACTTGCCTCCTAATACGTGGCGGTTAGGTCGTATAATTCATGTTCATCCAGGAACTGATAACATTATTCGTGTTGTGACGGTAAAAACCGAAAAGGGTTTGCTAAAAAGACCGGTAGTTAAAATTTGTCCTCTACCTCTTAATTAAAAATATATTTTTTTAAGTATTTTAGATTTAGAATTTGTTTATTAAGTTTATATATAGGATTAGTTATATCAATGCACTATACGAAACTTGGCGTATCAAATTACTTACTTATTGATTAATTTAATTTATTCATTGTCTGAGCAAAAGGACCCTAGATGTTGCCGGACAGTGGTTTTCTTGTGAAATCCCTAGGTGATTTCAAGTGGGGGGAGATGTTGTGACTTCGGAACAGTCCTTCTATATTTCCTTATCCTAACATCATAATGTTCAAATCTTCCCGCTCCCTTACGCACTGCGGCCGTATGCGCCACCTAACGGATTTTGACTGTCATATGGCGTCTTGCAAGAACCGCGTACGCAACTACATTACATCGAGTGTGAAAATTAAGTAAAACTGAGAAAAATCTAAATATTAGTGTATTTATTGGCCAGATTGTTAGACTTCTAGTAAAATCCTAAGTGTTTGTGTAAATATCAACTGTGTGAACCACGACGGTGTGCTCCTGCCTTGTGAGTATTCCTCCTCCACATTATTCCAGTTTAGGAGTTATCTCTTCTGTCCCTATTTTGAAGTTACTAGGTTAAGATAACCCCTGCTTTGGTAATCTCGGGATGCAAATCTTTTATACACGCAAGCGTGGAACATTTCAATCTTAAGCGGCAACACTCACTTTACGAGCAAGTGTGTTGAAAAAACTCTTAAAGTCTTACTGCCCGTTTAAGCTCAATCCCGTGTAAGTTCAAGAAGACTAGTTGTACATGCTTGGGCAAGTAGAGAAGTACGAAGTTGGGTACAGTCCACAAAGGTATCAAAAAGATTTTATCACTACCACCGCCAGTAGTGTGATTTTACTAGGATCGGTCCAATAGCGCTTCGGTTGGGAAACTCTTTCAATGAAGTAACTATTGAGTAAAGATAACATTATAAAGTGTGGATTTTGTAATAAATAAATAATTAATAATAGCATTAAATTGACAACCGGCTGGTGCAGCCGTAACATACATTGCCTTCGATGCCTTCTGGGTTCGAATCCCGGCGGCGGCGGATATTTGTGTGATGAACATAAATATTAGTCAAGTCATGGATGTTTATATGTTTATTTAAGTTTCTATTCTAATAAAAAAATATGTATGTTTATAGATTTCTTAAGTATATCAGTTATCTAGTATCCATCCAATCTTTAAGCAAATTAATTTAGGCTAGACAATATTACCTATTATTATTTTTTTTTATATTTTTTTTGTATTCTGAATTATTTAATATTGACATTTTTCATACTAACATTCAATTTGTAATTTAATTGACAATTCTTATGTTCTCATTATTATTAAAATATTTTTTATTGTACCTATACTGATAATAACCTGTATGTACCAATGATCTGTTAATTGATTGAAATAAATGATTTGAATTTGAATGTTATGTGAGTGTCAGAAATATTTATTTATTATTAATATAAGCTATAGCTTATACTTATATACCTATAAGCTTAAGCGTATGTAAGCGTTATGATTACAATAGACAAATTACCCAAACTTAGACACCAACTACTTTGCCCTTTGGTCACCTTTAATAAGCGTGTCGAGATTGGAAAAGTTCGTTTTCCAAATGGGCTCAAGTGGGACTCGAACACAAGACCTCTCGCACAGCAGGTGAACACTTTATTGGAGGTGCTATATGCCTGTGCACTGGCCACTAATCGATATTACGTACACGTCAGTCGGATTTGTTATTATCTTGTTATGTCATTGTAAATTATGAATTAGAAAAATATAGCAGTATCGACCACTGCTACTCATTTTAGTGAGTCTTCATTTCACTTGACCAACGCATCATGGATACCGAAAAAGGTCTTTTTTAATCTTTATTTATACTGAAAAGGTTTCAATATCACAAAATTAATATGCACTAGCTGCTACTTGGATATGATGCGTCCTGGCTAGCTAGTTTTATAAAATTTAAGTAACTATAAAATTTAAGACCAATTACAATTTGCTAGCTGGCAAGCAAGTGTAGGTTTTGGTTGTGTTGACAATTTCAAAACTACAAAAAGGGGTAATTTGTTTAATGAAACACGGCATCATATTTTACCACTAAGCAAGATTCGGCAGATAAACGATATAGCGAGTCTGATGAAAATAACTAATAACAAACTAGACGCTCCAGAACTTCTGGCTGGAATTGGTATTTGTACACACACCAGATCCTACCGAAATCCAAACATGCTATACGTACCTACCGCGACCCCTAATTATAGGCAGAAGTCTTTCATGATCAGAGCACCGCGATTGCTAAATCAGATGAACAATGAGATAGATAATCTTGATCTCTAATCTTGATATTCTGTAGCAGCATTCCAAGTGTCAAAGCAGCTATGGCGAAACATTTCTTCTCACCATGAAACATGCTTCTTTATATGCCGTATTACTTAAATTATATATACCTATATTTTTTTTCTTTGTTTTTTGTAACCATCGATAAATAGCCGAATCGATTAGATAAATATTATTTTTCTATTTTATCCTATTATGTTAGCTAATATGCGCACCATAATAGATAGAATTACTCGATTTGATACCATGATTAAGACCACAGAACCAAATATGTCATAATCTTAAATTACATACACTCAATACCATATTCTAAGAAAATATCGATTAAAGGCCCGATTTATCGTTGTCGACGGTAGTATGCTAGCCCCGCTGCACAATGTTTCAATACCTAAGAATTGTGTACAATTTGTGAGCAGTGTGAAATAAAATAATTGTGAATTATTTATATTTCTTATACCTATCTACTATCTAATCTGAAATAATAACCTAGTTCAAATATTTTGATTTGATAAAGCGTAAATATTCGTTTATTTTAAAATCATAGATGCGACTTGTTTTTTAAGTATTCTTTTGCTATCAGTGAAAACTCTGTAAATGGCCGTCATATAATTCAGTACTTATTTATTTATTTATTTATTTAACAATTCATGTACACAAGTAACGATATAGTTCATAAGAAAATTACAATAGATTTAGTACAAAGGTACTGCTTATTCCTAAAGAAATTTCTTCCAGCAGACCTGAGACTGGAGAGTTTGATAAAAATGCAAAAGTAGTGTGTACGCAGAATAATTATATTTAATTACATATTATGTAAACAATACATATATACCTAAATAAAGTTACTTAAATATACCAATACATACTAATAATACATACATACAATAACTAATACTTACTAATATATATACTAATATATAAACTACTTTCAACATTGAGAAAAGTAGTGCTCTCTAACTTTTTTCTTGAAAACAGATATTGATTTTGATTCACGTATAATGTGAGGTAGTGAATTCCATAATCTGACTGCATGAACTGAAAAAGAGTAGGAAAAATAATCAGTTTTATGAGTGGGCATAAGTAAAAGACTACGCACATGTGCTCTGCATGGCATGTCCTGAGAGTGAGTGAAATTAAACCTGTTGCGCAAATAGGGAGGAGTAAGTGGGTTAAACAGGATATTGAAAAGTAGACAAAGGATTCTAATGTTTCGTCGGTACCGTATTGGGAGCCATCGAAGTTGCTTTCGAAATTCGGAGACGTGATCAAACTTTTTAAGTCCAAATACGAAGCGAATGCATTGATTTTGCAATCTTTCCAATTTGTTCAATAGCTCCTCCGTGGCATCCAAATAACATGAGTCGGCATAGTCCAGGATGGGCAGGACCAGCGACTGGGCAAGAGAAATTTTAGTCTGAAAAGGCAAGAAACTTTGTAATTTTTTAAGTGAGTGCAAAGTGAAGTGGACCTTGCGACTGATTTCACTAACATTTGCGTTCCATGTGAGGTTGGAATCAATAATGACTCCCAAGTTTTTAGCTGTGTCAGTGAAATCAATCACAACATTGTCCAAGGTGACGGGAGGTACTTTAGCAAAGTCAAGGCAGCCACGAATATAGCGGCTACCAATAACCATTGCTTGCGACTTTTTGGGGTTAACAAGAAAACCAAATGACTTTGCCCAATCGCTTATTCGACTCAGATCGGAATTAATTGTCGTAACAGCAGACTCAACATTAGATGAGGGAAAATGAAGGTATAATTGCAGGTCATCTGCATATAGATGGAATTTGGAGGAAATGTCTTTGGTAACTGAGTTAATGAAGATGGAAAAAAGTAGAGGAGATAGGACACCACCCTGTGGCACCCCCGCAACTAGGTCACACCAATGTGAGTGACTGTCATCAAGGCGGACCTGCTGTGAGCGGCCACGAAGGTAGGACTCAAACCAAGCCAATGTTGAAGGGGAGACATTTACGGATTTAAGGATACCAAGGAGGATATCGAAATCAACAGCGTTAAAGGCATTGCTGAAGTCGAGAAGGATAAGTAAGGTAAGGAATTTGTTTTCCATAGCCCAGCGAATGTCATCAGTTACGTGAATTAATGCTGAAACAGTGCTGTGGCCAGGACGGAAGCCGGACTGGAATTGGGTTATTAAATTATTACTGGAGAGGAATGCTGACAGTTGTTTATGCGCAATGTGTTCGAGAACTTTCGAAAGAAAAGGTAGGATTGATATAGGGCGAACATGGGTGACGTCAGTAGGATTATAAGTTTTAGGTATAGGGATAACGCGCGCACGTTTCCAAATTGAAGGGAAGGTACCGGAAAAAAGGGAGTGGTTAAATATGTGTGTCAGGATAGGCAAAAGGACAGGTAATATCATGACGATCATTCTCGAGCATAAATTGTCTTCACCAACTGCAGCTGAGGTAATGGAAAGGATAGATTTCTTGACATCATCTGGAGACACAGTCGCAAAAGAAAAAGGAGAGTGTGTTGCTTGCAATCTCGACAGATGATTCAAAGTGTTGGATTTGATGTGAGGAGGTAAGGTAACTGGAGGATTAGAGAAATGATTGTTCATAGCGCTTAAATCAAAGTCCTTAAGGGAAGTGTTAGGAGATTTGCCGATACCGACGGATTTAAGGAATCGCCAGACTTGAGCAGAACCACGGTTGATGAGAGAATCGAAAAAGAATTTCCTTTTCGCATCCCGACAAAGACGATTACATCGATTTCTGAGGTGTTTAAATTTGACAAGGTTGCTTTCGGTGGGATTACGTTTATACAGTCTTTTGGCCTTGTCTCTACGGGCCATTTCATCCTTTATACTATCAGAAAGCCAGGGTGCAGGATTGTACTTTAGTGTAACCTTTTTTAAGGGAGCGTGGCGATCAAATAATTCCAAGATGGTACGATTGAAAATACTAACTTTGGCATCTATAGATGTGCTAGATGTAACAGCGTTCCAGTCGATGTTTTCAGCGTCCTGTTGTAGAGCCGTCGAATCGATGTCTTTATAGTTTCGCAAAAACATCACCCGTGGTTTGCGTCTGGGGACACGGATACGGTAGGACAGGAAAACAAGGTCATGATATGAAAAGGATGCAGTGAGCTGTCCATGGGCCGCAACACTACGAGGGTTAGAAACAATCATAATATCGATTAAGGAAGGGACACAATTCGGGAAATGATGGGTCGCAGAAAGAGGTAAGATATGTAAGGTATGGGAGTTTAGGAGAGATTCGAGTTTTCGGGAGCGGGTGTTGGTTTTGGTCAGGCATGTGTTTAGGTCACCCATCAATATAACGTGATCATAGGATGGGCAAAGGTCATGGAGGAGTCCATCGAGATCATTGAAATAATCTATGTTCTGGTTAGGGCTATAAATTACTCCTAGTAATAGCTTTGTGTGACGAGTGGTTATTTCAATGATCAGATGTTCTGCTTTTTCGGAGTGAAGAGAAGGGGAAGTGCTGACAACCTTATATGGTATATCAGCACGTAGATAAATAGCAACTCCTCCACCACCCTTACCAATCCTATCGTTACGAATGAGGATGTAGCCGGGTAAGGCGTAATGAGTGGAAGGGAGGGACGGTTTCAGGAATGATTCGGATATTAACAATGCATCCACCGTGGCAACGTTAAAGGAAGCAAGGAGGTCGGAGTAGTGGGCTGGGATACTTTGAGCGTTTATATGAACAATATTTAAGTTGGAGGGGTTTGCGTCAGATATAACAGAGAGTTGGTCTTGCAGAGTCAGTGTAGGCGCGAAAGAGTTATCTGCACTAGTAAAACTACATGAAGAGGAAGAGCAAGAGAAATAATTGTCATCAAAATCAACAATAATGTTAGCCATTTAAAGTAGTTTAAATAATATATAAATGTAAATATAAAAAATAAAAATACAATATATAAATACCTATGCCAAAATATACATGCAATAAAATAATTATGATAATAATTAACATGGCAAACTCACCACTCACAAGTGCACTGGAATCACAAGAACAATAATTTAACACACACAAATAAGAAAATAAAAAAAGGACAAGGGAACAAAAGAGAAGCGACTATACAATTTTAACTTCCGATAATAATAGTTCCAAAAAAAAAAAATATATATAATCTGTGTTTAGGTTTAACAGGCTAGTGTAATTTAGACTAATTAATGACAGTGACATTGTCGTGAAACAAATGTTAAAATGTCAGTCAATGTCAAAAATAAAAAAACAGAAAATAGTTTGCTTACATACCGCCACCGTTAAACTAAATAAAAATACAAATACCGCCGATCGGGAGAAATGATGAAAAGATACTATAATAATAGCTATAAGACGAGCAAGTAAAGAATAGATGATAACAATTAGAGAGATAAGGAATGAATACTTGCAAACTCAATGCCGACGACGGGTTTTTCTAGGAGATTTTGTGGCAGTTTTAGGATCTTGGACTTGCGGAGCCGTAATATCTTCCTTACTGGCGGGATATCGAGAAATAAGATCGTGGCATTCTTTTAAAGTCTCAATCTTTTTGCGGGATTTGTCAGGGAGATTTATCACAATTCTTCCATCGGCCGACCAACAGTTTCGAAGGCCAAAATGTGAACGACAAGAAGTAAAGATTTTTTGCCTAATCTTAGTCAAGAACTCCGAAATAGTTACTCCAGTTCCCTTTAAGTTGGTTTTGTTATCCCAAACCTGTTGGCGCTGTTCCATACTGTGAAACCTGACAAGGATGGGCCTAGTTTTGCCTTTCAAAGATCCGCCCAAACGATGGCAAACCCGTACGTGATCCTGTTTTATGTTTTTGAGTTTAATTTTGTCAGAGATTACTTGGTGTACTATGCTAATCAAGTTTTACCTAATAAATGTAAATAGCTGTAAGTTTTCCAAAAATTATAAAATAAAATAAAAGAACTTACAAATTCTCTTCACTGTGACTTTAAGAATAATATTTATAATAATTGGAATACGTCAGTTATATAAACAAAGTCCTGCGCCATTTTTTATGAGACAAGCAAAGTTTACAAACAATTTAAGTCAAAGAAGGATCAAATTTCAACAACATAAACAAGTTAATTACGTTCCTAACACCTCCGTACTTTAATAAACTTATTTATTCAAGCACATATTCCAAGTTACAAAGGATTCCACTTATCTGCATATCATAAGCAGAGTGCCCACAAAATTAAGTTTCAAAAGCATTTAAGTCCAACCAAAAATCGTATTATAAAGTTGGAGTAAAACGAGGCGCTTGAATCTTTGCGCATACATTAGAGGAGGTGTGACGACAGGATCTAAAACAAAAACATTATTCAAATCTGTGAATAATGTTTTCAGGAATCGGCCGAAGTTCTCTGCGTCGTTTTTGAATTTTAATACGGATTCTAACAAGTTTTTAGTCGTCAAAGGAGATCGGAACGACTCGAAATTGATTTGCTATGGGGAGAAAGGGACTCGGAAAAATAATTTATAAAATACAGTAGAATCCGTTTATTATGACTCCGGTTATATTGACCAACCGCTCATTATGACGTGTTTACACAGTGAAGTTTGGTTTTCATATAAATTATATAACTAAGTCGGATATGATGACTTCGCCTATAGTGACATATCGCTTATTGTGACCCTTTTTTATCAAATTTAGTCCGCTTATAGTGACCGACCATATGATTTCTAACTTCTTTAGCATTGTTCGGGAGAGCCACGTTTTACCCAAGACTTTTGGCGCGTGATAAGCTTTTTTGATTTGAGTCTCAGAGCGTATTTACTGATTGAGTCTATTTATTAATATCTACTTTGATTTAACTCTATTTTATTCCTCTTTGTAAATATAAATCACATACTAACTTAAAATGTTTATTTATTCTTGCAGTACCTATGCTTTGTATGACGTCCGTTTAGTATGACTTGTTTCTTAGTTCCCTTCGATGTCATTATAAACGGATTCCACTGTAGTACGAGTATGAAAATCGTAGTATGAAAATTAAATATTAAGTAATTTTCATAATATGTATAATGTTTCTAGATGATTTTTTGGATTCAACTGTAGCGCGATACTGTAGACTTAGGATAAATGCCAATATTTTGATTTCTTGTTTGCTTTGCCCTACCTTGGTGGGAAATTTCACCTTTATTCGACTAGCCGATTTAACGTGAAAAATTAAGAAACGTTCATCCATTCTCATAAACTATCAGGATTATAATGTTAGAAGAATAACGAGATGTTAAACCAATCTTTATTTAATGCATCGGTTTCAAATAGAATCTTTATAAAATATATTTTAGCAAAAGATAGTTGCATTATTAGTAAATATTTTGTTTCTTAATAAAAAAAACCCTACACAGTCACATCAGCTACATGGCCCAAGCTAAGCAAGCTTGTGATATGGGATACCTTAAAGCAAACTAGAGGGAAACCTAGAATATAAATACATATACAGATAGTTCCTTCCTTTCGCTATTTAAAAAAAGAACATGAATGTTATAATAAAACGTCTGTTTTGTTCGTCTACGGACGATGGGCTGACTCCCTGTAACTGTAATAGTCTCTATCCATCATTATAATACCTCCAAATTCGTCAAACGTGACAGCAGAAGATTTGATGGCTTCTGGTGTTCTGCCTACCCCATAAGGGATACAGGCGTGAAGTTATGTATGTGTGTTATGTGTGTAAAATGTCTGTTCAGTTAATAGATTCTAACCTTATAATTCCTTTGTGCGCATAATACAAACAACTTCTCAACTTAAAGATAAAGAAAAATCATTTGTTATCGATGTATTGGCTGTTATATCAATACCTAACTTTTTATTTTAGGTAAATACACATATTCATGTTACAGTGTAAATAAAAACGATGACGATGAAATATTTCTAGAAAGTTTAGTAAGTATAGAGGTATTAAATAACAATAAATAGAATATAAACCGGTTTAAAATCTGTCCCTTTACCTCCATAGGTCACCGTGGAGGTTTCGATCAAAGGCGTATCAAAGGACGGCGAGTTGGACTGTAATTAGACACCTCGCAGCTCCCGACCTGACCAGACTGTGCGATAGCTACGAGATAGTTTTAATATGAAGCAAAGACCCTTTGGTCAATTTCAGGAAGGGCAACTTTAATTAGTTGCTTATTTTGATTTAAAACGTATGGTTAGCATTTTGATTTGTGCATCTCAAAGAAGTTTCAGTAATCAGAGATTATGTAACCACACTTTTTTAGCTTAGACTTGTTGAAAAAATGATGTTCTAAAAATAAGCCTAGGCTAATGAAAAATGAAAATGAAAACTTTTTATTCGTAGTAGGTAATCATATACACTTTACGAACGTCAAACGCCGGATGAAGGCGGCGCGGGTCCGGACGACATGGCGAATTCTAGGTGAGGCCTCCGTCGAGAAGTGTGCATCTCACGGCTCATGAAGATAATGATCGCCCATTATCCACCAATGTCTTGGTATTGTCTACTACTACTTCTTCTTCAGCTTTAAAAAACGAAATGAAAGTAGAACCCAAGGTAGACCGAGATGAAAAAAGCCGGCGGAAAAAAAACTCTCGGCATTCTTTTGTAAAATATATATAATTATACCTATAGATAGTTGACAAATAACAGCTTCAATTTCTTTATAAATAAAATAAATAAATACATTAAACTTTCAAATAACTAATTGGCATCCAACCGTATTTAAAGACTGACTGAATGACGGGTTTAACATTTTTTACGATTCCAAATCGTGATCCGATGGATCATTGAAACTTGTAAGAAATCGCGAGGAAGCGAGGGAGCGTTTCTTGCTCGCATCGGTATCAACGTGAGAGAGCGCGCAGACTTGAAATGCCACGTCCCCAGGGGATAATATTGCGTAATGACGTAGCTATCCGGCTTGTATCGACGATCGCCGGTCACTCGGTCATTACTGCCCTCTCGCCGCTCTATGAAATATTTATGACGACTCCCATAATAACCTCGGCGACGATATCATTATACTTTGTGATGGGGGTGTCGGGCGGGGTGGAATTTCTGAACGCTGCTTACCATTGCTAAGTCGCGAGCGCCCCGCAAACGCAACGACGAACCAACTTTTAAAAACATTTTCCGCGCAGGTAAATGTAAATATGGATCCTGCAACGCGGAATTTTAAACTCGTATTCGTATTTCCACGGCGATGCATTCGAAAACGAGATTCAAAATTTTTAAAGTTTGATTTGCCGCCGTGCGCAGACGCGCAGCCCCCGGATCGTCCATATTAACTTGTTAATTAGGTCCATAATACGACTTGCAGATGAGCTACGAGTTGTGAAGGAATACATAAAAAGGGCTTTTTCGGCGATCTCATGCATTGTCGGCGCGGGACGATGCGCGGTCGGGAGGCGAGCCTATGCGACCCACCAGCCACCAGAAGTTTGCCTGTTCATAAATAAACGCGAACGGTATTCAACAGCCCTTGGTGCTGTATGCATAACGAATTTGAAGGAGGCAAACTTGGAGGCTCTGCTGACTGGGATGGAGTATAAAATTCAGTAACAACATGGTGGAGGTTTTCATTCGACGGACCGCTGTCGCCGGGGACATAGCTCCGCCAGGCTAATTAGAAGAGTGATTAGTCATTAGTAACGTCATAGGAGTGATCATGTGTCGTCAGTGGAAGCACTTGTACGTCCGGTACAAAGCTCTGCTTCAGGTTATTATCTCCGTCAGTGTCTTTGAGTTGATGCAAATGAGCGTTAAGTGAGAGGAAGTTGTGAAGATGCAGTGTTGTCATGAACTGGAGCGTTCGCGGGCGGCCGCCATCTTGCGCCGACTGTCATCGCCTACAGTAAGTTCCTAAGTAGTCTGCCACTAGAGGGCGCATGTCGCACTATCTTAATCCTTTCTGTTTTGAATATTTTTGCATTTTGGCTCATTTGCGATACGTTTTTGCCCCAGAATGGTTAAACCTCATTCCGAGTATTGCAGGGATTTATGGACGATGTTGTTGTTGAGTATGCGAGGTGTTGGAATTCAGAGATATATCATTATAAATGACTTATGTACCTGTAGGCAGGATGGCAAACTATTTATGTACCTGTTTTCTTTATGAATTGAAATAAGTAAATACTTAGCATTATGTTTCTAAGTATGTATTTAATCTAGTATGTTATGTAGGTAGGTACCTAGTGACACGAATGTCACTAGGTACCTACCTACATTGTGACATTGTGAATTGCGTGCGCATCCGTGGGCAATATTTGTAGGCATTTAATTAGTATGATACTTATGAATGATTTGGCTGATACGATGACCATTGCTCGCTTTTATCAGAGACTAACTTGTTTTGTTAAGTATGTTGTTTCTTTGTACAGTCTTGTCCTAAGTTAGGCCTATTTCAATTAAAGGATATAATTAGGTATTGGTTACAGTCAAATCACAACCATGGTTTTTTATGGTACATTGATATTAATAAATGTTTATTATTGTGAAATTAAATATGAAGTAATCAAAATAAATATTTATTAATAATAATTTTCATTCAATTTATAAAAGTCCCATGAAAATTAGGAGCTATTTTTATTCCAAATTTGTTTGGACTATGGCTTAAATTAAACAGTTTATAGTTATCAGTTGACACTTCAGTGTACACAAAAAAACTATAAATACCTAATAAAAAATTAATTTCTACCAGACGAACTTGTTTTTATTAAATTACAACGATTTAATTCATAAAAAATATTTTATTACATACTAGATTCAAGTTAAAGATGAAAAGTAAAACTTAATTAAAAGTTTATAGATTAGACTGAAATATTATATAGAATGACATTATATTTTTGAAAATCATTCAAAATCATATAAAGCTAAGACGCTATAAATTCGGTTCGTTCTCAACTTATTTTACGATGCGTAACTCGGAACGCATCCTGCAGTCAGATTGACAGGCGGACATGACAGATGATAATGGTGCAGACTTCAGTTATACCTCCTACCTTCGAAAAAAATATTATGCAGTGGGCATATACCTATACTTATTTTGGGCTGAGTGGACACCCAATTTTAAACGGTTTTAAAAAGCAGTTTAAGTTTTATTAAACACGCATTTTAAAGCGCCTAAGTTCAATCTTAAATAAGTCTATTAAAACAATTGCATCAAATGGACATTAATCTTTAAAATAAATATTATTAATTATATTTTTTTTAAAGTGAAACCAGGATGCTCCCGATTTTAGCCGCATAACTTTTGATCCCGTACTTTTTTGATAAAATATAAGAGTAAAATGTATCAATTTACCTATGATCTATCAAATTCACCAATCCAACGATGGTAGTTTCAGAGATAAACACGTTCAAATAAACACTTATGTTTTTATAATTATTTCACTAACTATAGATTAGACAATTTCGTTTGACTGTGTGATATTCATTTTCATGGCACTTTTACGCTGGTTTTTACCACGTGATGTTTGATATCTCAAGATTTTTTCTCGAAAAACAATTGACAATCATACATACATAACCTCACTCCTGTCTCCCCTTGGGGTAGGCAGAGACAAGGGAACACCAATTGCTACGATCCAGACATACCTCTTTCGCTTCCTCCACGTTCATCAATCTTTTCATACATGATCGCCGGTTACGGGTACTTTTGACTAGGCCCTTTTTCAAAATCTCGCCAACTTGATGGGCCTACGTTCGGCTAGGCCGGCCCTTCCGACAACACCATCCATTCTTGCTCTGTACACCTGTTTCAATTGACAATCATATCACGAATAAGTTGTTGGGGCTTCCTATAAGCATAACAGTGCTTGTTTTAGAAGACTCCGCTCTTCAACACCTAAGATAATGACTACAACAAAGATTATAGACCTCCTTCATAAAATATATTGTTTCTCAAGAGCTGGACTATCAGATACGAAAAATAAAATTCAAATACGGCAGACAGTTATTGAGATTAGCGCGGTTCAACAAACAAACTCTTCAACTTTATTGCATTAAGTATTGATCTATAGATGGGTTTTATTACAATTTTAGGTTTATTAACCCAGTAGCTGTTTCACCATGCCAAATTTCATCCAAATCCGTTGACCTGTTTTGCCGTAATTGAGGAACAAACATCCATACATTCATCCATCCAAACTTTCACATTTATAATTTTAGTAAGAAGTATGATTAGTTTTTTTTTTTCAGTTTCTTTATTCAATATGTAAGATTTACATTTTTTTCCCTTAAGTCTACACACTGTACATCTGTTAAGGTTTATTTAAGGTTAATGGTCGTAAGAATGACCTATAGCAAGGTCTGTCAATACGGGACGGAATACTGTACTGGTAACTTATATTTAACTTACTATTCCCAGATGCACCCACGCTTATGAAAACTTAGTAGGTTGAAATGAAATGAAATATTTATTTCAGTACAAACACATTTTTTTTTCACAATGATCTTATGCTTAATTATACGATGCTATGCAATGCAAATTATTTAGCAGTAACTCTGGACTATACCCTAGGATTCCCTGTGATGTGGAGACCAGTGTCTTCCCATATTAGTTCATTTTTCTTGTCAAGACCCATACAATGAGTTTCATAATATGCTATTGTCTGTATCTATAATATATGTGAGAGTGTGTGTCTGTGTGTGTGTGTGTGGTTAGTAATTAATATAATTTTCTTTAGCCTGACTATCAAGATAAAAGTATTATGTTTTCCATCGAGTCAATAAATTGGAGTTCCGTAAGAGACTACATAAGAGGACTGACTAGTTTCAGACGATGAGAGTGAGTCATCTGTACTCTCCAGCTATACTGTAAGTGTGCGAAGTGGCACGAGACGTCGATACTAGTTGGACCGTCTTTGTAAAAAAGAAAATAAGAGTTTGGTTGCCTGGCAGAGATCGCTCAGTAGCGATAAGGCCGCTGATTGTGTTTTTTTCTTTTTTTTCTATTTTGTGTATATGTGCAGAAGCCACCAAGCTTTCAAGCTTTACATTATCTATCAAACCCCAACCAATTTAAACTTAGGGCGTAGAGTTCAGATTCAAGTAAATTTGACAGATTTGTAACGCATGATTTGCTGGCTTCTGTACAATAAAGAGTAAAAAATGTCGCTACCTGCCGACATATTCTCATTTTCCGCCAAAATCTTGGCCTCGTTAATGTGGGCTATATTTTATGGCCAACAAAATCCTTATTGTTCTTTGTTTGGTCCATATTTGACCTCACTTTTGATCAATTGAGATTAGTTTTAAACTCTGTCTAGTTAGAAAAATTAATATTCCGTGTCTGGGTGTTTATCTATATCAATAACTAGCTGTTGCGCGCGGTTTTACCCGCGCAATTTCGATTCCCGCGGGATTTTCGGCCTATACAGATTCGGAAGAATCCCTCTAAGTAATGGTAAAAGAAATTTTGAAATCGGTCCAATAGTTTTTGAGCCTATTCAATACAAACATACAAAAATACAAAGGTTTCCTCTTTATAATATTAGTATAGATAAATAAAATACCCAGACAATCACACCAACACACATGGCTCCAAAGTAAGCATAGCTTGTGTTATGGGATACCATGTAGCGAGCTAGGGGGGAACCTAGAATATAAATACATAAATAAATAAACATCCAGACACGGAACATTTTTTCTTTTTCTTATTCCGTGTGGAAATCGAACCCGCAACCACTGGCGTCTGAGGCAGACTGGTTTACCCCATCGCCAAAGTGGTCACCAAAATATGTATATGTGTATGTGTTTATATATTTTATAATACAAGATTTGCTTACTTTGGGGCCATGTGACTATCGGGGGTTTTTTTAATTATTTATTTAAAGCCCAACTCCACCTAAGCCCAACTGCACTAAAGCCAACCTGACCGGGAACTACAGACTACGTAAAATGAAATGAAAAGCATATGGAAGTCTACAACAAGCCTTTCATTCAACAAAACAAACCAGCAATCCGCACCAGACAGCTCATCTCCCGTTGACACTTCATCACTTCAAGAGCCACACTGTATTCCAATGACACGTCATTTTCCGGACCACTGCACTTGTACGGATTTCAATATTCTGATACGACTGCTCGTCACTCTTATTGCCTTTAAATTAAGGTTCAGTTTAAATACAAAGTGATAGACTTTTCTGCATTCTTATTGTTTTAATATTAAAGTTCAGTTTTCATATAAAGTTCGTCTCATTGATTGCTGCGTTGATTTTGGAACGTATGGTAATGATGTTGGTTTGAAATGCATTTTTTTAATAAACAATTTGCGAATAAAATAATGAGTTTTAAGTATCTTATTGTTACACGAGCGTTTGACCGCGACTTCCTACACGCATAAACTCAAAAGTCCGATATTTTCCGTTCCCGTGGGAATTTCGGGAATTCCTTCCATAATACAAATAGACACTTATTAAGGAACCTTTATACCAAGTATCACATCCGTGCACTCCAGGAATAAGGTTTTTTCATACAAACTAAAACATCATATAGTTCCCGTTCCCGTGGGAATTTCGGGAATTCCTTTCATAAAACAACCAGTCACTTTTTGAAGACCCTTTATGCCAAGTATCGTATCCGTGCACTCAAGGAATAAAAATTTTCATACAAACTAAAAAGTCCTATATTTCCCGTTCCCGTGGGAATTTCGGGAATTCCTTCCTTTGTGCACCCCTACATCCCCTAAAAAATGTATGTTTCAAATTTCAGCTCTCTACGCCTAGTAGTTGCGGCTGTACGTTGTCTGTCAGTCACTCAGTAACTCAGTAACGGAACAGTTTTATACATATTATATTGGTTGATGATGATTTCAGTAGCATTCTAAGCAAAACTAAGTTAATATATATTCTTATTCAATTCATAGGAGTTCAAACCTTGGATTTTTTTAATTAGTCACAAAGGTATATTGTGTTTTTACATAGTGGTGGTTACGTGAATTTTATGAAGCGTGGGCTACCTAGGCAAATGCTTATCTTCTCGAACTAACAGCTTGCCCTAACACCCTGCCTTGTTGTGTTCCAAACTCCAGGTTGAAACTTAGAAATAGGCTGTTAAATTACTGAAATAGGCCAGCATACTATCTTATGTCCCAGTCCTATGTATCTTGTATAAAGATTTTCAACCGACTTTTAAAATGAGGTTCTCAATTTCTGTGTTTTTTTGTATCTTTGTTACACAATTTTTGGACAATTATTTATCGTTGTTGAATATTCTTATTTCATATGATAGAAGTTACTTCAGAGGTGATCCAATATAAAGTTCTTCGAAGTCGATTTAGTACTTCTTGAAAAACTTTAAATCTTCTAATATATAAAATTCTCGTGTCACAGTTTTCGCTGCCATACTCCTCCGAAACGGCTTGACCGATTTTGATGAAATTTTTTGTGCTTATCCTGTATCTATGAGAATCGGCCAACAACAATTTTTTTTTTATTTATATGGCAAAACAACGTTTGCCGGGTCAGCTAGTGTTTGTATAAATATGGAGATTATTTTTTTGACGTGAAGTCGGTTTTTTTAGAAGCAGATTCCTTTGATTATTTGATATCTTGTAACTTAAATACTTACTTATTTACCCCTAGGGCATTTCTTTCATTTTTTTTTATCAACCGACTCCCAAAAGGAGAAGGTTCTCAATTCATGTGTTCTCTTTTTTGTGTCTGTTACACGATTTTACTAACAATTATGAATCGATTTTCAATATTTTTGTTTCATATAATAGAGAATACTTGAGAGGTCACATATAAATTTCATCGAAATCGATAGAGTAGGTACTTTTTGATTACTTTGATACTTTCGAAAAAAATATGTATCAATACGAAGAATTATACCTTGATGATCTAATACTTTAGCCAAAGCTTTTAAAAAGGTGAGTGTAGACGGTGTTTCAACCGACTTCCAAAAAAGGAGGAGGTTCTCAGTTCGTCTGTATGTTTTTTTTTGTCTTTGTTACACGATATTTCGGACAATGATGAATACAATTTGAAAATTCTTATTTCATATGATAGAGAATACTTCATAGTTAGTCCCATATAAATTTCATCGAAATCGGTTGAGCACTTCATTGATTCACTGCTGAAAATAGGACCTTACGTCATTAACACCCCGTGCAATATTTCTTCATGATATTATTTCAATAAAATCATTTAAATAAAACACCGTAAAAAATATGTCCCATTACTAAGTCGACGTGAACTTATAACGAAAGACGCTCATTACCATTTATTTTCTTAAAAACTGCAGGGAAAACGGCGAAACTTAAAGTAACCTTAATTGTATGTTTATAAAGTTTAAATTCGCACTGTTGATTAAAATAATGTTTTTAAAACAATCAAGACAATATTAAGTAACACGCGATGGTAACGTTAGGTGGTGAGTTATGTTTTCTTTAAAGAATTAGGGAGTTATAGCCTGTGGAATTAAAAACTCACTTAGCACTGGCCAGTACAGTTACACGTGGAAAAGCCAATGTTTCTGAATTTAAATTATATCATAAAGAGTTAGAGAAAGTTCCTTGATTTGAAAACGACGTTGTTTATTTTTAAACCACGAACATGGAACTTCATCGTACTTTTATTTATAACTATTTTAAAGTTGCATTACTTTTTTTACTACAGTCCTATAGTGCAGTTGTATGTAAGAGTGCATAGATACAGAAATAACTTTGCTTCCCTGTTTTAGCGCGCACGGAGCAATGATATGTTGTCAAATTGCGATCATTTTTTGAGTGCAGCCAAATCCTTGGTTCATCCATGGTCTATGGTTCAGAGAGGGGTCATTAATAGACCAGCACTGAGGTCTCAATGATAGCCTAATGATAGGTTGGAGGGCCCGAGGCGTCTCGGCGCGGTGGGAAGTGGGAACCTCTCACGGTGTTAATAATACAGGATGTTCGAGATTAAAAAATAAATTAAATAGGTATCTATTAATTAAGTTAAATTTTATCAAGAACTTTATACTCGATTAGTTAGGAAAATATGTGACTGATATATATATGCATTACAATAAATATGGTTTAGAGTAAAAGTTCATTATGTTCCTTATGTAAGTATCTATGTAAGTAGCTTATTTCCATGTAACTTTGTACACTTTGGTTTTACCCGTGTAACTTATGATCTCAAAGGAATTTCTTCATAAAATGTATATTATGACATTCGCCTTGTTAAATTATAGTACATATCACCAGATTATTGCTACCATGTCGTGCTTGGCGATAGATTTTATGCAGAGTATAATTTTCAATTTTAAGTATTTTATCGTCATTTGAGGCTTTGCGTGTAATCCAAATATAACGCTTTTATAGTCGCAGGGCTCACCTACGTTATCAATATAATGGACGAAGAAAAAACTTGATGAGTTTTATCTTTCCTGTCAAATGCTGTGTTTTTGAATAATATATTTAATACGCTACGAAAAATATGGTATTTTCATTAGACAAAAAATACACAAATACAGTAAATGTAAACAAAACACTTTTTTTAGATTCAAAAAGTTTTATTCATCTTAGGAATTTCACAAAACACTTGATGAAGTCAGTCATAACATACTTCGGCTCTAACTAGTTGTTGATAGTTGTTATCTTATTTAATTTAATTACAGTAGACCAAGAGATAAAAAACGCTGGCGGAAAAAACTCTTGGCACTCTTTTGCAGTCCGGATTTATCGCGTATAATGTATATTTTGCATTTTAATTCGATGTTTCGGAGTCTTTGCAGACCCCGTGGTCACGAGCGACTGACCGGTTAAAAAGTGTTTTATTTAAATTATGAATCGTGAAAACTTAAGACAATATTACAGTAAATGTACTCGGAGATCATGAAAATATAAAAAAGTGTTCAAAAGATCAAGAGTATTTACTGTTTTTACTAGTCCCTAGTAGGAGGAATGGAATACTAGCAAAAAAGCGACTCATTATTAAAAAAAACACATAAAACAAACATCAAAACGCAGAGCACCCTGTAGATCTGTGTAAGACGTGAAATAGGTGCGCGTGCGCGTGTTTGCTCAGTGGCTGCGCGATTATCGATCAGTGGCCGACGGCCGGTCACGCGCAGCTACCGGGCGCTGCACACGGGGCCGGTGACGTTGTGTGATGGTCATACGCTGGAATAAAATTAAAAAAGAAAACATTACATCTTAGTCCCTATCTCTAAATGTTGACTTATTAAATATATGTTTAGAATCACACTTGTGAGTTGAAACTTAATACAAAGATCAAAGTCTCATGAAGTTTCCTCTTCCCTTTAGCTAGCATATTAGTTCACCTGATGGATCTTTTTGTCAAAAAAAAAATAGTCAAAACATAAAAAAACATTACATGCAATAAGATTTAAACTATGCCGAGCCATTAGTATTGACTATCTTTATACAATTATCTCTTAGTGTTGTTTTAACTAATAACAGAGCACATTGAAATTGACAATATCTAAGTATGCAAACAAAAATTTTAAATAAAACACACAATACTACGTAAAACACAATTATGAAAAGATATGATATTTTATGAAAGTTCATTATTAACTAAAAGATCATGTTTATCACAAAATTTTAATTCTTTCTTTGTACGATTGCAATTATCAGATAAAGAATAAAAGCAAAATGGGGGCAATGAAACAGCCCACTGTGCGTTATAAAAATAAGCGCACTATTTGTTTGCGCGATCAAAGGAACGTGGATGATCCGATGATTACACGGATGGTTTACATTGTAGGATAATACGAGAAGCATGTTGCATACCTCCAGTAGGAAGTTGTTGGTTTGATACACGACAAACACTTTAAAAAACAATACCTTATATTATAATTCAATTGCTGGTTCCTGTCTTACTGTAACTGTTCTACTGTTGTGTATGTTTAGCTATTTTAAGTATATAGATGCACTTAAGTGCAATTCCTGATACTAGTAATTCGTTAGTTAATTTTTAACGATTTTTTGTTATTTTATTCATTATTCGACATGCTGGTCTGGGAACAAAGGAAAAACATAGAATGTGCCAGCTGCTTCCCGGGCATACTGTAAAAGTCAGTTAAGGGACAGAGGTTTCATTAAAGGTTTTCTTGTGGGCGATAGGCTGACCCCCTGTTACTGCAATAGTCTGTTCATCATTATCCATCATTATAATACCTCGAAAATTGTCAGTTGTGACATCAGATGCTTTTATAACCTCTGGTATTCTGCCTACCCCTAAGAGATACAGGCGTGAAGTTATGTATGTATATTTTTTGTGTAGCTACACGCTTCAAGTAATGAACGGATTTGTCTGAAGTTCGGTAGACTGACTGGACGGAGTTTCGAATGTCAACAATACCACGGTAATGCCACCTATCTAAATATTACCGTTTCTATACATAGTTATAAATAAATAAATATTTCTGACACTCACACAAGATTATCTAGCCCAAATTAAGTTTCTTAAGAACTTGTGTTATGGGTACAAGATAACTGACATAAAATACTTAAGAAATATATAAACATACTTATTGAAATACATTTTTTTTATTGGAATAAACTTAAATAAACTTCCATGACTAGACGACTTATATCTGTGTTCATCACACAAATATCCGCCGTCGCCGGGATTCGAACCCAGGACCACTGGCATAGAAGGCAATGTATGTTACAGCTACACCAGCCGGTCGTCAAAGTTGTCGTCGCACAATGGTTCCTGTGTCATACGATATAGCAGGTCAAGCAACGTTCGGCGCAGTTGGTACAGAAGGCAACAGATCAAGCGTTACAAATACGTCAACAATTTAGAATTTAATCTGAACTCTGTACCCTCAGCATTAAGTTAAAAATTGGTTGACGAAACCACCGCCGTTCATTAATTTCTCACGACGACTTCCGTACTTACCTGCTTAAGCAAGCCCTTCGGTCCCGGACTGCAGTTGTCATTAAGGTTTGCCATTTCTGGGCGCTGCAAATTTCGATACCCACCAATAACTGCGCCAACTTGGTGGTGTCTTGCCTTGGTAGTTCACAGCTTATTTCATAAAGAAAATCTGACAGCAATTAATTAATAATGACAATAACTTATAGGAGTATCTACAACTTAGGTCGATCGTCGTAAAGTTGCTTATTTGACAGTATTTATCGGCTACATTTTGGTGAGTGTGCGAGTGTTTTTTTTTTATCAAATTGAACCCACTCCTTTTTACCACCGGACTACCAGACGCAGACAGAACTTCCATCCCTATATAGTGGATTTACCAAGAAGTCGAACAAAACGCTTCGATAGTTCCTTTTTGGTACGGATTGCCAAGGTGTGGAACAATCTGCCTGCGTCTGTTTTTCCTGACCACTACAGTCCTGGAACTTTTAAGTGTAGAGTGAATAGGTTTCTCGTGGATGGACGTGTAACACCATAGTCTTCATGCGCACTTTCCATCAGGTGGCATGGAAGACAAACGTCCTATCCTTAAAATATAAAAAAGGAGTATGGATAAGATGTTTGCCACGCTTTACATTTTTCGTAATAGTAGTATTGTATAAAGAAAGCTAAGTAATAAACCGTATCGTATGTGATCATCACATAATTAATTGGCAAAGAATGTTAATTTTTCCAGCTAGTTAAAATGATCTTGTCTATAAAATTTTATTGTGCCATATTAAGATATCGATTTACTTAATAGCACAACTTCAAATAATATTTTATCTGAAAAGCCTGTTCATTTTGTGTACAAATTACTGATTTATGATTTTATATTATGTCCTGCATCATGATAAAAGTATTGAACTATGTTAAGGTGAGTTTTTTAACTATCAATCGAATAATATCGGCCGGGCAAGAAATATTTGTCTACTCATTAAGAAATACTCAGTATCCAGTTAGTTCGCTTAAAGTAGATGAACAAAATTATAAAATTATTCGTGTTCTGGCTTTTGAGATATGTTACTATACCATACATTATTAATTTCCATTGAATCTATGGATAGTTTGAGATTATCGATTTCAAAAGTATTTTAATATCTGATAGCCCTCCTTTAAGGGAAGGTTAAGGGCTATACAGGGTGTCCCGCTTACCCTATATAATGTCTTTTCGGAGGTATTCTAGTACCCATAAGGGTAACAGAAAATATATAAAAAAGGAAAATTCTAAATTTATTTTTCAATTTTGTATGAAAAAAAATGTTGAAATTTATTGCTGACATACTAGAATACCTCCGTGAAGGTATTATATAGGGTAAGTGGGACACCCTGTATATTATCAAGTACCTAATAAAGACCGTTGATCGATTGGTGTGGTGACAAACTAAGTGAAGTTAAAGGGACAAGAATACTACAAACCACGTTACATGACCTACGTACGAGCCGAATTATTACCATGTTAATCAATAAAGTCGATGAAAACATCGATTGAAAATGACTTTATCTGTAAAAGCATTAATTAGGAGCTTAAAGCCAAATGGCACCCGAGAAGTACCAGGTACTACAGCTAGCTAAAAATTAAAATACCAAACAGTGGATAATGAATTTAAAAAAAAAACCTTTATAAACTGCTAAATTAGAAACAAGAATTCAAATAGCTTTTATTTCAAAAGACAAAGGCTGTAACGACATAAATTTAACGGCAAGAGTACATTTTTGTACTTTTTATCATCGGGGCACGGAAACCGGATTTTTATTCAAAATACCCACTTAAATGGTAAAATATGGTGGACGGGAAGAAGGATGTGGGTGGGAACCTCTCGGTTACAGCTTCCTGTGTTTTTTTGGAAAAATGTTTGCCTCTTCAACAAAAAGTACAGTTATAAAGAAAATAAAATTTGACTAAGGAATAAGTAACTCAGTTTTAAACTACGCATTTTTATATACTAGAAAGATAAGAAACTAAAATTTTATTATAAGAACTGATAGGATTATAGGTACTTCGTTTTCTTCAAAGTCCTTAAAATGGCGTTTTAAGCCGCATTTGGCATCAAGCTCATCTGATGGTAAGTGACGAGGAGGTCCATGAGCCCTTGTGCTGCTCAAAAAAGAAATGGGTAACAAATCATTTCCGGAACACATGCTGGAGCTGCGATATGTGGCGGCAGCTTTATTTGAAGAATGGTCGCTAAAAAGACGGGGTCTTATGCTATGGTCTTATGATTAGCGCAGTAGGGATTTGTCTACTGTGCATTTAAGAGCAAAATGACAAATGATTTACAAGCTTTGTCATCATAACAAAACAGCAGAGTACTGTTTACTATCAGGCAATTGCTGTTCTTACCATGACAATTAGTAATATATTTAGGTACAGCCAATTTAAGACGATTGCAAAGGCCATCCGTTTAGAGATAAACAAGGTTAAAACCATACAATGTATCGGATCAAGTTACCATGATATTGGGAAGCTTGCGTTGTATAAAATTAATGTATCTGAGAAGGCAATTCAATGTATTTATTTATCACAATGCCAATCGGCCTAAGTGAAGGACTAAGTATCAGGAAATGAAACTGATAGTGCATTAGATGTTAAGGTCAAATATTTAAGCGTGGATCCATCTTTACGGGTTTTAATGTCAATACAAGGAGTTTTAATTTAAAAAATGCGATAATCTATTCCTAACTAAATACGATAAAAGCTTTATATACCTAAATATATTAAAGATTACCGTTTAGTTTATTTTCCATTATTATTGTTAACCTTAATGTCAATGTTTGTTGTTCTTTGGCAATATTTTTTGCTCTTTCTGAAAAAGAAAATTCGCTCATTGACTGATGTTAATACGGCGAAGCTGGTTTATTTTAGTTATTTTCATAGTATAATGTCCTACGGCATCCTACTTTGGGGCAATGCCGCAGACATTGACACGATATTTACACTGCAGAAAAGGGCTATTCGTGGAATGTATAAACTTGGAAATAGAGAATCTCTAAGAGAAAAGTTTAAAGAGATTGGTATCTTGACCTTTGCATCACGATATATATATATATATGAAAACATTATGTATATTGATAAGAATAGTAGTAAATTTAAAACCATGAAAGATAAGCATGATAAAAATTATTCTGTAATGACAAGGAACGACCATAAATTAGCGTTTCCCAAATTAAGGCTGGCTAATAGCACCAAATCATTACGTATTTATAATAAAATACCAAAGTCAATTCAATCCCTAACGTTTAATACATTTAAAAGAACTATCAAAGAAACATTATGCAAAAAATGCTACTATAAACTCAAAGATAATTTAGATGACAAAAGAGCGTGGGATTGATGTCTCCACAGGTTATTTCCAAATATTAAACTTTAATCACTATGTAAGCAGCTTGGCTGCGACATGATGTTGGCAAGCACGAATAGCTGTCTTCTCTTTGTTTGTTCATGTCATAGCAGAGCTGTATTTCTGCCAAATTTTACCTATAATAAGCACTTTTTACAGAGTGCCGAGAGTTTTTTTTTCCGCCGGCTTTTTTCCTCTCGGTCTACCTAGGGTTCTACTTTCATTTCGTTTTTTAAAGCCGAAGAAGAAGTAGTTGAAGAAGAAGTAGTTGAAGTAGTTGACAACACCAAGATATTGGTGGATAATGGGCGATCATTATCTTCAAAGCCGAGAGACGCACACTTCTCGACGGAGGCCTCCCCCAGGATTCGTCATGTCGTCCGGACCCGCGCTGCCCTCATCCAGCATTTGACGTTCGTAAAGTGTATAAAATTACCTACTACGAATAAAAAGTTTTCATTTTCATTTTCGAATAATCATAATTTTATTCCTACAAATATTTATTTATAAGAAATATGAATTACAAAATGGAACGCTTCCCACATTTTCCAGCGTCCTGCTACTAATTCTTTCGTATCGTCTGCAGCTAGCAAAAAAGTTGCCACCGTCAATGTACCACAAACGGTACAATACTTTTTTCTGTTTTCTAAAACAAAACAAACGAAAGGTTCTTTTTTTAAAAAGAATTAGCATTTGTTTAGCTCATTCCTCCCGAACGAACGGGTACGTTAATTTGTAAAACCCGGTCATCTCACAACTCGGGGACAAATAACCGAGTAAAAAGATAAATAAAGAAATAAAGTGGTTTTATTGCGCTGGGGGAGGGTACATGCAAATTTTCGGTCTTTATTTCAATCGTTTATGTTAACTTACATTTATACGGTTTGGCTGCATTTTTTATTTAGTAAAGATACTTGTGATACTTTCCGTTGATTAGCTTTTTTGAAGCTGAATCGGTTGACATGGTGATTGATGGTCAAGAATGCATAACATATTCATAAAATCAAATTTTTGGTTTCCTGAAATCAATGGAAAAGAAATTGAAAAGCTCTAAATAGTCGCTTCATACGCTTGAGCTATCGAACTGCCGAATGAACAAGTTGTTATCGAAACTGCATTTCACATTTCCCTGCATATTACATTTCCACAAAAGTTTAAATCAAGTACATCTACAATTTCCGCATGTGTATATCCTCAGAGAAACTGTGGTATCCATTTTCTATAAAACTAATGACTACGTAATGGTGCTTTTCTATTTTTTTTTTTACAAAATTTACTATAAAAATAATTTTCACTATGGTATTTGACAGTTGTTATGGGTCAAGCGTTATCAGCGCCTCTAGTGGAATAAGTTGGCAGTTTTATACCCCATTCACTTCGTTTTTCCACATCGATCGTGAGAAGAAAGATAAAATGATAAATAAGAAAAAGCCTTTGATTGCCGAGGAATAAATAATATGGTAACAAACATGATTTTAATAAAGTAAAGCCATAGCTAAAAAATATATTTTATGTGACAGTATTGCCACGATTCATTGAAATGTGAGTTCGGTTTTAGAATTTTGCTGTAGATGTATTCTATTTTGTTCTGCTAGTAAGATAGGTACAATGACAGGTAAGATATAATGATGAGAACTATCATTTTAAACATTTCTGATATAATTCGTCGACGAAGCAATGATTTATTTAAAGGCGTTCCTTGATGAAACTGGTGGGGTAAAATTTATTTAAAAACCTTTATATTATGAAACATCGTTCAAAATTTTTCATTTCCAGCGCACACTTTCAGTAATACTTCAGACTACAAGCTTAAGAATTAACTTAGGATCAAAGTTTAGTGCAGACGGGCCTGAGTGTAACAAAATCATAACTTATGATAGACAATGCGTGATAATACAAAATTGCTATGACGAATATAGTGACTGACACAGATAGATCGCGGTACAATCCCGGTATAAGGCAATATTTTGTTGTTTGTAAGAACCATTTTTGGTTGCATTGATGATGATTGATGACGACCGGCTGGTGTAGGGGTAACGTACATTGCCTTCTATGCCAGAGGTCCTGGGTTCGAATCCCGGCGGCGACGGATATGTGTGTGATGAACACATATATTAGTCGTCAAGTCATGGACGTTTATATGTTTATACGTTATTTAAGTTTATTATCTAATAAAAATAGGTATTTATTCAATATGTATATTTTATATTTCTTAAGTATATCAGTTAACTAGTGTCCATAACACACGTTCTTTAAGAAACTTAATTTGAGCTAGACAATGTTGTGTGATTGTCAGAAATATTTATTATTATTGATCGGAGTGTATTTTTATTTATTTCAAACAAAACTAGTGGTTTTTAATGCAATTTCATAAAAACTTTACACTTACTAAGAATAAGTAAATAAAAAAATATACTCGTGTATATCTTGGTATGCTAAATACTTTCAACGACCACTTTGGCGATGGGGTAAACCTATCTGCCTCAGATGCCAGTGGTTACGTGTTCGATACCCGCACAGATCAAGAAAAGAAAAATGTTCCGGATCTGGGCATAACACAAGCTTTGCTTACTTTAAGACCATGCAGTTGGTATGAAAATATTCAATAATCTGCCTAATGCATTAAAAACTCAAACAAATGAAAAAATCTTATTTAAACAGCTCAAAAATGTATACATACATAACTTCACGCCTGTATCCCTTATGGGGTAGGCAGAACACCAGAGGTCATCAAACCATCTGATGTCACGTTAGACAAATTTCGAGGTATTATAATGATTGAGAGTGACTATTGCAGTGACAGGGAGTCAGTCTATCGCCCACAAAAACGCCAATAAAACCTTTGTCCCTTAACTGACTTTTAAAGTATGCCCGGGAAGAGAAACAGCTGGCACATTCTATGTACTTCTTTCGCTCCCAGTCCAGCATGGAAGCAAAAATTTATTTATTACAAAAAGCTATTATACATTACAAGAATATTTAAATGATAAATTTGTAATAAGACAGTAAATTTAATTTATCTGTAATATCTTCACGCCTCCTTTCTCCTAATATTGCAATACCCAATCCCAAATAAATAATATGTATCCTAATGATTTGTGAATATTATGAAAGCAATAAAGAATTGAGCATTGTGATTGTCTGCGGTTCTTTTATTTATTTATGCTATTATAGTTAAGATACAGAGTCTGAGTGTTTTTACACGATATCTCCAAGTAGGCTAATAAAGACTCAAGGAAGGTATAGATAATTATCTACAAGTACGCTTTGCTTTTTTAATAAAAATAAGATTATGTTCAGTTAAGACAAGCGAATAAAACAAATCGTGAGCGGAAGGAACCAAGACTTAGATAAATGTTTTAATTTTTTTGCATAGTGTAAACCAATCATTAATCTAAATGAAAAGGTTCATTTTATGTATTAACTGCGTCACTCAGTTTTACCTGCATTGTATTTGCTTCAAAGTTAAAGTAAAGTAATGTTACTGAAGCTTTCCATCGAAATCCTTTGTAAAAGACTATGGTATATTCTAATTTGTCAAACCTGTCAATGTCAATAGCTATTTATCGATCCCTCGTTAGCTATAAACTTTAATGATTATTACTTTATAATACAGTAAAATAGAGAGAGTTTCGTTCCTAAATTTCGTCTGCTTTCAACTTCGATCTATTCATTCCTTACCATTAGAGTTTAAGGTCACACGTAGGTATACCTAATCTTTTAATGTTTTTTATACTGCAATGATTCTTGTGATATAGATAATAATAACAGTACACACGGAATGAAACCTGTCTGCCTCTGATGCCAGACGAAGCGGGTTTGATACCCGCACAGAAAAAAAAAACTGTTCGGTGTCTGGGTGTATATTTATTTATTTATGTATTTATATTCTAAGTTCCCCCCTAGTTTGCTATATGGTATCCCATAACACAAGCTATGCTTACTTTGGGGCAGTGTTTTTGCACTTAGTATTATTTCCCTTTTCTTAGAATTCGCTCTTGTGGTAAAAGTATTGATGCTTTCCGATAGATGGCATTATTCTCAACACGGTAAAGATTATGTTCCATTTTAAACCAATAGATGTCACTTTTGCTCAATGGTTCATGAAAAAATATATTGTGCTTTAAGTAGTTGATACAAAATTAATATTATTTTATCCGCTATACAAGATGATATATTTCATATTTAAATTGAATCATAAATATAAAAAAAATCGTAGATTTTTCTGATTGGGTGCGTTCTGCGCAGTTAGAGTAACTAATTGGGTGCGTTCCAAGCATACGAAAATGTATTTTTATGACTGCAAAAAAAACCCAATACATTATTTAATACACAGTGGATAGTGACATGAAATAGATTTTATGCAATGATTTAAAGTTAGGGAAATCTTGAAGTTTTTTGTAATACTACTATATTATACTAGTTGTAAAAAACTTGACAGCTCTACTATGTTGATGCACAAAATGTCAAAACGAAAGTGATTGAGAGACTGACATGAGTGAAGAATGAATTCTTTCATTCTGTTTCCTCCCGTGACTCGTGAATGTGCTCTGGATTGTGTTTTATAAATTTTCTACAACTTTGGCAAACTCCCGGACTCTGAATTCTTCGTATAACACGTTGGACTTACGCACGTTACAAGGACACCGAAAAAGAAAACCTAATAAATCACGCAACTGCTAAATTGTTTTTTATTTACTTCAATACATAGACCTTGATTGAACTGCTGGATTCATCATACTCAAACCTGATTAACCCGTAATTTTATGAATCTAGCTATTCCAAAGTTTTAAGTTATTGTTTAAAATTACCCTTCTTGAGAATACAAGCTAGAGCGGCGCAGATGGGTTTTGGTTGTCGAGGTACGGTTGTTTTCCGCTAGATCGCGCTAGTTCCAAATTTGTTAGTGACGACTCTATACCAGTATATAAGTTACTCTATGCTTTGGGGCTATGTATTTTGTGTGATTGTCTGAGGATTTTATTATTTATTTATTATTAAATGTGTTCGTTAAAAATGCAAGAGTTCTACTGATGTTTGTAAGGGTAGATATATTGGGTTGGCTTTCCAATCTCCTGATACTTAATGCGGACTTTTGCTTAAAGGTAATCCCGATACATTTATAGACTTATAAAACGTAGGTATTTATTCCGTTGTTTGCTACATATATCACAAGCACTACTTATTTCCCGGCTGAAATATAACCCGCGTAGGTTAGGTACCTTTTTCTATCTATCTATCTATCTTTTTCTTTTTTCTTCGACCTCATCGTCACTTACCATCAGGTGAAGTTGAGGTCAAACGCGAGTTCAGTAATCAACAAAAAAAGGTAAGAGCACCCGGACTTAGGAAGGAAGTGGCTTTTCAAAATATTTTGCCTTTTTGCAGCTGTCAAAAAACTGTCAAGGTTCCAAGAAAACTATCTAAACGACAATTGCTGTTTCTGTAGTTTTAAGGTATATTGAAAACGAAAAAGGAAAGCGGACACCAGCAGATGGGCTTGATACGATCAATGGCACAGAGATTTTATACAATTTGAGAAGGTAAACAGTATCTAATTAATTTCATCATTTTTATTCCAAGCATATCGTACTCAATGGAAAACAAATGGTAATTCAAGAGCTGTAAGAGCAAAAATTCAATCGAATTATCCTTTTTTAAAACATACTTGAAAATACGAAATAACGACGTCATTCAAAAAGAAACCATGGCGCCGATATTCTTTCTACCAATTTTTCTTATCGATTGGAAAACAAAAGACAGGCCCCGCCCACCCGGTGAAGGCGTGGTCTGGCACCGCCCCCTCTCCAGACCCGCCTACAGGACTCGTAATGTTTTTCTAGAAGGTTACATAACAGGTTCCCCCTATTCCCAGGGTGGACAATTTATCTTGGTGGGCAAGACTTTATTAAATTTCCCGTCGAAAGCTAAGATGGCCGACTGCTTATACAGCGTTGCAAAGTTATTTATTTTTGTATAAAGATATTGTTTGTTTTCTGCTAAAAGATTGAATACAAAATTAAATAATAGAACAAAAATGCTTTGACTCGGATTTTTTTACAATCGACTTATTTTTGAGGTTATTTATTAGCGGCCGGTTTCTATAACTTACGAAAAAGTAAAAGTAAAGATAGAAATTCCATTTCTATCTTGAGATTTGATACAAGATAGTATAGGAATTCTTTACTTTTACTTTTTGGTAAGTTATTGAAACCGGTCGTTAATCATCTATCCAAAAATGAGAAGTAACTTGAGATATCTAACTTACTGGACAGTAAGTTATAAGTTGGATATAAATGTTAAATTGCATCCATAAATAATAAACTAAATTAAGGTTTAAAACTAATTTTAACATTCAACTAAATAAAGTTGCATATTATATTAGGAAAGCCTTTATTATTCAACATTTAAAAAAGGGGGTAGTTAAAAAAAACTAGAACATTCTACAATAATTCGTTCAACTGCAAAAGTATGAAAGTGACTTTTTAAAAATACTTTAATTGTGCTGAGGAAGTAGTTTAAAGAGTTGTAAATAAAATCAAATTGATATTTAATAAATTTAATTTTTCCGGTCACGAGCGAGAAGAGAATATTGAAAAAAAGTAAGAATTCAATATTTAGGTGTTAATTTAAATATTTGCTTATAAAGAACCATGGAAAATGGCCAGATAATTGAAAAACGCCTTTTGTTTGCATTATGATAATCAAGATGGTAATCAAATGACCAGATGAAAAAATAAATCATGATTTAGGTACTTATAAAAATTTAAAAATATTGAAAATTTTAATGTTCGAATTCGCTCTGGCTCCTAGAAATCTAGATAATAGACAGTTATTATTTGCATATGTTACAGACATATTTGCACATTTCTATACGTCACAGACAATTTGCTGCATAAAACAGACATTTTCAAAATATTTTATCGGCACACTTCAAATACGCCGACATCTTGTTAAAACAAAGTCACTGTCATCACAAAACCATGATGAGGGTTGTATTAATATTTTTGATCGTATGTGATTATAAGTTTTTCGTTATACGATTAACATCAGAATTTTGTAAAAAAAAAAAAACAAGCATTCCTTAGAGTCCATATCAAAAAAGTGCATAAAACAGCTAATAATGTATTTATTTCAACACTTATTACATACATACATACATAACTTCACGCCTGTATCCCTTATGGGGTAGGCAGAACATCAGAGGTTATAAGACCAACTGATGTCACGTTTGACTAATGAGGTATGAGGTATTATAATGATTGCGAGAGGCTATTCAACACTTATTTACTGTAACAAATCAATATTCTTTGATATTCTAACGAATATTTTATCGATACCGTCGGAGTCAGTTATTTTTGTTTAAGTGTCCATCACTTTATCAATAATCGCTCGATTCGAAATGCACCAATACAAACACAAGATTTTAGAATTATTCTGTTATTCCAATTAACATTGTAAAGTCCTTACTGAAAGCTCATGTCTAGGCGAGTAGGCAATCATAACCTCAAATTCTGAATTTTTTGGGTACCTAAAAATCAGGTATAGCATATTGTCCGTTTTATGAAAGATACATAAGATGAAATGAAAAGTATTTTTTAACATAAAAAGCATTTTTCCACTGTTTTAAGGACGGACAGTGTATGAGTCAAAGGCAAACTCCTTTCTCGCCGACATACCAATCTGTGTTTTCTAATTCTAGATGGATAAAATTCATAATAAGATACAGCAATTTTTTGCAATGGTTAGTGACAACAAAGTCCTATACACTGGTTAAGGTAAAGACTGGTTCTGAGTAGTGTTGAATACTACAAACATGTATGAAACATGTACCATACTTGTATTCTCTGATAAGCCGCCATTGACAAGAACTTTATGACTTTTGTTTAGGAAGGTATGTATTTTTTACACTTTGTTCTTCATGGTTGGCCTCAGCCTCTCTTACGTTCAATGAATAGGAATTAAGTACAAACGTAAAATTCAAAATATTCATTAATCATAAGAATATCTTATGTACATTTGATGACGTCAAATGTACCTACATAGGATATTCTTATTATTTTATGAGAAATATGAGAAAAATGTATGATTAAGTACCTAGCTAATAAAATAAGTGCACATCTTAGACTTTACTTCAGTAATTTAATATCTACTATTTAATTCAAAATAACACACTATTTCAAAAACTCCAACTGTCTTTTTTAGCCGATATGATGATTTATTCGGATTAAAAACAGATGCTCCTTAACTCCTTTGTCAATAACAAGCACTTTCTTTTGATACTGAAATCAATTTGATATAAAAACACTTTCGTTACAGTTATTACTTTTTTATCATTTACTAATTTAATGTTTATTTCACTAAGTAATCGTTGTACCATTATTTAAATCAAAAATTAACTTCACAAACGTCCTTATAATTTTAATGCTTATTTGAAAACGGTGTCAAATTAAAACCCTTTGAATCATACGTCAACAAGCGAAAATCACTTCGAGCCTTCTCCGCGGCAACCCTCGGCCGTGCTGTATAAAAACATACGCAACTCTTGCGCTCCTCGCATTTGGGTGATAACGCGGGACGTAAGTGTTTTGTTTATTTGTTCCATTTACAAAGTCAAATTTCAATCGGCAGCCATTTTGAATTACTTAGAAACCACGTTGTAACATGTGATTTATTTTTGAAATATTTGTGTTTAGTGCTGATGTATTAAAGTTAGATAACTGAAAATTGCGAATTGTAGACATGTGGTTTTCTAACATGTGGATTTTAGATGTTCACTGACATTTTAAAACTTTAATTAGGGGGTTTTAATATCCTTCTCGTATATTTCGGTCCTTTTAGTTTATGTATCGATATGATTTTCATGAATATAATTTTCCTTTCAGTGAGCCAGGGTTTCTGCGATGCACGTGGCCTGCCGCAGGAATGGTGAGTAGATTCCACATTTTTAATTTCTACTTTCTCACTGATCTAGAACTAGGGCCTACCATTGGCTTCAGAGGGGCCGGACAAAACCCTAATATAAGAATTAAGTTCTTTCGACATATTTTTTTGACATTAAGATCAAACGGAGGTTATACCTTGCTGTTTAATCTGCGCATGAGTTTAATTTGAAGCCATGAAGTTAGCATTTTCCTAAAACTTTATTCTTACCAGTTAAGGATTTTCGAGTTTTAAGGCTTCAGAACAAACTAGTTCTTATTGGTTTCCATTTTATTTATTTCACTAAATATGCTCTTCACAAGTTATTAAGAACAGTATTTCGCTTCCACGTGATTGGGATGAAAAAAAAAATAACACGTGGTTACAATAATGTGTGATGCGATGCATGCATGGCCTTTACTTAAATTGAAAATGGAGAAATTTTATTAATTTGTATAATACTAGAATTAATATAGCTATGCTTTTTATTTTATTTTTTTCATAGCACGCTTTTGACATGAAAGTATGTGAAAAAGAGGTCAAACATACACACGGATTTACTATTTTGTATAAAGGCGTGCTTTCCAGCCGGACCCTGAAGGGTTCCAACCAACCTTCTACTCTCTTTTTACGACATTCATGTCCAGGGGCGATGGAATTATTCTAGGCTGATCCTATGAGGGTAAAAATAAGAACTAATTCCTATTCTTTTAACTTGCCTTTGGACTTTGGACGATGGTAAAAACGCTATCGATAGCCTAGCTCTTGGGTAATACATAAAGAAATTCCAACAGGATCTTTGTATTCCAATGCAGAACTATTCTTTTTAGGACAATTTATAGGTTATATGCAATTTATTTTACTAGGTTAAAACCACACGCGCGTGCAATTCAAAAACTCTTATTTATTTATCCATTAGTGAGACTTTTTGTTTTTGTCAGTATCCATCAGTGATATTTTTGTTTTTTTTTTTTCAGAATCGCAACTATTCCGCGGCCGGCCACGTGCGCCCGGTGCGCGCGGGCGCCGGCGTTGGCAACGCCGCCCGGCCGCCGGACTGGCCGGTGCGTTGACTCGGCTCCATGGGAGCTGATCTCAGCTTTGAGCACCATTTTTTTCTTTTTCTTTATTATATAAGGTAACTTTATTTTGATTTACTGTATACTTTTATGCTGTTAGAATAGATATACTATGCGTTTCAAATGAGAATAGGACTGGCTTAGCGCCATATTGTGACTTCATAGCTGTCAATTAGAACCGGTTAAGTAAAGTCGTAGTGGCGCCATGGTTACCGTGTGTATCATACGATATCACAGATTAAGCAACGTTTGGCGCGGTCGGTTCTTGGATGGGTGACCGCCGACCATACATTTCTCACGGCGACTAAAGTGCTTCGGAGGGCACGTTAAGCAGTTGTCGGTCCCCGGTGCTGTATACTTTTATATAGTAGTCGTTAGGGTTTGTTAGAAGCCATTTCGGCGCCCTGAAAATTCTGACATCCACCAACCAGCACTGGGCAAGCTTGGTGGATTACGGCCTAAAGTTCAAAAATTCGGTTATCTAACTGTTCCCGCAGCTTTACTCGCATATATCTCGATTTCAGGAATATTTGTATGTATCTCATGTGTTATTCCATAGGTACTGCGGAATATCAGATCAATCTTCTTTTTTTAGCAGGAGAAAGAAACACCTCCTATCTATCCATCCATCCTTCTTTTCTTACAAACATCTTACTTTGTTACCTATAATACATACATAACTTCACGCCTATCCGTATGTACTCCTATCTCCTATGTACTTGGTATTGTTAGTTTCTCAATCACAGCGGAATGGCTCAACGGAATTTGATGAAATTTGGCATAGTTATAGTGTACAGTCTGGAATAGCAGATCGGTGTTAATTAAGGTTCACTTGTTATATTTACCTTTTTATGAAGCCCTATTAATCTGTTTTTTTGTTTTGTTCCAGGTATAAATTTAAGTTTTATAATATAACACTGTTTCAAGCTATTATTGTGATGAGGAGCAACGAGATACCATCAAAACCCCTGCTTTTCACAAACTTCAGAGTCTTTATATATGTATGTACGTGTTACTTTGAAAGCCTGTTATTGCTTTTTCAATATAGTTTTAAGTTATGTACCTTTTTCTTAGTAAACTCGTTCACCCGATGTGTAGGACTTTTCCGTTACGATGTTACCTTTTATATTTGATATTGTTATGTATAAAAATATCACTTTTGTGGAAACTTAGGAAATCTTGTGTATAAGTTAAGATTTTGCATTCTTTTTCTAATGTGTGATGTAAATAGTTGTAAGTAGATTATATTCTTTTTCTTTTACAAATAAGTTTTTTGTTTTTGTATAACAGTCAGCACTACACGATTGTTAATTTGTTTTTGAATATTATATTGTAAGTTGATTTTTTCTTATGAGTTGTTTAGCATCCACTTCCATTTTTCTAATTAAAACTTTCATTTTCTATTTATTTGTTTATTTTACACGCCTGAGTGAGTACCCTGTTCTTTTTTTTTACTAGGCAAACTAGCTCTAAATACACTAGTGCCTAGTGCAAGTTTCACAAATATTCCATCGCATGTAACTTCTTTTTGTATAGAAATACACCCGCCATCCTGACATTCATTAAATAATGAATATTAAAATGGCGGGTGTATTTCTCAGATTAGCCTAAATATTTTTCTGTTTGGTACCTTCTGTGTACGTACCTTTCCTAAAAATTTGTGTACCTATCTACGTCCGTACAAAATGTATTTGGAATATAAATTACACCCGCCGCCATCTTGTCGTCAGAACCGAGCGTGTCCTGTTAAACAGTGTACCATCGAACCAACCGAATCATGACCCACAACAAGCTCTCATTTTGGAAAAACCGTCTCAATGCTAGTAGGTAGACGGGCGTTCGTGCGCCCGTCCTAATTGCGCGAACACCGCTCGCGAGCACGTCCCTGTACCCTAGCGAATGACCATGCCCCGGGGTTTCAACGAATACATGAAATAATTAGATCTATATTTGTTCTATCGAAATATATATATTACGCAATTTGTTCCGTTTTTGTTTTTATAAGAAATCACGTCTTCTATAACAGTTAGCCAGCGATGTACTTTTAAATTATGCACTTTAACAAAACAAAATCTAGATAGACGATTAGATCTACATTACCTCTAATTACTTACCTACTTTTTACTCATAAAATTCATTACGTTAAGTTAAAAAAAGATAATACAAAGATTTAAACCTAGCGATGTATTTCTAAGAAACTGAATTTTAATCGCTAATAATGTGACAACTGTACATGTGTGAACTCTAATTACTTATCTACATATTTTTGATATACAGATATACAGATATTTGAACTAATAGCTCTAGAAGTCATTGGTATTAAAAAAATTTCAATAAAAGATGCGCCAGGAACTTTATTGATTAAAAAGAACACGTTTAGGTTATTATCTATAATTGAGTTCATTTCCTACTCAAATAATACAATTGGGCATTGTACTCGACATTGTTGTCGTAAAAATTCAGGCGTGGAGTGTTATGACGATTTAAATAGCAATAGCAGTACTGTTCAATCTAAAGTAAAAATGTTACCCCACTGTATGATCTATATAAAACAATAATCATATTATTTCATTTTATAAAGAACTTCCATTCTTTTAACATTATGTAAAAATAAATAATTATTATATTATGTTATGATTATGTTACGAATTGCGCCTATGTGAGTGAGACTTGCTCCTAGTATCATGTTTATTCGCGTCTATCTAGTATCCAAAGCGTAAGTTCTTAAGCAAAATTTATTTGGCCCAGATAATGTGGTGTGAATGTTGTAAATATTAATTTATTTTTAATTTACCTAACGAGACACCAATTTACGAACCTTTTTAGCATGTTAAATAATTCTTACTAATATTATAAATGTGAAAGTTTGGATCCTCAATCACGAAAAATAAATAACTATTTCTGACACTCGCAGAACATTATCTAGCCAAAATTAAGCTTCTTAAAGAACTTATGGATACTAGATAACTGATATACCTACATACTTAAGAAATATATAAACATAGGTACATATTTTTAATGAGACAACGCATTTCATCACACAAAATCCACCGCCGCCGGGATTCGAAAGCAGGACCTCTGGCATAGAAGGCAATGTATGTTACCACCGGTAGTCAAAGTTTCAGATCGGTGCACTCAGTGAATAAGTTTATCATACAAACTAAAAGTCATATGTTTTCCGTTCCCGTGGGAATTTCGGGTTACTTGACTTGGTGTTTGAGCTTCAGCTCTCCACGCCTAGTAGTTATGGCTGTACGTTGTCTATCAGTCACTCAGGCGAGTTTTAATATAGGTATGTATGATACTGATGAAGCTCTGATAAAAATTAGAGCACGAATGAGGTCTTCGGACTCTATATCCCGCGTGATCTACTAATTTTGTGAAGTGTCTCGGAGAGAGGTATTATGAAATGCAGAGCATTAAAAATCAACTTCACTTACCTTTTTAAATCCTTTTCAAAAAATAAAACACTTTTTAACCGGATTTATCGCGTATATTTACATTTTAAATTTAGACTCGACGTTTCGGTGTCTTTGCAGACCCCGTGGTCGCTCGTCTGCAAAGAGTGTTTTATTTAATAGTATGAATCGCGAAAACTTAAGACAATATTCCTTGTCAAAACTTTGGTGGAAGTGAAATGTCACCTACGTAAGAATATATCCTCCGCTTTCATACATATTTTTTTTTAATTGCGAAATAGCGGTAGTAAATATTAGTAATAACAACCTACTTATTTGTCATTTTAACATTTAACTTAAAAAACATCCATTGTCGAGCTGGGTAGCACCACACCCCATAGTGACGCTTACGTAAGAGCGTTCTAAGTAAAAGCGGTAAAGTTTAAAGCCCCACCTAGACTGTTGGAAACAAAACATCAAACCAAGGTGACCTTGCTAGTTTACAACAGTGGAGACGGCTGTTGACAACCAAATTACGCAAACCGACTTCACGTCAGAACTTTGGCTGAGTTGAGAATGTCATACACGTTAACATTCACACAACACACATTTTTTCAAAAGTTTGAAATTTTCAATGAATTATTCAACCGATTTCGAAATCTAAATGGGCACAACTATAAAGTATCCTCTATCATATGAAACAACAATTTTCAAAATCAATTCATAATTGTCCGAAATATCGTGTAACAAAGAAACAAAAAAAACATACGAATTGAAAACCTCCTCCTTTTTTGGAAGTCAGTTGAAAAAAGAAATAACTGCGTTCACACATTAATAAAACCTTTTATTTTGCTCGGGAATAGAACCCGGAACTTTTGAAACATAGAACTTACCATATTTAAAAACATATTGTGTAGGTCTTAAGCAGTAAATTTTACTAAGTACGAGATATTGTAACTCTCTATTCAACTAGTCTCTATATACTACTAGTAAAAAATATATAGATAATTAATTTAATATTAGTTTATCTCATCAAGCTTGCATACTACATTCTCGGTGTTGTTTTTATAAAATACACAAAAGCTTATGTCGTACAACCAATATCTGTAAGTCGTATAATCATTTTCCATACAGCGGAGATAGAGCCTACTTCCTCTCGCGTATCACCCGCTATTTATCCACTACGCCACATAGACTTTTAAGTGTACATTCGGATAGTTGAGCCATATCATCTGGCATACGCATCTGGTAAAAGGAAATGGCGTGTAGTCATAGACTACCGACGTTTAAATGACGTCACAGTTAGCGAAGTATATCCAATTCCGTTAATCACAGATATTTTAGACCAGTTAGGTCACTCAAAATTCTTCACTACTCTCGATCTCGCTTCTGGGTTCCACCAAATTTTGAATAATCCTGCTGACTCAGCAAAAACAGGATTCACCGTAGTGAACACAAACGGAACATCCGGTCACTACGAATTTAATAGGATGCCTTTTGGGCTCAAAAACGCTCCCAGTACATTTCAAAGGTTGATGAATACAGTCCTTTCTGGTCTTCAAGGTCTTCACACATATGTATATCTTGATTGACGACCTTCAACCTTCAATCTTATATTCAAAAACTCAACTTAGTGTTCCAAAAATTTCGTGAGTTTAATTTAAAACTAAAACCCGATAAGTGCGAGTTTCTTCGTCGCGAAGTCGCCTATTTAGGTCATATTATCACCGATAAAGGTGTCTCGCCAAATCCAGATAAGGTCAAGGTCGTCCAGGAGTTTCCTGTTCCTAAAACTCCTAAGAAAATAAAGTCGTTCTTAGGGTTGGTCGGTTACTACCGCCGCTTCATCGAGAACTTCTCTAAAATCACTAAACCGTTAACTTCTCTCTTAAAAAAAGATGCAAATTTCTTATGATCCAGTGAGCAAGACAAGTCATTTAATCTGCTCAAAGAAAAGCTTACCACTGCACGCTTACTTCAATATCCAGATTTTAAGCAACCTTTTGTCGTTACATGCGACGCGAGCAACTTTGCAGTTGGCGCAGTCCTATCTCAAGGTCCGGTAGGCAAGGATCTACCAATAGCTTATGCATCTCAGACTCTAAATAAAGCCGAAGGCAACTATTCTACGACGGATAAAAACAAAATAAAAATTTTGAAAAACCCACGACGCGACGGTTAAAAAGTAATTGAAAAAGAATAAAATAATTTAAAATTCCCCGACTGAAATGATTTATGTGACGAGAGATAATTAACGTGAAAAGCTTTTTTAAAAGTTCACTTAATCTCACACAAAGTCGGTCATATTATGAACAACATACTATTCGTTTTCATAGCACTTCCCTACGCTTACCTATTCGGTTCTCGAAGATGTAGATGTCGCAATAACATAGGTATTCAACTCCCTATGAACTTTATAAGAAGAGCAAGAAAATCCGTCGAGGGCTGCCATCAATATTTTAAATTTCAATATAAAACTACAATATGAATTCATTCAATGGCAGCCCCAGACGGATTTTCTTGCTCTTCTTATAAAGTTCATAGGGAGTTGAATACCTATGTTATTGCGACATCTACATCTTCGAGAACCGAATAGGTAAGCGTAGGGAAGTGCTATGAAAACGAATAGTATGTTGTTCATAATATGATCGACTTTGTGTGAGATTAAATGAACTTTTAAAAAAGCTTTTCACGTTAATTATCTCTCGTCACATAAATCATTTCAGTCGGGGAATTTTAAATTATTTTATTCTTTTTCAATTACTTTTTAACCGTCGCGTCGTGGGTTTTTCAAAATTTTTATTTTGTTTTTATTTCAAACTTTTTAAAGAGCATAATATAGGTACCATACATTACATTACACAATATCTCGTTCCTCATTAGCCCTCTAATGTCCCCACCACCGCTGGAAAACCCATGTTGTTTATTTAAGTACATAGTGAAGTATTATAATAAGTATTTACAACTCAACTTTGCTGGTGGCTCAACTTTGCTGGGGCTTTGTTGTAATGTAACTCGATATCATATTACGTAGAATGGTTTGTGCAAACCAATGTTACCATTCTTCAAAACCACTGGTCCGATTTTAATGCGGTTTTCAGTGATGGCTAATGTTTACTGCAGCGCCCCCTGATGAGTTGTTACCCGCATTAAAATCGGACCAGCGGTTTAAAAGATTAATGGTAACATGCAGCGCCCCCTGGCGAGTTGTTACAGTAACACCTATCTAAGAACATGCACCAATCAAACCCAAAGCGATCACTGAAAGCCACATTTAAATCGGACCAATGGTTTTGCAGAATTAATGGTTGTTATTACAAACAAATGTTTACTGCAGCGCCCCCTGGTGAGTTGTTACCGTTAAACCTATTTAAGAACATTATACCAATCAAATCCAAAGCGATAATTGAAAACGGCATTCAAATCGGACCAATGGCTTGCAAACAAATATTTACTGCAGCGCCCCCTGGTGAGTTGTTACCGTAACACCTATCTCAGAACATGCGCTAATCAAATCCAAAGCGATCACTGAAAACAGCATTTGAATCGGACCAATGGTTTTGCAGATAAACGGTAACATTGGCTTTTACAAATAAATGTTTACGGCAGCGCCCCCTGGTGAGTTGTTACCGCGACACCTATCTAAGAACATGCACCAATCAAATCCAAAGCGATTACTGAAAACCGCATTAAAATCGGACCAGTGGTTCTGGAGATAAATGGTAACATTGGCTTTTACAAACAAATGTTTACTGCAGCGCCCCCTGGTGAGTTGTTACCGCTACACCTATCTAAGAACATGCACCAAGCAAATCCAAAGCGATTACTGAAAACCGCATTAAAATCGGACCAGTGGTTCTGGAGATAAATGGTAAATTGGTTTGCACAAACACCCTCTCACCCCAAACGCATATACCGTCTCCGTTCCGTCGTGGGTAAAAAGGAGCTCTAAACTATTATTTTTGCCGTCAAAACCTTCCGTCCTTATTTATACGGCAATAAATTCCAAATTGTTACAGATCATCGGCCCTTAGCTATTTAATGTTAAGGACCCAGGCAGTAAATTAATTCGCTGGCGCCTTAAATTAGAGGAATACGACTATGAAATCTTGTATAAACATGGGAAGCTTAACTCATATCAGCTTTTAGAGTATCTACTTATCTATCATCATCATCACAACTCTTTGCAATGAGTCCACTGCAGGGCATGAGTCTCTCCCCTAGGTGACGAGGAGGTATAGGCCATAATCCACCAAGCTGGCCCAGTGCTGGGTGGTGGATGCCAGAATTTTCAGGGCGCCGAAATGTCTTCTGACAAACCCTAACGACCACTGTATACAAGTATACAGCACCCGGTACCGACTGTTTAACGTGCCCTCCGAAGCACGGAAGTCGCCGTGAGAAATGAACGGTCGACGGTCACCCATCCAACTACCGACCGCGCCGAACTATACACACAGTAACTATGGCGCCACTACGACTTCACTTATAGACTTATCTATTAGGCTAAGTTATTATTCGTAACGATGCTTAAGCTTTTGTCATTTATAACTCTATGGTTTCTTAAAAAAAATGATTTAAAGTGGTCAACCAGTCAGAATTTCGCATTTTCGAGCATATCAGATCTCAGCTCACCAAAACCGAAGCGTTCTTAAGAACTCATTTCTTTTTTAAAGGAATGTGACGCGATATGTGGCAGCAACTAAAGTATAGTTACATTGATTGAGACGCAATAGTTTTCCAGGAAACTCGATAAACTTGTGTCAGTCAGCCGGATAATTTTCGGTTGAACCAACTTGTTTTTTTGCCAATATCTGATTAAATATCGCACTTAAAACTGACTTTTGTGACTTCTTTTAGCCAACTTTTTAAATTCCTAGTGGTTATCTATTTATTTATTTATTTACAGTTGTTCGGAAAAGTTACAGAAACATAACATATAGAAAAGACAGGAAATTGAAAGCCAATTAAAAGTTTTCACATATAGGTGAAAATGTAGTAAAAAAAGACTATCACAAAACAAAACTGAAGCAGCATAGGTACATTAAACAATTTATGAGTCTCGTATTTGAAATATATATACACTCATATCATCATACTAGTTCATAATATTACCATTCAAAAATCTCAATAATTCAAATAAGATAATATATCAAAAAATACTTCTTAATAAATCGCGTTTGACTGATTGCAAATTAAATTGAAGCTGCAAGCAATATACGACATATTTTCTCATTCAAAGTGGAATTGTAAGATACCCTATTAGAATAAAACATGGCGACAGGTACAAATGCCTAACAAACGCATAGACTCCTTCATAAATTGAAATGAGATGGCGAATTAAAAAATAAATCAAAAGAGGATTTTCTCAACACGTCGCCGACGGGCGAAATTGGAAAAATTTACCGCGGAAACAACGAATTGCGCGTTTCCATTCGCATTTTTTGTAAATCGGATGTGAACTTTAATTATGTCGTTGGGGTAACAATATTCTGTCACATGGACAAATAACGCAGGTTATACAGTCACAACCATTATAATAGGTTAGGAATAATTTAAAATATACATTCACCTCATCTTATTTAACGTAGACATACATTAAGTAATACGAGGTAGTAGGATTTAAATGGTAAAAACATATTGGTAACGGATCAGAGTTATGATAAGTGAGTTTACTACTTTAAGTTTAATTCTAAATGATGATGCACTTTTTTTTTCGTTGAGTTGTGATGATGATAATGATGAATATATTTTTCCCATATTATGCCCCAATACGCATAAAAATATATAGCATTGGTTTTTAGGAGTTCGTTTCGTTGTTATGAGTGCTATAGGTAGAGTGCTCTTTGGGGTTAGGAATGCATTTTTATATATATTGTTAGGATAGGACGTTTGTCTTCCATGCCACCCGATGGAAAGTGCGCATGAAGACTATGGTGTTACACGTCCCTCCACGAGAAACCTTAAAAACATCTTACTTACCTTTCATCTTATGTCATATCTCTAGCAACCAGTACTTACCAAGCCGATGGCTAACATAAAAATCATTGCTTAATTGTTATTTAGGTGTTTACTTACTTTCTTACGAGTTTACTAATGCACCTCGATACGACAACTTTCAAAATGCATCGTATTGCAATGGATACAGTTTTCGACAAGATAATATGAATGTCCCCGTACATATTAAGCTACGTCGGGTTCCGTACAGAAACACAAGTACAGCTCATTTAAATATACATGATGAAATTGAAAAAATACAGCGAGGGATCTCCACAAAGTATTGCAGGAAAAATGTTATTTTAAATGTTAGATTATGAACAGACAAAATGAAAAAGAGTAATATGGTTCTGGAGATGGCTGTGTTTATACTAAAATACTTTTTTTTTACTTTTTGAAAACTCTTTTGAGAAAAGATATATTGGAAAATAAAATAAAAAGACTGCGATCTTGTTTCTTGGCATATCGGAGAATGTACAAAAGTTTTTCAAGAGCTATTCTTACAGAGATTACCTATTGATATATTTAAGAACTATAAACTTTGAAGTAGTCGTGGCACCGTGGTTACTGTATGTGTCATACGATAACACGGTCTAAGCAACGCTCAGCGCGGTAGGTACTTGAATGGGTGACCGCCGGCCATTTCTCACGACGATTTCCGTGCTTCGGAGGGCACGCTAAGCAGTCGGTCCCGAGTGCTGTATAAACAGTAGTCGTTATGGTTTGTCAGAAGCCATCTTGGCGCCCTGAAAATTCCGGTATCCAGCGCCCAGCACTGGGCCAGTTTAGTGGATTATGGCCTATACCTCCTCTTCACCCAGGGGAGAGACTTATGCCCTGTAGTGGGCTTATTACAAACAGTTGTGATGATGATGATAAAACTTTGTAACGAATAAAGTGAAGTTTACTAAAGGACTAAACCAAAAAATTGCCAACCACTTTGGCGATGGGTAATATTCTAGGTTCCCCCCTAGTTCGCTACATGGTATCCCATAACACAAGCTATGCTTACTTTGGGGCCATGTAGTTGATGTGATTATATGGGGATTTAAAAAAAATTGTCAGTGTCAGGCCAGGTCAACGACAATACGACTATGTAAGTATAATCCTCAATACTATGCCAGAAGACGGAAAATTATGTGAATGTGCCAGCTACTTTTCTTCCCGGGCATACTTTAAAAGTCAGTTAACGGAGGTTTTATTGACGTTTTTGTGGGCGATAGGCCGAACCCCTATCACCGCTAGTCTCTCTCCTTCATTATATTACCTTCAAATCTGTCAAATGTAACATCAGATGCTTTATAGCTTCTGGTGTTCTGACTACCCCATAAGGAATACAGGCGTGACGTTATGTATGTATGTATAACACCATACGCACTCTTGCATTAAATTGTTACTTAAATCTTTATATATTTTAGAATTAAACTAGATATATCATTAGCCTTAAAATTAGCTTATATCAAAAAATAAACATTTGATACAATGAAATTTCGCCGAGTGAGAGAATATTACCGGTTTATTTGATAAAGTTTTTCTTCACCCGCCGCGCTGTAAGTTAGAAGCTAGTACGGTACCCGTTAAAATTTTACTATTAGATATTATAAACGTGAAAGTTTGGATGTGCCTAGGAGTGGATGAATAGATGCATGGATGGATGTTTGTTCTTCAACCACGGCAGAATGGCTCAACCGATTTGGATGAAATTTGGAATAGTGAAAATGTACAGGAATAGCACGCAGCTACTTTTATCCCGAGATTTGAAATTCCACGGTTAAAACCGCGCCACAACTAGTCATTTATGAAACTGGGTCAAGCTCGTTTAGCATCATTTATAGATGCTGGGTCAAAAAAAAATTACAAAAAAATTTAGCAAATCCCTAAAAATAAAAAATAGCTGTTTCAAACCTAAATTTAATAAAAAACCTACTTAACAAAGAAACTTTTACAGAATAGAAACCAAAAACTCTTCCCATTTTCCCGACAAAAGCTCTTCAGAGCGAAAACTCACTAAAACACATCTTCCTCCCTATTATCGAGAAAATCTCTAAGTACCCTACAGTCAGAAATAATCCATCTGAAAACCACTTGACATAGTTTCCCAAGAACGCCCACAAAATAGCCCCGCCCTCTAGACACGCCCACCTCGTCCAAAAGAAAATGTTTCCGAACTTTTGGAGAATTCCTTTTATTACTTTACCGCAAAAACTGTTATTTTAAGGACCCCTCGAATAGTGACGAGTCCACAAAATTCCGAGAGTTTGCGTTTGATGTCGATATTGAAGCCTTCCTTAGGGTAGCGAATATTTTATGGAACAGTTTAGAGTTCTGTAATTTATTACAGTTTGCTTTATAACAATTTCCTAGTAGAGTAAATTTATAGTGAGTAAGTACCTATAGTAAATTTGGGTTCAGTATTTCATATCTATGGTGTTATATGTAGGTACATTTAAGAAACGCTCGATTGGATGGGCTTTTATACAAAATGAAGGCATCTAAAACTCTTTTTCACTGAATTTTGCAAATGATAAATAAATAAATATTTCTGACACTCTCACAAGTTAAGTTAAGTTCTTAAAGACATCTAGCCCAAATTAAGTTTCTTAAAGAACTTGTGTTATGGATACTAGATAACTGATATACCTACTTAAGAAATAAATAAACATACATATTGAATAAATGCATATTTTTTATTAGAATAAACTTAAATAAACATATAACATCCATGACTTGACGACTCATATCTGTGTTCATCACACAAATATCCACCGCCGCCGGGATTCGAACCCAGGACCTCTGGCATAGAAGGCAATGTATGTTACCGCTACACCAGCCGGTCGTCAAATGATAGATATCCGTTTAACAAAAAGTGAAATTATTTTACCTATTTATAAGGTTGCTTATTCTATTATACGTGGCGAAAATTTAGTCTAATATACCTCAGAAACAAAACTCATTTTAAAAGTATATTTTGTAGTTATTTTTTTTAGTTTAAGTAGTTCTAGTGTATGTAAAGCAAATTTCTCACTTACAAAACAACTCAGTACCTCTCACTGGACTACTGCGCCGTGAAGGCTGTCGAAATTTGATAGTATCAACATATTGCTGAATTTTTCGTAGATCGTAAGCACAAATCACTACCCTCCGGAGGTATTATGTATATTCATAACCTAAGCGCATTATTTTATTCCTACTCTGATTGGTTTTTAGAAAATTATTTTTTACAAAGATGCCCTTAAAGTCATCTATTGAAAAGCAAAAAAGTAAATTCTGACCAATGTCTTGAAACAAATTATATAATCCAAAATTTTGTAAGTTTTACTCTTCACAGACACGTTCACTACTAATACAATTATTTTTTAATTGAAAATTGGTCTAATTAACAAAGTAGAAACGCTAACGACACTCCACGAATAAACTTACCGTAGTACAGTCATGTGCATTAATATGTACATACTTCGCAACTTTTTCGCTTGTGATAAGGTTCAAATTTCAATAAAAAATGTTTACATATTATTAGACGTGACTGTACATATATTTGTTTTAATTGCGCCACTCTCTTAAACCCAGTTAGTGATTGTTCATTAAACAACATTAGCACGCAGCTTATTTAATTGTGTATGAATATAAGAAGAAATAACCTCCTCAAACTAAAAATAGCTGTAATTGAAAACGTGATGCAGATGTTTTTACCGAGCGTCAAACAACATCAAAACACCGTAACGGTCATAGTTTTAACATATTCCTAATAAAAAGAAACTCCCATAAAATATATCTTAAGACCACCTCATCTTTACACGCAATAAAACGTCTATAAAAATACAATAATCACGCGTCAAAGCGCCTCAAAGCCGCAACTATCGCGGGATATAACCTTAAAGGAGATATTTACAGTAATCCCCGGGGAAAATATCCCTAGATCGTGGCCATCATCCTCAAAAGAAGAGATATCAAAAAACACGAGGATGCCCTCGACGCGCTTTATTAAGAATAAATTTAGGGGTTTTCGAAGCTGCCGCAAGTTAGAAGTTGAAGCGTTTTGTAGGTTTACGCTTTCTTCGTGATTGAGCACCAGCTTGATAAGGAATTTTTTTTTTATTTTATTTCTAAGGGTGTTACCACAAAAAACGATCGACGTGGATCGACGGTCTATCGGAATATTTCATAGTCAAAACCATCGATCGTCGCCTCTTCGTTTCGTCCATACTAGTGTGGTTACACCCTAAGGCTCTTTGCCCGCGGTGAAATATTGTACCTACGAGCAACTAACTATTTACCTATATTTCAATGGCACTGTGCACACATAGCAACTCGAGATTCGATTTAACAGTTTTCAATTGCTGCAATCAATGGCTAAATTAGTTTCTAATTGACGGAACTAGTAACTGTTAAATATTTTTAAAGTTGCTGACCTCCACAAAACAATCGCTATGTTCTGGCGATTTAATAATATCCACTATAATACACTGTTTCATAAAATATTTCATACTCTTGAGCCAATAAAAAGAACAGCACCTCAGTGGCACCCAGGCCCATGGTCACTGCCATAACAAACCCTAAAGGGCAGCCTAATAATAGTTACTAGGACTTCGAGACCATTAAGGATAAGATTTGAATTAAGTAATTTTCTGTTGAAAGATAAGTGGAAATTTTAGTAAAAATCAATATAAATAAATAAATAAATAAAATAAATAAAAATGTTTATTAATTTCAGAAAGCATAAATTACAAATATTGGCTTAAATATACAAGGAAGGATAGAACATTGGTGCCTGAACTAGGATAATCCTGTTTTTCAGGCTGTAGGGTGCTAAAATAACATTTAAAAATCATTCAAATTAAATATAACTTCGATAAAATAAAATATGGATCTTATACTTATACAAACATAGTAGAATCTATTTAACTATTCTTAAGAAATAAAAATAAAATAGGAAATTGTGACAATTTTAAATTTAAGAGATTTAACTACATAACTATTTTATTTATTAAACCAAATTACACTTTTATGCTAACATTATCAAAAATTAACTTATAACAGTCAGTAGCATCTCGGTTTCATCGTACGTCAATTCCTGGAGAACTGTTTTTAAAGCCTTTTTACAATTTCTTACGTTTAAGGGATATATATACACTTTAGCGTTTATTTTGTTATACAATAATGGCCCTAGGAATTTATAAAATCGTGTAGTCAAAGTGTATTTTACCCGCGTGCGATTTGTGCATACAATATCCTTGCGTCTTTTGTTAGTAGAACTGGTGCTGTATTGAAGTGCTGTGTGCTGTTTAAGTACTGTGTTAGTTATAAATAATTGTCGGACTGTTAGTACATTGCATGATTTATATAAAAGGTTAGTAGGGTAGAGGTATGGCCTAAAAGAAGCAACCTTAAGAATTGCTCTTTGAGCTCTTTCTACAATAAGCAGAGAGGTTCTAGGAGCTCCGCCCCAGATCGTAATACAATATGTTATCACATATAAAACAGTATTAGAACCAATAAGGTAATAAGATAGAAGTATTAAAGCAAACCACAATACTCATCAATAATTTATTTAAAACAACATTATCGAAGGGTTAAATAAGTATATTACCAATTATTAACTTGAATATATTATAAAACTAAACCAATATCCTATTCAGAATACATTAACAACTGAATCGAAATTATCTATTAAATACAATGACTACGATCAACACAATACAAGAAATATAAGGATAAGGTATATAAAATAACATCAATGAAATTAGATTATAATTCAGAAAAACTTAAGACAACATTAAGACCTCGCAATAATAATAATTTAACAATCATTTATCAAATATACTTAGCTTTTTATCACTTTAATACCGCACTGCACACACACAATTACTTTTACGACCTATAATTATTTTCACGTTGTTTCTTGAATCCCGACCGAATAGAAAAAGCCCCCGCCATTCTGAACACGTTCCTTTAATCGTTTCGTTTTCCCGCCAAAACATCAGGCCATGGATTTTGAATGGCGCGAAATTGTTGTCGTCCAATCAAAACATGGCAGTCATAGCTATCGATGACCGATGTCTATGGCAAGGTGTTGCCCAAGGGTTGCAGATTGATTAAGGCTTGTCACACTCGTCCATCCTGACAGCTTTGCGACCCTGCAAAGCAAGAAGAAAGGGAAAACAAAATATGTGCTGCAATTGTAACTTATCTACTTATAATATCACCAGTATTCCAAAGTAAAACAGTAATAAATAATAATAATAAATATTTCTGACACTTACACGACATTATCAAGCCCAAATTAACTTGTGTTATGGATACTAGATAACTGATATACTTAAGAAATAAACATACACATTGAATAAATACATATTTTTTTATAAAAATAAACTTAAATTATCCATGACTTGACGACTAATATCTGTGTGTTCCTCACACAAATATCCGCCGCCGCCGGGATTCGAACCCAGAACCTCTGGCATAGAAGGCAATGTATGCTACCACTACGCCAGCCCGTCGTCATTAATCAGTTATCTATACAAAAATTATAATATAAAATAAAATGCTGTAAAATGAAATAAAAAAAAATATAATATAGGTATATTTATCAAATCCCATACTTGACTACAACATTTGTTTTAAGCATATTAATTACGACACACAGTGATCAACTCATGATTACTTACAACCTTGATTACAACCTTAACACAACTTTTAATTTCATCAACACTACCAAAAATTTTCGTTTTCCATTTATTTCAATTTCTATAAATATGACCCTCAGTCATCTGTTTTTTTTGCGTAGTATGACCCATAGTCATCACTCGCCCCAGCACGGTCTTCCACCGTCGCTCAGCAATAGTATGGACAACATACCACCACTATTGCAACTATATTAAATACCACAATATTTTGATATTTCAATAAACACAAATATACTTTCTTTCAGCGAAGTACGACCCGCAGTCATCAATCGCCCCAGCACGGCCTTCCGCCGTCGCTCAGCAATAGTATGGACAATCAACCACCACTATTGCAACTATATTAAATACCACAATATTTTGATATTTCAATAAACACAAATATACTTTCTTTCAGCGAAGTACGACCCGCAGTCATCAATCGCCCCAGCACGGCCTTCCGCCGTCGCTCAGCAATAGTATGGACAATCAACCACCGCTATTGCAACTAACTATATTAAAATACAAAATTTCATTTTTATTTCAATAACCACAAATAGAACATGACACCAAATATTTAATCCAAATATGCATCAACTATCAGTGTATTTAACCCTCTAAAAGATCAGTCAATTCCTCCGTACTATCGACCTGACTATCATCAGAACTTGTTTCATTTATCACTTCATTGCTCACGAATTTTTTTAAAGAATCTGATGAGACCATAGCTGTAAATCTCTTATAACCTTTAACTCCTTTTAAAGAAGATATAATATACCTATCTTTTCCTACGACTTTTGAAATTTTATAAGGACCACTGAACTTTTCTTTCAGCTTCCGCCTCACATTTATATTGCGGTCTGCAGCTCCTTTCCATAATACTAAATCACCCAGTTTATAAACTGTCGGAGTTTTTCTTTTGGCGTCAAAATGTTTCTTCATCACCTCAGCAGACTTTGAAATATTTGAAGAGGCTTCTTGTCTTACCTTTTCAGCAGATTCCTCATCTAAGTAGTTGTTACTTTCCATGGATTGATATCGGCCACGGGAGGCGTTGAACATAAGCTTATATGGAGAAAATCCTGTAGAAGAGCTCTGCATGTTATTCATACCCCATACAATGCTAGAAAGGCTGCCATCCCAATCACGCTCGTCGTCCACACTGGTATTGAGAGCATCAAGAAGTTGTCGATTGAACCTTTCGACTTGACCATTTGCTCGAGGGCATGCAACGGAGTTTAACACGTGCTTGATTTGATTGTCTAGACAAAACTGTTTAAAAGACTTACTTGTGAAACAGGTGCCACTGTCAGAAATAATACGCTTAGGAAATCCAAATAAAGAGAATATATCTTTCAACTCACGTACCACTTCCCTTGTTTTTGTAGTTTTTGTTGGTCTAGCCCAAACAAATTTTGTGAAAGAGTCTACAACCATAAAAAGGTAGCTGTTACCACACTGACTTCTGCAAAAAGGGCCCAAATGATCTATATGCACAGTATGCATAGGTTCTGGATATTTCTCAATTGGATGTAATCTACCTTCTGGACGACCATATTGACTTCTCTTATAACAACAATCAATGCAGGCGTTCACGTACTTACGAATAAAAGAAGTCATTTTCGGAAACCAAAATCTTTCTTTAACAATTTTTTCGCACCTCGCCGTACCTGGATGACCAATACTATCGTGAAACTTACGCAAAACATTCCATCGTGCATATTTTGGAACAATCAACCTTTCACTTCCATCCGCAACGATTCTGTATAACCGCTCATCTACCAGCTTGTAATTATTTAAAATATCAGCATCTGCGCTACCAGACTCTAACTTACATTTGATAAGTCTAACTTTTTCGTCTTGATTTTGAAGACACACGACCCAATCAAATACGTTTATGGTACTAATGTCCACAGGCTGTTCAACAGGGTTTCTACTAAGGGCATCAACATGACAATGAGACTTACCTGGTCGGTGTTCGATATGCATATCAAAATCCTGTATAGCTAACCACCATCTTGCTATGCGCGGTAAAAGATCCTTCTTTAAAAAAGTGTGTCGAACAGCCGCACAGTCTGTAACAACTTTAAAACTCAGTCCAACCAAATAAATCCGGAAACGCCGTAAAGATTCCACAACAGCTAGTGTTTCTAGTTCGTATGAGTGATAAAATGTCTCGTCGCTACTCGTTTTTCGGCTAAAGAATGCAATAGGTTTAAGGTTATCATCAATCCTCCGTAACAAAATTCCTGCAAGACCTTTACTACTAGCATCCGTGTGTACCTCAGTGTCAGCACCCGGAACAAAAACTGAAAGAATTGGCCTTGAAGTTAATATCTTTTTAAGATTTTCGAATGACAATTGTTGCAATGTACCCCACTCCCAAGCTGCATCCTTTTTTAATAATTTGTATAGATCATGAGAGATTGTAGCAAAATTTCGAACGAATTTCCTGAAATAACTAGCCAACCCAAGAAACATACGAAGCTCATGGACGTTTGAGGGCTCTTTGTAGTTTGTCACTGCCTCAATCTTCTTCTCTCCTGGACGTATTCCTTCCTCTCCAATCTCGTAGCCTAAATAATTTATCTTATTTTGAAGAAAGAAACATTTATCGAGGTTTAGGGTAAGTCCTGCGTCTTGGATAATTCTAAGGACGGTCCGAAGTAGCTGTAGATTATCTTTTTCTGTAATTGAAGGGAGTAAAATATCATCTATATACGGTAAAACTGTATCAAAACGTAAGGATCCAAATATTTTATCCATAAGACGTTGGAAAACTGCGGGCGAATTTGCTAACCCAAAAGGCATACGCAAAAATTCGTAATGGCCTTCAGGGGTAACAAATCCTGTCTTGTGAACGGATTCCGGAGCAACTGGAATTTGATAAAAACCCTGTGACATATCTAAACTCGTAAACCATTTCTTTCCACCTAGCTTCTCCACCTGATCTTCTATAATAGGAAGAGGATATTTATCCTTGACAGTCAAAGAATTCAATTTTCTAAAATCAACACAGAGCCTGTAGTCACCATTCTTCTTGCGTACTAAAACTATAGGACTAGAGTAATTGGAAGAAGATTCCCGTATGATACCGTTATCTAATAAATCCTGCACTTTATCCCTCACAGCTGCCTTCTCTGTTAATGATAACCTGTAAGGGCGATAGCATACTGGTTTATCAGAAGTTAGTTCAATCTTCATATCAATTTTATTGGTTAGGCCTAAGTCACTCGTACTAGAAGAAAAACAATTCGAATACTCATTTAAAATATTTAATAACTCGTTATAGACCTCGGGATCAGCTGAACCACATCTAACTTTTGAAATATTTATACTAGAAATGTTGGCGACCTCTCTTTCATCGAAATCACTCCTGGAACTAACATCTACCTCTTCCGTCAGTAAACCTCGAGCAAGAATCTGTCCTTTATGTAGCTTCAAAGAGCAATCACTATAATTGCTGATGATAATATAGTTCACAGGAAACCGCTGGACAAAGGATGGAATACTATATATCACAGACCCATAAATACGCTTACAAGACTCTACGAACAATAAAGAATTTGTGAATACTGCTTCTCCTTCTGTAAAGGTGTCAATGAAAACAGTCGTGTGCGGATCCACAACATAATCTGAACAACATCGAATTTTAAATTTGTTATTATCTATTATATCCATTTTATCTAGGTCAAACAACAATGGTTTGTCTTCTTCGCAAGTTTTCAATAATGACACTTTTGTACCACACACAATCAACTTATAATTAGGATCATTGAGTATCGGCTGGCCAATAAAAACATCTGCTTTATGAAAAAAATTTAGCACGACAGCATCTGAACTTATGTATATATCATCTATAGTAAATTTGAGAACAACCAGACCAAGCGCCTTCACAGGAACTCCCCCTCTGAAACCGTTAATTAATAAATCGCAAGGCTGCAATATCAAACCTAACTTATTAGCACACCTTTCAGAAATTAAGTTTACCTGGGCTCCCGTATCTAAATAAGCTAGAACCGAAAACTTATCCACTACAATATTTTTAAAGTAAGATTTATTTACCTCAACAGAAATTGTATTTACTGATTTCCGGAAACAATTCTCTGTTTTATGGTTAGTTCGTCCACAATGATCACATTTAATGACACCAGGGTTTTTCGGACAAAATCTTACAGTGTGACCCATCTCGTTGCATAGGTAACACTTGGTAACACTAAGTCCCTGACCTCTTCGTTCGCCCTGCTGCTGCTGCTGCGTAGAAATAGAAGGTCGACCCAACCCACGCTTTGGCAAAAACTGTCGACTAGGACCTTCAAATCTTTTGTCGTCGTTCATGCAAAGAAATCTGGAATACAATTCTCCAGGCGACCTAAAGTTACCCGCCCGCGCGGAAGACCGCATGTGGAAAGGCAATCCATCTATTATGCAAGCTACTGCTTTATCACCAGCAATTTCACATTTTGTTAATAACGTCGACTTAGCATAAAAATAGTGGGTCATAGACTCATTAGCAAGCTTTCGTCTTGCCAGCATCTCTTTAAGTGCCTCTGCAAAATCAATACTATAGGGAAATGCCTCCAACAAATTAATTTTCCACTGTTCCCAAGTAAGTTCATAATTACGTAAGGCACTGTGCCACATTTTAGCCAAACCATTCAAACGAGATTGCATATAATAGCTTTTCATACTGTCTGACCATCCATGAATAGCTCCAAGCTGCTCTATTTTATTAAGCCATTGTAAAGCAGGCAGTTCAGAATTTTCTGGATCGAATTCAGGCAATATGTCGGCCTTCACAATATTAGTAAAAGTTGGAACGTGCATACCGGATATCTGATTAGCAGTGTGTGTCCCTGCTGTTTCTGACACTGCTGGAGACTGCGGCCGCCAAGGACCCCAACGAGTAGTGTCACGAACTCGTTCCTTTCTTTGCAGTTCCTCTCGCCAAGTGGGGCTACGTGATCGTGACCGGCTCTTACTGCAACTCTCGGAGCGCCTGTGATCCAAACGTCTCATTGTATCCCACTTCTGAAAATATAAAACAGTATTAGAACCAATAAGGTAATAAGATAGAAGTATTAAAGCAAACCACAATACTCATCAATAATTTATTTAAAACAACATTATCGAAGGGTTAAATAAGTATATTACCAATTATTAACTTGAATATATTATAAAACTAAACCAATATCCTATTCAGAATACATTAACAACTGAATCGAAATTATCTATTAAATACAATGACTACGATCAACACAATACAAGAAATATAAGGATAAGGTATATAAAATAACATCAATGAAATTAGATTATAATTCAGAAAAACTTAAGACAACATTAAGACCTCGCAATAATAATAATTTAACAATCATTTATCAAATATACTTAGCTTTTTATCACTTTAATACCGCACTGCACACACACAATTACTTTTACGACCTATAATTATTTTCACGTTGTTTCTTGAATCCCGACCGAATAGAAAAAGCCCCCGCCATTCTGAACACGTTCCTTTAATCGTTTCGTTTTCCCGCCAAAACATCAGGCCATGGATTTTTAATGGCGCGAAATTGTTGTCGTCCAATCAAAACATGGCAGTCATAGCTATCGATGACCGATGTCTATGGCAAGGTGTTGCCCAAGGGTTGCAGATTGATTAAGGCTTGTCACACACAGATTGACACAGGGCGCTGTATAATAGCATGATAAGTTTTGAATCCGCAATTGACCTGATTTTCTTAAAATCGAAAATCAGTTTACGGATTCTATTACTAAGAGCTTCAATGTGATATCTGAAGGAAAGAGTTTCATCAATAATCACCGAGATATTTTATTTTATCTGTAACTGTAATAGTAGGACAAGCACATGCAATGTCAGCAAGGTTATTGCAGCAATGTGCATACAGTGGTCTATTAGTTAGTGCTACGTGTGATTTCCGCATTGTGAACATAATGTATTTTGTTTTGTCTGCGTTTAATGTAAGTAGGTGAAGTTTAAGCCAGTTATTCACAATATTGAGGCCATTCTGAGTAAGTTTAAAAATGTCTTGTTCGGAGTCAGCTGAAAAAAGTAAAACAGTGTCGTCGGCGTATGAAATTATTTTACCTTGTACTAGTTGAAGATTACAAAGGTCATTTACGTATATTAAAAATAATGTGGGGCCTAAAATACTACCCTGGGGGATACCGAAGGGGGTGGTTTTTTGTTCAGAACTAACTGTATTGCCTAGTTTAACGCATTGACTTCGATTACTAAGGTAACTAGTTAAAATATTTAGCTGATTACCTCTTATACCTACATTTTCTAATTTATTTAACAGGATGGGAATAGAGACGGAGTCAAAAGCCTTGGCTAGATCAAGGAACACCCCTATAGTCTGGTTTCCCTTATCTAGTTCCTGTGCAATATAATCTACTAAGTCGTGCATAGCATCAGAAGTCGATAGGTTTGGCCTAAAGCCAAATTGTGACTTAGAGATGATAGACTTATTTTCCAAATATCTTACTAGCTGGTTGTTTATTATTTTCTCCAATATTTTAGATATTGAGGGTAGTATGGAAATAGGTCTATAGTTCGTTATTTGGTCTTTGTTACCAGATTTAAAGACAGGAACTACGAGGGCTTTTTTAAGACAAGTAGGAAAAATTCCTTCTGAGAGACATTTTTGAAATATAAAAGTTAAAGGAGGGATGAAGAAATGCTTGAACTTTTTCAATAACTTACTAGGTATATTATCACAGCCAACAGCACAGTCATCCCTTAACCCCATTATAATTTTTTCAACCTCCGCTGCGTCTGTATTTAATAATACAAAAGAATTCAAAGATGAGTTATTGTAAGTATTAATAGTTTCATGTGTAATGGAGAATTGTTGAATCTTTTCTGTTAAAGTCTTTCCGATGTTATTGAAAAAGTCGTTAGCACTGTTTGCCGCCGATAGTGGGGAGGGATGGGATAGCAATAAACTCGAGGACGATTCAGTGTGTTTGGACGTATACGTGACTTTTTTTATGTATTTCCAAACTTTTTTACTGTCTTTTCCAGCTTTTGCTAGTTGATTTTTGTCATAGTCAGCTTTTACTTTTCTTAAAATACTATTACAAAAATTACGATAGCGCTTATAAGTTATTTGTAAAACTAAATTTCCCGGACAAGATTTGGCCCTCATGTGGAGTTTGTCCCTATTTTTCATGCAACGAATAAGCCCCGGCGTAATCCATGGTTTGATATTTAAGTTTCTACTACTTACTTTTACTTTTGATGTGTTATTAAGAATTGCTTGTTGAACAATATCAACTAAGTATGTCATGCTCGAGTCAGCGTCAGCAGAATTATAAACTGGACTAAGGTCAGTGTTACATAAATGGTCCTCAAGTTTATGCATGTTTAATTTAGAAATAAACCTTGCGTATTTTGTTTTAGTTACGTTTAGTTTAAGGGTTAGTAAAACAGCTTTGTGGTCCGTTACGGTGGAGTTAGGAACTAATACAGATGATAGCAACTGGGTTTTGAGAAAGATATGGTCCAGACAAGAACCGCTATGATGTGTAGGCAGTGTGTGCGCAGGGTATAGCCCGTGAAATGCACATCGATTTAGGTACTCCTGTATCAACCCACTGTTATTCTCTGGTCGAATATCAATATTTATGTCTCCAGCAAGCACAATATTTTTATAAGACGACAAACTTTGAAGTTGACTATCTAAAGATTCGAGAAACTCATCCAGCTTCTTAAAGGAAGGGGATCTATACATCGCTAATATTGCAACTTTATTTTTGTTTTCATCGATTTTTATTACCAAACAGCTGCATTCCCTAACAATAGAGTCCTCGACTGTGATATTCAGAGTGTTCCGAGCATAAACTACCACACCATCATTTTGGTTGTTAACTGTTTTACTGCTAAACACATCGTAACCTGTCATCTGTGGAAGTTCATAATTATTGGAAAGCCAACATTCAGTTAGTACAATTAGATCGCAGTTAACATTTAGCCTCTGAAGAAAAATATTAAAATTATCAAAGTTTTTATAGATACTCCTAATATTTTGTGTTAGTATGGTTATCGATTTGTCGCACAGAGATAGATACTGTTTGCAATCTTCAACATTACAAGGCGTTGCTTCCGAAACAGAGATACTATCTAACTCGTTAATTATATGACGAGTCATATATTATTGAAATATTAACAATTAAGAATAAAAAAAAAAAAAATATGTATAAAAATTTAAAACGAGTATAAAAAGAGATATATAAAATAAGGCAAAAAATTAATTAACTAAAAACGGCGCTCTTAGGCACCTTCATAATTAATTGAGTTTATGTACCTTTGTTCGGCAATTTTCTTGGCGGGGCAATCTATTTCACCTGTTTTGTGATTATTAGGCTTATTGAAACGGGAACATGTCGCACACTTAGGTTCCTCTGCCTTTTTCTGGCACTCATTTGCTGAGTGGCCTAGAACTCCACAGTGTCCACAGGTACAAGTTTCTGCCCGGCATGACTTCGCTGCATGTCCATACTGCTGGCATTTAAAACACCTAGTAACTAAAGTAAAGTCCCTCACCGGACAGGACGACCAGTTAACAAAGACTCTTTCTTGAGAAATGAGGGCTTTTCTTATTAGGGCAGGAACTTCGATTACATAGTTACAGGTCTCTGCTTCTTTCTTTCCAGACTTATGGCTAAGTTTAATGGAGGACAGGATTTTTTCACGACTATCACTAAGTTTGTTCGAAAGATTTTGCTCATATATACACTTAAAAACGTCTTGTTCCTGCATTGATGTGGGCACCCCAATTATGACAATTCTAGGGTTTCGCTTGCTTGGTTCATCTACGGTAAGGCCACAGGATGACAGCTGGACTGACTGCTTCAGTTTTTCGACATCTCCTTTCGAGTCAATGCTGATAATAACCCCACCATTTTTTGTTTTGCGGAGTCCTCTAACCTGCAGCTTCATTTCACCAGGGCTAATAATCTGCTGAACAAGTTTATATGTGACTAAACCCGCGTTTGACCTCAATCTCACCTGATGGTAAGTGACGATGAGGTCGAAGATGAAAGCACACGGGTTTAGGAAGGAACTGGCTCTTTATACAATATTGCCGGAACACATTACCGCCGGAGCGGTAACATTTGGCGGCAGACTTTATATAAAGGGTGGTCGCTAGCCAGGCGGACCCAGAAGGGATCCTACCACCAAGCGAAGTGATTTGGTGGCCTCGCTAGTCTTTAATTTGTCCTTGGGGTAAATTGCTACCGAGCTTACATTTGCAGGTTTAATAAAACTATTATTGGTCTTAATCATATCTGCGTAAGTAACTTTTGTCAAACTTGGTTTAGCGGACTCCAGGATTTCTTCTTTAAGGTCTTGAAATTGGTTAGACAGCTCTTGTTTTTCTTTAAGCGCTTGTATTAACGTACGGCCTTGAAGTGCTTTCTGCTTGAGGGATTGGTATGTGATAGCCAGTTGGGATGCACCATGGCCAATCTTTCGACAGAGAGAGCTGATCCGAAGTTTTTGCTCGGTATTCATTTTTCCTTCACCAGAAATTGCGCAAACTTCATTGAGGCAAGCTTCAATGGATGACATCCAATTTTGAATTTCGGGCGTTGAAATTACTTCCATGTCGTCTTCATCTGGTACTGGAGGTGGCTTTGAAGAGGGCGTTGGAGGTGGGCTGCGGCAAGTTTTACCACTTCGATTGAAGGGGCTGCTATCCATTATTTTTTTTATTTAATTAAAACGTATCATTTCAAAAACACAAATAATTCTAAATAAGTATCTATTTGCAATATCTATTGTCACAGAAATTAATTTGCGCTGATTCAAATCTAGGTCGAGTACTATCTGCTTTAATTTAAAATTGTATAAATAAACTAAAAACACGTCCGATCCATTTGGCGATTGAAACTACTATCTGGACTACTATATGGACTAAACATAAATTGAAATTCTAAGAATTGTCCAAATAATTCCTTTGCATTATAATCAAGGACTCACTTTAAAATAATTAAATCATTTATGATATGCTGTTTTCTATTAAATGAAACACTTTCTAATCGGATTTATGAGTATAATTACATGTTAAGATTGATTTTTGAGATTGTCTCTCAAGATAAAATGTAATTATACGCGACTAATCCGGTTAAAAAGTGTTTTATTTAATAGTATATGCATCGCGAAAACTTAAGACAATCTCATACACATACATAAATTTCTCACACACATACACCCCAATACATACCACAAATAAATGGCACACTTAGCTTTTAAGATGAAATTTCTTGTAACTCATTAAAAAAACATAATCCAAATTTCTTATAACTTAATTTAAAAATCATTTTAGTCATAATGTAAGAATTTGTATCTGTTCTTGGCACGAGGGAAGCGCCTGGTGAAACCCTAGTACAGGGCACCAGTCACCCACTTCAAAACTTAAATTGGCTTACCGTTTATAATAATGTAGTTTATAAGTATAGTTTTGTATACGTAAAATATTATTGCGGGAGAAATAAATAAATATTTGATTTGAATTGATTTTATTTGAAAATTATCTATAAGCAACATTTCGATCCAACGATAGTCGTACCACCAAACCGCCGCCGTCGCTCATGACTTGAATTTACGAAGTAGCAAGGTGTCTATCCCTGCTAATGCATTTATGCAACAGGCGCGATCGATCCGACGTAATTTGACGAAACGCTGCGAGAAAACACCGAGATTGCCCCCTGGATGTTTGTTTTGGTGTAGCCTATTTTAGACGCGTTTATTACATGCTATTTAATAAATTTTAATTATTTTGTTTTGTTTTGAAAGTTTCATTTGTGCGCTGCAGGGCTATTCGCGTAAATAAATGTGCTATGAAGAGCTCGGTGACAAAACAGTGCGACAAATGCGCAAATTGTTACTCGCGCCGTCATTTGCGGCGAGCGCCTGGCTCGAGTTATGTGTTATGTGAATACAAATTAAGTATGTCGCTCATCACTGATGCATCGATAAACTCGACGCTGTTGTTTAGGAGAATAGCCCTCCTGGGTGCTACCGTCCTTTCTGTTTTAACTGCCTGTAAGCGTAATTGTGTTTCCACTTAACGCTTTTCTCCATCACAAAAAGGGATGCATGGGAAAGACTTACATATTACCTATACGTTAAGTTCGTGGAGGATTAGGTAATAAGTAGCGTGCCGCGACGAAAACTGCTGGCTGTTATGCGATCAAGGTGCGACCTAATAGGTATTGAACCCGTGACTGGCAAAAGTAGAACTTCACATCAAGCTTTACTCAAGTTTATTATAAATACTCGTAAAAAACTTTCGTCAGATAACATTATAACATAATTGTAAAATCAGGCCTTACAACAAAATATAGCTTTTTTATTCGTATCGCGTTTTCTTTAAGAGGTCACGGGTATAGGTACGTCTATGAGCGTTATCCAAATTATTCCCTCATACATTATAAATACGTATACTGCCTAAAATAACAGATCAGATATTTTCATCCCAATTTTTTCATAGGATGGAAATATACGATGGGTGAAGCCATGGAGAGTAGCTAGTAGTTTCTATACCTACTATAACTACCAAAATACAGTCAAGGCGGATAGTCATTAGCGAACCGTAACCGTTGCATGTATTGTAGCCGAAAAAGATCATACACACTATGTGTATGCGAACGTGTATGTGGTTCGCGAACCACGTGCACACAACGTTTATTGGTTACAGTGCATGCAACGGCTATGGTTACAGTTCGCTAATGAGTAGCCGGCTGATGCAGATACGTTAGATATTGTATAACAAACAAGCTGTTTCGCGCGATTTTATCTGTGCAATTTCTAATCTGCGGGAACATCGGGATAAAATGTAGTCTATGAGCTATTCCACACCTTACACTATCACTATGCTTCTAATTTCATTCCAAATCCGTTGGGAAATCCTGCCGTTTTTAAGAAACAAGCAACCATCCTTCCAAACTTTCACATTTATGACATTAACATGTGATTCGTCATGAATTCACATACATACATACATAACTTCACGCCAGTATCCCGTATGGGGTAGGCAGAACACCAGAGGTTATAAGACCATCTGATGTCACGTTTGACAAAAGAGGTATTATAATGATGGAGGGAGGCTATTGCAGTGAGGTCAGCCTATCGCCCACAAAAATGCCAATAAAACCTCTGTCTCTTAACTGACTTTTACAGTATGTTCGGGAAGAGAAGCAGCTGGTACATTCTATGTTTTTCTTTCGTTCCCAGCCCAGCATGGAAGTTTACCCTTTAAAATCAAGGTTCTAATCTAACAAGTGGTAGAATATTAAAACTCTAATAGCCATCACAAAAACACCACGCCATTTAATCTTAACACAATTACGTTTTCTCAAACAATAAACAAAGCGGCTTCGTGATTTTAAAAGTTTTCTGAATTTAAAAAATAAACACAAAGAACTGGAAAACTTTTGAAACAGCAGCGCCCTCTGTGAGTTTGTACAAGTAAGAAGTACCTACCAACAAGTTGTGAATAAATCCGATTTGTGAGGACATTTAAATAAGACGTTCCGCTTCGATATTAACTTCTGTATTTTTAACAAACTCACGGGAAAAATACGGACCAAATCGCTAAGTATTTGGATAAAGTAAAGTGCAAGGAATAATAGAACAGGGATTTTCTTTGGAAGGAACTTAAATGAACGAATTTATTTGGATCGAAATTCTAGATACAATCATGCACCGACGTACTGGGTGTTACGTGTACCTAAGTGTTAAATTAGTGAAAGAAAATTGAGGAAACTTGTCAACATATCAAACAAGAACCGATATTACTATTGCTAAATAATATATTTCAGCGGAGAGTATTTTCTTGTTTCGTACTGTTGAGAGTAAAAATTGTTAGTAGTCCGGTTGGTTTGAACGCAAGCTTGTAAATGATAATGAGGTTAAAGTTGGAGCTCGGATTTAGGAAGAGTTTATGTGAATAGTGATCACTAGCCAGAGATTTAAAAAAATGGTTCTTGAGGTGAGCCAGAAAAGCTCAAATAACTCACCTCTTACGTAACGTAATAGATTAATTCTACTAGCTTACAGCCCTACTAACATTATAAGCACGGTACAGATATCTACAGTAATTCAACTTCTTACAAACGGACGAAACGCGAGCTTTAGGTATGTACCTACGCGGATAAATCTCGGCATGCGGCCAGTCGCGAGTGTCTGCATGCCCAAATAATAAAATTGTAACAGCTTTACGTTAATATGCGGATTGTTTATACCGTAAAATTAAATATTACTTATAAATTAATAAGATTAATTAATCTTATCTGCCGAGGCGCATGTATTTTTCGGTCACTAATGTAATAGATATTTGTAATTGTAAATTTGTAATAAGATCGATTTGTTATTCCAACGTAAACATGGTTTTTTGACACAAAACGAATTTTGTTGAACACTTCCTACTCAATTTACAAATTATTTTATTTGTTTATATAAAAAAGTACCTATATTTGCAGTCATAAAACTAAATGGAAGTAAACACAACACGCTTTTGTATAAAACTGTGCAAAGCTCCCGCGAAACAAAGTTTTAGCCTGAAAGTTAGTATGTTTGTAACTCTTCCACGCAAAAATTACCAAATATTTTTACAACAGTAAAGCTTTCTTATACAGGGTGAATTTTTGTAATGCCACCTGGAGGGAAATTACTTTAATAATACAGATAGCAAATTTTACTCCAAAGAAACAATCCTTTCATCATCATCATCACAACTCTTTGTAATGAGCCCACTGCAGGGCATGAGTCTCTCCCCTGGGTGAAGAGAAGGTATAGGCCATAATCCACCAAGCTGGCCCAGTGCTGGGTGGTGGATGCCAGAATTTTCAGGGTGCCAAGATGGCTTCTGACAAACCCTAACGACTACTGTATACAATTATACAGCACCCGGGACCGACTGCTTAACGTGCCCTCCGAAGCACGGAAGTCGTCGTGAGAAAAGAATGGTCGGCGGTCACCCATCCAAGCACCGACCACGCCGAACGTTGCTTTACCTCTGATATCGTATGATACACACAGTAACCACGGCGCCACGACGACTTCTCAATCCTTTATTTAAATAATAAAATAAAATCGCATTCAATGATTTTCAAAAGTTTGCTCGCTTCACCCGGTAATCGAATTGAATAAAGTCTGTAAAAATGACACCCTGTAATTTTATTGCATCGATCGTTGGGGTCAATCACAAGAATGAAAACCTTCTCACAAATAAGGTTAATTAATGAAAGGAAAACCATCTTCATTTTTAGATTTTAGTAGGTTCGATTCAAAACGAAATTATGATTTCAGGAGAATAGTCTCTTTAAAAAGAGTGTAAGAAAAGTTAAGAAAGAAAGATATTTTATAAACCTTTCAAAATACGAGCATTTCTAGATACGATTAGGTATCTACGATTGTGGCACGCAGTTTTGCAAATCAAGGCACTAGCGATTTGTTAAAAAAACGCAATACGACTTCAGTTAAGGTTTTTTTGATGCCGTAAGTATATTATAAAGATTGATGAGTAGTGACAGGTAGTCAGTAAGAACGGCTAGGCACGCGGACGTATCCGAAATTGACGGTTAATATTAGCTCGGTACTAATTAGATTTAGCGTTGTGTATAGAAATCAACAGAACGTACCAGCGAATAAATATTGTGTTAGAGCCGGGATTATACCACAGTATAGATAATACAGCAATTCAACTCGGCCAAAAACTTTGAAATAAATGCCTACAGCGCCGCGGTCCGTTCACATGTCACAGGGCTGCCCGCCTTCAGCGTTGAAATTACATTTACCTACTTTGTGTGTTTTTCTATTTAGTTTTGTGACTACAAATATATTTTTTTTATATAAACAAATAAAATACATTGTAAATTGAATCGGAAGTATTCAACAAAAATACGTTTTTTGTCAAAAAACCATGTCTACGTTTGAATAACAAATCGGTCTTATAAAAAAGCGACTTTTTTTACTTAAATAATAGTAGCATTACTAATTAAAAGTTACATGTGCGTTTAAAAATACTTTGTTCCCATATAAAGTCTTGTTTACCCAAAAGTAATCAGTCAAATGGGTGTATCGTAGCGTATTGACAATACGTATTCACTACGAATGTGCTTTATCACTTCCCTTATCGTTGTGTTACTCCGTGAACACTGTACAAAAGGTACAAAGGATATTAAGGTGCAATCATAATAGGGCTTAAGTAATTGCTTTAGGTAAATAAAGGTGATGATATATTGTCTTATAATACCAGAGTTTATAAGTATTTTATATTCTACGACCGGCTGGTGTAGAGGTAACAAACATTGCCTTCTATACCAGAGGTCCTGGGTTCGAATCCCGGTGATGAACACAGATATTAGTCGTCAAGTCATGGATGTTTATATATTTCTTAAGTATATCAGTTATGTAGTATCCATAACACAAGTTCTTTAAGAAACTTAATTTGGGCTAGATAATATTGTGTGAGTTTCAGAAATATTCATTTATTATTATTCAAATATTTATATTTAGTTTCAAACACAGAATACGGTTTACCTCTGAGCCGCAATCAAATAAATGTGTTTGTTTAATAATCTACAGTGGACTACTAGCGTTTGTCCTTAATCTTCCAGGTGATATATTATGATGAGGTCACAGGTGATGAATGGTGATCAGGGTCATGATAGAACTCACTTTTTCAAACCTCACGGGTCTTACCATCAAGTAAGCAAATATGTAGCAGCTACAACCTGAAGCTACGAATGCTACGGACTGTTTCGTAGCTGAAAGCCAAAAAAAAACAACGAGATCTTAAGTTCATACCAAAAGATATTCAGAGTAGAGCTTAAAAACTGTCTATGTATAAAAAAATAAGAGAAATAATAATAGATTTATTGAAATCAAGACGATTACAAAGAAAATAAAAAAAAATTGATTGTTTTGTCCTCAAAGGGAAAATTTCAGTTTAATGTTGCTGTTACCTAACAACGCGATTTTACTCTGCTTGTAACCCAGGGAAGAGAGACATAGTTCTGCAATTGGCTAGTAGAAAGGGTTCACATTAGATGTTTATGTTCATATTTAATTTAGTCAGATACATTGTTACAATAATAATTACACTTTATTGCCATGAAAACAAATACGAAAAGAAAGAAAAAAAAACAGAAATCTAGGACGACTTGGGCCGCCATATCGCTTCAATCGATTTCTACCAGGCAACCCATGTTGTCCTGATGTATTGTCCTTTAATAATATATGTAGTGGTTAAGCATCACGTAATATTGAGGTCCAACTCAAATTTAGTAACAAATATTTATTTTTAAATAACCGAAAAAATGAGATAAATAAAAACCCTGGCCGGGTTATTTTTATTTTTATTTATCACATTTTTTCGGTTATTTAAGAATAATTGAGCATTATAAATGCAAAAACTTAAAAACTTTATTAAACGTTGCAATGCTTCACTTTAACTGGGATTCATAATTTCTGAAAAGAAATTGGTCTCGGATGGTCTTAGCTGCAAACCTTCCAAAAGGTCTTACCATTAGATGGAGCTACGGCAGCAATATAACGTAAAAATAAACATGTGGTATGTAATTTCGAGGCGTACCGCCAGGCCCCGGTAGCTCAGTGGAAGAGCACTCGTCCGGCAAACGAGAGGTCCCAGGTTCGTGTCCTGGCCAGGTAATTTTTATTTATCACATTTTTTCGGTTATTTAAGAATAATTGAGCAACATAAATGCAAAAACTTAAAAACATTATTAAATATTTATTTATTTACATAACATTTAAATATAATAAAAAAAGCTCCTCTGCTATGACAATAACTGAATATCATCAGCAATATTCGGTATATGAATAGAGCGCAAATATAAATAGTCGTTTGCGACAAAGAATGAAGCGCGAACATTTGCTTGTCACCGCTACCGATGATTACCTTTTCTTCAAACCACAATACAATACACGGAGCGAGGGAATAAAGGATATGGCAATTAACGCCACCAATTATTTAAAGTTTAAGCTTTGATTAAACGCTACAATTTACATAGTACTATTCCTTTTTTTTTTTTATTACTTTTCTGTAAAGTTTTGTTACTTTACCTTCCTACTCTTTCTTCATCCTTTTCTTTCTTATTGAGTTTCACTTTATCATCTCATAATTTTAAATAAATAACTAAATAATTAACTTTTAAGATAAATATAAATACTTTACTTAGAATGAATAAGTAAATTGAATTATGGAACAAAAAAGAGCACAAGACGATCTTATCCACAAATATATTTCTTCAATGCAACATTTTTAATAAGAAACAATATAAATCATTAAAACCTAGTTCAATCCTAAGTATATTTTGTTTATACTTTCCCAAGGCCCGAAATACATCTAGGTACTCATGAAAATTACCGTATCCAAATTTTCCCACCATCACAAAAACCTGCAAAATCACGTCGATTAGTATTGCTTGCCCCACAGACCTTATTGTTACACCTGCTTCTGTTATACAACCCAATATTTGTTGAATTACCCTTCGAGCATCAATAGGCTACACTCGAGCACCGAAAACATATTTTTTTTAAACCCACGTCTTTAATGCCTCAGTAATAGAGTCCAGTTTCTACTAAGACGCTGGGGAGTTTTATTCGTTGTTTGTACAAGTAATTTGTTAGTGTCATTCGATGATATTTAAACGATTGTAAAGATATGTTGCGTGGCAGTTAATCGGTGAAAGTTGACGTATTAGGTTCTAACGAGTAAGCGAGAAGAATTTTCTATTACGTATAACCTATGTAAAGCTACAACTACGGAAAAGTTATATTATACGGTAACCATTAATTAATTTTTAAGATATTATGATACCTGTGTAAATTAGCAACTAAAGCTATCAATTTTCGTTTAATTTAACCAAAAATGGACACACAAACGGAACCTTTAGACTTATCAACCAAATCGCGCCTGACTCTTAAAGGATCATCTATTAGCATGATAGATTTAAAATTCCTAGCTGGCCTGAACAGTCACCTTATCAAGTTGTATGAAAACAGTAGTTTGGTGGTAAAGGATTATAGTTTAAGTCAGAAGACGAATGCGAAGAATGTGCTGCCCTGCCAAGTCTGCTTCAAGAGATTTGATAGACCTTCGTTGCTGAAACGGCATATGAGGACCCATACAGGTTAGTTTCAACCGCGTTTCAACCGCTTAGAATAGCCCTAGAAATCCTGGATAAACATGTTGTAAAGGCGTCTACACCGAGTGTGATGATGGTGATGTCCTCCCAGACGTACCCGTCGACGGCGACACCCTGTCAGTTGCACGGATTCTGTCTCCGCTCATGTGCTCGAACGTGACTTGCGAAGCCAAATTTTTTTAAGAATACACGATCGCATAGTGCGCAATGAAGTTCCCCGATTGTGTTGTAGGTGTATTGATAGGAAGGCTTTGGACGGGTCTTTCGGAGGCTACGTTTCTTTTCGAAATCATCGAGACGCCTGTATTCGAACTGTTGTGCGCCTTCGTGGACAGTTCTACGCCATTCCTGCCGTTGTAAAGTCAGGCTTTCCCACAAACTTGGAGTGTGATATTAAGTGACAGGACCCGTTTAGGGTTTGTCTGTCTAGCGAACACCCTTTATTAAAATTCTACCACTAAATATCGCCGATTTGACGATGGTTCAAGCAAAGCTATCATCATCTGTCATCTTTGACCTTACTTTCACATAATTATCATAATGTGACAGGGTGGTAAAATATCTAATGCTATTTATAAAACAAATTAGTTTATTAATAATTTTCTTTATTAATTTATATGCCTAGTAGAAATAGTAAGATACATTTAAGATGTTGTATCAACTTACCTCGAACAACATCTTTCAGCTGAATTTCGATTGAAATATGAAATGGTCAACATATGGCTAGCTGAATCCTATGTCAAGCAATATTAAGAATATGTGGGAATGATAGTCCGCTAAGCTCAAGGGGCTTACACATTCAAAAGCGCTGTTTCGCGTCTATATTTTTCTTAAAGTACTCTTCGACTAGCGAAGGTTAGGAATCGGCTCCGCATAACAAGTCCTGTCTCTTGCGAGATGAAATAGCTCTGCAGCGTTCGCTACTTCAATCCATTCCAGAATTTTCCTGAGCCAAGACTTCTCACTTCTTTATCTATAAGCTGTTTTACTTCTACTCCCAGGTAAAGAGGTGCTAGAGATTACATATTGATAACGAGATGAAGGTATTGATAACGTTATGTAGCGCGGGTAAAGGTCGCTACACAAATAAAATATTTAGCAGAATACAAAATAGTGGTTTGGACATTTAGAAATGATGAGTGAAAGCAGATTTTTGAAAGAGAATGGAAGGTGTTCTCGGAAGGGGCCGCTCTAGGCGAACGTATGCCGATCAAATTGGCGACAAACTTAAAAAGGGCCTAGTTAAAAGTACCCGTAACCGGCGATTGTGTATGAAAAGATTAATGAACGTGGAGGAAGCGAAAAAGGTATGTCAGGATCATAGCCATTGTCGTTCCTTTACTCTGCCTACCCCAAAAAGAAGACAGGCCTGAAGTTATGTGTGTATGTACAAAACAAGTGTTGTACATACACACATAACTTCATACTAATACTATGTCTTAGACTGATATCTTTACCAGAATAACTTACTTACATACATAACTTCACGCCTATATCCCGTATGGGGTAGGCTGAACACCAGAGGTAATAAAACCATCTGATGTCACGTTTGACAAATTTGGAGGCATTTTAATAGTGGAGAGAGACTATTGCAGTGACAGGGGGTCAGCCTATCGCCCACAAAAAAGCCTCCCATAATACCTCGGTCCCTTAACTGACTTTTACAGTATGCCCGTGAAGATAAGCAGCTGGCACATTCTATATTTTTCTTTCGCTCCCCGTCAAGCATTGAAGCAGGATAACTGTACAACAGATTACCAGCGTGATTCACACCTAACGTTAACCTCCTTACCTTACATATTGTGTTAACTAAGTCCTTTCACCCAGGCGAGAAACCACACGTGTGCACCGTGTGCAACAAAGGGTTCAGTACGTCCAGCTCGCTGAACACCCACCGCCGCATCCACACGGGGGAGAAACCACACAAATGTCCTGAATGCGGGAAGTGCTTCACTGCCAGCTCCAACTTGTATTATCATCGCATGACGCATACAAAGGTTGGTTGATTAAACTTTTTATTACATATAAGACGAGATCTAAAGAAGAGCGCATAAAAATCTTAGGTCGTCCATCGCCATTCGAAAACTACTTAAAAAGTTCGATAAAGATTTTTTTTAAACAGGCTCTATTTTATATTGACCTAAGCGGAATATGACCTAAGACATTTTCTTAGTAACAGTATCGAAGCATAAATTTTAGTTAAGTCTGGGTTTTTCTATCTACCTATCTACAAAGGTCAAAAACAGATCCTGCAGACGAAATTAATAAAAACGTATATTTAGCTACTGATCTGGTGAATGCATATTTCAACCACAAAGTTCAGAAGTAACCCAGCTTTAACTAATATCTCAAATATATTTGAATCTTATTCATCATCTGAAGAAGATAACGTGCCTCTAACAAAACTAAACAATAATTCTGCTTTTCAAAAATTCATGCCAACGTCTGATTATAGTAATATTAAAAATAAACCGCGTAAAAAGCATTAAATTATATTTGATAGAAAAGATACAAATATAGAAAAGAAAAAGTAGACTGTGTCGAAGGAAGTAACCAATAATAAGATTAACCGAAAATTAATAAATCTAAAACTACAAAGAAAACAAGAAGAATCTATGTTAAATAATAAAATCCCCAGACAATCACACCAACTACATGGCCCCAAAGTAAGCATAGCTTGTGTTATGGGATACCATGTAGCGAACTAGGGGGGAACCTAGAATATAAATACATAAATAGATAAACACCCAGACACGGAACATTTTTTTTTCTTGTTCCGTGCGGGAATCGAACCCGCAACCACTGGCGTCTGAGGCAGACAGTGTTACCCCATCGCCAAAGTGGTCGTCCAAATAAATGGTATCACGAAGATTGCGCTAGGACAACCAATGAAGATGTTGATGGGTGAGAGATGATTCTGAAGCCTTTTTATGCCCTAATTGTGATAAAAACTGAGATCTCCTTTAGCTTCGATTGAAGACTGATACTTTGCTTTCTAAATTGTTTATTTACTAAGTATTTTTCTTGAGGCTTTATTTAAGCATAGTGTTTTAATAAGGCCTATTTTAAAAAAAATGTGTTTTGCTATTTATTTTGAGAATTCACGATTTATTTTCTTTAGTTTAATTTTTTAATAAATATTTGATTATGTTGATTATTTCTGTGTATTTCTTATTAAAACAGATTTAAGTTTCACCCGAGATTTAAAACAATATTTTAGTTATTTGTTTTAAAATTTATTACTAACGCAAGCAAACCGACCTATTTAATGTTATGGCATAATCTCATATTTCATGCAACCAAAGTTTCAAGATACTTCTTATTTTGAATCATGCAGGCCTTAATACGTGTCCTTGATTTATTATGGCCAAAAAGTGTTTTGAGAATTCACTCATATTGATAAGATTTGATTAGCGATTGTTAATTTTTTTATAAATTTATTTTACTTAACAATGAACAATACTGAATATTCGTGAATTTATTTTGTAACCTTAATATTTATTGAAATATAAACAATTAAAATTAGATGGGCCTTATTGTGTCCGTATCGACCGCGCGGCCACGGCGTTTTTTCTTACATCTAACCATGCCAAGATTATGTAAAAATTTGTAAAAGTAGATTCCTAAAAACATAAATTTGTAAAAGGTATAGTCAAAAAGTTATAAGGGTTTGAACGTGGCCGCGCCATTGAAACAATGCGAACCGCGCGGCCACGTAGATCTTTAAAACTAAACATTGCAGAGACCTGAAGTTTAGGTAAAACACGGATTGAATATGTAAAAAATTTGTAAAAATATAGAAAAAAATCCTGGATTTACATTTTAGAAGCTGTAAGCTTATAACACCATGGCCGCGCCATTGACCGGTATAAAATTACGTTAGTGTCGATATCTCGCTGGAAAAGCATAGCAGAGGTCTGAAGTTTTTTGTAAAACCTGGATTCGAATTTGTAAAAACTAGCAAAAATATAATAAAAAATCATAGGTATACATAAAAGGAGCTGTAAGACCAAAAACCCATGGCCGCGCCATCGAAACGTTAGAAAAGTACTTTACCGTCGATATCTTGCTGAAAAAGCATCGCAGAAGTCTGAAGTATTTTGTAAAACCAAGATTTAAATTTGTAGAAACGATTAAAGATACACAAAAAACTCCTAGGGTCATATTTAAGGAACTGTAGCACTGAATCTTTAGTACGGCTTGAATACGTCGATAGGGTGACCATGGTTTGTTGATGACAGAAATGTCTTTTGTAATATAAATGATATAAAACTACTTTTTAACCGGATTAATCGCGTATGATTTATATTTTACATTTTAACTCGACGTTTCGGTGTCTTTGCAGACCCCTTGGTCACGAGATCAAATAAATTATACGCGATTAATCCGGTTAAAAAAATAGTTTTATTTAAATTATAAATCGTGAAAACTTAAGACAATATTATAAATTATATCCAAAGGATTGTAAATTGAATAAAATGAATCGATAAAGTAAAAAATATATGTTTATTTCTTTAAAAACACAGATAATCTTAGTCTTCGTCTATTAGACCATATGTCAAATTATGGATTGTCATAGGTTGTAATGAACTTGCGTGTGTTCCGAATTTATTATCGTCGTAACAAATCATTCCAGAGGTATTTAATAAGCAATGACACTTGTAATGCCCAATGAGTCCTACAACCGGGGGAACATATTCTACAGCACCTATCAGTCTATATTTTTTTTGTTTTATTTTGATAAAATGGGGTATTTCTTCGAGTTTGATTTTATCTATGCCATTAAGATCAAATAAAATAATATTATTTAATTCGTATATATACCTCTTGGTTTCATTGTTACAAATCAAACATTTCTTTAAAGAATCGTCATCGATAATGACGGCATCTTCCAGTCCTCCGATTCCGAATAAATTTATAATTTCTAAATTAATTGATAAAAATACAATGGTTCTTTTTGACCGGTATGCGCACGTTTCGGTTAAACATTCATTTGCTACACCGGCACTATATAGGTAGGTCATCTAATAATATATGTTCGAAAATAAAAGCCATGTTACTGTCGCATCTATATTGTTTTCGCTTTTATAATATTTAGCTACTATTTCCTCCCGTAGTTTGTAAGCACTATTTACATTTGAAGATTGTGTTAATGTTTTTATAAAGTCACATATTAATTTGCTTGCGCGTGTATCAATCATTTGTTCAATGTGAAAGTTTTGTTTGAATGCAAATGCTAACAAAAAAAAAACTGAGTCAAAAGCACATGTGTTACTAATTATCGTACTTTTATTGATAGAATTTACTAAATTACCATTCCATATGGATTCAAATAAGGTATAAATGTGATATAATTTCTATTAAATGGGTGGAAAGTTTTCTATTATCAATAAGCCATGGTCACCCTATCGACGTATTCAAGCCGTACTAAAGATTCAGTGCTACAGTTCCTTAAATATGACCCTAGGAGTTTTTTGTGTATCTTTAATCGTTTCTACAAATTTAAATCTTGGTTTTACAAAATACTTCAGACTTCTGCGATGCTTTTTCAGCAAGATATCGACGGTAAAGTACTTTTCTAACGTTTCGATGGCGCGGCCATGGGTTTTTGGTCTTACAGCTCCTTTTATGTATACCTATGATTTTTTATTATATTTTTGCTAGTTTTTACAAATTCGAATCCAGGTTTTACAAAAAACTTCAGACCTCTGCTATGCTTTTCCAGCGAGATATCGACACTAACGTAATTTTATACCGGTCAATGGCGCGGCCATGGTGTTTTAAGCTTACAGCTTCTAAAATGTAAATCCAGGATTTTTTTCTATATTTTTACAAATTTTTTACATATTCAATCCGTGTTTTACCTAAACTTCAGGTCTCTGCAATGTTTAGTTTTAAAGATCTACGTGGCCGCGCGGTTCGCATTGTTTCAATGGCGCGGCCACGTTCAAACCCTTATAACTTTTTGACTATACCTTTTACAAATTTATGTTTTTAGGAATCTACTTTTACAAATTTTTACATAATCTTGGCATGGTTAGATGTAAGAAAAAACGCCGTGGCCGCGCGGTCGATACGGACACGCCTTATTTGTATCAATAACTTAAATGTAATTTGTTGCAGAACAAGCCGCATAAATGTATCTGGTGTCCACGGTCATTCCCCACGCCCGGCGAACTTCGAGCTCACTCAACAACCCATTGCAACAATAGCTTATGGCAAAGCGCTCTAATGCAAGAAGGAATAAGGTTGGTTTTCATGTTCAACAGTATCTTCTATTTGTACGCGATACTCACCTCTTGGTAAGCTGTAGTCAGTGGAACTGTGAATAAGCCACTTTTGGCGAACATAATTCAAAGGTTATAAAAGAAAGATAAAAGGTAAAACTCACGTTATCTATTTCTTATCATTTATTTAAAAAATAAATGGCAGAAAGTTACAGAAACAGTTCAAATAATGTTCACGGTCCAAACAGACTCTGACCTGGCAAACTACTTTTTGTTAGGTATGTGAATGTATAAAGATGATATTACCATTCAAATGCTGCCTGTTTATATCTAAACTATTGGTGCAGAATTGATTTAATTTCTTAGAAACGATATCGGGATTTTCATTCCAAGTGGATGATACTAGTAGTCTATTGAGTAACTTGAGAGGGTAAAATATTAAAATCATTGCTGCGGTTTCTTATTTAAGTAAATGATTTGGAATTAACCGAACATGAGCTATCATTCGCACTACATGTTGTTTTAATACATTTCATGAGTTGTCAAAAATCTAACAGGTTAGCTATGAACATAACTCTTTAATTTTCTAAATCGTCTTAATACTACTGACCGAGCTAGTGTTGAAGAATGTCATATTTACCAAAAGATAGATTTAATGTTCAAAGTGGCCGTTTATCAACACATAAGTTTTAATTACTTAATTATTCTTTTTTTCAGCAGGTCTGGCCTGAGATAACTCATTAATTTTTTCAGGATCCTTCTCTTCTAATAAAACTAAATGAATTGTTTCGATTAAATAAATCCATGGAATAGGCGCGAGGCTGTATTAGAAATTGACTACACATCAGAATTAACTATTAAGGATGTTTTTTTTTAAAGTTTGATTTAGCATCTTTCCTATCCATGGTTTTTATTTGATCATCCATATTGTACCTAATTAAATACACAAATATGTTGAATGTTGTACAATGAAGGCCTATGACACTTTTTATGATTCAAGACCTTTGGCGTGGTTGAAAAGAAGATACCATCTTGCTTATAACTATTAACAATAATAGTAGATTATGCAACAAGGGGATAAAGCAGTGTATTATGTCACGGGCATCATATTGAATCTTGAGCGAAATGAAGGATTCTGTAGATAATTCCCGAACGCAGTGAGGGAATTAAGATGTTAATTCCCGAACGAAGTGAGGGAATTATGGTAAGAATCCTGAATGAAGCGAGGGATTCAAGACTGCCCAAGACTAAGACACTGTTATCCCCGAGGAGCTTACTCTACTTTATACACCACCTTGTAAGATAATCAGGTAATGAAACGCAGGAATTAAATCAAGTACTTAGGTATTTAATAAATTAAGAAATTTAATAGAATTTAAAAGATAATATTTAAAAGTCAATTGACCAGTTATGTAAAGATAAAGTGATATTTCTATTTGGTATATTCATTGTTTACTGTTGTCTTCAACATTGAATAAACAGTCCATAGGCTGCTGGGTTTCTTTGTAGCAGACAACTGTTGAAAATATACTAAAAGCAATGAGTCCGAAATAATTTTCACGGCTTTTTTAGTTTTCCAAGCAAAGAAATCTTCGTAAAATTTCATGTACAAATGCTTCGATTTACACGGCAAAATATTATCGACGATACTATTTGCTTCATTTCTTATATCTTCTGGTGTTAAATCGTCACTCGAGCTCAACATATTTTATTTATTTGAAAACTATTGAAATAAAAACTCTGAAAAAATTTTCTTTTCAAAAACCGCGCAATTTTACTTTTTATTTGTCTTTTTCAAAAGGCAAAAGAAACCGTCGCATACAGGTTTTTTACGAGGGTTTTTAATTTTTTCTTGGTAGTCGTTCCAAATGCAAAGGTACACAAACTTATACAGCCAAATTTAAAGTCCATATATTTTTTAATTAGGCAAAGCAAATAGTCATACAGCCATGTCCATGTAGGTATTATTAAATTTCGCTGCAATTGTCATTCCAAAATCAAATAACATTATAACCCTTAGGATTAAAGTATTTTTTATTCCCTGTAAGATACCTTTTTTAATCTTAAGGGATTAATATCTTGTTTTAGGTGGAGTTTATCTCATACATAATGCGAATTTTAAACAAAGGTGGTGTATAAAAGATTTTATCTTCCTAAGCTCTGTTAGATAAATTCAGCAGATCAGTAACTGATATGTCAATTTGTGTTAAACTTTTCAGGTCTATGAGTATTAAAGAGTTTTAATAAAAGTACATATTGTTTTTATTTAACCTGTCAATGGTAAGAATAAACAGCAATTTTTTTAAACGTAAGTAAAATAAAATAAAAAACATTATTGTAGGTAATTTTTAATAACAAATCAGTTTCCCTCGTCTTGCTTAGATTTCTTAGCACAGCTGTCTTCACTTACATCTAGCTTTCTCTTCTCCGCGCCATTCTCACTATCACACTGCATTTCACTGGCCGGCTTATTTTCTTCACTGTCTCCGCTATTCACTTCACTTGACGCTTTATTGGAATCATTTGTATCTTTGTTTGTGGCTTCTGCGTTGGTATTATTTGGTGGTTTCTTGTGGTAGTCATTCTGTGCGGCTTGGAAGTCACACGCTGTATCTATTTTCATAAGTTCACGTAATGCCATTGTCGCGTATGAACTTGATGGAAGTGTGATGTCCAAAAGTAGCGCTCTGTACCTTCCCTCTGAAAATAAATTCAAATAATAGCTTAAAAAGTGCAATACTTATTTATCTGACACCCACATAACCTTATGGATATCTAATATATAAAATTCTCGTGTCACAGTTTTCGTTGCCATACTCCTCCAAAACGGCTTGACCGATTTTGATGAAATTTTTTGTGCTTATCCGGTATCTATGAGAATCGGCCAACATCTATTTTTTTTTTTATTTAAATGGCAAAACAACATTTGCCGAGTCAGCTAGTATATTATAAAATACACTTATAAACATCCATAAATTGACCGTCAATATGTACAATGTGTACATCACATAAATATCCACCGCCGCGCCGCCGGGATTCGAACCCAGTACCTCCAGCGTAGAAGGCAATTTATGTGTCCACTGCACCAATCGGCCGTACTACTTACGAAGTGATGGTGCCAATTCAACCTTATAATGGTGCAATTTCATTTTGATGCATGAACCTGATATTGGATCAGAAGGCGATAAATACCTTGAAAGAAATTAAAAGAAATTATTCTTTGAATGAAATTAATTGAAAATTATAGAACTGTTCCGTTACTGATTATAGAACCCAGTGACTGAAAAATAAAGAACAGCCGAAACAACTGAAATTCTCATAGGAACGTGAATTATAAGACATTTTAGTTTATGCGCGAACGAAGTCGCGGGCAAACGCTTGTTTATTTATATGTGAGGAACGGTTGTTTAACGTGACCTAGATCAACGAAAAAAAAACAGGTTCATGAACACAACCAAAGGAACTGTCCGGAGATCGAACCCGCGGCCATTTTCGTCAGAGGCAGAGAGTGCACCATTGCTATGGTCAAATCATGAACAAAGTACCTCATGTTGTACTGTAGGTTGTGGATTTCTTTTTTGCAATTATTTGTTAAATCAAGCAAGCAAAAATATTGATGGAAAAACATAATGTGATAAAAAACCCGATTAAAACCAAGATTGGCTGTTTCAGAAGCATGTGTGATGGACCACATAACAGAACTAGGGGGTATTATAATAGACTTTGACGTCCATTTCCGTGGTTAGTGTCGATCTCAGAACGAATCACGAAATAAATGCTCCGGGTTCGGGTGTTCTTTAACATTATTCTTACCCTGCTCTTAATATATTTTGAGCTAATATACTGGGTGACTGTTGACAAATTTTAGATATTGAATACAGAATGCTCTCCTGTACCCGATTCTGGTCAAAATTATGTAATAAAAGTAGGTACTGAATTTTTCACCAGAATTCCCCATAAACAAATAAAGAGTTTTACTAGGTATTTAGGTCGACAACCATTCGTGAAGTCTTCTATACCTACCGACCTATTCTGTGTTGAAAGCGCCGTGCGTACATCCGTGGTAAGTAGTTATTAGTGTAACCATGCGTTGCGTTTTGAGTTATTTGACTTTCGGTTAAGTTTACTCAATAAATAATCAGTATTTATTTTTTTATTTTTCTCTTCATGTATGATCTCAAACTATCACGTCCTGAAATTTTGAAAGTGACTCACCAGTCACCCTATAAAAGGACCCGTAAATGTATTTAAATTCTATGTTTGTTCGCTACCTGGTACCCCATATCACAAGCTTTGCTTAGTTTGGGGCTGTAGAGTGCGGCCGTTGTGAGAATGCGTTCCTGATAGCTCCTTATGTCCACTGAATAAAATTTATTTCCGACTAGGTACCGCGCGCGGTTTTACCCGCGTAACTTTTAATCCCGTGGGAATTTCCAGAAATATAGCCTATAACCTTCCTCAAGAGTTGGGCTATCAAATGCAAAAAGAATTTTTCAAATTCCACTTGTAGTTTCTGAGATTAGCGCGTTCAAACAAACAAACTCTTCAGCTTTATATATTAGTATAGATTCGAAAGTTAAAAAAGCTATTATTTTGACAGCTCTCAGGAACACAAACTCCCACCGGCCGCACTATAGTTGTAGTTACGTAGTTGGTTTAGTTGGCTAGGGATTTTTTATTATTACTTTAAACTTACCCGGTTCAGAAACAAACTCTGGTTTATTCCTCAAAACTTCGATATCCGAGCGGATCAGATCAACGACGCCATTGGAGTACTTCACTTCCGACCACTGCATGTTACTGATTCGAGTGATCACGTTTCTGTATGTCCCGCCCATATTGTAGCACCTGTGGAAATAATAAAACCGGTTAAAAGATTTTATATAGGCGGGACATCCCTTTCTTTCATTAAAAATAAGGACTGAATGTTCCTATGCTGTTATTTTTTTTCCCTCAAGTGTTATGTTAGGTTTAATACGTTAAAATTTTTGTTTATTCTACATTGCATTCTAATATAATTAATAACCAAAATGTTTTGATAATAATAAACAATTTTATAAGGATTTTATGAAAAAAAAAATTGAGAATCGCACGAAAAGTTATCGCGCTCACTATTCCGAGTCATCGCATCGCCGATCACACACGTCGCAGATGCGGTAAGATATAGGTATCTATTCAGATATCTTTTTGTATACAATTCGTATGAACTACAGCGCAGATAATTTACATTCGCATGTGTCGGTATCAGACAGCATCTGCGAATACCGACATATATGGACAAATACCTGCAGATTACATATGCGTATACAAAATATCGGCAGGTAACGTCTGCCGGTACACAAATATGGACCTCAAAACCGACCTGAAGTATTTCGAGTGACTGTATTGTCTTGTATGTTATTTTATCTGTTCAGTGTGAGGTGCTTTCATTCAAGTAAGATAAGTTTTTATAGTGTACGATACTTTATACAAAAACGTACACGAGTGACACCAATAGATTTTTGTGCTGCACGACATAGTGTACCTTCAAATTTATAATTGGGGAGATAAGTTAAGTCGACAATTTTATGTGAGCTATCTATCTAGCACACATATAATGGCTACAGTAATTTCATAGTTCGAAAATATTCCTTGTGTAAAAGCCTTGTAGATAATAAAGGTCTTTTAACTTACCTAATTTTATTCCTCAATTCTAAAGTCAAGCCATCTTTAGTCATAATTTCTTCATAATAATCTTTCATATTAGTCGGATACACAACTTCATGTCCAGGCAGTGGCAACACCAAATCAAATAGCGAATAGTTGCCACTGTCAATATCTTCTTGTGTTAAAATCTTCACTTTTAGTTTTTCTTTCACTTTGCGTTCCTTGTCTAATTTAGTTTGGTTTGGTTTCTTCTCTGCTGGCTTATTGGCTACAATTTCTGAATCCTTATTGGTCGGTTGTTCTAGAGTGTCATCTTGTGAAGTGTCTTGTTCTGAATCTGATTCAATATCTGATGACTCTTCGATGATATCTGAAACTGTTGGTTACTTCTATTTAGATTTATAGTTAAGAATAATTGTTAACACGGATGTTACAAATTAAGAGAAGAAAAAAAAATGTTATATTTTCAAGATCGCAAAATTACAGTTGGATTGTTTTTAAATGTTATCTGTGTCAGTTCAAATTTTCCATTACGTGCAAACTACTCACAACTAATAAGATACAAATTGTTTCTTCTAAAATTGTAAATGAAACTAATAATCAACTGGAAGTGTTATTGTTGACAGTAAAGATACTAAGTAAATATAAAAAAAAATATTCTTCTAGTTGATAGGGATTGATACTACTGAATCACATTGAATCGATTGACATCAGCGGCCATCTTATAATCGTAAGTCTGAATACATTATTTTCGCAATATCAAAGCAATCGAATAAAAGGTCCAACAATATCATTACGGCAACGTCACTAAGATTGTCAAATTTGAACTGCCATGAATATAATTTGAAAACAAGCAACTATAATATCATTTTCATGTTTTCAAAAAATTCAAAAAGTTTTATTCATCTTAGGAATTTCACAAAACACTTGATAAAGTCAGTCATTACATACTTCGGCTTTAACTAGTTGTTGATAGTTGTTAAATAAGATATTACAGTAGACCAAGAGACAAAGAGACAAGAGAAAAAAAAAGCCGGCGGAAAAAACTCTTGGCACCCTTTTTCAGTCAGAATTATCAAATTAATAAAATAGGTACAGTACAAATTGACCGTGACATGAAAAAAAAAAACAAACACAAGACAGCTAATTGTCTTGTGTTCTTTGTTGTTTTTTCGTTTGAGAGCCAATGTCATGCCACAACCAAATTGCTTACATAGCAGGTGCAATGAGCTATGGATGCACAATTTTTATAACGGAAAACCTGACTACAAAAGCATCCCGCCTACACTTTCTTGGAAGAGATCTAGTCAAGTCTAAATTCTATAAGTTCTGCTGGACCTCGTATGGTAAGGTGTATGTTAGAAAAGATGAAAATTCCCCCATAATTCTGATTAAAAACGAAATGCACATCCAACAGTTATTTAATAGTGAAAAATGACTATATCCATACCTATCTTACGCTACTCAATATTTGTACTTGAATTTCGAATATAAAACCTATCCACTATTACCAAACTTTACATGGCCACTAAATAGTTTTATAAACACCCTTCATAATACTATGTACTTTATACAATATACCATCTTATATATATCTAACTTATACTTACATAATTTTACTATATTAAATCACAATAAAATATCAATAACGTACTACTTTGTTCTTATTCATACACAGCCCCACTCAACTGTCCTGACGTTTGTTTTAATGTTTATAACGCACAACTTATGTTTTGATAAAATGTGTCACCTTCTAGTTTCAGTAAATAAACTCATTCTTATACAGGGTGTTTGGGACATCGTGTGCCAAATCAAAATGGGAGACAGAACAGATTAACCCCCATCTTTTGTGACCCCTTAAAAAATTCCACCACTTGTAGTTTTTTTTTAAATGAAGTTTTTATCATTTTATGTAAAAAACCCAAAATTTGACATTAAAGTTTAAATTAAAAAAAAACTATTCAGCGCTACGTCAAAATTTTTATGCCATTTTGACGTGTACACCTGCGGGGTTCTATTGAATACAAAATTACTGGCATTAGTCAAGTATTTACAATTTTTTTTCAACTACAAAGTTACAAACTGATTAAAATTTTAATTCAATCCTTGACTTTACACGCCAAAAAAAAAAAAACTAAAAGCGACCGGAATCTTCCATCTTCCTTAAAAGTTCTCTATTGTGTGCTCTTTCTAATGATATGCCACATGTTAGATAAACATCAAAAAAACTTCGTAAATAAGCCAAATTTGCGATAGCGTTCTACGTCCCCACAACTCAATTCTTTAATCATAAAGAAACAGGTAATGGTTACTATCTCGCTCTTTTGCATTAAAATCTTTCTAGCTGAGCCGATCGAGTCACAAGCCACGAGGGGGGGTGGGTGAGGCGCCGGCGCGTCGGGTGAGGCGCCGGCGCGTCGGGTGAGGCGCCGGCGCGTCGCGTCGGCATTCTTTCTTTAGTTAGTAGGTTAGTAGAGACTTCACTGCCTCTGTTACCTTACGCGTTTGCTGCTTTACGTTACTTTAATATCGTTAAAAGTTGTTAGTTTATTCTTAAGTGTTATTTTCGTTGAGTTTTGTTGATTTATTGTTACGTTTTTAAACTGTTGGTGTTCTTGTTAAGTTTACTTTCTGTTGTTATAATGACGACATTCACTAATCAAGAATACACGGACATCTTGATAGTATATGGAGCTGCAAATTGTGTTGCTCGCTTAGCGCAACGGATCTATCAAGATCGCTATCCTAATAGAAGAATACCTAGCCGTAGAGTGTTTCAAAATACCTACAGACGCATGCGCGAGACTGGCAGTATCCATGTAAATGAAGCAAGGGGTCATAATGAGCGATACAATGTAGAAGTTGACGAGGGTATTCTTGCACTTTTTGAAGAACATCCAACAATTAGCATTAGAGAGGCGGCAGCACAGCTCAATATTAGCCCATGGAAAGTGTGGTATGTCCTTCGCCAGAATGGAAAACACCCTTTTCATTACACACCCGTGCAAGGTACGTAAATTTCAACAAAACAAACATTGTATTCCCTGTTGCTTTTGTTTACCTGTTAAGACGAAGTTTTTTAATAAGAATTTCTGTGCAGTATTTCTGTTAAGCCTTAGATATCTTTTTTTTTAACTAAAATCTTAGATTCTTAATGCTAAGTATTTTTATTATTTGTTGCAGGTCTTGAGGATAATGACTTTGGCAGACGAGTTCTGTTTTGTCAATTAATATTGCACAAAGATGTGGATGACCCATTCTTTTTAAAAAAAATACTGTGGACGGATGAGTCCAAATTCACAAGAAAAGGGATTCTTAATTTACACAATTTGCACCACTGGGCTCCGAAAGACGAAAACCCGCGGGTAAAACGACAAAAATCCTTTCAAAGGAAATTTAGCGTAAATGTTTGGGCAGGTGTGATTAAGGTAATAAGATAATAGGCCCACACTACCTGCCTGACAACCTAAATGGCGACAACTACCTGGAATTTTTGCAAAATGACCTACCCGAATTAATGGCTGAGGTCCCGGTTTACAATGAAGATACACTTGTAACCTTTCAACAAGATGGCTGTCCCGCGCACTGGCGATTGAGCGTAAGGCAATACTTAGACAATGTATTCCCAGATTCTTGGATTGGGCGGGACGGCCCTATTCAATGGCCTGCCCGTTCCCCAGACTTAACTCCTTTGGATTTTTATGTCTGGGGACGGGCTAAGGAACTAGTTTACGCAACAAAAGTTTCGACTAGAGACGAATTAATCCAACGCATAGAAGGAGCTTTTGCGACTATAAGACAAGAAATGCAACTAAGGATAACGACAACTGAAATTCGGAAAAGATATCGAGCCTGCATTCGAAATAGAGGGCAACAGTTTGAACAAGATTTGTAATGTTTTTCAATAAATTCTTATGGAAATAACATTTTTTTTTCATATCACCTCAATAAAGAGTAGATTTCAATGCAAAAGAGAGAGAAAGTAACCATTACCTGTTTCTATTATGATAAAATAATTGAGTTGTAGATATCAGCGTTCTACATTCCCATTCGCAAATTTGGCTTATTTACGAAGTTTTTTTGATGTTTATCTAACATGTGGCATATCATTAGAAAGAGCACACAATAGAGAACTTTTAAGGAAGATGGAAGATTCCGGTCGCTTTTAGTTTTTTTTTTTTTGGCGTGTAAAGTCAAGGATTGAATTAAAATTTTAATCAGTTTGTAACTTTGTAGTTGAAAAAAAATTGTAAATACTTGACTAATGCCAGTAATTTTGTATTCAATAGAACCCCGCAGGTGTACACGTCAAAATGGCATAAAAATTTTGACGTAGCGCTGAATAGTTTTTTTTTAATTTAAACTTTAATGTCAAATTTTGGGTTTTTTACATAAAATGATAAAAACTTCATTTAAAAAAAAACTACAAGTGGTGGAATTTTTTAAGGGGTCACAAAAGATGGGGGTTAATCTGTTCTGTCTCCCATTTTGATTTGGCACACGATGTCCCAAACACCCTGTATATGAAAATAATTATGGATAATAACTTAACCGCACTACAAGAAATAGACGGGATTGAGATTGCAAACTCTGTTAGTTGCGATATTGAAGACTTAAACCAATACTTTACAATTCAGAACAATGATCTAACTATTATTACTCAAAATATCACGAGTGTTTATAAAAATACTGATGATCTGCAAACTACATTAGCGTCCCTTAAATTCGAACCTGATATACTGATTCTGACAGAATGTCGTATAGACTGCAAAAAACCTATCCCTCAAATCCACAACTACTCATCTTTTTCCACTACACATAATATGAACCAAAACGATGGAGTGGTATTTTTTGTCAAAAACCATCTTAAAGTAAAATTTAAGGAAATAAAAATGGTACATGCATCCTGTTTACAATTAGAAATATTAAACTACACAATACTAGGTATCTATAGATCACCGTCAAACAAAAATGCAGAAAAATTTATAGAATCGCTCCGTAATCACCTCGAAAACATTAAAAGTCACAACAATATTATAATTACGGGAGATATTAATATTAATATAATAAGTAGAATAGACGACACAACCTTCGAGAGAAATAATCGGCACTCATACCTTAACATGCTATCTACCTACGGTCTATTACCCGGGCATTCACTCCCTACCAGATTGAGGAACTGCTTAGATCACGTTATTCTAAAACTTAATTATAAAAAAAAAATAACCGAAATCGCCATCTTAAATACTAGTATCACAGATCATAAAACAGTACTAACAAGAATATCAAAATCAAAACAAATTAACAAATGCCCTAAAACCAAAACCTATGTAAATTTTGATAAAGCGCTTGAAAGCTTAGCTAATAAAAATATTTCTGCTCTTCTCTTATGTGAAGACCCCAATTCTGTTGTTGAGCTACTTGTTCAAAAACTTAATGAATCCCTACAGGAACACACTACAACGAAAACACTCCCAAAATCTAAGCGTACAATTAAACCCTGGATTACTCCTGGTATTCTGAGATGTATAAGGAACAGAAACAAACTTCAAAAAATAACTCAAAATAACCCATTCGATGATGTAACCAATATAACCTACAAAAGATACCGCAACTACTGTAATAATTTAATAAAAAAACTTAAACGCAACTACGATAAAATGCAGCTAACAAATTCAATAAAAAACACAAAACTATTATGGAACAACATCAAAAGTATTACCAATCTAAAACAAAGAAGAACAACTAATACTGAATTACTAAAAATGACGCAGTGCCCTAAACAGTCAGTCAATATGGTGAATGACTATTTTGTTAATATAGGTAGAAAACTGGCAGAAAATATTCAAACAAATAATCCTTCACTTGACACTGACGCGCCTCTCTCATTTGATGCTCATCCCACAAGCTTTGTGCTTACTGATACAGACATACATGAAGTAGAAAAAAATATCATGAGCCTAAAATTGGATAGTGCACCCGGATGTGACAGTATCCCTACAAGATTTCTCAAGTTGGCAAAAATACATATCATCCCTGTTATTTGCCACTTGGTCAACCTTTGTTTCTCTAACGGCGTCTTCCCATCCATACTAAAACAATCCATGATTACACCTGTCTATAAAAGTGGCAGCACGGATGATGTCAATAACTTTAGGCCGATCTCAGTTTTGACAGCAATTTCAAAAGTCTTGGAAAAAATTATAAACAGTAGGCTCCTTAAATTTTTAGAAAAGTATAATATTTTGTCGAACTTCCAATATGGCTTTAGACAAGGCAAATCTACCGAAATGGCAATGAAAGATTTGACAACACTGATTGTAGACCAACTAGACCAGGGTAAAAAGTGCCTTACTGCTTTTCTAGACCTAAAAAAGGCTTTCGATACAGTGTCAATCCCTACTCTCCTACGAAAACTGGAAAGAATTGGTATTAGAAGTACGCCTCTAGAGTTGATGAAAGACTACCTTTGCAATAGACGGCAAAAAACAAAAATAGATGATTACATAAGTGAAGACCTGTATGTGACCTATGGAATTCCGCAGGGGAGTGTACTGGGTCCTACACTGTTCCTAATATACATAAACGACTTATGTAATTACAAAATAAATCAAGGTCACATATTCTCGTATGCTGATGACACGGCAGTAGTGTTTATAGGGCAGACCTGGGATTCTGTGCATAGTGTAGCTGAGGCTGGCTTATCCAACATTAATACTTGGCTTAAACAAAACTTACTGACACTAAACACCTCAAAGACTAAATATATTTGCTTTAGTATTAATAACAGCTCACAGCCCCAAACGTCTAACCTTAGGATCCATAGCTGTAATTACTCACAAAATGTCTGCATGTGTCCATCTATTGAAAAAGTTGACTACACTAAATACCTCGGAATAATAATAGATCAAAGGTTAGCCTGGCATCAACATCTTGAACTAACAACTAGTAGAATAAGAAAACTCATCTAAACCTTTAAAAATCTGAGATACGTAGCGGAACGTGATCTACTAAATAAAATTTACTTAGCACTGGGGCAATCAATCCTGACATACTGTATCTCGATCTGGGGAGGCGCTACAAAGGTTAAATTCCTTGAAATAGAACGAGCTCAAAGATCCTTACTGAAGGTTATGTATTTTAAGCCCTATAGATTTCCTACACAAGACCTGTACTGTATTTCAAAATTACTTACTGTGAGGAAGTTGTACACGCTAAATATACTGATTCAAAAACATAAATCACTGTCTTATAATCCCACAAGTAGCAGAAGGAAAGATATCGTGGATTCTTGTACTGTTAAAACAACGTTTGCTTTGCACCAATATAAAAAACAATCCGTTTACTTATACAACAAGGTAAACAAAGTTCTTAACATTTATCCGATGGCTTTATCCGAACTAAAGAACAAAGTCGCCGAGTGGTTATTGACTCTCAATTACGGAGAAGTGGAGGAGCTGTTCAAAGTCATGGTGTGAATAAGTTGGTATATGGGCATTAAATATAATTATTATATTTATTTATTTATTTACTTACTTCTATGTATAATTCTGCATGCATATTTATGTATCTTACTTTATTTATTTACCTATATATTCATGTATGTATACACCTACTCAGGCCTTATTGATAGGAAAGTTTTATTTTAATAAATATAAATTCCATAATAAAGATCCTAACATGATAGTAAATCACTAATTGCTAAGTAATAAATCGTACATAATAATTGTAAAAAAAAATTAAAAATTTATTGTAAAACTTCTACCTAATTATTAAATTTTTTTAAATTGTCGCGTACTTGTTCATTTAATTTTATATAGTTATCGTATTACGAATAAAATTGTCGCTAGTTATACTTTTTGTATTTTAAGGAATAGCGGGGTATCCTGACACAGGTAATTAATACTTAAAAGGATGCCCCAACAACCTGTAAATTAGTATAAGTTTTTGCGAAATAAATGAATTATGAATTATGAATACGAACATGACAAACTGGGACCAGAGTATTTGAACAAGAATGGAATAAAATAGTCATATATCATTAGCAATTTATTTTATTTATTAATTTTAATTTAATTTATTTTACGCAAGCATTTTACACCTTTATCATGAAACCAGCGTTTACCAACTATACCACATACTCAAACTCAAACTCAAATATTCTTTATTTCGTAAGTATTTAAATACATTTGAAATAAGTCAAACAAATTACAAATTGAACTGAATCTACCACCACTTCGGAAAGTCGATCTGTTGAGAAGAAGTGGCAAGAAACTCAACTTGCAAACATACAACTTGTCTAATTCTTTTAATTTAGTTTTTAAACAAGTTTTCGAAACTTATTATTTAATTTAAACATATGTCGTCGATCGGATTCTATGAAGTTTAAGTGAATTAAATTAATTAAATATATTTAATTAAAGTCGAGGCTGTGAGTGATTTCAGCCCGAGCCGCAGGCGAGGGCTTAATAATGAGCCGACACTATAATTAGCAACGCTCACGAGTTTCAATTTTTTTACACCACTAATGAAACCACTCATACGTATGTATATTATAGGAAACCACTTTCTTTACTTGAGAACAATTTAACAACCTTAACACAAGTATACATAATTTTATTTATTTCAGTTTATGCGCGATTTAAAAGACAATCAACGCCATCTAGTGCGTTAAGTGGAACTAACAAAGACAACTATAATGTATAACCCGGATCAATAAAATATGCTCTATTTACTCGCATGTAATTTGCACTAAGGTAAAATTCAACTTTGTAAGATTCATTATATTATGCACTAGGGTATAATATATTATGCACACGTGACTTATAGCCCAGTTTATAGTTCTAAATTCAATAGAATAAGGCTCACTTTACGAGCAAGTGTGTTGAAATAGTATATTATGTAACAAGTGAGCTAAGTTGCTAATTACAGTCGAGGCTGTGATTTGAGCCCCAGCCGCAGGCGAGGGCTTAATAATGAGCCGAGACTGTAATTAGCAACGCTCACGAGTTACATACGACGTTTTTCAACACACTTGTGAGTAAAAGACAGACATAACGTGGTCATAAAATAACAAACACACTTGATAACAAGGCTGTGAATTGTGATTGAAAAATGGCGCCGAACCTCGCGCATGCGCGTAGGTTTTTTTTTCCGTCAAATGTGTCAATGTCTGTATAGCATATTTTAAGTGAAAATGTTTAATTTGGAGTGGTAAATGCAAATATTTTAATGTTTTATGACAAATGATTGTAAATTGTGAATAATTTGTTTAATATACAAATTTATTTTACTAATATAAGGCGCAAACATTTAAAAATGTATATGGATTTGAAGTGGTATAAAACCTCTTTGTTGTTTCTGAAAATATTTAGTGTATAACCCGGACCAATAAAATATGCTCTGTTTTCTCGCATGTTATTTGCACAAAGGTACAATTCAACTTTGTAGGATTCATTATATTATGCACTAGGGTATAATATATTATGCACGCGTGACTTATAGCCCAGTTTATAGTTCTAAATTCAATAGAATAACGCTCACTTTACGAGCAAGTGTGTTGAAAATTATATAATTCACACAGTAACCTAGGAAACTGAGATACAGGTGTAAAAACGTGCTAGTGTTCATATGACGCTAGTCACAGAGTCCGTAAAGACGTCGTTAAAATCGGCATTTACCAGTGCTCCTCTTGCAATTCGTTCTTGGGACTGGACAGGACTTTTTATGCTTTTTATTGTCCTGAATTTTCTCTTTTAACGTGTATTATTTTGGAGAAGTCCATGTCCTCTTGGGACCGCACCTGGCATGGTAAGATTAAGGTGTAACTTGTCTTTAGTCAACGATAAAAAAAAATCATTTTTACCTATAGCATCCTTATCTTCAGGCACTAAATCTCCAACACACAGCTTAAGTCCAAATCTCCTGATGCGTTCTGACACACATCTATTCCAGACCAGTGACTGGTACGAATGTAGGTACAGGAGACGTATGTTTCGGGGTATCTGGAAAGAGATTGGAAAAAAAAATATTCCTTCAACTTAGGCCACACTGTCTAGCCCAAAATTTGGTTGCTAAAGAACTTTTAGTAACTAGATAACAGATAAAAAATAAACATATACAGGGTGACTGGTGACAAATTTTAGATACTGAAGGAGAGCACTCTGTACTCGACTCTGGTTATAATTATGTTACAAAAGTAATCTATACTAATATATAAAGCTGAAGAGTTTGTTTGAACGCGCTAATCTCAGAAACTACAAGTGGGATTTGAAAAATTCTTTTTGCATTTGATAGCCCAACTCTTGATGAAGGTTATAGGCTATATTTTATCCCGAAATTACGAAATATCCCGTAAAACCGCGCGCGGTGGCTAGTTTTTCAATAGAATTGCCTACAGATAAATTAAGTTTTGTTACTATTGATTTAACTTACGCCCGAGTCAATCGCGGCACGTGACCTGGAACGCGGATCGATGCCAACGCTAATGTAACCATGCGTTGCGTAATCAGTTCTTTAACTATCGGTTAAGTTTACTCAGGAAATAATTAATATTTATTTTTTATTATACGTTTTCTCTTCATGTATGTCCTCAAACTACCACGGCCTCGAATTTCAAAAGTGACCCACCAGTCACCCTGTATATTGAAAGAATCTACTCCAACCGGGATTCGAACCCAGACCCTCTGGCATAGGAGGCAGGTAAGTTTTTACCAGCCGTCACTGTGTACAACCTTTTAATAACGGCTTGTATTAAGCGTGGTTCTAAGAAAAAACGTTGACGGAACTTTTCGCATGCGCATACGCAGACAGAACTGCCACCTTTTATAGTAGACATTCTAAAAAGTCGAACAAAGCACTAAAATAGTTCCTTTTTGGTACCGGTCACCAAGGTCAAACTATCTTTTATTTTTATATAAAGTATGGATGGGACGTTTGTCTTCCATGACACCTGATGTTAAGTGAACATAAAGACTAAGGTGGTACACGTCCATCCACGAGCAACCTATTCACTCGACGCTTAAAAGTACTAGGACTATACTGGTCAGCGAAAATAGACGCAGGTACTTTATTACAAACCTTTGAGACCCGTATCAAAAAGGAACTATCAAAGCGCTTAGTACGAATGTTCGGAATATCTACTAAATACGGATGGAAGTTCCGTCTGCGTGTAGTAGTCCGGTGGTAAAAGGGTGAGGGTTCAATTTGTTCAAACAGCACTCGCGCACTCACCAAAATGTATCCTGTAGTACACGGTTAAACAAGCAACCTTACGACGATGCTCTAGAGTCTGCAGTTATTTGGTTGTAAAGTAGCACCTGCCTCTGTTTTTCTAGGCCACTATAGTCCTGGTACTTTATAGCGTCGTCGAGTGAATAGGTTTCATAGATGGACATGTAACACCAAGATCTTCATGATAACTTCCCATCAGGTAAGACATACATTACATTCCTTAGAGGTGTAGAAATGCACTAAGGAAAGAATTCCCAAAATTCCTACGGGAACGGGAAATATGGGAGTTTTTAATTTGTGTGAAAAATCTTATTCCGCGAGTGCACCAATGTGAAAATTGGTAAAAAAGTTTTTCAATAGGTGTCTGGTTGCAATATAGAAGGAATTCCCAAAATAAAATGGAATAGGGACGTTTTAGTTAATGCGCGTACGCAGTCACGGGCAGAAGCTAGTCTAAAATAATACAGTTTTTAACCGGATTTATAAAAATTTAATTTATCCGAGACTTGTCTGAGACAGACCCGAGCCAGTTTGGAAAAGTTGGTTTACTAAATTGCCTCATCTGGGATTCCAATCCAAGACCTCTCACGGCGTAGCTTTACCCTCAACTTTACACTCAACAAAGTTTACAATTTTGAATGCGCAAAATAACTACTCCCCTCTGAAGTTGTTGCGAGAGGCTTCACGCAGGTTTTTTGAAAGTAAAACACAACGCTTTGCAACAGCTTCCGATGCGAGTAGATGTTTCCCGCAATCTATACCTGGTTCAAAGCTCCCTGCAGATCCTTAGGGTTCCTTTCTATAGCGAACTGTAAACTGCTCTCCGGCCTATCGCGGTTGCTCGACCGACTCGCCAGGATGCAGTCTATTGCCTGGAAATTAAAGAAATATTACTTTTACAATATGAAAGCATTTGTTATAACAAAAACAAAGACCAAAAATATCTTCATATAAAATATATGAAGGGTTTTTTTTATTAGAAATGGATGGGACGATTGTCTTCCAAGATACCTCATGTTAAATGAACATGAAGACTAAGGTGGTACACGTCCATCCACGTGAAACCTATTCACTCGACGCTTAAAAGTACCAGGACTATACTGGTCAGGGAAAATAGACGCAGGCAGTTCATTTCAAACCTTGGCGACCCGTATCAAAAAGGAACTGTCAAAGCGCTTAGTTCGACTTTTCGGAATATCTGGCACATACGGATGGAAGTTCTGTCTGCGTCTAGTAGTCCAATGGTAAAAGGGTGAGGGTTCAATTTGTTCAAACAGGGTGGTCGTTAATCAGTCAGGAACCTACCACCAAGCGGGGCTCACTTCGCATTAATCCCCTATTACGACACGCAATCCAGAAGCGGTTATTCTAAGTCGAGCCTACACGGACGAAAATAAAAACCTTGCTTGGTACTTACTCCTTTAAAATCCTGTTTCAGCAATTTGATCCCTATTTCGTAGGTAGGAACGGTGACATTCGTACCAAACCGCTGCAAGCCATAGTAGTTGACAAAGCCACGCTCTTTAAGACTGGTACAAGCTTCTTCAACTGTTTCGGGCGGCGCTACGATGTTCCGTAACGCTATACGGAATCTGAAATATAGAAAACATAAAGAAATTTTAATAATGCTAGAGAGCTGAAAAAATCTTTCATACTGGACAGGGAGCAAAGGAAATACATAGAATTTTTGTAGGCGATAGGCGGACCCCCTATTACTGCAATAAATAATAATAAATAAAATCTCCAGACAATCACACCAACTACATGGCCCCAAAGTAAGCATAGCTTGTGTTATGGGATACCATATAGCGAACTAGGGGGGAACCTAGAATAAAAATACATAAATAGACAAACACCCAGACACGGAACTTCTATTTTCCTTATTCCGTGCGGGAATCGAACCCGCAACCACTGGCGTCTGAGGCAGATAGGTTTACCTCTTCGCCAAAGTGGTCGTCGTAGTCTTTCCCCACCATTATAATGCGTCCAAATTCGCCAAAAATGACATCAGATGATTTTATAACCTCTGGTGGCCTATCCCATAAAGTATACAGGCGTGAAGTTATGTATGTAAACCGAAAAAAGGCTGCCGCTACAAAAGCCATAAAATTAATAATAAGTTAATAAATATTTCTGACACTCACGCAACATTATCATTATCTAGCACAAATTAAGTTTCTTAAAGAACTTGTGTTATGGATACTAGATAACTGATATACTTAAGAAATACATAAACATACATATTGAATAAATACATATTTTTTATAAGAATAAACTTAAATAAACATATAAACATCCATGACTTGACGGCTAATATCTGTGTTCATCACACAAATTTAATATCCGCCGCCGCCGGGATTCGAACCCAGGACCTCTGGCATAGAAGGCAATGTATGTTACCGGTACACCAGCCGGTCGTCAAAATTAAGCTACATTTGAATTCCTTTTTTCACGTAAGTCAAGCTGATGTCGAAGATGTTAGTACACAGGATTAAGAAGAAACTAGCTTTTTATAAATTGGCCGGAACACATAACTGCCGGAGTGGCGGTATTCGGCGACAGATTTCATATTAGGTCGCTAGCCAGGCTAACCGTGAAGGAGCTACCAAGCGCCCAAGCTACAATTAGTCGCCTTTTAGGACACGCTTAGGGGCGGTTCGGTTAAGCTAAGCCGAACTCATGCGTCTTAAATTTGTTGTGTTTCGATTTATACTAGTCAAAGCCAAAGTAAAAATGTTCTCTATTTCATAGGTAGAGCTGCTGTAAGCTTTAATTTGGGTTGTCGTGACGTCACAGCCTTTAGTTCAAGCTATTCCGCACTAGAGGCACTGGCGTCAGTTCGTCGCTGACTTCTGTGAATTATGTACACGCGTAGATATTTAAAAAAAAAATTCTCTATTGTTTCTCGATGTAAAATTTAGTTATCTATACTTTTATAAAGGAATTACATTGACAATCCAAATAAAATAAACTAACCACGAAGATAATTTCATTCATAATTATTTTTTATACATTGTTTGTTTTCCAATTATTAATGTCCAAAATTCCAGATTGTTCTTTGTTGCCTAGGTGATTTTTATGCCGCGAAAAAAATGTTACGCTTTCTAGCGTCAAGTAGAAATTTTTTTTTTCACGGTTTTTTTCTGACATAATTGGAACGTATGAATTTCATTAAAAAACTAGAGCCACTAGGTAAAGTATAGCCAAACTTTTTTGATGATCGTTTGAATATTTTAACCTTATGGTTCAACCGGTTTTTACTTCTCGCTACTAGGTGACTAATGCCATCGCCTGTTTGGCTATGATTGGCCATAACCCACCGCTTACTCCTCCCGCACCCCGCCCGTAGGCTTCGCTTGAGTCCCTAGAGAAAACTGGATAGGGCAGCTCCTCTATATATTTCCTCCGTAGTTATGCATACCATATGGGCCGTTGAAATTCGTCGAATTATTTTCAAATTGAAATGAATCTAACATGATCTGTTGAGAAGGAGTGGCAAGAAACTCAACGGTCTGTTTACGTAAGTGAAGGTAAATAAATCAACTGAACATTATGACTTACCTATTGCCTTTCAGCATACCCAACTTCAGTGGTTCCGGAGCGAAACTGAAGTTCCCTATCTGTATACCGTCCAGGTGTTTGCAGAAGTCCGCTACCTTCTTCGGATTGAACTTACGAACACTGAACCATTGCGACGTTTTAGCACGACGGTCCTTTGTGCCGGCGTATCCCATTAAGGAGGTTTTAGCGCTGGAAGAGATGAAAAATAAACAAATAATAAAAATTCAAAAAGTTTTTGGGTTCTCCTAAGCATTTTGCATTTTGTGGGTTACAGCAGGTTCGCTTTTTACCGTTGATATCTTGATAAACACCCATGTAGGTTCCCCTTGTTCACTACATGGTATCTCATAACACAAGCTTCGCTTACTTTGAGGCCATGCAGTTGGTGTGATTGTCTGGGGTTTTTATTTTAATTTATTACATACATACATAACCTCACGCCTGTCTCCCTTTGGGGTAGGCAAAGACAAGGGAACACCAATTGCTTCGATCTAGACATACCTCTTTCGCTTCCTCCACGTTCATTAATCTTTTCATACAGGATCGCCGGGTTACGGGTACTTTTAACTAGGCCCTTTTTAAGAACGTCGCCAATTTTGTCGGCATACGTTAACCTAGGGCGGCCCCTTCCGACAGCACCATCCATTCAAACCATCGTAGCATACCCTTTTCAATCTTAGTCACTACATCTTCTTTCAATCCGCATCTCTTTCTTATTTCACTCTTTATTTATTTATTTTTTGGAAGACCAACAGACATTATAACAATAATAAAAATACAGTAGTAATAGTGTGCCAATTATAGTTCCTCACCGATATGAAGCGAATTAAAAATACAAATACGATACCTAAACGATTACAAATACGTGACTTTTCTTAAATTTAAAACTTAATAACTATAACAACATATACATTGCGCACCCTGTCACTCAATTTTAGTCCACACATACTCCTCTAAGCTTTAAGTTATTCTGATAGATATATGAAACAAAAATGAGATAAAAAGCCACACTTACTGTATTCTCAGCCTCTGCGCGATCCGCTGCGCAGCTTCCATAGTGTCACAGTTTTCTTTGTGCACAATGAAGTACAAATACTCATGCGGCCACACCCACTTGGTGCGTTTGTCGATTCGGACTGAAAAAGGTCAGAACTTAATTATAAATCAGACTAGGAGTTTCGCGCGGTTTCACATTTTTAATCCCGCGGGAATATCGGGATAAAAAGTAGCCTACGTGCTATCCAGGCTGTACACTATCACTATGCCAAATTTCATCCGAAACCGTTGAGCCGTTCTGCCGTGGTTGAGGTACAAATATCCATACATCCAGACACCCAAACTTTCACATTTATTAGTAAGATAAATATTTTTTTTAAATGCTGTTTTTATGTTTGCATAAATGTATTTTTTAATCCTAGTAATAATAATATGATAACTTTTATTTTCATTAAAACAAGTTTTCAGGGTTATCATCTGAGGCCTTCTGTTTAGCTGAAAATGACTGTGTTAGAGGGTCCCGCTCTACCATACATTATTTTCAAATACAAGGTTATATTTACAAAATCTACAATTATATAAAAAACATCAATAATAATAGTAATTAAATGACAAGAATACATAAAAGGCAAATTTTAGCTCGTAAAAATAACATTATATGTAACTTGTTAATTCTAAAATATTTCAGTGCTTATTTACAATTTGGAAAAAAAAATACTTTTATCAATTATTCTAAACTTTTAAAAGTGAAAGCTTACTGATAATATTTTAAAAAAGATAAATTTAAAAATAAAAATTATAAAATATTGATTCTGTTTTATCACATTAATTGTTTTATATTATAAAATAATAATGTGACATAAAATTATTTTATATTAGGTATACATTAACAACCCCCACAATTGAGAGTGCTTCTAGTACTTCTAATTGATGGTGGGTAAAGTCAGGTCTAACCTGACTGGTTTAGAAAACCTGCCTGGCTAAAACTGAAAAATATGAAATTATGGAGTACCAGTTCCTTACTACCTAAGCCAGAGTGCACTTCTTTTTTACTTTCTAAAATATACCTAGCCTTGCCATAAATATTACCACCCTTTTCTTTTTTAAATTATCAGTTAAAAACGACCATTGCATCTCTTATGGGCTGCAAGTCCTAATTCATCTTTTAAAATACGGGACATGGTTCTAGGTGCTATCTTCATCTCCTGGGATAAAATCTTTTGACTAATACCAAGCGTATGGAGAGTTTAAAAAATTGCATTTGGCTCCATAACAACTTTGTGTAATGCAATCACAGCAATCCAGATTTCTTTATCACACGATTCCATTGCAACAACGCAAAATATATTGGCGCCAAAATGAGAAAACAAAATGAAAAATCATATAAAATGACAGATTCCAAATTCAAATGTAATATTTTGTTTATTTTAAATTTGTAACAGTATTTTTATTGGTTCAAATTTTTTCATTTATTTTTTTGTTTCATTTATAATTTAAATATTTTTGGACCTAGCATCAGGTAACATTGACTTCAAGCACGGGTTTGAACATGCGTTGATAAAAAACAAGTGTTTGGAATAAAATTCTCAATGGAACTCATACCAATACAGATTACATTTTAAAATATTATAGGTACCTTGGATTATCATTCTCCAATTATTAACATATTTCATTGAAATGGTTTTGGTAAAATTCTACAATCTATAGCTGCTGTAGGGAAGAGAAGCAGCTGGTACATTCTAAAATTTTCTGTTGTTCCCAGTCCAGCATGGAAGGTGAAACTGTGGACCTCAGCTTCGTTGCACCTAACAGTTTTAAAGTCTGTCTGTTTATCTATCAGTAATGCTTTCATAGCTAAAGAACTCAATCGATTTTGAGAAAATTTAGAATAATGTAAGTTTGAACTTGAAGGCAGAACTACAAAATTATTTATCCATCTCCAATAACCGTTATTCACACAGACGAAGTCGCAGGCCACAGCTAATTATACATATACGTATAGATGACATATTAGAAATATTTAACTTACTTCCTGCTCTATATGGCTCAAATGTAACAAATTTCTTCTCTCCAACTGTAATAGTACTACCAACAATACTGTCTGCGAACACTTTTTTTACAGCATTGTGAATCTTGGTACGATCTTCCTTACTCATACTTGTTACATCTACCTAAAACACATAATTATTAGTGAGATTGTTCAAGATTATAGGTTGATTGTTCAATAAAGGTTATATAATATTATATTTATTTCAAAATAGAATCCCTACATTCAAGAACCTATAGAAATAACATAACATCAGCTATAATTAATCATTTCCTAGATCGAACCATTCTAAAAATATAGGTGTTATACTGTCTTAAGTGTTCACTATTCATAACCTAATATAAAAAACTTTTTAACCACAGTGATCATATTTAGATGATAAGGCCAGCTATTATGCTCTTTACCTATAACATTGTCATTAAAATTATTTCTTAGTGCTAGTGTACAATGAAGAATTAATATGGGGTGTAATAATCATTACATGTGGTGAGTGGGCTGACAAATACAACAGGTCATGTATGGAGAAAGACGCCTTTGCCCAAATAAAGAAATATGCAGTTTGCAAACAACTTAACCAACTCTTTGCTTGGTGGTAGGATCCCTTCTGGGTCCGCCTGGCTAGCGACCACCCTTTATATAAAGTCTGCCGCCAAATGTTACCGCTCCTGCGGTAATGTGTTCCGGCAATATTGTATAAAGAGCCAGTTCCTTCCTAAACCCGTGTGCTGTCATCTTCGACCTCATTGTCACTTACCATCAGGTGAGATTGAGGTCAAACGCGGGTTTAGTCACTTATAAAAAAAAAAAAAAAACTCTAAGGGCAGCACTATACAGAAAAACTATGTCTTTGTAATAACTTGATCACTTTCTATTTATGCTCTGTTCAGATTTATAATAAATAAATATTTTTGACATTCACACAACATTAACTAGCCCAAATTGTTTCTTAAAAAATATGTATAATGGATACTAGACAACAGACAGTAAACTTTAGAAATATTTCAGTATGTTGAATATACTTATACATATTTTTATTAGAAGATAATCTTAAACATAAAAGCATTCATATTGGGCCATCTGTGTTCAATAGACTAATATCTACCACCACAGGGATTCAAACCCAGGAACTCTGGGATAGAAAGTTATATTCAAAATAGATTAAAACTGAACTTTTCATATGCATGATCATAGTTTACGAGTAAGGGAGTGTATAGGCTGCTAGATATTTTAATATATGTAATAAAAGTTTAAACATCAATCATTCATAAACATCTGTTTCAGGTTGTAAGCTGGCACCCTAAAAAGCTTTAAATAAACTGTCAAGATAACTTCAAAATCACAGGTTAGCGAAAAATCACAGAATATAGTAATAAAAATAAAAATAAAAGCTTTTTTTTTATGTTATCTGGAAATAAATTAACACTGGAAGTACACCAACAGGTTCTGCTAGATTTTATATACCCTGCATTCACACATAATTAGTTCTAGGGATGATGCATTATGCATCTACAGACTTAGCAATACTACTACTAAACTGACATTAAGGACAGAATGAACGTAAATGAATATAACCATTTTCTTAAATCAGCTTTTTACCTCAACTTTCTCTGCAGTTGGCTTAGGATTCATCACAAGGGCGCTGATTTTATCCCATGTTTCAAGAGGTAAGATTTCAGGATCATATTTGTTTAGGAGAGAATCATCATCTTCTATTTCTGGAACATCTTCTGGAGGTTTGGGAGGGTCCAGATTAGTCAGTTGGGCAACTTCACCCTTCTCATTGATTTCCGATACTTGAAAGTCCGAGTACCTAATAATTTAAGTTTAAAATAAATATGTAAACATAATTTATAAAGTGTACTCTAACTAGCTATGATTATTAACATTATTATACCTGAACTTGATGATTCCACTGAAACCTTCATGATTGTTTACATATTCCGTAACACCTATATCTTTTTCCGATAACCTTTTAGTTGGTAAATCAGGTTTCTGATACCTTTGTTGACTTCTGAAATCATTTCTGCCCCATCTGCCCCCTCTATTATTGAATGGGCGACCACCACGAAAATTATTCCCACCTCGCCATGCTCCACGATTATTGCCATGAAAATCTCTGGAACCTGACATAGAAAACGCCCGGCCACGGTTATTTGGATACCAACTTCTGCCTCTGCCGGTATTCATTATAACCTCAATAAAAATATTTATATTTACGTGATGAACTTTAATATTACCGACAATTAATATGAATGATAAAGTAAATTGACTGTAAGTCGTGTTAAAATAATCAGATATCTGATCAAAATTGTTTACTAATTATACAAACTCAAAGAATTTTGTCAGCAGCATTACTTTATTTACGTACGACCACAGACTAATAATGTGATAATGAATGGGTACGACACATTGTATTCATTCTACAGAAAGTCAGAAATGAAAAAAATAGTACCAAGAAAAAAACACTTATAAAGTTTTTGTCGATAGTGTCAATACAGATTAAAAATTTGATAGAAAACAGACGTTCCACACATAGTATCGTGGCCTTCAAGCTGTAATCCTCACTTTTGAAATCTCGATGGAAAGGAGTTTTGACTATGACAAAAAATAGTGATGAAATAGTCATAAATAGTGACGCATATAAAAAAAAATCGTAGTTTCGGTGGTATAGCTATAGGTAGTATATGTATACACATCTGCATAGACATAACTAAGCAGGCAAGGTTCTCCATCAAGAGCTCGCTCTGAAATTCGGCCTCATCACTCAGAAACTGCCTTATTATCAGTACACGCCAGAAAACGTTATTTAAAACGGCACCGCCAAGCTCTACTGGGATCGGCCCATCATCACGGACAGGACTATTCTAGCGATTAAGCCTGATATCATTTTAATGGTCCGACCGTCGTGTATGGTATTTTTGGTGGACATAACTATCCCGCAAGACGAGAATATCGTGAAGGCCAAGACTAATATATATTGTATACTAGACGTTGAAAGATATAGGTAAATTCATTATTAACAATAGAAACGGTATTTTCAACCGACTTCCAAAAAAGGAGCAGGTTCTCATCTCATTTCAAAAAAACATACAATTAGTCTGTATGTTTTTTTGGTTGGTCCATCGAAATCGGTTGAGTACTTCATTGAAAATTTCAAATATTTGAAACAATATGTATGATTTCGGAGAACGTTTAGGTTCATGACATTATAACTCAGCCAAAGTTTTGACGTGAAGTTAGTTTTTTTAATGCTCTGATTTCGTTGATTATGTATTAATAGAAGTTTAATACGTGTCGGAGCTAACAATAAGTTGGCGATATTAAGATGTTAGTATGACTTCATGGTAACGGAAGTAGGTATGTTGGTAGCATTGTTAAAGAGGGCGCTAAATGCAATGAATGACTGACATTCGATTGCAGCGCCATAGGTTATATCTTGAAGTAGGATGATGGGAAGTGACAGAGATACGGTTAGGACGGCTACAGATCGTTCACTATAAGATGTCCCCTGCCTGCTGATGTTGGCAGCATTGTGGCAGCAGTGTTACCAATAATATGTGTTCATTTTAACCCCGTAATCTAACTTTGTTTATACCTACCACGAATAAATATATGTTTAATTTTCTGATTTGTAAATAATAAACAACTATAAGACTAGGAAGGTTTTGAATGACGACACAATTTATATTATACGAGGGCGAATCAAAAAATTCTTAGAATGAATACAAAAAAAAAAATTTAAACAAGAATATTTTATTTTTCTACGTAATCTCCTTCTAATCTTATACACTTAGAATACTGCCACTCCAACTTTCTTATTCCTTCCGAAAAAAATCATTTTCTTGACTATTAAAAAACTCCTCTGCGGCAGTCATAACCGCGTCATCATCGTCAAATTTAGTGTATGAGTGTAGCTCATACATACTGCCAAATAAAAGAAACAAAAGGAACAAAATACCGGCAATTCCTACCGTTAAAATGATAAAACAAGCTTATTTGTCAACATGTCAAAAATGTCTAAGTAAATGTTAAGTATTAAAAAATCTTAAAATTAACAGTACACTTAGAATACCGCATCTCCAACTTTCTTATTCCTTCCGAAAAATATCATTTTCATGACTATTAAAAAACTCCTCTGCGGCAGTCATAACCGCGTCATCATCGTCAAATTTAGTTCCACGAATATGCTTCTTTAATTTTGGAAATAAGTGAAAATCACTCTGGGCTAAGTCAGGAGAATATGGTGCATGATCAAGAACTTCGAAGCCAGCACTACGGATTGCGGTGAGCGCAACTTCCGAACGATAAGGTGGAGCGTTATCCTGGAGAAACAACACGCCCAATGACAATTTCCCACGACGTTTTTCTTTAATCGCTTCACGTAATTTCGGGATTAAGTTTGCATAATAGGATCCAATTATCGTTTGCCCTTTTGGCAAGTAATCAATAAAAAGGATTAATTCACTATCCCAGATAACGAAAACAGCTTGACAAGCAATAGCGCCAACATAACGGCAGGGGACATCTTACGATGAACGGACAATAGGTGCGCGGACGTATCTCGGACTGACGGTCGATAGTAGCTCGGTATTAATTGAGTTGGTATTGTAACTGTAAGTAACTGACGGAACGGACTCGCGAATTAAGATTTTGTTGTGATTAAGCCAGGGTTATACCCAAGACTCAGACTCACACAGACTCGGTACTAAGTAACTGTCCAGCGATTAATTCTATCGTGTTTTGCGAGTAACGCTTCTTTTCGTTTTGTTTGTTTCCCGACATACGGCAACCCAAGACTCATGGCAGCCAACCTAATAGCTGGAGGTAAATTAGCTGTAAACGCACAATAGTAACGGTGTAACGGTAAGCAGCTCACTTATGAAATGTCAATGAGAATAAATTTAGCCAGTAAGGCTAGCCAGTGCCAAGTGTAATATTAAACGAACTACTTGGTTTTTGACTCTTCTATAGGTCAAAACTTTTTTAAAGTAAATACATATAATTTTATGTCTCTATCTCTATTCAGAGTACTTTCCTTCCAGGGACATTCAAAAATTCCACCCTGTATATAATAATATGCATATTGACGACCGGCTGGTGTAGTGGTAACATACATTGCCTTCTATGCCAGAGGTCCTGGTTTCAAATCCCGGCGGGGCGGTGGATATCGGTGTGATGAACACAGATATTAGTCGTCAAGTCATGGATGTTTCTGATTATTTTAGTTTATTCTTATATTAAAATATATATTTATTCAATATGTTTGTTTATATCGACTACCACTTTGGCGATGGGGTAAACCTGTCTACCTCAGACGCTAGTGGTTGCGGGATCAATTCCTGCACGGAACATGAAAAAAAAATGTTCCGTGTCTGGGTATTTATCTATTTATGTATATATATTCTAGGTTCCCCCCTAGTTCGCTACATGGTATCCCATAATACAAGCTATGCTTACTTTGGGGCCATGTAGTTGGTGTGATTGTCTGGGGTTTTTTTTTTAAATATATTTCTTAAGTATAACAGTTAAAAAATACCTAATAATAAAATAATATTTATTTACCAGAAAATAGATACAAAAACAGACAAAAATACATAACAGACTAGTGAAATCAAGGTTTATGGACTAATTCTAGAAGGGCTTTAATAATAATAATATTATGTTCTCTTATGCTTCGGCTACACTACCGTGATATGCCAGTAATTATTGCCATAACTTAAACAACACCTAGGTGTAACCACGATTTACGGCCATAATTTTACAATGCCAATCAATATGGCAAATGGCGGTAGGCAATAGCTCCGGCGGCGGTCTTTTTTCGCACATCAAAGAAGATTACCGCAGTAATTATAGCGTTTGTGGCCACACTACCGTTTGTCCAGTGTGCAATATGAGCTCACCGGCGACGCACGTATCGACCGACATGGAGTGGTCAAATGAAAAAGCGCTCGAGTTTTTAGAATTATTCCAATCCGAACCGTCTCTTTGGGATACCCTTTTTTTCTTCTTTTAGCTTTGTTGAAATTTAAAATATTCATGTAAAAATAAATGGCACTCATAAAACACAACACCGCTGCAGCTTCGACCTCCATCTTGAAAAAGTGATATTTTCCGCCAAATTTATTGACATATCACGGTAATTTAATGCCATAATTATTGCCGGTAGACGGTAAGGTAGTGTGGCCACACCAGTTCATGCAGTAATTTAAACGGTAATTTAATGCCATAATTATTGCGGTAACAGCCCGGTAGACGGTAAGGTAGTGTGGCCGTAGTAATATAAATCTACTACAGTACAGTTTATCTACATTGAAATAAACAACAACATTATTATGCCATCAATTTTTTTTGTCTTTTATTAAGAGGGTAGTTTTCTGCTTATTATTTATCTAGTATCCATAGCACAAGTTCTTTAAGAAACTTAATTTGGGCTAGGTAATGTTGTGTGAGTGTCAGAAATATTTATTTATATATGCATATGGTTGCAATAAGCGGAAACGCAAGTAAAAACATTAAACCTCAATACCAGCCTAGTTTTCTTTGCAAAAATAATTATATCTCAACAAAAACAGGGTTCATCGATATTTATATCAGCGGATATATCATGATGTATATCACGATATATATAAATTGATTTTGATATTGTTATATATAAATTGATTTTTTCCTGTCTTCTGCCCTAAAAATTTTGGAGGTTAATGTTTACCCTGGCAGCACGTAGCGAAAGACTAGTTTCAGCGTTTAAATTAGGTTGCCATTTAGGGCAACAATTTATACAGGGTCTTCTTTATATGAAGATCAATATATTTTAAGAGAAGGTTAAGAATGATGTATGGGTTCAATTTATGAAAAAAATAAAAATATACATATAACTATATTTTTTTTATTGAAATTTTCAAATCTTTTAAGTGACCGAATTTAAGTTTAATCTGTTATTTACGACAACCTTGCAAGAAATAAAAAAAACCTATCTATTTATTTTAAGAAAATAACTTCACTAAAACAAAGATCTTACGCGGTTAGTAGGTACCGTAACATACTGCTTGAGCGCGCCTTATATTGAGAAATAAAGGCGGATATGGCGCGAACTGACAGTATGTCATGTTTTTATTTTAATTTGAAATATTTTCGTTCTGACGAAAAACGCTTTAGTTTTGTTATGATTCTGGCCCCAACCTTCAGAAAGGGCTGATCAATGTTTATTTTCGGAGAAAAATCTCTGAATTCTATAATCCGCGAAGGGTACCGCTCCACCATATTCAAATAAGAATATTCCAAGTGTTAACCTTTGTATTGTTGCTATAAAAAAGTGCTATTTCGATAAATAAATATAATATATTTATACCTCATTCTTTAAATTATCTCACGATCCCCCGTTGCATGGTGGAGGCGCCGGGTAGTCTTAGGTAGGACCGAATAATATTATTCTTGTTTTGACAGAAGACCCCTACCGAGTAAAGGAAGAATTCGCCCAAGGAAGGGTAACAAGAAGAGTAAAAAAAAAGTACACCTCTCGCAGCCAAGCAGTAACGCCCAATAATTGGTAAAAGAGACCGAAAAGGAAAGCACTGAACATGGAGAAATTTAGCGGTCATAAGGTTGTATGCGTGTCCGAGTTTTTTAATCAATATAATCTTATCGCCGTCGTGAACCGATATGATGATGCGGCGAAGAAGATCGTCATGCAAACGTATTTAGAGGGCCCGGCCCTACATTTCTACAGGTCCGTCATCGATTCGTGCCAGAGCTTCGAGGAATTAAAAGAAAAATTTATTGCAGAATTTTCTAAAGACGTTGACTACGTGGCAGAATTTTATTTGAGAAAACAACAAACAGGGGAAGACCTCGTCACCTTTTATTATGCCCTAGATGCCTGTGCAGTCAAAGCTGGTCCGATCATCACGGACGGGATTTTCGTAAAACATTACCTGAAAAATGTATCCTATACGAATAAATGTAGACTCGCCACCAGAGTCTACGAAAATAAAAAAGATCTAAAGGACACGATAATACAAATGCAGGAACTCTTCGGGGGAGGAGCAGAGATGGAACTCAACCTACCGATCCACGTTAATTCAGGTTCGACATCAGTGGACCAGCCTACGCCACGTACCCCAATGCAAAATATGCAAACGGCATCGACAGCGGAAAAAAGGGACCGTTTTTATACACCGATGGGAGGAAATAATGGGAACGCCAGGGGAAAAATTAACCCGAACATTTATAAACGCGAACCTTATTCTTTCAGAAACAGACGACATGATACGGGTGATGCACCTCACCCAAACGCCAACCGGCGTCAGTAAATAATATGGAGTCTTCACTGATGCCGGACGAAAATAAAAGAACTCCATACAAGGTTAGCCCATTAATTAAATTAAAATTAGCTAATTTAGAAATTTGTGCTTTAATTGACACAGGTGCATCAATTTCCGTGATTTCTGAGCAACTATGTGTAAAACTCAATTTAACAACACATAACGCTGATGGGATTATAGTCAGAGCCATTAATGGAAATAGAATGAACGCCTCTGGGAAAGTCACAACTTGTCTACTTATCGAACAGATGATATTTATGCAAGATTGTTTCGTGGTCCCCAATATAGAAAGAGACTTAGTGCTCGGGCAAGACTTTCTTCAAAAGTTTGGTGCTATAATAGACTTTCAAAACAACTGTGTCCATTTAAGTAAAGTTGTATGTGATTTTATCTCTGTTTCTAACGAGTGTAATGTTATTAATAATTTTCAAAATACTTTAGATATTATACAGGTTACCCAACGACTAGGTAAAGAGGAATATTTATATTTTTCGAATTTAGTAGATTCGAATGAAGATAGGTTATGGAACATGGTGGTAGCCAATAACAATAAAAATGACTTTAATTTGTCCCCAACTTTATTAGAATCGGAGCATAATGACTTATTAGAGATGATAAATAAATATCAGAAAGCCTTCGCGTTAGATAAAAAAAGCCTAGGTAAATGCAATCTAACTAAAGTGACGATTGATACGGTTGATGAAGTTCCGGTACACAGAGCGCCTTATAGAATATCAACCGAGCAGCATAACATCATTCGCGATCAAGTCGCGGAGATGCTCGAATGTAATGTTATCCGTAAGTCACGAAGTCCGTATGCGTCACCTGTGGTTTTAGTAAAAAAACCAGATAATAGTTGGAGATTTTGCGTAGATTATAGGAAATTAAATAAGAAGGTGGTTAGTGACTCTTACCCACTACCTATAATTGAAGATGTGATTTCACAATTGAATGGCGCTAATTATTATGCCGATTTAGACTTAAATTCAGCTTATTGGCAATTGGAAATTTTGGAAAAGGATAAACATAAGACGGCATTCGTTACCCCGTCAGGTTTATACGAATTTAATGTATTACCTTTTGGATTGAAAACTAGCGGAGCATTTTTCCAAAGAACCATGGACGAAGTATTAGCTGGCCTTAAATATAATAACGTTATCATTTTTATAGATAATATCATTGTCTACGGAAAGACGTTTAATGATTTTTTAAATGCTCTCGAAAGAGTTTTTCAACGTTTAATTGCGGCGAACCTTACGCTTAAACCTTCTAAATGTAGTTTTGGTTACAAAGAAATCACCGTTTTGGGACATACCATCTCTGGAAAAGGTATACTGCCTGACCCCAAAAATATCGAAAAAGTAAAAAAGGTTAAAATACCAAAGAACGTAAAAGAGTTAAAATCGATTCTTGGATTATTTTCTTATTACAGAAAGTTTATAAAAGATTTCTCTTCATTGACCCTTCCGCTAACAAATTTGTTAAAAAAGAATACAAGGTTTATTTGGGGTGAAACCCAACAGAAATCATTCGAGGAAATAATTTCCTTAATGATTAACCCACCGTTATTACGGCATTTTAATAACGATAAGGAAACATGTACAAGATTATACGTGGACGCAAGTGATTTGGCAGCTGGAGCATGCCTAATGCAAGGGCAGCGAGAAGAAATGTTACCTATATGTTTTGCATCACGGAAGTTAACTGACGCAGAAAAGAAATATTCAATTACGGAGAAGGAATGTCTGAGTTTGGTGTGGGCGCTGAACTATTTCAAGCATTATTTGTGGGGACTAAAATTTCAGATAGTCACTGACCATAAAGCGCTATGTTGGTTAAAGACAAGAAAAGACATGTCTGGCAGATTAGCAAGATGGGCATTAGCGATCCAAGCGCATGACTTCGAAATCGTACATTGCTCAGGAAGGCAGAATGTAATAGCAGATTTCCTAAGTAGGAATCCTTTGAGCGAAGAAGAAGTGAATTCAAAGGAAGGAGTAGACGACGGTCTTCAGGTTTTTTCTTTAGATGTAATGAATATAGCGCAACGCCAAAATGAAGACGAATTTTGCCAAAAATGATATGGATTAGTGTCGGCGAGAAGAAATAATGGATATAAAGGTTTCGTTGTCGAAAATGGAATTTTATATAAATGTGTAATAGATCACGACGTAAGAAAAAAGTTAATTGTGTTACCTAAGTGTTTGTTTATTGAAGTGATGTGTGAATTACATGATAACGTACGAACAGGTGGTCATTTCGGAATAATGAAAACACTAGCAAAATTTAAAGCACGTTACTTTATGCCTAATGTGACGAAAGAAGTTGAAAAGTATATAAAGGGTTGTATACCGTGCCAAGAGAAGAAAACGTATAAGAAAGTGGTTCCTTTACGTCCAATGATGATCGAGCGTTTATTTGATAGAATCGAGATGGATATACTAGGACCGTTTAATCGTTCGTCGGAAGGTAATAAATATGTGATAGTATGCATCGAGTGTTTTACGAAGTATGCCATTTGCAAACCAGTGCCACGAGTAACTGCACAAATAGTGCATGATTTTGTGATACATGAAATTATTACAAAATTCGGAATGGTCCGCGAAATATTAACTGATAGAGGTTCTATATTCACATCTCGGTTGTTTAAGTCATTATGTAGACAGTACGGTATAACACAGTCCCTGGCTACCACTATGCACCATCAAACCTTAGGTTTGGTAGAGAAATTAAACCAAACTATTTCATATTCATTATCGAAATATGTAAATTCAACCCAAAGGGATTGGTGTAGAATTTTACCTTTTGTGGTTTATGCATATAATTGTTCTATTCAAGCTTCTACCAAATTTTCTCCGTATTATTTAATTTATGGTAGAGAACCCGAAATTCCGTCAGACGAGAGGTTAAATCCTGATAGAGACGTAAGCGTGCGTAGGAAAAGAAATGCATATGTAAATGCGATTAATAAAGCTAGAGAAAATTTGAGGAAAGCTTGTATAATACAAAAACGTAATTATGATAAGAAGGCTTCAATTGTAAAACTTCGAGTAGGACAATTTGTTTTATTACATAATCCAAAACGGATGACTGGTAAAAGTAATAAACTTAGTCGACCGTATAAAGGTCTATTTCGTGTATGTAGATATATAGGACGTGACAATTATTTGGTAAAACGAATTCAAAATAACCAAGAAATGATTGTGCATGTTAATAGATTGAAACCGTTTCAATTTAGGTAATTTGGCAAATATAAATCTTTTAAGGATTATTTTTTTAATTAATATGATTCTGTTTATGTTTATCTATTGATTAATGATAGTTTATATCTAAAAAAAAAATATTATAAAAATTTCAATTTAACATTTGTATGATAAAGGGTGTTCCGATACATGTAATTTGAGATCAAATGTTGATTTTACTTTTGAGGTCAAAGTAATTTAAATGTTATGTGTATTATAGTAAGTAGAATATTATCTCATTCCATTTATTTAGATTGTATGCAACGATTAGAATTTCGTTGGACTATTAATGAAATATTTGGAGGATAATGCTAATGATTTTTTTTTCATGTAATAATTGGGAGCGCCTCATCATGCGAGACCGCTGACACCAACAAAGATGTCGCGACTCCTGATGAGGAGACTCCTCTGGCGGTTGGACCGATTCATCGTGCAAGACCTGCCGATGAAGATCCAAGCCGATAATTTTAATATTTTTTTTTTATGATGATAAGATCGGTAGGATATTGTATTCATTTAACTTTTAGTTTATAAGTGTTTTATTTTTCCTTAAAGTTTTTTTTATAAGAAAATTTCCTTAAAGGGGCGGTATAACTATCTATCAACTATCTATCACGTATTTTGATTTTTGGTCTTTGACACTAATCAGTATTACCGAAGCACTGTGGAAAAATTTTCTTATAAAGGCTATGTCTCGTTCAAGTGATTACACGAGGGGTCAAGGCCACGCCCATTGAATCTCCATCAGAGAGAGGGTGATAGCTGTTTCGGCTATACGGCGGAGATTCGCATGTAGTTACGAGTGCGGGATGAAGTTATCTATCAGAACATTATGTTCTATGCGATAACGAACTTCTTGTAGGTAAGTTCACCGCGAAGTTAGTGTAGGCAGGTAAAATCTCATTTAGGTAGGTAAATATTTTGGTCTAACTTGTGATTATTGTAATGTCATATGTATCACTTTGATATAGGTGGATTCGACAGACCTCCACAACATATGATATGATGGGTACGGGCCAATGTCATTCCGCCCAGGTTGATCCATTTTGTATTCTTACAACCCCGATTAAGTCTTTTGTTTTTATCTATCTATAACTTGTATGATATTCTAGCGTTTGTCACTTTATTGTATTTTGGACTGTAGAGTCAATCTAAATTCACTTTACAACGTCGATAATATTGTAACGACGTTTTTTGATTAAAGCTTAGCTAGACGGGATCTTGTCTTATTTTGTTTGGGTTTTGCAGGCAAGGCTCTACTGACAGAGATTTGAGTTGACTGTATAATATTTTGATTATTAAGTTGAAACAGTCGCACTTGAAACTCTAGCGGTAGGGGGCTCATCTATGAGTACTCCCGTACAAACTGTATATTCCCAAAATAGGTAGATTCCAACCGTAGAATTAAGGTGACTATGTAACTAAAATTTATTTAACCGACTTCATCGGATTAAATAAATTTAAACGTGAGGGGGCGGTCGTAACATACTGCTTGAGCGCGCCTTATATTGAGAAATAAAGGCGGATATGGCGCGAACTGACAGTATGTCATGTTTTTATTTTAATTTGAAATATTTTCGTTCTGACGAAAAACGCTTTAGTTTTGTTATGATTCTGGCCCCAACCTTCAGAAAGGGCTGATCAATGTTTATTTTCGGAGAAAAATCTCTGAATTCTATAATCCGCGAAGCGTACCGCTCCACCATATTCAAATAAGAATATTCCAAGTGTTAACCTTTGTATTGTTGCTATAAAAAAGTGCTATTTCGATAAATAAATATAATATATTTATACCTCATTCTTTAAATTATCTCACGATCCCCCGTTGCAGTACCTACCTACCTATCCACGCGAGCAAAGGTCGATGCCTCGCGCGCCCAGGCGATGCGTGACCTACTTAGCTTGATGTATGACGTAACAATCAGCTGTTGTAATATCATACTTATTTCGTATAAAAGTTGATTCTAATTTCCCATCACACTTCAACTGTCAATTTAACGTTCAACTAATTGTAAATGCAGTTTTAGTAATGTTGACTTCTTTGATAATGTTTAAATTTGAAATAAATTTAAAAAAAGCTTTCGTGCTTGAGCTGTTTGTCTTAACGAATAAATGTATTTTACAATCAATTGAATGTTTAAATGGAATCACCTTATTATCAACTATTATTATTTACAGTTTATGTACAAAAATAACTTACATATTGCTTCCTGTCAATGATGTTAGGTACACAGCACACGAATACACATACACAAGCACTTTATAGTAACTGTTGCACATGACTACCTATTTGCGATACACAAAGTCTTGTTCGTTTAATAACATTGGCAGCACACAACATTGGGGCACGTGGAGTAAATGTGCCATAATCTCGATGGCGCTGCACAGCTCCTAGAATTGTTCGGAGGGCGGGACGCCTTCCATGTCTCTGCTCGTACGTGTCACGAGCTCGTGACAGGTTCTCACTCGCAGCACTAGCACAAAGCCATTTGAAGATATTCTTGGTTCGTGTACGCGAAATTAGGCATTTTGATAATTATTAATTAACGCGCGCGTATCATTAGACAGACTTTTACAGACTGGCGAGCGCTCGCCGAGCGGTGAGCGGGTCGCGCGCGTTTGGCTCAAACAAAGTCGCCGCCGCCGCCGCGCCGACAAGCCAACAGAGTGTTGTTGGCGCGGGCGGCTCGCTTGACTTTCGGTGTCGATAGTGCCGTCAGAGAATACCTACACACCTATGCCTCGTGCGATTTTTCTCTCTGTGTGTGAGTGAGTTCTTAATATAAATAGTTAAATAGAAACACTTTTATTTCTTGCTTTAGTCGTAAATAACAGATTAAACTAAAATGTTGTTAACTTATGAGAATTATAAAATATTTATGAAAGATTTTTTTTTTGTTAATTGTAACAAAAAAAAAATTCTTTCATAAATTGACCTTCTATTAAAATATATTGATTTTCATAAAGAAGACCCTATAGAGGCAATCCCCTTTAACTTACATTTATAAGTGTGTAATCCCCTTATAGAATGAAATTCGCTTCTTCTTCTTAGCTGGGATATCGACACCCGCATCGAAAAAGGTTGTAACTCTAAATCTGCTTATTTCCAGAATCGGCCAAACAGTTGCAGATTTGTGTTCGAATGCTTTTTATGAAAAAAGTATTTTGTTTATTGAAAAATGAATTTGTGTATCAATTAAATATGGTAAAATAGATTATTTTGATATAGTTATTTCTAGAAATAACCTATTAGAAGCTGAGATATCAACAGTTACAACCCAAGGTTTCGGATAACTTCAACAGTAATTAGGTTGTATCTCGTAAGTTATAACCTTGTCAATGTGGAACGACAGGGCTCATATAGGAAGTAAGTTACTATTGTCAAATAAAAAATCAGTAAAACTTCACAAATATTAGTTTTTTTTTTTATATTGTAAGGATAGGACGTTTGTCTTCCATGCCACCTGATGGAAAGTGCGCATGAAGACTATGGTGTTACACGTCCATCTACAAGAAACCTATTCACTCGACACTTAAACGTTTCAGGACTGTAGTGGTCAGGAAAAACAGACGCAGGCAGATTGTTCCACACCTTGGCAATCCGTACCAAAAAGGAACTGTCGAAGCGTTTTGTTCGACTTCTTGGTAAATCCACTATATAGGGATGGAAGTTCTGTCTGCGTCTGGTAGTCTGGTGGTAAAAAGGAGTGGGTTCGATTTGGTCAAAAAGAGCACTCGCACACTCTCCAAAATGTAGCCGATAAAATACTGTCAAACAAGCAACCTTACGACGATGCTCCAGCGTCTGCAATTTTTTATTTGTAAGGTTGTTGTTATTTATGAGTTTACAGGGTCTTCGGTCAACGGAATCTAGCGCTTGGAGCTGGTATTTGGCAGAACCATCCCAAAGGTGACTGCAGTACTCCATGCACGACCTCACTTGGGCTGTGTATAGGTTGAGCAGCCGTTCAGGGCTGCAGTAAAGCCGGACCTTCGAGATGATACCCAATTTTTTGGAAGCCGTTTTTGCCATAGACCCAATTTGTTGTCCGAAGTTTAATTTGGACGTTATAGTGACGCCCAAAAGCCGTAGATGGTCGGTGATCGGAACAGATACATTCTGGAAAGTGGGCGTAAAACTAAAGGTGCTCTTTTTTGCGGAGAAAAGACACGCTTGTGTTTTGGAGGCGTTGAATTTGACCTGGTTGGATTCGCCCCAATCGGACACATTCCGTAAGGTCGAATCAACGCACTCAATCATAGACTTTCTCAAAACCTGGATTTCATGGGCGCGCGTTCGCGCATTAGAAATATATCTCTCAACAACAGTGCTGTCATCAGCATATCCAATAATGCCTGGTGTAAGGAGGTCATTAATGTGCAGCAAGAATAAAGTTGCAGAGAGAACAGATCCCTGAGGTACCCCGGCATTAATTGCCATTAGGTTAGAGGAGTAACCGTCTAAGACTACTCGAATCGACCGTTCCCTCAGAAAATCAGATATCCAGTCGCAGAGCCCGGTCGGTATGCCATATGCTGTAAGCTTGCTTAAGAGACCATCATGCCAGACCCTGTCAAAGGCCTTGGAAATATCTAAGGATATCTATTGCTTCACCATGACCCTCCAAGGCCATAAGTGAGTGGCATAGACGAGAAGATCGCCGGTCGAGCGTCCACTGCGGAAACCATATTGGCTATCGCTTAGGAGCTCGTTAGTCTCGAGGTATGCCAGGAGTCGATTGTTCAATTCACGTTCCATGACTTCGCAGAGTATGGAAGTGATTCCGCCACTTCTTCTCAACAGATCGACTTTCCGAAGTGGTGGTAGATTCAGTTCAATTTGTAAATTGTGACTTATTTCAAATGTATTTAAATACTTACGAAATAAAGATTCTTTTGACTTTGACTTTGATTGAAATTGGTCGATAGTTGACTGGATCAGCACGGCTTCCCTTCTTTGGTACTGGTTGTACGTTAGCCAGATTTGGGGACCTTACCAGGATTCCAAAGAAAGTCTATAAAGACGCGTCAAAACAGGAGATAACTCAGCTGCGCAGCGTTTCAACACCACTGCAGGAATAACATCTGGACCGCTAGCCTTATTCTCGTCTAGGTGCAGCAAGCATTTAAGAACCTCCTTTTGGCGAATATTACCGGTATTAACGGTACCCATTGTGGGACCGAACTGAGGTAATTGGGGTGGGATTTTTCCTTGGCTATCTAGACGAGAATTTTCCGCAAAGATACTGGCAAATAAATCCGCCTTTTCGACCGACTTGGTGAGGGACCAGAAAGCTTTACTTCCCGAGGGGTATGAGGCTATTCTGTCTCCAATACAGCCTATGTGGGCGAAACGAGCTCTTTTGATCACCTTTTTGCAGGACTTGGCGGCAGCATTGTACCTCTTCTTGTGTTCACGCGAATCCACGGCTTTGCTTCTGCGAGCGGTTGCCCAGGCTTTGTACGCTTCTCGCTTACGCTTTTCAGCGGCAAAGCATTCAGTACTAAACCATGGACGAGCTTTGGTTTCAAGGGATAGATCAGTGTAGGGAATGAAGAACTCCATTGCTTGACCTATCACACTTGAGACTGCATCAGCGCAGCACGATGGATCGGTTGATGTAAATCAAGCTTGCAGCCACGGATAAGATGCGAAGAAATGTCGCATTTCATCCCAATCTGCCAACTTGTAACGCCATACTCGCCTAGAACCACATGGTCGGGTGTTAGGTGGCGAGTACTGCGATACAGATTTCACCAGACAGTGATCGGACGGATCTAAGGGTGCAGTGACGGACACCGAATATCTGTTCAGATCGGTTGTCAGCAGAAGGTCCAGGCAGTAAGCAGTGTGGCCAGCAACGTCTGGGATGCGCGTAGGCTCGTCAACAAGCTGAGAGAGGCCATGAGTGAGCGAAAACTTAAAAGCCTCTCTACCAGCATGGTCAGTGTCCTAAAACGGGTATAACCACTGGCCGTGGTGTGCGTTAAAATCCCCCAGGAATACCACCTGCGCTGTGGGAAAATGTTGCTGAACCTTGTCCGCTGTACTGCTGAGATAGTCCATAAGACTTGTTGTCGACTCCTGCAGGCCTATTATGGATCTCAAAAACCATGCGATGATATGAAATAGTTTTGACGTTAAGGCCACTCAACATTCTCGCGAGAATCTCGCGAGAAAGCCATTCTCGTATTCTACTCAATTTCTCTCATTTTTCTCCACATTTTGGGGGTTTTGGGGTTTGGAGTTTTGTGTAGGAGTTACACTCGCATGTTTCTCAGTAACGAGCGAGCCGCCGATTTGAACGGTTATATCGCAGAGTATATCTCAGCGATGCGCGTCTGCGAATTATCATATCAGTCAAATAAACTACTCATACTAACTTGAATATTCGACTTGAATGATAGTAATATACAAACGTCCTGAGTCGAATGATACTTCTAATATTCGTAATCACTAACGATGGTTAACCTCAATATGGCCGACTGACCTTGAAAGAAAGCATTCGAATGGTTAGTTGAATGGCTGAATGCATTGACAGGCAGCTTGTGTCCGCTGTTTCACCCTCATAACTCCCTTTAGAGAGAGAGAGAGAGTTTTGAAGTAACTCGTAATAGATTTTAAGAGTTTTTGTTAATTTTTTTATATTGTTAGTATAGAAAATGGTCCTGGAAGATAAAAATTAATATATCTTATATGTTTTATTTACTAACAAATAAAGATAAATTGTGATAAAAACATATTGATCTTAAGGCTTTATATTCTATACTAGCTGTGACCCGCGACTTCGTCCGCGTGGATACCGTTTATTAGAGTTGGATAAATACTATTATTATATCCTCCTTGAATCCTACTTACCTTATTCTAAATTTCGTCAAAATCGACTCAGTAGTTTAGCTGTGAAAGCGTTACTGATAGATAAACAGACAGAATTACTTCAAAAACTGTTAAAACAAAGCAGTGATCAGCAGTTTCACCTAGGTTTTGTGAAAAAGTATAGGTATGTAGGTATATTACATAGATGATGCCCGCGACTTCGTCTGTATTGAATTAGTATTTCGAGCGTTATAAACAAATCGGGTGCCAAAGTGCCTTAAATTTTAATATTGCTCTCTGCTCTTATTGATTGTAGCGTGATAATAAGTATACTATAGCCTGCCCAGGAGTATGAAGAATAATTTTATCAAGTTTCGTTAAAATCCGTTGAGTAGTTTTTGTTTCTATAAGGAACATACAGACAGACAAAAATTTTACTGATTGCATTTTTGGCATCAGTATCGATCACTTATCACCCCCTGATAGTTATTTTGAAAAAATATTTCATGTACAGAATTGACCTCTCTACAGATTTATTATAAATATAGAAGTATAGATATGAAGATAGTTATATTAACGACTCGCGAGATTCTCGCGAGAATGTGGAGCGGCCATAAAACTTATCATACGATCATTATATTTTGGTATACCATGTAAATTGAATACAATAACCTCCATATATAATAATTAAGTATTTATTTATGAAAGCAAACAAATTGTAAGAACACAAATGAAATCAAGAAACCAACATATCATAGAGGTGGGTATGGGTGGGTGCGATCTCACCTTTTTCAATTGACGTTTTTAAGTCATAGACGATGATTGAAACTGTCATTGCAAAAGGTAATGCAACGCCTCTTGCATGCAAATGTAAAGGGAATTCGTTTATTCTTTATGTCATAATTGTTGATCATTGTATCATAGAAATCTTGTTTATCATGTCATGTCATGAAAGAACCGTAATAGGCCTGCTGATCTCCGCTGCGTGACCGATAAATACCAGCGTATACCATTTGGTCTAGGCCGGTATCTATGTGAACACACATAACTGAAAGGCCGGCACTTCTAAGTAACGAAGACGCTGACAACAGATCTTGTCACTGACATACATGCAAACCCCGGCGCGGCGTGCGGGTGGAATTTGGACTCCAGGATGTAACGTGGGTAACAAAGGTATGCCGAGTCTGATGGATTACAGATCTGCGTCTCCGTTAGGAAGAGTAGGTGGGGTCTCTCCGTCTCGAGATTTTTTTTTTTTTTTTTATAAAATATGGATGGGACGTTTGTCTTCCATGACACCTGATGTTAAGTGAACATGAAGACTAAGGTGGTACACGTCCATCCACGAGAAACCTATTCACTCGACGCTTAAAAGTACTAGGACTATACTGGTCAGGGAAAATAGACGCAGGCAGTTCATTCCAAACCTTGGCGACCCGTATCAAAAAGGAACTGTCAAAGCGCTTAGTTCGACTTTTCGGAATATCAACCACATACGGATGGAAGTTCTGTCTGCGTCTAGTAGTCCGATGGTAAAAGGGTGAGGGTTCAATTTGCTCAAATAGAGCACTCGCGCACTCACCAAAATGTATCCTGTAGTACACGGTTAAACAAGCAACCTTACGACGATGCTCTAGGGTCTGTAGTTTTTTGGTCGTAAGGTCGACGTTGTTAATTAATTTACGGGCTCTTCGGTCAACGGAGTCCAGCGCTTCTAGTTGATATTTGGCTGAACCATCCCAAAGATGACTGCAGTACTCCATGCATGATCGCACTTGAGCTGTATATAAGTTAAGAAGCTGTGCAGGGCTGAAGTACCGCCGTACCTTCGAGATGATTCCCAACTTTTTCGAAGCTACTTGAGCCATGGACACAATTTGTTGACCGAAGTTTAAACTGGATGTTATAGTTACGCCTAAAAGCCCTAGATGGTCAGTGATGGGGACAGATACATTTTGGAAAGTGGGCGTTAATGTGAAGGTGATCTTTTTTGCGGAGAATAGACACGCCTGAGTTTTGGACGCGTTGAATTTGACCAAATTCGACTCACCCCAATCGGATACTTTCCGTAAGGTCAAATCAACGCGCTCAATCATTGACTTTCTTAAACTCTGGATTTCACGGGGGCTCGCTCGCGCAGCCCCCGTGAAATCCAGAGTTTAAGAATTAGACTTACCAGTTTTAGATGCATTATTATTTAAAACTAAACTGCACAAGAACTTTCCTCGTTTCATTTTAAGACGTCTTATCACCGGATTTAAACAAAAACCCACTTAAATCACTTAAATACACGGAGCTAATTTGTCACTTTGCTGGTTACGATCCGGTACATCTGTTGTAATTTCTCGTTAAAAAGACGTATCAAATTATACGTCCCAACTCAACATTAAAAATTGTTTATCTTTATAGACTTAACCTTCATTACGTCTTTGTTCTTGCCGAAACTTTCCTGTCAAAATTTATTTGAAGGAATAATTCGAAATACATCCTTTTCCTCCGAAGTCAACATATAATTACTACCATTTTCGACTGGCTATCTCAGTAACTACTTAAGCTAGAGATACGTTTACTGTCGTGTAGCTCTTTTCACGGGCGTTACGCCTATGGTGGTAACTTAAAATGGACGTAACTCAACATACTGCCTTGTTCGATGCGGGTGTATATTATATATGATACATGTATATAAAAAAATCGCATTTTTGATATTTATTATAAAAATCAGTTTTTTTCGAACTCTGCCAAAAACATCAATGTAAAAAAGGAGAGCCAAGTTCAATACAAAAATAATGGACATTTAAATGAGGGCCAAGTTCTATGCAAACTCGAAATATGTATGTATTTATACGATTAAAATAACATGTATATTTTCAGGCAAAGGTGAGCCCTTAGTGCCAATACCAATGACCAATACTGACTCGTTCGTTCCTGGGATTTATGTTCCTAAAATCTGTGCTAGAATATAATTCAATTCTCTGGTTATAATTAACCAGCCGTCGTTACTAGGCGACGTGCATGACAGAACATGTGAGGCGCGACGAGGACCGGACATTGAATTAGGTACCTACAACAAATAAGACATCACAGTTAGTACCACCACCAACAGACAAAATGAATAAACCCATGAATATTTATAACATACAGCTAAATAGAACATTTAACTAACTACATAATTACAGGGATATTGTACACTGTAGGTAGGATATATTTACATAGGATCTTAAGGATTAGTGGGTCGTTAGAGGAGAGGAGGGTCTTCATGCAGGTCTGTCTTGGAAGCTGAGGGGGCAGGATATCGTAGGGCGACACAGGGAGGAGGGGACAATTAAAAAATATGTGGTCGACTGAACCAGGCTCCAGGCCACAATCACACAATGGGGAATCACGGATTGCAATCCTGTACAAATGTACCGGAGTGCAACAGTGACCAGCCGAAGTCTGCTGATGATGGAAGTGACTTTTTTAGGAATCTTTTGAGAATGCAAAACCACGGCTTAGTTGTAATTTTGGGCTGGATGTCCCCGTAATATTTGCCGACAACACTGCGAGACTTTTCCCATTCTTCAAACAATCGAGGTTTCGCCCACAGGCAGAGATCTTGGGAAAAGCATCTGTAGTGAAACGGTCAACGGTCGGCGAAACGGTCAACTGCTAGAATATAATTTATTTAACCACTCAAACGTCCAGGCGACTATAGCAGCCCAAAAAAAAATCCGTGTGAACGTTTAGGGCGACATGAGAAGCCCAGCGTAATTGCCGGGCATTGCCGGCTTTAAACGAACTTTTAGCTATGATACGTTTTTAAAAGGTTCTTTGTTATTTGTTTAAATGACTCTGTATGAAAAATTTTATTTACGGTAATGGGGAGTTCTCTGACAGCTCATAAAAATTAGTTCAAAAAACCTCTATAGATGGCACTTTTAAAAAGCCGAAGGCGTTAAGTCTGTATACTATAATGTAGGTAAATGGTGTCTACCATCTAGGGTTATTTATACGTTCAATTTCTGATACAGACGTCAATTAATTTATTTTACTTTTAAAAACGCAGTGTGGAATAAATTCTTCGCCTTCGCCTTTTGTAAAGCGCCATCTATCGAATCCTTTTGTACCAATTTTGTACAGTTTTGTTTTTTTAATGAGCTGTCAGAAAACCTCTCATTAAAAACCAGTGAAATTATTAAAAACTCTAGGCCTTGCCATATAAAAAAAATTAATGCCAAGCGTCAGAATTTCCAGTGTCGCGTAATTGACGCGTTTGCTGCGGCGAGTTGAATATTTATGATCTAAATAATACTTTGTTTATTATTTTTCTGTTTTATATTTTATATCAAAAGAATCCTTAAAATGTCGTCATTTCATATTTTTATAAGTTATTTTATTCTAAAGTCTGTAAAAATGTTTTTTATGTGAATAATTCGACTTGCGAAAACTTTGCCTCTGCATGTCAGTTTTCTTAAATTAATCAAATTTTAAACACATTAAAAATTAATTTAAAAAGTTGAAATTAATTTAATAAGATTTTGAATTTCATTGGCTCTCTGCAAGCAGTTTTGATTTTGATATAGGAAAAGTACTCTTACCGTTGTAAAAGTTTTAGTAGAACAAGTCGCGGCCGAAACATAAAAAAACGCCGCTCTCGGGGTTGGGACGTTCAACACTATTATCGCCGCGTCAGCCAGCTGGACGTTTGAGTGGTTATCTCAGGGGGCGTCGACAATGTATAGAGATGGTGCAGACTACATACTGGCGACAGAGTGAAGAAGACAGAACACAATAGAGGAAAAGAGCAAGAATGATACCAGTGTAGCCTATGAAAAAAAATATTCAATCGATTGTTCGAATACATCGAAGTATTTTTTTGAGTTTACACTTATTCATATTTTTCTTCAAGAAATCTTCGCTTTTATTAGAAATAACATTAAACGAAAACTTTTTCATGACTTGTTCATAATTTTTTAATAATTTAACAAATATTTAAAGGGACCGTATTACACAATCGAATGATATAGCGAATCGATGTTATTTGAATATAGCAACACACACATAAAAAAAAAGTCAAAAATTAACGTCTACTTCACAAAATGAAAATATTTTGTCGCGATTGCGGTTTTGCGATATTTTTAAATTATGTTTGTGTTTTAAGTTTTCTTATGATTTAATCGACTTTACTCGCCCTGATTGCTGGAAGAAACTCGCGTCAGTGTGAATTTGTATTTTTAAGAAAGAGTGTCAATTTATCCACACCTTTTGTTGTATTACTTTAAACAAAATAAAAGTATCAAAATCTTATTTATTGTTTTACTTATTGTTCATCATACCCTTATATTTAGCCAGTCGCAATAAAAATAAGCAAACCTTACAGAACTGATACATATGGTATTTCACCTAACAAGTTTGTAAGTATTTGCTTATTTTTATTCAGACCAGAGCAAGTTGAAATCTCGAAGTCGTTTGAACTATTTGAAATTCCCGCCATATTAGCTATTTTTTTTATTTATTTCTATTTTGGGAACAAACAGTCATTTACAGAGAAAAGTAATATATAAAAAAAGGTTTACATTAAAAGACCAACAGTGCCCAATAATAATAGTAAAAGGTGAATTCGAAGTGGACAACAATAACATTTTAAGATAAGAGTTAAGTAATAATTATACAGTAATTCAAATTAGTGACAACGTCTCGATACAAAACAAATCAACTTATCAGAATCAAAATATCACAAAACAATATTTATACAAAATAATTTAAAATAGCAATATTTTAAGTTTTCCTTCAAGATTTTGTTGTAACAGTTTTTTCAAACTTGTTAACAATGTGCAAAAAAGATTAATTTCTGAAAATTCCTTGTTATATGTGTTGGTGGAACGATAAAAAAATGAGTTACGGTTATAATTTTTATTACGTAGAGGAGGTACAAACGTAGAAGTCTTACGCGAGGGGCGCACAGGTAAACGTGTGCGGCCGGATTATTGAATGCGACCAAGAAGTTCGGGAGAGTCAATCAAGGAATTTATTATTTTAAATAAGAAGATGATGTCAAACATTTTTCGCCGGTTTTTAAGGGTGAGCAGTTTTAAGCTTTGCAGAGTTTCAATATATGATTCATCGACAATATTGTTACGGTAATTAAGAGATTTGATAAACTTTTTTTGAATTTTCTCTATTCTTTCAATATGGATATTATAGTTGGGGTTCCAAACAGGACTACAGAAGTCTAGGATGGAGCGTACGAACGTAAAATAAAGTGTTTTTAATGTATTTGTATTTTTAAAAGGCTTGCTAATTCTAAGAATAAATCCTAAGCTACGAAAAGCAGTTGATATTAAATGATCCACGTGAAGATTAAATGTTAGTTTGGAGTCCATAATAATACCTAAATCCCTAATATGGGTCACTTTGTTCAGAGGTGTGCCATCAATATGATAATCTATATCTATATCTTCTTCTATACTTATAATAAATCTGTAGAGAGGTCAATTCTGTACATGAAATATATTTTCAAAAAAACTATCAGGGGGTGATTAGTGATCGATACTGATACCAAAAATGCAATTAGTAAAATTTTTGTCTGTCTGTCTGTCTGTATGTTCCTTATAGAAACAAAAACTACTCGGCGGATTTTAACGAAACTTGGTAAAATTATTCTTCATACTCCTGAGCAGGTTATAGTATACTTATTATCACGCTACAATCAATAGGAGCAGAGCAGTGAAGGGAAATGTTGGGAAAACGGGAGAAATTACTTCATTTTTTAAGCTTCCGTCGCGTGTGCAGCCTTAATGGTTAAAGCTACATAGAAATCATGTATGACAGAAATATTCTTCATAAAATTATATAAAAAATATTCTACAACAGTATATGTCTATATTTTATGGTTGACTCACTATAACACGTGTAAATCCCGATAGCTTAGCAGTTCGGAGCTTTCTGATTATATTTGTTTACTCTTACGTTTATAATACTCTCACTCATTCCTAATTAACAAAATTAACATTATTACCTATTCAATAAAAAAGAATCATAGAAATCGGTATAGAAACACCAAACTTATACATGAAATACGCTAATAACCCATCGCGCGTGAATACCGAATGATATAAGGATTATTTTTGCGTAACGGTTGCCGCGCTCGACGCGGCTCGCGGCGTAGGGTATATAAAGGCGGGAGGCGAAAACCGTGCTTTTCAGCGCGACATTTAGTCTTTAAATAGTTCATTTGAATTTCTTTCGTTGTTATTTTATAAAATAGGTATTAGTTGTCTTGGTAGTGTTTAAATATTCGGTCAAATTCCAAATTTTGGCTAAATTATGTTCAGTTTTTTTTTGTATTTTTTAGGTAAAAGCGTAGGTACTTTTATTAATTATTGTAGTTATAGGTATTTATTTTTAAGTGAAGTAGGTATGGGAAGATAGCATTGCACAGGCGTTTCAGCTTTATTTTCATTTCTTTTTCTGTTGTAAGTTGTTCATATTTCTGGGTATAATTCTATTTGGATATCTCAAATTTTAACAGGTTGCGGTGCAGGAGAAACCATCTTTATTCCCAGAATTCCCATAATACCAAATAATTTTCCATTCCGATTTAAAAGAACGCAATTCCCAGTATCGGTGTGTTTTGCATTGACAATTAATAAGGCTCAAGGGCAGACTTTTCGTGTTGCTGGAGTAGATCTCAGTGTCAGTTGTTTCTCGCATGGTCAGTTATACGTCGCTCTTTCCCGGGTTAGCAGTTCTAGAAATCTTCATGTTCACGTGCCGGACGGGTCAACTTTCAATTTAGTTTACTCGGAAACTTTGCGCTGAAGTATTTTCGTTCCATAGATACTTAAGCCTCATGTGAAAGTGATCTAAACAATTAATTGTCAAATATTATAAAATATCAATCCTTATCCTTACTAATATTATAAATATGAAAGCGTGGATATTTGTTCAGCTTTCACGCAAAACTACTCGACGAATCATGAGAGGTACTAGAAGTAACATAGGATACTTTTTATCCCGAAATTATCGCGAGCGGAGCCGCGGGCACAGCTAGTCAAAACTAATTCGTTTCTTTTTCCGAGTGTATGATGTGGAGTAGCATTTTTTAGTGTTGATAATCAACTGGTTAGCGCAACAATAGTTCGTAAGTTCCGCTAGATCTTTTTGAAGTTTAATGCAGTCATCCTGTGAATTAATTATTCTATAAAGTTTGGTATCGTCTGCATATTGTAAATGGTGGCTATATTGAAAGACACTGCCAATGTCATTAATGTAAAACGAAAACAATAGGGGTCCTAAGTGCGAGCCCTGGGGAATACCAGAAGGCACAGGAAGGAATTGAGAGCAGTATGCCTTTATGCAGACAGCTTGACTTCTGTTTGTAATGTATGACTGTATCCATCTGAGGAGGTTGCCGTGCACACCGGCTGCCGCAAACTTGTTTATTAGTATATTGTGATTATTTTTGTCAAAAGCGCGCGAGAAGTCGGTGTACACGACATCGACCTGTGCGTTTTTGTTCATGGCCTCCGCCAGAAACTCGGTAAAGGTGACCATATTACTATCTACACTCCGGTGCTTGAAAAAACCATGTTGTTGCTGGGAGATATGGCCACGGGCAGCCTGTTGAATATCAGATGTAAGTATCATCTCGAGGACTTTACCTAGAACACAGAGCTTAGAGATAGGTCTATATTCTGTAATAAGGTGTTTATTTATATTCTTAGGAATAGGAGTCACCAAAGCAGTCTTCCATTTGGAAGGAAAAACTCCAGACTGTAATGAAATACTAAAAATTATGGTTAAAGGCGTGGCGAGCTCTGCGGCGCAATTGCGAATAAAAATAGGGTGGAGATTATCAGACCCGGCTCCTTTATTTATATTTATACGCTTAAGTTCCTTTAATACGCGGTTAGTATTTATACAAATGTTGTTTATATCTAACGCTGAGTTACTGCTACCTTCAGGTGATATAACTGCATGGTTTGAGTGAACAAAGACGGAATGAAAATATTTATTAAAAGTTTCACAAATTTCTGGACCATTTGATAAAGTTTTATCATTATAAATCATCTTTGCAGGAATATCGCCCGCTGCTTTTTTAGATTTAACGAAGGCCCAGAAAAGCTTAGGATTTTTCCTAATATTTTCTTCTGAAAAAATAATGTATTGATTATAGCATTCAGCAGATTTTTTTTTGAAACGTGACCTTAAAGTAGATAAGCTTGTGTAATCACTGAGGTTGCCGTAACGTTTCCATTTTTTATGAAATTTTTCCTTTTCATTTTTTAATTTTATTAGAGGAATTGTGTACCAAGGAGGATATTTTTGTATTAAGTTTGAGATGCGTTTTGGTACGAATTTATCAATAAGTTCATCAATTACCGAGTAAAAATAGCTTGTCATACTGTCAACATCGCTCATACCACTTAAAACTTTCTCCCATGGTATTGATAATAAACCTGCCCTAATTGATGCAAAGTCCGCTTTGTAAAACTGTGGTTTTATTGATTTTAATGGTTGCAATAATTTAGGCAAGCTTAATTTAATCTTTATCTTTAAGGATCTGTGATGTGTGTCTTCAGGTACCAGTGGGCTGTCGCGAGCTGAGATAATCAAATTTTTATTACAAAATATAAGGTCCAAAAGTCTATTATTATTATTAAATTGATTATTATATTGAGATAAGCAAGAAAAACTCATAAAGTCTGAAGTAAGATATTATAAATTATTGTTATTTGTAATCAAGTCCATAGAGTTATCATTATTTAAAGTCTAAGAGGCGTGTGAAACGTTAAAGTCGCCAAGTACTACAAATATATCATTACTATTTGATAAAATAAATTGACAAACTCTGTCGTAAAAAGAGCTCAGCAACGACTCATGGTTGCTGCCGTGTGCTATATAAGTACATATTACGTGTAAATAGCGGGGTGCGAGGTCTAAGTCAGGGGAGGCGGCGGCAGCGGCGCGGGCGCTGGCTCTCAGCGGGATCGATACCCATACCTCGTCGGCCGGTGGTGGCGCGCGCATTCTTAAGGGTAGTAGAGTGGCGCAGTAGTGGAATAAGGAGTAAACACAGGAAATATTTCAAGATAACAAAGACTTTATTTTTATTAATAAATATATCCAAAAACAAAAAGTATGACAGTAAAAAACGAACAACACAACTAGTAGTCTTAGCAACCACCATAGACTCTTTTTGTCTCACGTTGCCACATACATCAACATCTTCTCTCAACGTGTAGACCAATAAGCTCCGATAATTTTCTCAGCCTAGGTCTTGCTAACGGTTTGGTAAATATATCCGCTAACTGAAGGTCACTGGTAACTTTTCCAACCTTCAGTTGACCACTTGTTACCAACTCGCGCACAAAGAAGTGTCGAATCCTTATGTGCTTTGTTCGTCTATGGAACTCTGGATTTTCAGCCAAACGAATGGCAGCTTCATTATCTAATAGCAGCGTTGGTTGGCTTCTAATCTCAGAAATATCCTTCATGAGACGTGTTAGCCAGATACACTCTCTAGCACCTTCGCTGGCTGCCACAATTTCAGCTTCCATCGTAGAAATTGCTACACTTTGCTGTCTTTGGCTCATCCAAGAAATAGCTCCACCTGCATACATACATAACACTCCAGAAGTAGATCTTCCAGTGCCAATGTCCCCACCGTGATCAGCATCACTGAAGCATTCTAATAAACCCTTCTTATAATTCTTCTTATATAGAATACCATAATCGGGACAATACTGTAGGTATCTTAAAATCCGTTTTAATCTAATGCAGTCATTGACCGTTGAGTTTTCTAAACTCCTTGATACAACACTAACGCTGTAGGCTATATCTGGTCTTGTTCCGACCATCAAATATGCCAGTGCTCCAACAATCTGTCGATAGTTATTGATAATACCGTCTACAGGTGTTTCGTTATTATTTAGACACACATTGTCTTTTACGATTGGTGTTGTAACTGGTCTGCAATGCTGCATACCAAATTTCTGGATCATTTTCTTAGTATAGGATGTCTGGCAAATCTTTAATCCGTCTTCTCTGGTTTCTATTTCAATACCCAGAAAGTAAGAGGCTGGTTTTGTGGTAATTTTGAAATGACATTTCATTTGGTCAAGAAACTCATCAATCAACTTTTGATTTGACCCTGCGATCAGGCCATCATCGACATATAGTGCCACAATCAACTTTCCAGCTTGATCTTTTCTTATGAATAAGCAAGGATCCGCATCACTTACTTTGAAACCAGTTTCTTTAAAGAAGTCAATTATACGTCTGTTCCAGCATCTTGGAGCTTGCTTCAGACCATATAAACTTTTCTTTAATAGGCAGACTCGCCCTGATCCATCATCATAACCTTCAGGTTGTCTCATAAAAATCTCTTCGTCTAAAGATCCATAGAGAAAAGCAGTAGAAACGTCGAACTGCATCAAACACATATCCTCGCTTGCAGCTATACTGATAACAGCTCTAACCGTTGCCATCTTAGCTACTGGACTGAAGGTTTGATCAAAATCAACGCCTTTTCTTTGCTTAAAGCCTTTTATAACCAATCTGGCTTTATATTTGTCAACTGAACCATCGGCATTCAGCTTAACCTTAAACACCCATTTGCATGGTAATGCCTTCCTGTTCTTCGGAAGTTTATCCAGAACCCACGTTTTGTTTTCCTTCAGAGAGTTTATTTCACTTGTCATGGCTTTCTTCCACAGTTCACTCTCAGGACTTAGCATGGCTTCCTTAAACGTACTTGGTTCTGTATATGAAGTCCACTCTGTATTGAGTACATAATCATTGAATTTTTCAGGAGGACGAAGCAATGAACGATCTCTCAACACTCTCTCAGCTTGCTCGTGCATTTCAGATTCTGGAATCATAGATTCTTCATGATCTACACCTTCAGCAGCTTCATGCCATTCCTCAAGATCTACGGCTTCATTAGCTTCTTCTTCCATATCTCCCCCCAATTCAATAGATTTATCATGGATAGTAATTCTATCTCCATCAAACTCATTCCCGTATGCCAGATCATTCATAACAGGATCATCAGTAGGTACAATACTGATACCTTCATTATGAGTACCATGATCATCCAAGGTAGTGGAGTCTTCTAGTGGAATCGTAACTATATCTCTATTAGGTAATGGTAGAATAAGATCCAATCCATTTTCTTGATTATGACTTTTTGATTCACTGTCAACATTTGAATCCAAAGGCTTCTCGTCAATAATCACATCCCTTGATCTTACAAGAGAGTTTTTACTCTTGTTCCAGAGTCTGTAACCATCATCATTGTCATAACCAACGAGAATACACTTCTCAGCTTTCTTTTCAAGCTTACTTCTTCTCTGCTTTGGTACATGTGCATAGCATACCGAACCTATAATCCTTAAGTGCTTGATTTGCGGCTTCTTGTTAAACCACAACTCATAAGGAGATTTATAGTTTACCGTTGTGGGTCCTGTCCTGTTCAAAATGTAAACAGCAGTCATTACAAGCTCAGCCCATAGTTTTTCTGGTAACTCCTCGTGTGCATGCATCATAGCTCTAGCTGATTCTACCACTGTAAAGAAAAGAAAGAAAGAAAAAAAGTTTTATTATCACAAAAAAAAAAAATAGTTAATACAGTTACACAAGAAAAAAATCATATATTTACATTTAAAAATAAAAGTTACAAAATTATTAAAACTGTGCGGTTTTCTCTTTCACTTACGCCGTTCTGTTCAGGCGTGTAAGGCATTACTAGTCTGTGGTGAATACCAAGTTCCGACAGAATCTTCTGTACCTGTGCATTAACGAATTCACCTCCATTGTCGCTTAAAACTTCCTTAACAACATGCCTCGCTGTCTTTGCCTCAGCTAGCATTTGTTTCAGCTTTTCTGACACCTCCGACTTGTTCCTCATTAGATATATGAAGCGGAAACGTGTGTATTCGTCTTTAAAAAGTACAAAGTAACGGTACTTTGAATTTGAGCTTGGAAACGGTCCACAGACATCAGTGTGTATACGCTCCCCAGGCTTCGTAGCTTTCTCTCGAACACCGAACTTTTGTCAATGTATCTTTCCAAAGATACAGCCTTCGCACAACTCTCCATTGCCTGTTGTCTTAATATCCAATTTGTGCTCTATCAGACTTTTCACGTGCCTTTTATTCTGATGACCCATTCGCTCATGATAGAGTTGCAACATATCAACTTTCTGCACTATGTTCACTGCCACAGTAGGTGGTACAGCTTTGCAATTTAATTCGTACAAGCCTCCATACCTCTGCCTAGTTCCTGTTACAGCAACCTTCCCATTTAGTTTCACAGAACATGACACGACCCGCGACTCAAATAAGCTTGTAGGATTTTTATCTTGTGCCGCCAGAACCGAAAAAAGATTCTTACTTATTTGTGGAACATACCAGATATCTCTCAAGAAGAAACTTGCAGTCTTATCTTTCAGCTTGGCTTCAAATTTGATCGATCCCTTTCCTATGGCTTTGATCATTTTACCATCAGCTGTCGTTACCGTGTGACTTCCATAGAATTAATGTTCAAAATCTTGAAAAAGGTCTCCTCTCATAGTAACATGGTGGGTAGCACCATTATCTACGTACCATTTATCTTGATTTACATTTCTATCCATGGCATTCACAGTGCATAACATCATGGAACTGTTTTCTTCTCTAGATTTCTGAGAAACAAATTTCTTTGGGCAATCCTTCTTCAAGTGAGTCTGTTCCTTGCAAATGAAACATTTGACCTTCTTATCAGGATTTCTTTTACTGGTGGATTCTTGTTTCTTTTTTTCAATCTTATTTTCAGTCTTTACTGCCAGAGTTTCACAATGAGATCGTCCATCAACACAGTTCAGTGCTTTCTCGTGTGCACACAACTGACTAGTGAGGTTTTCCACAGTCTTGTCTTTCTTTGACATTAGCATCCAACTCGATTTAAATGAAAAATATGTTTCTGGCAGTGTATCCAATATCTTGCAGATTAATAAAAACTCTGGTAATTCTTTATCACCTTCCTCAGTCTTCATTAACTCCTGTCTCAAATTGTGCCACAGATTTTTCAATTTAGATATGTGAGTCGCCATATCATCCGATGAACTCATACTGAACCGGAAGAATTGTAAACAGACATCGTACAGGCGGTCCTCATTACCACCTTCATACAGCCTATGTAATTCATCCCAAACCTCTTTTGATGTTGTGAATCTCATCACTTTCTCAAGTGTTTGATCCGATATATTATTTGTAATTACAAGTAAAGCAGTGCTATCCTTACGTAAGTATTCCTTCAGCGAAGTACTATACTCAGCCAAAGCTGCTGCAGCCGGTCCATCTCCAGCTTCACAAGACGGCTTTTCGGGCTTTAATATATTTCCGTTAACTATATCCAGCAATTCAGTTCCTCGGAGAATTGTCAACATACGGAATTTCCAATAACCCCAATTGTTTTCTTCGAGTTTCGAAATCTGAATTTTGGACAACTCCATTTCTCAAGCGTATGCTGGGACCCTTAACCTCTTAAGGGTAGTAGAGTGGCGCAGTAGTGGAATAAGGAGTAAACACAGGAAATATTTCAAGATAACAAAGACTTTATTTTTATTAATAAATATATCCAAAAACAAAAAGTATGACAGTAAAAAACGAACAACACAACTAGTAGTCTTAGCAACCACCATAGACTCTTTTTGTCTCACGTTGCCACATACATCAACACGCATGTCTATCCGATGCCGTGGCTGGAGTTCCCGTAGTGCGGCTATCATTACGCCCCCACCTCTCTCGCGATCATTCTCAGGGCAGCGATCACATCTAAATAAATCATAACGGTTATCTACATATTCCGAGTTATAAAAATTATTGTTGAGCCAGGATTCCGTAACACAAATAATCTCATAATTGTTACATAACACGGCTTCAAGAAATGTGTGCGATTTTGTGCGTAATCCCCTTACGTTTTGATAGTTAATAGAAAGAGTTGAGCTATCGAATTTTAAAGTTATGTTTTTTAAATTTATAGATTGTTGTTCCACCAACATAATACAAAGAGAATTTCAATAAAATAACATTTAATTTATGATTTAAAGTTTTATATAATAAATAATCGTTAGTTTTGATGACCTTTAAATAGTTTCGTTGTAATGAATAAGAAATGTATACAATATTATGATAGAATGTAGTGTAATGAGTAGGTATGTTAAAAAGTTGATTGTCACATAGTCACTTTAATTTTGCAAGGTCCTGTTCATTATTAATTAGTAATATTTTAGAGTCATCACTTTTGCGGGATAATATTTTACACTCAGATAGCCAAACGTACTTGAAGTTATTTTCTTTTGCGAGGAGTCGTGCCTGTTTATATAAAAGTTTATTTTGCGGTGTGAGATGATCATTGATAAATATCGGTTTCGATGGGCCGTCCAGGCCGGCGTCAACTGTCGTTAATCCGCGCCTCAATCGCACTGCGGCTAACATTTCACTCTTGTGTTTCTTCTGAGTGAATCTTACAATGATAATAGGTATGCCGCCATCTTGTGATGATTCGTCACTTAAACTATTTTTCGAGGTAAATCGACGCACACGATGAAAGTACTCTATATCGGAAGTGTTTAAGGAAAAACCTATTTTATTAGATATGTTATTGACGATATGGAGTAGGTTTTCACCTTTTCTGAACGGTATGCCCGTAATTTCGAGGTTGTTTACGCACCCCTGCTGCTCCTTATCATATGTGGACCGTTTTCAGATGGCGTCTTGTCTTAACTTTTAATGTATGAAGTTGTACTTCTTCTCTTGAGTATATGTGTTCTATGGGTTATCTAGTCAATGCATTGCCTTGACAGTAGGCATAAAGTAACTTTTTATGACAGTAGGTAACAGACTAGGCTTGGGAAAAACTGTTATTTTTTTGTAACCGTGATTGTCGATCCTGTTCCAAAAAATTAACGGTGACAAATCACCGTGACTCTGTCACGTCGATTATTATTAATCCACTGTGTTCATCAATGCGATCACGTTACGTAGGTCTATAATCACTACATGTTAAAAAAACAATGTATCGAATCGTTATTACTAAAATAAATACATTTTTGCTAAATACGGAGTAATATAAAATATTAACTAGTTTATAATTTTATATAGAAAAAGACAAACTTTTCTTTGGTATAAAATGAAAAATTAGGATGATTGTTGAAAATTTACAAACATTTTGCGCCGCTTGGTAGCTTTACTAAAGCGGGTCACTGATCCAATATTAAATCAAATAAATAAATAAATAATTTTATTTATTTAATTAATTTAACATTATTATATAAATAATAGACTATAAAAATAGTGATAAATATCATAAATTAATATATTTTATTGTAAAAATATACTGATTACAGGATGCCCAAATTGTAGCAGTTAATTAAAACACGTGGGGGCCACGTTCCGAAATGTGAATACGTGAATACGTTTGTCTTCACATATGTCACTTAGAAGTATTTTGAACTGTCATTATTAGCATGTATATAGCGTACATGAGCGCTGTCGGCACATTTCGGAACGTAGCCCTAACTAAACATAATGCTCTTTCTCCCTCGTACTCATGGTTCAGTCACGTCGATCGTCGTAGGTTACCGGACGCTTAGCTTAGTTCACCGGCGAGATTTGCGTGACAGAGATAGCTATTGGAACAAAGAAACAACATGAATAACGTTGTTACTTTCTAACGTTGATATTTCATGAACAGTCACGGTTACATGTTACGGTGCCAGATCACAGTGACTTTTTCACCGTGACGTTATTTATGTCACAAGTCTATAACAGACACAGATAAAGCTGACATTGACTGACTGACACCATCGTTCATGTCATCGTATTTTCCCGCGCACGCACTTGGCTTTGAACTGTCTATTTTTACAAACTTAACCGCTTATTTACAGTTTTTGTATTTGTTTGTAGCTGCTTGCTTATATTACAGAAATAAGTCAGTCAATCAAAAATATATTTTAAAACTTTTAAGTATTATCATCCCCTGAAATCTTGCATAATGTCATCTAGAGGTGTTGGTAAGATTTTTTTGTAACTGCTCTTTAAAAACAATACGTTAATACAGTTCTTAAAAAAATTAAAAGCATTTAATTTTGGTTTTGCAGCGAAATCTCAAACTAAGAACAAAACAATATCTCGGAGCCAAAGGTCTGGCCTTGTATTTCCTGTGGGAAGAATTCACAGAATTCTTCGGAATGGGAACTATGCTCCAAGAATCGGCGCCGGTGCATCCGTTTATTTATCAGCAGCATTGGAATATTTAGCTGCCGAAATAATAGAAGTAGCTGCAAAACTTGCAACTGATAACCATAAAACCAGGTACACCCTTAATTATTATGCTTTCATTAAGTAATAGTAATTTAAATTATCTAGTACTATTATGTCTGGATCATAGCAATTGGCGTTCTCTAGACTTTGTTTACCCCAAAGGGAGCCAGGCGTGAAGCTATAATGAATGTCTCTATTATACACAATTGTCATTTATTTAGTGTGATAGACTGGGAAAACTTTTTTGACAATATTTTTAGGGACTTAAATTGGTTTCATTAAATAGAATGTAAAAATGGACAAAAACTTGTGAACTTATTGAAATCTCATGTTCCAGGACTTTTTGTTCATATTGTATGGTGTATCAGTGCATGTAATTTATTTACTATCTTGATTTCAGAATATCTCCACGTCATATATTATTAGCAGTTAAAAGCGATGAGGAGTTAGATAAAATGTTACGAGGTGTTATTATTTCACAAGGTGGAGTTCTACCTAACATACAAGCAATATTAATTCCTAAGAAAACTGCTATAAAGAAACAAACAACTAATTCTTCTTCACAAGAATACTAATTTCTATTCTGAATATAAATTTTTGTACCTGCTTATACTTCACTGTTTTTAATGAACTGAAAATGTTAGCAATTAAGTTGTCATGTATCTGTTATTGAATAAGTGAAAAATTATGATTATTATGTTTAAAATTGTATTTTGATAATTTGGTCAAATAAATTGAGTGTTATTAAATATTTGTTCAGTACTTTATACTCCTTATACTTTATTGATCTCACTATATAGATTTATTTAAAAAAACTGAAAATAGGTACAGTCAGCCGCAAAAGTTGCATAACATAATCTAAACACCCAACAAACTATAAGTAGGTATTTGTTGTGTCAGGGTGCAAAATAAACTTACCTTACAAGCATTCAAGCACAACACAAATCTATCATAAATTGCTTAATGCTTTTTACTTTTGTTGCAAAAAAATATTTTGCCAGACAACCTTTGTGCTAGACATTAAGACAAATCACACAATATTCAATGATGTAAGCAAGTTAAAAAAACGGCTCAGAGAAAGTAAAGGTTTCTGTACTATCCCCTAAGATACCGCCCCTTTACGTAGGTACGCATCTGAATAGAGAGCCTAACTTATTAAATCATAAAAGTTTGAATTTACTTATAAAAACTGATGAGTTTTGATTATTTTGAACTCAATACTCACACACAACGCCTGCATACCTTATGGGGTAGGCAGACCAGAGGTTATTAAACCATCAGATGTCATTTTTGAAAAATTTAGAGGCATTGAAGACTATTAGAGAGACTCTTGCATTGACAGGGGGTCAGCCTATCGCCCAAAAAAATACCTCCGATGAACCTCTATCCTTTAACTGAATTTTACAGTATGCCTGGGAAGATAAGCAGCTGGGCTGACACATTAATAAATAAATGAAAACTGGGCTCATACGGTTGCCAACTATACTGTATTTAACAGAATTGTACTGTTTTTCACTTCACTGTTGAAGAAAAATAAATACTGTTTTCAGCATAAAAAGTTAAACACTATGCTTGACTTAAATTTGTGCTAGAAACTCTAAAAAATTGTGTTTAGAACATTTAATAAATTGAATACTTACTGTTTATTTTTCCAAAATAGTGTTTTATATTCTTTTCAGACTCAAATATACTTTATTTCTAGAAAAAAAACATTGGCAACCCAACTCATACATCACAATTTATGGTACACTTAATATGTTTGTCATTGAAGCTTTGTCAACTTAACGCTAAGCTAGAGAAGTAAATTGTTCCTGTTATTTTACTGGGTTGTCCTTTTGAGTGGATGACAGGTTAATGTGGCAGCATTACTTTTAATGACTACCAACAATAGTTATTGCAAAACTAAACTTTGTTTGGAACTGTTGCAACATAATCACACTAAACCACGTCGCCCAGGACAGACTCATGACCTGCAGTGGGCTCATTACAAAGAGATGATGTCTCTTTGCAAACAACTTAATTTTTAAGAAAATAATAAAACAATATAAACCAGTCTTGTAAATGACATGTAATTTTAAATACTGTAAACTATACTGAGATCTGATAAGAATTTGGGTAAAGTATATTTTTAAGAACATGTAAAGTTTCAGATTTTGTCTAAATTGTTACATTCAAATAGACAGCATTCAAGGCGAATTCAATTACAAAAGTGTTAAAATATCTTTAATTAATAATATCTAAATGCACCAAATATTCACTGAGTAGTATTAAAATAAGATAAAAACATAATATCTACAATACTAAATTAATACAAAAAGGAACATTAAACAGCACAATTATATTACTGCTGATGATATTCACAGCAAAATAAACATTTTAAATTAATACATGTGAGATTAATAAGAAATATCTTTTTGATTAATGATAAATAAAATTAGAAATATCATCTTAACATGTTATTTAAGACTAAGTAAATAAATGTATTGTCGAAAAATATTATCATATGAAAAAAATAGTAGCAGAAAACTAGATTAAAATATAATTTGCTCATTACATTACCTGAAGTTCGTACACTCATAACTCAGTCTGACAGGTTCAAGTTATTTATTCGAGACATTAGCTAATTAAATAAAAAAACAAATGCAATAAATCTACTCTTCTCATACTAAAAATATTTTGTAAAGGTGAGATTTTAAATTATTATACAGATTGCACAAGCGTAATATAGGTAGGTCTTGATTTTCATATAAAAATGAAAAATGTTTATAAAAATCTATCATTATTTAAAAACTAAAAAGGAAACGAGATACAATCAGTATGTAGGATCTAAAACAAAATGACTACATTTAGTTTAACTATAGCTACAGAATAAGTGAAAGTTCTTTGAAGCTAATTTGGCAGTGATAGAAAATTACAAAGGATGTAAGGATTTCAGAAGACATTTGACCTTCAATGAAATTTTATAAAAGCTTATTTAAATCTTGGTTCACCTATATACCAATTATGAAGGCACTTTTAACAACAGTCCAATTAATTGAATCTCAGACTTTTCAATGGCTTCATGCAAAATAATTTAAAATAGCCAATTAGTGTCACTTCTTAATTGGAATAATGGATATAGGTATTTTTATACCAAGATAATGTAAACAGTTTATGAAAGGTAGGTCCGAGATCATAGAAACATTGTTGAAAATATTTACCAATACACATAGCACATTTGGTTTCATTTAATTACTATGAGCAATATACATATAATAAATATTATATTCCAAATTTTTTATATCAAATTGTTTTACTAAATTGGCAACAATGTAAAATTTTACCTACTATTCAATTTTCGTTAATTTTAAACAACCAATTTTTAAATTTAATTCCAAACAATGATATATTTGATTACAACTTGACATTAAAAATTACAATTTATTTACTTCCAATAACTAATTCAATTTGTTCCATTCTAAAGGTCATAAAAAATATACAACCTTATGGAAAGTTACACTGATCATAATACTCATTTCAAACAAGAAATTGAAATTGTTAAAAATTATAGATTTAAATTGGACATTAGCAACAAACCTATATTTTACGTCAAAATCCAACTTGACTAGTAACAAATACAATATTGCTCATTCCTGCTTAACAATATACACTGGCGAAACCATATTTCAAAGCTATTTAACACACTGTACAAAAGTAATACATTAATAGTTTTACATTATGAGCTTATTGAGTTGAGACTTGTTTTATCACATAAACTATTTTCAGTCGTATGCAGCACTAGCTTTTGCATTGGATCAATAATCATCTTTGAGTTGTCATTCCTGATTTCATCCTTCTCACAATTTGTTATCTTTTTGTTTGTATCGGGAGATACTATACTATCAGTATCATCTGATTTATTGTTAAACACTGGAAAAAAGTCATAATGATTTTTACCATTAGTTAAGTTATTTGATTTGTCGTTCTTTAAACATTTTTGCTTTTTTACATTTGAGTCACTGCTTTTTAATTTAGATATGCTTCGTTTTGAAAACTCGTCAAATCCTTCAACTTTTTTATCTTGTGATGGACTAGATTCTTTTCTAAAAGAGCTAGAGGGTTTAGTATCATTGCTAGAGAACTTTTGTTGAAGGTCATTAATTTGATTATGATTTTCACGACTTGAAACTATTTGTCCATAAACAGATGTGCAGTAAGTTGTATCATCTGTACTGTTTCCAAACCTATCTTGAGTTTTATTCAATTGGCAGTTGTTCATACCAGAGTCAAATTCAGATTTTTGACCAGCATTCATTAGTATTTGTTTGGATGATTTCACAGCTTTCTTCTCCGAGTGTTGTCTAGTTGGTGAAATGTTGTAGCCATCTCCATTTCTCGGGCTGTTTGATTTATCTTCATCATTGATGGGGTCTTCACTTCCTATTCCATCAATGTCATATACCTGAAATCACATGGAAAATGGAGTTTTAGCCATATTATTTAACATGTATTTATGAATTTATATGACCTGCATCTGCACACAATAATATGTTTATTTTATTATGAATTCTTAGTGAAATAAATTTAATTTAACTCTTTTTGCTCTCTTTCAGATTCAACATTATAAAACCTTCCAAGGTTTTACTTGAGGTTTTAGGGCAGCCTTGTTTGACAATTTCTTGTTAAAAAGAACTAAAAAAAATCTATTTTACAAAGAAGACATAAGTTTATATTAAACATAATATAATTAAGAAGTGACAAAAGCAGATTTATAAACAAGTAGTTTAACAAGAAATCATATCATATCATAAATATATGGCACCATTTCTTAACATAATCTTATGTTACTCCTAAAAAATATAGCTTCTTAATGGTAGGAGATTTTTGTCTAGTAGTTTTGAGTTTATATTATATAAAGAAACAAAACTCAAATCTTTCCTATTTATAATATTAGAATTTGCTACCTACTATTGTCATTGCTTTCTGAAGAACCATGTCTATTCTTAATCAACATACTACATGTTCAGACTCACTGTTACTAAATTATCAAAGAAAAGTTTGCTCTTAACAACTAATAATGTAATTTAGAGTTTGGATTAAATAAGTAGGTACTGGAGTTATTTAACTTTGTTAAAAAAATATTAAATCATAATTCATAAGAGATAAATTAAATTTCTTTACCTTATACATTACATCTTGATTCATTCCCTTCTCCCTTTCCCTTTTATTTTGAACTGCGAGCCATACATCTTTTAATTCACCAGCTAAGTCTCTATCTTTGAGTATTACTGGATTTCTTGTTAGCGTCAGTCCAGGGTTCATGGCTTCTACAAAATCACATAACAAGCTCACTAGAGCATCTCTATCCTAGAAAACATAGTTTTAAAAAGTTTAGTTAGTAATGCTGAATTTGAAACCTTAAAACATCTGACAAGATTTAATTTGAACCTGCTCACATTTGAGTTGACTGAATTTTTTCCATTTGCTTTCAAAATGTCTGGGTTTAACATCACAGCAAACACTAATAATGGTGGTTTATTGCTATTTGGAGCACAACCTTGCGGGACCTGAAAAACATTGATAATTGCAATCATAATATTAAGAAACATATATGGCTGGGGTGATTTGAAGTAAGTAAAGTACTTACTGGCATTCCTCCATACAAAGGAATAGGATCAGAATATTGCTTAGGGTTTGCGATTTTTTGCCATCCTAAAACGTTTATGTATAGCTTCTGTGAAGTTTCCTTAATAGTATCCTGAATGCACATATGAGGTTGTGGTGGATTCTTGAATTGACGGAACGCTCTTGAACTTCTAACATACTGAATGGGAACATTTCTTTCAGGAGTTGTTGGGCTATCCATTACAAAGTATCGGAGTATAATTAAGACTTGATTATTCTCTGTTTTACGAATACAGAGAATAATCACTCACTGATGGTCACTCATTGGTGTGACATTTCTGAGAAACTGTTAGCTTGCAGTGTTCCTTGTCAAGTTTATTGAACTCTCGCACACGGCCGCCCGGTTCGAAAGTATTTTATCAGTTTGAATGGTTTATTTACTAACACTCTTGTTGAAGTTTAAATTGTAAACTTATCTAAAATAGAAGGTTCGAACTGATATGAGAAATCGAAACAGTAAAAAAACTAATAGCCCAAGCTGATGAGAGATTTGATAAATACAGTTTTTTATTTTTAATCGCTAGGGTGCCCAATCGGTGAACTCAAGTTACCTTAAAGGTACATAACATAAAAGAATAAGAAAGTTATTTTATTGATTAAATATTAAGATATAATATAATTAAATTGTTAAAGTTTTAAAGTAATAGGTAGTAATAGGTTTTAAGTGACTTGCCACTCCTTCTCAACAGATCGACTTTCCAAAGTGGTAGATTCAGTTCAATTTGTAAATTGTTTGACTTATTTCAAATGTATTTAAATACTTACGAAATAAAGAATTTTTGAGTTTGAGTTTTAACCGACACAATAATACATATGTGTTTGTTTGGTATGCTGGAGGCAGCAGCACGGGCATTGGATCATCTGTATTTTTTGTAGATTCAGAATGAAAAGTAAATATAAAAGTTAGATAATATCAAAAACATATTATGTATTATAAAAATCTATATTTTTAACAAACAGCCCTTTTTTTGCCTTTCTGACCTGTCGCAGTAATACCTATAGATACTATAATTATTATTTAACATATCTAAACCTACCAAAAAATCTACAAGCTATCATACCACTTATGTGGATACTTAACTTACATAAAATAGTTGATAATAATATGAATAGATTGACTCATAAATAAGCTAATATTCTGTATTAATTGCGGTAGTTTGGCATCCTAAATATGTATGTCTCAAAATTTGACAGTCAAATACAAAACTCATTGAATGTCACTAATGACTGACGTATTTAAAGCTCAGCTGTCAGAGTACTGTCATATTATCGTGGACAGCTTTGTTTTTGTTTGTTTCACCGTCGTCGCCGCGGCACCGCCTGTCAGTCAGATGCACAGAACACAATTCCTCTAGGAGAAGAAGATCAACTTCATATAAAAAGAATAGGAACGATTTTTAGTCGTTTAGTTTGGAAATACTGCCATCTATAGGCACCCCAAGGTAAACTATTTGTAGCGGGAAATTTGAATCATTTTTAGCTCATGATAGATTGTAAATTTTAGCATGCACATCCAGACCAGGAGCGCAGCCTCGAGATTATCTTGTCGAGACCGCTCACTCAGTCTGGTTAACGGAGACTAAACTAGCTCTTATGTACCTATTAAGTATAACAATAAATACAAAATGTCTCCAAGATGCTATATTCATTTAAGGCCGTTTGCACTAAACTTAAGAATAGCCTAACTCTTTGCCTAACTGGTTAAAGTCAAGGAGAAAAACCACAGGTCACAGGTGCGAAATAAATGTTGATATAGATGGGTAATAAAATAACGAGACCAATGCATTTTGGGATGACGATGAAAGACAAATATTCTATACGACTTAACTACTTAGGTAGGTACATATTATTACTAGCTGCATCGCACGGTTTTACCCGCGCAACTTTAGATCCTGTAGGTAAACTATAGCCGAGGATAAACTAAGCCTAAGCCTAAGTATAACCTAACCTTCTTAGAGATGGTACAGAAGGCTGCAAATAAAGCGTTCCAAACCTGTAAAAAAATTGTAATTGAATCTGAACTCTATGTCCTCGACACCGTACAACTATATTCAGTATTTCAACTTCGTACAAACGGACGAAACGGGAGCTTTCGGCTTGATCTCGGCAGGCGGCCAGCCGTGACTGTCTGCGCGACGAAACAATTTTCGATTGGGCTTGATATTAAAGTGCGGATTTTTTATACTATAAATTTAATAATAAATCATATTGTACGTCTCAGACGAGGCGCCAGTATTTTTCGGTCGCTAATTTAAAAGACCGATTTGTTATTTAAACGGAAACATGGTTTTTTAACACAAAACACATTTTTGTTGTACACTTCCTATTAAATTCAAATTCAAATTCAAATTATTTATTGCCTCATAGTGTGGTATTACAATGTGTAGATGTTGTACAGGAATTAGTCCAACACACTATGCTGTACAACAGCATGCAATATTATTATTACATATGTCTTTCTTACTCTAAGGTTATGTCATATTTAAAATTTGTCATTATTTATAATTATAATTTGCCATTACCCAACACCATAATACATATTATAAAATAGCTACTTTTGTCAGATTAACACACACAATTAATTTTTACATTTTAAATATTCGTCAATTGTATAAAAGCACTTTTCTTTCAACCATTTTACCAGTTCCACTTTCAATTTAGTTTTAGTTAACAATTTAAATGGTTTAGGTAAAGCATTAAAAATTTTAACACACATTGCGTAGCTCTGTCTGTGGTAAAGTTGCAATCGAGGCATGTCAATATACACTAATCTGTCTTCGTGTCGTGTTGCTCGCGTTATGTCTTTAGCTTTAGTAAAGCAGTGAGGATTGGATTTGACAAAAAGAACTGCTTCCAATATATACATGCATGGCAATGTTAGTAAATTTAATAATTTAAAAAGAGGTTTAGAAGGTTCATATGGCTCCTTGCCTAACATTGCCCTCAAACATTTTTTTGAGCTATGAAGCATTTTTCACGCTCTGTTGAGTTTCCCCAAATGAGTAAAAGCGGCTACACACGACCCTAAAATCACTGGCGATATCGGGACAGCGGTAGTGGGGATGAAATCGGCTACTACTCTACACACGTCTCTGCCAGTCAGTACGAAACCGACCGTGCAACAGACTGCTCGTTGTTCCGAGATGCCACTGACACTCACAAAACAGCAGAAAATAGGCATTGTTTTGGCACTTACTACGGTGCCACCTAACCAGAGACGTAAAAGGAAGACCTGTGTTAAAAACTGGTTAATGAAACGTTATGAACTTAGCCACATGAACGTGATGAGACATTTAGAAGTAGATGATTTTAGAAACTTTTTAAGAATGGATTTTGAGTGTTTTGAAGAGCTCCTTAATATGGTGACACAACAACTTCTTCAAATACATTAATTCCATGACAATAATTACTTCCTCGAATAACATCTTTTCAAACTTCATAAACTCTCCAGTAGGTACTAGTACCCCATATCACCTTCTCGAACTTCATTTACTTCCAGTACTAATACTTCTTCCATTTTCTGCCGTTCGACCTTCCTCAATTTCTATGTTTTTATCCCACAAATATGGTAAATCGTTGAATAGATCGATAGCTTTGGTCCACGCTTCTCGATCTTTCGCCTTCGCCATGTTTTCGCGCGAAATAAACAATTATAGCCGCAAGCAAGTACTTATTCTTTAGTACTTATTCTTATCTATGGCGCAGACTGCGTAGAAATCAATCCTGATTTCGCTACACATGTACTGACAACGCTCCCTAGACGATAATTGTCCCTAAATCGTGAGCTCGCTCGGAACGATTTAGGGACGATAAAAATCGGGTAGGATTTGCCTACACACGAGACGATTTATGATATGATCTAGGGTCCTCCCCACCACTGTCCCGATATTGCCAGTGATTTTAGGGTCGTGTGTAGCCGCTTTAAGCCATACCTAAGGGTCGAAGCTATAAAGCCATGGTAAGCCGTAAGTACCGTTGACATTCTCAATCTACTAAGTACATAGACGTAACTATTTATTTTGTTGCAAACATATTGTATGTGACTCTTCCAATTCAAATTTTTATCTAAATTAATTCCAAGAAATTTAGTACTGTCAGTTTCCTTAATTGTCAAGTTTTCATATTTAATGTCTATCTTAGATAATATTTTATTTGTGTTGAATCTGATGTAATTTGTTTTTGTCAGGTTAACAAAAAGATTATTATTAGAGAGCCATTCAATTATCAATTTAATAGTGTTATTTATTTCCAATTCATAATCATTAATGTCATTATTAATATTTGATAAAATTATAGAAATATCATCGGCGAATAAAAAATATTTGTGATTTGTCAATTTAGGTAAGTCATTAATGTATAGTAAAAATAATAGGGGTCCGAGAACGCTTCCTTGCGGCACACCCGTCCTAATTTTTCTAAATGTCGATTGAAGAGTTCCTATTTCAGCGTTCATATTAGTAAATTGTGTTTCTACTGTTTGCAGTCTATCCGAGAGGTAAGACTGAAACCAATTCCAGACCGTACCTCGAATCCCATAATTTTCAATCTTACGCAGTAATAGATCGTGATCGACATAGTCAAAAGCCCGAGTCATATCAAAAAATACTACTGTTGTTTCTTTTTTTAAATTTAAATTGCGTGTTATTTCATCAACCAATGAAAAGATGGCTGTGGTCGTAGATTTATCCTTTTGGAATCCAGATTGTTCGTTACAAATAATTTTAAATTTGGATAAAAAGTTAACAAGCCTCTTTTTCATAGCCTTCTCAAATAGCTTTGAAAATATTGTTAAATGTGAGATAGGACGATAATTAGTAAACAATCTTTTGTCACCTTTTTTAAAAACGGGCTTAACTACGGATTTTTTAAGTATGTCTGGGAATTTACCTTCTGTAAATGATAAATTTATTAAGAACGCTAACGGTTTAGCTAATTCGCCGCTACAAAACTTAATGGCTTTGGTACAAATGTCATCATGTCCAACAGCATTCGTATTTTTTAAAGTTTTAATTAGGTTTACAACCTCCAAGTTACTTACAGGTTCTAAAAACAGAGAACTTTCTATCCGTGTCTTATTTGTATTCGTACAATTACCTATTTTAATATCTGTCAAGTATTTATTATATTCTTCAGCTATTTGTTTTGGATCTTTAAGAATATTACCCTCATACTGAATTTCTTCAATTTCATTTTCATGGGAATTAAAACTTTTCTCATTAATAATGTTCCAAGATGTTTTATTTTTATTTTTTGAAGTTATTAGCAAATTATTATTATAATTTTTTTGGGCAGTATTAAAGCATTTACGTATCACTTTAGAATACGATTCGTATCTAATTTTACTATCTTGAGACCTATTTTCATAATAACGGTGTCTTAAAAATCTTCTCGTCCTACAAGATTGCTTTAAACCTTTTGTTATCCACTTGGGTTTTTTGTATTCGCTCGATAATTTTATTCGTTTGAGGGGAAAGCACAATCGATAAAATAAGTTAATAATGTCAAATAATAATTTCATAGCTATATTAATGTCAGACTGATTATAAATGTCAGAAAATGATAAAGATGATAAGCATTGTTTAAATATTATTAAATTGTCATTAGATATGTCTCTAACATATTTATAACATGTCATGGGTTTTATATGTTGTCGTTCTAAAGGTATGTGTAACATTTGTGCCGTATTATGATCTGAAAGTTCTAAACTGAGTACTTCCTCAGTAGCATAGTCAATGTTACTCACTATATGGTCAATGCACGCTTTTTGCCTAGTTGGTACTGTAATGTGTAAACTTAAATTATAGTTTTTCATTAATTCATTTAAAGAATTGCTACCTTTTGATGAGTCCAATGTATTGATATTAAAGTCACCGGCCAAAATTATTTTATATTTTGATTTAATAATTAAGTCATGTAATAATTGATCAAGCTGTCTAAGAAATAAGTTAATATTTGAGTTAGGAGTACGATAAATACAGATAATAATAATATTAGTTCCGGTAATATTAATTCCACAGCATTCGAAAACATGATCTGTAGTATATTTTTTTACTATTTCCATAGGTTTAAATTTTATTCCATTTTTCAAAAATATGCAAACGCCACCTCGTTTTTTGCCATCTCCTCTACAATAAATAGATGCCATTCTATAACCTGTCAAATGAATATTATTTTGGTTGGCTTTATTTATGAAAGTTTCTGAAAAACATAATATATCAGGCATTTTATTTTGACTCTTTAGTTCCGAAACCGTTATTTCAAGTAAGTTTCTTTTTGACAGCAAACCCGCAATGTTTTGGTGTAATAATGTTAATTTGTTGGTTTTTATTGGCCTTAGGTTGAGTCGCGAAAAAAATTTGAAGTGGTTTGTTTTTCTTTATTTATATTTTTAAAATAATACGGTATTGTTCCCTTCTTGATTTGTGCCGCAGAAGTTATTTCATGATTTTTTTTCTCTATATTACATTGTTTTTTATTAAATGTTAAAAATGTTTTGTTATAGTCAGTTTGGTCAATTGCATTATTTAATGTCTTACATAGAGATATCCACGAATTGCAATTACTTATATGTGTATAATTACAGTTAGGAAAGTTCATACAAATAAATCTTATCATATCGTTCAATTTACATGCATTTAAAAATAGATTATTATAAACACTTAATACTAATATGGTACATTTTGTCACAGTTTTTAGAGCTGCACTCAGTTCTATCATTATCTTTGCAGGGTTTTTGTCATGTTCACCTATTGAAAGAATAATTTTGTCATCTTCTTTGGGTTCAAACCATTTAAGCATTGTTACAATTTCCTCCGTTTTGGCGTATGGTTTTATATAAGAGATCACTTCGTAATTTTGGTAAGGACTATGTAGCCGCGATCTTGTTAAATTATAGCGTAAACCCTTACACTGTTTTCCACCTATAATATAGATCCGTTTCTTATCAATTTCTTCCAATTTTGGAAATGTGTGTTTTTGTGGTGGTTTTTGTGGATTATAAACACAATTTGTTTTTCACTTTTTGTAGTTTTGACGTTGGCCGTGGCGTTGTTTTGTTTTCCGGTGGGGGCGAGGATTGAGACTCGTCCGAGGTAATGGAATTCGCCACAAAAGTTTGACGTCGTTTTATTTTGGAACGTTTTCCGACTTTTAAATCTTTTGTTTTTATTGCTGAATTTATTTCTTCATGTATGCTACTGTGGTTAGCGCAAACTGACTTTAATAAATGAATTTGGCGAGATAGTTGTGACACTTCTTTTTTTAAACCAACATTTTCTAATATCAGATTTTCCATTTCTAAGTGTGTGCTTTCTAGTTTTAACTTCAAATGATCATTTTCGTCTTTCAATTTATGTTTTATGTCTTGAGTGTTTGTAGTTAAGTCATAACTTTTAGAGCAGGTGTCCAAGTCAACAGAGTCCAGTGATAAATTATGGTCGAGAGATTCACACGACTGTGTTTTTATTTCATTGTTTTTTTTCGTCGTTGAGTTAGTTTTTATTGGTTTTCTTCGAGTTATGTTCCTTTTTTCACTAGTTGTCAAATTACTCTCAAATTCTGCGTCAGTTATATTTTTTTGATGTGATAGCTTTCGCACACAATTTAGATATTTCCATTTTTTTCTGTGTTCTACAGTTAACGTATTATAGAACCTTTGAGTGGAAACATTAGCACATTCAAGGTGATATTTCAATGAGCATTTTGTACAAGTCAAGAATTCATTACTGTTTATATTTTTTTTACAAGTTGCGCATTTTTTCAGTACTTTATTTGGAGTCATATTTCAATAAAATTGTGTTCACTTATGTAAAAGTTTTTTTTTTTTTTATGTTAAAACATTTAAAAAAAATACAGGTAAAAAGACGTGTGGCACTCGGAGACTGCCGCGGTAAAGCTATTGCATAGTATTTTTTTTCAACTTATGAAATTATAAATATTTATTTATTTTATTAATGCAGTAATGTTTGATCTAATATGAAGTCCACAAGTTCCTAGTAGATGGCGCTGATTTTTTATTAAAGCCCGCATGTAAAGTTATGAATGAATCAATCAATCATTTATTTGCATAAAATATGGTACAGATTTAGGACTTAAAATAAAAAAAAATAGGTCATACATATTTAACCTTTTTAGGGCATGCAAAAATAAATTACTATTGTTCAAATTAACAAAAGTCTCAAAGTAGGCACATTCGGCATATTGTGATTTTTCCGTAATTCATTTAAGGTAATTTCCAACAAGTTAGTTTTAGACAAAAGACCCGCAATATTTTGATGAAATATTTTTAGTTGATTTGAGTTGCTATCATTATTATTATTATTTAAATTTACTTTATTTACGAAAAAAATTTAATTCATTATTTTCCAAGTTATTTTTTGTCTTTTTAAGAAAGTAGAACAAAATCGTCCCCTTTTTAATTATATCCTGAGTAGTATTCGGATGAGATTTATAGTTTGCATTTGAATGTCCAATTTTTATGTCTATTTTATTTTCAGTCATTTTTAAAAAGTATTACGGAATTGTTCCCTTTTTAGTTACACCCTGAGTAGTAGTTGAATTATATTTATAATCTGCACTTGAATGTATATTTTTAACCTTTGAATGTTTATTCTTAATATGATACTTAGTAAATGACAAGATTTTTTTTCTATAATCACATTCATCAATTATTAAATTTATTTTCTTACATATAGCAAACCATGTGTAGCAAACGCAGTCTTGTAATCGTACGAATTTACTATTAAAAAAGTGTTTACTTAAATTATGTATCATGTCATTCAACTTATTTTCGTTAAGAAATCTATTTTTAATTACGCTCAGAAGTATAATATTGCAATTAAAATATATTTATTTAAAATTAAACATGTTTCTGACAACACTTTTGTCGGGTTTGTGTCGTGTTCACCTACGCAGATTATTATTTTGTCCTTTTCTTTCTTTGGGTCTTAAGCATCGTCAATATTTCTTCAGTGCTTGCGTAAGGTAGGTATAGTAAAAGATATAACTTCATATTTTTCGTAAGGATTATTAAATCTTGATCTTACTAATCTGTTACGAAGACCTTTACATTGTTGTCCACCAATTACAAAGATTCTGTGTTCTTCATGTTTATTTTTCTTAGATGTCACCAATACCTTATCCTCTTCCACTGCCTGGAGTTTTTTTTTGTTTTTAGTAGTGAGGACTCCGGTTCCACTCGTAGACAATCCTTGTTACTCTCCTTCAATGGTGATGATAGTGAGTACGATGGTGATGGTGGCAATGATTGTAATTTCTCTACGTTTTCATTGTGTGTATTAGCTATTGTCTGCCGACGACAATTTTTTTTGTCTTTTTTTGTTTTGTTTCGTAGAGTTTTTAGTTTCAAGCGTTTTGGTGCACATATTTTTGAGTAAGTGTACTTGTCGAGATAATTGACTAACTTCTTTTTTTAAGCCAATGTTTTCAATTATAATATTCTCCATTTCCATGTACGTGCTTTCAAACTGCCTCTGTAAATTAATTATTTCAAGTTTCAAGTCTCCAGTTTGGTCTGCACTTATATCAGTCGATAAATTAAAACTTTTTGAAGCTGTGTCAAGATCAATAGTGTCTAGAGACAAATTGTGATCCAGGGATTCACATGAATGTGTGTGCGTGATGCTAGGCGACTTGGCTGCCGGAGGTTTTAAAGCCTTTTTCCTCCTAGTAGTGACGGTACTTATCTGGCTATTTGATGTACCCAGCTTATTTTTAGCTTTATGTTTTTTTTCTTGGCTTGGAGCACTTCCGTATACATTTAATGCACTGCCATTTTTTTTGCGCTCAGCTGTTAAGGTATTATAAAACCTTTGAGTCGAAATATTTTCGCATTTTTTGTGATAAATTAATTTACAATTTGTACATGTCAGGTTTTCATTATTCAATATATTCTTTTTAGATTTGTTAATTTTTTTAATGTCGTTTTTTGGTGTCAACATTTCTGTTTAACTTAGTCAATCAATCAATTTGTTTGTAACTGCCTTTTCTTTTATTTAATCCTCTTAAAACAAAGTAAGTTTCCAATATAAAAAACTTAAAAAAAAATATTTATAATTTTAAAAGGAGAAAAGAAAAACATAAAAAAGAATTCATGTCAATGCGATTATCAGGGCTTGAACTCGTAACTCTTGATCGGGAAAAAATTATCAGTTTTTTTTGTGCTCAGCTGTTAAGGTACCTATTATAAAACCTTTGAGTCGAAATATTTTCGCATTCTATGTGATAAATTAATTTACAATGTCAGGTTAGATTTTCATTATCTATACTAATATATAAAGCTGAAGAGTTTGCTTTTTTGTTTGTTTGTTTGTTTGAACGCGCTAATCTCAGAAACTACAAGTGGGATTTGAAAAATTCTTTTTGCATTTGATAGCCCAACTCTTTTATCCCAAAATTCCCACGGGATCAAAAGTTACGCGAGTAAAACCGCGCGCGGTGGCTAGTTCAATATATTCTTTTTACATTTGTAAATTTTTTTAATGTCGTATTTTGGTGTCATCATTTCTGTTTAACTTAGTCAATCAATCAATTTGTTTGTAACTGCCTTTTCTTTTATTTAATCCTCTTCGAACAAAGTAAGCTTCCAATATGAAAAACTTTAAAAAAAATGTATTTATAATTTTAAAAGGAGAAAAGAAAACATAAAAAAAATTCATGCCAATGCCATTATCAGGGCTTGATCTCGTAACTCTTGATCGGGAACCTTTGGACGTTACCACTCGACCGCTCACTGATTTACTCAGATTAGCGAAATAAAGGATTTGTTATGAAATCCAACTATTGTTTATTTATCTGTCAACTCTAAAAATTGTCATGTTGCCTAGATTGGATGCCTCTCGATAGATGGCGCTGATTGTTTATTAAAGCCCGCATAAAAGCGCAGATTTTTTCGTTACGGAATTTCTGGATTCGCTCCCCACGCTCAAGGCCCGCGATAGAATCTATGCAATAGCTTCGATAGTTTGACGAGATAACACTAATCAACGTTAGTTAAGGTTCACTTTATTTATTTTTGCCACTTGAACTTGGTTTTAATGTGTTTTTATATTTTAATTCTATTTAATTGTATGGAGTCGATGTTGCCGCGACAGCTAGCGCCACCTTTTTTTTTAGATACAGTATTAAATTCACAAAGTATTGTAATTATTCATATAAAAAAGTATATTTGCATTCACAAACCTAAAAGGAAGTAAACAAAAAGTAGGCACCTAAATGTAATTTAAATGCTGAAGGCGGGCAGCCCTATCACATGTGAACGGACCGCGGCGCTGTAGGCTTTTATTTCAAAGATGCGGTCGAGTTGAATTACTGTAGATATCTGTACTGTGTCCTCGATATTAAGTTAAGAATTAGTTGGGGAAATTTGACAGAATTGTAACGCTTTATCTGTACTTACTTATACGGCATAAGAGTTTCTTCTATAGATAGGTATTCGTACCTACTCATTTGTACTACGAATACATCAGATACTTACATGATTGCGTTTGGATTTGTTTTTATCCGACATTGTGTTTTCAGTTTTCAACGCCTATGTATTTATATATGTGTCGGCGGTGTCTAGCTAGAGCCTTATAGTTTATTTAGATTGACTTCGGATGCCAGCACCTTCTCGGCGCTTTACAGAGTCTAAAGTCACGAGTTTGTCACCGGCAGAGAGAATAATAACAATATAGAAGATGGAAACGAAAATAAAGATGATGATGAAGATTTCCAAGAAAAGTAGCAACTATGAAGTGTCACGCTACTAATATCGAAGAAGTAGAAACTGTCATGCAAAAAAACCGACTTGCCCTAAAGACGCCCACACTAAAGACTGTATTAGAGAATCATGATTGAAATCCCCAAGAATACCTGATGTTGGATAAAAGAGAGGAATCACCCCGATTCCGACATATGTAGGTACATCTGTCCATCTATTTTTTTTTTTTTTATTTTTTTTTATAAGTGACTAAACCCGCGTTTGACCTCAATCTCACCTGATGGTAAGTGACGATGAGGTCGAAAGCACACGGGTTTAGGAAGGAACTGGCTCTTTATACAATATTGCCGGAACACATTACCGCCGGAGCGGTACAACAAATAATGTACCTATGTATAATATGCAAAACTTATTTTGTGCTTTTTAGTTAAAACTTTGATATAGTAAAGTTATTGTGAACTTTTCATAGGTATTTTTCATTCCGCAGTCGGGTTTTTTGATTTTTGTAATTACTTTTTTATGGGTGCGCATTGTTTCACACAACTTTTCAACTTCTTTAATTGGAAGTCCGAAAATGTTTCTCATACTGTTTAAAACCATAATGATCATCATTCTTCCAATAAATAACTATAGGTAATATTCATAAATATTTTAATCCATATTATTGAAAATCATAATGTATAATGTTCATAAATCAATTCATCATAAATCATAATGTATTCATACATTTGTTTTATACTAATTCATACATATACTTATTCACTAACATTGCGATGCAAAATGGCTGCTCCTCCTTGCATGTGCAAGCAAAATATGTTGATGTAGTATTTTGTGATCTCCTTGTTATCTTGTGGTGTTTTCTGGTGATTTATGCGTGGCGAGCTGAGCTGAGGTTCCGGGTTTGAATCCCAATAATGTAACTTTAGCTGGGCGAGATAATGTGGTGTTTACAGCAATAGAAAATCCATACCAGCCACGTTATAGTATTAATTATTGGACCGACATTCAGATGGCAGCAGAGGTGCTTAGCAAATTGGCGGCGCGTCAATTGGGGTGACAACGACAAGTCGCGAAATTAGCAAAGCAACTTTTTATATTAAAATTAATAAAAAAAAAAAAATATTTCTTACACTCACACAACATTATCTAGCCCAAATTAAGTTTCTTAAAGAACTTGTGCTATGGATACTAGATAACTGATATCCTTAAGAAATATATAAACATACATATTGAATAAATACATATTATTTTTTATTAGAATAAACTTAAATAAACATATAAATATCCATGACTAGACGGCGAATATCTGTGTTCATCACACTGATATCTGCCGCCCCGCCGGGATTCGAACCCAGGACCTCTGGCATAGAAGGCAATGTATGTTACCCCTACACCAGCCGGTCGTCACTTTGACGTATACCTATTCTTAGTAACAAAATTATTAATTAAAGCAATATATTAAAGCATATGTTATGAAGAAAAAAGATCTAAAAAATAAAGTTATGAATTTGAACGAGTTCTTTGTAGCAACAGTATGAGTAAAAAAATATGATCACAGACTGTTAGAAGCTCCGTCGATAGTACTAAAAAAATGTATGAATAAAAAAAGTATGAAAAATAAAATTATGAAGAGTGATAATGACGAACACAAATCGGCAGTAAGACCACAAATAGGAGTTAGAATTTTATGTGAGTCGATATGGACCTTTTTTATAGCAATATATGGAAATAATTAAAAAAAACTCTCTTATATCATACCATAGTATTTTATTAAAAAAAGGATCTTAGAGGTGTTCTTATTGATTTTATTACAACATCATTAAAATAAGAGTAGTAGGCGTCTATTTTCTTAATAATGTGTAATAACTGTAGGCTCCTTTCAAAATCTGAAACAGAAATAAAAGAGGTTAAGATCATGCTCCTTTTTGATATTAAGTAAGTATTCTTTTGAAGTAAAGAATAACTGGTAGAAGCTGTTATGTTTAAAAAAATATCTGGTCTTAAAGAATAGTTAGTTACTCGTCAAGTAGGTAATTGCTGTAACGTTGCATAAAATAACTTTGCCCGGGTACTGAATGTTTTCTTAACTTTGTAGTTACTCAATTTATTAGCAAAGTGATCAAAACCTATACAGTAGGTACTTTCAGTTGGTCGAAAATCATTAGTTTTGGCAAGAAGTGAAAACTTATGGAACGCATAAGGGCACGTTTAAGGACAGGCGGTGCTTCGGAGCTTCGTTTTCGTTAAATCGCCGGCTTAACTCTAAACCAGCGGAGAGTTCCATAGTGAAACCGGCGGTGTAGTAAAACTGCACGACGCGACGGCACGCGCGACGCCAGAATAGTCGGACAATTCTACAAATATGTCAACATGTCATGACAATTTTATGTTTTCTAAAGCAGATTCGACAAATTGTCACCTGTCAGCTGTCGACAATCCGACATATTTGTAAATTCTGCACCATGATAATTTTGTCACCTGTTGGTTTTATTAAACAGAAGAATTGTCGAATTGTCGCTTTGTGACATATGTCGACTTGTCGGATTATCAGCTTTATTAAACAGGGCCCTATCCTTAACTTAAACGTGCCCTTAAAATAATATTGGTTTTCGTACAGACCATTGTCGATGCGCGAGTGCCACTCGCTCAAGATCATTTATATATTTAAGTAAAATATGTATCCATAAAGTTCATACCTACTCAAAAGGCGCGTTTTAGTTTTCTTTTTTTTTATTAGTGAATACTCTGTTAATAGCATTCATGTAATTCTTATACTAAATAAATGTAAATTAACTTTAAAAACATCTTAGAATAGCTGTCAGTTTTCCAAAAAGTATAAAATCAAAAATAGCTACCTAATATTTTATTTCAGTACAGATTTATTACTAGACCCAATTTACTCGTAAGTAATACCTAACTCATTTGTTCAAGTTCTAAACTTTAAAATGTTATATACATAGGTACATAACTTCACGCTTGTCTCCATTTTGAAGAGGCAAAGACAAGAGAACACCAATTGCTTATTTAAAATATTATAAAAAGATAGCAATTCTTTGAATTTTCTAGGTAGGCGTGATAAGTGTCTAACGTAACAAAGAATTGTGTCATTTTAGAAGGTCCTATTAAATAATTGAGAGGCCGTTTATTTGTTTTCTACGTAACGCTTAGATACTCAACTGTCGATTTCTCTATAACATCACTAGAAAGAGTTGTCTTGTAACCCTATAACTCATCTAGTAGTTTGTAATTAAAACCAAAAAATATTATCCAAAGGAATAATAACTTGAGAGTGTGCGAGCTTAAGGTTTAACAATTTGAGGGTGAGTAGGTACTTAGTTACTGTACTGTATAAATGTACAGTTACTGTATAAATGTATTTACTTACAAAGAAAATAATATCTTCATAGAAACATTGTTATATCACGGAAAGGAAAATTGAATTCTAACTTGTTGGCCAAAGAAAGCTCATCAACATTTTGGTCTAAGCTTTTAAGAAGTATTCGTGTTGAAGTGGCTCCTGGGTGTGTCATTCGATTTACCTGGTTAAGCAACAATTACCTGGTTCAACCAGACTTCAAAAATTATGTAAATACCTACCCAGATAAATTGTTAATGTTCTTATTACATTGATTAATATTAATTATTTTTTGGCAGAAATTTACTATAGGTACGGGGTAGTAAAATGGATGGAATAGAAACAGGAATAGGATGGCGTTTATAAAAATTATTTAATCATTTTAGTGGGTTGGTTTTTTGAATGCGGTTCACTTTTTCTTAAAAAGAAATAATTAGTTTGCTTTCATTTTGGTTTTGGTTTTATGACTTTTTTTATTTATTTTTTATTTCATACTTTTTAGTGTAAGGCATTTGTTTTGGGCTAGTTATTAGTTTTTCTTAGTTTGGTTCTACATTAAGTAATAAGTTTTGGGCTAGTTCTGGTATCAGTAACTACCGACTACTTCTGGTAATGTAATGTTTGGGTACTGCAACGCCATGACTTTGAACTACCTCTATTATACGTTGTGCCTGTAGGCCTAGGTAGAAAACTAGGGAGAAGGTTGCTTTAAGAAAGAAAAGAAGAGGAATAAAACTCCCAACGAAAAAAAACTACGACTTGATACAGCAAGAGATGGTCTTGTCTAAGTAACGCCAGCATGCTGCTCGTGTTGCAGAAACTGACAAACTAAAAGAGATTCGTTTAAAAAAAACTTCGTGCAAACAGACAGCTAAGAACTTACCCAAAACTTATCACTAAAATATCTATCACGAAAATCTACAAATATGGAAAATAGCTTACTATGAAAAAACTAATACCTAGCTATCCCAAAATTAAAAGTAAGTAAATGAAAAACAGAAAAAACTGTTTCAAAATCAATTCAACCAAACGTGAGATAATTGCGAAAAAACATACATACATACGGATCAAACGTACGTTCCTTTTTGAAGTCACTTAAAATACCAAAAGGTTCTCCTAAATGGGACAAATATCCTTTTAAAAACCGCATCAACATCGGTTCAGCTAAACACAAGATAATCGTTGACAAACATAATTTACATATAGGTTAAACTGAGAAAAGAAGTTGCGCAGGTAAATCCGCGTGAAACTGCTGGTATTCGGTAATTATTCGGCAAATCAATCAAACATTCGGCTGAATACAATTGTCGAATGTACGAAGTACGAATGTTCGGCCGAATATTCGGCTTGTCTCTGATACAAAATAAACAGATAAATTGAGAACCTTGTTTTTCTTTAAGTTGGTTAATATACTTAAACCTTCTCCTAAATATGACAAATCTTATTCTGAAAACCGCATCCAAGTCGGTTCAGCCAAACGCGAGAAAGTCGCGGACAAACATACATACATACATACATAGGTACTTACAGGTCAAACTGAGAACCTCCTTTTTTGAATTCGGTTAAAAAGACACTAAAATTAAAACAGTAAAACTGATATTAAGAATGATATTTGAATACGATTTTTATGTAATACGGGTACGAATAAAGCTGTTAGGTACTCAGACGCTAGTAAATTTCATTAGTGGGCTTGTACAGTTGTGTCAATGGAATACGTAATCCTGTCTTAGGTTTTCGCGATTCATACTATTAAATAAAACACTTTTTAACCGGATTTAACCGTTTTTAAGGTGTTTTTAGAGAGAAATTAGAGAAGCGATTGTAATTAAAAAACACCCTAATTTCAATAGAGAAGATGGTTGGGAACTGTCACCGACATGGGACCCTATCCTGAAAAACATTAAATCTAACATCCAGCAAGCTGCACAACCTACAACTCAAGATACTGTCAGCTCGTTTTGTGTCAATCCAGAACGCTACGCTCGAAGACTGAGAAACAGATGGAGATGATGATGTATAAATTTTTCCATCTATCAATCCGACGTTTGACACCTCAGTCGCTCGTGACCACGGGGTCTGCAAAGACACCGAAACGTCGAGTTAAAAATTTAAAATGTAAATATACGCGATAAATCCGGTTAAAAAGTGTTTTATTTAATACGTAATCTCTTACTATTTGGCAAAATTTCGATTAAATCGCAAAACGTATACGTGCGTGTCGCTCACACGAGAGCTGGCTACGCACGTCCCACGTGCGCGTGGCGCGTGCCTATACTATACTATACGTGCCTGACGCGACGTGGCAGTTTTGTATGAAGACGCGCGTGCTCACGCGTGACACAACGTTGGCCCATAGTGATGAGCTATCTTATAAAATTGTAGTTAAGTATATGCAGAATGAAATACATATATGCTTCATGGAAGACTTCTTTTCATATTAATTCATAAGCGACAAAAATACTACCGTAATAAAAGTTGACAGCGTCAAGTTGGTGAACGGTCCAGCTGTGAAGACGTGTTTCACATGGAGTTGACCAGTGAGGATCAGGGAAACCTTCTTCTGCCTGAGACTGGCCATCCACCACTGGTTTTCAAAGGGTCCGTAAGATACTTGACTACTCTGAAACAATTGTATTATTTTTATTAAATTTTTACGAGGGATTTGTGGCGAACTGGAGTTAGCTGCAAACTCAGATCAATTTTCGGACGTCGTGTGGGATTCGGCCGCTTACTGAGATAGTCGGCGTAACGCCGCAAACTGAGTACTGTGTACAGTGGGTACAGCGCATAATTAGAAAACTGTGGACTATCAATTTCAAATAGGTATATGGAAGGGCGTACGCAATCGATACGCCGCAAACTCAGTTGGCCGCTAACTGTTTGTTTGCCTATTGGGGATGCAGCCTAAAAAAATATTTAGGTACGTACTTAACGGCATTACCATGTATTCACTTAGTTAAGGTCACTCTACCAATCGAAATCATTTTTTAAATACGGACTCCTATAGGCAAAGCTTGATCCGTAAGATTAATATTTTATTTTAAGGCAAACGGACTTATGCAAAATCTGACTCATTAACTAACCAGACCACATCAGTAACTAAGGTCCGTATTAATGTCAACTCTGAGGGAAGGTCAAACGCTGAGGATGAGGGCAGCGCGGGTCCGGGCGACATGAAGAATCCTGGGGGAGGCCTCAGCCCAGAAGTGTACATCTCTCGGCTCATGAAGATAATGATCGCCCATTATCCACCAATGTCCTGGTGTTGTCTACTACTACTTCTTGGGATTTAAAACAACGAAATTAGAAGAAATTAAAAGTAGAACCCTAGAGCGGTAGACCGAGAGGAAAAAAGCCAGCGGAAAAAAAACTTTCGTCACTCTTTTTTAAAGTGCTCATTATAGGTACAATATGGCAGAAATACAGCTCTGTTGTGACATGAATAAACAAACAGAAGACAGCTACTCGTGCTTGCCAATATCATGTCACAGCCAAGCTGCTTATATGACGAATAATGTTTAATATTTGGAAATAGGGGCTATCTTACGCGACGTTAAATGTATGAAATTAGCCCTCTTAAAGAGGATTCTGCGTTGAGATCGTTTTATAAATGCAGGTCGAAAGGTCTTGCAAGAATCATTATAACCAGCGTATGTCGCATGTTAACTTCGCACAAAGGCATGAAACATATTTGGTACCGAGGGTTAAAATATATAAGCAAATAAAACGCATCATTCAGAAACAACGTACTTTTATTATTAAAAATATTTGCCGATTAAAAATAAATTTGTCTTAAATACCAATTGTATATTAAGTTGGTTGCCTTGGCGGGTTTGAAGCATCCTGGAATATTTTTTCAAAGAAATTGCAATTTAGTAGCTGCTGCTTCAAGGCTTCTAAAGTAGAATGGTTCTCGGACGCCATTGTTTGTAGGACGGATAGAAATTTGTCGTACTGCACATTAGCTTGCTCGGCTACATCAGCAAAATGTTTTGTTATGACGTCGTTCGTTGCTTCAGCATTTTCTAATATGTGTGCTGTAATCAACGTTTTAGTAAATTATCTATCTTATAATCACATTTGAAGGAGCTTCTCTCAGTACGCATCAATAAAGTTTTAAGATAAATACTATTCTGTGAGTAATAGTCTAGTTTTACGACAAGGTTGTTATTTTAAAACTTTTTTAGAGGGGTTTAACAATAATAACCGTTTGCGGGCCGAAGCCAAAGATGGGTATGGTAATCGCTGATTAAAAAGATGCTGCCCTTCATCCTCTGATGTTAATTCTCCTTAACTTTTCACATGAGAAGAGATGAGGTTAAGCCATTCGATGGGCAGATGCAATCTGATATCAGAAGCTAATTCAGGGCTACATATTTACTTTTCTTATAAAAAAGCAAATGATATGATAGCGCTTCTTACGAAGACAATGCTTGTTCATCTAGAAGTTTGAAACCTACTTACCCTCTTTCATGAAATTGACTAATTCATCTACCGAGTTATGTCCTGTGGCTTTTATCTTTTCATATAATTCTTCCATCGTGAATTTATCTTTGTTTGGGTTTTTAATTTTTATTCTATAATTGCTCACATTCTGTTATTGTTGACCGTTGTTGACTTTGTGTAGTGACAATAGTTTTTTTAATCTGTATTTCTACTTTCAGTCTATGTGTTTTGTAAATTTCTTCCAAGCAACTGAAGTTTTTGCTAATATCGAAAGTTTCTGATTTTTTCATGTTGTGTTTAAAAAATCTGCATTTGAAAAGGATTTCAACTCATGAAAACTCTCATTGTTGAAAAAACAATAACTTGATTTTGTAAAGATTTATATGCCATGTATAAGTAACTAGCTGTTCCGCGCGGTTTTACCCGCGCAATTTCGATTCCCGCGGGATTTTCGGGATAAAAAGTAGCCTATACGGATTCGGAAGAATCCCTCTAAGTAATGGTAAAAGAAATTTTGAAATCGGTCCAGTAGTTTTTGAGCCTATTCAATACAAAAATACAAAGGTTTCCTCTTTATAATATTAGTACCTATAGATTGTTTGTGTATTGTTGATGTACCTTAAGACAATGGTTTTTTTTATTTATTTATTTAAGATTAAGTCCCCGTTTAACCTCAATCTCACTTGATGGTAAGTGAATATGAGGTCGAAGATGGAATATGTCTCTTGCCGTAAACCACGATGCCGGCCCAGCGCTGATTGGTGTTTGTCAGAATATTCAGAGCGCTGGGCGTTGGTAACTTTTATATTACAAAAATTGTACGGTTGAACAAACAATAATTGATAAAACCTTAAAATTATGCATTTAAAATAAAATAATTGTAATCAATAAAGATAAGAGATTGGTGTATGGGTACTGCTAGTGCCTAAAAGTTAGTAGGTACTACCCTTTTCTGTAACTCACAGTTCAACATGGTGCATATTCTATTGTTCATTGTTTAAATGTGTTTGAATAAATTGTTTTACTTTTTGCCCGGTTGCTCCACCATGTTATATTTTCCAGTGTACCTATTTATGTTAATTTTATTTCTTAGACACGCTCTGCAGCTTAAATGCTTGACAGATTTTGAATTATAAATCGTTAGATATTGAAAAAGCCTTATAGACGGGATTAAGGATTTACCCACGTTCAAAAATAGAAAAATACAGTAATTCTTAAATAACCGACAAAATGTGATATATAAAAATTACCCGGCCAGGACTCGATGAATGCAAAAAACTTAAAAACATTATTAAACGTTGCAATGCTTCACTTTAACTGGCATTCACAATTTCTGAAAAGAAATTGGTCTCGGGTGGTCTTAGCTGCGTATTAGATGGAGCTACGTTATAAGTATAAGTGATAAGTAATTTCGAGGCGTACCGCCAGGCCCCGGTAGCTTAGTGGAAGAGCACTCGTCCGGCAAACGAGGGGTCCCAGGTTCGAGTCCTGGCCGGGTAATTTTTATTTATCACATTTTTTCGGTTATTTAAGAATAATTGAGCATTATAAATGCAAAGAACTTAAAAACATTATTAGATACAGTAATGTTTTTATTTTATATTATTTATCTTGTTCAATTTTAGCTTATACAGGATGTCCTGCCAACCCTATACAAGATGTTCTTTTTAATATCCCATAACTTTAAGGTTTTGTTCCTTACTAAAAAATAATGCTTTTTGCCAAAGAATATGTGGTTCACAAGTGCATACTTTCCAATATATCATCAATCTTAATATAATGAGTTCATAAATTATCACCCTTGTAAAATCTCTTTAACATTAATTCAATAGACGCGTGTCACTGAAGCCATACAATAAACAACAAAACCATTTTAATGCAATGTACAACGCAAAACGTTGCGAACTGTAAGTAGGTACCTGTCGTTAGCGATAACAAAGGAATAGAAAATGCACGTTGTCATACTTCGCTTGGTGTTTTAAGATATTTTGACTTAATTGAATTATTTTGATTCTATTACATGGTCCCATTAATACCCTAGAGTTATGGGAAATCACTGGAATGAATGAATGGAAACCGGAACACCTTGTATAATACATCCGCGGAGGTATTCTAGTAACATAGGGATTACAGAAAAAATATAAAAATAAGAAAAATTCGAAATATATTTTTAAATTTTTGTATGAAAGAAAATGTCAAAGATTTTTTTTCTGTCCGATATTCGATAATTTTGATATTATAAGTACATATACACAATATAAATAAATATATAAAGCACTGAATAATTTGTAATAACGTCCATTGTTTTAGTTAAAAGTTACCGTGAAGTCAAGCTAAAACGAAATGCGTTTTAAATCTATACATATAATAAAATGGTAGGAAAGTCAAAACTGTACATTGAATATTTTTTTAAAAGAATACTTGGGGTGTGATCTACAATCGAAACAGAAACAAAAAATATAGTTTTTAGAATTTTTGTCTGTTTGTCTGTTTGTCTTTCCGGGATAAACTCAAAAAGTACTGCATGGATTTACTTCAAATTTGGCATGAAGATAGTTAAGAAGTTGGGTCAACATATAGGCTACATATTATCACGCTAGCAGTGTTATAATCGTAGGTGCGTTTGGTGCTGCATAGCGTTCACGCAGACGACGTCGCGGGCAGCAGCTAGTAGGACAATATTGTTTTAAAGCAAATGAACATTATACTCCTAAGTATGAAGTACTGTAAATTTAAAAACTTACCTTTTGGAGTACATCGTTGCTATGCCAGCAGAACAGAAATAATTGGGCAACTCCAAAAACCATGTACTCAGCTACCAGTATTTTCTGCGTAACGTCTGTTGAGGACTGAAAATTTTATGATTACTTATATTTGTGCGAAAGAAAACTCCTTAAGTATAAGAATTAAAAATAAATCAAAGTTTTTTTTTTTTGAATTTTTTTTTAGTGACTCTATTACTATTACTATTGGGGGTTTTGGGACTATATGAGCAGTCTTGTCCGCTCGTCACACTGCGACCTAGAAGATCTATTGTGTGAGTCCCAATTTATAACTCGCCGCACACTCCAATAGAGTCCAGGAAATTTAAGATTTTCCTAACTTAGTGACTCTAAAGCAATCTTAACAGATTGACTGTCAAACTAATAGCCCCCTCTATGTCAAAGGAGCCCTTTTAGGGTTCACTTAGCCAGTGTCACAGAATTTATCCCACCGTTAAGCCAGATCAATCGATCTTAAAACGATAATAAAGTTGAAATTGAAAATTGAATTTTGTTTGTGATTGTTGAAATTTGTTATAAATTTGTAGCTTATTATATGTTTCAATAAATTAAAAGATTGATAATAATCACGTGTATCCCAAAATAAGGTTGACGGATAAACAAATTTTCAAATGATATCTAAGATATCGAGGATAAAAAATTATTAGAAATGTGTCTTATTAAACATACAAACTTGCATAACATAATTTCTATCATCTTTGTACATCATAAAAATATTCTACTCAACTGGGATTCGAACCCAAGGCATAACTAAAAGGGAACGTCTTTTAGGCACTCCGACACCAGACGGCCTTCAAACGATTATATGACCAAACGGTCAAAATTTTTTATATTGCTGTCAACAGTTTAATTTTTTTCTTTTGTATGTGAGCATAAATTGTGAAATAAATATTAGCTATCTTTTAACATTGTAATGTAAAATTAATTTATAGATATTTAGCGACTGAATATTTACCGTGAATTGGAAAGCGCTTGCACATAACATGAGAGAGGCCATCACTACGTAGAAGAACATAACCGGTGACAGCAGGGAGTTGAACAGCCGGGAATACCTGCCAAACAAGTGACGGTCAGTAGTTTTGACACTAATATTACCTATGCAACGAGTCGTCATCAGTCGAAAGGTGCCCATTGTTGGACATAGGGTTCCCCCAAAGGGTCTCCACGTTGCTCAGTCCCGCGCTGCCCCTTATCCAGCGTTTACCGGCGACCGCTAACAGGCGCCCAATTCTATAACTTTTATGCTGTATACCGAAAGAAAGCTGGAAACTTATAAGCGCTGGTGACCCGCGCAGGAAAATATATGAACGCGTGCCGATAAGCACTGAACGGTGCCAACAAGTTCCGACAAGCTTCAACACACGCTGGTCAGCGCTGGGAAATCATCGTCCGATGAGTCTGACATTTTGCTTGGTCTGCCTCAACCTGCTTCCTTTGTGTAGAACGGACCAGCACTGTTAAGCACCGGTAAGCGCTTATAAGTTTCCAGCTTTTTTTCTGTATACGGCCTAAGTACGGTGACGAGCATGTTGTTCACCGATCGTTCTCCTAGTGACGTTGTTTGACAGAATACTGTCAAAATGTCACATGTCAAGTGTGCCTAAAAGCCTCGTTATGTTATCATGTGGTAAACGCTGCGTCTCCATAAGCTGCTAACCATTAAAAAAACCGAGTTCTTAGACATTTTCAAGTCTTCATCAACACTTTGGCTGAAGTGAAACGGCATCTTCGTATTTAATTAATGTTTCTTTTTCACAGATTTTCTTTTATAAAAGTGAATTTTTTATAGTGCTGTTTGATTTTTGATGAAATTTATATGAACCTCAGAAGAACTTCCAATAAATGAAAATAAAATATAGAAAATTACACAGTCAAATTCAGGACCTCATCTTGGAAACCGGTTGAAAAAGGAAATATTTGACGTTCCGTTTGAATGGGGAGTTTTCTGACAGCTCATTAAAAAAACAAAACTGTACGAAATTGGTACAAAAGGCTTCGATAGATGGCGCTTTACAAAAGGCGAAGGCGAAGAATTTATTCCACACTGCGTTTTTAAAAGTAAAATAAATTAATTGATGTCTGTATCAGAAATTGAACGTATAAATAACCATAGATGGTAGATACCAATTACCTACATTATAGTTTGCAGACTTAACGCCTTCGGTTTTTTAAAAGTGCCATCTATAGAGGTGTTTTGAACTAATTTTTATGAGCTGTCAGAAAACTCCCCATTGAATAGACACAAAAACTACTAAACCGATTCAAAAATCTTTTAAAAAATATCAACAGCCGCCGGGATTCGAACCCAGGACTTCTGCCATGGAAAGCAATGTAATATACTTATTAATATTTAAAAACGATTTCGTCCCGACTTCAACATACCATCAATATGTCTCCGAATCACTTAAGTTCAAAAACAATAATTAACAAAAGAGCACCCTTGTAAAGTTATATTCAGTTGTTAAACTTGTTCATTAAATTCGTTCAATGGTGGTTATTTAAATACATACTTAGGTGATCATTTAAATAATTGTTTTTATACCTTTGTCGAAAATATCAATTTGAGTAGAAAGGATGTGCCTTAACATCGATATATTTTTTAACGATAGATTTATCGATAAAAATTTGAAGAAGTTTGTGTATGATATCATTCGATTTGGAACTAACGTTATACAAACGTAATTATTAATATTAAGTTAATTTTGTTTATTAAAACTTTGTTCATCGACATATTATAACGAGAAAAATAATAGTTCTGTAATTTTAATATGCCTAAGGCCTGATTTTTCGTCGGATAGAAGTTATCTGGCGAATAAAGTATTACAAAACAAGTGACGGTCATTCGATTTTTGATAAATGAATGACAGTGACATAAAATGACAATAAACTTGAGACGAGCTTGAATTTGTTGAGTAACACTTTGTTAAATATATAACTTTTATCGAACCATTGAAAAATCAGGTCATAATTATGTAAACTATTACAAAGTAGGTATTTAGATTAGGTTAGTCTGTAAGTTTTTTATAATTTTATTCAATTAGTTCAAATTCTTGAGGCATATCGTTCATGTATTCTAACAAGTTCAAAAATATTTTTTTTTTAAATAAACCCAAAAAACTTATTATTATTGCGAGTTCATTTGATATGAAATTAGTATTGTTGTAGTATACAAATACTTGTATTTTCTTCGAAAATACATACATACATACATAACCTCACGCCTGTCTCCCCTTGGGGTAGGCAGAGACAAGGGAACACCAATTGCTGCGATCCAGACATACCTCTTTCGCTTCTTCCACGTTCATCAATCTTTTCATACATGATCACCGAAATTTCTGTTTAAAATCGGTTCTAAGTACGTACTATCTTACTTTACTAGAAATTAAATTAGTTTATTACGCAATTCATACTTATTATAGTTAAACATTACATCAAAATATGCATAAGAAGAGATTCGCTTTTATTTTGCCTTCTTTTTTATTTTACCTGATAATATGAAGTTTTACTAAATTGCGTGTAATAAAAAAAAGCTAAATTTTCCATTCCCTAGCACGATAGCTTCATTTCCTTTCCTAGCACGCTAGCTTCATTTTCAACCTCATTATCACATACAAAAAGGTAAGACTGAGGTAAAACATTAATAAATAGTCCAAAACATATATAAAAAAAGCAATACAGATATTTTTGTTCCCCTTAAATTCAAAACAGTGCAATGCTACTAAAAGACTGAATAAAGAGGAATTATGATTGATTGCGAATATTAAAGTCTGATTAAGATCCTTTCATGCCTGAATTAGTGTGACGTAAGTTATGAATAACTCGCCTCTTCTTTATGGATATCTTTACGAATCAATATGGCTAGCTACCACCATATTTATAAAAATTGCAATACCATCACTCAGGCGTTGATATTTTCAGATAATATTTTATGAAAAGCCAGTTCCACACGAGCTTGGAACTAGGTCTTCGACCTCAACGTCAATTATCATCAGGTGAGATTGAGGTCCAACAGAGGTAAAGTCAAATACAAAAAAAAAAACTAATATAACCTCTTTACTCAATGCATAAAATAAGTATTCAAAATAGAATATATAAATTTAAATAACCACAATAATAAAACACTTATTAAAAACACATAATAATAGAAATTCAAACTTACAAACTGAAAAATATGTTAGGCATACGTAAGATACAAAAGTTAGGAAGTCTACTGATTCCGGGAGCCTATAAATTGTGAGAATAAATGGGAAATTCTACTAAAAATATAGATTTTTATAGATGTGAAATTTTGTGAATGATGTCTGTATGGATATTTGTTATAGTTTCTCTTTAAATCGTCTTGAATAGAATGAACAAAAATTGCGTAGCCTGGAAAATCATATATCTTAGTTTTATCCTGATATTCTATTCGAAAACGACTTGAATTCACAATGGTAAAGTTATCCAATAACCAATAACAGCTGATCTTTTTCATTATCATATCACAATTCTTTGTAATAGCCTACTGCAGCTGAGACTCATAGGTCTCACCCGTGGGTGACGAGGAAGAGGAATTGTGAGAGAATAGGGTGACTGGTGGGTCATTTTCGAAATTCGATTGCGTGATAGTTTGAGATCATACAAGAAGAGAAAAAATATAATAAAAAATAAATATTACAGACACTCAGACAAAATTTCGACATCTTTGTTGGTTTTTCAGTCTCAATAAAGAGAATTGTCCAATAGTTAATCTAGTGAACTATCGTAAGTTTTAAGTTTCGACGAGTTTTTTAAGTTTCAATCAGTTTAAAGTTTTTAATAAGTTTCAATAAGTTCTAAGTTTTTATTTGTACCTAAGATTTGTATTTAAGTTTAAGTTAATCACGCTGTATTCGAATCAAGTAGGTAGTAATTAGTTAATTTCTTTTAAGTACTTATAGTAATATAGTACTTAGTACCGAAAGTTAAAGAATTGATTACGCAACGCATGGTTACGCGTCGGCAGCGATCCGCGTACCAGGTCACGTGCCACGATGACTCAGTTGTATGTAAAGTTAATAGTAACATAGTATTATTTATTTAAAGGGAATTTTAGTGAAAAATTGAGTACCTAATTTTATTGCATAGTTATGATCAGAATCGAGCAGAGAGTGCTCTCCTGTAATATCTAAAATTTGTCACCAGTCACCCTGTATATCCAATATATCCAATAGCAACACTATAGGGACTGCCTCTCGATAAGCCATTCATTTAAGACAAAGATTTACCGGATTTAAAGGAACAAGAACATAATATGGTCTATCCGATTTGAACTTATCTCAACCGCTCTGAGACATCTTCTACTACAAAGCTAGGACTCTGTGTCGCCTGGTCAATCTTCTGCCCATTCATTGTTATGTGTAGCGGTGGACTTTTACTTCAATTTAAAATAAAAATAACGTTAGTGAAAATGTATATGATTATAATTAAAACACATAAAAATCATGCACAGTCTTCTACAGGGCGCTATATTTACTGAGATGTCAATATCAAGACGCTTCGAATAATACTCAAATTGCAAAGTAATGGTTTTAATAAAAATAAATTACCCGGAAATAAACGTACACACATAAGAGCTAAAATCATAACTTTCCTTCACAGTATTAAGATGTTGCTCCTAAAATCCTAACTTCGTAATCCTATGTAAGTTTTTGTGAATGATTTACTGAAAAACATTTTTATCTACGTGTTAATTAACTTTAGAAACGGGATATTTACCATGTTTTTCATTTATTTTGAGGTCTCGATATTTCTCAAAATAAATGAAAAACATGGTAAATACCCCGTTTCTAAAGTTAATTTAAATGTTAATGACCATGCCAGTTTAAAAACTTATATTTATCTACGTGGCCGCGTAGCGTCCAGTTAAAATGTTTAATATTCTTTTAATAATTAATCATAATGAATCGTAAAAATTAGTCACTTATAGCTTTCTAATATCACCATAATTTTATTTCATAACAACTCTTTGTTATGGGCCCACTGAAGGGTTATGAGTTTCTAATCTGAGTGACGAGGAGGTTTAGGCCGTAATCCACCAAGCTGGCCCAGTGCTGGACGGTGGATGTCAGAATGTTCAGGGCTCTGAAATAGCTACTAACAAACCCTTGCGACTACTGTTTACAAATATACAGTAACCGCGACCGACTGCTTCCGTGCTTCCGTGCATCTCCGAAGCACGGAGTCGCTGTAAGAAATGAATGATCGGCGGTCACCCATCCTTTTACCGACCGCGCCGAGCGTTGCTTAACCTGCTATAGTGTTTGATGTACAGGGTGACTGGTGGATCACTTTTGAAATTCAACGACATGATAGTTTGAGATCATACATGAAGGGAAAAAATATAATAGAAAATAAATATACTCAGGCACAATTTCGACATCTTTGTTGGTTCTTCAGCCTCTATAAAGAGAATTAATTTGCCCAATAGTTAATTCAGTGGAACTATCGTAAGTTTTAAGTTTTTAATAAGTTTCAATAAGTATGATCAGAATCGAGTACAGAGTGCTCTCCTTCAGTATCTAAAATTTGTCACCAGTCACCCTATACAGGAGCCACTGCGCAACGACCACTTCTACTATCCCTTTGATGAAAATAATAGAAAATAATGGCAATATCTACGATACTAATGGTCTGAAATGTATAGGAAATAAGTACCCATAAATACATACATTATTGTTTATTGGTGATATTAAACAATAATGTATTGCTGGACTGGGAGCGAAAGAAAAACATAGAATGTACCAGCTGCTTCTCTTCCCGGGCATACTGTAAAAGCCAGTTAAAGGACTGAGGATTTATTGGCGTTTTTGTGGCCGATAGGCTGACCCCCTGTCACTGCAATAGTCTCTATTCATCATTATAATACCTCCAAAGTTAAACGTGTCATCAGATGGTCTTATAACCTCTGGTGTTCTGCCTACTCCATAAGGGATATATGCGTGAAGTATATATAAAGTCGTTTTAATAAAGGATTTCCCGTGCATTGCTCTTATGTCAAACACATAGGATGTATTATAGCTTAAATCGTGGGACTTCTTTCATGAAAAGGATTCTATGTACATTTTTTTTCTAAACCCGCGTTCGACCTCCATATCACCAGATGGTTTGAAAGGCATAACATGTAAGTAATATCTCATGTAAGGCATATCTCATTAGTAAATCCTCCACCGTCTCACCTGATGGTAAGTGAAGATGAGATCAAAGGCTGATATTAACTAATAAATTTTTTCATTGAACGCGCTTTTTTCAATTAATGCTTAGGAGACCATCGAGTACGCCTTCTTTAGAACGCAGATTATATTTGGCGTACCCGATTGTCTACAACCATGGATTTAATCGAAAGCTTGAACTGCATAAAAATAATATCCAAACCAAATTTCAAACCATATTTTATCATTGTACTAGATCTTAAAAAATCAATAACCTTGATTCTGATAAATTGATGGTGATACGATTCAGTTTGATTACGAAGCAAACAAGAAAACTAACAACTAAAAAATGTAAGTATTGTCGTTTATAGTCTAAATTAAAATAAGTACAAGAATTTGCATTGTTTGAAAGAGAAATATGAAAACAAGATTTGTGTTCTTGTTTAAGTTGAATAGAAAGATCTTTTAAAATTGCAAATTATTCAAAACCGTTTTAAATAATGGCCAAGATATGGAACCAACTGCCTATGTCTGTCTTTCCTGACCACTACTGCTCTGATATTTTTAAGCGTCCAGTGAATAGGTTTCGCGAGGATGGACGTGTACTACTTTAGATTTATGTTCACTTTCCGCCAGGTGACATGGAAGACGAACAGCCTAGCCTTCTTGAATTAAGAAAATAAAAAATAACTTACTCGGTCAGTAAAATGTGTGTACTATGAATTTCCTTAATAGTATTCATTGCCGTCTCATCACTGACACTTTCACCATTACTTCCCAACATCTGCTTACATCTTTCTCGAAGCAACTCCAATTTTCCACCAAAGAACACCATGATAACAATGACAGTACCATCATATGCAGCCATAGATATACCTCCATAGATACTCATACATGAATGCCAGAACACTGTGACCCAAGAACCGGTAGAACTATACTTGTCAAAAGGCATCCACGAGCTGAAAATGTGGGGGAACGTCACAGTGCCATTATTTAACTCTTCGCGAAATTTACTCGAAGACATGAAGATGAAAGGAGGTGCCACGGTGGAGATAATCGTGAAGCATATAAGAACCCAATAAGAGTATGTGAGGGTGTGGCAGTACTTCGTGTAGGAGTCAAGGATTTTCCCCTTTGCTTCGTCTCTGTAAGCCCTTTCGTATTTGTCCGCTGTGTTGACGTAATCGAGAACTTGGAGCCATTTTTTTTGCCAGATCAAATACGTGTTCGTTTTAAGGATGCATATGAAGCTCAGCATCGATATCTTTAAATTGGTGAGAACTGCGTCCAAGTCATTTCTTACGACGTACAGTTCCAGAAGCTGGGTAAAAACGAAGAATGTGACTGAATGATGCAGTACCATGTACATAAACTTATGCAGTTTATTTTTAGGTAGTAATAGCCCGAGGATTTCTAGTATCCAGATGTTGGGACCTATCAAAGGTCTCTCTTCCGTCTCCAAACTCTTTCTGAATGACTGCCACATGTTTGTGAAGTGCACTGCTCGGCGGTAAACAAACAAATGATAAAGAAAAATAAATGTTGACCTTTTTATATTTTAGTTTACCCCTTGTCAAATACGTCGTATGTACCTAAACCGAAATAATAAAAAAGAAAAATGTGGCAAGTGTTCGTGTATTATTCAGGGCTTTAGTCGGTCTCTTTAGTAAAATCATTTTTTAATGATTTTTTGGAAAAATATAAAATGGAAAAAGCGATTTTTTGTAAGTTAGGGTTTTAAATTATTGATTAAAACCGTAATAATTGACTTGTTTTTTCAAATGGAAAGGCGTGATAAAAATCAACGGTTGAGTACACGATTTTAAGGAGACACTGTTTCTTTATAAACCTCATTATCGGCAAAATTTGACGGCAGCGATAACAAATTGTCACTAAACCCACTAAAATAGGTTTTAAGCAGCTAGAAAGGTTTCATTCAGTTAAGTAAACCCTTAAGACACTTATGTTACATAGGTCGGTAGCACCTTTCTTAGTGGAATGTAGACAATTTTACAATAAGAGTCATTGACCTTTTCATTCTATTGATCTTCAATTAACCTTTGGCTACTTAGGCTGTAGTTCATATTATAATAATTGTGTTCGCGAAGTTATAACGCACCACAGCGCAGTCAGGAAATTATTATTTATATGTATTGATATGACAAAATAAAGACCATAATATATTTTACGTATTGTCAAAGCTAACTTTACTTATAATCTATAAGTTTATCTGCTGATTACAATATTTTACGTAGTTCAAATAAGGTAATAAAACTGCTACAAATACGATGGCGAAAAACAACTACTTATAGTAGTGATCTTAAGTTTTCGCGATTCATACTATTCAATAAAACACTTTTTAATCGGATTTATCGCGTATATTTACATTTTAAATTTTAACTCGACCTTTCGGTGTCTTTGCAGACCCCGTGGTCACGAGCGACGTCAAGTTAAAATTTAAAATGTATTATTTATACGCGATAAATCCGTTAAAAAAGTGTTTTATTTAATTATAAAAGTGAATTTACGCGCTTATGCTCGGGTTACAAGAATAAAAGGTCTATTATTTATTACTGTAAGTTTCGCTTTACCTATGTGCGACAATTCATCTTAACTATGTGTCAGTTTCAGCTCGATAGAGTATTAAATAAAGTCAAGAGTTCAATTAGATTCTAAAAACCATAATTTACCAACATGACTGCGTTAGGTATAAAAAAACAAGACTTAATTTACTCGTTTGTAATAAATAAAAATAAAACTATCGATGTTTTTTTTGTGTACCATCGCACTAGTGTTGTAACGAATAAAGTCAGTTTTTTTACAATATTGTCTACGCTATAATTTGGATGTCTCTATTATACTCGTGAAAAGTAGGCGTGACGGACACGCCACCTACCGTACAGAGGATTAAATTATAATGAAGTTGTCTTGTGACCGGGAAAATATCCCTATAATTATATGGTTTTATAATAATAACAGGAACGGTAGGTAATGGAGGTTAAATGATTGTGGTGTGAAGGGTTTTTAAAGTTGACATTTAAATTATGGGTGAAAAAGTATAATTTTTTCAACCCGGCTATGAAAGGTTTCTAACATTTTGTTTAGGCTTTCAAATCTTATATCTATCTAGTCTACGAAGGTATAATACTAAAAAGCGAATGCGCATAATACATTGTTTTAGTTGTTTACTAGTCCAGAACATTCTGGAACTTATTTATTACTTTAACTTATTGCTTTGGGTTATACCAGTTGGATGGATTCTAAACCTAAAACGGGCATAGGAGGAATCTTATTGTGTTTTATATCTATACTAGCTGCTGCCCGCGACGTCGTCTGCGTGAACGCTATGCAGCACCAAACGCACCTACGATTATAACACTGCTAGCGTGATAATATGTAGCCTATATGTTGACCCGACTTCTTAACTATCTTCATGCCAAATTTGAAGTAAATCCATGCAGTACTTTTTGAGTTTATCCCGGAAAGACAAACAGACAAACAGACAAACAGACAAAAATTCTAAAAACTATATTTTTTGTTTCTGTTTCGATTGTAGATCATACCCCAAGTATTCTTTTAAAAAAATATTCAATGTACAGTTTTGACTTTCCTACCATTTTATTATATGTATAGATTACCTATAATTTTGATAATTATTTTAAATATGTTACATTTGGATTGTCTGTAACTACATTCAATTTTAAAAACTAATTGCGGGTCGGGCAATCGATTATTTTTTCTCGTGTAAGCTAATAAATAATTTCATATTGCCAACATAATAATAATAAATATTTCTGACACTCACACAACATTATCTAGCCTAAATTAAGTTTCTTAAAGAACTTATGTTATGGATACTAGATAACTGATATACTCAAGAAATATATAAACACTAGCTTTATCCCGCAACTTCGTATGCGCATAACTACCCTTCTCGAGGAAATTTCAGAAACTATACAACCAGACACCCACTGAAAGAACCTTTATACCAAGTATCACACCCATGCACTCAAGGAATAAGTTTTTTTCATACAAACTAAAAATCATATATTTCCCGTGCCCGTGGGAATTTTGGGCATTTTTTTTGTAGCACAACCAGTCACTCTTTGAAGAACCTTCATGCCAAGTATCACATCCGTACACGCAAGGAATAAGATTTTTCATACAAACTAAAAAGTCCAACCCAGAAGGGAATGAAATTTGGGATTTCGGGAATTCCTTCCATAATACAAACAGACACTTATTGAGGAACCTTTGTATCAAGTATCACATCCGTGCACTCCAGGGATGGGATTTTTTCATACAAATTAAAACATCCTATATTTTCCGTTTCCGTGAGAATTTCGAGAATTCCTTTCATAACACAACCAGACACACATTGATAAACCTTTACACCAAGTTTCACATCGGTGCACTCAAGGAATAAGATTTTTCATACAAACTAAAAAGTCCTATATTTCCCGTTCCCGTGAGAATTTCGGGAATACCTTCCTTAGTGCACCCCTACATCCCCTAAAGAATGTATGTTCCAAATTTCAGCTTTCTACGCCCAGTAGTTACGGCTCTACGTTGTCTGTCAGTCACTCAGTCACTCAGTACCTCAGTCACTCAGTCAGTAACAGAACAGTTTTATATATATTGATACATATTGAAAAATGTAAAGAGCCCGTAAATTAATTAACAACGTCGACCTTACGACCAAAAAACTACAGACCCTAGAGCATCGTCGTAAGGTTGCTTGTTTAACCGTGTACTACAGGATACATTTTGGTGAGTGCGCGAGTGCTCTGTTTGAGCAAATTGAACCCTCACCCTTTTACCATCGGACTACTAGACGCAGACAGAACTTCCATCCGTATGTGGTTGATATTCCGAAAAGTCGAACTAAGCGCTTTGACGGTTCCTTTTTGATACGGGTCGCCAAGGTTTGGAATGAACTGCCTGCGTCTATTTTCCCTGACCAGTATAGTCCTAGTACTTTTAAGCGTCGAGTGAATAGGTTTCTCGTGGATGGACGTGTACCACCTTAGTCTTCATGTTCACTTAACATCAGGTGTCATGGAAGACAAACGTCCCATCCATATTTTATAAAAAAAAAAAAAACATATTTTTTATTAGAATAAACTTAAATAAACATATAAACATCCATGACTTGACGACTAATATCTGTGTTCATCACACAAATATCCGCCGCCGCCGCCGGGATTCGAACCCTCTGGCATAGAAGGCAATGTATGTTACCGCTACACCAGCCGTTCGTCAAATCTAATTCTAATATAATTGTGTAAATAAACAGTTTTTCATATTACCTTAAATTCAACTTTAATTCAATAAGAAGTCAGACATTCTGTAACAATCTATACCTACTAATGAATAATCCTAAATTACCTTGCTAGAGAAATTCGGATTATCAATGGAGTTTTTGACTCTTCAAGATTATTTACTATTAGGCTATATTAAAAATCAAATACGACGAAAAATTTAGTTTAGTCAAAGATTTGAAATTTACTTAGGTTAGTGCTGGACATCATTTTAAACTATGCATTCAAGCCCATTTATTTCGCAAATATGGAACAAGACAATGGACACAATAAATATTAATGTATGTATAGAAGGCAGCAGATCAAGCGTTACATTACCCGTCAAATTTTCTCAACCAATTTTAACTTAATGTCGAGGGCATTAGAGTTCAGATTCAAGTAAAAATTTTTGACAAATTTGTAACGCTTGTAGTGCTGCCTTCTGTACCTATTGATACTTTAATTGAATGTTATTAGGTATATTAAATTAAGAACCTTATTTTAATTATAAATTAGCGCACGATATTGATTGCAAGTGTACGTTCCAATCCGAGTTGGTTTTTGTTACGCTATGTTTATCAAACTACCATTGTATGTACACTATCTATCATATAAATAAATCCTCAAAATAAAAGCAATTTCACGGATATAAATAAAAATATAATTTTAGTTATTATATTTATAATCATTTCTTTAATTATATCTTTTGTAAATACTTTAAAAAAATGAATTCTAGTAATTCACAATATCTGTTAAAGACATAATCTGCAAACAATACTTTAATACACAATTATTTTAATCATCATCATCATCATCACTCCGTGTAATGAGCCGACTGCAGGGCTATGAGTCTCTCCTCTGGGTGACTCCACGCCGTAATCCACCAAGCTGGCCCAGTGCTGGTTGGTGGATGTCAGATATTTCAGGGTGCCGAAATGGCTTCTGACAAACCCTTACGACTACTGTATACAAGTAGGTATACAGCACCCGGGACCGACTGCTTAGCGTGCCCTCCGAAGCATGGAAGTCGTCGTGAGAAATGAATGGTCGGCGGTCACTCATCCTAATACCGGCCGCACCGAGCGCGCTTAACCTGCGATATCGTTTGATAAGCACAGTAACCACGGCGCCACGACGACTTCAAATATTATTTTAATACAATTATTTTATTTTATTTTACAATTATTTTAATACACTAGACGAATTTATTCTCAGATATTTGATACTTATTGGTACCTAGAACTATCAATAAAGAAGGATGCGTAGAGCAGTGGTAGAGTTTTCTAATACGGCATTATTAGCTGCAAAGCTGTCCTGTGGAAGCCTGAAGTTTACAAGATATCTATAAGTAGTCTTAATAATTCTTCCCTTATATTAGTTCATCAAGCCTATCAACTTCAATTAAAGATTATTTTGAGGCAATAAGTTCAGGAGGATGCTATTCTGATTAACTACAAACAGTGATGAATATTGAAAACTAAATGCTATTTTCTATTAAATATAGATATTTTATTAACAATTGAGATTACATAACGAAATCTACTATTAGTAGTGTTTTCTTAAGTAAACTATCTCTTTAATTTATTAAGCAAAATTTAAATGTCATTAGGTGTATTTTGTAAACCGTTGTGGTTTCATTCTTATTTATTTAACATTGTCGAAAACCTATAGTGACTTTCTAAAACTATAATTAACGTTTATAAGTTACATTTTGTGTTGGTATTGGTACTGGAATAAAACAAAATAAATGGTATATTAATATATATTTAGGTAATCTGTGGACCTGTCTTAAAATTGCGCAGTGTCTCGATGGCATTTTAGATTTCGCCGCATTGAATGTAGGGCCGTTTCATGGATAACGCCCTTAAATAAGCGTAGGCGCCCATACGCACTAGCGGTTGGCCGCCTAGGCGGTTCGTGAACGGGACAACTGTTTAACGCGGTTTCTTTGCGCCAATCTTCTTTTTTCCAACCGCCGCGTTTGTAATTTTATAGCGGTTAAGTGCGTACAATCACATGCGGTTGCATATTGAAATGGAAAAGCGGTAAACTGCGCGGTTAGCCGTCCCAGTGGTCAACCGCTAGTGCGTATAGGTGCTAAGGGGCCCCCGCTTGGTGGCAGTACCCCTTCAGGGCCCGCCCCCTAGCGACAACCCTTCTGACTAAATCTGCCGCCAAATATCACCGCACTAGGGGTGATGCGTTCCTGCACTATGTTATGAAGAGCCTGTTCTATGCACATATGCTGAAATCTTCGAACTTGTCTTCACTTACCCTCAGCCTCAGGTGACACTGAGGTCAAACGCGAATTTAGTCGGTAATAAAAAATCTGAATTCTTATTTGTTAGTCTATAGAGACGGTTTATATTATGTTTTGATTTTAATCAAAGAAGTCTCCAGCAGGGCTAGCAGCACCATCGATAAATAGTCGAGTCGACAAGATAAATATTATTTTGTTATTTTATCCTATTATTTAAGCTAATATGCGCATAAAAGATACAGAACCAAATATGTCATAATCTTAATAAATTACATACACTAAATACCACAGTCTATGCTGGACTGGGAGCGAAAGAAAAACATAGAATGTGCCAGCTGCTTCTCTTCCCGGGCATACTGTAAAAGTCAGTTGAGGGACCGAGGTGTTATGGGAGGCTTTTTTGTGGGCGATAGGCTGACCCCCTGTCACTGCAATAGTCTCTCTTCACTATTATAATGCCTCCAAATTTGTCAAACGTGACATCAGATGGTTTTATTACCTCTGGTGTTCTGCCTACCCCATACGGGATACAGGCGTGAAGTTATGTATGTATGTATGTACTAAATACCATAATACCATATTCTAAGAAAATATCGATAAAAGACCCAATTTATCGTTGTCGACGGTAGCATGCTATCCCCGCTGGATTTTCAGCTTCCACTGGAACAACAATCAAAACAGGATCTTAGACAGCGGTAATGATAAGAAATCAAATATTTAGGCAAGCTATATGTTAAGTTTGACTCATTAAATAAATGAGGGTTTTATAATAACCATAATATTTTGACACCTTGGTGACGAGACACTGGTTTTAAGATACCAAAACTTCGAGTGAAATTGGTTTATAAAGTGTTATATTTAAACATTTGAATCTTGAAAACTTAAACAATATTTTATATATTTTTCAATGTTTAACTATAGTAGCATTTTCTATGCTAATAGGTACACAGTGGATTTCCATCACAATCTTCCATCTGACTCTTTCAGAAATCTGGATTTTTGATTAATAATGTATAGTTTTAAATCTAAGATTAAGGAATTAGATTTAATATTGACATCTATTGTATGTTATAGGTTTTCTGAATGCTAAATTTACATTATTTTAATTAAAATTATTATCATAATTCACCTACTTACGACTCAAATTCTGACTTTGTTGTTACTTATGTCAACTTTCTGCATTTTTTTTTGTTCTCAAAACACATCCCTCACCATCCTCTTTAATTAGTATTGACTATTGACTCGTTGAAAAATAATCTAACACACACACTGATTCATAAAGCTAATGATGTTAGAGGTTGAATCAGGCGCTAAATTCCGGAAATCAATCTTAGACTAAGTACTTATTATAACTAAAACTAAATCACACGCACAAGTAGATTTATATAATAATAATAAATCATTTATTTTAGGCAACACAAAGTTTACAAGATGGATAATAAAACCAAAGGGCCCATAGATAACCTTAAACTAATATATATAAAATATAGTTACTTAAAACTACACTAAATTTGACACTATTTCGCTTTATATAATGACGCTTGTTTTTAAACAGCTATATTTTCTGAAATAAATGAAAAAAATTATTAAATAAAAATCATCCGACCAGGACACTCACCTAGGACCACTCGTTTGCCGGACGAGTTCTCTTCCATTGAGCTACAGGGGCCTGGCGGTACGCCTCGAAATTAATTAGCACATTTATGTTTTTACGTTATATTGCTAAAGTAGCTCCATCTAATGGTATAGCTCTGCAGCTAAGACCATCCGAGACCAATTTCGTTGCAGACATTGTGAATCTTAGTTAAAGTGAAGCATTGCAATGTTTAATAATATTTTAAAGTTTTTGAATTTAAAGTGCTTAATTACTCTGAAATAAATAAAACAATGTATTAAATAAATAAAAATTATTACCCGACCAGGACTATTATATTTTTAACACATTTTTTCATTAATTTCAGAGTAATTAAGCATTTTAAATGCAAAAACTTTGAAATATTAGCTACATTTTCTTTCTTTTTATTTGTCTCAACATTCAATATTCATTGAACCCCTAACCTCCATGATTGCTTTTCACCCACTGCACCACAGATGCTGACCCGATTCCCATGTGCTCCTGTAAGTAAGTAATGAATCAGTTGTAGCGGCTCAAGTTTCAAGAGAAGAGTAGCGGAAAAGTATTGCATTTGTATATTCGTCCCGCTCATACACAATGCGGCTGATTTTCTCGATAACTTTACGAACTACTGAATGAAGGCTATGCGTGCGCGCAGCGACTCCCACCACTAACTTAAATCCTCCAGTACCTTCTAAACTGTCGCTGCGGTAGCACGTATTCGAAGCTCTAGCATTCCAAATTCGAAAGTCGACTCGATAAACATTACAACTTAATTTATTCACAATTACCTTAAAAATTATAATTCAAATTGTTTATTAAGGAAGTGTATTGTGTTGCCAGCTATGTGCTTTTGTTGAAGTGAAGGTGTTGTGTTTTCTAAACTGGCAATGTTTGTGCTGCATGTGTGATTGAATGCCGTATAACTGAATGCAACCGACGAAAATGTGACTGTGGGTTGAACCATTTTGCATTAGAAATGGATATGGAGAAACTTTATTAAGAATTTTAATAAAATGCGGGAGTTTATAAGGATTGCGTTTGTATGCTTGTGTGGTTTCTTGTTGGTCCGTGATGGATTGTGTTTGGATGTGGATGGTTCAGCTGAAGTAGGCTCTCAGGAAGGTCGCAGTGAGGACCCGAGTGACCCCAGGAAGGATGGCAAAGCGAGTTCTATGCCAGGTAATGTAGAGACTTTGCAGGAATACTTTCAGCTATTGTATCATAAGATTATATTCTTGTTATTTACTCATTTTGGTAAGTTAATGACTTGATCTTCGATGCGTTCCTTCAAATTAATTTAGTTATGATAAACCTTTCTGTATCAATTTACGAGATGAGCGGAAAAGCGGTATTTTTCGGTAATTTAATAGCAAAAGCCATTAATTTAAATGAAACCAAAATTAACACCTTTAGATTACAAACAACAGATCAATAAACTTTGTTGTTGACTGCACCTTTCAATTAAAAAAAAATATAGAAAATCTCAACAGGATAGCGTGTTGTACGGTGTACGCATAGAAACATACAGTTAACATCGATAATGTTACATAAATTTGTTTGTAAACAAACGTGACCGTTGCTCTACTGTCGTTGTGAGCCATTCGTGTATAGAATGTAGGTTTGTCTTGCGTGCGAGTATTGTAACTTTCGATCTCTTTGGAGCTACGAACAACTAATTTATGTATAAATCTGTGTTTTAACGTATAATAATACTGTTAAACGCTACACCTAATACTAGTTTTTTGTGGTTATATGGCTCTAGGAGTGTGGTCATGAAAGTTACCTAAGAGTTACTCAATCAGCCATTTTTAATGAATATTCAAGAAACTAGTATTGCACAGTTAACGGTGACAACTGTTGTTAGATCTTTTTTAACTCGGTTTTCTGAGATGAAAAAATGTTTTGGTTACGAAACCTTTTAAACTCCGGTTGTTTTAACATTTTTATAGGTAGAGCTAGGTACATGTTTATATTGTATTTAGCTAGATAGGCTGTTCCTTTTAAAGAAATTTATATAAATTTAACTTACAAATTTGTACGAGTTCGAGAGCAAAATAAATTTCAGCACTAGGATATGTAGGTATTGTTGCATACCTAGAGTCTTTACTTTTTTTTCCTGCCAAAGAATGACACCCTACAGTAACGCCCCAAAGGGCGGCCGCAGATAGGGAGAGGTTGAATACTCCTAGTACGAACTGGACCCTGCACGGGAATAAATCCCCGCCGACAGTGACAACCGCTTGCCGACGGAATGCCACCGTGTATCCAGACAGTGTGGGACTCCCCACAGTGAGCGATCTCACTGCAAGGCTTAAACCCACTAATCACCCCCTTCTCCGATCCCTATGACTAGGCTTTACTTCTAAACACATGGTTGGAAAATACCCTTACTGAGAAACGTCTACAAGAAAGTCATAAATATAACTCAAAGTATCGTTTTAAATTTTGGAAATTCATTATGGTATAGGTAACATGACGACCACTTTGGCGATGGGGTTAACCTGTCTGCCTCAGACGTCAATGGTGCGGGTTCGATACCCGTACGAAATAAGAAAAAAACTGAACACGTTCCGGGTCTGGGCGTTTATCTATACGTCTATGTATTTTAAATTCTAGGTTCCCCCTAGTTCGCTACATGGTATCTCATAAGACAAGCTTTGCTTACTTTGAGGACTTGTAGTTGGTGTGATTGTCTGGGGTTTTATTTATTTTTTATTTTATTTAATCCATACAGGGTGTCAAAAAACGTATTTTGGAGAAAAGTATCCTAGATAGTTTTCCCCATTCGACAACAAAAAGCCGTTTTTATTTAAACACAAACATTAGAATATGTATATAGGTAATTATTGGAAATAAGTATAAGCATATGACCATGACAACCCATGACACAAATATCTACCATAATCGGGATTCGAACCCAGGAAGAAAGGGAAGAAGCAATGCAAGAAGATGGGATTCCCTGGCTGCAAATAGTTATTGTGTATTGTTTTTTCTCTTATTTTTAAAAGATGATTGCTGTTGAGTTTCTTGCCACTTCTTCTCAACAGATCGACTTTCCGAAGTGGTGGTAGTTCAGTTCAATTTGTAAATTGTTTGACTTATTTCAAATGTATTTATATACTTACGAAATAAAGAATATTTGAGTTTGAGGATCTTACAAAGAAGGCAAAGTTTTAATCACTGCGCCAGCCGAACGTCTAAATAGTTGTGTCTCGTCATCTGCTCTGCTAGCACTTATTTTAAGATTTCTTATAAATGGTGCTCCGTAAATGCATAACATTAGTTCTTTGATAAATTTCATTTGGAACGCAGTAAAACATCGCACCCATTCAATAAACTTTGATAATGAGTAATAACAACATTATAGTAATTACTAATTTCTGGTAATTAGAATAATAGAATTGCAATATTTGCATAACTGATAATGACAATATGTTAAAGTATTTTTGAAAGTTATTTCATTCTTTATTGCTCAATATAATGATTTTGTTGTAGGTGTGTTGATTTATATACTTAACTTATTAAATTACGCGATTTTTATTTTTACTGATTAATTAACCCACATTTGACCTCAACCTTTTTTTTAAATAAAATCCCAAGACAATCACACCAATTACATGGCCTCAAAGGAAGTGAAGCTTGTGTTATGATGAGATACCATGTAGCGAACTAGGGGGAACCTAGAATATAAATACATATTCATATAGATAAACACCCAGACTGGTAGCATTTCTTTTTCTTGTTCCGTGCAGGAATCAAACCTGCAACCACTGGTGTCTGAGGTAGATAGGTTAACCCCATCGCCAAATAGGTTGTCTCTCAAAAAAAAAAGGTCATAATGTTTTGGCTTTCGATTTAACAAATTTACTTTTATTGAAGGTACCTAATTAAAAAAATATAATTTATGGAAAGTATAACCACCGCAGCAAATTAGAATTCATTAATCTTTGTCGGAACCTAATATTCTGTAGGTCGAGATTACATACTGCACGTAGGTGTAACTTAGGTACTTAGTCTAGTTTCAACCGACTTCTAAAACTCTCAATTCGTCTGTATGTTTTTTTGTGTCTTTGTTACACGATATTTCGGACAATTATGAATTGATTTTGAAAATTGTTGTTCCATATGATAGAGGATACTTCATAGTTGGGCCCATTTAATCGGTTAAGCACTTCATTGAAAACTTCAAACTTTTGAAAAAAATTTGTATGATTTCGGAGAATGTTTACGTTGATGACATTCTTAACTCAGTCAAAGTTTTGACGTGAAGTCGGTTTTTTTAATGTTCTGCATTCATTGATTATTACTTTCTAAACGTGTATTAATCAGTCCCTAGCGACCACGCTGAGGTTGTGATATTTGAACGCGTCGAAATCTGGTAAAAAATCAATTTTTGTGATAATGAATCATAAAAAAATACGACGTAGGTATTTATTATTATGTATGTTAACAAGTCTCATAGAACTGAAATAAAATTAAAAGAGAATTTTACTTTTATTTTACAAATCAATCAAAGATGTCTGACGCTGTCCATAAAACATATTGTTACTCTAAACTAAAAATAAATTTCCACCAAACTACTCTCACACACTAAATACCTCTAAACTACTAAATAGAACCTACAATATGCAAACGAGATGCAAACAAAAGGGCTCTGCGAAACCCGTGTAACCTTCTGTAGCTTATTACCACGGATTGCGCAACTTACTCGCTGACTGCGCCCGCGCCGACCAACTTAAGATTTACGGATCATAGACTAAGCAGATACGATAGAATTTTATCAATATAGGTATATAAAACTGTTTTAATGAGCTGAAATTATGAACAAACATTTCTTAGGGAGTGTAGGGGAGCAAGGAAGGAATTCCCGAAATTCCCACGGCAACGGGAAATATAGGACTTTTTAGTTTGTGTTAAAAATCTTATTCTTTGAGGGCATGCATATTGTGGTTCTTAACTTATTTAAGGAGTTTCTGAAATTCCCACAGGCAGGGTATTTTAGCGCGTACGAAGTTGCGGTTAAACGCTTGTCTGCGTATAAAATCGTATCAATCACACTTTGCTTTCGCACCTCACACTAAATAGATAGAATGACATACGAGACGATACATTCACTCGAAATCCTTCAGCCTAAGTACCTAGTTTTGTTTTAAGGGCTATATTTGTGTTATCTGTAGATATCTTTGTATACGCTGATGTCACTTGTGTGTATCATTTCATATATCTGAGAATACCGAAGGATACCGGAAAATTCGAACGTATATTATCTGGACTGTGATTTAGTTCATACCAATTATACATACATACATAACCCTTTGGGGAAGGCAGAGACTAGCGACGCTAATTGCTGCGATCCAGACATACCTCTTTCGCTTCCTCCAATTTCATTAATCTTTTCATACATGATCGCCGGTACTGTACATTTAACTTGGCCCTTTTTAAGTACACAAAACGATTTTGACAGATATCTGACCGCTTATTACTGCGAATTGCTCAACGTACGCGCTCTGGCTGCGTCTGCGCTGACCAACGTGATGATTTACTGTATTGAAAGCGAGAGGGCAGTGAGCGGTCATAATGTGAAAATATCGGTTTAAATTCAGGATATCGGCCCATATTATTGTTATGGATGCGAAAGTTTGTCTGTTACGCTTTCACGGCTAAGCAACAGCTCTGATTTGGATGGAATTTGTGATGAAAATTGTGAAAGTTCGGGATATAGAGTACCTTTTTTAAATATCACCCGAAAGGAGTTTTAAAGGTTTTACAACAATTATCCGTTAAATAACAAGCGAACGATGCTTTACCTATTGCTACCTAGGTAGGTAATATTTTTTTTATACCTAATTCCTTTATGTTAACAATTCTAAACACGAATGTCCTTAAAAATAAAATCACAAGTAACAGAAGGCATTCCACGGTCTCTTTCATTTAAATATTAATGTTTATTCACAAATTATGTTTAACTAAACATTTTTTACACCTTGTTTAAAATAAAGTACAAAATTACAATAAAATTATCAAAATACTACATATTTCTGGTTTTAAGTTTCCTTGAGATTGTTCCTAGTATAACCAAAACTCCGTATAATTAAATTCATTATAATTGTAGATTTACTGGCTAAGTACACAAAAATTACTCATAGTTAACCTACTTAAAAATACAGAACAAGATTTTTGAGTACATAATATTTGAAATATACCGTTTCCCTTCATATTTTAAAACAGATGTTGGCAGAAAATACTGCCTCTCCATATATGACCGCCAGGGAATGCATTCAAAGAGAAAAATAAAATACTTATACATTATGACTAAAATTAAGTTGATGTCTTAAGATATGGGCTTATACAAGCTTAAGTTATCTATAAAACTTTAAAACACAAACTATCCCAACTCAGAATCGAAATGAAACTTACGCCTGATAAAGAAAATTAAGCGTTATTTAATATTAGTCACGTAAAGTATTTTGCAACTACCCACAACAATGCACATTACTTTAGCGGTTTTGTGACCATCACACGAAAACTTCGTGGTTTTCATATAATTACAATTTCTTTGTTCGACACGTAAAAATTTCGAAATCTGTTTACCAATTCCCAAATATGTTCGTAAAGCAACCTTCACGACGCATTATGGATGATTCTGAACGCATATTTTTCTAATTTTAAATTTTAATTCTACTTATTTGGCAATACTGTAATTGCTACTTTAATTTTTTTTTCAAACCAATCACGGTCAAATTAAGGAGGTTGTATACTTTTGAATGGACCTCTTTCGTTAGAAGTTTTACTTTTAAATAGGGTTGTCAAAAGAGATAATAGAACACAAATGATAGCTATTTCGAAAATTTGTATTCAATCAGTCATATTATTGTTAAAGTACCTATAATATGGTATATGTTAGGCCTTCATACGTCGCCAGGCAATAGTTTGCAACAGTTTTGTAATAGTTCGGTATGATTAGCCCGTTGATATTCGTCTGATGGGTTGATTGCTTATTTGTACGTTCCGAAGTACCATCGTATCGTTACCTAACACCATTTTAACATTGAAATAGATTTCGATTAGCAATAATATGTATCTATGGCATGTTAAAAAGCAATCAATTTTTACACCTTTGTGTTGTGATGCTGTGAATAATGTTGTAAGAATTATATGATTTGGGATATTTCTTCTTCTGTCTTATTTTTACTTCCAAATCTATGTTATAAAGACATTCAAAAGAAAGCATTTCCATAACAGGTACTACTCTACCTGCATTATTAAAGATTAGGGATTTTTTTTAATAGCACGAACCTATGAATCTAAGAATCGGATTTTTTGCTTTTGATAGAGGTTATATGATATTATTTTTAATACGCGATTCTTATCTGTTACAAGAAAATAAAAATTATTTATTAACATACATTTTTACGGTGAAAACCAGTTTTGAACTCGTAAATTCCGTGGAACACATAATTTCGTGATATCAAGCAGTCAATCTAGACTATTCTAGCGACTGCTCGGCGCAATGCCCTTAAGCTACATCACAGGCATCTAAATACTTAGTAACATACACATTATGTAAAACCTCTTGCGCATACCGAAGTTAAGCTATTAAAGCCTTAATTTCTATGAAACTAGAGTTCAAAATAGCTCAATGTAGAGTTTTTTTTTTTACATAAGTCGTTATTAGGTTATTTTTATTTTGTTTATCTATAAGTTAATCTATTTAATAACTAATGTCATACTTCCTTAAGTGTTAAAATACACGGTTCCTAGTTTTTGATTTCTTAGAAGTTTCCCTGTTTGAAATACAAAAGAAAACCCCATATTATCATGTTTAGTAATGTTACTCGTCGTAACCATGGTAGCTTTAAAATGTTAAATATTCTTTGTAAGGCATCAAAATACAGCTAAAATGGCTTTTATTATATCATCATCTTTTATAGTGGATTGCACTTTTTAATCAAAATTTTCAATCCAAGATGTTTCATAGAAAATAGAAAGCTGTGTCTTAGTTGTCATGCAACTCTCATACATTATAGTATTAAAGCTAAAGGGAAAAAAAATAATTAAAATAAATTTAAAAAAATAATTAAAATCCACTTTCAAAGGCAAAGGTTCTGTGCTTCTTCTTCTCGAATCAAAGTTATCCTAAAATTTGAATCAGAATCTGATCATTATTAAAGCATTATTAGTAGCCAGATGTCTAAAACCAATTTAATAATAATAATAATAATCGAGTTTAATTTGAGTAGGCCCTCACAATAGGAGCCTAAGACTAATACTTTCACACATTATAATATGAATAGTAATAACAAGGAACTGTTTTACAATAATAGCATATACCTCTATGCATAAATGTTATTATATGTCGTGTTAAATACAATGGCCGTAGCATTCCTTGTGGAACAATGGAACGTGCGTCCACGCATGATATTATTTTCACTCGTATTTGACTATTATGTCGGTGATCTGAAGCGTTGGAAGTCTGATATTATGTTCCAGTTAACTAAGACGAAACACAATATTACAGTGTTTGATGATATTTACTAAGCAAATGTCCATATGCATCAAGGAATTAATGTATCCTTTTTCACACTACAAATATTGTAGAATAATTAATATAATAGAATCCTTCCATGCTGGACTGGGAGCGAAAGAAAAACGTAGAATGTGCCAGCTGCTTCTCTTCCCGGGCTTGATCCCCTATCACTGCAAGTCTCTCTCCATCATTATAATACCCCCAAATTTGCCAAACGTGACATCAGATGGTTTTATAGCCTCTGTTGTTCTGCCTACCCCATTAGGGATACAGGCGTGACGTTATGTATGTATGTAAATATTATAGAAGTTAACTTTATTTGCATATTTGTTAACCTAAGACTCACATAAAACACTTTTTTTAATCCCACTGTTGGTCTTCGACATAAAAGTGATAAACATGAACTTCAAAATTGTGTTTAGTTCTTCTTTATCTGGTATCCATAGCGCAAGTTCTTAAAGAAACATAAGTAATTGGATTTAGATAATGTGGTGAGAATGCTCTTCATATTTTTAAATTTCTTTATAGGTACTTGATGATTCCAATGGTCCTGGGTGCCACATACTATCTTATGGATTTAATTCTCGTTTGCCCACTTACAAAATTGTATGAAATACATATCTCTTTGGGAAACTTAATCAGCTCTTCAGTGTTGTCTTTTCGATCATATCTTCGCTTAGGTACCATTAGGGGAGATTGCAATTTAGTCACTTTATAAGACGATAATGATATTGCCAATTTTTACGGATGTTTATACGGTTATCACCCTGTTAACAATCAGATACCCATAACAAGAATTTATTAACATTGTTGTGATATATCAAAAAACTTCCTCATAGTAGGAGTAACTTTGCATAAATAGCGATTATGCTAATTGTCCTTTGACAAAATAGTAGTCGGCAAATCACCATTCATGGTCATGGTCGAAAACGTATGTTATCGAAACTGATTTTGTTTCTGCTAAGTTTTTACTATTTCCGCATTTCCGTTTTAAATCGCATAGCTAATATAGATTATACACATTTTATGGCTGTTTATGTTCTAAAATATGTGGATATGCCATTCATATGTTCATATTTAGTTGCTAAACATATTTATAACGGATATTTTTGCTAAGTTTTACAAAATAAAGTTTTTACAATATAAAAAAAAAAAAAAGTTATTGATCGAACAGTCTGTTATTTCTGACTACTCTAGTTACACATATTGCTATTTTTACTGCACATTCTACTGATTTGATTTTTTTGTGGATCTATGCATGTTTGTTACACTTATCCTAATTAAGTCTGGCATAGTTTTTAAAGCCACGTAGAATGTTTTTAACGTTGATGTTTCCACGTTTTATGGATACACGCAGTTACAATATAATAATAAACACTTACTAAAGTTAAGTACCTCTTTCTTTGCTATTTAAAAGCGCGTATGATCTTGAAGTATAACTATAGCATGTGTATTTTGTGTCTCTTTTAGAAATTCTCCGCGCGTACGCCGCCATATCGCAGCTACGAATTGCGTGCACGCACATTTCACATCCATTACGACATCGCGTGAAGTAACACGATTATTAACTTTATTTCCATGGACATAAGCCTCTAAATGGAAAGCTTTAAATATTATGATAGCCATACTAGATGAATTAATTTGATAGAAGCGTAGAGTTGGTAATACTGTTGCTAATAACTTGGTCTACCGAAAACTAAATTTTACGTTTTAGTTGATTTTCGATCTTATATGTTGGGGTTTAGGTTTGTTTTTAAGGTTGTTGTGATTGTAGAATTATAAATTATTTTATGGCAGAGCTTAAATTTTAATATGGAATACAAATCTATTCAGCCTAGTTCACTGAACATAATAACTTTGATGAGTTTTGATGCATGTCGTGCATTAGATTCACATTTAAAAGTTCAACATCCATATCTATACCAATGAAATAAAGACCAAGACTTTGTTTGTTTGTTTAAATACGCTAACAAATCTACGAAACTTTCAGCCATAGGTGGGACGTAGAAAACACTTTATGAAATGGCCTTATTCTTGAGAAAGGCTTAAAAAAAATTCGTACTGGGCATATAAGTTTTTATAGTGTGTTAAGTGAAATGGTCGATATATGCTATAGTTGGATCTCCTTTCGCAATGCAAATATTTGTATTGTGCATAAATGTTTGTCATGGCTGTTTTCCTGTGTTTTTAATAAATATACCCATCTTTCATTGTAAATTTACTACCCGACTTGCAATCTAAAGAGAATCATTAGGAAAAAAAATCATGATTGTTTTTTGCTTGAGCTGTTCATTAATACGTTTCATTTATTCATTTTTATAAAAAAATTAACTTAGGTTTTACCTCAAAGTCACCTAATAGTAGTGATCAATTGATTTAACATGGGCTATTAAAGACTGTATGTACATACATAAATACCCTCACGCCTGTATCCCTTATGGGGTAGGTCGAACACCAGAGGCTAGAGAAACATTAGATGTTATGTTTGACTAATATGGAGGTATTATAATGATGTTCAGCAGTGCTGTTGATGATGATGATGAAGATGATGATGACAATGATCCTATGCATCAAAAGGTAGACTGTTAGACTATGCTAACCAGATAAACTCAAGGAGTAGTAGGTATTCCCTTATATCTCATCTTACTTATTGCTTATTCTAAAGCGAACCTATTCTCAAACTTAAAATAAGTCTGAACACCTGCCACCTTCTTTTAAATGACGAAATAAAAAACAAACTGAAAAAACTTATATCACCCAAAAACTTCTCCCAATACCAACTTACAAAATCGGTAAGTTATTAAGCAACATCCTTTCAGCTGTAACAATTACTTAAGTCAGGTTTTCGTGAACTCGCGATGTAATCGTTATTATTAACGGTTCATATCGGATTAATTGTAATTTGATTACTTATAGTTAGTAATCTGGTTTCTATTTGTAATTTGATATTGGACTTATGTAGTTTTTTTATATTTTATATGATTAATTGACGACCACTATGGCGATGGGGTAAACCTATCTGCCTCAGACGCCAGCGGTTGCGGGTTCGATCCCCGCACGGAACAAGAAAAAAAAAATGTTCCGTGTCTGGGTGTTTATCTATTTATGTATTTATATTCTAGGTTCCCCCCCCCTCAGACGGGGATCCCCTCATCATACCCGAACAATTCGGCTTCCGTCCCCAACACTCCTGCCCTCAGCAGGTCCACAGAATAGTGGAGTACGCCCTAGCTGGCTTCTACCCTAGGAGGAGAACCACAGCGGCAGTCTTCTTTGACGTAGCCAAGGCTTTCGACAAAGTCTGGCACGCCGGCCTCATCCACAAATTATACGGCATAGGACTCCCTGATAGGCTAGTCCGTATAATTTCTTCATACTTAAAGAACCGCACTTTCCGATTCAGATTCGATGGTGCGCTCTCATCTCCCCACCCAATCAGGGCTGGCGTCCCTCAAGGCTCAGTCCTCGCTCCTACCCTATACTCGATTTATACGAACGACATCCCCAAACCACCTAAAGGGGTCGAACTAGCCCTTTTTGCCGATGACACCGCGCTCTATTGCACTGGCATTCAAATGTCCACAATAGTTGCAAAGCTGCAATCGGCTGTAGACGAACTCAGTGACTGGTTCACGAAGTGGCGCATTGAGGTCAATCCAGATAAAAGTTCAGCCATCCAATTCTCTCACAAACGGCGTCGTGGTCACTTTGACACACGGGTCCGCATGCGGGGAGTCCCCATACCGTGGTCTAATACGGTTAAGTACTTAGGCGTCACTCTCGACAAAACTCTCTCCTTTTTACCCCACATCACCAGGGTGTCCAAACTGGCTAGGAAATATCTCGGCCGACTCTCCAGCATGCTAGGACGTCATAGTAAAATGTCCCTCCGTAACAAGCGTACGCTTTATAAAGTCTGCATACGACCAGTCATGACTTACGCGGCTCCCGTCTTTGCCCACGCGAATCCCAAACACCTTCACAAATTACAGGTGGTCCAAAATCTTTTCTGTAGAAGGGCAGCTAACGCGCCCTGGTACGTGCGTAACACGGACCTGCACAGGGACCTGGAGCTCCCCTCTATTCAACAGCACTTGAAAGTCCTGGCAACAGGTCACTTCCAACGTGCTGAGTCCCACCCTAACAACCTTGTTAGGGCGACAGTCTCCTATACTGTCAACCCTGTCACGCCGCACTCCTGCCGCAGACCGAGAGACGTTCTCTCAGACCCCCCAAACCAGTTCACCGCGGATCTGGTCAACCTTTTGGGCTCCCAGCCCTAGTCATTCTCTACACTTGCGTTGAGCTTTACAGTGTCTTACTACGGGTTATCCGCCAGGATGCCTGATGCGCCGCCCTGGATCCCACGGGGTGGTAGCTCATTACACGATCTATGAATAGCTCTTGAGTTAGGGATCGGAGAAGGGGGTGTTTAGTGAGTAGAAGTCTCACACTGGCTGGGTATACGGTGGCATTCCGTCGGCGAGCGGTTGCTACTGTCGGCGGGGATTTATCCCCGTGCAGGGCCCAGTGCGTACTAGGAGTATTCACCCCCTCCCTATCTGTGGTCGCCCTTTGGGGCGCCATAGTAGGGTGTCATTCTTTGGCAGGAAAAAAAAAAAAAAAAAAAAAAAAAAAAAAAAAAAAAAAAAAAAAAAAAAAAGGTTCCCCCCTAGTTCGCTATATGGTATGCCATAACACAAGCTATGCTTACTTTGGGGCCATATAGTTGGTGTGATTGTCTGGGGATTTTATTTTTTTATTTTTTAATTTAGGATCTGTGGTAAGATTTTGACATGGTTACTTGCGTTCATCGCTGTTTTTATGTCATAGACTCTCGAAATTAGCATTAGATACTTATATTTTTGTATTGTATAGTTAGAATTCTCTTTTATAATAACTGTCCTAATTAACTTTAAAAGACTATAATGTTGTCAATAAGGGAGTGATATTTTAGATAACTTTTCTAGTGATCGTATAATATAGTCTTGACTTATTCTAAAACCTAAGAATATTTGAGTTCGTGAGAAGGTGTTTTAGTAAAAGATAAAATAAATATTTTATTTAATTTCTGTTAATTGTGACAATTTAGAGACAATACTATAAAGTATAAAACATTTAATTTTTTTTGCAAAAATTAGGACTACCAGTTCATCGAAATTTGGCCCAACATTATATTATATTTTATGAGAAAACTCTAAAGAATCTCACGTGCAATTACACCATGTATTGCGATAAAACACATTTGAATTGCGATACAAAACCAACGATTTAATTATCTATCATTGCGATACTTGGAGGAAAGGCCCTAAAACACACAATACAACTGCGCATTGATAATATTGTATTGGATTCATCTGATGATGAGTGATGAAAAGGTGGAAAATGAAAGCATGAGACCATAGAAAGACTCTTCATAAAACTATAAATAAATATAAACCTCACAAACTTTCCATATCCGTGATTTTAATAGGCGCATTCCAAACCATACTATTTTCGGACTTAATATAACTATAGGCACGCTTTGAATACAAAATCAAGTAAGTAGCCATGTTTCTAAAGTAACCTTTAAGAAATGAGACAATAACTTTAACGGAGACTTACTTAAACATGAATTTGAATAGGTAATATTTAATAACATACGTAAATGGCTCTATTGCTAAGTGATTATAAAACGGGTACGACTGTTTTTAATAATTCATACGTACGTATTATAAAACTAAGTCACTTGGTCGCGTCTACATGTCGAAGCGTGAGTTACTTAGTACTTAGGCTTACTTTAATCTGTAGAATGAAAAATTACAATGTTACTCAAAACTTGCAACCGACTCCATACTATACGAGCATTCATAAACATTCGTTAATATACGATTCGATAAAGTTCTGTGATCGCACTGCTGTTCGTGTCCTGGTCGGGTGATGATTTTATTTAGCATATACATGCTGGACTGGAGTGCAAAGGAAAAAATTGAATGCATACTGTAAAAGCAAGTTAAGGTACAGAGGTTTTATCGGAGGTTTTTTTGTGGGCAATAGGCTGACCCCTTGTCACTGCAAAAGTCTCTCTCCATCATTCTAATGACTCCAAATTCGTCAACCTTGACAACAGATGGTTTTATACCCTCTGATGTTGTGCCTACCCCGTTAGGCGTGAAGTTATGTATGTATGTATTTTTTCAGTTATTTAAAGCTTGTCCAGGGTATTTGAGAGCTGGTCGAAAGATCAACAGTATATTTCTACGGCATTGTCTTACGAATTAACCTGAGTGCTCTTCAGAACGTCTGAAGGTAACTGAGGGCGTTTCTTAGCCTTTTGAAGCATGTTTTAATGATGATTGAAGCTAGAATTTTATGAACTGATTCAATAGGAATTAAAAGTTCCATAGGAGTATAAGAATATCCATTCCAAAGAGCCATTCCAACCATTCATCAAAATCTCACGTATTTACTATAAGCAGGACATTAAATTCGCCATATGCGCCTGCACCGCCTACGTACACACTACATACTCAGCTGTATGTGTTCCATTGTTGGTAGTGTGTGTAATGCTGTAATGTTGGTAGTGTGGGAGGCTGGTATGTGACATTGAAGACTCTGCTGGCTCATCGTAACCAAGATTGACATTCAGAATTAAGTTGATGTTGGTTAGAAACAATACTATACATAATAACTTGTGTGTCTAAGCAACTAACCAATGGATGGAATAATTTATAAGGAAAGTTTTAATTAGATACATACATAAAAACATAACTTCATGCCTGCATCCCTTATGGGGTAGGCAGAACACCAAAGGCTGTAAAACCATGATGTAACATTTGAAAATTTTGGGGGTATTATAATAATGGTGAGAGACTATTGCAGTGACAGGGAGTCAGCCTATCGCCCGCAAAACACAAATAAAACCTCTGTCCCTTAACAGGCTTTTACAGTATGCCCAGGAAGAGAAGCAGCTGGCACATTCTATGTTTTTATTTCGCTCCCAGTCCAGCATGGAAGTAAGTAGATAATTTTGTGTTAATTGGCTAGTAAATGATTCTTATACTTAAGATTTTTAGGTCTACTTCGATTATAGATTTCGACATTTTGCTTTACGATATATTATTAGATATAGTGCCAGCACGAAGCAATAAGTCTGAAAGGAAAAGAAAATAATTCACCCAGCTTATGTTATTGAGACATTTGAGACTACCCAGCCAAACTAAGTATTTTAGTATATCTCTATCCTATACCTACATTATTTTATTAGTCTAAGTTTTAAAAAGGATCGGCTTTCATAGAGACCTTTCATGCCTAAGTCAAAAGACTTTTCGTTTCGTAGTAAGTAACATTAAAATACAATAAATAATACTCTTGAAATTATGTCACATTATTGACAAACACACATGAATCTATCAAAACTCCTAAAGGCTTTATATTGTGGAGGAGTGGTCAAAAACTCAACACCATTAATATTTCCAAAATAAAAATGATTTTACACCGTATGATTCTATTGAATAGGCGGCTAAGGTCAATTTAACTTTACGGTCAAATTCAAAGTGGCAAGTTAATGAAAAATTAATAAACGCTTAATCGTTACTGTTAGCATAATAACTCAACGGTTCATTAAGATAAACCCTGGTTAAGTTAGTTAATTATACAGTGATTTCAACTCGTTGTTAAGTTAAAGCATTAAAGCGTTTGATTACATTAGCGCTTTGTTTACTTATTTTGAAGGTCTTTGTTAAATACTGGCTGTTGTCAGCGGTTTTACTGGAATAAAATGCAACCTTGAAGGAATATCAGGATGAAAAGTATCCTATGTGTTATTCTGTATTTGTATGTAAAATGTGCCTTTTAATAAAATAAAAAATAAATAAAATCCCCAGACAAACACACCAACTACAAGGCCTCAAAGTAAGCAAAGCTTGTGTTATGGGATGCCATGTAGCGAACTAGGGGGAACCTAGAATATAAATATATATATACATATAGATAAACGCCCAGTCCCGGAACCTTTTTTTTCTTGTTCCGTGCAGGAATGGAGCCCGCAACCACTGGCGGCTGAGGCAGATAGGTTTACCGCACCGCCAAAGTGGTCTATTCATATAAATTTTTCACATTATTAATTTTTTTTAAACCTAGGTATATTCGTTCCAAATCCAAATTCAAAATTCCATTCACAGTTTAAAGTAATAAACCTGAATACGCATAGTATTTCTAGTTATTTGCACATCACTGCCTCTCGCTGCTCTTCCGCTAGATAGCCTCGCAGATAACTCAAATAAAAAAAACTACAAAAATATCTCTTACCAAAGAAACAATAAGGAACATTTTAAATGTTTACGCATCGACGCGTTACCAAAAGGAATTCTCAAACATAACTTTGGAGCTTAATTTGGTACTAGAAGGCGTAATTGTGAAATAACTATGTACAGTGTTATTTGGATAGTCAGCGGCAATATTTAGTATCAATAAGGGAATAATAATAATAACAGGAATTATGAGTGTGGTTTCTTATAAATGTTGACATTGAGCTATATAATCGTAAATTAAAACAACTAGACATTAGACTAACCATTAAACTTTAATGCGATATAGAATTTTCTGGCGTTTTGTATTCTTGTTTGCAGTCTGTATATTTCTAAGTAGGCAAGAGTTTGTTTTTCTTATAAAGATATAGAAAGTTATGAAAATATTACACGTCTATCTATTCAAAAGGCCACAAAATAATTGGATAGGGGATACTTCAGAAGTGGTCCCTTATAAATTTCATCGAAATCGATTCAGTACTTCATAAAAAAAATACGGAAAATATGTACATCAACAACCTTATACTTGTGACAAAGTTTTGCACGTGAAGTCGGTTTTTTAATGCTCTGCGTTTACTCATATAAATAATAATAATAATAATATCAATTTATTCAGATAATTAAAATCCACTTATAAAATTAACACTTAATAATAATCAAGCACATACTAGCAGAACAGATAAAATAAAATGACGACATGCACACAACGGCAGCTAATGTAGAGCACAATTTTCAAATCAATCAAAACATTAGAAAAATTATAGTAAAATTAAATAAGAAATAAGTACGTAATCAAATTAATAACACAAAGATATTTACAACACAGGAACATTATAAAATAAAAAACTTATTTGATTTAGAAAGGCAATTGGAAGCCAAAGAAAATATTATAATAATTGTTAATGATGCTGACTGTACCAACACACAGAAATAAGTGTTGAAAAACCTTTTTTAGACTCTAGATAACTTAGGTTGCTAAGTAAAATGCGGTTAAGAATTTAAATTACATGGTGAAATAAAAAGCCATTGGAAAATTGTTAGGTGTGTGTTGAAACATTGTAAAACTAGATTTTTTTGCCTATTAGCGGCGTGTTAGTTAATTCTGGTTTTGATGGTATGTGGCTGTGAAGTAAATACTAATACTATAATAATAATACTGCTGTTGTTTTAAATACTACAGGTATTTACTCGTAGATTAAATTGCTAAAATGCATCAGCAGTATTAGATTAAAAGAAGTCTAGAATCTTAGGACTTAAAATGTTCTTTTTGCATTTGATAGCCTAGATTAAGGGTAGCAAACCATTGGCATGCGTGACATTGATGGCACCTGACACAGTATTTTCGGCACGTCTCGTCGTCACTGATCAGATCACGAAATTTATACGTGACGTAAGTAACTTTATGGCGAGCGAACTCAATGTATTTCTTAATTTAAGGTTATAGTATTTTCAATCATGAAGTGAAAATTTATTGATGGCACGTCTAAGACCTAATTAAATATTTCTTCAGAAAAAATGGCACGTTGATGCACGACCTACCTAGGAAGGAATACTTAGATTTTGAAGGCTAAAAAAAATCAAAAAAAATTCTATGAGGTTGAAAGTAAATTAATGAAAATGAAAACTTTTTAGTCGTATTAGGTAATTTTATACACTTTACGAACGTCAAACGCTGGATGAGGGCGGCGCGGGTCCGGACGACATGACGAATCCTGGGGGAGGCCTCCGTCGAGAAGTGTGCATCTCTCGGCTCATGTAAAGCTCAAGCTGTCATACCTAGCTACCAAACCATGGTTAAGGCCTACAGGTAGACCACGAACTGGACTTAGTAAGTAATGTGGTGTAGATAGTAAGCAAATCAAAACACAAACTATAATGAACCTACGAGGAGCATCATTGATCCCATCGTCACTTAAGCATTATAGTCATCAAACGCGGGACAAGTAAATAAGTAATTTTTTTTAAATCTTGCAGCCATTACCCCCAAACGCAATCAGACACAAATGTAAAAATAGAAACATTTATTGAAAACGAGCGTTTGCCCGCGACTTCGTACACGTATAAACTCAAAAGTCCTATATTTTCCGTTCCCGTGGGAATTTCGGAAATTCATAACACAAACAGACACTTATTGCGGAATCTTTATACCTACCAAATATCACATCCGTGCACTCAAGGAATAAGATTTTTTCATTCAAAATAAAACATCATATATTTCCCGTTCCCGTGGGAATTTCGGAAATTCCTTTTATAACACAACCAGTCACTCTTTGAAGAATCTTTATGCCAAGTATCTATCCGTGCACTAAAGGAATAAGATTGTTCATACAAACTAAAAAGTCAAATAATTCCCGTTTCCGTGGGAATTTTGGGAATTTCTTCCTTAGTGCTCCTCTAAAGCCTCTAAGAATTGTATGTTCCAAATTTCAGCTTTCTATGGCCAGTAGTTTTGCCTGTGCGTCAGTAACTCAGTCAGTAACGGAGGAGTTTAATATTAGGATACTTTTGTTCTTTATTCAAAAAGATGCACATCTCTCACAACACTCGGAAATGCAAATTACGAAAGTCACACACACATAAAAAAGTAGATATGCATCAATTATAAACTCACGCGCTTTTTGATTGCTGCTTTCACGTTAAGGCGGTGTTCTGTGACATATATCTATCTTATTCTGTCCTATAGGGCTATCTCCTTCTAATGCGCAAAAATAGCGTGACCACGCGATTTAGAGTTACGGTCTAAAAACTTGTAGAATATGTAAGAGGTTCTTTGCTTGGGTGACGAAACTTACCTTGACGTATCTGGACTATGTTTTTATTAAATTAGTCTACGGTAAAAACCGCTTACTTTTCCAATTTTGTAGCATAAATTAGTTCGATCCATATAACTTATCATTACTTACTAAAATATTATGTCATGTATGTGAGAATTATTACATTTTATATGTCTTTAAATAAATATTGTATGTTTGTAAATATATAATATGTATAAATAAAATATTATAAATATTAATATTGTATATTTGAGAGATACAAATAAAGATTTATTATTATTATTATAAAGAAGAAATCTACTTTACTATTGTGAATCAAATTATCAAGTACTTAACTATCCGAAAAAAAAGAAAATTGAATAATTTTTAAGCAGCCAGGAAAAGAAATCAAAAGAAGTTTCAGCTTTGAAAAAGTATTTATATTTTTTTCTATATTATGTAAGAATGAAGCAAAAAGTTTGAGATAGGTACTCAGTGGAAATCAGAGTAACTCTATATTAAGTCAATTTGCAGAGTTCGATTTTTTAAATTCAAATGTCATCGCAAAGACTTTTAGACTTTATAGTTGAAGAATTAAAACCTTTTTTGAACTAAATACCTCTTTGCAAATAAAGTTCGCGTAAAGCACGTATTAATATACGTGTTCATAGCACGCTCTAAAACCGCATTCCTGAATGACGGAAACACGCTCCTCTCGACAAAAATAAAACAAACAATCAACTCTACAATACTTATTATGAATGTTTATTTTTTATCCTCATAAAAACCACATGTCGTCGCCAACTGGTTCATTTGTTTATTAGGTTTACGTCAATGACACCTACACACATACTATGAACTTTTATTGTCGTTCGTTCCGATCGATTGCAAGCAAAACAGGCTTAAGTTCAATGAAAAGAGCTTAAATTTAATACAACTTAATAAGTGTAAAGGTTGTACGATTCACAACTATAGGCTTAGGTATATACCCGGTTGATTTTTAGTCACCAGCCTCATTTAAATGTTAGTTTCTTTCACACGATATAAACGTACCTGCGTATTTTAGTATTGCTCAGCACAAAAAAAAATGAAAATGTGGCACGACAAACTTTTTTACAAATAGTCTCTGTTGATGAACATAGCTACTACAACGTGGCATTTCATTGATAATACTACGACGTAGTACTACACGATGCTTTGTAGTAGCGCGTAGTCGTCTTTATTTTAGAACGCTTTTTAGAACGTTAATATACCCAGTAATGTATACATGTTGTGTCTGACAAAAATATTCACAAAAATTAACTATATAAATAACCGCTGTGTAAAGATAGAAACATTATTTATGAAAAATGGCTTGATAAAAAAAAGTCACAAACATAACACTAAATTACCATTTTAAACGGATATTGCTACAAAACACCATAATTGGTTAATATAAAAGTTACATGAAAATATAAAACGGATTTCTCTTGACCGACGTGTAAAGCAATAATTTTCCATAATTATTTTTTTGTTGAGTTTTGAAAAAAAAAACCGTTAAACTTATTTTTGTCTGTGAAATACGCTAGCGATATCTGGGCGGGAAGTATGGAAAATTTGAAAAACGCACCGCGCTACAAGAAGCTCTTAATGGTATTCATTCATAATTTAGGGAGACCATGCTTTGCCTAATATGTAGGCGAATATATTAATTTCCTCCTAAAAAAGTACATACCTTTTTTTTTCAAAAATCGTTTCTATGTATGACGACCGGCTGGTGTAGAGGTAACATACATTGCCTTCTATGCCAGAGGTCCTGGGTGCGAATCCCGGCGGCGGCGGATATTTGTGTGATTAACACAGAGATATTTGTTGTCAAGTCATGGATGTTCATATGTTTATTTAAGTTCATTCTAATAAAAAATATAAATAAACTTTCCAACCTGGACTGGGAACGAAAGAAAAACATAGAATGTGCCAGCTGCTTCTCTTCCCGGGCATACTGTAAAAGTCAGTTAAGGGACGGAGGTTTTACTGGCGTTTTTGCGGGCGATAGGCTGACTCGTTGTCTCTCACTATCATTATAATACCTCCAAATTTGTCAAATGTGACATCAAATGGTTCTACAGCCTTGGGTGTTCTGCCTACCCCATAAGGGATGCAGGCGTGAAGTTATGTATGTATGTCAATCAATCAATCAATTCTTTATTGCTTTCCAAATTTTACAGGTGGTAGGTATACATTGTTGTAGTTATTAAATAATACGTAAAATTATGGACCTAGTATAGGTACTGCAATGCAAGAGAGGATTCGTCAGTGAACATTTGATTTAAGTCTTAAATTATTTTATATTAATTTTATTTTAAATGTAATTATTAATGGTTAATACTTTCTTATTAAAATTTATCATTTAAATATTCATTCACCGTGTAGTAGCACTTTGTCAGTAAAAGTTGTTTTAATAAATGTATAAAATGTTTATCTGTTACTTCATTGCGTATGTGTGTGGGAAGATGATTGTACAATTTAATAGAAGATGACTGAGGGCCAGTTAAGTGTATATGTAGTCGGGATGTTGGCTGAATTAGTTTATTTTTCCTAGAGGGTCTGAGCTGATATTTGTTGGGTACATTTTCTCTTTTTTTGTAGAAATCGGGATATTTTCGGACAAATTTACAAATTTCTAGAATGTATATGCAAGGGAGGGTAAGAATTTTAAGGTTTTTAAAAAAGGATTTACAGCTGTCAGTGTTTTCAATATTTGACATTATTCGAACTAATCTTTTTTGCGCTATAAAAACAGCAGTGGCATTGACACTATTTCCCCAGAGGATTACGCCATAGGTAAGCCAAGAGTAAGCATAGGCATAGTAAGCTATTAGTGCTGTTTTAAAGTTAGTCGATTTTTTTACTTCACGGAGCGCATATGCGAATCTAGCTAGTTTTAGCCTGACTGTATCAACGTGAGTTTTCCAATTTATGTTTGAGTCTATGTTAAGTCCTAATAGGGTGAATACGCTTACTTTTTCAATCTTTGTATTATTGTATGTAAAATTTATGTCAATTTGTTTTTTTTGATAGGGGTGGAATGGAATTAATTTAGTTTTATTAAAATTTATGTTTAGATTATGGTCATTTAACCAGTTTATTATAATGTCAAAAGTTAAGTGTAATTTATTATTAATGTCAGAGTTGGATTCAAAAGATGTTAGTAGGGAGATGTCGTCTGCAAATAACACCGAAGGTGTGTTAATTACTTTTGGAAGGTCGTTTATGTAAATTAGGAAAAGCAAACAACCTAGCACACTACCTTGGGGTATAGATGCGTTCATTTCCTTACATTTTGATCTGATAGTTTGGATTTCGTTAGTATTTAGATTATAATATTCTATTTCTGTGTATTGATGTCTGTTCGTCAAATAAGATGTGAACCATTTATGGGCGTTGCCGCGTATACCTATGCCATAGAGTTTATTGAGCAATATATCGAATCGAACTCTATCGTATGCCTTGGTCATGTCAATTAGTATACCTATCGCGTATTTTTTGTTGTTAATTATGTTTAGGGCTTCCTGGATGTACTTGTAGACAGCCAAAGTAGTTGATCTTTTTTTTCTAAAACCATTTTGGGAGTCGTCAAAAATTTTGTATTTTTCACAAAATTTATATACACGGTTACACATTGACTTTTCAAATATTTTTGCAGAGGTTGTGAGGCGCGCGATAGGGCGGTAATTGTTCGGGTTCGTTTTATCGTTATTCTTATATATCGGTTTTACCAAAGCTACCTTTAACAAATCGGGGAAAACGCCACTATGGAAAGACTGATTTACTAAAAGATAGAAGGGCATAGTTAGAAATTCAGCGCACTGTTTTATTAGGATGGGAGGTAGCTCATCGACGCCGCAGCTTCTTTTATTTTTCAGATTTTTTAGGATCATATATATTTCATCATATTGAACTGGGCTTAGAAACATGGAGTTTTGAGTTGGATTCAGAACGGGACGGCCGCACGGCAGGTTGTTTTGAGAAGTTGCATCTGCTCCCCCCTGTCCCTCACACTGTTCTCCAATGGAAGCAAAAAAGTCATTAAAAATATTTGCTATTTGTGTAGGTTCAGTTTCTAACATGTCATTGACTCTTAATTTGATATTATTTTTTTCCAAACGAGGTTGCTTATTTGTGTTTTCATTTATGATGCTCCAAATTGTTTTTGTTTTGTTATTCGATTTAATTATTCTTCTTATATTGGTTAATCGTTTGGACTTTATAATTACCTTTTTTAACATGATTTCATATTTTTTGTAATATGCGTTTAATAAGTGATTATTCGATTTTGTTAGGAATGCTTTTAATAGCCTTTTATTTTTACATGAGGTTTTAATGCCCGCTGTGAGCCAATATTTTTTCAAAATTGTTTTAATCTTAATTTTTTTAATTGGGATGTATTTGTTAAGAATGCTTAAAAGTATATTCTGAAATGACGTATAGTTATTGTTCATGTCTTTGTCGTGAGTTATTATATCAAACCAATTTATATTTTTAAGATCTGATTTAAAAAGTTCCATATTTTGACTATTGTAAAGCCTTTTTTTTATTTGCCATGTGGGCTGTTGTATGTATGTGTGAATTTTTAAATTAATTATGGGTGCGAGGTGATTAGTAAAGCCAAAATCTTCTACCGTTGTCAGCAAGTTGTCGTTGAAGTTTGTGAAAATAAGGTCAAGGCATGTTAAAGAGGTTTTTGTTATATGGGTGGGCTGTTTGATGTGTTGTGTTAATTTGTAGTGAGACATTTGTTCAAGAAGTTTTATGGTTTTTGGACCGGCTTCAAGAATATTTGTGTTAAAATCTCCCCCGATTATTACTTTTTCTTTGGAGTATTTTTTGTTTATGAATTTGTTTATGAATATGTTTATATATTTCTTAAGTATATCAGTTATCTAGTATCCTGACACAAGTTCTTTAAGAAACTTAATTTGGGCTAGATAATGTTGTGTAAGTGTCAGAAATATTTATTATTTATTATTACTTATTGTGTAAAAAAAATTTGTCCGGTGACTAAAACGACAAACCTTTATATTTTTCCGCGGAGGTTCCGGTCGGCTTAGACTAGCTCTCCCACCTCTGTATAAGCGTGTCGCTCCGTTCGTGCGGTGATGTGTTCCCGAAATATTTTATGAAGAGCCAGTTCCTTCCCAAACACGGCATCTTCGACCTCATCTTCACTTACCATCAGGTGAGGTTGAGGTAAAACACGGACTCGGTCACTAATAAAAAAATATATGATATAATAAAAATAAGAATATTTTATTAATATACTCGCACATTCGAAATTGTATAGAGATCATTATTTTTTTTAACTGTAAAATAATCGACTGTTACGGTGAATGGGTTAACCCATTCACTCGTAACGGAGATTTTTGAAAAAGAACCGAAATGACGACCAGCGTATTATTGAAGAAATTAAATTGAAATAAAATTCGGTTAAAAGCTTATTTTAATTTAATTCATTAAACATAGGTTTAATTCAGGGAAGGCATGAATAAATCATACCTACGATTTATTCCTAAATAAATTTTCGAATAATCATGATATAATCTAGCTAGTCCATATCGTTACCTTTTGGCTTTGAGGCGATAGAGCACAGGAGTGCTTGGCGCCCTAAGCCCTTGGAACTACGGTGAAATTTAAAACGCCAGAAGGCCATACATAAATGGTCGTTCCGAGAAATAATTTAAACTTGTCTTTACGTAAAATAAGCATTAAAAAAGGTACTAAAATGTAAAAACTTTAAAACTTTAAATTGATAAGTTAGTGTAATTGGCTTGGTGTAGTAAAGTTTAAAAGTATAAGCAATAGATTTTAAACTAGAGAGATTAATCGCTTTCATAAATTAGGCATTTAAATTGTCGATTTCACTATTACATTTTTTGCTTGTTCTGAGTTTATTTAATCACACGTGCCGATATGTTGATGTTGTCAGGATGGTGCTTGTTTAAAAGATTAGACAAAGGTTTGGCGAAAAATTCCAACTTTAACAAAACATCTTGTTATTAATTATAGTATCTTGGTTGACTTCCTGATATCAAGTATTGACAAGTTGAAAAGAATACGATTAATATCTATTAAGTTCAGTCGAAATGTCAACTGTATTAAATAAATACAACAAAGCTAATAAGTCCGAAGGTGATAAGTAACTTTATGTACAATACTTATAGGTTATAGTTAATTTTAAACCGGTTTTATTTTATTCGATGGAATTTCTAAAAGACCTTGTGCTTGTTATAAAACTAGCTGGACCTGTGAATTTGTACGCACTGTGACCAATCTCACTTTAATATGCAAACAAACTACTTTACGACTTATTCCGTTATAATAAACTCTCGTTTTCAATACCTATTAAAATCGGATTATTTATTTCTTGATAAAAAACTTAGAAATTAGAGCTTAGTTTCTATCTTACTAATATTATAAATGTGAAAGTTTGGATGTATGGATGTTTGTTCCTCAATCACGGGAGAATGGCTCAAAGGGATTTGGATGAAATTTGGCATAGTGATAGTGTACAGACTGAAATAGCACATAGGCTACTTTTTATCCCGAAATCTCCGCGGGGTTCGAAAAACCGCGTGTAAAACCGCGTGCTACAGCTATTAATGAATATTTAAATCTGATAGTAAAAGTGTAACAACATGAGAGTGATATGGTTAATTGTATTCAAAACTTTTTATAAAAAAAAACATGCAAAAACATGCAATTAGTTTTTAATCAGCCGTTTGGAAAAAAATCTTGTTAAACATAAACATTTTTAAACATAAACATTTTATTTATTTTTTCATATTCTGCACATTTTTACAATCTTAACCTAAAAAATATAATATTAAGGAATACAATTGTCTAAGTGCCTGAACTAGGTTTACCCTGTTTTTCAGGCGAAAGGGGGTCTGGGTGTATACAAAATAAAAATAAAACTTAAAATAAATACTTATGTAACTATATCTTTTGCATAATAAGGATGAGTAAAAAAGAAATGCAAAAAAAAAGTCGGTGGTTATAAAACTAACGTTGGGCAAAAATATTTTCTAATTGAATAATGCAATTTATGAATTTTACACTAACTTATTACTGTTAACAGGTTTTCTGTCTCTTCATAAGACATGTTTTGTAACGCCTCTTGAACAATTTTTTTCATTTAATTCAAACACAGGGAGTACAAATTTAGTTTTGAATTAACCCTATTGTAAAGAAGAGGGCCAAGAAATAAGAAAAATCTGGTACATAAAGCATGTTTAATATCTATATTAGTCCGGCAAGCGATATCTTTCCTTCTTTTGTTATTAATTTCGGGGTTGAAAGGAAGTGCGGTGTGCTGCAACTTTGCAAAAGCTTGGTTTTATACACCAATATATCACAATACCTTTGTTAAAGAGATATCTATAATCTACTTTTTTTGTGTTTTCATTGTAATTATGCTGACCGAAGTAATCGGTAGCGTAAAACTTCATCGATTAAAACCGATGATAGTTTTAGATTTCACTTTTATTATAAAAACGTGTTTGTTGGGAAACTTGTATTGTTGTACAGCAAGATAATTATCGAAGATTTTGTTGTATTACAGATACACACATTTGATCGAATAATAGTCAATAGCTCGTATATAACAGGCTTTGTTAGTATTGAATGTAGCTTTTAATTTAGAAATATTTAATTGATGGTTAAGATATTTTATTGCAAAACGATGACCAATAGCGAAAGTAAATATTATAGGCAACAATGAGATGAGATGTTAGCTAATTATAAGTCCTTGCATTAGATATTAAAACTACTGTATTCAATGTAAAAAGGTTTTATTTAAATTATTTAAAGAAAAAGTTTTCGAAATGAACATATGGTAAGTGATCGCGGCCATTGCTAACTGATCACTTAAAAATATGTCGCCCCGATATAGGTATTTTACTATCAATTTCTTTTTGAGTGCAAGCAAAAATGAATTTAGTGATGGTCTGGCGGAAGTGTCTTTGTTAGTACCTAACACTTTCACATTAAAAGGACTAGACAGCATCACACAGGCAGGATATACGTAGTGTGAAACATCACAGGACACTTTTCATCCTCATTCTCCCACGGGATTTCCCACGGGAAACAGCTAGCAATTAAACTTGTGTAACTATAGTGAAGTGTTTTTCAATGATATTTGTGTTTTGTCCCTCAAGGTTTAAGTTTCAACTGTTGATGGGTTATAATTAAATATTTCGCAATGCTCGAAAGCACACTTCATCATTGTCTAAGGTTCTCTGACAGGTTGATATTTTCAGAGCGAATAATGCAAAGGGCATCGCGGTATGAAATCTTTTTAGTACAAAGCCCTGTTGGTGCAATGCTTACGTAAAAATGAGTTTCTCTCCTTTTGTCTTTGTAGAACTTTTGTTAAGGGGTTTCTGCTTTTGTCTTTGTTAACCTTTTTTGAAGGGCTTTCACGAATGAGATATTGTCGTACTCTATGGTGCATTGTGTTAGTCACTGTGGTGTGAAAGGGCGCGTGTTCGGGCCTGAACTGTGACAGTTTGAGAAATAATCTTTTCTTAACTGGTACAGTCTGAGTTTGTTATACTGGGACATATACATTGAACTTACATATTTGGATTTAAGGTTATTAAAAACCTCTGTCAAGTCGTAGATCAAAAACACTCCAATATTTGAGCGTTTCGTTGCTATAACAACCATAATCCGGATTAAATAAATAAAGAATCGAACCACATTATCGAGCCCAATTTAGGTTTCTTGTAAGAACTTGTGTGTTGATACTTTAAACCTATCAGATAAATTTAATTTGACACATAAAATGATTTGTCGGCTAATATTTCTGTTCGAAACGCTTTTTACAGTGAGGATACTACATATTATAATTATTTGACGAATAAATGGATGCTGAAAGTTATATTTATATTACTAATCATTTATAAACATATTAAGTTTTAATTAAACGTTATCTAGCTGTTGAATTATGAACGTGAGAACCTACACTGAAAAAATTTCGCATGTAAAAATAACTAAGTTTCGGTTGATTTTAACAAAGCGTGTTTGTCAATATACAACCTGCAAAGTTTGTTGCTAATAATAAATAAGTCAAGTTTGCTATTCTTACTTGATCAGAATCAACCGAGTAAATCGGTTAAAATTGTTTGCTTAGAAATAACAAAGTAAGCTTGATTATTATTACAAACAAAATGTTTGCAAACGTAGCCAACTTTACTGTTTATATTAACAAACTTTCTTGGATAGTTATAGCCAACCTCCTTGGTATCTGTAACCGTTTTGCTCGGTAGCCACAACAGATTTTCTCTGCAATGTCAGTCATTTAACTCTGTCGCCACAGCCAACCTACTTGGTATCTGCAATCGTTTTGCTAGGTAGCCACAACAGACTTTCTCTGCAATGTCAGTCATTTAACTCTGTAGCCACAGCCAACCTACTTGGTATCTGCAATCGTTTTGCTAGGTAGCCACAACAGACTTTCTCTGCAATGTTAGTCATTTAACTCTGTAGCCACAGCCAACCTACTTGGTATCTGCAATTGTTTTACTAGGTAGCCACAACAGACTTTCTCTGCAATGCGAGTCATTTAACTCTGTAGCCACAGCCAACCTACTTGGTATCTGCAATCGTTTTGCTAGGTAGCCACAACAGACTTGCTCTGCAATGCGAGTCACTTAACTCTGTAGCCATAGCAGACTTTCTCTACAATGTGAGCTATTTAACTCAGTAGCCACAGCCAAACCACTTATATCCACCCTCGCCAGGACTTGAACCTGAAACCTCGGGCATAGAAGGCAAGCGATGTTACCTCTACACCAAGGAGGCCGGCAAACCTACTTGGTATCTGGAATCGATTTGCTATGTAGATGCAATCGAGTTTCTTTGTACTTTCAATCGGTATCACACATTTAATTTAAATGTTGTGTAACAGAGAAAAAAAAACAAACAAAAAATACTGTTATTGTTCACTTACTATTTATTGTCATATATCTGAATTAGAGATACGGTATAAAAGAACAGTCTCAAAGTTTACAATACTAAATCCAAATTACAAAGTAGGCACAGTCACCATTAGCACAGTACAGCAGCATAGGCACAGTAGGCACACAGGATTTGATCAGGCAACTTTCCTGCCAACCTGGTGATTAAACCTCGTGAAGATTCCACAATCTTGCTATGGAAGTACACCGATGCCTTTTCCTGTGGGAATACTCTTATAATTTCTTGTACCCAATTTGCATAAATGGTACTCCTTATTGCATTTGACGGATGATTGCTCAAAATGTAGGTTCCGATGAGCCTTACCAATCTTATTCTTGCCGTATTATCCAACGGAATATGTTTATCTAAATTGAATAAACCTCTTCCTTCAATTTAAAAGTAGCGGTGAATCCTGAAAAACAGAAATAAATAAATTATAATTTCTAGTCATTCTACATAATTTATAATAATTTTTCTATTGAAAACGAGGCACTGTCTGCCGACATACAGGCGTCTAACCTGGTCCGGCAGCAGATTATATAACTTGACACAACTTTTTGTTACATCGAACTCGTAAACTGTTGTATATGTTATATTATTTTGGTACAGTAGATCCGTTGATCCATGACTTACGGGACACCCTGTATATAAGAAAAATCTGTTTGAAAAATTTGTAACAAATATGGAACAGTAGATTTTTTTCAGGATTCAAAGTTGATTCAAAGTGGGTTATAATAATGGTATACCCTTCATTTATTTTTAATTGACTTTTTACATCTTGTACGAATGATGATAAATAGAGATATATGTATAGATAGTACCTAATTATAGCTCTGAAGAAATATTACAATACATACGATAATGTTAATTTTGTTCTCTGATGGAATGGTTACTGTGATAGGTGTCTTGGGTGCGGGTGAACTTGAAGCTTGAGGACGTGCATCAGGGTGAAGCGGATATGTCAGCAAGTCAGACATAGATACCTAAGTTAAAGCTTGAAACATCACACGCCTGTAAATTGAAGGATTAATTAAGGCAACAGTATACAGATAATTAAAGCAGATTAAATTTTTGAATTGTTAGTGACTTACATTATCATCGGTAATAGGATGCATAGTCTTTTTATGTATTTCTAAATTTTGAGAATATGGCACGATGGCCAATTTTAGGAAATAGCTTCTTTAGGTCAGATTCCTGGAGTAGTGGAAGTGATAGAGATGTTATTTTTTTTTCTGTAATTAAATAACTGATTAAAAAAAAATGATCATCATCATTACAGCCCTTTTTTATTGAGCCCACTACAGGGCTGAGGGTCTCTCCTCTGGGTGACAATAAGGTTCGAGCTGTAATTCTCCAACTGTAATTCTCTACCGGCGCGGCGGCGCTACCTTGGTCAAGATCACGCGTTCACTGGTCACTGGTGTGCGATTGTACGGTCTCTGTCTAATAGTAATAAAATATATAACATAAAAATTAAATACATAAACGAACTTACCTTTGAACACTTCTATATATTCTTCCAGACTCCAGGCTTTCAGCAGATTTTGTACTTCTTCATCCACTTACATTAAATCACCTGACTATAAAAAAATACGACGCAGTCGGGGCCGCCGGCGGCACCGTCTTTAGGAATAAACAGTAGGTTCAGGCACAAAGCAATAGCATATAATCAATCAACTACGTTTTACAGGTAACACACTCCTTTATGCGTCGTCGCACTCACTTAATTAAATTATTAAACGTTCGAACGATAGACGGTTAGTTTGCGACACGCACATAACTCTAGCGCTGACCGAAACTTGGAGGGGATATCTGCGCATCGGCGGCTCCACCAGCAGCCAATCGTGCCTGTAGCCCCCTGAGAGAATATTTACTTATGAATATTTAAACAAGTACTCTGTTAAAAATAACTAACTAAATAGCTAACAAAATAGCTAACTCCACCCTGCTACCAATAAATAAGTATACTCGGTTAAATACTAATGAGTGTTCTTTTGTATTAGCAAAGCTAAGTGGTTGTTAGTAGTAAAGTACTGGTTATTTAAGTTTAACCGTGAGTGGTAACGGTTAATATTACACGAATTACTCTGTTAAAGCTTATTGAGTGAACTTATTAAAATTTAAACAATTTTGTAAACTGTAAAATTTGTAGATTGAGTTATTTGTATTTAATGAGCAGTATGGTGTTAATAAACAAGTGAATTTAGCCATGTTTACGTATATATTATTTACCAAGTTTACTTCCAACATTTTCCACGAGCCTTGATTAAAAATGAACAAGATCCTTTTAGCAAAGCCAAAAAGGTACTTTGCTAACTCCTCATTTTTTCAGTGTATAATTGGCTGCCTATAGTTAATCCAATGCCAATTCGGATTATGAAACAAAGTTGTTGGTAGTTTAAAAAATACCTTATACTGAACTAATATGCTACTAAACTGTGTAAGTACCTACTTGGTTGTGTGATTTCAAACGTAGAATATGAATGTTTTTTTGTCACCTAACTTTAAATTGTAGAGCGCCCGTAGGCTGTGCTCTTATTGAGAAAAACAAGATTTTTACTTCTTATTATGCGCGCAAGAAGATATTGTAATAATATATAATTTAAAATGAAAGAGTTCAATTTAATTTTAAATATCTGGTTAAGCAACTCAGTTTTATTTTGAACTAATTTAACCAAATCTTATGCCATATAACCTACATATTTCAATCAACGCACTTTATCCTTCCTTAGGAGAAATAAAGAAATATCGAGTGTTGCTCTTGAAGCTAACAAAAAAATCAAAACAAACCAGCACTGCAAAAAAAAACTATCTACGCAAAAATCTGACCCCAAAACAGGAATTTTCAAACTGTATTCCAATTTCAAATGATGCCGTTGACCGGATCGAACGCAGACTAAACCTGTTTCTGTTACGAGATCACAATATTATTGACATTATTGTATACCGACAGAAAGGCGGGCTGCATGCACTTTTACTTTTGCCAGGAGAAAGTTCTTTGAGGTTAAGTGTCGTTGTGGTGTAGGGCGAAAACCAAATGTTCCATTTTCGAAAGTTGATCTGGTTTGATTGATATTAGTTACACATGGGTACACATCTTAATATGAACGTATAAATGATAGTGAAATTTGTTATGAGCGTGTTTTTTGTCAGTATTTTTAGCGTCATAAGCGAAGAGTCAATGACTTTAATTAAAAGTTTCCTTTTTGTAAATAAGGGATTTTGTCAAAACAGGAATGTTGTTTTTTTGCGCATTTAAAATTCGAAATGAGTGTTATTCTAAAAAGTTCGTGACAAAACACAGATTGTGATTTTTTGTATTGTTTTTGCGTTTTCTTTGCAATGACGCAACTCTGTTTTGATTGAGTCGATTTGATTGATATCTTGTTTTGTTTTCTAATTTGCTAATTTAGTAAGGGTGCTAATTAAACAGACTTCTTTTAAATAGCATTATTCCTCTCTAAAAATCTAAGTTGCCTTCTAAATTACTATGTCAGCCACAATCCGTGCCACAAACAACGTCGCCGGTTCGGGGCGTCGGGGTTATTTAAAAATGCTCTTGGGTTTATGGCGCTTCGCCGGCCGCTGCCGCGGCACCGCTCGCTTCGCTCGCTCGGCTCGCGCACGTGTATAACTATATGCGACCTAACAGCTCCTCCTCGCTGCGCTCGTCGTCGCACCTAACCGTGCCGACTACGTCTACCGGAACGGGAGCCCTTCTTGTCGCAAAATATTTTTCATCGCAATGTTAATGAATATATAACTAAGTATAAATTATTATGTTATAATTATAGTATAAATTGCTTCAAGACACATTTTTCGCAACAGTTATTGTCTCGTGGCTAAGTTATGAAAATAGAAGCTTGATCACGTGGCCAAAAAAATATATTCTGTGGCTGGACTTATTATTTCTCATTTAGTAAAAACAAAATTTGTTTGGGAATTTTTAGAAGGTTTAATGCCTTAAAAAGTATAAACCTAAGTATTTTATGCGCTAAATCCCTTATAACTAAGTAGTTTTATGTAGTACTGGCAAAAATATAAATTATAACTTAAATCATTATTTTTTGTCGCTAAATATCTTATAATATTCAGGATCAAAAGTTAGGGAACAAAATCGGGGAAAGCTACTAATTTTGTACATAATTTACAAAGCGTCGAAGGTTGAGTGAGACCATTTGTAAAGGCAAGTGCGTCAACAAACTACCTATAGGGAAACGCGTAGCCCTGACCCTTTGGTTACATTTCCATTCATATGTTTCCGCTAATTGTATCGAGACAGCAGAAAAAATAGGCGATTTAGAAAGTACTAAATTTCATTCACACTCTTGTTAATGAACCTAATCGGGGTTAGACTAGATTAACGACTAGAGAGACGAATAATAATAATAATTAATGACGAATAATAACGATAGGCATTGCACGATTATATGACAACAGAAGTGCAGAGACAAGTTAAATTAATGATTTATTTATTTAAAGTTACAAATATTCATCTTGTAAGTAATTAAATATAACTTAACGTAACTAATAAGTTATGATATATTCAAAGGGTATCCGAAACTCGATATTAAGTCGAATTCGGTGTTTGTGAGATTGCAACTTTAGTTTTTTGACTCTTTGATATGTTTTTTAAACGATAGGTTTAAACAAAAAAAAAGATAGTTACGTACTCGTAATACCTACTTCCGAAGCTAATGATAAATATTACGAACTTTTAAAAATCCTTTAAAATATATAAAACGTTAAAATACTAAAGTTTACTTAACAGTTATATGTATGAGGTTATTCAAGGTTAATTTTAAAATACCTGTAACCTGTTCGAACACAATTATTTACATAATGACCAACAACTTTCATTTTAAATATATTTTTTCGAAAATTCAATTTGGTTTACAACTCTTTGACTATTCAACCATAAATAAAATTATAATATATGTACAAATATCACGCTTGAGCCATTCCAATCCTCTTACTTGAAGTGACAGATTTGTACTGGCAAATGACAAGACAGATGACATGACAATGACAGTTTTTTTGACAGTAAAAAGAGTATCAAAAATGGCGAAATGTAAAGACGACCCCGCATGGCGGTTGCCATTTACGTTAATTTTATTAATTTTTGTGCGCCATTCATTAAGCTTATTGTAATTTTTCGATATTTTTATCGACTTTGGTCGAGTGTTAATCTAATATTCCAATTTGGAAACATGACCTTTGGCATAGTGATAGTGTACAGCCTCGAATAGCACGTAGGCTACTTTTTATCCCGATTTTCCCGCGTGATTAGAAATTACTTGGGATTAAAACCACGTGAAACAGCTGAGGGCGTTGACAAGATATAATAATAATAAATAAATAAATATTTCTGATACTCACACAACATTATCTAGCCCAAATTAAGTTTCATAAAGAATTTGTGTTATGGATACTAGATAACTGATATACTTAAGAAATGTATAAACATACATATTAAATAAATACATATTTTTTATTAGGAAATAAACTTAAATTAACATATAAACATCCATGACTTGACGACTAATATCTGCGTTCATCACACAAATATCCGTCGCCGCCGGGATTCGAACCCAGGACCTCTGGCATAGAAGGCAATGTACGTTACCCCTACACCAGCCGGTCGTCTGTAAAGTAGGTATATGTCGTAAAATCCAGGTTCACAATATTTAATACTACTATGTTTTATTAACTTCATTCATGATACCGTGTTATTCCACTCAGAACCTATTGAACTAAGGGTGTTTATTATTAAGAAAATAAAACTGAAATATGAAATTTCCTTGAACAAAAGTGATTCTACATGATGGTACCAATGTATGAGGTAAAAACATACATACATAACGTCACGCCTGTATCCCTTATGGGGTAGGCAGAACACCAGAGGTTACAAGACCATCTCATGTCACGTTTGACAAATTTGGAGGTATTATAAAGATGGAGAGAGACTATTGTAGTGACAGGGGGTCAGCCTATCGCCCACAAAAACGCCTTTAAAACCTCTGTCCATTAACTGGCTTTTACAGTATGCCCGGGAAGAGAAGCAGCTGGCGCATTCTACGTTTTTCTTTCGCTCCCAGTCCAGCATGAAAGCGAGGTTTTTAGTATTTTAACATTGACCTTGTATAAATAAATACTCACTGTATTAAGGTAATGTTATTTAAATCCGCCATGACGTACCAAATAGCGGATATTATTAATAGCATACAATAAAACATTAACGAGGAAGATGTTTTTTATATAAGTAAATAACTTATAACTAATTATGAATTAATGATAGCTGAAGATTTCGGTTTAAGAACAGGTTAATTAAGCAGTTGTAACGGCCCGTGTACACTTAAGGCGACATATTGAAAAAATGCATTGACTTTCATCGCAAACTATGAGAATATGACAAGACGAGTGGATCTGACATTTTGATATGTGTAAATTCATATCTTTATCTATACTTTGCCTGCTCAAAAACATGATTTGATGATTTTGACTCGATAGTTTTATTTTTCGAAAACACGTCTAAAAACATACTTTTGTTAAAATTACTACGTAGTTATGCAATCCATGTGCTTAAAATTTACTTAAATTCAATCTTCACATTATTGTTCCGACTTTGGTTGCTCAAAACTTACATAGCATTTACCGTTATTTTTTTATCGATTTTTAAACGATTTCAGTGTCTGAGCGGTGTCGATGGTGGCGATTTCTATGCAATACGCGACCTTATGTCGGCGTGTTAAGGTGCTAAGATTTCAAGAAAAAACATTTCGATGTGTCGTCTTAACGATTGCTGTCTTGATGAATTAAACTCATAAAGGATTATAGTAAGTAATGTTTTTAGTTAAGAATAATGGTTTTGATAGACCGATTTAAGATTTAAATGCGGATCAGTTTAGTATTTTATTGAGTTTAAATTTTTTTTAAGTATGTACCTACTTATGTGTTACATTTTAACTTGACTTTCCGAGATCATAAATAACAACAAAGATTATGTACTAAAATGTATTAGGTATATGCTTTAAACTATGCATATCGGTATCTATTTATGTTCTTAAAATTACTTTTGAACAAAAATATTTAAGATTTTTAACCATTTATCGCGTATATTTTACATTTTAACTCGACGTTTTTCGGTTTCTTTGCAGACCGAGTGGTCGCGTTCTTCTCATCATTTTATAAATGGCAACTTCTATTTATCTGTATCATCATCACAACTCTTTCTAACTATCCCAATGCAGGGCCATGAGTCTCTCCTCTGGGTAGGTTTAGGCCATAATCCACCAAGCTGGCTCAGTGCTGGTTGGTGCATGTCATCTTTATGCTCGGGTTTATCTTCTAAGCAATCTAATCTTCTGAACAGATTTGATTCGTTTCGCACCAGTTATCACAGTTTGTCTCAACAACGTTGGTAAAATTCTTGATTTGAAAGAATTGTTTTTACGTATTATGACTCATCTGTTTGCTATAATGTTAACTTAAGGATATTTATGAAATAGCGAATATTATAACTTTTACAGGAAAGCCATCAAAAAGTTAAAATTATGTTCTATAGTGCATATAATAAAATACAACTACATTATAATAAAAAAGAAACTAAAACTAAAAGATAAAAAAACAGTTTGAACAAATCAATCAAATAAAAATAAAAATTGTCTTCATATTTCAAGTAACCTAAGTTTATCTAACTTTACAGTTAATTTACTTAACATTTCCACAATTCTAACTATGAATCACATATAACAATCTGCAAGCTCATCATCTTCATATGACCCGGGACTCGAACCTTGACCCGGCTGCACGATCCACCTGTCACAAACAAACACACGGGCAATTATATTGTATATAATTATTTATTATTTTAACCGTGCGCGGGCGCCGAGCGTAGAAATACGCTATAAAGGTTTATGAGATAGCATCAGTTATCAAATTCCTTATTGATTTTATACATAGAGGTATGCATTGTGTTTTTATGTGAGAGGTAGTCTTAAAAATTATTTAAGCGTATTTTTTAGGTCAAATATAATTTATTGTACACTGTTAAAAATTATGTGATTTTACATGCAAAAAAAGTACATAAACCTGTAGAATGTACCGAAAACAGCTGTAAATTTCAGTAAATTGTGGAAAAGAAAATAATTTTCGGGAATTTTACAGATTTTTAATACTTTTATGTAATTATACCTATAACGTGTATAATGACAGAACAATTTGTATTTTTACACATGAGCTGGGATTATTACAGAAGCAATACATAAAAAATGTGTAAATATACTTTAAAAAGGTATAAAATTACCGAAATATACGTGAATTTCCATAAATTATGGAAAAAATACACAAATATGTAATGTAAAATTACAAATCTCATGTAAAACTACATCAACATTTAATATTACATAAATGTTTGGGCAACGAGAGTTTTATGAAATTTTCACTAAAAAAATTTAACAGATACTAAAAAAAATCGGCTCCGGCTGGGACTCGCAGTTAGATTTCTTGCATTATCACAAGATCGAGCTACGTTGGCATATAACAGAAAAAAAAACAATATACTACATAATTTTGATGGTCTACGGCCAGAATCTGGTAGCTTAGTCGGTGGAGTCGACTCAGTCGGTGGAGTCGACTCAGTCGGTAGCCCGGGAATACGGGAGATCTGAGATTGTAATTTAAACTACTTTTTTTATAAAACTACTTAATTGGTCAAATAATTTGCAAATAAATTACTCAAAACTTTTACTGAGTTGATTGAAATTCTAATGACACACAAATATTTAGAAATATATTTTAGCTTGTATCCCACATTAGTAAACTTAATACATAACTTCACGCCTGCTTCCCTTATGGGGATACCAAAGGCTGTAAATCCATCTGATGTCACATTTGACAAATTTAGAGGTATTATAATGATGGCAGTGACAGGGAGTCAGCCTATCGCCCGCAAAAACGCCAATAAAACCTCTGTCCCTTAACTGGCTTTTACAGTATGCCCGGGAAGAGAAGCAGCTGGCACATTCTATGTTTTTCTTTCGCTCCCAGTCCAGCATGGAAGGTAAACTCAAATATTTATAAAATACGCTTTATTTGGCAAAAAAGTACATCATAAGATTTACGAATTAAAGGAACTTTTGTGTAGGAGTGGTCTTAAACATCGGTAATAAACAATAAACAATATGCCTAACAAACCTTTGAGGCCCTTTAGGTCCATTTTAGGCGTTATGGTCATTCGCCATTAGGTAAATCCCAATGAAGGTATGTTAAGTAGGACAAATAGACAAGTTTTTCAAGAATTGACTTTGATGAAATTTATATGGGACCACCTCTATCATATGAATAAATAAATAAATAAATATTTGTGACACTCACACAATATTATCTAGCCCAAATCAAGTTTCTTAAAGAACTTGTGTTATGGATACTAGATAACTGATATACTTAAGAAATATAAGCTTAAATAAACTTATAAACATCCATGATTTGACGACTAATATCTGTGTTCATCCCACAAATATCCGCCGCCGCCGGGATTCGAACCCAGGACCTCTGGCATAGAGGGCAATGTATGTTACCGCTACACCAGCCGGTCGTCAAATATTCAGCATCGGTTCATAATGGTCCAAAAAATCGTATAGGTAACGTAGAAAAAAACCTCCACCTCCTCCTTTTGGAAGTTGGTAGTTTTCGTCCGCCATGAGTAGAGCCCAAGATTGCGTTCAACCTGAGTCATACGTAGAAAAATGTCCAATTCACATGACCATTTCTCCACACGTAGCCCTAGGTAGGTTCAAACCGATATTCATCATAGGTTACTTTTTTGTTGATATTCTAGTGAGATCGATATTTACGCAAGAAAAACCGCAACGAAATTCTAGCCATAAATAAATTTACAGTGATCGTTAAACCGTTTAAGTTTTTATTTTTTTTTCATGTCAAAACTACAATAAAGCAGTTTAATTGAAATAATATTTAATGAAGATCTTCCTGCACGTAGCTGTAAACACAAGTCGGAACCTTGAGCAGCAAACTGTTGGTTTCCTTTGCAATTCAACAATCACTATCAAATGCATAATTCACATAAACGCTAGAAATATGAAGTACTTTATTATTTTTACCTATTAAAGCAATGTCGGCCATTATTTTTCGATTATAGCTTCGAAGCCTTTGATTCTAGTCGATTCAGTTTTGGAAACTGAACTATTTTGATTTGGGTATTATTATTTATTTTAGGTTATTTTTTATAGACGTCATAAGTACTGACCTATTGGTGACATGGAAAAGTTTGTCGTCTTTAACTTGTTAGCAAAAACTGACCCAAAAGCTCATCAAAGCGTTCTGAATTTAGGTGTTGTTCACTAAAAAAAACAGAAAATATGAGTAGTACGCTTTACATCAATATACTTAAAACTGTTCCGTTACTGACTGACTGACAGACAACGTACAGCCGTAACTACTGGGCGAAGAGAGCTGAAATTTGGAACATACATTCTTTGAAACATACATGGGGATGTAGGGGTACACTAAGGAAGGCATTCCCGAAATTTCCACGGGAACGGGAATCATTGGACTTTTTAGTTTGTATGAAAAATCTTATACCTTGAGTGCACGGATATGATACCTTACATAAAGGTTCTTCAAAAAGTGAGTGGTTACGTTATGAAAGAAATTCCCGAAATTCCCACGGAAATGGGAAATATATGATGTTTTAGTTTGTATGAAAAAACTTATTCCTTGAGTGCACGGATGTGACACTTGGTATAAAGGTTCCTCAATAAGTGCATGTTTGTGTTATGGGAGGAATTCCCGAAATTCCCACGGGAATGGAAAATATAGGAATTTTGAGTTTATGCGTGTACGAAGTCACGGGCAAACGCTCGTAAGCAATAAAAATGTATAACAAAAGCTTTATGTATGACATACCTTGTTCAGACATCAGTCTTTTTCAACACAATATAATATACTCAATATCAAAATTACACATAGTAAGTTACATAAAAATACATAAAAGCCCAGCCCTGGTAACAATTTACTACCTTCCTTGACTCTCGGCAGAAGGGCCACAGTTCAAACCATGAGAAGGACAAACCCATGTGACACGCATTCTACATGCACAATCATTACATCGCCTTATCACAAAAGGCATATGGTTCAAAATATGATAGATCATATCATAATCGTGTAAATGTAATTTGTGGAAACTAAAGCCGCACGAACGTATAAAGGTCGTTTGCTTGTTGATTTGCTGTTCTTCGGATTAATTGTGAAGATAAAATATTGTAGTTGATTTTTGATGGCTTAATATTTGATATCAAGGGTACAAGAGTAATAGTGTTTGATAAATGGCAATGAAATGCCTGGCTAGACAAACATGAGATGTTATATTAAATAGCTGCGACATGCTCCTGGTAAAACGTGATATCCAGACCTTTAAAAACTCCAGCGGGGCTAGCATGCGACCATCGACATCGATAAATCGGGCCTTTTATCGATATTTTCTTAGAATATGGCACTTAGAGTTGTATTTTTTTAGTATATGGCATCTTTGGTTCTGTGAGCTTAAGTATGATATCGAATCAAGTAATTATATCTATTACGGTGCATATGCACCTAACATGTATAACTAACATGTTAGAATAAAATAATTGGGTAATATTTATCTTGTCGATTCGATTCTATATCGATGGTCACATGCTAGCCCTGCTATATTTTATGTTCTCGAAAAACACATACCCCTACCCACGTTCCCAAAAATTACAAATGTGAGAAAAACAGATGCAGTTAACAGGGTGCCCATTTAAGAATTACAGTAGCATCTACTTATAGTATGTTTAAAGAAAAATCACACATTCCTAAACAAAGAGAATCTCTAGCACATTACCGTATTAGATCTAACAATACCCAGTAGCAATCCTTTGTTCCCACAGAGACGCAAGCGTACTTAAGATACACATTTGATCTATCATCATAGTCATCACAACAAAAATAAACTCTATTTCCTAGGTATAAAGTCCATATGAAACAATCAACAGCATATTAAATTGTTGCCGCGATTGCCACCTAACATGTATTATGCATATTTTGGTGGTGTAATAATCTTATAAATGATTTTAGATGTTTTGAAGATTGCGATGCTCATTTATTTCGTCGGTATTGCTATTATTTGTGAATTGGGCTCGTTGTCTTTTGTTGTCTGTTTTATTATCCAGTTTGAATTTAGAATATTGATGTAGGTATCACAGGAGCAGTTTCATTATAATAAATCGACTAGTAAATCTTTTAGCTGATTGATATTAAACTTTTAATTTTATTTCTTTAGATAAAACGATTCCACAACTTTCATGTAAAGGAAAAACAAAGAATGTGCCAGCTGCTTCTCTTCCCAGGCATACTGTAAAGTCAGTTAAGGGACAGAGGTTTTATTGGAGGTTTTCTTTTATGGGCGATAGGCTGACCTCCTGTCACTGATGTATTCTCTCTCCAATATTGTAATGCCTCCAAATTTGTTAAACGTGACATCAGATGGTTTTATAACCTCTGGTGTTCTGCCTACCCCATAAGGGATACAGGCCTGAAGTTATGTATGCATAAAACGATGTTCGATGAAATGACAGTCGGTGAAACTTTATCGCACTAGTAATCATTAGATAATAAATAAATAAATAAATATTTCTGACACTCACACAACATTATCTAGCCCAAATTAAGTTTCTTAAAGAACTTGTGTTATGGATACTAGATAACTGGTATACTTAAGAAATATATAAACATACATATTGAATAAATACATATTTTGAATTAGAATAAACTTAAATAAACATATAAACATCCATGACTTGACGACTAATATCTGTGTTCATCACACAAATATCCGCCGCCGCCGGGATTCGAACCCAGGACCTCTGGCATAGAAGGCAATGTGTATTACCTCTACACCAGCCGGTCGTCGAAATTTATTAAATGTAGGTAGATGTTGATTCTATTATAATCATTCAGAAATTCGCTCTATGACAGGGAATTACATGAAAATGTAGCAACATACTCAATATTCAAGAAAAACTCATATCGAGTGTTGCCAAGTTTTCTCACGGAAAACGCCGATTGGTGTCAATGTTTGGTTCTCATGGTGTCGATTTCATTGTGTAATTAACTGCAATTTTTTGACACTATTTACATTTCGCGATACGCTGTTATTTGCTAAAATATCAGTTTTGGCGATTTTAGTTTCATAGATATTATTTAAATGTTTTTATATTATCATCTATTTAAGAAACAATGAAATAAGGAAACTTAAAAAATAGTTCTGTTCATAAAGGTTATATTATGAATATAACCTTTATGAACAGTTTCAAAAAATATAACTTAAAAAAGGACAAAAAAAAACACACAACTTATTTATAAGAGAAATTTCTTTAGGAAGTTTCTAATTCTAAAGCACCAACTTTCAGAAAAAAACGAGTTGGGAAACTCAAAAAGGACAAAGGCGGATCCTTGGTTACGTCAAATGATGAGCGTTTAGAAATCTAATCATCAATTATCTTAATAACTTATTCTTCGACAAATTTTCAAAACATTGGTTAAAATGCGTAGCGTTTTTAAAATAAATAAAATTCGTCAAAAAATTAAATTAATAATTTATTTAATTAAGTTCCAAAGACATATAAAACATTCAAATGAAATATGTTTTTGTTTAACGTTCGTGTACGAGTATTTTTTGCACAGCTACTCAGAAATGAATTCCGAATAGAATATATGTTTTGTTTGTTAAACGCCACAAAATAACATTAACTAAAATCATGTATGGCCCGCTGCCACTGTTCTTTACATTTTCAAGGAAATATATCAATTCTTTACTTTAAGAGCGACTGCTCCAACTGACTGTACATACATTATCAATCAATCATTTGGATACTTATACCCAGAAACAGCCAGTCATTCACAAAAATAACGATATTTGATGAATTAAATCAATTATTCACAGAAACATCTAATTGGGCATATTTCGACGAAATAAAATAAAAAACTCGTCTTCGTGAAGACGCTCAATCATTCAAAATTATATACATTATTAGAACTTATCAATACGAATAGATTATTTTTTATTTCATCACTTCGATCACAGGTATGTTATTTCTCAGTAGAAAAATAACTATAATGTTAATTCCATTGGTCATGCAGTATATTTAGCGTCAGAATCTGTCTTACCTGATTGTAAAAGACATGCGGGTTTAAGATCTAGCTCTATATAAGATATCGCCGAAAATATCATCATAGAAGTGATAGAATTATTAAGTTTACAGAGATTTTCTTCCTCCTATTTCACTGGGGATCTTACACTTCTTATAGCGGGCTATTGGACAAACGATAAGACAGTATTCTAAAGAGGTCTTTGTAGGTGCAGGAAGTAGGAGAGAAAGGAGAAGGCAACATGTGCGCCATAGATTGCGTTAAACCGCAGTCACATTTGTCATCCGTGCAGAAGCCTCATCTAGTCCTAAGTTCCTTACACCTACCAACACCTGACCGAAGTTTATTTAACGACTTCGATGTGGCCCAGGGTTGGTCGTTACCCGGGGGAGCTTTTCCGCAATAGGGAAAGCTCCTTCAGCTGGATATTTCTTCGACCACAGCTCTATGACACACAGCCTTAAATGGGTCGGAGTCGAGAGGCTCGGTGTTAGTAATAAAGCTCTGGCGACTCTTGGGACGAGAAGTTAGTGGGCTGTGTCCATGTAATGGGTGTCTGCTATCGTGAACCTGTTTTCTATGACCTACTACTACGATTCAGTAAGATTAATTTTACACAAATTAAATAGCTCGTGATGAAATTAAATGAAAGATTAAAGTCAATTTCACGCGCTCAGAGCAATAAAGTTAATGCAAATAGAAGTGGTGTAATTATTGGTTAAACTCGTTAAACTATACCTTGTTAAGTAAGTTAAAAGCATCGTTAATAATTAGTAGATCAATCGATAAATTAAATTTTGACGTAATTTCGTTTAAAAAACAGCATGACTGTCTATCCCTTGATTCAAGTTGTTGCAATATAAACATGAAGTTTTCACCAAAAATGGCTCCAGTGAAATCCTTGCATCCAATGTTTCGAGCCTTTGGAGAAGTTGTCGTGATATATTTATAGTCTGCGATCATCTATCCTTATAACATCTCAGCCATACGGTAAGTAAATGGCTATCATTATCATTACCCCATGACGACTTATTTTTACATTACTTAGAACTAACGACGAACGTATACAACGCTTAAAGAATGTCAAGCTGAAAATAATATAAATTTTAAGAATTCAAATAAAGAATACAAAAAAAGTATTTTAGCCATACCTGATGAAACAAAAAACAGTTACAGCCATTCAAAGAAACGAATGCAGTAATACCGACTTGTTTTCCCGGCCGCACTGTCGTCCGATGTGTCGAAACTTTAGGCGTTTCCTAACTTCATACACAGGAAGTTAACTACAACATTTATATTAGGTTTCATATATTTTCGAAAATGGAATTATCGAAGAAGCCAAAAAACGTTTGTAGAGTCTATAAAAATTTGAGAGCTAAGCTCAAGGTGGCTTTTTGACTCTTTGCACAATTTTACAAAATACCCTAATAGGTCTGTCAATACTATCCTTATCTAGTCTTGAAGTAAAATTTGATATGGTTGTAGATCTTATCACTGAATTGGGCGTTATCCTACTGTACAAAGAGGACTGAGCTTAGAAATATTGTTTCCCACACTGACCCCACTAGGGCTATTCCCCAGGCAAATACTCAACAAAAGCTGTATCTAAATAATAAACAAGTAGGTACAGAAGGCATTAGATCAAGCGTTACAAATATGTCAAAAATTGTAATTGAATCTGAACTCTATGCCCTCAATATTAAGTAAAAAATTGGTTGGGGTTTGACAGGTTTATAAAGCTGCTGCCTTCTGTAAATATTGATAGATTTTGAATAAACCCTTGTAACTGTGACTGTTACTTCAACACCAGAACTTTCAACATTATTTATAAACTTTAAGTGTACTTAACAGCTGACTGTATTTCTTTTCACATCTTTGGTAATCTGTCTCTCTCGGTCACAGTGGCTTGTTACATTGCCAAATACGTCCGTCTTCTTTGTCAACTATTTATCTTTGAATGACAAATAGAAGTTGCGCAAGCGTTTGTTTTTACTATTAAAATTACTTTGTATTGAACGTTGGAGCAGATAATGGAGTTTCTCTCTCTCTAATTTATCAGTACTCTCGAGTAACGAAATTATTTTCGGTAGAGATAGTGCAGTGAAAATAACGCGCGGTAAACGCTAAACAAGTAAATCACTAAAATGATGATATTTGGCGGCAAAGTTTATGTGTGGAGTGGTATGCCAGATACATCTTGCAGGTGTATTACCAACAAGCATCGGTTTTTAGGACTACTTGTCCAATTCTTAGGAAATGCTCAAAGGTGGCAGCAAAGGACAGGGAAAAAGGGCATAGAGCTCGCAGGACGGCTGGCCGTTGAGGGAGTAAGGTCCTCGAGTGGCGACCACGGTCTGGGAGACGCAGCGTAAGTAGGCTCCCCGCAAGGTGGACCGACATTCTGGTGAAAATCGCCGGTAAACGCTAGATGAGGGCATCGCGGGATCGATTTGTGTGGAGAACCTTGGACGAGGCCTATGTCCAGCAGTTGACGTCTCCTGGCTAAATAATGATAGACAAGGCTTTTCTTTGACATTTGCCACTGATTTTATCATTAACCATTTCATTTTATGTCGTAACTCTGAAAACTACCGAAGAATTTTTCATACTACTTCTAGTCGTGTCATGCTGCGGTGCGAATTCATGTTTTTGATGGTATAACGTTCACTGTTCACAGAGTACGTTCATCCAAAGCTACTGCATGCGATATTTGAATGCAAATTAAATACAATTACAAGCATATTATCAGCACAGCACATCTTCTTTACAGAGGCGGATCTTCGAATTTCGGCCTTCAAAGCTTCGTGTTTGTTTTTGCTGTTACTAATCAAAAAGCGCGTTTTTACCGACAATAATTATCCAAAGAACGTGATGGCGTTTTTATTTCTAAACTCCCGCCGAAACGTGCGGGTTATTTTTTAGATGTTGCCATCTTGAAATTCAGGGTTCCGTACGCAAATGGTAAAGGTATTATCTACTAATACTCCGCTGTCCGTCTGTCTGTCTGTCTGTCACCAGGCCGTATGAAATGAACTTTGAGCAGACAGATGAAATTTTCACAGCTAACGTATTTCTGTTGCCGCTCTAACAGCAAAAGAACAACAGAACGATATAAATATTTAAGTGGGGTCCCATATAACCGACCTAATTTTGTGCAGTTATGTACCGCACTAACTAGATGGGGCAGAGTCTAATATTATTATGTCAATTAATTTTATGTTAGTTCTGAGAACCTATCTAAAGTCGTCAATTTTAAACATATGCTCGGTTTCGACTAGTATCTTAGTGTATCTTAGATAGTACGGAACCCTACAAGTGCGAGTCCGACTCGCCCTTGGCCGGATTTTTTGCATTTTAAAGATTGGCAGAGTTATTGTGTTGCTGCAGCAGATAGTACATTCACCCCGGCATGCGTAGTTATTTTGATTAGATTTTATTTGTATCGAATAAAGTTGTGATTTTATAGTTTGCACTTCGCATTTTAATGTACATTATTGGAAAAGAATAGACAAATGGGCGAAATTCTAACGTAAGGTCTAAAAATGCAGGGTCATGTCCAAAAATATTTTTTCAATATTTTTTTCACAATTTACACAGCGCCCTCTAGCCCTAAAGTAAGCACATAGCTTGTGTTATAGTTATACCTATTTACTTTTATACTATTGTTTTTTTCGTTAATATGAACATGTACATAAGACACTCGGACCAAACAAATAAACATTCTGCACTCAAATATTTGCATCGTACGTAGATAGAACCCACGAGCACTGGAGTCTGAGACACTATTCGTTAAAACGCTTGTACCTCACATCCAATTGAAAAAAAAAAAATAATTAAATTCTTCCATTGGTCCAGGTTCTCTTCCCGGGCATACTGTAAAATTCAGTTACGAGACAGAGGTATTGTCGGAGGTTTTTTTGTAGGCGATATAGGCTGACCCTTTATAGGCTGACCCCCTGTCACTGCAATAGTCTCTCTCCATCATCATTAGCCTAATACCTCCAAATTTATCAAACGTGACATCAGATGGTTTCATAACCTCTGGTGTTCTGCCTAACCCGTAAGGGATGCAGGCGTGAAGTTATGTATTAATGTATGTATACTTTTAATATTATTAGGATCGAAATTACTATAACTCTGTAACATACCTACAGCATATAAATCTGACCCACCGTAGTCTTCACATGAATCAATTTATCCGTCACGTAACAACTATAATGTATAATACCTACAAACTGACAGTAATTGTAGGAATTATAGCGAATTATAATAATTATACATACCGTATTGTTAAGTTGTGATATGGTGTACGCTGATGGAAATAATTTATTAGGGTTTGTATACGAATACCAAAGATAATATTATAAAATTATAATGTATATTTTAACAACTTTCCGAAACGATCATTACAACTCAGTGTTATGAGAGATCTGCAGGGCTATAAGTCTCTCCTCTGGGACATGAGAAGGTATAGATCGTAATCCACCAAGCTGGCTCAGTCTGGTTGGTAGATGTCAGAATATTCAAGGTGCCGAAATGGCTTCTGACAAACCCTAAAGCACCCGGGACCGACTGATTAACGCGTGCTCCGAAGCACGGATGTCATCGTAAGAAATAAATGATCGGCGGTCACATATTATCCTTAGACCGACCGCGCCGAACTTTGCTTAACCTGCGATATGATATGATATGCACAGTAACCACGGCGCCACGACGACTTCCGAAACAATATGAGAATTCAAACACTAAATTTAGTAATTGTATTTAAGTTTCATTTTAATTCTCGCATAGGGTTTTACATTCTTTAAAACATATGAAATTTAAAAAGTCTGAAGACATAATAAAAATGGTTCGTCTCTTTATAAGGGAAATCGCGACAGGGACTTAGCTTTTAATTTATATTTTAATTTGTATCTATACTAATATATAAAGCTGAAGTTTGTTTTTTTGTTTGTTTGTTTGAACGCGCTAATCTCAGAAACTACAAGTGGGATTTGAAAAATTCTTTTTGAATTTGATAGCCCAAGTCTTGAGGAAGGTTATAGGCTATATTTTATCCCGAAATTCCCACGGGATCAAAAGGTACGTGGGTAAAACCGCGCGCGGTGGCTAGTAACAAATAAAACCACGGTGTTTAGCAGCCCTGGTTACAAATGTCCTCACATGTGACAGCTGTCCACTCCACTCCGCAAGTTTATTCCATCAGTATACAGTTTTCCTATTGTTGTGGTATATTTCCTATGCCGCTAATTGCTTGTCATTTCTGATGTAGTTAACGTACGGAAACATGTGATATATCAGTTATTGTATTGTGTTGTAATTTTATCTTATGTTGTCAGATGATAAAATTAATTAAGTTTTATTTTTATTGCATTCAGTTTGTCTTGTGGAAGGTAGCGTTTAGTCTTTATTGTTGAAGAGCATTTTTGTGACAAGGTGTTATGTTATCACCCACTACCGAATTATGTGGAAGATATGTTATGCTACACTTTCCAATCTGCTTGTATCCCTAATTTAAATTTTCTTTTAAATTATTTTATTTATTATTTATTTATTTATTTTTACCAGTGCCGTCTTAAGCCTCTTTAGGTTAAAAACGAGGGCTCAGCCTGCGCCCTCGTTTCTAACTGCTTTTTTGACGCTATCTTGTAAATAAATAAATAAAATAAAATCCCCAGACAATCACACCAAATACATGGCCCCAGATTAAGCAGAGCTTGTGGTATGGATCGATAGCGAACAAGGCGGGAACCTAGAATATAAATACATAAAGGCCCGAACAAAAAACATTTTTTTTTCTTGTTCCGTGCTATAATCGAACCCACGACCACTGGCGTCTGAGGCAGACAGGTTTACCCCATCGCCAAGGTGGTCATCAAATGATTAATGATTTCATAATATGGAACAAAAAAACCCTAAAATAATGTCAAAGAAGCAATTGTTATGGTCTTTCAAGCACTATTCTCTTCTTCAGTTAAACCAAAACATTTTTTTAAATTTTTTAACAAGGCATAATACTTAGGTACACTTTTAAAAATTCCTAGAAAAACTAAATTAAAAGGTATGTAATGCAACCATTATGTAAAAAATTCTTCGTTAAAAAAGCTTTGGCTGCCTATTTTAACGAAGAATATGCTGGCTACGGTACGCGCTAAGTGAAATAGAATCCTGCGCAGCACGTCAAGAACTCGCGCCATGTTATCCAGGCCGTCGACTGCCCAATGCGTTTTATTTTTATTTAAAGACGGCCCTGATTTTTACCTCATCTTCTTTTACGTGCGACTTAAATCAAAAGGTTATGTAGACACCTATGACTATTTCTTCCATGCATATTTGTGCCAGTTTTTATGTTCTATAACAGACTGATGAGCGCTCTTAAAAATATTTTTTATCCCTACGTTTTTTTTTTAAAGAAAAACAGGTTCGTAATTATCCTCCAAGATATTGTTATTCGCATACATGATGTTTCAGCTAATTATACATATATTATCAATAATAACTGTAGATCTTCACCACAACTACCGCTTTGAGGTGCACAACCATAGCCTACAATACAATCATCACTTCTTAGATTTATTCTTAGATATATCTGAACATCAAAACAACCTAAGAATAATTAAACTATAAAGGTTTTCAACAATATCACTTATTCTTAGAGTCATAATGAATCATTTTGATTGATGATAGTATACTTACTGATTCCATATTATATTTGGTGATGTATGAGAATAACACAATTAGTACAGTCGGTGTCAAATATATTAGTGTGTTTTTATTTCGTTCGTTTAAGTAAGTAAGTGGAATACAGTGCTATTAATAAAAAAAATGTATTAAATTAACTATTGTGTTACAGTTTTTTCGACCCTATTTATAGTGCATTAGGATATCATGTTATTGGCTAAGTTAGTTTATAATTATTTAATTAAGCTGTTAGATATTTAATAAAGTAAAAAAAAAAAATTATAGGTAATGTGTATGAAAGATAACCCTAAACTTGTGAAAAACTTTCAGTTCAGGGTCTCTACATTCCATATTCCATATTATTCATACAAAAGTAAGTTCGTTTGTACTCAACTTTACTTATTAAACGACTTTAAAAATGGAGGGGGGTTCTCAATTCGACTATATTTTTTTTATGTTAGTTACCTCAATACTTTGACTGGGTGAACCGATTGATTCTTTCATTAAAACAAAACTATAGCTTCCCATGTGGTCCCATTTGAATTTAGTCTAGTTCTGGTAATGGTGTCCATGAGAAAAACATATAAGTCTTAAAATTGCATTAAGAATTCGGTCTTTTTAATGCTCCTTTCCGAAGTCGTCGTTGCGCCGTGGTTACTGAGTGTATCATACGATATCGCAGGTTAAGCAACGTTCGGCGCGGTCGGTACTTGGATGGGTGACCGCCGACCATTAATTTCTCACGGCGACTTCCGTGCTTCGTAGGGCACGTTAAGCAGTCTGTCCCGGGTGCCACCACCCAGCACTGCCAACTTGGCCAACTTGGTGGATTATGGCCTATACCTCCTCTTCACCTAGGGGAGAGACTCATGTCCTGCAGTGGGCTCATTACAAAGAGTTGTGATGATGATGATGATGAATGCTCTGTTTTCGTTGATTATCTTATGTATACTATATGTCCGCTAGTTCCATTGTACGGTCTTCAAAACACAACATTCATAACATCAAATAAGTAGTATATTATTTATTTATTGGCATTTAAAACGTCGAGTGTACTTAGAGTTATTAAATTAATACACATGAAGAACCTTCAAGTTTTTATGGTGCCTTGGTATGTTTTTTGCCCGAGGATAGGTTTTTAACCCACCGTTCGTATAATAACTTACATTAGTTGTGTTATTGTATATTTTGTCATGGTTAGGCGGTTAATTGTTAAGGTGTGGAAGTAAACAGTGGTCAGGTTTTATGTGCCATTAGTTGCGTATTTAAATGGCTTTTTAAACATTAAAATTGCGCTTTTCTACAAATTGTGGGACTTTATGAGACTTTGATCTGAGTGCCCAGTGACATCATAAAACAATTTAATATGAGTATAATTTGGGGCTGCGTAGTTGACGCTGAAAAGACAATTATTATTGGTACATACATACCATAAGGTATTGTTAGTTCATAGGAACGTTACAATAGGATGCTTTGCAAATGTTCAAAATCAAATCAAAATCAATTTATTTGCAAAATATGGTCGATACAATAGGTGTTATAATTGATTAAGTACATCATATTTAACCGTGTCAAACGGTGTGCAAATCTTTGCGGCGTCATAAAATCAGATCTTAATCTAATTTAATTATGTTCGGTCCGGACCGCTGCTGTTTCAGTGTTCATTAGTGATTGTGAGAAGCTTTCTACTGCATAAACTTCATAAAGCATACAAAATAAATTTCTCAAAGCGCTATACAGAATTATGCTTGCCATATATCAGGAAAAGACATTATGCATCAGACATATTACTCGCCAAAAAATATTGTAGGTAGGTAATAGTGATTAGCATATACAACAAAATCTTAGTCTATGCTGTAATCGATAATTCGCCACCGTATTGAAACTCGCGTGTGACACTTCTTATCGACACGACTCGATCAATATAATCGATCACGCTCTTCCGCATTCCATTCGATTGTTGTATCGAGATGCGATTATAGATTTGTTTGGATAATTTGTGAAGTGTCACTCGATATGGAATTAGGTGAGTAAGTACCTTCCTATTTGTTGTAGGTAGTGGTCAGGTTTATTGTTCCTAATGATTTAACACTATGTTGGTTCCGTTTTTTACAGTCACTGCTGTTTTTATAACGTTATAAAAAATAGTAAATAACATCAAACAGAAATCCGATTTAGAAATCGGAATAGGTACCTATATTTATAAGTTCCCCTTAGCTCGCTACATGGTATCCCATATCACCATGAATTTCCCTTCCAGTACCGCGCAACATTGGGTTTCTCTTAGAATAAACATGTGTGCTTGTTATAATTATTTCTAAACTCAAAACTTAGAATACTGAAATGACATGACAAGCCAAAACATCCACATGACTTCGACTAATGAACAAATAAACTTTACTTAAAAATACAACGAAATAGTGAAAGTTTAATCTTATCATAACACGAACACAAAGAATTACTTAAGCATATTTAATTCTTATAAAATAACTCGTCATCATTACCAAAAATCTCAGCAGCCATTCAATTTAGAAGCTCTAATGTCATGTTCTTTTGAAGAAACGAATTTCTTAATTATGTAACTTGTTAAATGTCTCTTATTGTTAGGTCTTTTTGTTACATCTCTCCCTTTTTAACAGTTAACAGACAGAAGATTTTATGAGATTTGATCATTTTATTCCCATGACATAATCTTAAGTTTTATTAGGTATATTAACGAATTTCTTAGCAATTTTTGCTTTTATATAGCTGAGACTGAGGTCAAACCGAACAAAAAAATAAAAATGCACTTATTTCTTATTTCCCTTTGCATTTCCATAAGCCTTATAAATCCGTAGCTCATTTACCACCTTGTTATTGTAAATTAAAACAATTCTTATACTATTTAGTTAAAGCATAGGCGTCAACAGCACAGTTATCTCTTTTATTGGCCATTTTCGCTATATATGGCAAAATTTATTAATGAAATAGTGCTAAGTAATAAAATACTGATAAATACTCTGCATTCTTTGCCGTATTTGTTTGTTTTGTTTGTAGGCTTGAGTGCATTCATTAAAGCTTATCAAAATACACGAGCATTGGCAAATAGCTTGCGCACGATTATAGATCCTTCATCCATAATAAAAAAACGAATTATGTATAGATTGTCAATATGATAATTCTACAGCTTAAATTATAAGCGATAGTGACCTTGTTATTGCATACTTAACACTGAAAACTGTGTAGGTATGTTTTGTGGTACTATTTAAAAAAATCAATATTTACCATTAGCTCTTGAATGAAATGAGGTTGACAATGGCAAATTATATAAGAAAAAAAAATCCCTTTAAAGAGAGAGTTATATTCGTACATTGAGGAAATACGTAGGATGAAATTCAGGGCCTTACTCCCGACGCGATCGAGAATCAAATGAACTCGATCTCAAGCAGATCTCAAGCATCGGCGCTAGTATCGAAACCGATACTAGCGCCGAATCGAGTGGTGGCTCAAATTGAAACTAATCAGGATCGAATATAACTTAATCTACTCTCATATCATAATATTCAAAATATAAAACTCAGAACGAATTTATATTGACATACTTTTTAAAATAGTATAACGAAATGAAATTAAAAAATTAAATTATAACACACTACCTCGAACAATACAATGTTATAATAATTTTTTTTTTCATTTCGATACAGATAACAGACCATAGATTTCATTTTTTTATCTGTGTCCTGCGAGCGCCGCGCTACGTTACATTCTGTGGCGCGTTTTGGCGCATGCGCGATAATGGCGGGAAAAAATATCTTCAGTGTATGAGATTAGATAAAGTAGTGTATGAAACTGCACATAACTAGGTATTATGTGACAGTTTCATAAACTACTATTATAGCTTGTAACAAATTACCAAATCTATGGTACAATTTGAGCCACCGCTCGATTCGGCGCTAGTATCGGTTTCGGGAGTGCGAATATCCTTGAGATCGAGTTGATTTGATTCTCGATCGCGTCGGGAGTAAGGCCCCTGTTCTGGTCTTTAGCACAACTCTTTACCTTTTAAGTATAGGAAAATTAATCGGTTATTTTGAAAAGTCACACATTTTATCAAAAGTGATTTATGAACGGAGAAGTGTTTGTCTGCGGTATCTGCATATTTTACAACGTTAACTATCTATATTCAATACAATAATTGTATGTTGTTGATCCAATACATAATAAAGTTATTTAGTTTTTATATCTTCTGAAAACTCTAGGACAGTGTAGTTGAGTCCTATTTAAAATAACCGATTCAACTATTATTTTCGTTAGGGTAGGCTTCACACAACAAGTTAAAGTTTGGTTATAATTCTATTTCTTTAAAGTAATCATTAATTTAATAACAGAATGTAATATAAAAAGACGTGTGGCACTCGGAGACTGCCGCGGTAAAGCTATTGCTTGCATTTTTTATCAACTTATGCAATTATAATTATTTATTTATTTTATTAATGCAGTAATGTTTGATCTAATATGAAGTTCCACAACTTCCTAGTAGATGGCGCTGATTGTTTATTAAAGCCCGCATGTAAAGTTATGAAATCAAAGTTAGGTTTTTTTTCGGAATTTCTGGATTCGGTCCCCACGCTCAAGGCCCGCGATAGAAGCTATGCAATAGCTTAATAAAATATATATTACATTCTGTAATATAACAGAATGCTTACTTTTAGATTTCTCTTATACATCGCTCGAAAACGGAACTCTAAAAAGGATTTATTTACGTTCAAAATTATTCACAATATTATGTCACAATTTGCATAATTCGACATTTCAGCATACGATGTTACATAAATAAGACATCTATATTTTTCAACTATCATAAACATTACGTTAAGAAATTCAAATCAAAAAGGCTTTTTGTCTAGCAATTTGATCTATTCACCAAATCTCATAGATACACACAACAAAACAAATCAATTAAGCTTTTAATTAATTTTATTCATACTTTGTGGAGTACGTGTCAACATTTCTTTACTAACAAAAAAGAGTATAGTAATTTGAATGGAACAAAAGTCAACTTTAAAGTTTCAATCCATCAACATTTTACCTCTCACCTGTATACTGTTGTATACAGTCCGTATATAATTAACAGCAATGTCGTAACTGCGGTGGTAAAGTGACAAAATCTCGCTTTCACCTGTTATTTAGACGCTAATCTCGTTTTACAAAGGAAGCTATGGTTTAGGAAGTCGCTGACAAGTTTTGACGTTTAAAGTGACAGGTGATCTTACGTTTTATGCAACTTTCCAACGTAAATAAATTGCTTAGAGTACTACTGACTTTCGGTTGTTTGCTTATCCGGGTTGTGTTATAGTTGTTTTATTAACCTACTGAAGTACCTACTAGCTTTGATCCAAAAATTCAAAGTTTCATAAAAAAAATATTAAATTTCTAATTTTCACACCACATTATCTGACCTAAATTATTGTTCTTATAGAACTTGCCTTATTGATTCCAGATAACGGATAAAAATACACTAAACTTAAAAAGTAATCTTCAATTAATATCTGTTCATCACACAAATTATCGGAGTATTTAACCTCAATAGGATTCAAACCGTGGACCTCTGGCATAAAAGAAATTTTATTACCACTTCATCAGCCTGCTGTCTAAGAAGTTTGAATCCGGGAAGCGAATATACAAAGGCTATAATACTATTTGGGTCACGAGTCAGACTCTAATAGAGGAGCTTTTGTTTATGCATATTACTTGACAATACCTAATCGAACTCAGTAAAAAAATTGACTGAAATGGATTAGCTTTTGCTCTTGTAATTTTTAAAGAAATGCAATGACAAAACCTAGTACTGTATAATACATATTCACTCAAATAGATAAGCTTTTGTCAAGATGAAAAGTAGGTATATATCTTTGTTTGATATACATTGCGATGAAAGAGATAAGCTACGAGAAGGGCTCCCGCACCGGAAGGCGGAATCAGTACGGTTAGGTGCGACGACGTGCGCAGCGAGGAGACGCATGTTAGGTCGCATATAGTTATACACGTGCGCGAGCCGAGCGAGCGAAGCGAGCGGTGCCGCGGCAGCGGCCGGCGAAGTGCCATAAACCTGGTCAGCTATTATAGTCAACCCTGGACAATCTCGACATGGTCAAAAGTCAAACGTTAAGTCATCAAAATAACGATGGTCATAATGCATGCACATTTTATATCTATCTTTGAAAATCAGGACAATTGCCATTTAAGTATCAAATTGAAGCCAAAGATCGGTAAATATCGATATCAAATGGGATAGCTTTTGTTGCTGCAATGTTCAATTGAAGTTATCTCACAAAGTCTACACGACTTCGGTCAATTTCTGTACTAGAATAGATTAGGGTTTCGGCAAGTTTTTGTCATACAAAAGCTAAGCCAGTTCAGTTTGCACTTTCACTCTAATGGTATAGCCTTTGTAAATACGCATCCGGGAAAAATGCGGGAATCGAAGCCAAGGCCTCCTAAGTCAAAGGAAACTAAGCGCTACTGAGCCAGTGGTTTGATTCCGATTTCTCAACGAATTTTAATACTCACTCAAATAGTTTGCATTGTTCTTGTCAAGGTAATGGGTAGCACAATATTGATCGTTAGGAATGGAATTTCAACCGAATTGTTATGAGTAAATATTGCAGATATAGTCTGGATAACGAAAGTAGACACTGGATTTTCTAGGCAAACTTTATAAATGGAAATACTAGCCTAATGTCTGACAGCTCATTAAAAAAACAAAACGGTACAAAAGGCTTCGATAGATGGCGCTTTACAAAAGGCGAAGTCTTGCCTATCATATAACCACTTATTCCACACTGTGTTTTTAAAAGTAAAATAAATTAATTGACGTCTGTATCAGAAATTGAACTTATAAATAACCATAGATGGTAGATACCACCTACCTACATTATAGCATACAGACTTAACGCCTTCGGCTTTTTAAAAGTGCCATCTATAGAGGTTTTTTGGACTAATCTTTATGAGCTGTCAGGAAACTCCTTATTGAATTTATCAAACTTTCGTATTCCTAAATAAAAAAATTGAAAAATTAGATAGTTTCATAATCAATGTAGGAAATAGCGATACTCTGACGATTCATTTCATAGCATTGCTAGATTTAGACGTTGATTACAATAAATAAAAATAATAATTGTGTTTAATTTTTATACTCTCAAAAATATACTTCTTATCAAAAAAGGACAGTACCAATTTTGTTATTTTTTACGATATTTTTATAAAAAAATAATCAAGTATCAAGTTTGTTTAATTATTTCGTACTATAATTGTTTTTTTTTGAATTTGCTACGGTTTTTAGTCTCTTCTTTCATAAGTCAGACTCTACTTAAATTTTGATTAATGTAAATAAAAAAATTAAAAGCACACCTCAAACAGAAACCAGTTTATATAGAGTTCTTCTTAACCTAACTTGAACAAATCGTCTAATTTTACGCGATATTTGAATTCAAATGTAAGTAAGATAATTATCGTCTTCTTTAGAATCACGAAATTTAATTTAAAGGAAGTATTTTCTGTCTATATAGTGTAGAGTCCGCTATAGTGGTATTTTATATGTATTTTTCTTGTCGACGTGGATTTCAACATATAAATGTTTAACTACCTGTTGTTGCATTCACTCAAACACAAACACTATGAATTTCAAATGACCTTTTGCCACCAAACATTTAGTTTCTACCGTTACACTATTAGGGCACATTTCCACATTCGGTCACCCAAGCATCCGACCTCACGATTTGAATGGCCACCATTCAAATCGAAACAATTGAAATAGTTTATTTTGCAACATTCCGCAGTTCGGCAACACTGAATTCGGGTGTTTCCAAAACCACCATAACTAAATAAATCGTGATTTGTATATTACGTGATGACTTCCTCCAATAATTAGATTTATTCATGGCTCAATTGGAATTTGATAAAAAGTAAACACGGGTTGTTATCATGTTGTAATTTTCGAGTGACTAATCAAACAAGTATTTTTTGCTGGAATTAAGACACCTGCTATGTAAATAAGGCTTTCTCTATAGAATTTTCTGTATTTCTTCACTTAAAATATCATTACCTGACAGATCCTCTGCATTATAAAGGATTTTCATAACGCACCCTTCGTCTATGTAGACGCAGCTAAATTTTCAGCTAGATAGATATCATAGTTTTGGCGATGATGTCGACAGGAAACGATTAAGAATAGTAATTTCTACCTTGTTTGTTACTTCTATGTTCTAATTAAATAATTAGTAACTAAATAATATTTTTTTTTAATATTAAGAAAATATTTACATTCAATATACTTTTAAAATCTTCACTTACCAACACTTGAGGTTGTTTTAGGCTAAATACGGACTAAAACACCTCTGTCATAAGAGTCACACGCTAATTCATTAATTCAATCGAAAAGACAAATAGATGTTGGTGATACAGAACATTAGTCTTTTTAAAGCTTAAGCCTTGGTTTGGCAACGCACCATTAATTCTTCTATCTATATAATTAATGATGTCCATGGACCTATATTTCCTTAAAATCCAATTCTTGAATTATTTTTTCAAATCACAAGTTTTAATTGTCATGGGTAAATAAATTTGACAATATGGTAACAGTCCAATTGACCTCAGAGGTGACATTTTTTGAAGCTGGAGCAGTAGATTGGCAGTTTAACTCAGGTTAAACTGCCAATCCTGGATGAAGCAAGACAACTTATCAAATTAACCCAGGTTATCTCTTAACCCTGGCGTTTTTAATGCTAACCCTGGTCTGTGCAAGCGAGCCTAAGTAATTTAGAAACACAAATGTCATATTAAACATAGCAAAATATTTTAAATATTTTACAAAAATTGTTCTGTGAAAACGTAAGCAATTATAATAATATACAAGTTAACTTAGGTTCCTAATTTACGTTGTCACAGTGCAACGTTACGGATCATTGGCAGCGTTGCGAGCAATCAACAAGGAGTTTCTTCGTTGTTTCAATTAGAGCAAAATATGACCCCAAGTCCAAATTAGTAATGCTCGTTATTCAACTTTATTTTCTAGAAGGAAACAGACGGAACTTCAAGACCGAAAATTGACAATAGCTTACAGACATGTTCAAACTCTGCAATGTCTAATATGTTTTTGCTAGCAGAACAGGATGTCTAAGATCTCTTTAGAACATGTTCTGAATATCTGCAATGCAATAACGAAATAAGGCTAGCTTACTCATTATGAAATGAGGGTTATTATACAGTAATCCTAATTATACCCATTTTTATATTATTGACGGATTGGTCACCGAAATATAAAAATTAGAACTGACGCTGGAACTGTATAAGAAACATTTGTAGGAAGGCAAAGGTGCTCTTTTTTGCGAAAAATAGACGCGCTTGTGTTTTGGAGGCGTTGAATTTTACCAGGTTGGACTCGCCCCAATCGGACACTTTCCGCAAGGTCGAATCAACGCGCTCAATCATAGACTCTCTCAAAACCTGGATTTCATGTGCGCTCGTTCGCGCATTGGATAATAGTATCCAATAATGCCTGGTGTTGGGATGTCATTAAAGTGCAGCAAGAATAACGTTGCAGAGAGAACAGATCTCTGAGGTACCCCGGCATTAATTGCCATTAGGTCAGAGGAATAACCATCTAAGACTACTCGAATCGACCATTCCCTCAAAAAATCAGATATGAGAAAAGCAGAACCCGGTCGGTATGCCATATTCTGGAAGCTTGCTTAAGACCTATGCCAGACCTAGCTAAAAAGTTAAATGAAAGGCAAATAGAAACAAAAATTTATTATCAACTTATATTGGCAGTAAAATACTATTTTGTATGAGCGTAGCCATAACGTAATAAAAAACATTCCAAATTTAAAAAAAGTATTGAAAGTAAAGTTAGAAAATATTGTTTTAAAATAATAGATTTAGCGATTTCTAGCTGTATACAGTTTGCCTGTTTACAAGACAAATGCAATTGAATAGCCAATTTGAATAAAAAATCGATCGTGAATAAGAGTTCTAAAAATCTTTTGCATTATAACTAAAAAGTAGAAACTTTGGGTCGACCATTGTTTCAATGGATTTAGAGAATATTGAAATTGTAACTAGATGGATATTTAAAACCTTAGTCTTTGGTCTCTGCATGTATGTACTATTTGTATACGTTTGTCTCAGTCGTAAGACTTTCCGCCGTTCGCACCGAGCGAATTTTCGTTATGGCTAGGTGGTTAGATTCAAAATACTACAAAATTTAAACGTAGCTATGATATGCAAGATCTAAGATTTACTAATATAACATACATCTTACACTGAAACTTAAACGCACTAGTGGATAAGATCTACCTTACGGTAAGTTACAGCCTATTTGACAAATAGCCGACGTATTACGACATATTACACCGTAAATCCTACATTAGCATAAATAAGCAGCAATTACATAACTGTACATGGGAAAGGAAGTTGACGGTATGCAAATACATAAATTTTAATTGGCAACAGTAGCCATGTTATGTAAAGTAATATTTGAATTTATTTTTAGTAAAGTCCGTCTGAAGTTGGAACAGACTGATATGGACAAATATGACGTAAACAATGGTGCAATATCGGCTTTTGTTTACTGAATTTGGCTGTGGATTTTGATTGCCTCTTTGGTGCAGTAATAAACGGTGTAATCGATTCCTTATGAACAAATACTTGTAAGATCCGGGATTATCTGAATGTTCTTATTTGTTTTATGTATAGCTTCCAGGCTTTACACTCATATTTTTTTTCCATAGGGTTTTATTGTAAAATTATTTAATTATTTTATTGTTAAAAATATATATAACGTAATGTAACTTGATTTGGTCCAGACTACGCCGCCAGAATAAAATATTTTATATGTAATATCATTCCTAATGTTATGTTTTGATTTTTTCCAGGTAAGACTACTGATAAAACTTTCAAAATGGTGTTCTTCATAAATAATATAATGTAAGTATGAAAAAGTAATCACGATTTTATCTCATTATAGCTGCAAAAAGCAACAGGAAAATATATTATTGCCAAATTTTCACTTTCATTAATCCGTTCTGTGTGAAATTCATCACGCGATTCAAAAGCATCCCAAATGTAATGGATTTTTTTAATTCGTCGCGTCTATCTATAGGAATCAAAATCGCCGCAAAAAACTTTAAAGAATTGTCATAGTATTGTCTGTAATCGTGTCATGGTTCTACTCTGTAGTAGTAACTCATTCATGTGACAAATTCGATCAACCGCATCGGGAATTCACAAACAAAGCAAGGTAGTTGGTGCATTGTTTGCTTTTGGCTCTAGAACAATGTCCTTTTTTGATAAAGTTCTATAACAACACGCAAGTTCTGACCATCCTTGTAATGGAGCCCGTGTGATAATCGTATTTTTAAAGATGATTACTTGATTAAATAGCTTTTATCCGTGTGATTAATTTGTAAAGATAAAGTGTGTCACTAATTAACTCACATCATTCTAGTATTCCAATTTGGTTCGGCAAGCTTTTTCGCTTTAGAAGTTTGCAAACTTTCATCAAATGTGGGTTTCGACGAAAAGAAATCATCATTGGATAGTAAACACCACACGATTGGGCTTATTACAGAAGATCTTTCTATTGTGTAGGTCTTAGCACGGTGTCTTGGAGGTGAAGTAATGTTCTGGAAAGTTACTCAGATTTCAACCAAAAAAATATACACTTTAACTTTACTTAGATATAGACGGGTGAAAAGGCGTTGAGGACTACTAGTTCAAACAGTATGCATGTAGAGCATGACTCAATCTTTAGGATAGGTCAGTAGATGTAAACAAATTGAATTTCAGTTACACATGAGAAAGGGGAAAAAACTTGTAATATCAAGAATCTTTGGTCTATATTTCGGTTGTGTCACAACAGATAAAAAAGACCGAACGCAGATTTTGTAACAAACAACAAATACAAAAATTTAAGCTTATATACATAGTTATAAGCATAGTTATAAGTGATAGTTACAAAACTAATATTGCCAGATACAGTAGGACAGGAGACAATTTATATTACGTGGAAGACATAAAACCGTAACCAAATTGTTGTTTTTTTTCCGTTTTGTAAGAGCACCTTTAGATCCGCTATGTTTTGTTTTGTTCCGAGTAACTCGCTTGTTATCGTGGTAGCGGGTTTTGTTATAAGTTTACCGTTCATAATCTAATGTTCTCTATTTTCGAGTCAGTAGGTGAGTGACGTTATGTATAATTTTGATTACATCAGTAGGTTTTGAAAGCCGTTTAGCCGCAGAACGTTTACAGGGAAATGCTTGCGTGGTTAAATCGCTTGTTATTTCCTGTATATAAATGATTTGACATGACATGTAACATAAAGATTGAATTTAGGTATAAGGTTGAATATTTATAAGAAATTATTCACATTTAAAATAAAATAGGGTTTTAACTAAACTTAATTGAGTTGTATGATACGTTATAAGTTTTTAAACTGGCATGGTCATTAACATTTAAATTAACTTTAGAAACGGGATATTTACCATGTTTTTCATTTATTTTGAGTTCTCGATATTTCATATACAGGGTCTTCTTTATGAATATCAATATATTTTAATAGAAGGTTAAGAATGATGTATGGATTCAATTTATGAAAGAAATTTTTTTTTTGGTTACAAATTAACAAAAAAAAAATCTTTCATAAATATTTAATAATTCTCATAAGTTAACAACAATTTAGTTTAATCTGTTATTTAAGACTAAATAGCAAAAAATAAAAGCGTTTTTATCTAACTATTTATATTAAGAAATACGTTATACATAACCAAACAATAACTCATACTACGCGAAACTCACTCACACACACACAGAAAAATCGCACTAGACATAGGTATGTAGGTATTCCCTGGCGGCACTATCGACACCGAAAGTCAAAGGAGCCGCCCGCGCCGACAACACTCTGTTGGCTTGTCGGCGCGGCGCGGCGGCGGCGGCGACTTTGTTTGAGTCAAACGCGCGCGACCCGCTCACCGCTCGGCGAGCGCTCGCCAGTCTGTTAAAGTCAGTCTAATGATACGCGCGCGTAAATTAATAATTATCGAAAATACCTAATTTCGCGTACACAAACCAAGAGTACCTCCAAATGGCTTTGTGCTATAATGCTGCGAGTGAAAACCTGACACGAGCTCGTGATACTTACGAGCAGAGATATGGAAGGCGTCCCGCCCTCCGAACGATTCTAGGAGCTGTGCAGCGCCATCGTGATTATGGCACATTTACTCCACGTTCCCCAGACCTCGGCAGACCTCGGTTGCCGGTTCGTCTCGAAGAAGATGTGCTGCAGTTTTTTGAAAATCACCCGATAGCCAGTACAAGCGATACAGCTCTGGTATTTGACGTCAGCAGCTCATGGGTGTGGCGCTTGCTTCAACGAGTGGGGCTCAAGGCTTACCACTTTACGAAAGTGCATGAACTAAAGGAAAGTGACTTTGCTCCGCGTGTGCAGTTTTGTCGTTGGTTGCTGGAGGTACCAGGCCGCAACATTCTATGGACTGACGAGTCCACCTTTACGCGAGTGGGAATGTTTAACCTCCACAACGCGCACTGGTGGGCTACTCATAATCCGCGGATGGTGCGGCCTGACCACTTTCAGCACCGTTTCAGTGTAAATGTTTGGGCGGGTTTATTAAATGAAAACATTTTAGGACCAGTTTTCCTGGAACGGTTAAACGGTGACACCTACCTGGACTTACTACGGGGTGAAGTGAGACAGTTGTTGGAAGACGTGCCGCTTGTGAGCTTGAGAGGCATGTACTACCAGCACGACGGTGCTCCGGCGCATTTCGCCAGGAATGTGCGTGAGTACATGTCTCAAGAGTACGGTGAGCGATGGATAGGACGCGGAGGACCAGTGAGCTGGCCGGCCAGGTCACCTGATCTTACACCTCTAGACTTTTTTCTGTGGGGTCGGGTTAAGGACTTGGTGTATGGTCACGACGGTCATACAATGCAAAGTGCGGAAGAACTTAAAGATAGAATAACTGACGCCTTTGCTACCATCAAAACTGAAAAGGACAGTTTAAGGAGAGTAAAACTTAATGTTATTAAACGAGCAAGACTGTGTGTATCGCAAATGGGTAGACATGTGCAGCAGTTACAATAAAGTGTTTGTGTATTCGTGTGCTGGGTACCATCATTGACAGGAAGCAATATGTAGGTAAGTTATTTTTGTACCTACATAAACTGTAAATAATAATAGTTGATAATAAGGTGATTCCATTTAAACATTCAATTGATTGTAAAATACATTTTTTAATTAAGACAAACAGCTCAAGCACGACAGCTTTTTTTTTAAATTAATTTCTAATTTAAACATTATCAAAGAAGTCAAAATTACTAAAACGGTATTCACAATAATTAGTTAAACGTTAAATTGACAGTCTAAATGAAGTGTGATCGGAAATTAGAATCAACTTTTATACGAAATAAGTATGAAATTACACAGCTGATTGTTACGTCATACATCAAGCTAAGTAGGTCACGCATCGCCCGCGCGCGCGAGTCATTGACCTTAGTTCGCGTGGATAGGTAGGTACTAACCGCGTGAGATCTTTGTTTTGGTGAAGTGATTTTCTTAAATAAATAGATACGTTTTTATTTTTTGCCAGGTTGTCGTAAATAACAGATTAAACTTAAATTCGGTCACTTAAAAGAATTGTAAAATTTCAATAAAAAAAAAATATTTAGTAATATATTGTAATTTTTTTATAAATTGAACCCATACATCATTCTTAACCTTCTTCCAAAATATATTGATCTTCCTAAGAAAGACCCTGTATATATATATAATATAAAGTTAATTTAAATGTTTATATATTTCATATCGAGAACATAATACATAAAACATATATATATATATTATGTTCTCGATATGAAATATCGAGAACTCAAAATAAATGAAAAACATGGTAAATATCCCGTTTCTAAAGTTAATTTAAATGCATGATACGTATTTCAAGTTTTAAGTATTTCAAGTTGATTTATCAAAGTTTCGGTATAATTACATACACCTTAAGCAGCGGACGGTAGGCTGACCCCCTGTCACTGCAATATTCTCTATCCATCATAATAATGCCTCCAAATTTGTCAAACGTGACATCAGATGGTTTTATAGCCTCTGGAGTTCTGCCTACCCCATTAGGGATACAGGCGCAAAGTTATGTATGTATATATGTATGTACAGACTTTCTTTATTGATCACGATTGAATATGTCTTTTATTTAATACGAGTATAATGAATAGTGAAAACTGATAACAATATTAAAATGAAAATCTCCAGAATATCTATACAACTTCACTTTTATTTCCAACTCTTATCAATAGCACAACTTCGTAAGTAACTTTTTAGACAAATATTCAAATCGATCGCTCGAACTGAAGTGACTGACTTATTTCGAAGATCCAAATTCCGTTCTCAGCCCCACCACGCGACCGTCATTCAACCGTTCGCGCAGTGTGGCCAACTTCAAAAATATAAAATAACCAAAATTATGACAAAATCATGACACTCGGCCATCCGACAACGTGCGGCTCCCGACGCACAACAACAAACATTAACTTTAAAAAAAATCTGTCAGTTCCTTTCAAAACGAAACCGTTCAACACTCTGTACTCAGCATCTTATTATATAACATGGTATACAACCACATAAGTATTACATCCCAAAGACATAATTAGTAATATACCTAGCTATAGCTGTAAAAATTTCAATAAGCATAACACGAATAATGTCAAATCATGACACTCGCCTGAAACACGCAACTTATACAGTAAATCCAATTAACTATCTAAAAGTAGGCACTTATCTAAAATTTTTACCTCTTTAATTTATTTAAAAATAAATAATAAACAAAAAAAATTAAGACAACATTGGTTTTGGAATTTGTCTACAAATTATGGCATTTTATCTTAAAGATAAACCTTATCAATTAATTGAGTGCATCATAATTCATTAGGTACATTAATATTGAAGTCCATTATTACGCACCCTTTTTTAATTTATATAAACATCTTTACAACTTGTATGTCCACGACCGGTAGCGTTAGCAGTCCCGTATGGAGTGACGAGCGGAATACCAGCCCCGCGCGCCCCTCCCGGTGTTGCCACCACCCCCGGATGTAGAACCACTTAATTGCACATTACATCTCTTATTTGCAAACAAAAACAGACTTGTTAACCACACAATATTTTTCTTTTACAAATTGAATTTACAATTGAACTGAATCTACCACCACTTCGGAAAGCCGATCCGTTGAGAAGAAGTGGCAAGAAACTCAACAGCAATCATCTTTTAAAAGCACATTACAACAGTTTATAGCCAAGGAGTTTCATCTTCCATATAATATCAGTCAACAGAGTATTTATGCTTGAACATCATTTTCCACGGAATATTCCACATATCCTGATTAACCACAGTCAACCAATCGTTTACTTTCTTTAAATGGGCTACATTGCTGATATTCTTTTCTAACTTCATCCGAACACCAATATCACGACCGTTTACATCCCTACAAGTGTGCACGGTGGGACTATGACTGTGTTCTCCCTCTACTGCCCTCACACTCTTCCCATTTATATTTCTACTATACCTAGGAATATCCATATTTTCGCTGTCCATATTTTTAAAATGTTCCATTGAATAGGTATTCATGATTATTAAGTATTATAACCCATTTGATCATTGTTGGACTTCCCCTCTTCTCTTTTCTCCAGATTCTCTGCATTTTTTTTTTTCTCGCTGTGCATCTCCATTTTTCTCATTCAGAATTGTCTTCCTTTTAAATTAATTTCTTTAACATTCAAATTTAGCAAGCTCTCACCACAGTCCCAGTTTTCAAAATAGTTTGTAGTTCCATGTTTATGCTCCATTGCATGTCACTGATGCTTTTCTTCAGCATAATAATACATATATTTTTTTCATCTTGCACTTGCTTTATATTCATTATAGTAGCCTTATCGTTTGCCAATTTTTTTTTTTTGACAAAACACAGTTTTCGATTTCATACCTACTAATTTCTCCATTCATTGTAACAATATCTTGTTTAAGGCACTTATGATATTAATATTTCTTCTCCTTTGATATATTCAATTCAATTCAATTCAAATACTTTATTGCCATTTGCATAGAATGGATAAATAAACAATAATAATATTATTTATATCAATTTATATCAATTACTCTAATTTCCATGGAGGCACCCTTGTACCAAATATTTCAAACTTTATAAGGGTACCTTTGTACCAAGTATTTCTAATCCAATGGAGGTTCCTTTGAACCTTGGCTTTCCAACTCAATGATACCTTGCACAAAATACATTCCTAACATTTGCAATCCAATGGCATTCAACCTTTGCACTTATATTTTTGATGAAAACATACCACCATAGAGGTATTTTATTCAGTGTACGTAAATACGCTTTTGACACCCTAATATATATGTGATGTTATATTTATGTGTAACATTTATTATCGTATACATTCACTTCATATTAGTGTTACTCCAAATTAAACTTCTCAACAATAAGTTTCTCTCAACGTAACCCATGCACGCAATAAAGATAATACCAACAAAACACCCATAACAGTGTCACAAACCATCACCAAACAAAACATTTTAAAACTCCAACGCTACCTACATCAACTGTTGTTGTTGTGTTGGTGGTGTCGTTCCTGACACCAAACCACTTCCATCTCAGTTCAATGGCACAGCGAAAACGCTTTTAGAACAATGCCAACATTTGACAATCTTACCGACGCTGTCATATAAAAGCCCATGTCTACCCGATGCGACTGATCTAACACATCAAATTCTTTTGCGAATGAGTCCGCGAAAAATTGTGTTCAGAACATTGACTTCAAGATGACCGCCCATTCACATCGATTCAACGGACGATCCAATAGCGGCAATCCCTATCAACAGAACGTTCCGCTTCCTTCAATTACCCATGGTGAAATAACAAGGTTATATTATATTCTTAAGAGCTGAATGGATTCATTAATTTGCCTTTCCCATTTAGATGGAAAAAGTATAATTTTTCTATCTAGTTCTAGGTATCTAACCAAATTTTAATATTATACTAAAATGATTAATGAACTTGGTATTTATACATAAGTATTCAACTAAATAATGATATAAAAATTAAATGAGAAAAGACATTACTGAACTGTAAATAAGTTAAATCAATGATATAGTTTGAAAATATAGGTTAAGATGGAATTACGTGTAAATTTTTGTATGGAAGCAATTTATTATTTCCGCTTGCCAGTTTACAGCAATTAAATTAACACACTGCCTATATTGCTTTGAATTAACATAGCCTCATACGTGCATAAAATGTGGCCTTAGTTTGTTTTTCTTCAACTGACATAATGCATATTGACATATTATGACATAATAATAATGGAGATTTTTACAATGACTTTGTTAACAACAACAATAATTGTTAACATGCACTTATTCCCTCCTTCAATTTGTTTTGCCTTGGTATTGTTGATTGATTCTGAACCTTGCCACAGCTGTACCCAAGGAATTTTTGGCACGGAGTTTAACACAGCTAAAATGTTGCTAGTGCAATTTCGGATCTCACTTTGTTAACAATTCGAACACACTTTGCTATCACATCTCATATCAATACCAATTCCAATATCTCCGTCATTCTTAAGGATCGGTACCATTAGAGATATCCAGTTTGAATGTTCATTAACTGGTTCAATTATATCCACTTTAACTAACTCATCTAATTTTGCATTTTTTTTTATTCGAAAGGAATAAGCACTCTGTGGTAGGGCTTAACTATAACTGGCTTAACAGATTTATCAACAGGAATTTCTTATTCAACACCTATAAATTTCAGGAAACTTTTACAACAAAAAGTTTGTATTTTGTATCTGAGAACCAACATTCCTTTTGGATTCAAAAGACCATAAGACCAATGGTCTATTACAATAGGCTAAAACTTTGTGTTAGGGTTTTGTACTTGGTTTACATTATCTATTCCTGTACCATCCATCTGTTTGGAAGGATTATTTAGCGAGTCTTTTGACTTACGCTTTTTGTTCCGGTTTTGCATAGATTGCGGAAATTCCCCAAGTACCCACATTTTAGGCACTTTTGAGTTTCACTGCCACAACGACAGCAAATTTTAGTGTTTTGTAGAGTAGTTTTGGTTACTATGCTATTAATTAGTGGGTTTGTATGGAATTTTGTTTGAAAGTTATTCAATTGTCTTTATTGTAATTTTTCTTTCCCTTTAGTTTTTTTTTATTAATCTTTAATATATATGCTTTCGTTCAATATAATTTTGACTGTTGCTTATAATATTTTCAAACAAATTGTTTAATTAATCAATTTTTATTTTAAATTTTATTCAATCTTATTTAAATATTTTACTTAATTTATTTTAATTTTTTTTATTATAGTTTGTGGAAGAGCGGATTCTTCAAACACAGGCATTTTTTTTTGTCTAGAATAAGTATAAGGAAATAAATCATCATTATTATGTTATTATATTTGTACAGATTCAATGGCATTTGTCCAAAGTTATATCATCCCCTAAGGTAAGTATTTTCTTTCGTAATTCTAAAGATTGACATTTTCCAGTAATTTGATCTATCATTTTTTCATCTAAATTTGAAAAGTTACATTAATAATAATGAATTAAATTCCCAGTTTGATTTTTGGAATAGAACTTACACGAAGGCCTAAAGTAGCGGATCTAAAGTTATTCTTTTTACCCGACTCTTTTTATTGATTTTAGTGATTACAATATTTTAGCTTAAAATTGTGTACTCTACGATACTTATATATGGTTGTATGATAGATATACACATACAAATCTATCACGAATTTTTCATGAAGTTAAAGGTATAAAATAGGTATAATACGATGCACGAAATCTTTATTATTTCAATATATATATATATACATACATATATATATATATATATATATATATATATATCCACATGTATACACATAAATAATCGTATCCCTTTTATCGAGCTATATCCATGTTGTAGTGTTGATACCCATGAGCAATTCCTTTATTAAACTCATTTGCAACATGGGTGTGTACACCCCTTTCTTCAATAAAAATGATTAGGGATGGGCACACATCAGTTCACCAATAAATTTTGAGTATGGGCACACATAACCCGACCATGGGCACACATAACCCGACCATGGGCACACATAACCCAACCATGGGCACACATAACCCGAACATGGGCACACATAACCCGAATATGGGCACACATAACCCTTATCCAATATATTCTGAGTATGGGCACACATAACCCCTCTATAGTACATTCTGAGTATGGGCACACATAACCCTCATCCAATATATTCTGAGTATGGGCACACATAACCCTCATCCTATATATTCTGAATATGGGCACACATAACCCTCATCCTATATATTCCGAGTATGGGGCACACATAACCCTCATCCAATATATTCTGAGTTTGGGGCACACATAACCTCTAACAATTAAGCACACATGGCCATTAAATTAAAATTGGAAACTATTTTGGCTAATGAAATATTTATTATTAATTCTGTTTATAAGTAATATTTTAAGCTGTTTGTTTCTTAATAAATAAATAAACTAATTATGGGGCTTACATAGCTTCAGAACAGCACACATGGCCGTTTCACTGATTATGGAACGTACATAGTTCCTCAACAGCACACATGGCCGTTTAACTAATTATGGAACATACATAGCTCCAGAACAGCACACATGGCCGCTTCACTGACCATGGAACGTACATAGCTCCTCTCCCGATGTCGACTGCAATCGTCTCTCAATTTCTCTTGCCCCGATTTCGATCCACAATGATCTGGAGTGCTCAATCGTCTCTGAGACATCGATCTACTTTCTCTGATCATTATTTTCTGGAACTCATAAACAAAATATTCATGAACCGACGGCCTCAAAAGAAAACTAAATTAAATATACAAGCGAAACGTAGGGCAATCTCTTTTGTCTTCAAAAACAAAACAAAACACTAAAATGTAAAAAATAAACAAAGATGTTTTAAAAGTAAGATTAAAAATTGTAATCATCGAACAACTTTGAATGCTATTATCTCGAAAACGACGCGTGGTAGCTAAAAAATAACGAAAATTTGCCCCCCTATACATAACCCATAAACAGTACGTATGGATACCATAGCTGGGTTGCCTGGCAGAAATCGCGCTTCGGCGATAAGGCCGCCTTTTTATGTTAATTTTGATTATTATTTTCTTTAAACTATGTAACCATATTGGTGTACAATTAAGAGTTTTATTATTATTATTATAGCTGACCTATTTTAGGGTAGCAAAAGTATGTTAATGTTAATATTGAAACTATATAAAACCAAATATTTTCAAATTAAAATTAAAATACACTTATTAATAAACTTTCAGTGTCACATAAACAGTACGTTGTTACTCGAAAATAACTGAAGAATCCCCATAGACCATCACTAGCCAGCACCTTATTATATCCTTCAATGTTAAAGCGCAAACAAAAGTCTTTTGGAAGAAATTTCCTTCGAAATAAGCAGTACCTTTGTACGTACACTATTGTTAATATCATAATATATATATTTTTTTAACTTGTGTACATAAAGCGTGAAATAAATAAAAATTTGTTCGTCAAATTTTAAAAAGAACTAAAATAACTATTTGTTTGAATCTAAACCCTACAGGGATTAGATATCATTCGTTTTTTTTTTTTTTTTTTTTGATGACTTATTTAATCATATATAAATAAAAGAGTTTCTTAGCACCACGTTCACAAAATTATATGATCAAACTGTAAACTAAATCCGTTCGCATCTTTGCCAGGACCAATAAATATAAGACATACCTACATAATATAAAACGTAGATTACTTACCACTTCTGAATTAAAATGAAAATCTCCAGAATATCTATACAACTTCACTTTTATTTCCAACTCTTATCAATAGCACAACTTCGTAAGTAACTTTTTAGACAAATATTCAAATCGATCGCTCGAACTGAAGTGACTGACTTATTTCGAAGATCCAAATTCCGTTCTCAGCCCCACCACGCGACCGTCATTCAACCGTTCGCGCAGTGTGGCCAACTTCAAAAATATAAAATAACCAAAATTATGACAAAATCATGACAATATTATCATAAATATTTAATAAAAAATGATATTAACAAGCGTGAGTTACATTTTGTTATTTAATCACAGCCGCTTAAAAGAAATATGCGCTGACGATCCTGGGACATTAGAAGAAAAGATACAAATCTCAGCACAGCTGTTTAGTATTGCAAGTAAACAGGACGTTGGCACTAATGCAAATGGACAAGTTTTGACTTACTGCTTATACCCTCCCATCTTAGCAAGCAGCTTTCCTGCTCCTTCATATGAAAAAAAGCATACGTTATCTTAAGCCTCCGCATATCCTTATAAGTTACTAGCTGACCCGGCAAACGTTGTTTTGCCAGATAAATAAAAAATAAAAAAAAATAAAAAAATAGATGTTGGCCGATTCTCATAGATACCGGATAAGCACAAAAAATTTCATCAAAATCGGTGAAGCCGTTTCGGAGGAGTATGGCAACGAAAACTGTGACACGAGAATTTTATATATTAGATAAACAGTCTGCAACCAAGTATTATGGACAATAATCAACGAATGCAGAGCCTTCAGAGACTTCACGTCAAAACTTTGGCCGACTAATAATGTCATCCACGTTAACATTCTCCGAAATCATACATATTGTTTATAAAATTTGAAATTTTCAATGAAGCACCCAACCGATTTCGATGAAATTTATATGGGACCAACTATGAAATATCCTCTATCATATGAATTAAGAATTTCTAAAATCGATTCATAATTGTCTGAACTATCGTGTAATAAAGACACAAAAAAACATACAGGCGAATTGAGTACCTCCTCCTTTTTTGAAAGTCTGTTGAAAATGGGTTCCAACAATGACGCGTACCCTATCGTTCATCATATTTTCACTTGCCATCAGATAATATAGAGATTAAGCGAGATCTTTAATAAAAAAAATCATTCTCATTGTATTGATTTGAGATTAGTAAATCATTAATCTAAGTTCACACGATCTGAACTCCAGTGACCCGCAGTAATTACGTTAATCATAGCGATGATTACGTGGAGAGTTTTCTCTCATACCGTCTGACACCAATCTGACACTTATATAATTTCTAGATCAATTTCATAGATAACTAATTCACAGGATTTCCTTTCGGATGATTTCGTTTCTATCCTGCGCTGGAGTTGATTATGTAATTAGTTATTTTATTTACGGCTTATCGTTACCTGGTTTATACTAGATTTGTAGTTAGTAAAGGATTTGGGGGGTTATTCTATATCAATACTTATAATACTAAGAGAAAACTTGTGTAGTGTGTATGTATGTATGTTTATTTGTGTGAAAAAAAAACGATAACACTTTCAAGAAAAATTTAAACCATATTTATTTAATAAATTATTTAGAAGGAAACTCAAACAAACAGTAAAATTGACAACAATGTACAAAGGCAAGGCTTATTTCTTCCAGCAAGTCTGAGGCTGGGAAATGAAAAAAAAAATCTATTGTACTTACGATACTTTTTAACGAGGAAGCAGCTACAATGCTTACGTAAGCAGAATACTTTTTAATCTGTATTTTTGTTTTTATCTGACCATGCCACAGTCTTTTGTTTTGTATCAATTTATTTTCAACTCGACTTGCGAGTTTAAATACGCAATGATTAATCACTCCGTGTGACACTTTTCTCACAGCCTTAAGCAATCACTAGTACCTCGACAAAACACTAAGCACCTGCCTATTGCTATACCTGCGGAGATAAGTGTCGGCTGTTAATCATCTTTTAATAGTGCATCACGGTTTAAGTCGACATTTAGCGCACGATTTTAAAACGTTTTTAACAGATGGCATTTAGTAAAGTCGTCTCTTTAATGATTCTTTTGGTATTGCAATAAGGTTAAATTATGAGCTTTAATAAGTCAGTTTGCAATCCGAGAGCTAAGAGTAATTGGATTCTGTTTGTCATTTTTATCATCATTTCATTTATTTTGAGTTCGCTGTAGCTATGGATTTGTCCTATTTTTAATGAGAAGATTTTGTCCCACTAATTCTCATGTTGGTGGATGTCAGAATGAAATGTCGATGAAATAGGTCATTATTCACGTCAATTCTTCTTCATACATTCTCATATTCCATTATCGATGAAAGACAATCCCTGCTTCATTACCACGTTATAATGCATCATTCGCTGTATTATAACGTGGAAAAAATTTAATGATTTTCCGCAAAGCTACCAAATAAGATTTTCCTTTAAATTCTAACAGACATAAAACCAGTTATCTGCGTGGTATTTCTTACGCGATATTTCTAGCAAAGTTAATAATTCTCAGAACCAAACCATAAAGCAAACGAGGTCAC